>JAVQMG010000038.1:0-1344648 GCA_032878915.1 Castanopsis chinensis | reverse complement strand
CATTACCTTTGGTTAAACATTCCTGCAAAAGTCTATGCCATGTAATTCAAAAGTCCAGAGTAGAAATGTAGCAAATGTATAATGAGGCAAGAGGAACTCCAGCAAGAATGAGAATACAGGACGAGCTTTTACAGTTACTTGAAAACTAATCAGACATTTTGGAGGTTTTTTTTTTTTTTTTTGTTGGAGAATTGACATTTAGGAGTTCACAGACAATGCAAAAGGACCAGCAGCTAGCAGTGGCATGAAATTGACAGCAGGTGTGTGAGGCACTTGTTATTTACAAGTAAGAGTAACACTGCAAAAGAAAAGGCAATGAAATGAGCATATATCACCATGTTGAAAATCACCCAGTTTATGTCAACTGTAGCATGATGCTTCCTTTATATAATTTTCTATAATTTACAATTAAAGAACACACTAAAACTGTGGTTCAGGCTTTTAATGAAATATTCACCTATATACTAATTGAAAAAAAAGATACATCAAAGTTTTGCATTAAAAAGTTAGATGAAATAGAATGATTTTGGTGAAAAATATTTAAAGTATTGATATAAGTTATTTTGATAGGCATTATCATGCTTAATGAATAGAGGAATTAATCTCCAGAAGAAATTTCAAATGACCATTAAAAAAACGTTTCTTCAAAAAGAAATTTTTGGTAATCATGCACAAAACTTTTCAATGTAGCGTGATGGGAATTAACGAAAATGAGAATTAGTACCTGGGCAGAAGCGTTCTTCTGACTCATAGCTCAATCAATATATGTATATTCTGGGGATGTGGGCAATCTTGACCCGGCCCTCCCCTTTCTCGTTTCCATACTGTTCTTTCAACAAGCGGCAATCAGAAATATGTAGCTCACAAAGAGTGGTAGGCAAAATGTCTTCTAGTAAGCAGTCAAGATTATTGCAGCCCCAAATATGGAAGTTTTTAAGAGAGGTAAGGGGTTGACACCCCTTACCATTGAGCGATTTTAGATGTGGAAAAGAACCGATCTCAAAATGGGTAAGATTAGGAGGCAGCAACGCCTCCTCTGGAAAGGACTCCAATTCTTGGCGATGACCAGAAATTGTGAAACTTCTGAGAGAGTGAAGACCTTGCAATCCCAATTCCATGCGACGGGAAATGAGTTTCTCGCACTTGCGTATAAAAAGACTTTCTAAGCTGGAGGGCAAACCTCCCTCGGGAAACGATTCCAGTTCTGGACAGGCTTGCAGTTCCAAACGCACGAGAGATGGGATTAGGGTGTGCATCCCTTCAGGCAGTGACTTTAAGTTTCTGCAGTCATAGATTACAATCTGAGACAAATTTGGAGCGCACAGTCCTCCGCTGGGAAAGGAAACTAAATCATCGCACCAACCGAAATTCAAGTGAGTGACGGAAGCAAACTCTGATAGACAGGGCAAAATTGAATAAACGCCTCCCCGTATGTTCACACTTTTCCCGTGGAGAGCTGGATAGTTAGTAAGTAAATAAAGCTCAACCCGTCCAAGACGCATGGTAGGGTCACCCCTATTATTAAAAATATCAAGTTTGGTCAAAGAGGGAAGTTAAACGGGCAGACCCCCACTTAGCTTGTGACAATCTTGAATACAAAGTTCTCGAAGACCGGTGAAAACTTCCCCTTGAAATAAAACCCACTCCTGCCACTCTGGCATATCTTTAAATGTTAAACACTCAAGGGCTCTGAATGGCTTAATCGTATTCCCATAGAACTCAGGGCCCACACGTGATATTTTTCCAAAACATTCAATTTGAAGGTTCTTGAGGTTAGGTAACTGTCCAAGCGGAGGCAAGGAAAAGCAATTATCACAATTACGAAGTTTCATGGACACCATTTTAGAGAATGACGAGTCTCCTAACCAATTTGGAAAGCTTGTACCCTCATAATTACTGATGGTGAGAGAATTCAAGTTTGTGCAAGGACACAACTGCTCGAGCAAAATTCTTTTCTTTTCTGAATCTTCAGCGCCATGACCATGTTTCCATTCCAACTTCAACTCAGATAAATCTTGCTTGTTCTTTAGTATAACCTCCGTAGTATCTTTATTAATGCATTGAACATTTTCCAAGTTCAACAGAGACAATTTTCCAGAAAGATGCTGAAGCTCCTCCAACTCTTTAATACTGGACCCACCATCATGTTTGCCCACACCAAAAACATGTAATTTTCTAAGATTTTTCATTTTACCCATGTGCGGTGGCATCTCGTCCATTTTGGCTTCACTATTATCTAGGTAGTGCAAGTTGATTAGTTTACTCATGTTGGTAGGCAACTTGGTGATGGATGGTGACAATATCAAAGTTTGCAAATAATACAAGTTACATAAAGAATCGGGCAAATGTTTGATTTTAGCGTTCCTAATATTCAAATAACGAAGGTGCTTCAAATTATCAACAAAATTAGGCAACTCCATTATTCTTGATTCAGACAACGATAAAACCCGCAAGGCCTTAAATTCCTTCAACAAATCACCTACCATCTTCCCTATGTTGTCATGTTCTTGCCAACTACGTTTTAATTCTCCCAAGAAGGATCGCAAACCCTTTGCAACATAAAGGATCTCAAATTTCTTAGAGTCATCAAATCCACCTTCATAAAATGAAAAATGGCGTGTCTTTTCTGTTATTTCATTTAACTCATTGTCCTCCTCCAACCTAAAACAAAATTCTCCAGATATAAATGTTGCCAAGTCATTGATTAGGTCATGCATTATGAAACGTGATTTATTAGTACTTGATTGTTGAAAGAGTGACCTAGATACGAGATGATCAAAGTACCGTTTACCTATTTCTTCCATTCCCTCATTTCCTTTAGATTGCTGCAAAAAATCTTGTGCCATCCACAACAAGACCAACTCCTCCCTTTCAAATTCATAATCCTTTGGAAATATGGAACAATAAGTAAAGCAACGCTTCAAATGTGATGGGAGGTAGTGGTAGCTCAATCTTAGAGCCGGAAGGATGCTATTTTTTTCTTCTGGTAAATTCCATACATCACTCTTCAAAATCATTCTCCACTCCTTTGGATCTTGCTCACAGCGCAGCAAACCGCCAAGTGTTTTTGCAGCTAATGGTAAGCCTTTACATTTTTGGACAATTTGTTTACCAATACCCTCTAAAATTGGAAATTCACTGGCCTTTCCATTTATAAACGCATGTTTTTCAAATAATGACCAACATTCTTCATCTGATAGTTGCTTTAGGTGAAAAGCTGCAACAGTGAGTACATTTGATGCGACTTTTTCACTACGTGTGGTAACAATGATCTTAGTCTCCTTTGCCCCACATCTAAAAACTTTAAGTAGCTCAACGGAATCATTGTAGCTCTCATTCCAAACATCATCTAAAACAAGGAAAATTTTCTTCTCCATGAATTTCTCTTTCATTTTATTTTGCAGCAAACTTATGTCTTGAATGTCACAAGCAGATGAAGTGACCTGCTCAAAAATAGCTTTTGCTATCTTGAAACTATCAAAATTTTCTGAAACACAAACCCAAGCTTTGAGGTCAAAATACTCCTCTACTCTTTTGTCATTATATATAAGTCTAGCCAGAGTTGTTTTACCAATCCCACCCATACCCACAATGGGAACAACACATATCCCATTAACAGTTGCATCAGTTGATTCGAACTTTTGAAATATCGTCTCCATATCATTGTCTCTACCAAACACACCATATTCTTCAGGGAGAAAATCTGTCAGTGGTCGTGGTGGAACTCCACCAGCAACCTTTTCCAGGCCGAGGTCATCCTTTTCTTTTGTGAGTGATTCTAATTCGTTTAGAATCGTTTCCAGTTCAGATTTAATCCTTGTGTCAAACAAAACAACAGAAGTAGGGATGAAGCCACTTACCTTGCATCGCAATGCTTCATAGCCAATCTCATCCAGGATGTCATCCGCAACATAAACAGCATGTTTGAGCTCGTCCAGCCATTCTTTTACAGATGGGTTTGTATATTGCTTCTCCTCCGCGTCAACGAGCACCACGTTAGCAGACCTCAGCAACTTCTTTAACTTTTTTAGCGATCCATCAATGTCTTTCCTTCCCTTGAGAAAGTCTAGGAAATCACGAGAAGCCAGCCTGTCAAACGCCACCTGAAGGAATGCAGAGAGAAATGCTCCACCCACCAAAGCCCCAGCCATGCTTTCTTCTTTGCCAAATATGTGAGTGGTGAAAAACCAAAGGCAAGAGAACGCAAACAGGAGAACCAAGAGAGAGAGAGAGAGAGAGAGAGAGAGAGAGAAATGTGATCTATGAAAGTGTTTTTTGTTTTGCACAAACTCTCAAAATACTTCCTCTTCTGCTTTTAAGGCGTGTAGCAGAAAGATCATATAACACTCTATATGTGTGAACCAAATGTGAACCATTGAATTAATTTCAATGGAGTGACTGAATAATTGCATGTTAGGTGGGTGATGGATCCCAGACACGGTCATGATTTCAATGGCCTATCAGTCTGTGTGGTCCCTACCAACTACAAATAGGTGAGTGAGATTGTGAGAGACAAGAAAATTTTATCTAGTTAATTGAATTTATTTTCATGGGTTTATTGTACAAAATTACAGTTATTCATTTTAAAAATACTGTACTTAACAAATAAACTAAAAAGGAGCAATAGTGGAAATAAACACTATATACGTGTGAATCATCTTTGCTTAAATCGTCCACTTATATTGGGGAAAAAAATCATCTTTGCTTTTAGGTCGCGCACAATAAAGGTCCTTTACCACTATATGCGTGTGAATCAGATGTGAACTATTGAATTGATTTTAATGGGATGATTGAATAATTGCGTGTGATATTTCCATTTGTGACACTTCTACCCTTCACCTCCTCCTTGCGCATGTAACTGACTCAATATTTGAAACAATTCATATTAGCTCATTAATCACCACAATTAAAAAGAACAAAATAGTCTCTCTCATTTTCAATGTGGAATTAAACATTTTCACTAACTCCTCATCTTTCATATTCACTCCCACATTTTTCATTTATGTCATATTTATTCATTTTAATTATTTAATATTAAAATGTTCCAACACTTACCAACGTAGATGTTAATATGTTAGAATGGCTGGTGTTACTCAAACCATTGCATTCTTGGGTTAGCATTCCTGCAATGTTTGAACCTGCAAAAGAAGAAAGAAATTCTAGTGTTTACTTCTAAAACGTTAAGAGATGACTTAAGTCCCAAAAGTTGATTGCTAAAAGAGAAGATGAAAGAGGGACCATAGGACAGCTGATTTTAATGGGGGGGTTGAATTGCACGTTGTGGTAAATACCACACAGTTATTGCATCTTCCAAGAGGCACAATAAAATCTGGCTTGTAAAGTTGTTTTCCTTTTCAATAGCTGATTTGACACTATAATTTAAGGTTTTTGTTGGTAGATTAATGACATTTTATAATATAAGTTATTGATGTAAGGCTTAAGCGTGTTTGGTTGATGGATTTAAATTTTAAACTACAGTCCTCAGTTTTAAGCTGGTAAAAATTGTGACTGTTATACATTTTGGGTGTGATAACTACTTCATAAGTACAAATTCTTGTGGATTAGGGAATAAGGGTTGTGAATCATATCCCTAGGAATAAGCGTCACAAACATATATACACTTAGTATTCAAGTAATAATTTTGAATGACATAGTTATAATTAATTTCAAAATTGTGAGTTGACTGAAGAAAGTAGAAGTGAGTTCTTATTGGTGAGCAAAGAGCTTGATGATCTATTGCTGAAGCAGGAGATATTTTGACGTCAAAGGTCTCAAGTTTCTTGGTTAAAGTATAGAGATAGGAATACTAAATTATTTCATTCCAAAGCCTCCCAAAAAAGGTGACAGAATTATATTGAGGGAATCAAGAATGCTAACGGGGTTTAGGTGGAGGAAGTTGAGGAAGTGGCAAAGGTGGCATCGAATTATTTCATGAATATTTTTACAGCAGGCACGTGTGATTGAATGGAGGATTGCCTTAATATAGTTCCTAATAAACTCACAAATGATATGCAGCATTGTTCCAAATGGGACCAACAAAGGCTCCTAGACCTGATGGTATGTATGCATTGTTTTATAAAAAATTTTGGCTTATTGTGGGGAATGAGGTGACTGATGCTGTGTTAGATTTTTTACAGTCTGGTAATATGGAGCCTGATGTTAATTATACTCGTATTGTTCTAATTCCTAAAGTAAAGAAACCGAAAAAAAATGGCAGATTTTAGACCGATTAGCCTTTGTAATGTGTATATAAAATTATTTCAAAAGTTTTGGTGAACAGGTTAAAACTGATCTTGCCGCAGATAATTTCTCCTCCTCAAAGTGCATTTGTACCAGGTCACTTTATTTCTAATAATGTGCTTGTAGCCTATGAGACTTTGCATGCCATGCATATTAGAAGGAATGGTAGAAAAGGGGCTTTAGCTCTTAAGTTGGATGTGAGTAAGGCCTATGACAGGGTGGAATGGAGCTTCCTTAATGGTATGATGTTCAAATTGGGTTTTCCGGAGGTTTGGGTGGATAGGGTTATGAGGTGTGTTTCTACACCTTCCTTCTTTGTTCGGATTAATGAAAAGGCCTATGGAAATGTCATTCCTTCTAGAGGTCTTTGACAAGGAGATCCATTGTTCCCTTATCTATTTCTAATATGTGTTGGAGGTTTTACTTCGCTCCTTGCTAAAGCAGAATTAGATGGGATGTTGCATGGAGTGGCAGTCTGTAAAAATGCTCCTTGTATAACTAATCTACTTTTTGCTAATGACTCTTTGATTTTTTGTCAGGCTAATAAAGATGAAGTGCAGGTTGTCTCAGATACTCTTCAGCTATATGCTGAAGCTTCTGGCCAACGCATTAACCTAAAGAAGTCTTCTGCCTATTTCAGTAGCAATGTGACTATGGAGCATAAAGCATGGATTATTGATAAATTGAAGGTAAAGGCCGTGGAAAGGTTTGATTCTTATTTGGGGCTGCTTACTTTGATTGGGAGAAGAAAATATGATTCTTTTGCTTTCCTTAAGGAACGGGTTTGGAAAAAGATGCAAGGTTGGAAGGGGAAGTTGCTTTCTAGGGCGGGAAAAGAAATTCTGGTAAAAGCAGTGGCTCAATCTATTCCTACCTATACAATGGGGGTGTTTCAATTGTCTGGAAAATTATGTGATGAATTGGATGCTATGTGTGCTAGATTTTGGTGGGGCCAAGTTGGTGAAGAGAGGAAGATACACTGGAAAAGTTGGAGCTTTTTAACACAGTCAAAGACAGAGGGTGGGATGGGCTTCAAAGATATTAGGTCCTTTAATTTAGCTATGCAAGCGAAACAAGGATGGAGGTTGTTGCAGGATAAAAACTCTCTTTTATGTAGTTGTTTCAAGGAAAGATATTTTTTGTGGTGTGAGTTCCTTGAGGCGAAGGATTGTCAAAATAGCTCTTACGTTTGGAAGAGCTTGCTAGCTGCCTAACAGGTTTGAGGAAAGGGTGCTATTGGAGAGTGGGTAATGGTGCTTCCATCCATGTTCTGAAGGATTGTTGGCTACCTAATCAGCCAACCAGAAGAATTCTGTTCCAACCCGATGAGGAAGTTTGGGTGTGGAGGGTTTCGGACTTGATTGATTGGCAGAATCACCAGTGGGATAGAGAACGAGTTTAGGCACTATTCCATCAGTTTGATGCTGAAGCTATTCTTTAGGTTCCTTTGAGCAGGCGGGTTGTGCAGGACTCCTTGGTATGGTTGTTTACAAAGAATGGCAGATATAGTGTGAAGTTCGGGTACCATGTAGCTAAGAAATTGAGGATGGCGTAGAATTCTTCTGGAGAGGCTTCGGTGCATAAAGCAAGCACTTCCTTATGTCATGGGTTTGGAAAGCAAGGGTTCCCAATAAGGTGAATATCTTTTCCTGGAGAGCATGTCAAAATATACTGCCTACATGGGATAATTTGGTTCGGAGAAGGGTGATGGATGATGCAAGTTACTGCTTTTGTCATAGAGCTACGGAAATGGTATTGCATGTGCTTTGGGAGTGTGGGGCTGCGCAAGATGTGTGGGCTGGTAGTGCTATTAGATTTCAAAAATTCGAGATTGAGCAAGTGGATTTTAGACAATTGGTAGTTGGTCTCATGCCGAAGCTATCATTGGAGGAGTGGGATTTATTTTGGGTGATCTGTTGTCAAATTTGGCTGCAGAGAAACTCGATTTTGCATTGGGGTGCCTTCCAACATCCATCACGGCCTTACCAACGTGCCTCGGATTATTTAAGAGAGTTTGTTGATGCACAAGACCATCTGAGTGTACTTGTTTCTGTCCACATCCTAGCAAGTCAAGCATGGCAGCCATCGCAAGGAAAGATCTTTAAGCTCAATTTTGATGGAGACTGTTTTGATAATGGTGCGACTTCAGGCTATGGTGCTATCATTCGTAATGGGAATGGCGAGGTTATGGCTGCTATATCTGCCAAGGGTGGTGCTATGAGGGATAGTGAAGAGTTGGAGGTGATGGCTTGTCACAAAGCTCTTGAATTTGCTATAAACGTTGGTTTTATGGAGGTGATTCTAGAAGGTGATAATGCTCTGGTGCTGAAGACATTGTCACAGGCTCAACCGAATTTCTCTCGGCTTGGATTAATCTATGAAGATATTTGGTGTTTGGTTGCAGGTTTTAGAGCCATCTCAGTTGGCTGTGTTAGGCGTAGTGCCAATAGTGTTGCTCATGCTTTGGCAAGATTTGCTAGGTTATCTGATAATGAAATTGTATAGATGGAGGAGGATCTCCCCCAACAATGGATGCTTTGTATTTGGATTCTAGTCTTTTGAATTAATGAAAGTCTTTTGCTTCCGGTTTCAAAAAATTATAGAACCCACAAGATGTTGAAAAATACATTAAAAAATACACTTTTGTTATATAAAAAAAAAATATATATGTAAAACACTGTAGTGTGTGATTTCAATTTTTTTTCAAAAAAGCTATAAAAATACGGTATCAAACTCAAATTTTTTATATTAAGAATACTCAAAATATAATTTTTATTTAAAAAAAAATTACTATACTTTTTAATTCCAAAACAAACGAGCTTAGGGACGCAAGTGAACACTAAATACCTCATCACATCACACCCCAAGTGAATTAATAAATCATTAAATAGTCATAGGCTGAACTGTTTAAGAACTCGAGTGGAGGTTGATTGCTATAAATGAAGATGAAAGAGATAGGACAGCTGATTTTAATGGGGTGGCTGAATTGTGCGTTGTGGTAGATCCCACACAGTTATCGGTCTCCAAAAGGCACATTACAATCTAACCTGTAAAGTTGTTTTCCTTTTTAATAGCTGATATGACGTTATCATTTAAGGCTTTTTTAGGTGGATTAATGACATTTTATAACATAAGTTAGTGGTTAACAAATTGAACGGTCCAGATTAAATGAATTGTACGTGGTAGAGTACTCTAAAGAGTTCTAAAAATCTTGATCCAACTAAGAAATGTAAGGCTTAGGCGCAATTAGTAGAAAGATTTAAACTACAGTTCTCAGTGTTTAAGTGCTAAAGATTGTGACTGTTACGCATTCTTAATGTGATAATCACTCCATAAATATAAATTCTTGTGAATTGAGGAGTAAGGGTTGTGATTTGTATCTCAAAGCGGAGGTTTCACACACATATATACATATATATCCTTAGTTTTCAAGTAACAATTTTGAATGACAATTATAATTTATTTCAAAATCATGAGACCCACGAGATGTTGAAAAATACTTAAAACACACTTTTGTTAAAAAAAAAAAAAAAATACTTATGCAAAACACTAGTGTGTGATTTCAGTTTTTTTCAAAAAAGTTATAAAAATACGGTATCAAACACAATTTTTTTACACTATGAATAGTCAAAATATACTTCTTTTTTTTTTTTAATTTGTACCATACTTTTTAATTCTAAACTACTACCAAACCAAACAGGATTAGGGACCCAGACATTTTGGAGTAAATACTAAATACCTCATCACATAACACTCCAAATGAATTAATAAATCATTTAGATTGAACTAATGAAGAACTTGGTCTCAATGTAAGAAATGGGAGTTCAATGGTCCATTAAAAGAATGACTTGATGACCCATTAAATTTGGTTGACGAAGGATTGCAAGTTTTTGTACGCTATTGCGTCTTGAATTGGAATGTTTCTACCTGTCTATGATGTTTCCTACCAACTTCTTGAATCAAATCAGAGTCGTTCAATATTTTTTCATGGTTTATGTTTCTCCTGGCCTTGGAATCTTGTTTTTTCAATGGGAATTTGGTATTTTACGAACCCAACGGAGTAAGAACATTTCTAAGGGAAAGAAATTGATAATTACATTCATGAAACTTGCTTTTTTTTTTTTAGGGTGGTACTTTGAGAGATAGTAATGGGACATGGGTTACAGGTTTTGGTAGAGCTATTAAGAGTCACTATTAGTATGATGGCTAAAGTTTGGGTTCTTATTAGAGATTGTCTCACTAAGGCAAAATTGAGATTAATATCTTTGTAACATAACTTCAGGTATCCCACAAGCTTTGTACATAAGAACAGAGAAGGATGAGATTAGTGTCTCTTTTTTTTGAAAGGATGAGAGTAATGTCTTTATAAGGACAATAAGTTGGTCGAGCAATAGAGAGGTCTTTTGAGAAATGGGCTGCCAAAGTGATGGCAAGTATATAACAACAAATTAACAAAATTTACAATAGTTTTGATAGACTTTGTTGTCACCCTCCGATTAACTATTTTATTTTTATATTTTTTAATTGAGTACAAATTTAGTTTAATCGTGGACAAGGACATGTGTTGGCAAAACAAAAACATCAATAACAGCAAGAACAGTGACTGACTCATGTGCCTTGGAGTGTTCATATTATGAGTTTGATATTGTTGAATGTTCAAAATACTTGGGATGGCCTATGGGCTTAAAATGCTTCTCTTCTCTATCTCTTTTTCCCCAAAATCAGTTAGGTTGGGCAAGAAAGGTTCTGGATTGAGTTGTGAGTGTTTAAATATGGATCAGACGGTGTGATTGTTGGTTTGTCAATCAGTTGGATCAAGACCCACAATATTAATACAGTGGACTATCTTTTGGTGTTTACATTGTATATAGCCCATTTGTTTTACCCACACCAGTACAACGTTCTCCTCCTATAAACCCATCTATGATACGAATAGGATCTAATCTCAAAGATTTAATTATCTTTTTTTCTTTTTTTTTTGGATATGGATATAACATATTCATTTGATTTGAATAGTTTAGATGTTTTAGAATAAGAAAGGTCTACGTAGTTTAGAAGTTAAAAATCTCCTATGGAAATAAGTAGAATACTCCATAATACTAGAAAAGTACTTTAAAAATATGAAATTAGAAAAAAAATTAAGGATTCAAGAATTTGACTACAAATTTTGAACTCTAATTTAATTTAATTATGTTATTGAGGAATAATGTGAATATGATGATTTAGTCTAAGTAATATATTTTTCCCCTTTTTCTTGTTAAAGAGGGGGACCTTAGGTTCAATGCACAAGAGAAAAAGGCTAAAAATGCATCCTTGTGCATAGAAGATAATTTTCGCTTATTGAGAGGGCATTTTGCTTCACATTGTCTACTTTACCGTTGTTGTTCTTTAATCAAATGCTCCAAAAATATATAATGGGTTAAAATTGAAATTGATTATAATTCATCATTGTATATTTAAATGGGTTAAAATTTTGGTTAAATAATTAAATTTCTTAATTTTTGAAATGACAATTCCTAATATATCACAATAAATTGGTCAACCAGTAAGAGCAAAAGAATTTGAAAAATGTCTTTGACAAATTTTGGTTACAAATATTTTTTTAATTTTTGAAAGACTAGCTTCAAATTTAGTAGTACCCTAAGGTTACAGTCTACAATAAGAAAATGAGTGTGTCCCTATCATGTAAATTGAACATTATAGAAATACATGTTATCTTCCTATCCCTATTGTAGCCAAACTTTGTCTGTAACTCAGTATCCGTTTAGAAACAGCTTATTTAGCTAAAACTGAAAATATTGTAGATAAAACTAAAAGATAGCTGAAATAGTACAGTGGGACCCATAAATAATATAAAAAGTGTAGTGAGATTTATGAATAATAGCAAAAATAAGCTCAATAGAACAAAAAAAAAAAAAGATTTTTTAAGCCAAAAAAAAAAGATTTTTTAAGCCATGCCATACACACACTCAATACCTCCTTTTTTTAGCACCCTAAGAAAATAATTAAAAAAAAAAAATTTAACACTCATTACCTCCTCTCCAAGAATAGCGCGGAGGGCTTCATATTGAGATCTTTTTGAGGGAAAGATCTAATTGTTTGCATCTGCCACCATGTAAAGCCCATGGGTTGGAAAGTGATACTTCATTAATGTTTGCCTCCTTCATATTTAATGGGCTGCAAACCACTTTTGGGCCTAATATTCCCTACAGTAAATTTGGAACAATCCTCTAATTTAATTTTCCCGATGTTGAGAAAGGCAACGCCAACGCTATTTTACTTTTCCCACGAGATTCATACTATTTTGAGCTAATAACATTAATCGGTCTTTTGGACATGTATTTTCCTAAATATACAAGTTCCAATTATACATGTTGTAGCATTTTAAATTTTCCTAAAAATTCAAAATTGCCAAACACCATAGAATTCAATTTCATGTATCTGATTTTCAGTTCCAACTGCAAACTATATAATTCAACCTTCGTTATGTTAAGAGTTTTGCAACTCAACTAGTACTTCCTAATATTTCTAATAAAAACATCTTGTGTGCATTTGATGAATTTGTTTCCTTTAATAAATAATGTTTATCATGAAAAAATATAATTATACACATGTGGGGATAAATGAGCCGAGTAGGAGTATTGGGTCGTGGGCCATGCTCGAGGATATAAGGGAGCCCAAGGATGGTCGAACATTTAGATAAGTGTGTGAGTCAATGGGTTGAGGACAAGGACAAGTACTATCGAACAAATGGTATCTCCTGAGGATCCAAACTTCCTCAAGAAGCGTTGTGAAAGGTTGGAGCCTGGTCCCTAGAGAATATCGAGCAAAAGGCAACCATACTTCTGAGGATAAGCCTCAAATAAAGGAGTCTACAGTAAATCAAGAAATATCTGAGAAGAAAGCTACTATCACTATATTAAATGTTTTGCATCTGACCAACTAGCCACATTTATGTGGATATGACCATTGAATAAGGATATCTTAGTTCACAGCTACTCATAAAGCTTCCAGGAGGTTTCTCATGGGACAAGCATCCAAAAGATCACCCACATGATCAATAAGTGGAAGGTTGTGATTGAAAAGAATATGACTATATAAGGCAATGACCCCCGTGAAAAATGGGCCATGTAATCTGAGAGAAAAAGAAAGAACTCCTTATACTTAGAAAAAGCTTGAGTAAATATAAGAACACTTCATCCTCGGACTTGACTGAGGAGTGTTATTTCCTTCAAATTGTGTTTTCTTATCTTTCTGGCCCGAATCCAATCTATTGTGGCCCATACTTGATCTACCAAGTCTTCTATTTGTAAAATCTACTCTCTAATAACAATATATTATTTTGGGCTTGTTGGATCACCATCCATTTTCGCTGGGCTGAAGGTCAAATTCTAGTCTCTACAACACAATTTTTAAAAAATATTGTACTTAAAAAGTAAACAAAATAAAATATGAAAATAAGTTCATCCAGCTGGGTATTAAGTTGATCCAATAAGTTCTCAATATTGGATGGTCATGGTCCTTATAACCTCATCAAACCTTTTATATATATATATATATATATATATATATATATATATATAAATCTAAAATTTCATTCAACAAAGCAAATAAAGAGCTTTTCCTCCAAGTATACCAAACAAATTCAAAGAGATATTACAACAAACATAAGTGCATTACTATTAACAAAGTTAACTAACTTAGCTAAAGCATGAGATACTGCATTTTTAAAATATTGTTGTGGGATAATGACGATTGTATTGCTTGGTTGGACTTGGTGTTACTCAAACGGTATTTCCTTCGGCTAGCGTTGGAAAGTAAATTCAATCTGGGTCAAGTTTTTTTTAGAAACCGCGTTTGGGCTTTAGGTCCGCTTAGAGCCCACTTTTAGAACAAACTTGTCTTCCCTTTTTGTTTTTCTTATTTGGACAAAACTATGAGCCCATTTATATTATATTTTAGAATTTTTAGAGCTCTTTATGTTTTAGCCCCAAAGAATTAATACCTTGTCACACTCCAAAGAATTAATATGTGATTCATCATTAAATAGTACTAATAGGCTGAACTGTTCAAGAACTTGAGCCGAGTCTAGGAATGAGTAATATACAAAGGTCTTTTAGTTGGATCAATGGAACCACGTGATTCGTTAAGCAAATTGCTTAAAAGCCCATTAAAATAATGTGAAATACACAACCCAATAAAGGAAGAAATAGGGACAAGATTAGTATCTTTGAGTGGTGTTTATTACACACAAATTCTTGCACACAAACATGCACAAGCAAAATTTTCATTGAATGTCACTATATTCAATTGTGTGTAAGAGTGTGTAGGTAACAACAACTACCCATCTTTGTGAGGATAATAAAAAACTGAAAGGTCTTGGAGATAGGGAGCTACCAAAGTGATGGCAAACCACAACAAAATCTACAAGAATTTAGATGAAGGAGTTTGTTGCCCAGGCCCCCTCAAATGTGAAACAAAATCTTTTATATTCCAATTTTACTTTTTTTAAAAGAATAAAAATAAAAGTTTCTAGTTGGGGACAACTTTCATGCATTGTAAAACAAAATTTGTTTCAAATAAAAAATATTAGTAGCTTTGTCTGAATCTAAAGATGGGAGAAAAATAGTTCGAAATTCTTATAGCAAGAGATTTTGAGGTTCCTTCAAAAAGACTACTTATATTTGAGAAGAAAGACCTCAATATCCCACATGCAACATCTTGCAACATAAATTAGATAACTCAAACTTGATAGTACTCCATTATCGTATCTACTTTTGTAAAATAAAGTAATTTGATCTCATTATGATCTCTAAAACACGTACTATTGAAATTCAAATCACTAAGAAAATTGGCACTCCCCAATAGTTGTGCCTTCAAACCGCATAGTATTTTTAAATCTTCAACTTGTTTTATTTCAAAGGAAACATTAGGCTTTCTTATGCTTTAATAAAAACTAAAAGTAGCCCATGAAGCTAACTGACAAGACAACTGTCAATCATCATGTATGAGCACAACATAGAATCCGTAACACATGGAACTTAAGTAGTACTAGAAATAAGCTCAATACATGATAGCATTAGAGAGTACAACAAGAGAAAACAAATTAAGGGATATTTTTGGAAGAAGCCATATCAAACAAGGCCAGTAAATTGAATCATGTGGAGCAATTGCCTAGTCTACTGTTGTTAGAAGCCACAAATGTGTTGCACATTTTGTGTCGGAAACCTGTGAAAGAGTTTGCAAATATTTTAAAAATAATCAATTGGTTGGAAGTTAGAATCTTATACCAAGAAACATAAATTAATTGAACAAAGCTGACAACCACAGAGCACCTTCTTGTCTCACAGGAAAACCTTTTAGTTTTGTACTGATATGGGAGAGCCTTAAGACTGACTTTGATCCTTCAAGGAACAAGGCTTAAGCAATTTTGTGCTAGTAGCAAGATTTACATCTTTCTGTATTTCAGGAACCATTGTCTCAACATAAAATTCTTGATGTACAAAAGGGAATTAGGAAGCTTTTTGCTGGTGAGCACACTAATGACATAAAGAGTGCTGAGACTTTTAAGCCATCCGGAGTGGAAGAGAACAACCAAAAAGAGCGCTTTGTCCTCAGGGGATGACTTCACATCTTCACGTTCACCACCAATTTCAAAATGTCAAATAGTCTTTGCAAGCCCATCATTGTGAGATTGTTGCATCTGGAGATCAAACTGGATTTAAAACTAAGCATATGAAATATACAAATTTTCCTTCCCTATATTTTAAATGGAATGCATCAGTTTTTGCTTGTGATAAATACACCCTGGATGATGGATTTTTGAATTCATAAATTATTGTAATCAACAAGAGAGGATTAGATCCAATGGAGTATAATATCCCATAAATGGCTAGTAAATTTTTCTAGCAACAAAGGATGTACTCAAATTCTTCTCTATTTCTATAATAATGACAATCAACTCAATAGTTTAAAGTATATGAGCTAATGCCATTTAGTTCCATAATCCCTTCAAAATGGATTTTGATCTTGGCCTTGACAATGTGTTATATAGAAATAATTAAAAGGATAGGTGACGGTCAAGAGAATGATTCACGAGTACCAACAAAAAAGAAAACTGATGTTGATCCTTGTCTTTTTGGCATGTACCTGGCTCTAAAATGAAATTTTGTATTTGATAAACAACTTGGTTGTGCAATAGCAATATACTCCATGCACGTAGTGGATCTGCAAAACCAAAGTAAGCATCCACAACTAAGAAGAATACAAGAATTAAAGAAATGTGAAGCAATTGTTAAATACATGACAACAATCAAAGCATACTATACAGGATTGTGTAGAATATATACCTGACTATAGTATTCAATTGATGTGGCAAGCCTACAATTTTGTGAATGTTAGAAGCTATTGGAAATAGGGTTAGCTGGCCATAGCTCTCAATATCAATCATGTCATTGTCTCTAGTAATGTGTAAGTGGTATTGCATCCTCTCTTTCCGGAAGACTAATGGGGCTACCATACAAACTCTAGAGGTCCTTGTCGATGAGGTCCTGAATCTTATGTTTAAGATAATAGCAATCATAAGTCCAATGTCCCTTTCCTTGCATATGGTATTTACATCGAGTATTTGGATCACACCGTGTCAGTAATGGACTTGTCGAAGCCTTAGGTGGCACTGGAGTAATGAGTCCTGCTAAGATCAAATCTTGATGTTTGAAGATTATAAGAGACTGACATTAGTAACTTAGCTAGCAAAGCCAATTTCTTCCATAGAAGTTTATATTAATGTTTTGTATGCTATGAATCAATAAATAATATATTTGCTTTTCAATATAGAGGCTAAGATTTTAAGCTACTTTGGCTAAAATTCCCTCATTGAAGATGGGGTTCATGATTCTCATTGTTGAAAAGAAGACGAAGAAGAAGAAGTGAGTTGGAGTAACTAACAATAAGATCATTGTCCAAAGCCCCAATTTGTTGAGGAAACTTGGATCAGAATCTAGCCACAGTTTTGCAGTATATCAACAATAAACGATGAGGTCAATGGCCATAGGCAAAAATAATGATAATACAAATGAGTAGATCTATGAAATATTCAATACAAAATGAAAAAATAGATAGATTTATATCTCTATTACACTTAGAGTATCAGCTAATTAATTCTTCCAACTACTCCCTTTTGAATCACCATGTCAGTTGCCAAACTCAAAACTGTATTAAATAGATCATGGAGACAAGCCCTACATAAGCAACTTTATGAGAAGTTTCTCAATTTAACATTATTGTGATCAATGATAATTAGCAATGAATTATGATCAGTATGAAGATCATAGTCAAAAGCCTCAAAGTTTCTGAGAGAACTTTTATCAGGATCTACCAAAGATATTATAAATGCACAATCCCTATGGTTCATAACAACTCCCATCTTAGCCTTGACTATTTAATTAAATCCAAAAAAAAAAAAATCAAGTTGGAAGTGCAGTGATAAATGGAGTACCAGGTTAGCTTTGGAGTGCTGCCACTGTTAATACTTCTTTAACAATACTTTTTCTCTTGAATTTCCTAACCTCACTTCTCTCACCAAGCAAAAAACGAGTCCTACAAAATATAAATGGAAATCAACACCTATGTGCAATAGGAACAACAATATAATTGCAGGAAAGTCCCTTGATATTTCACATAGAAAATAATCAAGCTGTAGACATTTCAAGATCATGATTCATACTTGATTGGCTTGAATGAAATTTTCTTTTAATCAAATTTCAGTGATAAAAATGAGTGTTCGTTTTTAGACCCCTGCAGAATTAAATTGTTTAACCTAATTAATTAATCAAGTGAATACTTAGGTTTATTATTCAGATCTAGGTTAAAACAAATCAATCATATCATGCAAAGCAGTGGAAATATAAAGAACACAATGATATGATGACCCAGAAAAACCAAACCGGTAAAAAACCTGGGGAGGATTTGACCTAGCTATTCTCAAGGTAAAACAGCAAATCCATTATGAAAGAATTGAAGTTTGTACAATAACGACTTAGACCACTAACATCCTATTGCTACATTGAGTAGAAAACTTACTACCACGACCCATGATGGCTCCGAGTCTACGGACTACTTCTTTCCTTAACCTTTGCAAAACATAAACACTCACGTTTGTGACTTTGAGATTCCACTCAAAGGTTTAACAACACAAACTCTCCTATTTGTGACTCTAAGACCACCCCTTGAAGGTTTAGATCATCAGCAACTTTGATGAGTAGAGAAGGCAGCAACTTCTACAACTCCAGATCTTAAGATTCTTCAAGTAATAACACCGGTAGAAGATATGAGAGAGCTTTTTAGGAACAAAACCCTAAGCACAAAAGAGGCACACTCTTCTCTCTTTAAAAAGTCTTAAAAAACGTGCTTAAGGTTCCCTTTATATAGTGGGATAAGTAGATCTGAAATCTTAATCTTTAATGGGCTTGAATTGCTGTTTGGGCTTGATTAAAATTCTGTAAATACGACTTTTGATCGGTCGAGCCTGTCTTTCGATCGATCGAACCAGGCAAATTCTAAAATCTTCTTTCTGTAGCTTGTATGTTCTTGTGTGTTCACGATTTGCAAATTATTCTAAACTTTTGGAACCTAACAATGAGGACCACTTGTGATCATTCTTGCCATTGCTCTTAGGAGTCTTGTTTGGAAAAAAAGTAAACACAAGCCCTCAGGGCCAACTTGCAGCTTCAGCAAATACAGAAGCTTAAGAAACTTCTGTGTAGAAATATTGAAAGAAGGATGGTGGTGCAGCTACTTGCAGAATTATTGATGGGAAGATAAAGTTAAAATATTTATAGTAAGTATTGGGTGCGGTTTGTGTGGAGGGAGATGGGTAGGTTGGCTATAGTCTCCCTCGAATTTAAAAGCAAGGTAATAATTTTCAAAATCACAAACTGAAATCTAACACGGCTATTTATAGCATATTGTTGTTTGAAGATCATGTAGAATAGTGCAGCACCCCTTGAAAATAAATTAAGAAAGAAGAGTAAAGAAAATATTAAAAATCAAAGTGGATTCAGAATTGTCTTTCATTCCAAGGCATAACTTGAATCCAAGAGTATAAGATTTGCCTCGAGTTCGCTCCCATAAATATAGCCATCCCTACCTCCTCATGCCAATCCCACGAACATTTTAAAAGCTGAACAACAATTGCGGGTAGTGTGCTGATAAATCCATAACATTCACCAAAAAACCAAGGATTATTGATAGTTAAGCAAATGCTTAATTCAGTAGTAACCAAAAATAAAAGTTAGAATTTTCTATTAATTGTTTAAAATTCCTAGGATGCCAAGTTAAAAAGTTCCACCTAAACTATATTTTGTGAAGGCTGTCAACTTGTATGGGTGCCAAGTTAAATAATTGTCCATACTTTGTCTGCCACAATCATTGTTTCATCCCTAAATAACGAATAAGCTTATTTTGCAATGGACCACAATAATGCCTCTTCCTGCAAAAGAAAATGAGAATAAATAACAATAATGGTTTTATAGTTCATAAACAAATTATTTCAAATAAATAATAAACCAATAAATGTATCGAATCATTTAATCAGATTTTTAGATTCCCACACGTGACCCACCTCCTCTCAAGTCTGAACCACACAAATTTTGTAAATATCTCTCCCTCTTGGCCGACTAGTTAAGGGCTCTCCCTTATTTCTTTTTCTATCACACTTACACACAAATACACACACATCCCTCTACCTCTCTCACTCTCCCACAGGTGCATCACACCACCACTTCCTCCACCATTACTTTCCGGTGGGATTTGCCAGAAAACTCCATAGCAACCTCCATTATCTCAAAATTTAAAGGTAAACCTCTTAACTATTTTGGTAGCTTTTCATGTTGTTGTAAGATTTCTTTTTAATCTAAGCTACTTGAGTGATATACACGTGATTGAGTATATGGGTTTTGATTTGGTGGACTCATTTGTTAAATGGTTAAGGGTTTTTTTTTTTTTTTTTTTTTTTCACAAATGGTGATCCTTTGGGTTCCTTGAGCAATCATTGGGGTTGATTTTTGGAAGTGTTTCTTTGCATTTTGAATGCCTTTGGCATGTGTGGATGTGAGTGTACTGTTAACTTTGAACTTTGTTTAAGGGATGTAAGCATGTGGTTATTGCATGACAAATGTTTGATAAATTACCTCAATGAGTTATGAAATTGTATTTGCGTGAGTTTGTGGTTGTGATAATTCTTTATATGACTATTCTTTTGTATGTATTACACTTGCCTAATTTTTATTATGGCTTGATCTTATTATTTAGTAACCAAAAGGAATTCATGAGATTAGCTACCTCCATTTTTTGAAGTGATGTGTGTTATTTTATCTAATGAATGCACATTATTTGCAATAGGGAAATAAAATGCTTTGGTTATTTATAACCCTATGAGTTTCTTGTATGCTTGTGTGGTTCCGGTTTGGGAAAGGGGTACTTCTCTTAGAATGGGCAAGCTAGGCTTTAGGGCCTTTGGTATGATTTTAGGAGGTCGTTTCGATTTATGAAACTGAGTGTAATAGTACCTTGTGATAGGCCCAATTCTTAATAGGCTTGATCCTAATGTTTCTAGGTTCCAAGATTCTTGGTGATGGACCTAGTGATTGGATTGGTTGATTACGAGGTGCCCGTTTGAGGTAAAATCAGTTGGACTTCTGAGATAAGTGGCTTCTCAATGGGATTTTTTTAATAGAATCATTATTGCACTTAAGTATTTTATGGTTAAACCCATTTTAGAGTGTTGTTCGTAGTTTTCCCAAAACATACTATTTGAACTAATCTATTAATAAATTATGGAAAACGCATGAAACATTGAAAGTGCATCATATTTGATATTGTACATGGGGAAATGCATGAATTATTGGCATGGAAAGACAAGCGTCTTTGATCTCATCATTTGATAATGTATTTCACGTATTATGGTGTTATTTGGAAATACTAAAAGATGTTTTTATCTTAAATTGTATTAATTGGGAAGTTATACAAAATCTTTTTGACAAGGAGTGATTTCGGAGAATTTGAGAATTTTGTAGAAATCTTGGCTATTGAATTATATTATGAAACTACTTGGAAGTAAAATATGTTTTTTGAATACATATAACTTATGAGCTTTTGATGTGGGTTTGCCATTGTACTATGTTACTGGTGATTACCTAGTCTTTGTGACGATGTCTATGTGATGTGTGATTGCCTTGTTTTTGTGAAGATGTCTTTGTGATGTGTGATTACCTGTCTCTGTGATGACAAGCCACGTTAGAGCCTCCTAATTTGCATGACGTAAGTAAATCCTTGAATGTGTGGGCAAGGTCACTGCCCATAGGGCCAAAAGATCATATGCAAAAGGGGTACTGTGTGACACGTCATTCCCTGTTTTCCATAGGGGAAGAGGTAAATTTTTAAGTGTGTGGGTGAGGCTAGGCAGGGCCAATAGACCACATGCAAAAAAGGTATTAGATGGCGCGTTATTCCTTGCTGCCCATAGGGGGGAGAGGTAAATCCTTGAGAGTGTGATTGAGGTTGTTGCCCATAGGGCCGATAGACCACATGCCAAAAGAGGTACATATCATGCAATTCTGTTTGGGTTCTAACATGTCTGTGGCGGTATGATGGCTCGGTGACATTTACGTCTTTGTGGCACCTTGTCATGTGGCCTTGTTTCTGGTTTTGAAATAGTATTGGACATTGTTTATGACTCATAGTAAACACTATGTAGTTTCATGGTTATTTTGGGAAGCTTGGACCCACATTATTTTAATCATTCTCTTCATTTTTTTATTGAAATTGATTTTGTAGAAAATAAATAGTAATTCTCAAATTATAGCATGTTTTGTATTTTCCCCACCCCATTAATTATGCTATTCCTGGGCTTTAGCTCATCCTACTCTCTCACAGTTTTACAAACTGGAAAGCATGGACACAGTGGTTGGGCCGCCGTGTTCATGTCCAACACCCTCTGTCGCGATGGCTTGTGGATATGGTAACCATGCTAGCTGTAGGCGGCAGATCTCTATAACTTTACCAGAGAGAGATAGAAACTAATTTGTTTGTTTTCATTTTTTTTTGTTTTTTGGTCTTGAGATAAAAAGAAACTAATTCGTTCTCTAAAGAAGAAAGAAAGAAGTGTGGCACTTTGGCTATAGATGGGGTGTACGTGTGGAAATTAATTAGGTTTTGCCAAAAAGAAAGAAGTGTGGCTTTAAATGGGGGTAGGTGGGAAAATTGATTAAGTGTTTTTTTTTTTTCAAAGTATGTATAGATAGATTGACACATATCCTTGCCATACTCATGTCATACTTTTTCAAAAATTGCTATTTCGCCGTATCGTGTCCGCACTCGTATCCGTGTAGGTGCTTCCTACTTTACAGAACAATTAGCTATACCTCGAGTATGAAGCTTATTTATTGGGGGTGATTGGAGTACTATGAAAAATTAGGAGATTTGTGCTATAAATAGTTGGTAGCTCAACTTGTTAAATTTAGAGGCCATAGCTAATCCTATTGGAGGTTAGGCCCAAGGTTTGTTAGCCCTCGGCGTGGTGGGTCTAGATTTTTTGGTTAAGGTTACGTATTAGCCGTAGGCATGGTGGGTCTAGGAAGGATTGTAACCTTGTGTTATTCATATGAAGTTTTGAAATAGTTTATGTATAATTGGAGGCACATGATTCAATTGTAGCATTTGTAATTATGTTATAGAGCTCTGACTTATATTGTGGAGAGTTCAGAATGTTTACTTATCTTTCTCATAAGGAAAGGGGGGAAAAATCCCTTACCATTTTTCTTGATGGTTCTTTTTCTCATGATTTGGACCTATTTGGGTTCAGGGCGTGACAGACACTTACACAAAGCTGTGCCTTCAGACAATTAGCTTGAAAAACCAAAAAAAATAAAAAACCCATCTTTTTGGAGAGGACTTCATATCTTCACTTCCGCCACCAAATCCAAAGTCTCAAAGAAAGATATGGTCTTATCAAGCCCAACGCAGTGAGTTTGTTGCATCTGATGATGAAAGTTGGATTATACTGGACATATGAATGTGTTAATATATGCCTAATGTTAAGATAAACTGAATGCCCTTCACGATCGTTTTTTGTAATGCATCCTTTTTTACTTTTCATAGATTCACTCCAAATGATGAATTTTTATGTTCAATTGTTATGAAAATAAATAAGAGTTAGATTTAGTGGGATAACTTTGATTATCCAATACTAAAGGTAATAAATAAATTCGACAACTAGCTAGCTAGTCTTTGCAGAACATATGGATGAAGAAAACAGCGGATGATGAATCACTAGTCTATACGTTTGGCTCGTATGATCTCTTAATAATTGATTGATATGCAGGGGAAGTGAGTAATATTTTGCCATTTTTTTCCTTCTTCATATGGTACCATCCCTTCAAAAACGGAAATACTCAACGATGCTCAGTAAAGAAAATGAGGTAGGCAGCCCATCTTTTGGCAGGCAATTACTTGAGCTTGATGAAGAAACTGATAATGGCAATGTTCTCTAGCTAATCCTTTGTTTAAGTATAATTTTTTTTCAGAACATGCATATTTATCCAAAAATAAACTTGAAAATAAATATAAATAAAATCAAACAAAAGCAGTTGAATTCAACAAAGTACCTGACTGTAAAACAAGGGCTTGTTCCACATTGGAATTTTAGCTCATACAATGACTTCGTTGCTCATATGTATGTAAAGGATGTGAGCAATCTTGCACCGCTATTTTCCTTCTTTCTTTGGTATTGTTTCAGAAATGAAGGACATACAAGTAAAAAGACAACAAATTAATAAAAAATAATTAATGGCCTTGAAACACACATGGAACAAAATTATAGAAATTAAAATCAAATAAGAAGAATACTCAAGCAAACATTTAAGCAAACTCACATAAAAAAAGATAAAAGTTCTAGAGATCACAATCATAATTGATTTCCCATAAATTGCCTTAAGGATATGCTTCTAGTCAAATCTAGGAGCTGAAACTGAGCAATTAGTCACAATTCTCTTTTCTGCTATTCAATACATCAAGGTACATATGGCAATTGAAACTTGAACTAAACAGAAGATGCTTGTAGTGTCGACCTCAACATTTTTCCCATTTTGTGTCTAAAAACCTGCATAAGAGTTGACAAAGATTTATAAATCATTTATGATTACCAGTCCAAAGTTTACACTAATAAAAGAAAAATCAATTGAAGAAATCTAACAACGAAGGGCGTATTAGTAATGACATGAGAGTGCCCTGAGATTGGCCTTAATCTGTCATGGAACAAGTACCTGAGAAATCTTGGGCCAATTCCAAAATATTAAAGAGAGAGAGAGAGAGAGAGAGAGAGAGAGAGAGAGAGAGAGAGAGAGAGAGTTTGAGAAAGTACCTCTCCACACATAAGCAGGACTTGACATCTATCCATCCACCACCAATTCCAAAATATCAAAGAGAGAGAGAATTTGAGAAAGTTCCTCTCCACAATTGAGCAATGTGTTTCATCTGCTATTACAAGGTAAATAAGTAGCACTATCTTTCAACTTCCCTAGTGCCTACTTGAGATTAAACAGCATGCCATAGTGCGCAGGTCAAATCACAATATTATTTAAAATACTATTTACTTAATAAACAAATGTGACATATGTTGGCAAAAGTGCATTACCTAGGCTGATCATTCCTGGAAAAGTCTGTCTTTTGCACTTCAAAAGTCCAAAGTAGATATGTATTAAACCTATAATGAGGAGAGAGCAATCCGTCAGGGTGCAACCTATTGGTAGAAGGCTTGGATGAGTTGTAGATCCAAACATCCTGGGTTTAAATCTCCACAAAAAATTCCTTTGGATTACTTAATACACAATTATGGTGGGTAGGGTTGTGTATTCGTGGTTTACTCTTCAAATGTGAGTTCCAAGGGCCTACCTTTTTGAGGTCTCACATCATCACAGAAAAAAAAAAAAAAAAAAAAAAAAAAAAAGAGAGAGAAAAAAAGAAGAAGAAGAGAGGCAAGAGCAGATCCATTAAGAATGAGAGTAAAGAATGAGCTTTTATAGTGACTTGAAAACAAAACAGATAAGAGTTCGTACATGATCCAAAAGGACCAGCAGCTAGCAGTGGCATGAAATTGATAGCAGTTGTGTGGGCAGTAGTTATTGACAACTAAAAGTGACACTACAAAAGAAAAGGCAATGAAATTAATATATATCACCTTATAAAATAAAATTTCTATGGTTTTTTTTTCCTCCTTTATTCAGTAAACTTATTGATGGTTTTTTAGTATGCCCGCCCTTTTTTTTTGTTTTTTTTTTTCTTTTTTTATCAAGCACATTTTCTTTATGGGAAGATGAATTTTCCCCAAATGCAGCATAGACATTTTTATTTCTCTCTTTTTATTGGTAGTATTATCATAAAAAAAAAGGTGATATATAATGGATATGGGTCAAAAATTGTAATATATTGATGAAGCCATTTTTAGAGGAGTTAAAAAAAAAAAAAAATCTTTGAAAAGAAATACATACAAAACTCTGACCTAGCTTGATGGGTATTGATGAAATTGAGCAAATATTCAGAAGAAAAGTTAAACATTAGTGTAGAATAATACCTATTGTTTGATCATGTCAATCAATCTCTATATAGGGGATGTGAGCAATCTTGAGCCAATCTTTCCCTATTTCTTTTTCACACTGTTGATTCAACAAAGGGCAACCAAAGATTTGTAGCACAGAAAGAGAGGTGGGCAGGCCTTGTTCCGGTAAGCACTGGAGTTTATCGCAGGACCAAATCGTCAAGCTTTGAAGAGAGGTGAGGTGTTGAAACCCCTTACCATTTAGTGATTTCAGATTTGGAAAACTTGAGATGCTGAAATTGGTAAGAGTAGGAGGGAGTATCGCCTCCTCAGGAAAGGACTCCAATTCTTCGCATTTACTCCAAATTATGAAATCTCTCAGAGAGTGAAGAGCTTGCAATCCCCACTCCTTGCGACAGGAAATGAGTTTTTCACAATACTGGATCGTAAGTGTTTTTAAATTGGAGGGCAAACCGTCCTTAGGAAATGAATCTAATTCTGGACACTTGTACAATTGCAAAGATGAAAGAGATGGGAGGAGGGTGACCATTCCTTCGGGTAGTGACTTTAACTTTTTGCAACTAAATACCTCAATCTCTGTCAATTTTCGAGCACAGATTCCTCCACTAAGAAAAGATACAAAAGTTGGGCATCTAGAGATTTTCAAATAAGTGAGAGAAGTAAGATCTAGATGAGATCCTGTTGATGCCGAAAGAGATTCAAGGTTCTTACAATTAAAAATTTCGATAAATTTGAGTTTAGGGAAAAATTGTAATGGAAATGACCAAAGTGAATCACAGCCACCAATCATGATCATACTTTCAAGTGATGGATAGTAACGATCACTTGGCAACTGTATTTTCCCATCAAAGTACAATTCATGGAGAGTAGGAGCCCAAGGGAACGAAGCAACAAGTTGCTTACATTCTCTAATTTCAAGTTTGGTCAAAGAGGGAAGTTGATTGGGCAAATTCTTGCTTAGCTTGGGGCAATAACTTATGTGAAGCCATTGAAGACAAGAGAAAACTTCATCTTCAAATATAATCCATTCCTGCCACTCTCGCATATTCTTAAAGCTTAAATACTTAAGGGATCTGAACGGTTTAATTGTAGAAGAATCATTCCTATAGAACTCATGACCCACACCTAATAATCTATCAAAACCTTCAATTTTAAGTTCCTTGAGGGCATGTAGTTGTCCAAGTGGAGGCAAGGAGAAGCAATACTTGCAATTCCTTAGCATTATGGAAACCATATTAGAGAATGAACATTCTCCTAACCAATTTGGAAAGCTTGTGCCCTCATAATGTTCAATGATGAGAGACTTCAATTTTGTATGTGGACACAACTGCTCAAGCACATTTCTTTCCTTTTCTGAATCTTCAGTGCCATGACCTTGTTCCCATTTCAACTCTAACTTAGATAGATCCTGCTTATCCTTTAATATAACCTCCATAGTATCTTTATTAATGCAATGAACATTTTCTAAGTTCAATATAGACAACTTTCCCGAAAGGTGTTGAAGCTCTCCCAACTCGCTAATGCTAGACCCATCATGTTTTCCCACCACAAAAATGGGTAATTTTATGAGATTCTTCATTTTACCCATTTGTGGTGGCATCTTTTTCATTTTGCTTTCACTATTATTCAAATGGCGTAAGTTGATTAGTTTACCCATATTGGTCGGCAACTCAGTAATGTATGGTGACAATATCAAGGTCTGCAAATTATACAAGTTACATAAAGAATTAGGTAAGTGTTTGATTCTAGTGTTACGAATGTTTAAATAATGTAGATGTTTCAAGTTACCAATAGAAACTGGCAACTCTCTTATGTTTTTACCAGAAAATGATAACACTCGTAAGCACTTAAATTTCTGAAACAAATCAAGATCTATCATCTTCACTATGTCCTTATATTCAAACCACAAAAATGATAACCATCTTTCTCCTAAGAATGTTCTCAAGCCTTTAGCCTCAGAAGGGATCTCAAGTTTCTTAGAGGCATCAATGTTAGCTTTATAATATGACAAATGATGTGTCCTTTTTGTTACTCCATTGGGCTCATCATTCTCCAACCTCAAACAAAATTCCCCAGATATAGATTTTGCCAAGTCATTAATAAGATCATGCATCAAGAAATGTGATTTAGACTTATTTGATTGTTGGAAAAATGACCTTGATACTAGATCATTAAAGTATTCATCACCTATTTCTTCAGGTTCCATACTCCTATCTTCTTTGGGTTGCTGCAATAAATCTTCTGCCATCCATAACAAGATCAACTCTTCCTTTTTAAATTCATAATCTTTTGGGAAAATTGAGCAGTAAGCAAAGCATCGCTTCAAATGAGATGAAAGGTAATGATAGCTCAATTTTAAAGCTGGGAGGATATTAGTTTTAGCTTCTGGTAAATCCCATATATGACTCTTCAAAATCTTTTTCCAATGTGTTGGGTTTTGATTCGAACGCAACGAACCCCCTACTGTTTTTATAGCTAAAGGTAGGCCTCTACACTTTTTGACAATTTGTTTGCCAATTACCTCTAGGTCTGCACAAAACTTTCCATTTCCAAATGCATGTTGTACAAATAAATCCCAACTCCTGTCATTTGACAATTCCTTTAGACAATGATGAGTTGGTACTGTGCATAATTTTGATGCAACTCTTTCACTCCGTGTGGTAACAATAATCTTTACTTCTTGTCCCCCACATTTAAAGACTTTAAGAAACTCATCCCACTCATTATAATTCTCATTCCACACATCATCTAAAACAAGAAAAAATTTCTTCCCAGACAAAGTCTTTCTAATTTCAATTTGCAACGAATTCAAGTTTTGAAAGTCATTAGGGGACTTGACCTCCTCAAGAATAGTTTTAAATATTTTAAAACTATCAAAATTCACTGACACGCAAACCCATGCTTTGAGGTCAAATCCCTCATTTACTCTACTATCATTATATATAAATTGCGCGAGAGTTGTTTTACCAATACCACCCATACCCTTTATGGGCACAACACATATCTCATCGCTACTTGCATCATTTGATTGCCACAACTCAAATATCGCTTCTTTATCCATATCTCTACCCAACACATCACATTTTTCTTGGCAAGAAGTTGTTGTTCGTGATGATGAAAATGGTGCCCCACTCGCAACCTCTTTCAGACGGAGGACACCTATTTGTTCTATTATAATTTTTAATTTTGCCAGAACCTTTTCTAGCTTAGATGGTATCCCTTCGTCAAATGAAATAAAAGCAGTGATGGAATTCCATACCTTACTAGTGCCGGTTTGAGATTTTGCTCGTAAATTATATTGCAAGTCTTCATAGGCAATCTCATCGAGAAGGTCTTCTGCATCATGAACAGCATCATTAAGCTCGTCCAGCCACTCTTTCACAGCTGGGTTTGTAATTTGCTTCTCCTCCGCATCAACGAGCACTGCATTAGCAGACAGCAGGAACATCTTCAACTTTTGAAGTGATTCATCATTGAGTTTCTTTTCCATGAAATAGTTGACCACGCCAGAAGAAGCTATTCTTTCAAATACCGCTTGAAAGATTGCAGAGAGAGCTGCTTCTACCACCATGGTCTCAGCCATGCTTTATTCCTAGTGAAAGGCGTGAGTGGTGAAAAACCAAGGCAAGAGAATGCAAACAAGAGAACCACAAGAGAGAGAGAATGTTTTCTGTGAAAGTGTTTTGCAACTCTCAAAATACTTGCTCGTTTAAGGAATTTTCCCCTTTTGAGTGACGTTTAGAAAAATTCATAGTATATCTATTTTAACATAAAAATATACTTTATTTTTATTTTTATTTTTATTTTATATACTCATTTTTCAAAAATCTTTATATCAAATTATTTATTTTACACTACATTTGGTTAAATTTTTTTATTTTTAAAATTATTTTTCATTCTTTACACATAATAATGATCATCTACTTTCTTCCTTCGTCCTTGAAATATGTAAAGAAAGACTAAAAAACTAAATTCAAAATGAATAAATATACACAATATAATAACTATGTATTTTTATATAATTTTGCATGACTCAATGTGAGTGAATTTTGGACTTGGTTGATTAAAATGTGGTACATTTTCTATTATATAAGCATTAACACGAGTGCTCTATAACATAAACTTATATTGTAAACACACAATATATTTACAACATTGTATACATTTTGTGCCTTTATAAACATAAAAAAAAAAAAAAAAGATTTATCGTTTAACTTGTGTATTAGATGCATGTATCGTCTCTATGTGGACCATTAAAAAAGTCCTTAGCATCTTTGTCATGTCTCTCTCACGGTGTGTTGTGATAGAGATGATACCATTAAAAGTCAATCTCTGTCTCTGGAAAATTTTCCAAGATATTTCCTATCTTTCACAAGTTTCTTTTATCTCTGGAAGCTTAGTGAAGGACTGTCGGCAAGAGAATGGACTAAGGTCGGCGCTGTGCTCATTGTTGGGAAAAATTCTATATATAACTGTGAATAAATTTCAGCAAGCATAGCAAAAGTACAACATAAAAATTTACGTGAAAACTCTTTCTTCTTAAAGGAAAAAATTACGGGACAAATTCTAAATAATTTCATTATATTAAATAGAAATTACAACACTTAAAAATACAACTTGAGTAAAAAAAAAACTTTTTTTCTTTTCACCCACTGCTGTTTTATTCACTGTATATTTCTCATAATTTTTACACTCTATTTTACGAAAAATAACTTTTAAAAATAATTTTCAATCGAAACAAACACACCCTTACTCTCTCTATTTTTCTCTTCTCTTTTATTTGCTCTCACTCACGCAATTCTTCCTGCACTATTCTCAGTCTCACTTGCTAGGACTTTTCTTTCTTTTCTCCCCAGTCCAAATGGCCCAATGGCCTATCCCTTTATTGCTCTCATCTTTTATTCTTCTCTTCCTCCCACACTCTTCCAATCAACTCACAATAAATGCTAGCCACTTCTTTTGACTTTGCTTCAACGAAAACTCTTTCATCAGCTTTCTTCTCCTTGGCCGAATAGCCTTTTGCTTTTGCTTCTTTCATTTCTTTCTTCCTTCCAACGTGTCTCACACGCTTTGGTTAACTTCTCCTTAAGAGAAGTCAGACTTCTCACAAGTCATGGAGTGACGTGCCCATTAATGAGCTCTTGAAAAATATGTGGGCTGGACCCATGGTGCAGTGCACCCAACACTCATTTGGTGTGTGAAACAAAGAAATTAAGTCTTCCGACTATCACTGCCTAGATGACTAAAGCCAGTAAAGTCTACTGAATATTCTATAGAATCACAACAATTTCCTCACCTACTATCCAATGGAAATGATAGGTACATATAAAGCGATAACCAGTTAGTCATATGCCATATAGGGTAGATGTAAAAAATGATGTGATAAATGATGTGACATTTAAATAGAAAAATGCTATAATTATAATATGTTTACAACACTTTTACGATAATACCTAAATAACAAGTTAATACTGACGGTTACCAATTATGATATTTGTAAAAATATTATGAACATAGTATAGTAATAGCACTTCTTATTACAATAACCCGTAAGTCTACGAACCCAAAAATAAGAAATATCATGACCACAATATTTTCACGATATTTTCATAATAAATTTTATGCAGCAAACTATCACTAGTCGGTAACAATACATACTATATAAGAATTGTAAAAATATCATAGATGTAGCATTTGTGCATGGAAATTGACAACATATTTGACACTTTGCATATGTGCCTGTCAACTCACCTGTATGGCCCACCAGAATTTTGCATCTCAGCATTGTTTCTTGCTTTGCTGGGTAGCTCACCATAGTCGGTAACTGAAATGTTTTGCATAATACACGAAATTGTCTCTCAAAAAACATGTTTTTACTGCTTCTTGAAGCACATTTCAGTTATGGTACCAAATCAATATGACAATTTGCCAGTTTCTGTACAACAAGTACTTACCAAACTGTAATATTATGTTGCTACATGTGAATGAAGAAAACAAGTGATGAGAACTTTGTCTACACTTTCGGTTTCATATGATCATCATAGATTAATATGATGGGGAAGTGAGCAATCTCGCTCCATTGTTTTCCCCTCTTCTCATCGCAGCACTGTTCCTTCAACAAAGGAGACTACTCATCAATCCTCAGTGTGGCAGCCCATCTCTCTAGATAACACGTGCTTAAGCTCAAGGCAGAAAGTGATTGTCACACCATTCCTCAGCCAGTCCTTTATTAAGTGAAAAAATTTTCAGATATATTTATCAAAAAGATAAACGTACAAATAAATATAAATGTAATCAAACTAAAATGGGTAGAGTGCAACACTACAACACATTACCTGACTATAAAACAGGGAAGTGGTTCACAATTGCTACCTATAAATTCATAAAAGCTATGTTTTCAGTCAAATCAAGATGCTGAAATTGGAGCTATGAGGCATCATTCTGCATTTCACAACATTACACCACTGTATATACAGTCCAAATATGAAGTAAAGAGAACATGCTAACAGGACAGATGTCATTGCAGCTCATTGGATGTAATTTAGCAATCTGGAAGTTTTGATTGCAGGAGGCTTACTTGGTTTTGTATGCTATTGTCTGAGGCCTTAACATTCATACATTTTCTGTCTAAAAACCTGCAGAAGAATTGATAAAGATTTAAAAATCATTTATGACTGCAGGTCCAAAGTTTATTACCAACAAACACAAATCAATTAAACAAACCTAACAACCACAGAGCATCTCTAGCTTTAAAAAGCATACTAATAATTGCTGGTAATGTCATAAGTGTGACAATTGGACTTGATATGTCATGTAAAAGCACCAGCCCAGAATTTGATCAATTCTCTTCCTCTCCCTCTGGCACCATTGTCTCAACAAGAGTGGTCATGTGCTGAGCCTTTTGAGCTCTCTTAAGTTTGAAAAGAGAACAAAGAACCAAAGGCAACAACCTGTCCTTTGGAGAGGACTTCACATCTTCCCTTTGGAGAGGTCCAGACATGTGGAGTGAGTTTCAACTGCTATTAGCAGGTATTGAAGCAGCACTAACTTTGAACTGCCCCAGTGTCTTACCTGAGATTAAATAGCATGCCAAATTTACCAAGTCAAATCATAATGTAACTTAAAATACTCTAAGCTTAAAATATGAATTAGCTTATCGACAAATAAATAAGATGGAGAAACTGTACTACCTTAGGTTAAGTAAATCCTGCTTTGTACTTCAAAAGTTCAAACTAAAATGCAATGAATGTATAATGAGGCAAAAGCAACTCTAGCACGAATGAGAGTAATGGACTTTACAGTGACTTGAAAACATTTCACATATTTCATAGTTCATACACAACACAAAAGGATCAGTAGCTAGCAGTGGCATGAAATTGATGGTAGGTGTGTCACTTTGTTATCGACAGCAGAAAATGACACTGTAATATAAAAAGGCTACTGTATGAGAATCTCTTAGTTCATAAGAATTTTACTGTAGCAAGATCCAAAACATTTTTACCCGCATCTCTTTCATAAGTGTACCAAAAATATTTACATTACTACAAAGGTTTACTTTGATATTTATTAAACAAATTTATTTAAAAAATCTAAGCCTCATTCTAAATGTTTTGAAGTTTATCTATAATTCAAAAAAAAAAAAGAAGACGACTGTGGAATCATGATGATTAGGCCCTGTGATATCTTTATATACATAAATGACATATTAAAAATAAATTAGGGGTTGTTACACTCCCCTCATTTAAGGTTTGTGACAATGACACTCAACTCCAAACCTTAAGGGAAAAAATACTCACCTCCCTTGAAGTTTGAAAAAATTAACAACTCCCTTGTTTTTATTCGTAATAAAATATTCTAAATTTTTATAAGAATCATTTTACAGGCCTGGCTCTCCAAAGAGAACAAACATGATTGTAGAGGCTGATACAAAAATCTCCCCTACAATAATAATAAGCAAAATTCAAAATTAAAATTTTAAAATACACTTTAATTACAAATTTAAAACAATGATTTTTAGTTATGAAATAAGATAATTTTGGAAACTTGCATTTAAGCAAATGGTGAATTAGTACACAACATTTTTAATATTAATTTAAAATACATTTTTATTAGTTTTTGAGAAAGAAAATTGAAATTTTCCCAAATGCAGTCCAATTATTTATCCATTATATTATCATAGTTTTCAAGCTTCTCATAAAAAAAAATTAATATGAATAAATTTAAGAAATACGTTGTATTAGGTTTAATTTTGATAGAGGCTAGCTAGTCGTTCCCATTCAAAAAAATGATTTTTTTGGAATACGAAAATAACAAAGAAAAGTGCAACACTTGCTGCGATGGTTCATGGGAATAAACGAAATTCAGGATTAAACAGAGGAAAGTACAAACTAGTGCGGAAACAAATACCTGGGCAGTAGTACTTCTGGACTCATAGCTTATGTGATGACTTCATGGTCAATCCTTATGATGGGTATATAAGGAAGTTTGCGCCTTTCCTTTCCATTCTTTCTCCGATAACACTTTTTTAGCAAAGAGCATTCATAAATATCTAGAATAGAAAGGAAGGCGGGAAAGCCCTCTTCTGGTAAGCACTGGAGGTTATGGCAGGACCAAATCTCCAACTGTTTAAGCGAGGCAAGGTGTTCAAACCCACTACCATTGAGTGATGTCAGATGTGGAAATGAAATGGTGAGGCGGATAAGAGAAGGGGGCAACAACGCCTCCTCTGGAAAGGAACCCACTTCTCTGCCGTGATACCGAATTGTAATTTCTCTGAGTGAGTGAAGACTCTGTAAACCCCACTCCATGCGTCTGAGAAAGAGTTTGTCGCAGCTACCGATTTCAAGTATTTGTAAATTAGAGGGCAAACCCCCTTCAGGAAATGATTCTAGTTCTGGACAGTAACACAACTCCAAATATAGAAGAGATGGGAGGAGGGTGTGCATACCTTCAGCAAGTGACTTCAACTTTTTACAGAAAGAAATAGAAATCTCTGTCAAATTTGGGGCGCACAATCCCCCACTGGGAAAGGATACAAAATTAGGGCACTCATGCATGGTCAATTTAGTGAGAGAAGTTAGATCCAAGAGAGATTTATCTGACGCCGAAAGAGATTCAAAATTATTAGAATCCCAAATTTCGATAGATTTGAGTTTTGGGAAAAACTCTAATGGTAAAGACCAAAGTGAACCAGGACCTCTATTTGCCTTCAAGCTCTCAATTGATGGATAGTAATGGCTCCCAAGCAACTGAAGTACTCCATTGATTTGGAGTGTTTTTAAAGTAGTGGGTAGACCACCTTCAGGGAGAGTCGCATGGCATCCTCCAACTGTGAGACTTCGCAGCTTTGGTGATAACTCCTTCAACACCACCTTATCACAATTCGTCAAGGCCAATTCATGGAGAGTCGAAGGACTAGGAAGTGAAGCAACAAGTTGGGGACAATTTCTAATTTCAATTACACTTAAAGAGGGAAGAAAATTGGGCAGATTTCCTGTAAGCTTGGGACATTCGATAATGCGAAGCTCTCGGAGGGTTGGGAAAACTCCGCCTTCATCTTCACCTTCAAATATAAACCATTCCTTCCACTCTAGCATCCATATAAATGTTAATTTTTCTAGGGATTTGAATGGCTTATTAGTTGCATAAGAGACATCCCCGTAGAACTCACTATCCACACATGATACTCTGTCCAAACCTTCAATTGAGAGTTCCTTAAGGGAAGGTAGCTGCCCAAGTGGAGGCAAGGAGGAACAATATTTACAATCGTCAAGCTTTAGGGACACCATATTAGAGAATGAACATGCTCCTAACCAACTTGGATATTCTGCACCATAATAAGATATGATAGAGAGAGATTTCAAGTTCATATGAGGACGCAACTGCTCAAGCACATCTCTTTCATGTTTTGAATCATAGTTCTCATGACATCTTCTCCATTTCAACTCCAACTCTGACAAGCCCTTCTTATCCTTCAAATTAACCTCCTTTGCATCTCTTGTTTGATAAACGTTTTCTAAGTTTGATATGCACAATGATCCAAAAAGATGTGAAAGCTCTCCTAACTCTTTAATGCTACTCCCACTACATTTTTCTTTTCCCACATAAAAAGCACTTAAATTTTGGAGATTTCTTAATTTACCCACGTCAATTGGCATCCCTTTCAAATGAGTCCCTCTTATGTCTAGGTGACGTAAGTTTACAAGTCTTCCCATGTCGGTTGGCAGCTCTACAAGGCAATGACAATTCCTCAATAACAAGGTTTGCAAATTATGCAAACCACACACAGAATTAGGCAAGCCTTTGATATCGGTGGCATTGAGATTCAAATAACGAAGATGTTTCAAATTTCCAACAGAATCAGGTAAGACAGATATTAATCTATAGAGAGACAATGATAACGCCCGTAAACAATTAAATGTGGACAACAAATCATTTATCTCCATCATTGATATATTATTACACCGAAAATTTGACATAAATGGCAATTCTAGTCCCAAAAAGGTTCTCAAATTCTTGGCTTCATAAAACATTTCAAATTTCTTAGGAACATCAAATTTCGTTCGAAAATATGACAAATGATGAATCTTTTTTGTAATTCCACTCGAATTATCAATATCCAGCCTAAAAACAAATTCTCCCGATATAAATTTTGCCAAGTCATTAAAAAGGTCATGCATTATGAAACATAGTTCATCCTTATTTGATCGTTGAAAAAACGACCTCGATAGTAGCTCATCAAAGTATTGTTCACCTATTTCTTCCATGCTTTTATTTCCCTTGGGTTTCAATAATAAATCTTCTGCCATCCACAACAAGACTAGCTCCTCCTTTGAAAATTCATAATCCTTTGGAAAGATTGAGCAATAAGTAAAGCATTGTTTCAAATGTGATGAGAGGTAGTGGTAGCTCAATCTTAGAGCTGGAAGGATATAACTTTCACCTTCTGGTAGATCCCATATATCACTCTCCAAAATCTGTTTCCATTCTCTTAGGTCTTGTTTTAACTGCAACATACCCCCAAGTGCTTTTGCAGCTAAAGGCAAGCCTTTACACTTGCTAACAATTTCTCTACCAATTAGTTCTATATCTAAATTTTCACTTGATTTTCCATTATTAAATGCATGCTTTGCAAATAACAACCAACAATCTTCTTCTGACAATTGCATTAGATGATGACTTGAAATTGGGTGAACAATTGAAGCAACTATTTCACTTCTTGTTGTAATAATGATTTAGATCTCTTGTGCCCCACATCTAAACATTGTAACTAAATCATCCCAAGCAATATATTCCTCATTCCAAACATCATCTAAAATAAGAAGAAACTTCTTTCCCTTTAAGGTCTCTCTTATTCTAATTTGTAACAAATTCAAGCTATGAATGTCACAGTTAGACAAAGTGACCTCTTCAAGAATAGTTTTTGCTATTCTAAAACCATCAAATGTGTCTGAAACACAGACCCATGCTTTGAGATCAAAATTCTCCTTTACTCAGTTGTCATTATATACAAGCCGGGCAAGGGTTGTTTTACCAACCCCACCCATGCCCACTATAGGAACAACACATATCTCATCACCATTTGCATTATCTAATTGCAACTTCTTAAATATCTCCTCCTTATCAATATCTCTACCATACACGCCATAGCCTTCAGGACAAGACGTTGTAAATTGTCGTGGTGGTAGTGGTACTCCACCGGCAACCTCTTTCAGATTATGGACATTCTTTTGTTCTATGACTATTTGTAATATACCTAGAACTTTTTCTAGCTTTGACTGTATCTTTTTGTCAAATGAAGTAGAGACGAAGCGCCATACCTTTTTAGTGCGTGTTTGAAATTTAGCTTCTGACTTGGATCGTAAGGCTTCAGTGGCAATCTCATCCAGAAGGTCATCTGCAACATAAACAGCATCTTTAAGCTCATCCAGCCAATTTTTCACAGCTGGGTTTGTAAATTGCTTCTCCTCTGCATCAATGATTACTGATTTAGCAGCTAACAGCATAACCTTCAACTTTTGTAGCACTTCATCATTGTGTTTCCTTCCCTTGAAGTAGTCTATGACTTCAGGAGAAGCCAGTCTATCAAGTGTCACCTGAATGATTGAAGTGGCAAGTGCCTGTCCCAGGAAGACAGCCATGGTCTCTTGTTGCTAGAAGAAGGAAATAAAAAAGGCCAAAGGGAAGCAATTGCAATTTAGGCAGAAAACCAGAGGAGAATGGTTTGCGAGTGATAGATATATAATGAATAATGCTAAGTGCACGGACTCTTTTACAACATCATCATAAATGGTTGACTCTCAACCATTAATTTAACAAGTTTACTTACGTTAACCATCCATCATATTAGTCGTTTGTAAAAAAAGAAAGATTATAAAATAATTTGTGTTTGTAAAAAAAGAAAGATTATAAAATAATTTGTGTAACATGGTAGCGCAAACTTTTTTAAAGTTTTATATTTGTCTTATTTTAAGAAATAAAAAAAAAATTTTATAAACAAATAGATAGACACAAGAGAAAGACTAAATAATTGCGCGTTGTGACGGATCCCAGTGCAATAATTGAGAAAGAATTTGACATATATATTTACACACACATAGGTGGCTCTTTGTGCAGTTGTGCTGCCTATCAGTCTATGTGGCTCCTACCAACTACTAAAAAGTGAGTGAGACAGACAAATTTATCTAGATAATTGAGTTTATTTTCGTCGGTTTATTGTACAAAATTAGAGCTATACATTTTCAAAAACTGTGCTTAACAAATAAACTAAAGAAGCAATAATGGAAATAAACTCATCCAGCTTTGATCTTAGAATGGTTGGTCCTTGAGTTAGCATTGGAGCGGGGTGTCTTTTTCCGTAATTACTTGATAATATAAAGGAACAGTAGAAAGTTCAACATCAACAATTCTTTTTTTTTTTGGTTGAGAGGATCATAACGTAGAATGGTTGGTACTTGCTACTCAAACCATTATTTCCATTGGGGTTACAATAATTGGGGCATCTTTTCTAGTAATGTTTGTAACTTTATGTGAAGAAAATTCAATGCGAGGTCAAGTTTTTGAGCTAGTGGAATGAACTTTATTTCCTAAAAATAAATAAATAAATATAGTGGAAGTTGCTCACTTGTTTCTGAGAAAGAAGATAAGAAAAGAAAATGACAAATTTGACTAGATGGAAGGAAGTTTAGTTCCCAAAAATATGAGTGGAATAAAGTATTTTTATGTGGAAGGAACAATGAAGCTTATTACTTCCCAAAAGTAAAAATTAAGAAATTGAGTGGAAGTTGTTTGATAATTAAGGTTGTTTATGAAAAAGAAGAAGATTGAAGAATCATAGGACTAACTGATTTTTTTTTTATTGTTTTTTAAGTGATAAACAAAAGGAATTGGATATTGCTATTTATTCATAAAAAAATCAACCAAAATAGATAATCTTTCGGTGAAAAAGGAAATGAGTTTGTTGAGTTTTAGATAATCTTATCAACATTGGATAACACCAACCACACGTTCTCCAAAGATAATGTGATTTTTTGTAGCTAATTTTCATTCTCCAACATAATGTGAATAACTTCAAATGATCTAATTCATTATCTCTATTAAGGTGTATTGACCCGTTTTGACATGATTGAACTTGTTTAACTTATATATATATATATATATATAATTCATTTCTTTCCGATATAAATTATAATTTAAATATAGAATTAAAAAAATTAGTTATGGTGTTGAATTTTTCATTGAAATTTGAAACTCTATGACCCCTTTCCCTTTCACCAAAAATAAAGAAAAAAGTCTCATTTCATTATATCTTTTTCAAATTTCTATTTATAAATTCTGGTGGAAACTCTTGTAATAAGAACTTTTAGATTTTATACTATAATTATTTGAAATAAAATTTAAGTAGAATTTATATGCTAATAATAATTATAATTTATGTGTTCTCAAAATATAAAACTATGTTAATCATTTTGGGTTATATTTTTTAAATGAGTTGACATGTGTCTTATTAGTGACAATCCAAAACAATATATTTCTTTTAATATTAGTCACAAACCTGTGCTATGTTCAGAAAAATTTGGCGATTTTTTTTAAAGTGAAAATTGAATATAATAAATGAGGCTTATAAGGGTTAGTTCCAAGCCCTTCTTAAAATGATTTGATTATTTTCTAACAAAGTATAATTGATACAATATATTAGGTCTTCTAAATTAAGTTATCAATATTTGTTATTTAAAAGTGTTTAAAATTTTATTAGTCTTTTTTTTCTTCAACAAAACATATTACATTTTACATTCAATTATTATATAAGACTAAATATTTTGTAAATAATATAATATGAAGTTAGAATTAGTTTCTAATACACTTTACAAACCGTTATTCCTTATACATCTTAAATAGTAAAAAAAGAAGATATTATAATTAAACCTATCACTTATTTTTATTTCTTAAAAAAATCATCTTTTGCTTTTAAGGAATGCAGCATAAAGGTCCTTTACCGCTATATGTGTGAATCAAATGTGAACCATTGAATTGATTTCAATGGGATGAATGAATAATTGCGCGTAGTGGTGGATCCCAAACACGGTCATTGTAGCTTTTGCTTGGAACACAACAATTGAAAATTTGACTCTTTTCTTTTGTAGCTGTGCTATCAGTTGTGGTGGTTCCTACTTCCTACCAACTACTATAAAGTGAGTGAGAGAAGTAATTTCTCTAGTTTATCTTCGTCGGTTTAATATACAAAATTTCAGTTTTAAACTTACCATCTTAGATGTTAACGTCTGTTTAGGATTCATTTATTTTGCTGAAATTGAAAAGTTTTTGGTAAAAATACTATAAATAAAAGTAAAAGTTAGCTGAAATAGTACAACAGGACTCATGAATAATACCAAAAAGTACAATAGACCTATAAATAGTAATAAAAATAAGTTAAATAGTAAAATAAATTGACAAGATTAATCTCAAATGGCCACTTAGTATATTAGAATGGTAGGTGTTACTTAAACCATTATATTCTTGGGTTAGCATTCCTGTAGTGATTGTCCCCGCATAAGAAGAAAGAAAGACTCTAGTATTTATTTTTGAAAGGTTAAAATATGACTTAAGTGCAATGGTTAACGTGAGTTTCAATTAACTCAATTAGTAAAGTCTCTGATGGCGTCAAATGTTGAAGCTCTTTAAAAAAAAAGTGTAATTGTTAACAAATTATTTTTAAAAAGTTTTTAAGGACAAAGAAAAAAATAATTAATATTTTGATACTAATTTTTTTTATTTCTCATAAAAACTCATATCAAAACTTTTTTAAAATAACAGATTAACAATTGATCTAAAAATATTGGTAAACAACAGCAGTAGTAAAAATTAATAAATAAATGAGAACAATAAAAGACAAAAGACTTGCCTTTAACCAACTGTAAGGCATTTTCCTTTCCCCTTAGAGCGTTTACTTTTGAAAAAGTGAATTTGATTTATGATCAACTTTGTTGGCCAGTGTAATTATTTTGCTGACTAGCAACAGTAATATGCTTAGCCACAAACACTAATTTTTTCTAATCCAAGTAATATCTTTATCCCCTTTTTATAAGAGGGGGCCTTAGGTTTAATGCACAAGAGAACCTTAATGAGAGGGAATGCTGATTAACATTGTTTACTATTTTCCAGTTGTTGTCCTTTCATCACATTCATAATATTTTCTTATTATATTCTTTATACATATATCTTTTTAGAAAAGAGACTAATAACTATGTCATCAATTAATATCTAAATTTCAAGTTTTTATAGCCTAAAAGTATGCATAAAAAATAAATTTATAGATCGAATGGTAAATAATATTCAACTGACAAAACAATTGACATATATGTTAAAAACATAAATAACATGTAATTTATTAGTTTAATTTTTGTAATATGTAGCCACGTTATAATTTTATTAAGAATTGTAGTCATTGGAACTTTGTCTATTTAAAATTATTTATGTGTACTATTTAAACAAATTAATTGACTTATTAGAAAAACTAGTCGCTGATCCATGAGATGCACGGGATAATTTAATAAAATTTATATATATTTACTTTGCTCAAATAAATATTTGTTTCAAAATGAATATGTTTCACCTTCTATTCAAAATATGGCTCAAGGCGTATTATGATTTTTTTTTCTTTTATCTTTTTAATCCAAAATTGCAAAAAGAGGATGAAACTCTTAACAAATTTAAGTTAACAAAGAACATTTGTGTATATAAGTCTCTCCGTTTAAGAACTTTCACGGCCATGCAGTTAATGCCTAAAAAACCAAGTCAATCCATTCTATTTACCAAGTTGAAAATAGCAATGGAATACAAAAGGGGTGCCCTCTCTTTTCTTCCAACCTCCGAAGTTGAGGATCAACGAATAGATTGTGGGCAATAATAAGAATCCACAACACAAACCTTGGTAAGAGAAACCACATACAACATTGTTTAGATTCTATAAGGTGGTGGGTCACATAGAATTGAGTATATTTTTCTCAACAAAAAGATTTTAGTAAAAAAGGCAAAGGAGCAGAACTTTGCCAACAAAATTGAAATGCTTTTGGAGTGGAGTTTAAATTGAAAACAATTCATGCCATCAAAACCCTTAAACGTGTAGAACTGAAATCCCTTCAGCATTATAAAAAGAAAAATTAGGCAATCACTTGGAGTAATTGGGTCATGTTCAATAAATTTAAGTGTATGCAACCAACTACAGCGACAATAGTACAGACCAATTTGCACACAAAAAATAAATATAAAGAGAAGAAAAAATCAATTAGAAGAACAAAGTAACTAACCTACTTCTTCTTCTTCTTTTTTTTAAAGTAATGAACCTACTGAGATAAATAGGTTTTTGTTGACATTTTTCCCTAAGAATAACTTTTATTTGATAAAGAGGTTGCAAACATTATCAATGAAGAAAATCCAAATGAAATCAGTGCATGCATACATGATTTAATCAAGAAGTTCTAACTACAATAACTCATTTCACATCTATTATAAATTTTAGTGGGATGGGATGAAACAGAAATTTGACATGCACTCCAAAAATTAATGTCAAAAACTGAAAGCATTCCTTACTCAGAAACGTTAAGCTTCAAAGAGTCTCAAGTATATAGAGTCCCTAAAACAATTGGGGTAAAAAACAATTTTTGAGAGCATAATATATTCTTAGATCCTTTCATAAATTAAAATAATGTCCAAAATAACATAAAAATCACAATAACAAACTACAAAATTTGGACTAAAATTATAAACTTTGACACTTTCAATGACATTAATAATAAATTATAAACTTACTATACATGGCTTGTAAATCTAAGGACATCTTTTCTATCTCTTCTCTTGTAAGTTGTAACCTATGAAACACATAATAATTGGTCTAAAATAATATTAAATTTATGGAGTGGGATGTACAAATACTGCCTAGAATCATGATTGGAACAAACAACCTCCGAACGCTCCTACAGATACTAATGTTGGTTTTATGATTGCATTGGTGCAAGGAGGTTTGTGTGCAAGAAAGCTGGGTCGCTGTAAAGGAAGAAGCAAATTAAAAAAAACAAAATAGGAGGAAACAATCCAAACGGGGATAGATATAGTCAACATCACTAACTGCTGACACAGCAACCACCAAAAAGACAGCAAGAATAATACTCCCACCATCATACCACCCATCTTCCTAGCCATGTTGCTTGATACCAAAGCCAAGAGAGAGTACAACACATGCCAATAATATTAAAATAGCTGTATCTTTAAATGCATCAAACATAAATCTTAGAAACCTTTTTGGTGGTGGCTTTTGGTATTTGTTGGCACTAAAAACAGTTTATCTATGAATAAGATCAGCCTCATAGCTATTGATACCCTTTTTTACATCAGTTTCAAGGATTAAAGCAAGTTCTTTAACCCCTCCAAACTCACTCAAAGACTCAAAGTTTTTGTCCCTTACCGTATCACGAAGCTTCTTTGGATCAACAGTAAGCAAAGAAACTAACAAACCAAAACCAAATACAAATTTCCATAGAGCATAAATCAAAGAGAAGACTACCAAAGCCGCATTCAAAAACACAAAAACAAAAATTACCTCTCAAATTGCCGCCATAGTTTCTCAATCCATGAGACAGAGAAAAATTATCCTCATCAAATACCTTGTCTGCATATTGATTTGCTGGGTTGAAAGCTAACAAAACAATCTATAATTGATCTGCAAAAAAAGGGAGGGAAAAGAGATCAAAGCCCTCTAATACATGATTAGTTTCAGCCTTTGTGCGTTTTAAGGTTTGAGAGAGGAGTAGAGGAGATATAGATGAGAGTAAAATTGCCGCCATAGTTTCTCAGTCCATGAAACAGAGAAACTATCCTCACAAATACCTTGCATATTGAATTGCTGGGTTGAAAGCTAATAAAACGATCTTGATCTACAAAAAAAAGGGAGAGAAAAGGCTTAAAAGAGACTGGAGATATAGATGAGAGAAGCGGATGATAGATGGGTGGGGAAATACCATTTGATGTGAATGTCATAGGCAACAGAGAAGATTATAATTTTTATGTGTGCAAAAAAAAAATGTAAACTTTCTTTAATTGCTAAGATCAGCATTCCTAAGATAAGTATTTGAATCTATTATTAGCAAAATTTTCCCATAATTTCTATCTCAAAGATGCTTCCACCATTACCATGTATTTCCAAATAAGTTCTCACGCAATTTGTAGGCTTACTAATCAGCAATTAGCTTGCAAGTATTGGAAATAACAAAATCTGCATATGTCATTGAATACTTCCAACCTAGCAACTATGATAACACATAAATCGTAAGAAATCCTACCTAATTATGCTGCTATTTGAGGGAGTACCGATAGACATAGATCTTGTGTGACTTCCATGGAGAACTTCTTTGCTAGAGTGCTAGAATTCTTCAAAATGGGCTTCCAAATTCTTAGATGTGTCTGTAACATGAACATTACTCTAAATAGGTGAGTATACAAAGCATCATAAACAATAAACTATACGCAAAGTATGTACGATATAGAAAACTAACCATGGCATTAAGATTGACCTCAATCCTGAATTCGAATCTGCCACAAACATCACTACCAGTTATTTTTCACAACAAAAGTTTCAAATTGAAAGCTTTAAAGGTCCAATGAAAGAACAATTTTTTTCAATTATTTATTTATTTATAATAAAAAAGAAGTAAGCGGTACCAATTTAACAGGATATAAATTTATAATTTTCACCCTTGACCATATCACATGCTAACAAAATGATTTAAATACCCAGATATAAATTGATATATAACTCATTTATGCTAAAATTTTCAAACACATGCTAACAAATAGATATTGATATAAAATAGTAACCTTGTAACATAACTTAATAAGTCTCAAACACACAGCTTTAATAGCTTTAAATGAATTTGTCACAGTTGTATTTAAGCTATGGTTCAAGCAATAAGAGGCAGCAAATATTATTTAATCCATGGCTTAAAGGCTTTTTTTTTAATATTGCTTAGAGCTTTTTAAATTTTAAAGGTGGTGTTTCCCCAACTACCTAACACTATCATTACATCCCATGGGAAATTCCATTAAGTTAAACACATATTTTTTGCAATACTACCAAGAAAATCAAAATGCTCCCTGTCAGCAGAACAATTAACAACAATAAGAATCCAAGTTTCAACCAACATAAACTTTAGGAAACTTGAGTCAAATACCAATAGGTGTATTATCCTAACAAAAAGTCACATATCCAAGTCAAAAAATTTATTATAGCCATCAGTAGCAACCCAAAGATAAGAAAAGAGACACACTTATTAAATTGGGCTATAAAAAAAACCAAACAACACCCAATTTGAACAGCCATGTAGAGAAGAAACATTTGATGATTGTTACAAAAAATCATGAGCTAAAGCTGAAAGTTCAATCCAAAAGTCCTCCATAAAACATGAATAAAGTATGGAATAAACAAATCTATGAAGTCTGACTTATCTCTAATTCCAACAATACTACAATGCCATAGAAACATATTTTGCAGCAACTTTAAATGAGAATGAATTTCATTGCTACAATGCACGAGCTAGTTAAATAAAAAGATAATTAACCAACCACATGGTAAGAAATAAAAAAAATAAAAAGATTTCAATTCATTGAGACATTTTGTCAAACACTCAGGGTGATGGGGAGGATTTTAACAAAACAGACATTAAATTTTTACCAAACCTTTAATAGCCTTAATATTGTTCACATTTATTTCTTTTCCAGTACAATTTCAGCAACAAATGAAGCATCAAATTAATAACCTTTGCACACATTTTTTACTATTTAGTTTCTAACAAAACCAAAACTCAAACTTTGCTCATTCAATCAGTTCCCAATTGAACCAAAAATAAATTCCAATTTCCCTCATCATTCCCTCACTTAATCCTCCATTTTCTCAGCAAACAATCAAAAACCTCATCTTTCTAATTACTCAAATTGAATAATCCCCTTGTGTTATACTCTTTAAAGAAAAATAACAAATAACAAAGCATATATAATCACAACTTTCTCAGGAAACAAATAGAGATGGAAAGCGAGAGAGAGAAAGTGAGTTAGGGCAAGAAGGAAAGGACCTTTGCATGCGGATTCAAGAAGAGGCGACACGTCAGCCCAGACCGAGTCGTCGCCGAAGGGAATGGTTGTGCTTCGGGTACGGAGGCCTCCACCGCCGCATCATCTGCCCCCTTTTTTGCTGATTGATGCTTTATGGGTTATTTCAGTGCTTCGGATTCTCTCTCTCACTGTGTCTCCGAGTCTTTGCTTTGCTTTGGGACTGTTGGTCTGCGCACGCAGAGTGCTTTTGCTTAACGATGAAGACCCAAGTTTTTTGTTTAAAATAAAACCTAGGACATCAAAAAATTAATATAAACTAAAATAAAACCTAAAATAGAAAGAATCTAAAAAAAAAAATGAGGTTGTACAGGTTGGATGTGGGTGGTGGGTGGTCTGAGGAAGGAGATCGATTCCGAGGAAGAAGATGTCTGTTGGGTATGGTGGGTATGGTGCGAATTTTGGTGTTTGGTTGCCGTGGGTAGGAGCTGGTAGAGGAAGGGTCTGATCGAGGAAGAGCTGGTAGAGGCAGAGCATCTGGGGCAGAGCTGGTTGATTTAATTACGTTTTTTTTTTTTTTTTTTTTTTAAGTGTTGGGTTTATTATTATTATTTTTTAATATTGTTCTGACGTGGAAAATTGTGAGAGCTGTAAATTTGGTTAGCCAATGGTTACAACTGCACTTAATATATTTTTATTGAATATAAGTTTTGACAAATTCACTATAGATTACTTACATTCACTTATATCTTTCATTCTTGCAAAATTTCTAAAAAAATTAAACATTAATAGTTATATCATCAATTAAATATTTAAATATCAAGTTTTGTTAGTTTATAGATTGAATAGTAAAAAATAGGATAAACTTTGGCAACAAACTATGTTATAGTCTAAGGCTAGAGCTTTACTTAATATCTTTTTATTGAGCATGAATTTTGACAACTCCACCATTAAATTACGTTTTCTCCATATATCCTTTATGTTTACAAAATTTTCAGAAGATTAAATACCAATAGATATGTCATCAATCTTTTTTTTTTTTTTTTTTTGAGAAAAATTTGTCATCAATCAAAGTTTAAATTTCAAATTTTTATAGTATAAAATTATGCATAAAAAGTAAGTCTGTGGATCAAAAAGTAAATAATATTTGATTAATACAAAATTTGACATGCGTGTGAAGAACATAAAGAATATAAATTCCAATAGTTATATTTTCAAAATACGTAACTATATTTTTTTCCTTTAATAGAAGTTATAGCCTTAGACTAAAACTAAGTTTGTAGCCAAATTTTGTTCTAAATAATATCCGAATGGCACGAAATTTAAATTACATATTAATTATGCTAAGCCCCCACTTTCTCCCATGGATATAATATCAGTCTCACAAATCACAATGACAAAGATGAAAGAAAAAAATAATTGTCATTTCCTCAAATCCATCAAATGAAACTAAAAAGGTTCCATCATCAAATTTATGATGTTTCACATTTCTATGACTATATCTGACAGTGTATGATTGATAACAAGCAACTAGCTTAAGCATATCTGGGGCCAAAATTACTGCAAAACAAAGCGTAATATTTTTTCGAAGGTGGCATCAATCCCCAAGAAACTTCCTTTTCTTGGTTGTGTTCATATATGGCTTGATGACCCATTCAATCTGAGCTTCATCTTGATCCAATGTTCCTAATGTTATCTGAGACAGCAACGAAGAGGTACCGAGTAGAACAATCAAATACAAGCAAATTAATAGTCAAGGTCTTGGGTTTGACATGTTGTGAGTATTAAAAATTGTGGAGATAAGGTCTTCTGTTGTTGTTGTTAGTTCTTTTTCTTTTCTTTTTTTAATTTCCCAGTAAATAATGCTTCATTCCAAAAAAGGATGAAAAGGTACAATAAAAAACCAAAGCACAGGCAATGTGCTAAGGAACCATAAAAAACAACAAACTATGGAAAAAGTTCTATTGTTTGACAAAACAATTAGCATAGGTACACCCATAAATCGCTCACGCTTATTTAATTTGAATTAAGGTCCCTTTTCTCCAAAGAAAAAAAAACTATACATTTCGGAAATATGTTTCTATAGATCTACAATCTTTATACCCCTTAGGAATCACAGTTCTTCAGATTACTCATCAATGGACATAAACTTCAAGGATATCTGGTACAACGTGATGCTGTGGCTAATGCAGACTATCATAAACCAGCACTCTTACCCACCATGAATTTAACTCAGAGTGACTAACACTCCCAAGCGTTTTTCTATATAATTTAAAACCCAAAGAGAAATAATATATGTTTGAGGACATAAAACCCAAAGATCAATCAGGTTTAATATGAATTAAGGCTCCTCCTCTCAACAAAGGGAATACACACACACACACATAATATTTATTCAGTTATGTGTGCGCATTTCAGAAATATATTTGTAGATTTGTAATCTTTTTGCCCCTTCAGAATCACAAGTCTTTGGATTTACTTATCAACAGACATAAACCTCATTGATATTTGGAACAAAGTGATGTTGTGGCTATTGGCTAATGCAGATTGCAGACAATCAGAAAAGATTCTTACCCACCTTGAATTGAACGCTAGAATGATCATCACTCCCAAGGGTTAAATTTATAATTAAATGCCAAAGGGCAGTAATATAGCTTTGAGGAAATAAGAGTCATTTAATATAGCATTGAGGAAATAAGAGTCATTTACAGAATTACAGCCATAGACTTCCTTAGCCAAAAAAACATTGTCCTCCTCCCTTCAATTTTCTCTATTCCAAAAACTGTCCATTTCAAATATTGGTTGGTAAGTTTTTCCTACTCCCCCAAATGATACCTCGAGCTACGACTGTTCCTCTCTTTTATTCCCACATCATAGTATTAAGGACAACATTTAAGATTGAAGTCAAATAAGTCAATATGACTCTGTTACAATGCTGTTACAATGTACACTTTTTCAAAGGGAACAACATTTGTTGGGCAGAAAGTTAACAAAGCTACCAGCCAGAAGGTTGAAACACAAAATGAAAAAAACTATGAAGACCTTTTATACCAGTTCATATAATAAAGGCCATTTCCTAGTGCTAGTTCCTATAAGTGGGATTCTAGGAGCAGTGGCTATCCTTAAATACTTTCTAAGTGGCCACTCACAAGGGTCAAATCACAATCTTATGCTTCGCAGCCTAGCACTTCACCATCCTTAAAGATCACTTCACACATGTTTCCTTTCTAATTCAGTTGCCTAATTATTTATTTACTTTGGCAACAGCACTATGATCCCATCTTTAAAACATCTGGTCTTCAAATGATCCATCCAAAAATACAGTCCAATGTTTGAAATTGTTTAAACTAGTAAAGATAACCAGAAAAAACCTAATCACTGTACTTAAGAAAACTTTGCTGATTCATATGACACTCAATGAAGTAGGATTCTACCTCAAAGGTAATGAAGAAATCCAATGCTCCACATGTATATGTTTAGGTCATTACTGAGCCGGATGCCCTAAGGATTGGCGCCTTTCAGCAATAATTACTAAAAAATGGGGGTGCTACTGCATCACAATAAACAGATAATTCTAGTGGAAGCAGAATGAAAGAAGGTAAAAGAAGAGAAGACGATAGATTGTGTAGACACATACACCATATGCTCACTAATCAATTGATGAATACCATAAAGCCAAATCTATGGATGGCTAAGGGTCCCAATGAAACATGGAGTTAAGGACAAGTTTTGATAAATATATCAAACAAAAACAGGAAAGCATAAATGGAGATGATAATGACAAGATCCCAGGTCAGTAATGAGGAATTAGAAGGATTTAAAAAAATACCATCAGAAAAGGAATGTACCCATTTAAACTCATATTGAGAAAGCCTAAGAGAAAGGGAAAAAAAAAATGGATTTACAAACCAACACACACAAACGCATTAGAAATTTACACAAGCAGCTGATGGGTCTTGAACCCACAACATCATCCTCCACCTAGAACTTTTAAGGGGAGGTGCAAATTGAGCTAGACCTCATTAGCATATATCTATGTGTCTGAAATAAGTTTTATTGAAAAAAGTAGGGCTCTAAATAGTAGAGTCTCAAAGCAACATATAATGATGATAGTGATCTCGATCAATTTGTTTCAGCTCTATAATAGTACTCAAAACCTCTAAACCAACAACGATGAAAAGGAGGATTCATGACAATATATTTTGGATTTGTGTAAAATGAAACATCAGCTAGATACATAATGTGAAGGAAAATCCCATTTTATCATAGTTCCAATATCTTTTAAGGAAAATGATGAAATGACTTCTTTACAAAATACCAAGAAGATGCCTACTCATGAAAGGTTCTTGGATATTGATCACATAAATAACAAAGCACTAAGCAAATATCTCCTACCATCATTATGTATTCACGCAAAATAGCTCCCAAAAATAGCTGGTATATGATAGTGTAATACCAGCTGCAAAAAAATTAAGGTGTTGTGAAACAATTTCCTCACAATTAAAAGAGAATAATCCTTAAAAATAAAATAAAATAAAATTATTAAAAAAAAAAAAAAAAACAAACAAAACAAAAACAAAAACCTCGGTACCTCATAAGTCATATCCAAGGATAGCCCAAACAGCTTGAAGTGCATTCAATGCCCATATTGACATCAATTTGAGGGAAAGATCCAATAGTTGCACTGCCACTTTCGTAAAGCCCATTAAGAAAATGATATCTACAAAGTAGAAACTCCAAGCCTATTCTTGGGATGAAGAAAGAAGTTTGTCTCATTCATATATTTTGGGCTTCGAACCTCTTTTAGGCCCAATCTTCCCCACAGTAAATTTGGAATATTCCTCCAACTCAGCTTCTTTAACTGACCATGCCACATCATCAATAATAGCCATATCAGAATTTTACTGTTGATGGGAAAGGAAAGGCAACCGTATTTCCTGTTCCCACAAGATTTCTTTATTGCGAATCACACATTCCTTCTCGTGAGATTCATGTATATTCCTCATCATACAAATTTTAATTAGGACAAAATTTAGCTACAATATTAGTTGTTGCTTAAGGCTACGGTTTCCTTTAATTTCACAATAATAAGAAAGCCATCATTTATTTTTATTTGTTGTTGAAGTGATATGGTGGTTCCTACCAACTATTAAAAAGATAAAGACGTTATGTAACTGAATATATAACACGATTGAGGTTTAAAATATCTTAGATATACAAAACACCACCTCCATTTGTCAAGAATGAATTTATTCAGTAAGTGTGTCATTTGTTGAATTTATTTCCTTCAATAAATTTTGTTTATCATGTAAATATTTTTAATTAATTTTTTTAAAGTGTGATTAAGAAATAAATAAAATAAGATATGAAAGTAAGCTCATCCAATTGAGTATTAAGTTTCATGTTAGAGATTCTCAATATTGGATGGTCATGGTACTTATAAAACCTTTATTTATTTTTTGATATATCTAAAATTTCATTTAACAAAGCAAGTAACAGAGTCTTTCATCCAAGTATACCAAACAAATTCGAAGGGCTAAATCACAACAAATATAAGTACATTACTATTAACAGAGCTAACTAACTTAGCTAAAGCATGAGATATTGCATTTTCAAAGTATTGTTGGACTTACTCAAACAGTATATCCTTAGGTTAGCGTTGTGAATTAAATTCAATCCGGGTCAAGTTTTTTTAGAAATCTCGCTTGCACATCTTATACTTGGGCTTCAAGTTCACTCAAAGCCCACTTTAGAACGAACGTGTCTTCCCTTCTTGTGTTTATTATTGAGTCATGACTACAAGCCCATTTATATTATTTTTTGGAATTGTTATAGCTCATCATATTTTAGCACCAAAGAATTAATACCTTATCACACCCTAAATAATTAATATATGATATATCATTAAATAGTAATAAGCTGTATTATTTAAGAATTTGGGCCGTGTAGGAATAAATAATATACAAAGGGCTGTTAATTGGATCAATGGAGCTGCATGGTCCGTTCATGAAATTGCTTGAAGGCCCATTAAATACACAACCACCCTAAAAAGGGAAGAAATAGGCCCGTACGAGATTGGCATCTTTGTAGAGTGGAGTTTATTACACACTCATTTACACAACCATACACATGAAATTTGCACTAAAATCATGACTTCAGATTTTAGTGCAAAGTTTGCTTGTGTGTACAATTGTGTGCAAGAGTTTGTATACCAACAATTACCCATCTTGAAAAGGATAATAAACAAAAGAAATTGGAGATATGGAGCTGCCAAAATGATGGCAAACCACAATAAAATCTATAATAGTTTAGATGATTATTAAGCATATTACGTAGGTTGTGTTTATGTTAACTAGATTAGTAAATGAGATGTGGTAGGATTAAGGAATTTTAAGATAATAATTAAATGAGTCAAGTTAGGGCTAGTGAATATAATAGAGTACCCTGCTTCAAGACAACATGAACACAAATACGACTCGTCCACTAATAAAACTTTGTTTATTCTTAATTTTATTTTTAAACCCTTTAATAATCTCTATTAGGAAGGACATTAAAATTAATAATTAATCATTATAGTAGAATCTCAATTTCACAAATGTAGAGGCACGACTGAGAAACTTCTCCAAGGGAGAGTTGAAGAACTCTTTGTCATCCTTTACATTGTGTCATCAGTCAAGTATGATGCATATAATGCTACTTTTAATGATGTAACTGGCTGCTTGCATTATACACAGAAAATGATTGTTAACAGTTCCACAATGAAGAATGAAAAATACTGCCACTTCCTCAAATCCCAAAAATGAAACTCAAAAGGCTTCATCATCAAATTCATGATGTTTCACATTAATATAAATATACCTGACAGTGTATGATTGATAACAAGCAACTAGCTTAAGCATATCTGGGACCAAAATTTCTGCAAAATAAAGCGTAATATTTTAATGTTTGGTCGATAACCCATTCAGTTTGAGCTTCATCTTGAGCCAATGTTCCTAATGTTATCTGAAACAATAACAAAGAGATACCGAATAAAACACTCGAATACTATGCAAAGACCGATGACCATATCAAGTCAAAAATGACATAGAGCAATCCAACATCTAAGTAGAGAGCAGCAAATTAAGAATAGATCATCAACTCAAGTGGATCAAAAGCTTTACAACTAAAATTAAAAGCATTACAATTATAATTTACCACCTTAACAATCATGAAATATAGTTTATCTTTATGTTTATTGTTATTCTTCTTTTGGTGTACTTTGACAAATTGAGTTTGATTATGATTTTGCTAACTTGCAAAAGCATTTTTTATTTTAAGATAAATATATTATATCATGAAGGAGATTTGCACATCTCACACATGGGCTTTAGGCCCACTGAGATTGAATTTGAGATAGCCAACTGTTTTTTTTCCTTTTGTGTTTTTCTTATTAGGCCGTGACAATGAGTCCATGTGTATTATATTTTGAAAATTTTTTGGGCTCAGACATTATGGAGTATAAATACCTCACCAAACTCCAAAGAATTGATAAATCACTATATAGTAATAGGCTAAATCATTTTAGAAGTTGGGCCAGAGTGTAAGAGTACGTGATACGGAATATGCTTTGATGAGCTTTTTTACTTGGATCACTGGAGTCCCAATGGTCCACTAAGGAAATTGCTTTAAGGCCCACTAAATTTGGCTGATGAAGGATTGCCAATTTGCGAGTTAGAAAGCAATTGCAAGTTAAATGTAATCTATTTCTTGCATCCATGGAGGTGATGGCTTAATTTATTACCTTGGACGTTTTCTTAACTTTATTTTTATTTTTATTTTATTTTATTTTTTTAATTTTTTTTTTTTTTTTTTCAGTTACCCGCAATTACAAAATTAACTGAATTCTGAAGTTGAGACTGGTAGTTTTCTTGATGTCAGGAATGATACATGACAGCAAAATGATAACAAAATTCAACAACTGTGTTCAATGCCATGGACACTGATAGATCGACCTTCTGTGCAACATGAAAGCAACATCAGCATGGAAGAGGATATTAAGATAGATGGATATGTTCTACCTATGAGTCATTCAAATGTGTGTATGCATGCGTGTGTCTAGGTGCATGTAAAAAGGTTTGAGATTTTGATTGTGGTTTAGCTAATGAAATTAGATGGCTTTGTATTTTCAATAAGCAAAATATAAGAACATAACATATAACTAATCACAATTGGTTTTATATATATATATATATATATATATATATTGCTCTAACTTCTAATCACACCCTCTATAATTAGGTTGATTTTATCTCATCTCTTTTAGCTATATTTTTGTATCAAATTACTAACAAAAGTGTCACGTAGTATTTAATTAGTTTACTAATTAATGAACAAATGACACTTGGGATATTTTTGCATAGTTGCACCATTGTCTTTATATTTAAAATTACTTTAAGAAAAAAATAAAATATAGAAAAATTCCTTAATTTATATTAGAATTAAAAATGAATTTTCCAAGTCTAGTTTCACTTATTGGCAACCACATTGGTTATAATTCTAATAACTATTTTGTGTAATAATTCTGGTTCATCTCATTTATTTTCTTACTTTTTCCCCGGATAATACAAAGCATTATGCCTCATTTAAACCCTATCTGCCCCCATGTTTATGATATTACATGTTTATTTGATTTGAATAGTGCCAATGTTTTAGAATAAGATAATTGTTACCAACTAGACATTAGTAAACACCGTGTTGGGTTTACACTTTACACGTGAGTAAAGTCCTACGTCAAATACTAATGACAAGAATAACTTGCTAATATAACAAAATTAGGAGTACTAAATGCATATATTGGAGCCCACACAAGTATGCTTAAATCTCTTCACACTTAATGTTCTTAGCTATATAAAAGCTTACAAATACAAATTGTCACTTCCATAATGTTCTTAAGCATGAAAATGACCATTTATTTACAATTTTTTTTTATCAAATCTTGGTGTTGAGGCCCGAGTCTCTCCATTGCTCTTCATTGTATAGTTGTACACAGAGAGAAGAGTTTGCAAAGATGTTTGATAGAGGTCCAAAGTTTACACCATGAGACATAAATCTTTTAATGTTTATAAACAAACAAATCGATTGAATGAACCTAACAATCACAGAGCACCTTCCGGTTGGAGAGAACATAAGAGCCTAAAGAATGGCCTTGATTTTTCAAGGAACAAGAGCTGAGCAATCTTGGGTCAACAACCAGCTTTCTCAGTCTCTCTCAGGCACCATTGTCACAGCATAAGACAATATAATATTCTTGATGTGAAAAAGAGAGTAGGACAGTTCCTACTGGTGACGAAAGCAACCATGGCAAGAGACGGGACTTGCTGAACCTATGAGCTGACTGTAGTCAGGAAGAGGAAAAACAAAAGTAGCAACTTTTCCTCTGGCTAGGACTTCAAATCTTCACGTCCACCACCAATACCAAAATCTAGAAGAGAGTCTTATGAGCCCAAATCCGTCCACAGGCAGTGTGTTTGATTCTTAAAAGCCCCCACCCATCCACAGGCAGTGTGTTTGTTGCATCTGATGATGTTATTTGGATTAAACTGGGCATATGAAATATAAAACATACCATTCCTAAGTTGAAAATAAGAAAATATACAATATTTCATTCCCTTACCCCCACTTTAGTAAAATATGATAAATAAATGCACTATTTTCATTTTCTGAAATGCATTGATAAATTCACTTTGAAACATGGATATTTACATTCGAATGCTTTGGAAATCAAAATTTTTTTGAACTCTGTTGTAAGTTTCTAATGGAAAAGATTTGTTCAGAAAAATTGAAGAAATTCTTATTAAGCACCAAAATTTGGCAAAGATTGGTTTGTAAAATTGAAGAAGAAATTCTTTAACAAACAAAGGATTTGTTCAGAAATGCTTTTCTATTTTTAAAATAATGATAAATCAGAGCAATGGTTTGAAACAAATGAGCTTGGCCCATATTTGATTCATGATCTGTTCAGTATGGATTTTATCTCCATGATTTGCAAGCCCATAGTTCTCATTAGAACTACTGCTTCACTTTTTTAAAATTCAACATCAGAATAGCACTTGTATATGCTTCTATTTGAAAATTAAAGGATTTTTACCTAGGACTAATCAGAAGAAGCATACAAGAAGATCTGTCTCTAAAAATCTCTTGCAATGTTACCTAGGATTGATCAAATTTATTCATCAGTAGATGAGATACCAAACCCCTCCGCAGCCAAATATGGGCATTTGATGGAGGTGAGCTGAGAAAGCCAGAACATTAGCCTTGTTCATGTGTTGCACAAAATAAAATATTAGGACTAGTGATGGTAAGGAAAATTTTTAGCGAGTACTACCAGAAAGTTAAGCTGATGCCTATTATTTCTTATTCTTTTTGAAAAAAAAAATACAAAAAAGAAAAAACAAAAAAGATTCAAAGGATTTGAAACTTGGAAATGCATAAATGAAGGGTTAGTCTAGTGGAAACTGGGATGCAGTACCTAGTGAGATTTGGAATGCTACCACCACCAATACCTTTTCGATGATACGATAGGTTTCTCCTGAATTTCCTAACCTCCTCTTGTCAAGCATATGGCAAGGTTTAGAAAATATAATTTGAATTCAAGAATCATGTGCAAAAGGAACAAAATTATTATCTCAAAACATTGGCTTGACATTTCACAAAGAAATAATGAAGTTGAAGAAATTTCAAAATCCTGGTTCATACATGATTTTTTTTTCTGAAGGAAATGATTTCCTTTTAATCAAATTTCAATGCTGACAATGCAGACAACCTGTGGTTATTTTCTCTATTGCTCTTGGAAAGTCCTGTCTTAGTCAAAGCTAAACAATAAATGCTCTCAGGGCCAACCTCCAGGTACCAATAACAATAGAAGGTTAGAAAACTTTGAGAATAAGTAGCTGTTTGGGTACTGATGAAACCAAACACGTATGCGTATGTGTTTCCTTCTTTCTTTCTTTTTTTTTTCTTTTTTTTTTAAAAGCACTTTATGGCTGTGGTGGGAGTTCCAGTGGGTCCAGTACACTATTCACGAGACCTACAAACCTCTTTTTTCAATAAAACTTTCATTAAAAATGAGTCTCACGGCACTATTTACATATTTAAAAATTATTTTGCTGCAGTATTTTTAGTTTTCAGTAAAACAAGCGGTATCCAAACAGACCCTAAATCTTGTAAACAAAAAAGCAAAAAAATAAACGGTAGTAAACCGTTTGTACAAATCTCAAAGAAAGAGGTTTGAGTGCTTACCAAAAGTGTTGGTTGTAGAGGAAGTTTGAGTTGGTTGGCTGAAGTCAACCTAGATTTTGAAAGCAAGGTAATAGTTTTCATATCACAAGCTTGAATCTTACAGGGCTATTTATAGCATATTATTGCTGGAAGCACCAAAGAAATACCTGTCAGATGGAAAATCAGGTAATTGTGCAAAAGCCTTGAAAATAAATTAAAATATTAAAGAAAGGAAAAAAATTTTAATAGCAAAATGCTGGTAGCAAGCTGGAAAGTGACAAAATTGACCCCAAAAAAAAAAAAAAAAATTATTGATTCAGGCAAAAGCTTAATCTGTCTGCCAAACTCATCATTGCAAAGGACAGTTTTAGAAAAATTAGTTTTACATATAATACCTATAATAAACGAACTTTCTGCATAAATGCAACATATCAGTCACTTTCCCGGGGGAAGAATTATCTAATAGAAGCACACATAATAAAGCAGAAGAATTGCTAACCACTTTCTGATTTCATATGACCTTGTTCTTGATTCACCCTTTCATACCAACTCATGTCAGTTAAATTTGATTATCCAAAATAGTGAAGGAAGGAAGCTAGAAAGTGTTCTGATTCATCATAATTAACATCAGTTAAACTATCCAATAATAGAAGGTACTAAATCAATTTGAGAACTAAATGGTTTTAGTAGAACATTTACATACCTGACTCTAATATTTAAATGAGGCCAAGTGAATGAAGAAAATAGCAAATGAGGACTCTTTCTACACTTTTAGCGGCATGATCACTTCATCATCAATTAATATGCAGAAGAAAATAGGAATTCTTGCTCCATTCTTTGCCCTTCTTCTTGATGGAACCTTTCGTTCAACAAAGGACAACACCTAAAAATTGCTTGATCTCAAGGCAGAAACAGATTATGACACCGTTCTTCAGCCAGCCATTCATCAAGTAGTAACACTTTTTCAGATATATTTATCAACATATAAACATATATTTATATAAAACTGAATGGAATGTACCCAACTGTAAAACAGCAGCTTGGGTTAAATTATAATTTCAGCTCTTAAAATGACTTAGTCATCTATATGTATGCAGGGGATGTGATCAATCTTGTGTCACTTTTTTCCCTTCTTTTTTTGGTATCATTTCATCATCAAAGGAAATACATGTACAATGACAACAAGTTAATTCAATAAATGTATAATTGAGCACACATAGGTACAAGGAAAAGAATTAGCGGAAAAGCTGAATGATGGAGAGCAATGGAAAAGTACCAAAGAAAGTATGAAGTTAGGAATATTCAGAAGACATCCAAACAAACTCACATGGAAGATAATCAGGTTCTCGAGGTGTCATGAACTCACAATCACACTTGATATCCTATAAAATGCCTAAAAGATATCTTTTCTTTCAAATTTAGGGGCTGGAATTGGAGCTATGAGGCACCATCCTCTACATTATTCTTCATTACAATATAGAACATAGGGCAGTCCAAACTTGAAGAAAACAGAACATGCTAGCAGGACACACATAATTGCGGCTCACTGAATGTAAATTTAGCTCTTTAAAAATATTGATCGCAAGAGATGCATTTGGTAGGTTATAATCATTGTATTCATCAATGGGATGATTTGAAGCAATTGTCCCTTATGCATTTGCCAGAGGCTTAAAACTTTGCAGAGTAGACAAAGACTTAAAAAGCATTTATGATGATAGGTTCAAAGTATATAACAACAAACACAATTCAGTTGAACAAACCTAACAATCACAGGGCATCCCTGGACTTGATCTGTCATGGAACAAGAATCTCAGCAATCTTTGGGCCAGCTTTCCCCCCTCTGTCTCCGGCACCATTGTCACACAATAGGACATTTTAACATTCTTGGTGGTAGTGGTAGCCCCAACAGGTGAGGACAGCTAGAGCAGTCACATGCTGAACCATTTGAGCTCTTTCAAGTTAGGAAGAGAAAAAGAACCAAAAGCAGCAACCTATCCTCCGGAGGGGACTTCACATCTTCCCATCTACCACTAGTTCCAAAATTTCAATGAGAAAGCCTGAGCAAGTTCCTCTCCACACTTGATCAATGTGTTTTAGCTGCTGTTAGAAGGTAAAGAAGTAGCACTAACTATCAACTACCACATAGTTTCCATGAGATCAAAAAGCATGCCAAATTGGCCAAGTCAAATCCCAATATTTCTTGAAATACTCTAAACTTATAAAACAAATGTATTAATCATCAAATACATATTCTGGAAAAATTGCATTACCTTGGGTTAATCATTCCCTTAAAAGTATTTGTCTTGCACTTCAAAAGTGCACAGTAAAAATGCAGTGAAAGTATGAGGCAAGAGCAGCTCCAGCAACAATGAGAGTAAATGATTCTCAAATTAAAAAAAAGGATGAGCTTCCACAGTGACTTGAAAATATATCAGAGATTTAGAAATTTATATACAATGCAAAGGGACTAGTAGCTAGCAGTGGCATAAATTGGCAGCGGGTGTGTGAGACACTTATTTACAAGTAAAATTGACCCTGCAAAACAAAAGGCAATGAATGAGCATGTTGAAAATCACCTAGTTCAAAAACTATATGTCTAGAGTAGCATAATCTTGGGATCCAAAGCCTCTGGTTGGAAAACATCTAACAGCATCTCTCACATAGGTGTACCAAAAATATTTGTACTTTACTATGGAATATATATATATATATATATATATATATATATATATATCTGAACGTTTTTCTGGATGCCGTGAAGATTTTCTACAAATTAATTAAAACAAAAAAAACTAAAACATCTAATACTAAAATGGTGGTATCAATATCATGATATATAGTCTGTAGAGCTTAGGATAAATCATTTATAACCATAAAAGACATACCTTGAGCAAATTATTATTAAGCCAATTAATATTTTTTTTTACTTCTATACATTATCCATTGGTTATTATATCCTCTAAAGCTTTAATCAAATAATTTGAAGGAACAATTTTCAATAATTTTTTTTTTCAATTCATTAAACAGATTGATTGGTAGTTTTTGTTTCTTTGATTGTTAAAATACTCTAAACTTATAAAACAAATGTATTAATCATCAAATACATATTCTTGAAAAATTGCATTACCTTGGGTTAAACATTCTTGCAAAAGTCTATGCCATGTAATTCAAAAGTCCAGAGTAGAAATGTAGCAAATGTATAATGAGGCAAGAGGAACTCCAGCAAGAATGAGAATTAGTACTTGGGCAGAAGCGTTCTTCTGACTCATAGCTCAATCAACATATGGATATTTTGGGAATGTGGGCAATCTTGACCCGGCCCTCCCCTTTCTCGTTTCCATACCGTTCTTTCAACAAATAGCAATTATAGATCTCTAGCTGATAAAGAGAGGTAGGTAAAACGTCTTCTAGTAAGCAGTCAAGATTATTGCAGTCCCAAATCGTCAAGTGTTTAAGAGAGGCAAGGGGTTGAAACCCCTTACCATTGAGCAATTTTAGATATGGTAGAATACCGATGGCGAAATGGGTAAGATTAGGAGGCAGCAACGCCTCCTCTGGAAAGGACTCCAATTCTTTGTGATGATTAGAAATTGTGAAACTTCTGCGAGAGTGAAGACCTTGCAATCCCAATTCCATACGATGGGAAATGAGTTTCTCGCACCCGTATATAGCAAGACTTCCTAAGCTAAAGGGCAAACCTCCCTCGGGAAACGATTCCAGTTCTGGACACCATCGCAGTTCCAAACGCACGAGAGATGGGAGGAGGGTGTGCATCCCTTCAGGCAATGACACTAAGTTTTTGTAGTCATGGATTAGAATCTGAGACAAATTTGGAGCGCACAGTCCTCTGCTGGGAAAGGAAACTAAATCAGGGCACCTATAGAAGTCCAAGCAAGTGGGGGAAGCAAATTCTGGTGGAAATGACAAAATTGAATCACCACCGCCCTCTATGAACACACTTTTAAGTGATTGATAGTCATGACCACTTGGAATTTGAATTCTTCCTGTACACACTAATTCATGGAGAGCTGGAGAGTTAGGAAGCGAAGCAACAAGCTGCTTACACTTTCTAATATTAAGTTTGGTCAAACAGGGAAGTTGAACGGGTAGAACCCCACTTAGCTTGGGACAATCTTTAGAATTTTTTTTCCATTTAGCCTTATTATTAGAAGAATTGTTAGTTGACAAGTTGTGAAAGAAAATGAAAAACTAGCATCTCGAGTTTTAAAAACTCGAGTTCAATAGTAAATCGAGTTTTAAAAACACGAGTTTAAGAATTTTGAGACAGCTGACGTTGATAAAAATTCCACGTGGAACTCGAGTCTCTAACACTCGAGTTCCAGTGCGACCTCCAAATAGACGTACTTGACTTAAGAAAGAAGAAGCTCCCATCAAGAACCAACCCACCAATCTCCAGCAAATGTTCAACTCTTCAAAACTCAGCAAATGTTCAACCCTTCAAAACCCAAAAAGCAACAAGACCCTTTTCAATACAAACCAAGACAACAAAAAGCAAGCAATGCCCACATAGGCATTAAACCAGCTGAGGCAGTTTTGCCGTGGATCTTCTTCTTTCTTTCTTTCTTTCTTCTGGGTTTCCTTCTTTCTTCTTTTCCTGGGTTTTTTTTTATGGGGTATGGGTTTTCTTTTTCTGGGGTTTGTACTTCTTTCTTTTTTTTTTTTTTTTTTTTTTTTTTTTTTTTTTTTTTTTTTTTTTCTGGGTTCTTTCTTCTCTTTCTGGGGTCTGGGGTCTGAGTGCGCCTTTGTGTTTGAAATCGAGTGTTAAAAACTCGAGATTCATGTTTTTTTTGAACTTGACTGTCAAAAACTCGAGATCTATCTAGCGTTAGTGTACCCAGTTCAGCAAGTAAAAAGCGAGTGATTTAGCGTCGAGTTTGATATGGAACTCGAGTTTCTAAAACTCGAGATGCTAATTTGCAACTTTCTTTCAAACCCATACTAACTTACTATATTATATCCCTTCAAATTGTTAGTCTGCAAATATCCCCACAATCTTTAATATAAAGTTCTCGCAGACAAGTGAAAACTTCCCCTTTAAATAAAACCCACAGCTGCCACTCTGGCATATTTTCAAATGATAAATACTCAAGGGCTCTAAACGGGTTAGTTGTATTCCCATAGAACTCAGGGCCCACACTTGATATTTCACCAAAACATTCAATTATAAGACTCTTGAGGCCAGGTAGCTGTCTAAGCGGAGGCAAGGAGAAGCAATTACGAAGCTTTATGAACACCATTTTAGAGAATGACGAGTCTCCTAACCATTTTGGAAAGCTTGTACCCTTATAATTAGTGATGGTGAGAGAATTCAAGTTTGCGCAAGGACACAACTACTCGAGCAAAATTATTTCCTTTTCTGAATCTTTAGTGCCATGACCATGTTCCCATTCCAACTTCAACTCAGATATATCTTGCTTGTTCTTTAATATAACCTCCTTAGTATCTTTGTCAATGCATTGAACATTTTCCAAGTTCAACAAAGATAATTTTCCAGAAAGATACTGAAGTTCCCCCAACTCTTTAATATTGGAGCCATCATCATGTTTGCCCACACAAAAAACATATAATTTTATGAGATTTTTCATTTTACCCATATGAGGGGGCATTTCTTCCATATCGGCTTCACTATTATCTAGGTGGCACAAGTTGATTAGTTTACTCGTGTTGGCAGGCAACTTGGTGATGTACGATGACAATATCAAGGTTTGCAAATTATACAAGTTACATAAAGAATTGGGCAAGTCTTTGATCCCAGTGTTACAAGTGTTTAAATAACGTAGATGTATCAAATTATCATCAGTAATTGGTAACTCCTTTATGCATGCACCATACAATGATAACACTCGTAAGCACTTAAAATTCCGAAACAAATTAAGATCTATCTTCACTATGTTTTTATATTCAAAAATTGAAGTTGGTATCTAGCTTTTTACCAATAAGATTCTCAAACCCTTAGCTTCTGAAGGGATCTCAAATTCCTTAGAGACATAAAAGCCAACTTTGTAATATGACAAATGACGTATCTCTTTTGTTATTTCATTGGACTCATTACTCTCCTCCAATCGGAAACAAAATTTCCCACATATAGATTTTGCTAAGTCATTGATAAGATCATGCATTAAAAAACATGATTTAGACTTACTTGATTGTTGGAAAAATGACCTTGATACTAAATCATTAAAGTATTCTTCACCTATTACTTCTAATTTTATACACCTTGCTTCTTTGGGTTGCTGCAATAAACCCTTTGCCATCCACAAAAGGATCAACTCCTCCTTTTCAAATTCATAATCTTTTGGAAAAATTAAGCAATAAGCAAAACATCACTTCAGATTTGATGGGAAGTAATGATAGCTCAGTCTTAATGCCGAAAAGATATTAGTTTTGGCATCTGGTAAATTCCAAATATGACTCTTCCAAATCTTAATCCAATCATTTTGATTAAAATTTGAACGCAATGAACTCCCAAGTGTTTTTGCAGCCAACGGCAAGCCTCTACACTTTTCAACAATCTCTTTACCAATTTCCAACAGGTGTGAAAATTCATTGGGATTTCTATTTCCAAATGTAGAATGAACAAATATTTTCATACGATCCTCATTTGAGAGTTCATTTAGAAAATAATGAGTTGAAACCGTGACTACTCTTGCAACTTTTTCACTTCGTGTATTAACAATGATCTTAACCTCTTGTGCCTCACATTTAAAAACTTTAATGAAATTGTCCCGAACACCATAATTTTCATTCCAAACATCATCTAAAACAAGAAAAAATTTCTTCCCTTTTAAAGTCTTTTGAATTTCAATTTCCAACGATTGCAAGTACTGAAAGTTACTAGCCGTACCATTGATCCCCTCAGAAATAGCTTTTAATATCTCAAAATTATCAAAATTTTCTGAAACACAAACCCATGCTACGAGGTCAAAACTCTTTTTAACTTTTTCGTCATTGAATACAAACTGGGCAAGTGTTGTTTTACCAATCCCACCCATACCCACTATGGGCACAACACATATCTTACTTGCAACATCTGATTGCCACAATTTAAATATCTCTTCTTTATCCATATCTCTACCAATCACATCACATGTTTCGGGGCAAGAAGTTTTTGTTTGTGAGGGCAGTGATGATAATTTTACTCCAACGATATCCTTTTTCAGACTAAGAATACCAATTTGATCTATAATACTATCTAAGTCTACCAGAATCTTTTCTAGCTTAAATGGTATTTCTTTGTCAAATGAATCAACAAAAGCAGTGATGAAGTTCCGTACCTCACTAGTGCCTGTTTGAGACTCAGCTTGTAACTTGGCCCGCAAGGCAATCTCATCTAGAAGGTCATCCGCATCATAAACAGCACCCTGAAGATTGTCCAGCCACTCTTTCACATATGGGTTTGTATATTGGTTGTCCTCCGCATCAGCAAGCACCACATCAGCAGACATCAGCAACATCTTCAACTTTTTTAGCGATCTATTAATGTCTTTCCTTCCCTTGAGAAAGTCTCAAAAATCACGAGAAGTCAGTCTGTCAAACGCCACCTGAAGGAATGCAGAGAGAAATGCTCCACCCACCAAAGCTCCGGCCATTCTTTCTTCTTTGCAAAAGACGTGAGTGGTGAAAAACCAAAGGCAAGAGAATGCAAACTAGAGAACCAAAAGAGAGTGAGAGAGAAATGTGATCTGTGAAAGTGTCTTTTGTTTTTGTAGAAACTTTCAAAATACTTCCTCTTTTGCTTTTAATGCGTGTAGTGGAAGCTGGAAGGTCCTTTTACTGCTCTATAGGTGTGAATCAAATGCGAACCATTGAATTGATTTCAATGAATAATTGTGCGCAGTGAATTTTGTTTGGAGGTTCGTTTAGAAACTTAAAATAAAAAAATAAAAAAAAATTAATAAAAAGAGAACTTAAATATATCAAGTTATTGACAAAAGAAAAAAAAAAAAAAAAAGAGTAAAGTTTTATAATTTCTTTCTACAAGTTTTTGAATTTTGAATTGTTACATTATAGTTTATTACGAGTAATTTATTGTCAATGTGTTGTTGCTCAACAACAGCACATTAATGATGCGTGTCAGGCGGCATAGAAAGGAACAAATATTGCATGCTTTTACTTAAATACACTTTCAACCATTTTTACAAGTCCAAATCTTTTGTATCACCTTTTGTGTACCACTTTGTGTTTCACCAATCACTACTTACCATGTTTTCATTTTACTTTCCTTATAAAATAATTAAAGTTTAAAATGGAAAACAATCATACACATGGTAAATAGTGATTGGTGGAATATAGAGCTGTACATAAAAAGTGGTACAGAAAATTTAGACTCCATTTTTACCATCTCCTTTTTATCTCTCCCTAATCCTTTGGTGTCTTCATATTATTATTATTATTATTATTATTATTATTATAACTTTTTTTTTTTTAAAAAGTGCTTATGGGGTGTAGGGGGGGCTAAGGGCCAGGGTTCAAGTCTCTAGGAGGGAGCTTCACACATATATACATTTAGATTAGGCTAAAGTCAAAATTATATCTTGTATAAAAATAAATAAATAAGACTCCTAAATTCAAATATTCATGAGATGGAACATTAAAAGAAAAAATTCATCTAAAAAAATAAGAATACATAGATAAAATTAGTGGCATAGTAAAAAAAAAAAAATTCAAAACAAACTTACATATTTAATCTCTTATAAACATACATAGCTTTGGTTGGATTGGGTCGATTGGTTATACTTATATATGTTCAACCCCTTGCAAGCACTGTTTTTTCAATATATATTATTAAAATCACATAATATGCCTAAATATATTCCAAATTTCTAGATTCATCAAAACCAATTCTAAAAAATAAATCAAACTTAATATTAAAATAAGGGTAACAAAATAAACTTAAAAATATGGTGGGTTGCTTTGAGTTAGACGAATTGAAAAAATTATCAATTCAAACTTGACACAACTTAAGACTTAGATTACATCCTTCCTATATATTTCTTTTACTTTGTCTTTAAATTGTAACTAGAAAAAAAGAATCCTGCATTTTCTCTTATTTATGTTCGTTTGTTTAACAAATAAACCAAAATTAAGCCAAATTTAGGCTTGACTATTAAATGAGCTAAGTTCAAACAAAATAATATATCCGCGAACAAGCTCATGAATATGATAAAAGTTTTATAGTTTATTAAAATATCATAAATAAATTTCACTTTAAATTACAAACTTATTCCACATAGTCTTAGTTATGTGGGATCAAAAAATGATTATCTTCCGAAGTATTTATTTATTATATGTTTATGTTGTTAGAAATGAGATAATTGTATTCTTTTGAGCTTAGCTGTTGTGTGTCCCTATAAAATAAGCATTTAAATTTATTGATTTGTTTCGTTATAATAGATGCATCAATTGATGGAATAGGAATTAAATTTTTTTTATAAATGAATTCATAATTTATGTGATAATTTAACAAGTCATTACTAGTGTGTTTTTTGTTTTGTTTCTCTAAAATATGTATGATCTTACTAGCCACAATTCCACCAATTTCCCACAATCCTATGTAGGATTCCAATTTTGAAAACATTTCCTAGCATGTCCATGACATTTGGGGTTTAAATCCTCTCTTAACCTAGTCAATTACATTTTTGCCCCTCTTTTTGTAACATTGAACATGGACATCTTAGGTAATCCTTGGCATTTGACTCTATTTCAACCAACTTAATAATATTTTCTTATATTTTGGTTCACGTTGTTCGCAACTTTTTTATTTTCGTGCTTTTTTATTTTCCTTTTCTTCTTCTTCTTTTTCACCCCACCTTTTGTCTTTTTCATTTTTTTATTTTTTGTCTCTTTTATTCATTGTTCGTTCACTTCCCTGTTTTGGGTTTTTTTTTTTTTGGGTGCTCATCTCACTTTTTGTCTTCTAACTTTTGTTTTTATCAATTTCTTCTATAATTCCCTTCTCGTTCTTTTTTTTTCACTAGTTTTGGATTCAGCTTTTGCCTTTTAAAATAATAATTAAAAAAAAGTGAAGTGTCCATATATAATTTTTTTAAATAAATAAGTGTATACAAAATTGTGTTGTCTTTTGTTTTATTTAATAGGAATATAATTATAAATTTATATCAACTTCATTTTTTATAGTTTTCCATCTCTTCACTTTTTCATCCTCCCAACCAAACACATATGAGAGAAAACAAAACTTTTTCTATCCTCCCATTTTTTATCCTTCCAACCAAACAAACCCTTAATAGTGTGGGCTTAGGAATATAATCAAAATTATTCTTAATCTAAAATTAAGAAACTAATACAAATCATAAATTAAGATATAAATGTAGAAAAAGAACAAAGAATGCACTTGTTTGTTTCCTCTATCACTTTGAGAGATGAAAGTGTGAGTATGTTATGAAATCCAGAACTAATTATTGTAAAAGAGAACAAATGAGCTAAATTCATGAATTTAAGTACGCGCAAGAGAAGTTTTTATTAATTCTTTTGAAGTTAAAAAAAATAGCTTAAAAAAATGAAAAGCAAATAATAATGTAAAAAGATTGCTTACCGGCATTGTCAATTGTCATAGGATTTAGGCATTCACATATAGGAGTAAACTTCACTCCAGATATATATAGAGTTCTACTTGATATAGAGTTTAAATCCTATTAGAATTAAGATTTCTAATTAATGTGTTTTGTTGCTATCCCATAAAAAAAGTGGAATAAAAAAAGTTCAAACAAATTGAAATAAGGAAACGTTGATGTATGCACATTATTTACGATTTTTTTTTACTTTATCCAAAAATAGTATGGTAAATCAGTATGAATTACTTTATCCAAAATTAGTTTGATAAATCAGTATGAATAGATAACGAACTTGGGTTGTTGCTTTTTTTCTTTTTTTTCTTTTTCTAATGAACTGTATACTTGTGTAGTAATATAATTAAAGTAAAAATAAATAGTAAAGAATTTGGATTATAATATTAAGATTTTTAGTAACTTAGAAATTATAGATAAATTAATAATAAAAGGATTAGATGAAGAATTTCAATTGTGATCAACTTAGAAATTATAGGAGAATAAGATAAGGACAAAAAAAATATTTATTTATTTTTTTAAAAAAATCTAACAAAATTTATGTAATTTAGTGAAGCCACTTGGCGCAACCATGCCTTCTAAGGCTAACTTTTATTATATAGTATAATATATATATATATATATATATATATATATATTCCTTTCTTTTTCTTTTCAATTTCATGAATAATTGAATTTAGAATATCTAATTGACCACTTTAAAAATATTATAAAATTTTTTATGAAAAAACTGTTTTCATTATATTTTTGTTTTAAAAATAATGGGAGCCTAGCATTACCCTTTACAAAAAAATAAAAAAGAAAAAGAGAAACGGAAATCTCTACTCCTCTAGAAGGACAAAAAATATATAAGTTAGTGACTCTAGAGATAAAGGCATAAAGCAAATCGGTTAGATGAAGGTATTGGAAAAAAATTAAAGGGTACGTATTTTGGTCTAGTTACAAAATAACTTGATTTTTCCATCAAAGCTGACACAACCTAACACATATTTAGCTTTTCCTACTACCCATAAAACATGAATATTTTATTGTAATTTTATACCATGTTAACGGGTGTTGTGCAACACCCGTTAACAGGACCCTATAAGTTATTGGGTAAAAACTTAAATGGTTTAGATTAAATGAATTTTATGTGTTGGAGTACTTTAAAGAATTCTAAAAATCTTGATCCGATTAAGAGATGTAAGGCTTAGATGGTTAGATAGAAGGATTTAGACTACAGTTCTCAGTTTTTAAGTGCTATAAATTTTGACTGCTACACACTTTTAGCTTGATAATCACTTTACAAGTACAAATTCTTGTGAATTGGGGAATAAGAGTTGTGAATCATGTGTCTAGGAGGGAGTTTTACACACATATATACATTTAGTATTCAAGTAACAATTTTGAATGACATAATTATAATTAATTTCAACATTATGGGACCCACAAGATGTGGAAAATACATTAAAAAAAAATACGCTTTTGTTTAAAAAAAAAAAAAAACTTATGAAAAACACTGGAGTGTGTGATTTCAATTTTTTTTTTCAAAAAAGCTATGAAAATATGGTATCAAAGACAATTTTTTATATTATGAATACTAAAAATATAAATTTTTTTAAATTTTAAACTTACTATACTTTTTAATTCCAAATTCTAAACCAAATGAGCTTAGGGACCCAAGTGAACACTAAGTACCTCATCACATCACACCCCAAATGAATTAATAAATCATTAAATAGTCATAAGTTAAACTGTTTAAGAACTAGGGCCGAGTGTAAGAAATGGGCCTTTCGTGATATTTGGATCACTGGAGTTCAATGGTCTATTAAGGGGTCATTCTACCGTAACACCCCCCACCCCCCAACAAAAAAAAAGGGGTACGATACCCACCTATATCGGAGCCATTAATCTACTTTGGCTTTGATCTTGGTTGTTGATATCTATACTATTATTTAAGCGACTGCCCCTGTTTGGATCAGTTTTTTTTTGTTCCAAAATACCCCTACACTCTTAAGTTTAAGTAGAGACAAAACTAAAAAATAGTTTGGTAAAATACATGTCTAACTTGTACTAAAATATTGCCTACAAAATAGGAACACTCTTCAACTAACCCACTTCTTCAAAGTAACTATATGTTTATTGTTTTTTTTTTTTTAAATAGAAAAATAAGTTAAACACTCTATGTTTATCCAAAAACAAATCTAAATATCCTATAAAAAAAATTAAATATATAAAAAAAAAACTAAAGGACAATCCGGATTTTTTTAGTTCTAAAATACCCTTACATTCATATGTTTAAGTAGAGACAAAACTAAAAGACAATCCGGTAAAAATACAACCATAACTTCTACTAAAATATTGCCTAAAAAATAGGGTCACTTTCCTATTGAATTTTAAATTTATTTATCCACTTATAAATTATATTCTCAAAATAAAAACTATAAATATAATAAAAAAAAAAGATTTTTTTTTTGCTACTACCATTTAAAAAAAAAAAAAAAAAAAGCCTCATCTCACGCGCAAAGCGCATGGAATGAGGCTAATAATTTTAAAGGTTTTTGGTTACTGGTGAAACCAGTTTTATATATAAACAAAAAATTAAAACATTCTTTTCAACCCTTTCTTCTGTCTCACGTTTGCTTCTCTCATCATTTGATTTTTTTTTCCAAATAACTGTTATATGCTAACGATTTAGTTAGTTGGCCGGACAAGAAAGAATGTGGGAAACTAGCATCCCGAGTTTCTAAAACTCATGATTCATAGAGAAATCGAGTTTTTAATACTCGATTTTAAAGGTTTTGTTATATGATGACGTGGCTAAGTTTTTCCACGTATATCTCGAGTTTAGAAAACTCAGTTTATGAAAACGAGTTTTATAAACTCGATTTCTACTCCACGTTTTGACTGAAACTGAGTTTCATAACCACTGTTTTGACCACTTTAACCTAAACTAAACTCTCCCTCACTCGTCACTTTCACTGTCACTCTCACTCTCACACGATCACAATCATTCTTCGTCAGTCCGCCGCTGATTCTAGTCCGCCGCTGATCACGATCTCTGTTTTCCTCTTCCACTTTGTCCGCCACCGATTCTAGTCCGCCGCCGATCACGATCTCTGTTTTCCTCTTCCACTCTGTCCGCCGCCGCGCTAAGCGAGCCAAAGAACTGGTATTCTTCTTGTCTTTCATTCATTTCTTTTGAATTTTACATTTTACTGTGTTGCTAATGTGCTTCTGTCTGAGTTTTTTACAAACTGGGTTTTGGTTAGATTTTGTGACATTTGCATGTGTTATAGGAACTCAGTTTACACTTTGTAGTACTGGGTTTTATTTAGTATTCATTTCACTTCAATTCTACATATTTTATTCTGGTATTATGCTTGAATTCAATTCCTTATGAGATTAGTTTCAGTTAGCTCATTGGTGTTAGAATGCCACAAATGTAGCTCCTCAAAAAGACATAATAGTTTATAGGATGTTAGCAAAATAACTATGATTTAAGTCATTGGTGTTTCATATTACAATCTGTTAGTAAAAAGCCACTAAAAGCATTAAGTAAGCTTAGATCAAACAATCACAGTAGAAATTTACCAAGAAAGCCACTAAATATGTTAATTTTTTTTTGCAGCGAGTAACTAAAAAATAATGTAGATTCTTCTAATGATAAAATTTCTCATAATCCTTAAAAGCCATTTGCTGGAGGAGGAATATCAAGACACACAAAATACTTCCAAGACCTAGAAATGAGGTGCAACTGAAGATCATTTTTGCAATTGCTATAACAACTATTATTTTGTCTATATTTTTTGTATATATATATAAAAAAAAAAAAAATTCTTTGACTTTTATTTGCTATTTGCTAGAGGCGGCATATCAAGACACATAAAAAAACTTCCAAGACCTAGAAATGTGATGCAACTCAAGATCTTTTTGCAATTGTTATAACAACTATAATTTTGTCTACATTTAAAAAAAAATATATTTGACTTTATTTTCTTTTATTTTATATTTTTTGGGGAAATTTTCGCTTTATTAAAAATCAAAGGCATGAAATTTATGACCTTAGAATAAATATAACCAATTGCTCCGCAAAATTAAAAGTGGTAATGTCATTTTCATCTAACACATATATTAGATAGCCTTAATACGATGCTTTATCATGTTAATAATGACAATCATATACAAAGGTGGCAAAAGAATGAAAAAAAAAAAAAACACAAAAAATTTTGGTAAAAGAAAACAAACCTGAAAGAGAAAGAACCTTAAGTATTTGATATCATAGTTACAGTAAGTCCCTTTTTCCCACATACACACTACTTGTATGAGAATGAAAAATAGATTTTAAAATATGAGTTATTATGACAAAAATTATCATATTCAAAAAATTGTCACTCTGATTTTAACCAAAAAGATTAAATTCTTCCAATAAAAGGAATATTTTTTCTATTTCTCATCTTCTTTGTTTCTTAAATTTATCATATATTTTCAACTCTTTTCTTTTCACTTGTAACTCAATTGGCTTGAAATTTCATGAAAATAGATAGTTAAATATACAGATAAATTGTTGATTTATATTCTCTTTCTAAAGATAATTCAATTGTTGAACCTTTTCATTAATCTTCGTAGTTAAAGTCTAATATAAAGAATATTAAAAATAATAAAAAATATAATTTCTATATAGTGTTTTTATAGAATTCAAAACATTGTTTATATTATTTACGTGTAATCTAACATGCACATATTAGTACGTTAGAGGTTGTTAGAGTTTACTATTACTGTACTGTTTGATTGATTTACTGTTCACATTACTGTTGCTGCCATGTGTTAGTTAACTGTGGTTAATGGTAAGTCAATGCTTGGTTAAGTGAGGATAACTACTATTAGTTGCTGAGTGGGTTAGTTAGTTAGTGTTGTGAAGAAATTAGTTGGTTGGATATTTGGTAAGGAATTACAAAGCAATCTTGTATAAAAGGCCTAAGGCTATTATTAATCAAGCAAGTCGATTGTTCATCAGATTACATAAACTCTCTATCTCCTGATCACTCTGTTCTGGAGATCCAGCTGTCCTCGAATTCAGCTTCCAAACAGGTTTGGCCTTTCAGAGGTCGAAAATATTTAATTAGTTAACTCATGTTAAACATTATTGACATCTCCTTGTTTAAAATAATTTGTCATTTTTTTTTTCTGGTTTATTGTTTTGCTGTAGTTGCATATTCTTAGCACATTGATTCTGATTCCTTTTCATCTATTTGTTAGTAGATTAGTAGAGTTTCAATAGAACTCATTTGTGTGAGCACTTAGTTTTTTTTTTCCCCTCTTTTGTCTCTTCTTTCAATTTTTTACTTCAGTAGTTTACATTGATTTCAGCATTCTCAAATAGCAGAGCAGTAAAATTTTAGTTAGACTTAGTTTTCTTAGAGAAAAAATTGTGTCATCATTGAGTTTTTTCTTGGAGTTGTGAATTTTCTTTCTTTATTTATATATTTTATGCAGCAGCTGGAATTAATATGTTTGAGTAAACTAATTTTTTAAGAAATCTTTTAGTAATGGGACAATAATTTCTACAAAACTGGCCATGCTTGTAACAAATTTATACAATAATAGTTATGTCACTAATACAATAATTTCTATAAAATTGGGTAAGCCACAAATCAAACACCATTGTATAGTGACAACCCTCTACAGACTCATAGAATGAACAACCCAATCCAGAACTTTTTGCCATCTGTCACCTACCTAGTTTGGAACATGACCGCTTGTGGAAGCGCCACCGGACTGTGGACATTTTCTGCGGTTATGCCCGGAAGCATGACACGGTCCACATGTTTGCTTGGGTTGACTCTCTATCAAATCTGCGTCCTCCCTCCGCCATCCCGGTTCTCAATCCTTATTCCTCACTCCATCCATCTCATTCCTTATTCTTGACTTCACTGGTTAACCTTTGGCCCCAACAATTCTGGATTAGGCAACCACTTTGGGCCCGTGGGATCCCTCCACAATGACTGTGACTTAGGAACCGCAAATGCATGTGAGTAAGTTTTAAGGGCATAGTCCAAACTATAACATGGGTGAATATATGTGGTCAAATCAATTTGTAGATAGTCAAAGACTCTATTGCATGTGAACACGGGATCCCTATGTTTTGCCATTTCCCACAACTGCATGTTCTTTCCAATAACCGAACTTCATAACTGTGGTTTCCCCCTCCTTTGTTACACATGTTGAATGAAGTAACTATTTGATATATCAAACGTTCATTGCTAAATTCCTTGAGATAGTGCTTCTTAGATTTATGCCTATTTTCCGACCACGTGGAGGATGCATATGTACTCCATTTCTTACCCTCCGCTATGTCATGAGTATACACCTTGTGGCAGTCGTGAAAATATTGAACAAGTTTAGACCAAGTGAACTCAACCATTGCGGCAATAGGAAGGCGCCGTGCACCTTTCAGTACACCATTGAAGCACTCTGATATATTGGTTGTCATTGCCCCAAAACGTCTCCCACCATCATGTGACTGGGTCCACATATCCACAGACTCTTTCATTAGGTATGTGTATGGAAGATAATCTTGATTCTTTTCCTTCCCATCCTTCCCCATCACCTTCTTCTTATTCTTAATGGCCTCAATTTCCACCTGCTTAATGGACTCCATTATGGTATCAAATTTAACTACTTGAGTAGCATATCCCGCTTTCAATGCCGCTGGCTTTAGAGTCGAGTTTTGAAAATGTGTGTTGAAGTTGCTAGCAACATGTCGAAGGCAATATCTATGAAATACCCGTGGTTTTCCATCATTTCCTCTAGGCCACTTTGCAATGGCGTTTTTGATATCGAGATATCGGTCAGAAATTATGCAAATGCCTTCCTTAGGTATCACGTGGCTAATCATATCTCTGAGGCATTGTAAAAATCACCCCTAACTAGACCTTGACTCACAATCCACAACAGCAAAGACGAGAGGGAATACCTTGTTGTTAGCATCGGTTGCCATTGCGACCAACAACTTTCCCTGGTATTTACCATACAGATGGGTCCCATCAATATTGATCACCGGCTTGCAATATTTGAATCCATCAATGCACGGACCGAAAAACCAAAACACATAATGCAATATTACGGTGTCATCTTCATCGGGCTCTGTGGTACGAAAGAACACTTGAGTAGTCGGATCCTGATCAATATATGCCATTAGCAACTTTTACAAGTTCTGGTAAGACTCTTCCCAATTCCCAAACATCTTCGCAATCGCCTTTTGTTTTGCATCCCATACCTTGTAGTAAGAAGGCTTATGACCCTCATATTTTGGCTCTATCATAGATATGAGATGTTTAATTTGGGTAGTGTGATCCTCGCTTATCTTCTTACGGATGTCTGATGCAATAAAATTAGAAGTCATCATTCTACCATCATTTCGCACCCCAATCGGTATACACGTGTGAGGACCCATATACACGGTCACCATCCATAGTCCGTGGAGATTAGGCTTCATGACTGCACAGAAATACCATTTGCATGACTCATCCACGCATTTCGCAAAAAGTTTTTTCTTCGTCAACCTACTAATGCACGCTGCACCTCCACTTTATTGGCAAAAGTCAACCCTTTGCACAAATTCATCCCCTCTCTCCAAGTAGACACAAATGGTATATCAATATGTGAAGGATCAATCATATTTTCCCAAGTATTTGCAGAAAATGACAAGGCAGGAGGTGCGTAGGCAGGTTCAGTGTCAATAAAGTTTTGGACACTAATCACATTGTTTGCATCAGGTTCACTACCGTCCAATGTCTCATCGTCATCAATATCCCTCTCAAGGCCCCAAAAGTCCCTTTGTTCAATTATCTCTTCAAACTCATCTCTATCGACAAAATCTTCACCGTTAACGGCAGTATTCTCATCAACATAGTCTTCATCATCATCATCGTCATCATCATCTTCATCATCATTATCTTCATCATCATCATCTTGAACATTATCCTCTACATGTGTAGAATACTCATATTGAGCATCTGGAACTATAACCTGTAAACTCGTGGTTGTTTGTTGTAATTCCTCAATACCAACTTCTGCACGCGACTCCAACTGTATGTACAACTGAATCATACTTACTTCGGCTATTCTCTCAAACTTGTCAAACATCATCTTTACATGTTTGTCGGCTTTTATCGCCATATACTTGTAATTAATCTTCTCCTTGAAGATTTCAGTTGGCATACGATAAGTAATTCGTACGTTGTGCACAGCAGGATTTACACCCAATTTTTCCATAACTGTCTTCTTCAATTTATCAAGGGTCTTCAACCTATGATCAATTTGGGTGAACTCCATCTTTATACCCGGCCCTGCAAATGGCAATCCCTGGTCCGCATCAGCGTTTGTAAGCGGACCACCGTAGTATAGGATTATATCAATTTCACTCATTGTAAACCTGTTCAAGTTAAGTTACTATGTTAGTTAAAAAACAAAGCAAGTCATCAACCTCACATTTCAAACTTGTACAGATGATTAAGAAAAAGTTTATACATTATAGCTAACACCCAAGTTCAAAGACTATATGATACTTTCTTCTCCTCCCAACATCAAAACTTAACCAAGAAATTGATTAGAGTACTACTTCTGATATTGTTTAGAGTTAAGAATAATTAAAGAAAACAAATAATAGAACAATCAACTGGGTAGAAAAAACAACAGTGAAAGAACAGGAAATAGGAAAAATTTAAATGGGTGTCAAATGATTAATCAAAAGTTCACAAATTTATCATTCAATTTCAAAGACTACACCACATTCTGTCTCCTCCCAACTTGGAAAACTTCGAAAACTTAACCCAAAAACCAATTGGAGTGGCACACAATAGGAAGGACATGAAATTTTTCACAATTAATGTTGACAAGAGACCTATTGTGATAATGTACGATAATACAATGTACCAATAGTTCTGAAGCGGACTTGCCACACATGCATTATATATATCATTTTGGAAATGCTTTGTTCACTTCGACTTCAAGTATAGAGAGATATGAAACAAAAAAACGTTAAAATGACACTCAATTGCATGAAACAAAAACTTAACCCATTTCATGTATATTGTTCAGAGTCACAGTAATTCATGAAAAGAGAGAGAACAATAAAAAAATGGGTCAAACAAACAACAAATAATACCCAACAACAAATGGGTATCTTAACAATCCAACAACAACAATCCAATAATACCCAACAACAACAATCCAATAATACCCAACAACAAACAACAAGAAATTTAACAATCCAAAAATTGAACAAATAATACACAACAACAACAATCCAATAATACCCAACAACAAACAACAAGAATTAACAATCCAAAAATTTAATAAATAATACCCAACAACCACAATACAATTATACCCAACAACAAATAACAAGAAATTTAACAATCCAAAAATGGGTCAAACAAAGCAAGGTTTCTTAAACTAAGTTATGTTAATTATCTACAAATAATACCCAACAACAAATAATACCCAACAATAAATAATACCTAACTAAAATGAAACCCATACCTAATATATGAATTTGTTGAGAGGGAGGAGCAGTGAGAGAGACAATGTGTTAAGTGAGGAGGTGAGGTTGAGTGTGGGTGAGAGAGTTCTAAGTGAGGCTGAGTGTGGGTGAGGCAGTGAGAGCAAACTGAGATGGTGTGGACTGATATAAGTGTGTGTGTGCGTGAGTGATCTGATATAGGGTGAAATTTTGCCCAGCAAAACTCGAGTCTCTAAGACTCGAGATCTATGTGTCAAAAAAGTTCCCAACAAAAATTGAGTGTCTTAGACTCGATTTTTGTTTGCAAAGAACTCGACTTTTTAAAACTCGAGATCTACGTGGAGTTTTTCCACATCATTAGTTACAAAATGGATTTAAAGTGAGTCTATGAGACTCGAGTTCTGGCTACATCTCGAGTTTCTGAAACTCGAGATGTTAGTTTCCCTAATCCTTCATTTCCTACGTTAACTTATTATATTCTTTATTTCTCATACGCTAGCCTGCAAATTCCCCCCTCATCGTTTGCTCATTGCCTCTCTAAACAAAACCTTTAAATCAAACAGTTGAACCACATCTGAGGCGCACCCATAAAACCCTCAGAGCCCGGCGCACCCACAACCTCAAATCGGAAGCGCTTCTTCTCATCCAATCCAACTCGTCGGCTTCGCTCTTTAGCTTATTCTCTTCCAATCCATATTCAAATCAGCGGCGCACTCATATCCAATCCAACTCGGCGGCACTTTATCTCTTCCCGTACGACTCGGCGGCGCGTCTTCTCTTCCATTCTAAATTAGCAGCGACACGCACAATCTTCAGGTTCTCTGTTTCCATCTCAATCTCCAAATTTTATTGACTATTCTTTCTTCTGGGTTCAACTAATCACCATGAAAGTTTAGGGTTTATATTGGGTTTTTCATTATACCACGTTTGGTTGTTGAGAAAAAAGGTAGGAATTGAAAAAATTAAAGTTGGGTTTTTTTCTTTATCTGGGTCTTATAAGGCAGTAATGTGAATGTCCACTCAATTTTGCCCAACAAACAGTTTTGGAGAATAGGGCGTTAAAGACAGGAATTTTTGTTCTAGGGTTTTCTTGATTATTTTTGAGTAACCAAATAGGGTGTGTATGTTTGTGAAATGGCACTTTGGTTTATATTATTTCTCTAAACTTTGTGGGTTTATGATATTATTGTTTTGTTTGAGTTTTAATTCTTATATATTTGACAAATTAATATTTACACCAAAGGGCTTTGTCAAAGAAATCTCGGGTTGGGCTACAACTAGAACATCAGTTTTGGGTTGAAGACTTACCTGGGGACATTATCCCCCTTGCTCTGTTTGATTAGTTTTCTTATGTTTTAATAAAAGCATCAATCTGTCTCACAGACTGGTTTCTCAAAAAAAAGAAAAATAAAATCTTTACACTTTTGAGTTTGGTATGTGAGACGTGAAACTTGAGTGAGACGTGGGAACCCTTATCGTCCCTTATCCATAAGTTGGGATAAAATTAAAAATTTTAGAAAAATGGTCTGAGGCTGAGGCTGAGGCTGAACCTGGCTAGCAGCATATACTCAAGGTATGGCCTCTCTTATATAAATTAATGCATTACAAGTGTCTTTTAAAGGCTTTAGAAAGTTAGGAATATTAAATGCAAACCATAAATGATTTGGGTCATCTAGGTGTTTGAATGTGGTATATGCTACATAGTGATGTTAACATGCACCACCTAGTGGGTGAATTCTCTCCCACAATCAGAATGTCTGAAAAATAGTTTTAGAAATCATTCAGTTCACATTTGAACATACTCTAAAATGGTCATTTGCTTCCCCATTTAATTAAAATCTAAGTTAAGCCTTCCCTGCAGAGTATTTGATTACAAATATGTAAGTGAGCGCTAGGATTTTTCTAAACTAGGAGTTGTAGAAGATGTCCTTATTAGTTGAAAAAAGAGTCTACCATCACATATTAAAATTTATAACTAAGTTTATTATAGGGTAATGCACCATTTGCTGGTTCTGCCAACTTTTTTTGGCATTTTCAAGTTTTGAGTGGCAGAGATTGAATTCTCAACTAATTTGGTTGGGAGTGTGGGGAGGACACGATACTATTAACCTATGGACTTAGGAGATTTTTTTTTTCAACCACCTTGGCAGTAAGAACACCAATTTTAGTGTTGGTTTGTGCTATATTTTAGAGTTGGTTTCCAATTTTAGAGTTGGTTTCTCTAAAATTTAGAATTTGAAAGAAGTCTGGTGAGTTTGCTCAGAGTTTCAGGAGCAGATATTTTATCTGGATGATGTTCACCATAAATTGAAGTTGTAATAAAAACAGCCTTTCTAATTAGATCATCTCCTGTATCAAAATTGTGTCCCTCTTTTAGCATTAGTTTCTACTTTCAAGTAGTGTGGCTCTGCATAGAGCCAGTTGGTGACAAAGGCACGGATTCAACTGGGAATTAGTCAGTAACAAAGCGATCTCTCAACTTAAGTAACGAATAGTTGGTCCCCCAGCTCCCAAAGCATTTGTACATTACTGCAGAAGTTGTAGAGTAGCACTGCACCTAGAGAAAGAGAATGTAGCAAGAGACAAAAACCAAAACCCACTTGTTTGTTTGAAAAAGATATAGCAACTTTGACACCTTTACCTCAACAACAATTACAGAGTAAAGGGTAAGGTCATCTCCAATTCTGAATAGCAACAACAGACGTTGCACAGATAGTTTCAGGTTTAGCTCAGTGATTACTTTCAAATTAGGATTAGCTAACTATTTTTCTTTTTTCATTTTTAGTCCAGTTACTGTGAAAAATCAGGTTAACATTATTTCTCATTGAGAATTTATTTTAGCTTTGGTTTTTCCTAGGTGAGGTGAGGTACTCTGAATCAAGATGATACCGAATAAACGACTTACCATCATGATTGGCTCAATTGCCCTTTCTGAATTAAAAATCCAACTACCTACAACACTTGCTTAATCAAAAAATTACATCACATCATCTTCAGTCCGGAGCAAAACTTTTTTTTTTTTTTTGAGATAAAGATAGAAATTTTTTTACTATAAGGAAATTATAATCGGATACACAACCATGGGCACAGCACAGTTCAGAACTCCACATTTGCTGTATAGAAATACACCAAACACTAAAGACCAATCACTAAAGACCAAACACTAAAAACCAAACACCACACCAAGGCCTTAACAACAAAACACTAAAGCCCAACTACCAAAACACACTAAAAACCAAAACATCAGTACAGATTCAGAGCTCCACATTGCTTGACTGAATACATCAAAACACTAAAGACCAAATACCAAAACACTAAAGACCAAAACAGCACACCATGGCCATAACAGCACATTTCAGAACTGCACATTGCTGGAGAGAAATATATCAAAACACTGAAGACCTTACATCAAATACTAAACCTTACAACAACTCATAACACAGGTTTACAACAAATTAAGGAGTCCTCATTGCTACAACTAATTTCTGGTACTCATCCAAATAGGTAATTGCCCCCTCCATAATAGCTTTATGATGGTGTTGGATCTTTTCGAAATAGAATTTGTTTCTAGCATTCCATATAGCCCATGAGATCGTTGCCCATCTGTCCAACTCCATCTTTGTTAGCCGATCTGCTTGCATCCGAAATAGTGCAAAGAAGTCTTGTGCATCATTTTAGCATTTTTGTATTTTTCCTCTGCAAAGTGCCCAAACATTCCTTGCCAAAGGGCATTCCCAAAGAAGATGACCTGCAGACTCAGTTTTCTGGCAGCAAACTTCACTCTGTGGATCAACCTTTATTTTCCTCCGATGCAAATTTTCTCTTGTAGGTAGAATGTTTGAGCAAGCACGCCACACAAACATTCTAACCTTAGGTGGAACATGTAGAGTCCAGATTTTTTTCCAAATAGCCAGGTCAGTTACTGCTCTTGAGTGTTCAGCCTTCACTCTTTCCTTAAGTTTTAAAGCAACTTGATATGCAGACCGCATAGTAAACATATTTGCTGAATTTTCCTTCCATAGCAGCTTGTCCCAAGAGGCAATCATAGGCAGAGGTATAGCTAGAATTTCAATTCTTGTTGGATGAGCAAAGAGATCAAATATCTTCTCCCTATCCCATTGCATTGTTGAACTATCAATCAAATCACTCACAAGCAATTATGGCTGGTCTGCATCTAAGAACACAGGTTTATGTGGTAGCCACTTATGGGTTGAAACTAAAATACTCCTATCATTCCCCGCCTTCCAATAAGAGCCTTCAGCGATGATATCTGTTGCTGCCAGCAAGCTCCTCCAAACATACAATGGATTATTACCAAGTACAGCATCCCTAAAAGAACAATAAGGAAAATACCTTGATTTATAGACTCTATAGAGCAATGAATGAGTATTATGTATAATTCTCTAGGCTTGTTTAGCTAGTAAGGCTAAATTTATTAAGCCTTCAAAACTTGAAGGCTTAATAAATTGCATGGTTCATCTTAGCGACATATATTGTTATTTGGCTGTGTAATGGCATCTCTTTTCACTTCATCCTAGTTCTACCCCACAGGTTCTTTATATATAACATCTTTAACGAATGTGTAAAATTTAGAATTATTGACTTTTTCCTCTCATGCTTGTCTTATGTACTTAGTACTTACAATTCAATTAAAATACTAAGGTTTTAGGTGTGACAAACCAAATCAAAACACATCTCTCTCTCTCTCTCTAGCACGTGTTCATGTAAAGTGCATAGTGCACACATTTCATATTCCATAATGCTGAAGTAAAATTAAAAAAAAAAAAAAAAAAAAAAGTGAACTGGTTATAGTTTCTCTCACCTCTTGACTTTATGAATAAAAATCCAGGTAATGCATGCATGATGGCTTTGTAGTTTGTACATCTTTCATTATAGAAAGAGAGCTCATTTCTTTGAGGCTAGGAAACAAACACTTTTGCTGCATATTAGCAGAAAAGAAAAAACCAACGAAACAAAATGAGTTGGTATTGATACAGTAAAAAGTAGAAAGGCAATAATCTACGCATGTAAGACCATCTAAAAGCCTAGAAGTCAGAAATTGCGATTCACACTTTTTTTTTTTTTATATCTTAGTTGGTTCATTACTTCATTTTGCTTCCAAGTTTCAACTAAATTCTTTGATGTTTATGGTTTTCCTTTAATGATGTCTATGTGGTTTTGGTTACCTAAATGGAAAAAGAAGAAAAGTTCTTCATAGCTCAAAGAAGAAAAGAATGGAAAGGTGCAAATTTTGTGGATCATGTAGGTTCATCCCTTGATAAACAAGATTGGAAACCAGCATTTATTGAATCACATGTATCACCATACCTACTACAGGTTATCTAGTTCAGTTTGTCATTGCAGAATCTTTCAATATAAAACTATGATCTATGAATGACATGGTTGGACATATCCGATCTAACTTATACATGACAATATACGCAATAAGTGACATTCATAAAATGATGCTTGACCAAATTTTAGAAAAATTTCCATCCCAAATCCAAACTTATCCAAATCTGCCCAATTATGTTGTTATCCTGAGAGAATTAGGAGCCTTTAGTTGAATCCCATACAAAATTATGGGTACGTACTAAAGTGTAGATTTGCACATATGGATAACTATTGTGTGAATCTTTAGATTTTTTAAGTTTTAACTGTTTTCATATTTCAGGTATGATTGCGGCATGTATGTTATTAAGCATATGTATACAAAAATTATCAAACAGAATCTATTCTTGTTGGTAATATATTTATTGGAAGTATGTTTTACAGTTTTTGCATAATTTTCTTAAGCTTCTTATTCATCAAAAATGTCTACTTTTTGCAGAAGAGCTAGTCAGAACGTATTCGATACAAGTTGGCATCAAATCTAGTGCTTTCAGATGAAAATGAACACCGTTCAAAAATAATATAAAATGCTAGAAATACTCCACTACAAGATATTTTTCAGTCACTGAAATGATAGTGATTTGTATAATTTGATGGCTGAATTTTTTGGAAAGTGCTGCAATTTAGTGTATTTTATTTTTAATTGAAAGGGAGATTGAATTTCATGAGTTGCACTACCCTTGTTTATGTGAGATGCCCTACATGTTTTTAGATATCAATTTATGTTGTTTGATTGGTAAGGATGCTAAGATGCATGCATATATATATATATATATATATATATATTTATGAAAATGCTCTTAAAACATCCATGATTATTAATAGAAAATGAAACACATCTCTATTAGCATTTTAAAACATCCATGATTATTAGATTTATAGAGGGACAATGCTCTGTCATTATTCAGTGAGGCCCTTCATTAATTGGTTTTATTTTATTTATTTTGTTTTGATAGGATTAATTGGTTTTATTTGATTTAGTGCATATGGATTTATTGTATATCAATATGCTAGCTAAATAGCTATAAATCCTTTTCACCGGTAGATAAAATTTTATGCCCTAACATGGACACAAATAAGTCCATTTACTGTCATATATGTTTTTACTGCATATGGCTTCCCCTCAACTGCCTCTTGTGTCTCTTTCTTGATGGTTATCACCAAAACAAATAATTAACTTATTCCTTAATTCCTTTGAAAGAAAAACCAAGAAACAATAAGAGATCAAAAAAACATCACAAAAAAAAAATGTCATTTCATATACAAAGTTTCCTCAATTGAATAGTAAATCTTGCCGATACAAACTACTGCCATTGTCTTCCACAGTTTACCCTTGTTTTCTACAACCTCAGCCATTCCGATTTCGTTTATCCAATTAGCCCTGGATTTATCTTTTCTGAAAATTGTAGCCATAACCCAAAGTTAAACCCGCAGAGGGGAGGGGGGGGGGGGGGAATATTTATAAACCCAGATGTAAAATGGAGTTCCTCATCATCCTCATATTTTGTATCTTGCAAATAGGCCCCAGTATCACTTGATCCTCCCGAAGAATTTTCCCAATCCACAGCCTCCATTATGCTACTTATCCAAAAACAAAAAACAAAATTAAAAAAAATAATAATAATAATTTCACACTTATGTGAAAGCCCATTTCATTACTTAAAAAAATGCGTATAAAAAAACTACAACAAAGAGTTCAGCTTCCTTAACAAACATACTCACCAAAACAGACCTTGAATGCCAACTGTTCAACTCCTTTCTTTTACTTGGTTGTTGGTGGTGGCTCTAGCTTCTTCTGTTCTGGTCTAAGGAATGAACCCTGCAATTTGAAATATATGAAAGAAATTTAATACAAATCACAAATGGTCAGCACAATTTACTTATAAAAAAAAAAAAAAAAAACAAGTGGTCAACTTAATTAAAACACCACCTAGCATAAATAAAGTGGCAACAACTAAAATAAGCATGTAGACGTAGGTGAAATTCACAGGATAGAGATTTCAATTATGATGCAATGGGAATAAAATTTCAAGATTTTTAAACATTTGTAAGGAATCATAACAAATAATTACTGTTATGAGGAAATACAAATAATTACTGTTACGAGGAAATACAATATACTTATCTATCGAATGAAACCTTCATCCTAAATTCATCTTCTTAGAATTCCCCAACCAAAATACAGCTAAGGAAATTCATTCTAACCTCTTGTAGACCCTCAATTGAAAAATTTGAAAATGGTTAGGGAACACAACTAAAGAAACAAACTTGTATTACAAATTTGTCCAATAGAAAAATGCATCAAAATACTGTATTGGACCCTAAAGTTTAGTCAATGAACAATGTTAGTCTCAAAAGTTTAAAGTGACTGCTTTTAAAGGCGAGTTATTCCAACTCAGAAAAGAAAAGGATAATGAACCAACTCTGTTAAAACATCCAATGCAAAAGGTCATTCCCAATGCACAACGCTCCCACTTTTGGGGCGTCTAGGAGAGCTAATTGGTAGGTCAGCCTTACCCCCTCCTCTTTTTTGTAGAGGCCGATTCCCAGACTTGATCCCGCAACCTTAACACCCTCACTCTCATCCAGGACCAACAAAAACCAGAACAAAGACTCAATGAACCAATTGAAACTGAAACAACAATAACAAGCTTGGTAACCCCATAAGTATAAGCTAATAAGTGGAGAGCCCTAAAAAATACATATGCCCATAACCAACCACAACCCCCCATGTTCAAGCTTAATAAAAATGAAACCAAGATAAATGAGTGCAATCACCCAACCAAAACCAAAGTCAAGACAAATGGGCCAGGCACATAGAATACAATAACAAACAAATCGAGCTCCAATACCGTGTTGAACCATCAAACCCAAAAGCTTAAACTAGTATGTGAAGAAGCCTAACAAATACATGCATCCATAATCAAGCACACACGCAAACAAAGTGTGATTTCTTAACAAACTCAAGCCTCGCTTTTAGCCACTTTATTAATGAATTAGGAGCAAATTATTATGTAACCAATCTTCTCTTACTGTAGACATCCTCACAAGTCGCAATTAACACTCAATGATGTTGGGAGCAAATCTTCTTACATTGATTCGGTATGGTTTTGCATTGGATGCAGAAAAATTAAATGTTATGATAAGAAAATGTCTGGTATGTTATAAAGATCAATGGCTAAAGGAAGTTCAAAGGCTAATTGTTTTCATTATGATTAAGAATGAGGAATTAGCACCCAAAAGTGTTCACCATCGTATTACTTTATATATATATATATATATATATATATATATATATGTATATAAGTAATGGAAAATAAATTGTATTGCATATTGAAAAAGAACGAGGGAGTCACAGCATTTTTTCAAAACAAAAATAAAAATCACCATTAGAATGAATAATTGCAAATACCTCAAATCAAATGTATAGGGATCATCAGCATAGGGATTTAGAGACCCTTCTGAAAACAAATCACCTTTTTCCATGACGTGAATGACCTCCTTTGACTCCCTGCATAAGCAATTGACATGTAAGAACTTCAAACATGCAGAACTGAAGTACATACAATGGCACAGTATTTAAACAATAAAGCATATTCTTGAAATGGTTTACTTCCATCACATTTACTATATAGAAAGTGCTTGGCATACTCTCAAAAGCCATTCAAAAGAAATAAACAACTCAAAAATGAAAAATTGCAAACATAATAGGGTGACCTAAGGCTCCCTTTCCAATTGTCATTGGTAAAAACTTATGTAATGAAAAATGAATATGAAGAAGAAAATCTGGAAAAAAAAAAAAAAAAACTATTTTTTTATATTCTACTGGTTTTGCCCTACCAAAAAATTAGTTTTCAAACAGAAATGGTAAAATAAAATAAGTGCAAAACATATTTTGAAAGATGAGAAAGTTCAGAAATAATTAATTTAGATTCTAGCTACCTTGACAAAACTTCTGTGGGTATTCGCTTTTAGAGTATTCATCTTTTTATGTTTTTTTAGGTCCTGGCATAACAGAACAAGGAAATTCAGCATGAGGAAACTTATTTAAAAGGAATATGCAAGGCTAGAAGCCAATCTGTTTACAAACAAATTCTTCTGTTGAAAAATATTCTTAGTGACAGGCCACAAACGCGTTGACCCCTTGTGATAATTTAGATTAATTAATTAGCCTAGTTTTTAATTAATCAAATTAACATGCAATATCACGTGGCAGCACAAACAAATCACCGAAACTAAGTAAAGCAGCGAAAAATAAATAACACGGTGATTTGTTCACGAATAGGGAAAACCCTTACGGCAAAAACCCCACCGGGTGATTTAAGGTCACCACTCCCGAAACTCCACTATTATCACAACAAGCAGTTACAAGCAAGGAATCCTAAGTACCTCACCAACCTACAGTTGAACTCTTACCCCAATACCCAATTGGACTTGTTCTGTAGTGACAGTTTCTCCTTTTAATGCACGGCTCCCAAGTACGTGACTAACCAGATGCGCGGATCCCAGTACGCGACTTCAATTTCCAACTATAGAGAAAGAGAGTTGGCTGCAAAGTTCTTCAAATCATCAAGGATGAACTAGGGCACGAACTTTGTCTGTCAGATCACAAATTGCATGAACAACAAGTTCTCAAAGAATGTGCAACTTGTATCTTGTGATCTCTGTTTTGACGGCCCTTAAAATAATCCTTTTATAGGAGAAAAGAAGTCCCAAAGACACACTCACGGATTAGACTTGAAACAGACCTAGAAATCTGTTTTCTTTAATTCTCGACAGATAAAGGTGTCGAGAGGTGTCGAGATAGCTGTTGAGGCTCGGGCAAAACAGCTTCTTTAAAGCTTGATAGATGTATCTGTCGAGGTATGTGTCGAGCTTTAAAATCTTGCACTTCCCAGCTTGTTTCTTGGACAGACTTTGACGGCTTCAACACTTAACCTTGAACCACTGTTTCTTGAAGTGTTAAACTCATCCTAAATCTACCCAATTACAAGTAAAGTGCGTTTTGTCTAAGGATAAGCCAATTACATAAAATAGTGACATATGTTCACAGACTCGAACTACATATGTCCTAACAATCTCCCCCTTTGGCAATCCGTGACAAAACCACAACATGCAAATGAAGATATGAGAGAAGTCATAAATCACTCAACTCATATTCACTTGTTACATACAGTAAAATCTATCCTAACACAAACTCTTGAAAAACTTTGCAAGAAGAGAGTTTATGGCAAGAAGACTTTGACAACCTGTATTTCTGAAACACTTATAAACAAAACACATCAAGGCATCTTTGTGTGAAACAGAAATAATAGATTGCATACAAGTAAAGAAACATGTGTATAAAGATAGAAAAGAAACAACACATGAAAGGTAGGTGAAAGAAAAACATACATCATCATATATAAGAAGAGAATAACTACAATGTATGTCAATACATGATCAATGTATCTCTAAACAGATGAGAAAAGAAAAAAATACATAGATCACCTCACTACATCCCTCAATGCACACTCCCCCTAACAAAAATGTCCTATGTCCTATGCTAACACTCCCCCTAAGAATGACTACTCTCATACAAAACTACTCCCCTTTTTGTCATGAGTGACAAAGGGTAGAGTGTCAAGTAGACATCTCATCCGAAGAGCTAGCATCTCCATCATCATCATCGGAAGCATCATCATCATCACCATCATTATCAGCCTCGGTCTCAGTCGACACATGAGGTGGCGGAGGAGAAGCCTCTGCAGCAAAGCCGCCCATGGTCGCCTGTCGCCTGGCGATGCGACCAACACGGACGTTCACCTGATACAACTCCGTGGAGAGTGTATCTAGGCGAGCATCCATGCGCTGTAGCTGCGCCATGATGTCTCCCAAGCTGACGTCGCTCGAAGAAGTAGAAGCAGATGCTCGAGCGGATCTGGAGGTGGCCGGACGGGTGGAAGGAGTGGCACCATCAGTCTGTCGCGATCTAAACTGTGCCTCGCTACGTTTTACGGTAGCGGCGCCTATGGCGGACATGACGTGGTACGGATCGGACGAGGGGAAAGGGATGGAAAAACGACTCAGAATCCTCGTGATAGCGGAAGGGAAAATGAGCTTATCACGGGTGGCCGTATCTCTATAGACATCGATAATGGAAAAGATGAAGTGTGAAGGAAAGTCTATAGAAAGATCCTCTAAGAGGGACAACAAAAATCGAGCGCGAGGCTCTGTGATAGAGTTATAGTGAGACAGTGGGTGTAAAACAAAAGTCATCACCATGTTAAGGAAATGAGGACCTTTAGCAAAAGGTCGACATGGTGTGTACATGTGATCTCCCCAAGAGGACGGACGCTCACAGAACGCCGAGATCATCTCGTCTTTGGACACAGTCCAGAGACGCTCACAGCTAGGGTAATCAGGATGATCCACCCTAGGGACATGAAGGACCTCAGAAACTAGCTCTGGGGTGACACAGAAGCGCGTACCTCGGACGCTAGAATAGAAAGAAGGTACTGAAGAATCTATCCCGTGGATGTTGGAGTAAAACTCCTGAATCAACACGAGAGGACAGGTGACCGGGACGTCACACAGTGACTCCCATCCCCGAGTGTGAATGACATCAGGAAGGTCAGTGTCGGCAAAGTCTGCCAGGACTACGTGGCGTTCCGAATGAACACCGCGTTTAGAAAAGTTCTCCGAGAAGTCTTTACGGGCTTTCTCATCACGGAATAGGACAGAAAGAGGGGTAGAGTCAGAAGAAGACTGTCCCTTAGAACGCAGAGGGTTCTGGGACGGAATGGACTTACGCTTAGGTGCCATAGACACAGCTAACGCAACCATATAGAGGGGGAGAGAAAGAAAACACACAGAAAAGTCCCAAACAGTTCAATATTGAAAGAATAATATTGAAATGAAAAGAACGTATGCATGAGAATGCATGAACATGTGACATGCAACATAAAAACATCATGGGCTCAGCCCAATCCAAACCTAACAGCACACAATAGAGTTGCACACATCTAAATGCATGAAAATACAATTAGAATGCTAATGTGATGCAATGCATGTGATTTTGAAGATCAAAACTAGAAAAACAACCCAAGAATTTCATGAAAACTCCAAAAATTTTGAAAACTCCCAAAAATTTTCAAAAACACAAAACCTAGGGTTTTAAAACAATGAAATGCATGAAAAAGAGGGATAAAGTGCTTACCAAGAGATGAAGATCGCAAAGAAACTCTTGAGAAAGCCTTGGGAGAAGGTTTGGAGGGAAAAAGAAAAGATTTTGAGAGAGAACAGTGAGTTTCGAGCGAGAGAGATCGAGCAAATGAGAAGGAAATTCGCGACTGCTCTATATATAGCTTCTCATTAAATCTCGACAGATGCTGCTATCGGGAGGTGTCGAGCCTGCTATCAAGGGTATGTGTCGAGAAATGCACATGGACAGTTGAAGCTATCGAGATCAGCTATCGAGGAAGAAGAAGTAAACAAGAAGGAACCTCGATCGATCCAGCAGCTATCGAGAAGCTGTCGAGCAAACAGAAAGTTTCTCGATCGATCCAGCAGGTGTCGAGGTATCTATCGAGACTGCGATAAGAAAAGGTCTAAGGATCTCGACAGATAGCCTATGTATCGAGAGGTATCGAGAAGGTGTCGAGATGCCTTTAAAAGCAGTTTTTCAAAAGAAGAAAAACACAGACATGAATGCAATCATGCATGCAACTCAACCAAAGATACAACCAACACATTAAGCTCTCAAACTCATCTCTCAACATAAATTTTGATGCACATGTATCTCAAAACACGCACACACACACAAAACAAGTCTAACCAATTTTATATTTCAAAAACAAGTCCAGACAATTTAGTGAGCATACATTAAAGCATGTAAACTTTGTGATGGCCAAATCACATTGTACCTGCACATGTATCAAGAATAGCAAAGAGTATTGCGTGTCGTGTGTGAAAACATCGCAAGATTGCATAAGTGTCTCAATGTTATGACGATTTGAGATATGAGAAAATCACTTTAACTCACACACAATCATAACTGTTTGATGGGGACTATCACCTTCGAGGTACATCCTATAACTCCCACATCTCCTAGAAAACACGCTTGCAACTATATTTTAAAGCATTTTTTTTTTATCTTTTTGCTTTTTATTTCTTTGCATATTTTCTTTTTAACAAGCATATCATGCATGGGCATACAAGAGAAAGAAAAGAAATACCCAATTATGTTAAGCTTTTGACGCTGCACTTTTGCTATGCCGAAGCATACAGGTGTCCTTGACATTGCACTTTTGCTATGCCGAAGCATACAGATGTCATTGACATTGCACTTTTGCTATGCCGAAGCATACAGATGTCATATTATGATTGGCGAGTAACAGTGGTGAGATGGTTATTTATGCCTTTCTCTTAGGATTTTCTAGTTCAACCCGTCAAAAAGAGTGATACGAGTGTTAAGAAGAAGAGATCACTTAACCTTACTCATCACAAACAAAGAGCTACAGAGCTCACTCGCTTAGTTGTGCAAAAGAGTGCTCATCTAAGCTATAGATGATACAAAGTTTAGAAAACTCTGTTTCAATGGCCATTTCAAAAGTTCACACGAACTAATGCACACAAACACACACTGTTTTTGTATTTTTCAATTTTTTCAATTTTTTTTTATTTTGAAAAAAATAAAAACAAAATAACCAAACAAAAACAGAATAACAACATGAATGCATGAAAGAAAGATGCATATGCATGAAGGTATGATAGAAAGGTGCAGATGCATGAAAGCATGATTTCAACAGCAAAAAAAAAATCAAGCAAAGAGAGTCCTGCTTTAGATAGAAAGAATTAAAGCAAAGGACAAAGAGAAAAGACAATTAAGTCTTAGGCTCCTTTCTCACCCACACAGCACGAGTCTTTGGCCGTGAAGATGAAAAGGTACGTGTCCTAGTATGACTACTACAGGACATAGAAGAATTAAAATTCTCCTGAAATTGAGTTAAAAAGCTCAAGACTTTTAATAACTCTCCATACAAAGGTGTAGGTCCTTGAGAAGAAACCTGTGACCGTTTGGACAATTGCTTATTAGGATACAACTTAAAGCAATTAGGACGAGTGTGTCTAGAAACACCACAATGGTGACAAACATGAGCAGTTTTAGAGCTACTCGGCTTCCTAGAAGGTGGTCTAACCTTAGAGGTTGACAGAGTCCTCAACTTAGGACAATTTGGCCTAATATGACCAACAATGTGACAATGATGACAAGTGGGGACAAAAACAGATTTTTCATTCAACCTAGGAGGAGTTTTAGACATAGGTTTAGAAACTTCAGCGTTAACATCAGATTGTTTACCTTTGTCTATCCTAGCAATATTAGCCTTTAACTCTTCATTATTCCTTTTGAATGGGGGAATATAAAAATCCTTTTCTTTTGAGTTAGGCTCAACAACAAGTTTGACACTAGTTAATTTTTCAACTTCAGTTTTAAATGCAACTAGTTGCTCTTCCAAACTCTTAATTTTGTCAACCTGAGATGAAATTTGATTTTTAAAATTCTCATTCAAATTAGTGGCTTCATTCAATTTTGCAATCAAATCATCTTTTTCAAGCTTGACCTTTTTAAATTTAGCTTTTAATTTTGTAGAACACTCAAGAGATTTCATACAAAAATTATAAAGCTTGCAATAGGCATCATGAATATCATCATCATCATTCAACACAAGATCATGCAAATCAAAACAATCAAGAGTTTCCATGACAACAGGGGTCAATGGATCACACATCAAAGATTAAAACCTAATCAGAGTGTGCCTGCTCTGATACCACTTGACGGGCCACAAACGCGTTGACCCCTTGTGATAATTTAGATTAATTAATTAGCCTAGTTTTTAATTAATCAAATTAACATGTAATATCACGTGGCAGCACAAACAAATCACCGAAACTAAGTAAAGCAACGGAAAATAAATAACACGGTGATTTGTTCACGAATGGGGAAAACCCTTACGGCAAAAACCCCACCGGGTGATTTAAGGTTACCACTCCCGAAACTCCACTATTATCACAACAAGCAGTTACAAGCAAGGAATCCCAAGTACCTCACCAACCTACAGTTGAACTCTTACCCCAATACCCAATTGGACTTGTTCTGTAGTGACAATTTCTCCTTTTAATGCACGGCTCCCAAGTACGTGACTAACCAGATGCGCGGATCCCAGTACGCGACTTCAATTTCTAACTATAGAGAGAGAGAGAGTTGGCTGCAAAGTTCTTCAAATCATCAAGGATGAACTAGGGCACGAACTTTGTCTGTCAGATCACAAATTGCATGAACAACAAGTTCTCAAAAAATGTGCAACTTGTATCTTGTGATCTCTGTTTTGACGGCTCTTAAAATAATCCTTTTATATGTCTAGGGTTAGGAGAAAAGAAGTCCCAAAGACACACTCACGGATTAGACTTGAAACAGACCTGGAAATCTGTTTTCTTTAATTCTCGACAGATAGAGGTGTCGAGAGGTGTCGAGATAGCTGTCGAGGCTCGGGCAAAACAGTTTCTTTAAAGCTCGATAGATGTATCTGTCGAGGTATGTGTCGAGCTTTAAAATCTTGCACTTCCCAGCTTGTTTCTTGGACAGACTTTGACGGCTTCAACACTTAACCTTGAACCACTGTTTCTTGAAGTGTTAAACTCATCCTAAATCTACCTAATTACAAGTAAAGTGCGTTTTGTCTAAGGATAAGCCAATTACATAAAATAGTGACATATGTTCACAGACTCGAACTACATATGTCCTAACAATTAGGCTTAATGGTGCTGCCAGATGGGCTAGTACATACCTCAAACATGAAAGTACTTCTTGTTTAAATACTACACAACAAACAGTCAAACACTGATATTTTCTCTAATCTCTAGAGACTCTACTCTCTCTATTATCTATATAACATAGTCACATAGAGTCACAATTCACAAAGACAAACACAGACTCATCAGTAAGATAGTCACAGAGTCACAGAGCCAAAAAGTCAAAGAAAAATAACACAAGCACAGATTCCTCATCAGTAAAAACACAAAAACCACAGGCACAGATTCTGAGATTTTGAAGGATGGATTATATACTTGAGTGTAAAGGCTGGAGTAGATCAAAGCCAGCAGCAGCGTCACAGCGAGATGGGTGTCGCGTGGTAGGTGTGGCCGTGTGGGTGTCGCGTGGGTCTGCGAGATGGGCCTCGCCGCTCTCGCGTGGTGGCGGCGTCACGGCATGGGCAGGAGCAAGATTTCAAGCTCTCACCTCATGTTTTGGCAACTTCACTCACGGCATGGGCGACGACAAAGTCTCTCTCACTTTGAGTCTCTTGCCTCTCACTTTGACTTTTTTTTTTTTTTGAAAAGCCTCTCGCTCTCTCTGTCTTGCCTTAGCCTTAGGTTTTTTGATCCATTCCACCGTGATGGGTCACAAATATTTAACCCAACCCATTACATAAGTCCAATCCAACCCAACCCAGATGAGTCGGGTTGAACTCATGAGTTAGACAAACTTTTTTTTTTATTATTAAATTGAGTAGAAAAAAATACAAATATAAATATATTAAAAATACTCAAAAATTAATTAGCATCATAGGATGCTTTGTGGTTGGGCTGATTTTTTTTTGCGAACAAGAGTAATTATTGTGGTTAGGCTAATTTCATAGGATGCTTTTTTTTTTTTTTTTGGTTTTCGATTTTAGATCTCTTTTTTTTTTTTTTTGGAGATAAAAGATCTAAATTTTTTTAATAACTTAAAAAAAAATTACTATTCTGATGAGCGGTTATTAGTAGAAAATGAAAAAGAGACCTCATTGATAAGCTTACATGTAAAATTAGGGTTAGATGTGATATTGGTAGTGCTTACTATGACTATAGAATTGTCAATTGTAAGGAAAAAAATAGGGTATCACTGAATGTGACAAAAGTATGGTCAGAAGTAATGTGAGTACCGCCCAATGTAATAATGAAACAATTAAATTTGAGAATAAAAAAATAGAGTACCACTAAATGTGATAAAAATAGAGCCAGAAGGGATGTTAGTACTACTTAATGTGACAATGGAACCATCAAATGTGATAAAAAAGTAAGGGAACTACTAAATGTGAGAAAAGGACTATCACATGTGATGTTAGAACTGCACAATGTGAGGATGAAATCGCCAAATGTGAGGAAAAAAAGTAAGGGAACCACCAAATGTGAGAAAAGAACTGTCACATGTGATATTGGAACTTCACAATGTGAGGATGGAACCGTCAAATGTGAGAAAAAGATAAGAGAACCATCAAATGTGACAACAGAGCAGACATGTGATATTGGAACTGCATAATGTGAGGATGGAACCGTCAAATGTGAGAAAAAAGTAAGGAAGTCACCAAATGTGAGAAAAGAACCGTCATATGTGATGTTAGAACTGCAAAATGTGAAGATGGAACCGTCAAATGTAAGACAAAAGTAAGGGAACCATGCAACGTGACAAAAGAATTGTCATATGTGATGTTGGAATCACACAATGTGAGGATGGAATCGTCAAATGTGAGAAAAAAAAAGGTAAGGGAACCATCAAATATGAGAAAAGAACTGTCATATGTGATGTTAGAACTACACAATGTGAGGATGAAATTATCAAATGTGAGAAAAAAGTAAGAGAATCACTAAATGTGAGAAAAGAACTGTCACATGTGATGTTGAAACTGCACAATCTGAGGATGGAACCATCAAATGTGAGAAAAAAAGTAAAGGAACCATCCAATGTGACAAAAGAATTGTCATATGTGATGTTGAAATCGCACAATGTGAGGATGGAACCGTCAAATGTGAGGAAAAAATAAAGAAACCACCTAATGTGACAAAAGAACTTCCACGTGTGATGTTAAAACTGCACAATGTGAGGATGGAACCGTCAAATGTGAGAAAAAAACTGTCACATGCGATGTTGGAACTGTATAATGTGAGGATGGAACTGATAAGTGTGAGAAAAAAAGTAAGGGAACTACCAAATGTGAGAAAAGAATTGTCATATGTGATGTTGGAACTGCATAATGTGAAGATGAAACCATCAAATGTAATAATAAAAAGTAAGGAAACTACCAAATATGAGACAAGAACTGTCACATGTGATGTTGAAATTGCACAATGTGAGGATGAAACTATCAAATGTGAGAAAAAAGTAAGGGAATCACCAAATATGAGAAAATAATTGTCATATGTGATGTTGGAATTGTACAATATGAGGATAAAACCGTCAAATGTGAGAAAAAAAAGGGACCCACCAAATGTGACAAAAGAACTGTCACACGCAACAAAAGAACTGTCACACGCAACAAAATTAGAATAGATGCAATGTTGGTACTCCTTAATTGGTATATTCAAATATTTGTGAAAGAAACCAAGATAATTCCAGCTGATTTTTTTTGTGAACAAGAGTAATTATTGTGGTTGGGCTAATTTCATGGGATTTTTTTTTTTTTTTTTTTAGTTTTCGATTTTAGATCTAAATTTTTTAATAACTTAAAAAAATTACTATTGTGCTGAGCAGTCATTAGTATGTAAAAAACTGATCTCAGTGATAAGCCTAAATGTAAAATTATGGTCAGATGTGATATTGGTAGTGCTTACTATGACGATTGAATTGCCAATTGTAAGGAAAAAAATAGGGTACCACAAAATGTGACAAAAGTACAGCCAGAAGTAATGCGAGTACTGCCCAATGTAATAATGGAAAGGTCAAATTTGAGAATAAAAAAATAGGGTACCATTGAATCTGACAAAAATAGAGTCAGATGCGATGTTGGTACTATTTTATGCGACAATAGAACCGTCAAGTGAGAAAAAAGTAAAGGAACCACTAAATGTGTGAAAAGAATTGTTACATGTGATGTTAGAACTATACAATGTGAGGATGAAACCGTCAAATGTGAAAAAAAAAGTGAGGGAACTACCAAATACGAGTGAAGAACTGTCAAATGTGATATTTGAACTGCACAATGAGAGGATGGAACCGTCAAATGTGCGAAAAAAAGAATTCACCAAATGTGACAAAAGAACCATCACAAGTGACAAAAGAACTGTCACATATAACAAAATTAGAATAGATGCAATGTTGGTACTGCTTAATATAACAATGAAACCATCAAATTTGAAAAAACAAAATAAAGGAACCACTCTATGTGACAAAAGAACTGTCAAATATGATATTGGAACTACACACTGTAAGGATGGAACCGTCAAATGTGAGGAAAAAAAAAGGTAACCACCAAATGTGAGAAAAGAATTGTCAAATACGATATTGGAACTGCACAATGTGAGGATGGAATCGTCAAATGTGAGAAAAAAGTAAGAAACCATCAAATGTGACAAAAGAGCTGACACGCGTGATATTTAAACTGCACAATGTGAGGATAGAACCGTCAAATGTGAGGATAGAACCGTCAAATGTGAGAAAAAAGCAAAAAACAACCAAATGTGAGAAAAGAATTGTCACATGTGATGTTGGAAATGCACAATATGAGGATGAAACCGTCAAATGTGAGAAAAAAAAAAGAGAACCACCAAATGTGACAAAAAAACTAATACATGTGATATTGGAATTGCACAATGTGAGGATGAAACTGTCAAATGTGAGGAAAAAAGTAAGGAAACCACCAACTGTGAAAAAAAAAACTGTCACATGTGATGTTGGTACTGCATAATGTGAGGATGGAACCGTCAAGTGTGAGAAAAAAGTAAGGAAAACACCCAATGTGACAAAAGAATTGTCATATATGATGTTGGAATCGAACAATGTGAGGATGGAACCGTAAAATGTGAGAAAAAAAGTAAGAGAATCACCAAAAGTGAAAAAAAAAATGTCACATGTGATGTTGGAATTGTACAATATAAGGATGGAACCGTTAAATGTGAGAAAAAAAATAAGGAAACCACTAAATGTGACAAAAAAACTGACATGTGATGTTCGAACTGCACAATGTGAGGATGGAACTGTCAAATGTGAGAAAAAAAAGTAAGGAAACCACCAATTGTGGAAAAAAAAACTGTTACATGTGATGTTAGAACTGCACAATATGAGGATGGAACCGTCAAGTGTGAGAACAAAGTAAGAAAAACACCCAATGTGACAAAAGAACTGTCATATTTAATGTTGGAATCACACAATGTAAGGATGAAACCATCAAATGTGAGAAAAAAAAAGAGTAAGGGAACCACCAAATGTGAGAAAAAAATGGTCACATGTGATGTTGGAACTGCACAATATGAGGATAGAACCATCAAATGTAAGAAAAAAATAAGAGAACCACTAAATATGATTGAAGAACTGTCAAATGTGATATTAGAACTGCACAATGAGAGGATGGAATCGTCAAATGTGAGAAAAAAAGAAATCCACCAAATGTGACAAAAGAACTATCACATGTGACAAAAGAACTGTCACACGTAACAAAAGAACTGTCACATGTAACAAAATTAGAATAGATGCAACGTTAGTACTGCTTAATATAACAATGAACCCATCAAATTTGACAAAACAAAATAAAGGAACCATTATATGTGACAAGAGAACTGTTAAATATGATATTGGAACTGCACAATATGAGGATGAAACCGTTAAATGTGAAAAAAATAAAAAACCACCAAATGTGACAAAAGAACTGACACGTGATGTTGGAACTACACAATGTGAGGATAGAACCGTCAAATATGAGAAGAAAAAGTAAGGAAACTACCAACTGTGAAAAAAGAACGGTCACATGTGATGTTGGAACTGCACAATGTGAGGATGAAACCTTCAAGTGTGAGAAAAAAGTAAGAGAAAAACCTAATGTGACAAAAGAACTGTCATATGTAATGTTGGATTCGCACAATGTGGGGATTGAACCGTCAAATATGAAGAAAAAAAAGTAAAAGAACCACCAAATGTGAGAAAAAAATGGTCACATGTGATGTTGGAACTGCACAATGTGAGGATAGAACCGTCAAATGTGAGAAAAAAAAGTAAGGGAACCACTAAATATGAGTGAAGAACTGTCAAATATGATATTCAAACTGCACAATGAAATGATGAAACTGTCAAATATGAGGAAAAAAAAAGAGATCCACCAAGTGTGACATAAGAACTATCACATGTGACAAAAGAACTATCACATGTAACAAAATTAGAATAGATGCAATGTTAATACTGCTTAATATAATATTGAAACCATCAAATTTGAGAAAATAAAATAAAGGAACCACTATATGTGACAAAAGAACTGTCAAATATGATATTGTAACTACACAATGTGAGGATGAAACCTTCAAATGTGAGAAAAAAAATAAGGTAACCACCAAATGTAAGAAAAGAACTGTCAAATGCAATGTTGGAACTGCACAATGTGAGGATAGAACCGTCAAATGTGAGAAAAAAGAAAGAAACCACCAAATGTGATAAAAGAACTGACACGTGTGATATTGAAACTGCACAACGTGATGACGAAACCGTCAAATGTGAGAAAAGAGTAAGAAACCACCACATGTGAGAAAAGAATTGTCACATGTAATGTTGGAACTACACAATGTGAGAATGGAACAGTCAAGTGTGAGAAAAAAGTAAGGAAAACACCCAATGTGACAAAAAAACTATCTTATGTGATGTTGGAATCGCACAATGTGGGGATAGCACCATTAAATGTTGGAAAAAAAAAGTAAAGAAACCACCACATGTGAGAACAAAATGTCACATGTGATATTGGAATCGCACAATGTGAGGATGAAACTGTTAACTGTGAGAAAAAAAAATAAAGGAACCACTAAATGTGACAAAAGAACTGATACATGTGATGTTAGAATTGGATAATGTGAGGATAGAACCGTCAAATGTGAGAAAAAAAAGTAAGAAAGCCACCAACTGTGAAAAAAGAACTGTCACATGTGATGTTGAAACTGCACAATGTGAAGATGGAACCGTCAAGTGTGAGAAAAAAGTAAGAGAAATACCTAATGTGACAAAAGAACTGTCATAGGTGATATTGGAATCACACAATGTGAGGATGGAACCGTAAAATGTGAGAAAAAAAATAAGGGAACCATCAAATGTGAGAAAAAAATGGTCACATGTGATGTTAGAACTACACAATGTGAGGATAGAACTGTCAAATGTGAGAAAAAAAAAGGAAGGGAACCACTAAATATGAGTGAAGAATTGTCAAATGTGAAATTGGAACTGTACAATGAGAGGATAGAACAGTCAAATGTGAGAAAAAAAAATGGATCCATTAAATGTTACAAAAGAACTATCACACGTGATAAAGGAACTGTCACATGTAACGAAATTAGAATAGATGTAATGTTAGTACTGTTTAATATAACAATGAAACATCAAGTTTGAGAAAACAAAATAAAGGAACCACTATATGTGACAAAAGACTTATCAAATATGATATTGGAACTACACAATATGAGGATGGAACTGTCAAATGTGGAAAAAAAATATGGTTAACTACAAAATGTAAGAAAAGAACTGTTAAATGCGACGTTGGAACATCACAGTGTAAGGATGGAACTGCCAAATGTAAGAAAAAAGTAAGAAACTACCAAATGTGACAAAAGAACTGACACGTGTGATATTGAAACTGCATTACGTGATGATGAAACTGTCAAATGTGAGAAAAAAACAAGAAACCACCAAATGTGAGAAAAGAATTGTCAAATGTGATGTTAGAACTGCACAATGTGAGGATGAAATCGTCAAATGTGAGGAAAAAAATAAGGGAACCACCAAATGTGACAAAAGAACTGATACATGTGATGTTGGAATTGCACAATGTGATGATGAAACAGTCAAATGTGAAAAAAAAAGGTAAGGAAACCACCAACTGTGAAAAAAGAACTGTCATATGTGATGTTGAAATTGCACAATGTGAGGATGGAGCCGTCAAGTGTGAAAAAAAAGTAAGAGAAACACCCAATGTGACAAAAGAACTGTCATATGTGATGTTGAAGTCGCACAATGTGAGGATAGAACCGTTAAATGTGAGAAAAAAAAGTAAGGGAACCACCAAATGTGAGAAAAAAAGGTCACATATGATGTTGGAACTGCACAATGTGAGGATGGAACCGTTAAATGTAAGAAAAAAATAAGTGAACCACTAAATGTGACAAAAGAACTAAGACGTGATGTTGGAACTGCACAATGTGAGGATGAAACCGTCAAATGTGAGAAAAAAAAGTAAGGAAACCACCAACTGTGAAAAAAGAACTGTTACATGTGATGTTGGAACTGCTCAATGTGAGGATGAAACCGTCAAGTGTGAAAAAAAAAGTAAGAGAAACACCCAATGTGACAAAAGAACGGTCGTATGTGATGTTGGAATCGCACAATGTGTGGATCAAACCATCAAATATGAGAAAAAAAGTAAGGGAACCACCAAATTTGAGAAAAAGATGGTCACATGTGATATTGAAAAAGCACAATGTGAGAATGAAACCGTTAAATGTGAGAAAAAATGAGAGAACCACTAAATGCGACAAAAGAACTGACACGTGATGTTGGACCTGCATAATGTGAGAATGGAAACGTCAACTGTGAAAAAAAAATAAGGAAACTACCAAATGTGAGAAAAGAACTGTCACATGTGATGTTGGAACTGTACAACGTGAAGATGAAACTATCAAACATGATAAAAAATTAAGGTAACCACCAAAAGTAAGAAAAGAACTGTCACATGTGATATTGGAACTGCACAATGTAAGGATGAAACAGTTAAGTGTGAGAAAAAGTAAGAGAAACACCCAATGTGACAAAAGAACGGTCGTATGTGATGTTAGAATCACACAATGTGTGGATGAAACCGTTAAATATAAGAAGAAAAAAAAAGTAAAAGAACCACCAAATTTGAGAAAAAAATGGTCACATGTGATGTTGGAACAGTACAATGTGAGGAGGAAATCGTCAAATGTGAGAAAGAAATTAGGGAACTACCAAATGTGAGAAAAAAACGGTCACATGTGATGTTGGAACTGCACAATGTGAGGATGAAGCCATCAAGTGTGAGAAAAAGTTAGAGAACCACCTAATGTGACAAAAGAACTGTCATATGTGATGTTGATACCGCACATTGTGAGGATGGAACCGTCAAATGTGAAAAAAAAAAGTAAATGAACTACCTAATGTGAGAAAAGAACTGTCACATGTGATATTAGAATCGCACATTATGAAGATGGAACTATCAAATATGATAAAAAAGTAAGGTAACCACCAAAAGTGAGAAAAGAACTGTCGTATGTGATGTTGAAACTGTACAATATGAGGATGAAACCGTCAAATGTATGGAAAAAAGTAAAGGAACCACCCAATGTGATGAAAGAACTGTCATATGTGATGTTAGAACCGCACAATGTGATAATGAAACAATCAAATATGAGAAAAAAAAAGTAAGGGAACCACCAAAGGTAAGAAAAAAACTGTCACATATAATGTTGGAACTGCACAATTTGAGTGTAAAACCGTCAAACGTGAGATGAAAGTAAGGAAACCACCAAATGTGCGAAAATAAATTATTGCATGTGATGTTGGAACTGCACAATGTGAGGATGGAAGCGTCAACTGTGAGAAAAAAAAAAGGAAACTACCAAATGTGAGAAAAGAACTGTCACGCGTGATGTTGAAACTACATAATGTGAGGATAGAGCCATCAAATGTGAAAAAAAAGTTAGGGAACCACCTAATTTGACAAAAGAACTGTCATATGTGATGTTGAAACCACATAATGTGAGGATCAACTATCAAATATGAGAAAAAAGTAAGGAAACCACCAAAAGTGAGAAAAGAACTATCATATGTGATGTTGAAACTGCACAATATGAGGATGAAACCGTCAAATGTGAGAAAAAAGTAAGGGAACCACCCAATGTGATAAAAGAACTGTCATATGTGATGTTAGAACCGCACAAGGTGAGGATGAAACCGTTAAATATGAAAAAAAAAAGTAAGAGAACCACTAAATGTAAAAAAAGAATTGTCACATGTGATGTTGAAACTGCACAATTTAAGGATGAAATCATCAAACGTTAGAAGAAAGTAAGGAATCCACCAAATGTGAGAAAAAAATTGTCATATGTGATGTTAAAACTGCACAATATGAGAATGAAACTGTCAAATGTGAGAAAAAAAGAAGAAAACCCCCAATATGATGGCCCATTAAATTTGGTTGATGAAGGATTCCGAGTTTTTGTAAGTTATTGCGTCTTGAACTGGAATGTTTCTGTCTATGGAGCTTCCTAGCAACTTTTTAAACCAAATCTGAGCTGGTCAATCTTTTTTCATGGTTTCTATTTCTCTTGGCCTTGGAATCTTGTTTTCTCTCTCTCTCTCTCTCTCTCTCTTTCTCTCTCTCTCTCTCTTTTCGGGGATTTGGGTTTTTATGAACTCACTAGAATAAGAAAATTTGTAAGCGGAAGAAATTGTTAATAACATTCATGTAACTTGCTTTAGGAGAAGTGGAGAACATAGTTATTGACTTGTAATTTGTAAAGGCTAACTACATGAGGATTCTTTTAAAATGAGACAAATCAAGAGACAGATGTCTCGTAATGTTTGTAACTATTTTCTGTGGAAGGAAGTCAAGTAACAAGTTTAGGTTCCAAAAATAAAAATCAAGAAATCGAGTGGAAGTTGATTGCTAAAAATGAAGATGAAAGAGATAGGACAGCTGATTTTAATGGGGTGGCTAAGGGGCTATTTGGAACATTAATTTCCATAACTCATAACTCTGTTTCCATAATTCATAACTCAAAAATGGTGGGACCCATAGCGAGAAGTCCGTTTGGGAGCACCATAATTCTGTTTCCATCACTCAATTTTCTGATTTTTGAGTTATGAGTTATGGAAACTAAAAAAAACACATTTTGGCTGTTTTCAGTTTCTATAATTTATAACTCAATGGCATTTTGGTAATTAAACACACATGGGGGACCCATAGCCATAACTTTTGACCAACTGAGTTTTTTTTTTTTTGTTCTTCACTGGGTTCGGTCTTCAGTTCTGGGTTCTTTTTTTTTTTTTTTTTTTTTCTCACTGGGTTCGGGTGATCTGGGTACTAGGGAAAAAAAATGCACCGATTGACAGGTATGAGACCCACAAATAGTATGAAAAATATTGAGTGATGAGAAGTGAGTGATGGTGCTAAATGGGTGTGGTATTTTAAAGTGATGAGTCATAGAGTGTTGAGTGATAGAGTGATAAGTGACGAAAATTGAGTGATGAAAATTGAATGATCAAAAAAATTGATCCAAACAGCCCCTAAATTGCACGTTGTGGTAGATCCCACACAGTTATTGGTCTTCCAAAAGGCACATTACAATCTAATTTGTAAAGTTGTTTTCCTTGATATGGCATTATCATTTAAGGCTTTTTTCAATGGATTAATGACATTTTATAACGTAAGTTATTGGTTAACAAATTGAATGGTCCAGATTAAATGAACTCTACGTGGTAAAGTACTCTAAAGAGCTCTAAAAATCTTGATCTAACTAAGAAATGTGAGGCTTAGGCGTGACTAGTAGAAAGATTTAAACTACAGTTCTCATTTTTTAAGTTTTAAAAATTGTGACTGTTACGCACTCTTGACGTGATAATTACTTCACATGTACAAATTCTTGTGAGTTGGGGAATAAGGGTTGTAATTCATGTTTGGGATAATTAAAATAAACCCTCCTGTAGTTAGGCCCGTTTCCACTTTGCTTATCCGTGGTTCAATTATTTACACTTTGCCCACCTAAGGTTAGTTCCGTTAGCCCTCCATAACTCACCTCTCCGTTTGCAGTTAGAAAAACACATTTTTAGACAAAAACAAATATAACAAGAATAAAAAAGCTAGGGTTTTGATTGCTTAAGAACTTCTACAAGAACAAAGCGAAGGAATAGCACACAAATCCCACTCTGATCTTGGCTTCTCTCCCCACTGTGGTTGGGATTCAAAGTGGGTTTGAAGTTGGAATTGAGGGTGGGTTTGCTACTGTGGTTGGGTTTCACCAAAAAACCTTACCCACCTTTTACAATTTTGCTATTTTTCCATAGCATTGCAAGTTACATATAGAGATTAGACTTTAAAATCACCATCATGCGATGGACTTGGAAGAAGTTTATTCGTTTACTTTATTAAAAACTTTGAAATGGCATTAATCGGTCAGTGCTGAATGTGTTGGGTTGGTCATGTAACTTTTGTGGTGTTCACTGCAGAAATATTTTGGGTATTCAACTTTCTGAGACTATCAGAAGACAGTTATTGAGAAGATTCTAGAGAAAAAGGACTGTTTGGTGGTCATAGCCACTGGCAGCAGCAAGTCCCTCTGGTAAGCCACCCAGCCAGTCTCGTCTCTCATTTGCTTGGTGGTTGGGTTTGCTACTATGGTTTCCTTTTTGTTAATATGTTCCTTCACTTTGTTTTTGTTTTTGTTTTTTTTTTTTTTTTTTTTTGTGGTTTTTTAGGTTGTGGGTTGATCTGATTTTGTTGTGGGTATATTTTGTAGTTAATTTGATTTCGGCGGTGGTCGTGTGTTATGCTTTGCAATTGGTTATGGGTTTCAAAAGTGGTTGTGATGATTGTTGGTGGATGGGAGGGAGAGAGACAAATCTGGATATGGCAAACCCAGTTTTGGGTCTTTAGAAGCAACAAAATCAGATTGACCCACAACCTAACCACAGATCGACACAACTTCCGCGAAGGGCAAGCTTGGCGACACAAATCGATGACCACAGAGATCAGCGGAGATCGAAGTCAGAGCCTCTCGGATCCTCCACGAGCTCCATCCCTCAAAGCCACAAAATCTGACATAGACCGCCAAATCTCCACTCTCGAATCCCAGCTCCACCACCTCAATCTCCAAAACGGCACCGTCATCAAAACCTTCCCCCCTCCCGAACCTAATCACAGTCGTCCATAACGATCTCACCCCGAAGATGACCCACTGGTACAGCCGTCACCTCTTGCTCCCGTCGTTCGGAGTCAAAGCCCAGTCAAACCTCATCAACTCCTCCATCCTCGTCGTCGGAGCTGGCGGATTAGGCTCCCCGGCCCTCCTTTACCTCGCCGCTTGCGGCGCTGGCCAATTAGGCATTGTGGACCACTATGTCGTCAAGCTCAACAACATGCATAGGCAGGTCATTCACACCGAGGCCTTCATTGGTCAGCCCAAAGTGAAATCCACCGCTGCGACTTGTTGTTCTATTAACTCCTCCGTTCAAATCGTCGAGCACCAAGAAGCTTTGCGCACTTCCAATGCCTTAGAAATCTTCAACCAGTATCCTCTATATTATCTCCATCACACTCTATTTTTATTGATAAAGTTGCTGGTTGCTTGAGATGTTGGTCTTCTAGTAAAATTTGGTTCAAAATTTTGAGTTGTTGTAAAATTGTTGATATTGTTATAGATTAAAAATAATTTTATTGAGCTATTTGATTGGTATTTTGTTCCTCCACTTTGTTCTTGTAGAAGTTCTTAAGCAATCAAAACCCTAGCTTTTTTATTCTTGTTATATTTGTTTTTGCCTAAAACTGTGTTTTTCTAACGGCAAATGGAGAGGTAGGTTATGAATGGCTAACGGAACTAACCTCAGGTGGACAAAATGTAAATGATTGAACCACGGATAGACAAAGTGAAAATGGGCCTAACTACATGTGAGTTTATTGTAATTATCCCTTCATATTTCTAAGAGAGAGTTTTACACATATACATAAACTTAGTTTTCAGGAAACAGTTTTGAATGACATAGTTATAATAAATTTCAAAATCATGGGACCCATGAGATCTGAAAAATACATAAACACATTTTTGTTTAAAAAAAAAAAATACTTATTCAAAACACTTGTGATTTCAATTTTTTTCAAAGAAGTTAGAAAAATACGGTATCAAACGCAATTTTTTACATTAAGAATACTCAGAGTAATACTTAAAAAAAAAAAAAAAAAAAAATTTACCATACTTTTTAATGCCAAATTACTACCAAACCAAACGGGCTTAGGGACTCCATCGGGCCAATCATGAGCTTTATATCGATCACTAGAGTTCAATGGTCCATTAAGAGAATGACTTGATGACCCATTAAATTTGGTTGATGGAGGATTGTGAGTTTTTGTAAGCCATTGCGTCTTAAATTGGAATGTTTCTATCTGTCTATGGTGTTTCCTACCAACGTCTTGAATCAAATCAGATTCGTTCAATCTTTTTTTCATGGTTTATGTTTCTCCTGGCCTGGGAATTTGGGTATCTTATGAACCCAACGGAGTAGGAACATTTCTAAGGGAAAGAAATTGATAATAACATTCATGAAACTTGCTTCTTTTTTTTTAGGGTGGTACTTTGAGAGACAGTAATGGGACATGGGTTACAGGTTTTGGTAGAGCTATTAAGAGTCACTATTAGCATGATGGCTAAAATTTGGGTTCTTGTTAGAGATTGTCACACTAAGGCAAAATTGAGATTAAAATCTTTGTAACATAACTTCAGGGATCCCACAAGCTTTGTGCATAAGAAGAGAGAGGGATGAGATTAGTGTCTTTATAAGGATAATAAGTTGGTCGAGCAATAGAGAGGTATTTTGTGAAATGGGCTGCCAAAGTGATGGCAAGTATATAGCAACAAATTAACAAAATTTACAATAGTTTTGATGGACTTTGTTGTCACCCTCCGATTAACTATTTTATTTTTATATTTTTTAATTGAGTACAAATTTAGTTTAATCATGGACAAGGACATGTATTGGTAAAACAAAAACATCAACAACAGCAAGAACGGTGACTGACTCATGTGCTTTGGACTGTTCATATTATGGGTTTGATATTTGTTGAATGTTCTAAAATACTTGGGATGGCCTATGGGCTTAAAATGCTTCTCTTCTCTATCTCTTTTTCCTCAAAATCAGTTAGGTTGGGCAAGAAAGGTTCTGGATTGAGTTGTGAGTGTTTAAATATGGATCAGACGGTGTGATTGTTGGTTTGTCAATCGGTTGGATCAAGACCCGCAATATTAATACAGTGGACTATCCTTTGGTGTTTACATTGTATATAGCCCATTTGTTTTACCCACACCAGTACAACGTTCTCCTCCTATAAACCCATCTATGATACGAATAGGATATAATCTCAAAGATTTAATTATCTTTTTTTTTTTTTTTGGATTTGGATATAACATATTCATTTGATTTGAATAGTTTAGATGTTTTAGAATAAGAAAGGTCTATGTAGTTTAGAAGTTAAAAATCTCCTATGGAAATAAGTAGAATACTCCATAATACTAGAAAAGTACTTTAAAAATATGAAATTAGAAAAAAAATTAAGGATTCAAGAATTTGACTACAAATTTTGAACTCTAATTTAATTTAATTATTTTATTGAGGAATAATGTGAATATGATGATTTAGTCTAAGTAATATATTTTTCCCCTTTTTCTTGTTAAAGAGGGGGACCTTAGGTTCAATGCACAAGAGAAAAAGGCTAAAAATGCATCCTTGTGCTTAGAAGATAATTTTCGCTTATTGAGAGGGCATGTTGCTTCACATTGTCTACTTTACCGTTGTTGTTCTTTAATCAAATGCTCCAAAAATATATAATAGGGTGCATCTTTTAGCAAATTGAAATTGATTATAATTCATCATTGTATATTTAAATGGGTTAAAATTTTGGTTAAATAATTAAATTTCTTAATTTTTGAAATGACAATTCCTAATAGATCACAATAAATTTGTCAACCAGTAAGAGCAAAAGAATTTGAAAAATGTCTTTGACAAATTTTGGCTACAAATATTTTTTTAATTTTTGAAGGGCTACAAATATTGCTGAAAATATTGTAGATAAAACTAAAAGATAGCTGAAATAGTAGAGTGAGACCCATGAATAATATAAAAAGTGTAGTGAGACTTATGAATAATAGCAAAAATAAGCTAAATAGTAAAAAAAAATTAGCTTTTTTAAGCCATGCCATACACACACTCAATACCTCCTTTTTTTAGCACCCTAAGAAAATAATTAAAAAAAAAAAATTAACACTCATTACCTCCTCTCCAAGAATAGCGCAGAGGGCTTCATATTGAGATCTTTTTGAGGGAAAGATTTAATTGTTTACATCTGCCACTATGTAAAGCCCATGGTTTGGAAAATGATACTTCATTAATGTTTGCCTCATTCATATTTAAAGGGCTGCAAACCACTTTTGGGCCTAATATTCCCTACAGTAAATTTGGAACAATCCTCTAATTTAATTTTCCCAATGTTGAGAAAGGCAACGCCAACGCTATTTTACTTTTCCCACAAGATTAATACTATTTTGAGCTATTAACATTAATCGGTCTTTTGGACATGTATTTTCCTAAATACACAAGTTCCAATTATACATGTCGTAGCACTTTAAATATTCCTAAAAATTCAAAATTGCCAAACACCATAGAATTCAATTTCATTTATCTAATTTTCAGTTCTAACTGTAAGCTATATAATTCAACCTTCATTATGTCAAGAGTCTTGCAACTCAACTAGTACTTCCTAATATTTCTAATAAAAACATCTTGTGTGCATTTGATGAATTTGTTTCCTTTAATAAATAATGTTTATCATGAAAAAATATAATTATACGCATGTGGGGATAAATGAACCGAGTAGGAGTATTGGGTCGTGGGCCATGCCCGAGGATATAAGGGAGCCCAAGGATGGTTGAACATTTAGATAAGTGTGTGAGTCAATGGGTTGAGGACAAGGACAAGTAATATCGAACAAATGGTATCTCCTGAGGATCCAAACTTCCTCAAGAATCGTTGTGAAAGGTTGGAGCCTGGTCCCCTAGAGAATATCGAGCAAAAGGCAACCATACTTCTAAGGATAAGCCTCAAATAAAGAAGTCTACAGTAAACCAAGAAATATCTGAGAAGAAAGCTGCTACCACTATATTAAATGTTTTGCATCTAACCAACTAGCCACATTTATGTGAAAATGACCCTTGAATAAGGATATCTTAGTTCACAGCTACTCATAAAGCTTCCAGGAGGTTTCTCATGGGATAAGCATCCAAAAGATCGCCCACATGATCAACAAGTGGAAGGTTGTGATTGAAAAGAATAGGACTATATAAGGAAATGACCCCCGTGAAAAATGGGCCATGTAATCTGAGAGAAAAAGAAAGAACTCCTTATACTTAGAAAAAGCTTGAGTAAATATAAGAACACTTCATCCTCGGACTTGACCGAGGAGTGTTATTTCCTTCAAATTGTGTTTTCTTATCTTTCTGGCGCGAATCCAATCTATTGTGGTCCATACTTGATCTACCAAGTCTTCTATCTGTAAAATCTACTCTCTAATAACAATATATTATTTTGGGCTTGTTGGATCACCATCCATATTCGCTGGGCTGAAGGTCAAATTCTAGCCTCTACAACGCAATTTTTAAAAAATATTGTACTTAAAAAGTAAACAAAATAAAATATGAAAATAAGTTCATCCAGCCGGGTATTAAGTTGATCCAATAAGTTCTCAATATTGGATGGTCATGGTCCTTATAACCTCATCAAACCTTTATATATATAAATTTATATATATATATATATATATATATATATAAATCTAAAATTTCATTCAACAAAGCTAATAAAGAGTTTTTCCTCCAAGTATACCAAACAAATTCAAAGAGATATTACCACAAACATAAGTGCATTACTATTAACAAAGTTAACTAACTTAGCTAAAGCATGAGATACTGCATTTTTAAAATATTGTTGTGGGATAATGACGATTGTATTGCTTGGTTGGACTTGGTGTTACTCAAACGGTATTTCCTTGGGTGAGCGTTGGAAAGTAAATTCAATCCGGGTCAAGTTTTTTTTAGAAACCGCGTTTGGGCTTTAGGTCCACTTAGAGCCCACTTTTAGAACAAACTTGTCTTCCCTTTTTGTTTTTCTTATTCAGACATAACTATGAGCCCATTTATATTATATTTTAGAATTTTTAGAGCTCTTTATGCTTTAGCCCCAAAGAATTAATACCTTGTCACACTCCAAAGAATTAATATGTGATTCATCATTAAATAGTACTGATAGGCTGAACTGTTCAAGAACTTGGGCCGAGTCTAGGAATGAGTAATATACAAAGGTCTTTTAGTTGGATCAATGGAACCACGTGATTCGTTAAGGAAATTGTTTAAAAACCCATTAAAATAATGTGAAATACACAACCCAATAAAGGAAGAAATAGGGACAAGATTAGTATCTTTGAGTGGTGTTTATTACACACAAATTCTTGCACACAAACATGCACAAGCAAAATTTTCATTGAATGTCACTATATTCAATTGTGTGTAAGAGTGTGTAGGTAACAACAATTACCCATCTTTGTGAGGATAATAAAAAAATTGAAAGGTCTTGGAGATAGGGAGCTACCAAAGTGATGGCAAACCACAGCAAAATCTATAAGAATTTAGATGAAGGAGTTTGTTGCCCCGGCCCCCTTCAATGTGAAACAAAATCTTCTATATTCCAATTTTACTTTTTTGAAAAGAATAAAAATAAAAGTTTCTAGTTGGGGACAACTTTCATGCATTGCAAAACAAAATTAGTTTCAAATAAAAAATATTAGTAGCTTTGTCTGAATCTAAAGATGGGAGAAAAATAGTTCGAAATTCTTATAGCAAAGAGATTTTGATGTTCCTTCAAAAAGACTACTTATATTTGAGAAGAAAGACCCCAATATCCCACATGCAACATCTTGCAACATAAATTAGATAACTCAACATAAATTGAATCATGTGGAGCAATTGCCTGGTCTACTGTTGTTAGAAGCCGCAAATGTGTTGCACATTTTGTGTCGAAAACCTGTGAAAGAGTTTGCAAATATTTTAAAAATAATCAATTGGTTGGAAGTCAGAATCTTATACCAAGAAACATAAATTAATTGAACAAAGCTGACAACCACAGAGCACCTTCTTGTCTCGCGGGAAAACCTTTTAGTTTGGTACTAATATGAGAGAGCCTCAAGACTGACTTTGATCCTTCAAGGAACAAGGCTTAAGCAATTTTGTGCTAGTAGCAAGATTTACATCTTTCTGTATTTCAGGAACCATTGTCTCAACATAAAATTCTTGATTTACAAAAGGGAATTAGGAAGCTTTTTGCTGGTAAGCACAATAATGACATAAAGAGTGCTGAGACTTTTAAGCCATCCGGAGTGGAAGAGAACAACCAAAAACAGCACTCTGTCCTCAGGGGATGACTTCACATCTTCACGTTCACCACCAATTTCAAAATGTCAAATAGTCTTTGCAAGCCCATCATTGTGAGATTGTTGCATCTGGAGATCAAACTGGATTTAAAACTAGGCATATGAAATATACAAATTTTCCTTGCCTATATTTTAAATGGAATGCATCAGTTTTTGCTTGTGATAAATACACCCTGGATGATGGATTTTTGAATTCATAAATTATTGTAATCAACAAGAGAGGATTAGATCCAATGGAGTATAATATCCCATAAATGGCTAGTAAGTTTTTCTAGCAACAAAGGATGTACTCAAATTCTTCTCTATTTCTATAATAATGACAATTAACTCAATGGTTTAAAGTATATGAGCTAATGCCATTTAGTTCCATAATCCCTTCAAAATGGATTTTGATCTTGGCCTTGACAATGTGTTATATAGAAAGAATTAAAAGGATTGGTGACGGTCAAGAGAATGATTCACGAGTACCAACAAAAAAGAAAACTGATGTTGATCCTTGTCTTTTTGGCATGTACCTGGCTCTAAAATGAAATTTTGTATTTGAAAAACAACTTGGTTGTGCAATAGCAATATACTCCATGCACGTAATGGGTCTGCAAAACCAGAGTAAGCATCCACAACTAAGAAGAATACAAGAATTAAAGAAATGTGAAGCAATTGTTAAATACATGACAACAATCAAAGCATACTATACTGGATTGTGTAGAATATATACCTGACTATAGTATTCAATTGATGTGGCAAGCCTACAGTTTTGTGAATGTCAAAAGCTATTGGAAATAGGGTTAGCTGGCCATAGCTCTCAATATCGATCATGTCATTGTCTCTAGTAATGTGTAAGTGGTATTGCATCCTCTCTTTCAGGAAGACTAATGGGGCTACCATACAGACTCTAGAGGTCCTTGTCGATGAGGTCCTGAATCTTATGTTTAAGGTAATAGCAATCATAAGTCCAATGTCCCTTTCCTTGCATATGGTATTTACATCGAGTATTTGGATCACACCGTGTCAGTAATGGACTTGTTGGAGGCTTAGGTGGCACTGGAGTAATGAGTCCTGCTAAGATCAAATCTTGATGTTTGAAGATTATAAGAGACTGGCATTAGTAACTTAGCTAGCAAAGCCAATTTCTTCCATAGAAGTTTATATTAATGTTTTGTATGCTGTGAATCAATAAATAATATATTTGCTTTTCAATATAGAGGCTAAGATTTTAAGCTACTTTGGCTAAAATTCCCTCATTGAAGATGGGATTCATGATTCTCATTGTTGAAAAAAAGAAGAAGAAGAAGAAGTGAGTTGGAGTAACTAACAATAAGATCATTGTCCAAAGCCCCAATTTGTTGAGGAAACTTGGATCAGAATCTAGCCACAATTTTGCAGTATATCAACAATAAACGATGAGGTCAATGGCCATAGGCAAAAATAATGAGAATACAAATGAGTAGATCTATGAAATATTCAATACAAAATGAAAAAATATGTATATTTTTGGTCATGGAGCACCCAGATAGATTTATATCTCTATTTCACTTAGAGTATCAGCTAATTAATTCTTCCAACTACTCCCTTTTAAATCACCATGTCAGTTGCCAAACTCAAAACTATATTAAATAGATCATGGAGACAAGCCCTACATAAGCAACTTTATGAGAAGTTTCTCAATTTTCACATTATTGTGATCAATGATAATTAGCAATGAATTATGATCATTATGAAGATCATAGTCAAAAGCCTTCAAGTTTCTGAGAGAACTTTTATCAGGATCTACCAAAGTTATTATAAATGCACAATCCCTATGGTTCATAACAACTCCCATCTTGGCCTTGACTATTTAATTAAATCCAAAAAAAAAAAAAAAAAAATCAAGTTGGAAGTGCAATGATAGATGGAGTACCAAGTTAGCTTTGGAGTGCTGCCACTGTTAATACTCCTTTAACAATACTTTTTCGCTTGAATTTCCTAACCTCACTTCTCTCACCAAGCAAAAAATGAGTCCTACAAAATATAAATGGAAATCAACACCTATGTGCAATAGGAACAACAATATAATTGTAGGAAAGTCCCTTGATATTTCACATAGAAAATAATCAAGCTGTAGACATTTCAAGATCATGATTCATACTTGATTGGCTTGAATGAAATTTTCTTTTAATCAAATTTCAGTGATAAAAATGAGTGTTCGTTCTTAGACCCCTGCAGAACTAGATTGTTTAACTTAATTAATTAATCAAGTGAATACTTAGGTTTATTATTCAGATCTAGGTTAAAACAAATCAATCATATCATGCAAAGCAGTGGAAATATAAAGAACACAATGATATGATGACCCGGGAAAACCAAACTGGTAAAAAACCTGGGGAGGATTTGACCTAGCAATCCTCAAGGTAAAATAGCAAATTCACTATGAAAGAATTGAAGTTTGTACAATAACGACTTAGACCACTAACATCCTATTGCTACCTTGAGTAGAAAACTTACTACCACGACCCCATGATGGCTCCGAGTCTACGAACTACTTCTTTCCTTAACTTTTGCAAAACACAAACACCCACGTTTGTGACTTTGAGATTCCACTCAAAAGTTTAGCAACACAAACTCTCCTGTTTGTGACTCTAAGACCACCCCTTGAAGGTTTAGATCATCAGCAACTTTGATGACTAGAGAAGGCAGCAACTTCTACAACTCCAGATCTTGAGATTCTTTCAGTAATAACACCGGTAGAAGATATAAGAGAGCTTTTTAGGAATAAAACCCTAAGCACAAAAGAGGCACACTCTTCTCTCTTTAAAAAGCCTTAAAAAATGTGCTTAAGGTTTCCTTTATATAGTGGGATAAGTAGATTTGAAACCCTAATCCTTAATGGGCTTGAACTGCTGTTTGAGCTTAATTAAAATTCTGCAGATATGACTTTCGATCGGTCGAGCCTGTCTTTCGATCGATCGAACCAGGCAAATTCTGAAATTTTCTTTTTGTAGCTTGTATGTTTTTGTGTGTTCACAATTTGCCAATTATTCTAAACTTTTGGAACCTAACAATGAGGACCACTTGTGACCATTCTTGCCATTGCTCTTGGGAGTCTTGTCTGGCAAAGAGTAAACACAAGCCCTCAGGGCCAACTTGTAGCTTCAGCAAATATAGAAGCTTAGGAAACTTCTGTGTAGAAATATTGAAAGAAGGATGAGGTGGTGCAGCTACTTGTAGAATTATTGATGGGAAGATAAAGTTAAAATACTTACAGTAAGTATTGGGTGCGATTCGTGTGGAGGGAGATGGGTAGGTTGGCTACAGTCACCCTCGAATAAAAAAAGCAAGGTAATAATTTTCAAAATTACAAACTGAAATCTAGCACGGCTATTTATAGCATATTGTTGTTTGAAGATCATGTAGAATAGTGCAGCACCCCTTGAAAATAAATTAAGAAAGAAGAGTAAAGAAAATATTAAAAATCAAAGTGGATTCAGAATTGTCTTTCATTCCAAGGCATAACTTGAATCCAACAGTATAAGATTTGCCTCGAGTTCGCTCCCATAAATATAGCCATCCCTACCTCCTCACGCCAATCCCATGAACATTTTAAAAGTTGAACAACAATTGCGGGTAGTGTGCTGATAAATCCATAACATTCACCAAAAAACCAAGGCTTATTGATAGTTAAGCAAATGCTTAATTCAGTAGTAACCAAAAATAAAAGTTAGAATTTTCTATTAATTGTTTAGAGGGTGTTTGGATGGGAAGTATCTCAAAACTCAAAATACGTAACTGAAAACACATAACTCAAAAACATAAACTCAATTCTCAAATCTCTATCACTCAAAACCCAAAACTAAAAATTTTTGTTTGGCTCTAATATCTCATTGCTAGTTTTCACGTCTCAGTACTCAATTTTTTTACCTTTTGGTGGAGCCCACAGCCTGCACAGGTCAGAAAGTTTGGTTTGTCTCGCGCGTGTCCTCTTCTCTTTACTTTCACCCAAAACATTGTTTTGTCCTCCTATCTCCACAGACACAGAGACACGCCGAGAGAAAGGTTTGCCACATTTTTCTTTTCCTCTCTTCCTTCTCTATACTTCTGCTTCCATATCTTGAAGATCATCGCCTGCAAACAGCCAACTGGTGAGTTCCTAATCGTTCTCTGTTTTATGGGCTATGGTGGACGATTTTTGCTCTTCTTCCTCTGTCCCGAAAGAACCCCTAAATCCCCAAATTTTGGTTGAAACCCATCTCCATCAAACCCCTTTCTTTGTGTCTTCTAGGCCAAACCCCACGGGTTGTGCCCAAACCCCATAGGTTTGTCCTTTCCTTTTCAACTCTAGGCCTCTGTTGTGTCTGATTTCCCCTTCTTACTCTGCCCCCAAATAACCCGAAAATCAACCAATGGGGTGAGCAATTTGGGTAATCGGTTTGTTCTTAATTTTGAGTTTGCTTTGTGGTTGTGATATGTTTAGTTAGTACAAATTTTTGTTTATGATCAGAGATATTACACCTGAATCCGAGTCAAATACAACTGAAATTGTTATCTTGATGTTACTTTGAATTGGTTGTGATCTGGTAAATACATTTGAATTGGTTATGATTTGTTATGTTTGAATTGAAAGTGTTTATTAGCAATGTTTGAATTGAGTTGGTTGTGATTTGTTTCTGAAATCGGTGTCGGCGCTGGTGTCTGATTTCCCCTTCTAGCTAAAATGGTTTCTTCTTCCTCTCGGGTTGTGCTGGGTGAAGAGTAGGTTGTGAAAATATGGGTAAAGTGAGAAGTCTGAGCAATAAAAGAAAAGGCAAAAATTTTGAAATAATGGTATGTTGCTAGAGGTGGCCGGTGGGTGAGAGGCGTTAACGGAGAAGCCAGAGGAGTAAAGAGAAGAGAAGAAAACAGAGGCCATAACTGAAGCTTCCAACGGGTGTGAGAATGATGTGACTAGTCACTGAAGAGGGTCCCACAAGTTTCCAGTTATTTACGAAAAATGCCACGTAACTCATATTACAAAAAGTGAAAACAGGTTTTGAGGTGTTCTCATTTCTCATTCTCAAAACTCAAAATTCTGAGATATGAGAAATGGAAACAAATACTGAAAATCAATCCAAACAATATTTCAACTGGTGAGTCCCACAGTTTTTGAGTTTTGAGTTAAGATTTTTGAGTTATGTAACTCAAATCATGCCAATCCAAACACCCCCTTAAAATTCCTAGGATGCCAAGTTAAAAAGTTCCACCTAAACTATATTTTGTGAAGGCTGTCAACTTGTATGGGTGCCAAGTTAAATAATTGTCCATACTTTGTCTGCCACAATCATTGTTTCATCCCTAAATAACGAATAAGCTTATTTTGCAATGGACCACAATAATGCCTCTTCCTGCAAAAGAAAATGAGAATAAATAACAATAATGGTTTTATAGTTCATAAACAAATTATTTCAAATAAATAATAAACCAATAAATGTATCGAATCATTTAATCAGATTTTTAGATTCCCACACGTCACCCACCTCCTCTCAAGTCTGAACCACACAAATTTTGTAAATATCTCTCCCTCTTGGCCGACTAGTTAAGGGCTCTCCCTTATTTCTTTTTCTATCACACTTACACACAAATACACACACATCCCTCTACCTCTCTCACTCTCCCACAGGTGCATCACACCACCACTTCCTCCACCATTACTTTCCGGTGGGATTTGCCAGAAAACTCCATAGCAACCTCCATTATCTCAAAATTTAAAGGTAAACCTCTTAACTATTTTGGTAGCTTTTCATGTTGTTGTAAGATTTCTTTTTAATCTAAGCTACTTGAGTGATATACACGTGATTGAGTATATGGGTTTTGATTTGGTGGACTCATTTGTTAAATGGTTAAGGGTTTTTTTTTTTTTTTTTTTTACAAATGGTGATCCTTTGGGTTCCTTGAGCGATCATTGGGGTTGATTTTTGGAAGTGTTTCTTTGCATTTTGAATGCCTTTGGCATGTGTGGATGTGAGTGTAGTGTTAACTTTGAACTTTGTTTAAGGGATGTAAGCATGTGGTTATTGCATGACAAATGTTTGATAAATTACCTCAATGAGTTATGAAATTGTATTTGCGTGAGTTTGTGGTTGTGATAATTCTTTATATGACTATTCTTTTGTATGTATTACACTTGCCTAATTTTTATTATGGCTTGATCTTATTATTTAGTAACCAAAAGGAATTCATGAGACTAGCTACCTCCATTTTTTAAAGTGATGTGTGTTATTTTATCTAATGAATGCACATTATTTGCAATAGGGAAATAAAATGCTTTGGTTGTTTATAACCCTATGAGTTTCTTGTATGCTTGTGTGGTTCCGGTTTGGGAAAGGGGTACTTCTCTTAGAATGGGCAAGCTAGGCTTTAGGGCCTTTGGTATGATTTTAGGGGGTCATTTCGATTTATGAAACTGAGTGTAATAGTACCTTGTGATAGGCCTAATTCTTAATAGGCTTGATCCTAATGTTTCTAGGTTCCAAGATTCTTGGTGATGGACCTAGTGATTGGATTGGTTGATTATGAAGTGCCCGTTTGAGGTAAAATCAGTTGGTCTTCTGAGATAAGTGGCTTCTTAATGGGATTTTTTTAAAAGAATCATTATTGCACTTAAGTATTTTATGGTTAAACCCATTTTAGAGTGTTGTTAATAGTTTTCCCAAAACATACTATTTGAACTATTCTATTAATAAATTATGGGAAACGCATGAAACATTGAAAGTGCATCATATTTGATATTGTACATGGGGAAATGCATGAATTATTGGCATGGAAAGACAAGCGTCTTTGATCTCATCATTTGATAATGTATTTCATGTATTTATGGTGTTATTTGGAAATACTAAAAGATGTTTTATCTTAAATTGTATTAGTTGGGAAGTTATACAAAATCTTTTTGACAAGGAGTGATTTCGGAGAATTTGAGAATTTTGTAGAAATCTTCGCTATTGAATTATATTATGAAACTACTTGGAAGTAAAATATGGTTTTTGAATACATATAACTTATGAGCTTTTGATGTGGGTTTGCCATTGTACCATGTTACTGGTGATTACCTAGTCTTTGTGACGATGTCTATGTGATGTGTGATTGCCTTGTTTTTGTGAAGATGTCTTTGTGATGTGTGATTACCTGTCTTTGTGACGACAAGCCACGTTAGAGCCTCCTAATTTGCATGACGTAGGTAAATCCTTGAATGTTTGGGTAAGGTCACTGCCCATAGGGCCAAAAGACCATATGCAAAAGGGGTACTGTGTGACACGTCATTTCCTGTTTTCCATAGGGGAAGAGGTAAATCTTTGAGGGTGTGGGTGAGGCTAGGCAGGGCCAATAGACCACATGCAAAAAAGGTAATAGATGGCGCGTTATTCCCTGCTGCCCATAGGGGGGAGAGGTAAATCCTTGAGAGTGTGATTGTGGTTGTTGCCCATAGGGCCGATAGACCACATGCCAAAAGAGGTACATATCATGCAATTCTGTTTGGGTTCTAACATGTCTGTGGCGGTATGATGTCTCGGTGACATTTACGTCTTTGTGGCACCTTGTCATGTGGCCTTGTTTCTGGTTTTGAAATAGTATTGGACATTGTTTATGACTCATAGTAAACACTATGTAGTTTCATGGTTATTTTGGGAAGCTTGGACCCACATTATTTTAATCATTCTCTTCATGTTTTTATTGAAATTGATTTTGTAGAAAATAAATAGTAATTCTCAAATTATAGCATGTTTTGTATTTTCCCCACCCCATTAATTATGCTATTCCTGGGCTTTAGCTCATCCTACTCTCTCACAGTTTTACAAATTGGAAAGCATGGACACAGTGGTTGGGCTGCCGTGTTCATGTCCAACACCCTCTATCGCGATGGCTTGTGGATATGGTAACCATGCTAGTTGTAGGCGGCAGATCTCTATAACTTTACCAGAGAGAGATAGAAACTAATTTGTTTGTTTTCATTTTTTTTTGTTTTTTGGTCTTGAGATAAAAAGAAACTAATTCGTTCTCTAAAGAAGAAAGAAAGAAGTGTGGCAGTTTGGCTATAGATGGGGTGTACGTGTGGAAATTAATTAGGTTTTGCCAAAAAGAAAGAAGTGTGGCTTTAAATGGGGGTAGGTGGGAAAATTGATTAAGTGTTTTTTTTTTTTTTTTTCAAAGTATGTATAGATAGATTGACACATATCCTTGCCATACTCATGTCATACTTTTTCAAAAATTGCTATTTCGCCGTATCGTGTCCACACTCGTATCCGTGTAGGTGCTTCCTACTTTACAGAACAATTAGCTATACCTCGAGTATGAAGCTTATTTATTGGGGGTGATTGGAGTACTACGAAAAATTAGGAGATTTGTGCTATAAATAGTTGGTAGCTCAACTTGTTAAATTTAGAGGCCATAGCTAATCCTAAAGGAGGTTAGGCTCAAGGTTTGTTAGCCCTCGGCGTGGTGGGTCTAGATTTTTTGGTTGAGGTTACGTATTAGCCCTAGGCGTGGTGGGTCTAGGAAGGATTGTAACCTTGTGTTATTCATATGAAGGTTTGAAATAGTTTATGTATAATTGGAGGCACATGATTCAATTGTAGCATTTGTAATTATGTTATAAAGCTCTGACTTATATTGTGGAGAGTTCAAAATGTTTACTTATCTTTCTCATAAGGAAAGGGGGGAAAAATCCCTTACCATTTTTCTTGATGGTTCTTTTTCTCAAGATTTGGACCTATTTGGGTTCAGGGCGTGACAGACACTTACACAAAGCTGTGCCTTCAGACAATTAGCTTGAAAAACCAAAAAAAATAAAAAACCCATCTTTTTGGAGAGGACTTCATATCTTCACTTCCGCCACCAAATCCAAAGTCTCAAAGAAAGATATGGTCTTATCAAGCCCAACGCAGTGAGTTTGTTGCATCTGATGATGAAAGTTGGATTATACTGGACATATGAATGTGTTAATATATGCCTAATGTTAAGATAAACTGAATGCCCTTCACGATCGTTTTTTGTAATGCATCCTTTTTTACTTTTCATAGATTCACTCCAAATGATGAATTTTTACGTTCAATTGTTATGAAAATAAATAAGAGTTAGATTTAGTGGGATAACTTTGATTATCCAATACTAAAGGTAATAAATAAATTCGACAACTAGCTAGCTAGTCTTTGCAGAACATATGGATGAAGAAAACAGCGGATGATGAATCACTAGTCTATACTGTTGGCTCATATGATCTCTTAATAATTGATTGATATGCAGGGGAAGTGAGTAATATTTTGCCATTTTTTTCCTTCTTCATATGGTACCATCCCTTCAAAAACGGAAATACTCAATGATGCTCAGTAAAGAAAATGAGGTAGGCAGCCCATCTTTTGGCAGGCAATTACTTGAGCTTGATGAAGAAACTGATAATGGCAATGTTCTCTAGCTAATCCTTTATTTAAGTATAATTTTTTTTCAGAACATGCATATTTATCCAAAAATAAACTTGAAAATAAATATAAATAAAATCAAACAAAAGCAGTTGAATTCAACAAAGTACCTGACTGTAAAACAAGGGCTTGTTCCACATTGGAATTTTAGCTCATACAATGACTTCGTTGCTCATATGTATGTAAAGGATGTGAGCAATCTTGCACCGCTATTTCCCTTCTTTCTTTGGTATTGTTTCAGAAATGAAGGACATACAAGTAAAAAGACAACAAATTAATAAAAAATAATTAATGGCCTTGAAACACACATGGAACAAAATTATAGAAATTAAAATCAAATAAGAAGAATACTCAAGCAAACATTTAAGCAAACTCACATAAAAAAAGATAAAGTTCTAGAGATCACAATCATAATTGATTTCCCATAAATTGCCTTAAGGATATGCTTCTAGTCAAATCTAGGAGCTGAAACTGAGCAATTAGTCACAATTCTCTTTTCTGCTATTCAATACATCAAGGTACATATGGCAATTGAAACTTGAACTAAACAGAAGATGCTTGTAGTGTTGACCTCAACATTTTTCCCATTTTGTGTCTAAAAACCTGCATAAGAGTTGACAAAGATTTATAAATCATTTATGATTACCAGTCCAAAGTTTAAACTAATAAAAGAAAAATCAATTGAAGAAATCTAACAATGAAGGGCGTATTAGTAATGACATGAGAGTGCCCTGAGATTGGCCTTAATCTGTCATGGAACAAGTACCTGAGAAATCTTGGGCCAATTCCAAAATATTAAAGAGAGAGAGAGAGAGAGAGAGAGAGAGAGAGAGAGAGAGAGAGAGAGAGAGAGTTTGAGAAAGTTCCTCTCCACACATAAGCAGGACTTAACATCTATCCATCGACCACCAATTCCAAAATATCAAAGAGAGAGAGAGTTTGAGAAAGTTCCTCTCCACAATTGAGCAGCATGTTTCATCTGCTATTTGAAGGTAAATAAGTAGCACTATCTTTCAACTTCCCCAGTGCCTACCTGAGATTAAATAGCATGCCATAGTGTGCAGGTCAAATCACAATATTATTTAAAATACTATTTACTCAATAAACAAATGTGACATATGTTGGAAAAAGTGCATTACCTAGGTTGATCATTCTCGAAAAAGTCTGTCTTTTGCACTTCAAAAGTCCAAAGTAGATATGTATTGAACCTATAATGAGGAGATAGCAATCCATCAGGGTGCAGCCTACTGGTAGAAGGCTTGGATGAGCTGTAGATCCAAACATCCTGGGTTTAAATCTCCACAAAAAATTCCTTCGGATTACTTGATACACAATTATGGTGGGTAGGGTTGTGTATCCGTCGTTTACTCTTCAAAGGTGAGTTCCCAGGGCCTACCTTTTTGAGGTCTCACATCATCACAGGAAAAGGAAAAAAAAAGGAGGCAAGCGCAGATCCATTAAGGATGAGAGTAAAGAATGAGCTTTTATAGTGACTTGAAAACACATCAGATAGGAGTTCATACATGATCCAAAAGGACCAGCAGCTAGCAGTGGCATGAAATTGATAGCAGTTGTGTGGGCAGTAGTTATTGACAACTAAAAGTGACACTACAAAAGAAAAGGCAATGAAATTAATATATATCACCTTATAAAATAAAATTTCTATGGTTTTTTTTTCCTCCTTTATTCAGTAAACTTATTGATGGTTTTTTAGTATGCCCGCCCTTTTTTTTTGTTTTTTTTTTTCCTTTTTTTATCAAGCACATTTTCTTTACGGGAAGATGAATTTTCCCCAAATGCAGCATAGACATTTTTATTTCTCTCTTTATATTGGTAGTATTATCATAAAAAAAAGGTGATATATAATGGATATGGGTCAAAAATTGTAATATATTGATGAAGCCATTTTTAGAGGAGTTAAAAAAAAAAAAAATCATTGAAAAGAAATACATACAAAACTCTGACCTAGCTTGATGGGTATTGATGAAATTGAGCAAATATTCAGAAGAAAAGTTAAACATTAGTGTAGAATAATACCTGTTGTTTGATCATGTCAATCAATCTCTATATAGGGGATGTGAGCAATCTTGAGCCAATCTTTCCCTATTTCTTTTTCACACTGTTGATTCAACAAAGGGCAACCAAAGATTTGTAGCACAGAAAGAGAGGTGGGCAGGCCTTGTTCCGGTAAGCACTGGAGTTTATCGCAGGACCAAATCGTCAAGCTTTGAAGAGAGGTGAGGTGTTGAAACCCCTTACCATTTAGTGATTTCAGATTTGGAAAACTTGAGATGCTGAAATTGGTAAGAGTAGGAGGGAGTATCGCCTCCTCAGGAAAGGACTCCAATTCTTCGCATTTACTCCAAATTATGAAATCTCTCAGAGAGTGAAGAGCTTGCAATCCCCACTCCTTGCGACAGGAAATGAGTTTTTCACAATACTGGATCGTAAGTGTTTTTAAATTGGAGGGCAAACCGTCCTTAGGAAATGAATCTAATTCTGGACACTTGTACAATTGCAAAGATGAAAGAGATGGGAGGAGGGTGACCATTCCTTCGGGTAGTGACTTTAACTTTTTGCAACTAAATACCTCAATCTCTGTCAATTTTCGAGCACAGATTCCTCCACTAAGAAAAGATACAAAAGTTGGGCATCTAGAGATTTTCAAATAAGTGAGAGAAGTAAGATCTAGATGAGATCCTGTTGATGCCGAAAGAGATTCAAGGTTCTTACAATTAAAAATTTCGATAAATTTGAGTTTAGGGAAAAATTGTAATGGAAATGACCAAAGTGAATCACAGCCACCAATCATGATCATACTTTCAAGTGATGGATAATAACGATCACTTGGCAACTGTATTTTCCCATCAAAGTACAATTCATGGAGCGTAGGACCCCAAGGGAACGAAGCAACAAGTTGCTTACATTCTCTAATTTCAAGTTTGGTCAAAGAGGGAAGTTGATTGGGCAAATTCTTGCTTAGCTTGGGGCAATAACTTATGTGAAGCCATTGAAGACGAGAAAACTTCATCTTCAAATATAATCTATTCCTGCCACTCTCGCATATTCTTAAAGCTTAAATACTTAAGGGATCTGAACGGTTTAACCGTAGAAGAATCATTCCCATAGAACTCATGACCCACACCTAATAATCTATCAAAACCTTCAATTTTAAGTTCCTTGAGGGCATGTACTTATCCAAATGGAGGCAAGGAGAAACAATACTTGCAATTCCTTAGCATTATGGAAACCATATTAGAGAATGATTAATCTCCTAACCAATTTGGAAAGCTTGTGCCCTCATAATGTTCAATGGTGAGAGACTTCAATTTTGTATGTGGACACAGCTGCTCAAGCACATTTCTTTCATTTTCTAATCTTCAGTGCCATGACCTTGTTCCCATTTCAACTCTAACTTAGATAGATCCTGCTTATCCTTTAATATAACCTCCATAGTATCTTTATTAATGCAATGAACATTTTCTAAGTTCAATATAGACAACTTTCCCGAAAGGTGTTGAAGCTCTCCCAACTCGCTAATGCTAGACCCATCATGTTTTCCCACCACAAAAATGGGTAATTTTATGAGATTCTTCATTTTACCCATTTGTGGTGGCATCTTTTTCATTTTGCTTTCACTATTATTCAAATGGCGTAAGTTGATTAGTTTACCCATATTGGTCGGCAACTCAGTAATGTATGGTGACAATATCAAGGTCTGCAAATTATACAAGTTACATAAAGAATTAGGTAAGTGTTTGATTCTAGTGTTACGAATGTTTAAATAACGTAGATGTTTCAAGTTACCAATAGAAACTGGCAACTCTCTTATGTTTTTACCAGAAAATGATAACACTCGTAAGCACTTAAATTTCTGAAACAAATCAAGATCTATCATCTTCACTATGTCCTTATATTCAAACCACAAAAATGATAACCATCTTTCTCCTAAGAATGTTCTCAAGCCTTTAGCCTCAGAAGGGATCTCAAGTTTCTTAGAGGCATCAATGTTAGCTTTATAATATGACAAATGACGTGTCTTTTTTGTTACTCCATTGGGCTCATCATTCTCTAACCTCAAACAAAATTCCCCAGATATAGATTTTGCCAAGTCATTAATAAGATCATGCATCAAGAAATGTGATTTAGACTTATTTGATTGTTGGAAAAATGACCTTGATACTAGATCATTAAAGTATTCATCACCTATTTCTTCAGGTTCCATACTCCTATCTTCTTTGGGTTGCTGCAATAAATCTTCTGCCATCCATAACAAGATCAACTCTTCCTTTTTAAATTCATGATCTTTTGGGAAAATTGAGCAGTAAGCAAAGCATCGCTTCAAATGAGATGAAAGGTAATGATAGCTCAATTTTAAAGCTGGGAGGATATTAGTTTTAGCTTCTGGTAAATCCCATATATGACTCTTCAAAATCTTTTTCCAATGTGTTGGGTTTTGATTCGAACGCAACGAACCCCCTACTGTTTTTATAGCTAAAGGTAGGCCTCTACACTTTTTGACAATTTGTTTGCCAATTACCTCTAGGTCTGCACAAAACTTTCCATTTCCAAATGCATGTTGTACAAATAAATCCCAACTCCTGTCATTTGACAATTCCTTTAGACAATGATGAGTTGGTACTGTGCATAATTTTGATGCAACTCTTTCACTCCGTGTGGTAACAATAATCTTTACTTCTTGTGCCCCACATTTAAAGACTTTAAGAAACTCATCCCACTCATTATAATTCTCATTCCACACATCATCTAAAACAAGAAAAAATTTCTTCCCAGACAAAGTCTTTCTAATTTCAATTTGCAACGAATTCAAGTTTTGAAATTCATTAGGGGACCTGACCTCCTCAAGAATAGTTTTAAATATTTTAAAACTATCAAAATTCACTGACACGCAAACCCATGCTTTGAGGTCAAATCCCTCATTTACTCTACTATCATTATATATAAATTGCGCGAGAGTTGTTTTACCAATACCACCCATACCCTTTATGGGCACAACACATATCTCATCGCTACTTGCATCATTTGATTGCCACAACTCAAATATCGCTTCTTTATCCATATCTCTACCCAACACATCACATTTTTCTTGGCAAGAAGTTGTTGTTCGTGATGATGAAAATGGTGCCCCACTCGCAACCTCTTTCAGACGGAGGACACCTATTTGTTCTATTATAATTTTTAATTTTGCCAGAACCTTTTCTAGCTTAGATGGTATCCCTTCGTCAAATGAAATAAAAGCAGTGATGGAATTCCATACCTTACTAGTGCCGGTTTGAGATTTTGCTCGTAAATTATATTGCAAGTCTTCATAGGCAATCTCATCGAGAAGGTCTTCTGCATCATGAACAGCATCATTAAGCTCGTCCAGCCACTCTTTCACAGCTGGGTTTGTAATTTGCTTCTCCTCCGCATCAACGAGCACTGCATTAGCAGACAGCAGGAACATCTTCAACTTTTGTAGTGATTCATCATTGAGTTTCTTTTCCATGAAATAGTTGACCACGCCAGAAGAAGCTATTCTTTCAAATACCGCTTGAAAGATTGCAGAGAGAGCTGCTTCTACCACCATGGTCTCAGCCATGCTTTATTCCTAGTGAAAGGCGTGAGTGGTGAAAAACCAAGGCAAGAGAATGCAAACAAGAGAACCACAAGAGAGAGAGAATGTTTTCTGTGAAAGTGTTTTGCAACTCTCAAAATACTTGCTCGTTTAAGGAATTTTCCCCTTTTGAGTGACGTTTAGAAAAATTCATAGTATATCTATTTTAACATAAAAATATACTTTATTTTTATTTTTATTTTTATTTTATATACTCATTTTTCAAAAATCTTTATATCAAATTATTTATTTTACACTACATTTTGTTAAATTTTTTTATTTTTAAAATTATTTTTCATTCTTTACACATAATAATGATCATCTACTTTCTTCCTTCGTCCTTGAAATATGTAAAGAAAGACTAAAAAACTAAATTCAAAATGAATAAATATACACAATATAATAACTATGTATTTTTATATAATTTTGCATGACTCAATGTGAGTGAATTTTGGACTTGGTTGATTAAAATGTGGTACATTTTCTATTATATAAGCTTTAATACGAGTGCTCTATAACATAAACTTATATTGTAAACACACAAAATATTTATAACATTGTATACATTTTGTGCCTTTATAAACATAAAAAAAAAAATTGATTTATCATTTAACTTGTGTATTAGATGCATGTATCGTCTCTATGTGGACCATTAAAAAAGTCCTTAGCATCTTTGTCATGTCTCTCTCACGGTGTGTTGTGATAGAGATGATACCATTAAAAGTCAATCTCTGTCTCTGGAAAATTTTCCAAGATATTTCCTATCTTTCACAAGTTTCTTTTATCTCTGGAAGCCTAGTGAAGGACTGTCGGTAAGAGAATGGACCAAGGTCGGCGCTGTGCTCATTGTTGGGAAAAATTCTATATATAACTGTGAATAAATTTCAGCAAGTACAGTAAAAGTACAACACAAAGATTTACGTGGAAATCCTTTCTTCTTGAAGGAAAAAATTACTGGACAAATTCTAAATAATTTTATTATATTAAATAAAAATTACAACACTTAGAAATACAACTTGAGTAAAAAAAAAAACTTTTTTTCTATTCACCTACTGCTCTTTTTATTCACTGTATATTTCTCACAATTTTCACACTCTATTTTACGGAAAACAATTTTTAAAAGTGATTTTCAGTCGAAACAAACACACCCTTACTCTCTCTATTTTTCTCTTCTCTTTTACTTGCTCTCACTCACGCAATTCTTCCTACACTATCCTCAATTCTTCCTACACTATCCTCAGTCTCACTTGCTAGGACTTTTCTTTCTTTTCTCCCCAGTCCAAATGGCCGAATGGCCTTTCCCTTTATTGCTCTCATCTTTTCTTCTTTTCTTCCTTCCACACTCTTCAAATTAACTCACAAAAAATGCTAACCACTTCCTTTGACTTTGCTTCAACCAAAACTCTTTCTTCAGCTTTCTTCTCCTTGGCCGAATAGCCTTTGCTTTTGCTTTTGCTTCTTTCATTTCTTTCTTCCTTCCAACGTGTCTCACACGCTTTGGTTAACTTCTCCTTAAGAGAAGTCAGACTTCTCACAAGTCATGGAGTGACATGCTCATTAAATGAGCTCTTGAAAAATATGTGGGCTGGACCCATGGTGCAGTGCACCCAACACTCATTTGGTGTGTGAAACAAAGAAATTAAGTCTTCCGACTGTCACTGCCTAGATGACTAAAGCCAGTAAAGTATACTGAATATTCTATAGAATCACAACAATTTCTCACCTACTCTCCAATGGAAATGATAGGTACATATAAAGCGATAACTTGTTAGTCATATGCCATATAGGGTGGATGTAAAAAATGATGTGATAAATGATGTGACATTTGAATAGAGAAATGTTATAGTTATAATATGTTTACAACACTTTTACGGCAATACTTAAATAACAAGTTAATATTGACGGTTATTAATTATGATATTTGTAAAAATATTATGAACATAGTATAGTAATAGCACTTCTTATTACAATAACCCATAAATCTACGAACCCAAAAATAAGAAATATCATGACCATAATATTTTTATGATATTTTCATAATAAATTTTATGCAGTAAACTATCACTAGTCGGTAACAATACATACTATATAAGAATTGTAAAAATATCATAGATGTAGCATTTGTGCATGGAAATTGACAACATATTTGACACTTTGCATATGTGCCCTGTCAACTCACCCGTATGGCCCACCAGAATTTTGCATCTCAGCATTGTTTCTTGCTTTGCTGGGTAGCACACCATTTACTTTATCAGTGATTTTTTTTTTCTCTTCTTAAAGAATGATGGTGTTGTTTTTTTCTCAGTCAACTATCAACTATCACCCTTTTCAGTCCGATATCCCATGCCAGTCTCAAGCCATGTAGCTCAACAGCAAAAGGTTCCTCAATGTGTTCACCTCGGGCCTTCAAAAGAAGGGTGGTTTTTTTTTTATTTTTTATTTTTTTTTCCCTCTTTAGTTCAAATTATTTACTGCCTTTGGCTTGGTGAATCAAAAATTGGTTTGCATTGAAGTATTTTAGCCTTTGAATCGGTTTAAATTGATTTCAATGGGGTGAATAAATAATTGCGCGTAATGGTGTGTATACATGGTCATTGTGCCTTTTCCTGTAGTGTTTGTAACTTTACGTGGAGTAAATTCAAATGGGGTTAAGTTTTTCAGTGAAGGAAGTTTACTACAAAAAATAAAAAGAAAATTGAGCACAGCTAGCAGAAACGAATTACCTGCAAAAGAAGAAAAAAAGAGGGATAAGAAAAAACGGACACTAGTGTTTACATTTGAGAAAGTGAATTTGATTTATGATTCAATTTTGTCGGCTAATGACTTATTTTAGTGACTAGCAACAACAATAAAAGAAGAGAGATAAAGAAAAGACAAAGACTTTACCTTTGTTGGGTGAGAGGCATTTTCCTTTTCCCCTTTGAGTGTTTGTTTTTGATAAAGGCTTATTAGCAACAGTAATGCTAAGCCACAATAATATTTACAATTTTTACATTACTCATGGCATGCTAAATTATGATGGGGGTAAATATTTTTACATGAATTGATTATTGATATAACATCACAACATCATACATCAACGATTGTCAAGCGCTGCACTACACTTCTAACACTAACATGAATTAATACTTTCAAAACTCATAGAGTGCAAATTTTGAACTCTTGTTTAATCTAACCATTTGATTGAGGATTAATGTGAATATGATAATTTAGTCCAAGTAATATCTTTCCCCATGCACAAGAGATAATTTTCATTTGATAAGAGGGAATGCTAATCCACATAGTTACATTGTCTACACTACCTATAGTTGTATTTTAATCAAATGCTCCAGAAATATAATAGGTGCATCTTTTAAGCAAGTGAAATTGATTATGATTCATCTTTGTTAACTGGTGGAAGTACATTTCAACGTATTAGAATTATAGTTAAATAATTAAATTCTACATTTTCTAAGATTGTTCTTATTCTGGGCCTTATACTGTTGAGAGTTCATCAAATACTTGTGATGGCTACTGTAATTGAAACTCTACTCTTATCTTTTCTCTATCTTTCTTTCTCAAATGGGTCCAGTCAGGCAAGGAGGGTTTTGAAAATTGGGCCTTTTTTTTTTCAAACATGGATCAGGCTAGATGAAGCCGTGAAAGTTTGTTTTCCAACCTCCCTGTGATTTGCAACAGAAACCTTCGGCCTTTCTAAAGAGATCGGGCCCATACTAGAAAAGGGCCTCTTACCTGACCCGGCCCAGATTAAAATTTTTATTTAAAAAAAATAAACAAATATGTGAGAAAAACTTTGAAAACTCAGAATTCACTAATAAAGGCCCGACCCACAACATTAACACAATGGGCTATAAAACCCACATGTTTTGCCCATATCAATACAAAAATCTTCTCCTTTATCCCAAGAAATTATTATTCACACCAGGAGGATTGCTAATGTGGTTCCCCCTGACCAATGAGATGATATCATCTATGCAAATGTATATGTGAGTTTCTTAATCAACACACAAGATAAAAAATAAAAATTACTAGATGATATCACATTTGCATAAAGAACAACATTTTATTAGTTGAGAAGTTATACATGATATGACTGAGACTAAATGTCAAAGATTTAATTATCTTATTATATATTTGGATATAATACACATTCATTTGATTTATTTTAGAATAGGAAAAGTCTAGATAGTGTAGAAGTTTGAAAGCTCCAATTGAACCTTTACAATTCTATTATATAGCACGCGAAAAAAAAATCTTGTGTCAGTACAAATTCATGTCCAAATTTGTTTGTTACAGTGAATGTTTAGCATTAGCTTCGTAAAAGTTCTCAAACCTCTTCAAGCTTTCATATGGTTATCTTAAATAAGTAAAATGGCAAGTTTTATTTATAATTTTGTTTGTGTTGTCCTCCTCCAACCTAAAACAAAAACTTACAAATGCAATTTGTTGCTATTGAAAGAGGCTATTATCTTCAGATAAATCCCAGACTTTGGGAAAAAGCTTTCAAATACTTACTATTAAACAAATCATTAAATAGTACTAAATAAGGTAGTTGAAGCTGCTTGAAGGTCTATTAAATTTGACCTATGAAGGATTGCAAGTTAGTAAGCAATTGGGCTAGTATCTTCAGATAAATTCCACTGCTAAATCATACTGTGGTTTCAAACTATTATTGTGGGATAATGATGATTAATATTGCTTGGTTGGACTTGGTGTTACTCAACCAGTGTTTCCTTGGGTTAGCATTGGGAAGTAAATTTAATCTGGGGTTAAGTTTTTGTAGAAACATTGCTTGCATATCTCACACTTGAGCTCCAGGTTCACTAAAATCCCTTTTTAGAATGAACTTTTCTTCCCTTTTTTGTTTTTCTTATTGGGTCATGACTATGAGTCCATTTGTATTATTTTTTGGAATTGTTAAAGATCTTTATATTTTAGCCCCAAAGAATTGTTATATGATATACTATTAGATAGTGATAGGCTCAACTGTTCAAGAACATGGGACGAGTGTCAGAATGAGTAATAATATACAAACGGTTTTTAGTTGGATCAGTGGAACTGCATGGTCCATTAAGGAAATTGCTTGAAGGCCCATTAAAATAATGTGAAATACACAACCACCCAAAAAAAAATGAAGAAATAGAGACGTGATTGATATCTTTGTAGAGTGGTATTTATTACATACTCTTTTACACAACCATACACATTAAATTTGCACTGAAATTGTGACTTGAAGTCATGATTTTAGTGTGAAATTTGGTTGTGTGTATAGTTGTATGCAAGAGTTTGTATGTAACAACAATGACCCATCATGGTAAGAATAATACAAAACAATAGAGGGGTCTTGCAGATAGGGAGCAGCCAAAAAGTGATGGCAAACCACAAACAAAATCTACAGAGTTTAGAAGGAGGACTTTGTTGTTCCCCCTCCAATCTGAAACAAAATCTTTCAAATATAAATTTAACTTCTTCTTCTTCTTCATTTTTTTTTTTCCCAGTTGGGGACAAGTATAGTGTAATGAAAATTGTTTAAAATAAAATTGTAAAACAAAACAAAATTGTTTAAGGGTCATGCTAACGAATGCCCTTAGGGCATTGGTTAACAATCCATTTTAAGAAAGTTTTTACATCACTTTTATAGGAAATGAAAAAAACTGTCAAAACATTAATTGCTTTATTTCATTTTTCCATAAAAACTTTCCTCAAATGGATTGTTAACCAATGCCCTAAGAGCATTCGTTAGCATTTCCCATTGTTTAAAATAAAAAAGATTAGTAGCTTTGGCTAAATCCAAAGATGGGGGAAAGTAGTTTGAAATTCTTACAACAAGAAATTTGAAGTTCCTCCAAAATGATTACTTATATTTGAGAAGAAAAACCCAAATATCTCACTTGCAACATGAATTGGATAGTTCATATTCCATTGTCGTATCTATAAAAAATTAACTGGATGTAAGATGAACACAATCTTTTTAAAATTTTCATATTAGAGGGAATAGAGAGTTCTTTCTCAATATATATTGGATGGTTATGGGTCATTGGTCCCTATAAAAAAGCTCCAGTGGAAATTGCTTTGGTAAAGCTGTTTATGAAAGACAAAGATTTTGCCTGATTCCAGGTGTAAAAGCATTTGCCCCCTTTGATTATTAGTTATTTTGTTTACATTTGATGATGTGAGTTTGATTATGATTCAACTTTTGATAAAGCAATTTAGCCTCGAAATACAGGTGGTATTGGATTTTAGGCCTAGAGAAGCAAGGCTTACGGACTCCAACATTATGGAGTAACAAATACCAAAAATAGCACCTGTAAAAACATTGCATAAACTTGTGTAAAAATTTCTTTTTATATTAACTTAAAAACATACTCTTTTTTTCTATTTTATGTACCCATTTTTCAAAACACCCCACTAGGTTATTTATTTTACACTACATTTTATTAAAATATTAACTTTTCATTTTTTTTTCTTTTTTTAAATTGTTTTTATTTCTTTACCCATAACAACCATCACCCATTCTTTTCCTTCAATATCAGGATATCTAAAAAAAAGAATAAAAAATTAAATACAAAATGAATAGTACCAATGTAAATTTACACATAGCAACTATGTATTTTTTTACATAACTTCATATGGCTTGATATGGGTGAATTTTAAGTAGAGGGATGCTACGTCCACAACATTTTCACAACAAATTATAGGTGGTTAGTTGTTATTGGTTCAAATTTGAACCTAACACGGAGATTACTTTTTTGCCCCAACAATAACAACCAGTAACAATTTGCCACTTAAGATTTGTTGTAAAAATATTGTAAAAATGTTGTGGACATATCATTTCTCTTTTAAGTTTTATTAGTTAAAATATGATATTTTTTTTTTATTATACGAGTTCTGAGTTCACTACAAATTCCAAAATCTAACAAAAAGTTTCTGCAAGCGCATCGTAGTGACTGGCTTATGTGATCTAGACTGTTCATATATACTATGGGCTAGAAACTTCTGAAAGTTTAGAAGTACTTGGGATTGCTTATTGGCTTTGAAAGTTGAAACGCTTCTCATCACTTCTCTTTCTTTTCCTCAAATGGTTCTAGATTGAGTTGTGTGTTTTTAATATGGATCAGGCTGTGTGATTGTTGGTTTTTCAATGGGTTGGATTGGGTCAAGGCTGTGGATCCAACCCTTGTGTCTAACTCTAACCTGTCCTCTCTCTCGACCACAAGGCAAAAGCTTGCGGTCTAGCTTCTGGCTATAATCAAGGTGTGTAGCCAATCACTACCATCATTCACTCTTTTGGATTGAGGTTCCTTTGGGCTGCACTAAAACCCATCAACCTTTCTAAGAGACCAGACCCATACTAAAGAAAATTCTAAGAAAAACTTCGAAGACGTTGCTTTTACTAATAAAGGCCTAATCTACAGCATTAACATAGTGAACTATATCTTTGAATGTTTATGTAGTATAAAACCCACATGTTTTGCCCAAATGAATACAACAATTTCTTTCCACAAAACCCAAATCTATGATTATATATGATTGGGAATTAATCTCAATTATATCTTTTATTTGTATATTACATATCCATTTGATTTAAATAGCGTAAACCTTTTAGAATAAGATAGGTGTAAGATAGTGTAGAAGTTAGAAATCTCCAATTGAACCTAACAATTCTATTAGATAACACACAATAACATCTCAGCGTCGGTAATAAATCATGTGGTACCCTCTTTGTTTAGTACAACTCCTTGTCCAATTCTGTTTGGTGCAATGAATGCTTAGCTTTGCAAAAATCCTCGAAACTCTTCAACTTAAGCATTACAAATGCAATTTAACGCAATTGAAGCTAAAGTGATTGTAATAATTTTTTTAGAATAGAACGAACTTGTTTTCCATTTTTGTTTTTCTTTATTGGGTCGTGACTACGAGCCCATTTGTATATTAATTTTTTTAATTGTTATATCTTTTTATATTTTAGCCTTCAAGGAATTAATACCTTGTCACAGTCACACCCAACAAATCAATATATCCTCATTAAATGGTGATAGGTTGAACTGTTCCAGAACTTGGCTGAGTGTAAGGATGGATGATACAATATGGGCTTTTAGGCAGCTTCTAGTTAAATCAGTGGAGCCCCATGGTCATTAAAGAAACTGTTTGAAGGTCCATTAAAAGGTTAACCTTTTCTCTTTTCCAATTGGGACAAGTATAGTAGCTTTGGCTAAATCCAAAGATGGGGAAAAAATAGTTTGGAATTCTTACAACAAGAGAATCGAAGTTCTTCAAAAAGACCACTTAAGAGCAACCACATCAGTTAGTGTATTTTACACATCTATTTTTACACTAAAAACCTACTCTTTCTATTTTACACATCCATTTTTACACTAAAAACTTACTTTTTCTATTTTACACATTCATTTTTACAAAACACCTACATCAGTTTATCTATTCTATCATCTCTTTTATTTAAATAATCAATTTTCTCAATTTTTTAATTATTTCTCTCAACTACCCCCTTTACATACGCGCGCTCTCTCTCTCTACCCATTTTTTCTGATTTGTTGCTCTCTCTCTCTCTCTCTCTCTCTCTCTCTCTCTCTCTCTCTCTCTCTCTCTCTCTCTCTCTCTCTCTCTCTCTACCCATTTCTGAACACAGCTCAACTCTCCCTCTCAATCTAATCCACACCATCTCGGTCACAAGCACCGATCCACAAATCCGATCAGGCAAGAGCTAATCAAGCAATGATCCACAAGCACCGATCTCCCTAGCTCCGATCCACAAGCACATACCAAATCTCCCTAGCTCCGATTCACAAGCATCGATCTATCTCTTTCTTTCTTTTTTTGTTCGTATGGGTTTGTTTGTGTGTGGGTGTGTTTGTGTATCTTTGTGTTGATTTGTTTGTGTGGATGTGTTTGTGTGTGGGTATGTTTGTGTTTGTGAGCATTTGAGGAAAAAGTAAATGAGGAGAGGAAAAGTTACTGAGTTTGTTGTGCACGAAGAAGAGAGAAAAAAAAAGTGTGAATGTGAAATTAATAAAATAATATATGGATGAGCTACAATAACTGTGTAAATATACATGGTTACTGTAGCAAGTGTATAAATATACACATCTTTATACATTTTTAGAAGCATTAATGCGGAGCATATTTGAGGCAAAATGTGTAAAAGTGATGCATTTTTCTATTATACACATTTTGCATCCACTGATATGGATGCTCTAACATTCTTATATTTGAGAATAAAGACCCAAATATCTCTCACTTGCAACATAAATTGGATAACTCATACAACATTGTTGTATCTATTTGTGTAAAATAAAGTACTTTGATCTCATTATGAGCTCTAAAACAGGTAGTATTGAAATTCAATTCACTAAGCAAATTGGCACTACTTTATAGTTGTGCCTTCAAGCCGCTTAGTATTTTAAATCTTGAACTGGTATTAATTTCGAAGGAAACATTAGGCATTCCTATGCTTTATTAAAAATTAAAAGAAGCCTATGAAGCTAACTGACGGGCAGGCCCTAAACATTTTGAGGTCTAGGGCGAGAACAAAAAATGGAGCATTTTTTATACTTATATATTAATTAAATTAATATTTATTTAATATTTTTATATTATAATATCTTTCATTTAAAATCTATTTTTCTTGCATTTTGAGATGCAAATTGACTAATTAAATTTTTGTATTTAAGCAGGACCGGCCCTAGAATAATTCAAGTTCTTTTAACATCTCCTTTTCAATTGATAATATAGTTAATCCACTGCATCTAACTTTTGTGTTATATTTTGTTTATTACTAATAAAAAATTTATCCATTGATCCTTTTTGAGACTCAATTAATTTTTCTTCTTTTTTCCTTTTTTTTAAGCTTTTCATATCCAAATGCATATTTTCTAGCAGACATTTCTAATCAAACTATATATTTATAAAGGCTAAAATAAAAAATAACTTTCAAGTGTTGAGCAAATGAGAAATAAAACCTGATTTATATAAAAATTATTGTTGTAGTTTCATCAAACAATAACAAGTTTTTAGCAAACTCAACCTACATAAATAAAGACTTATTCAATATATTAACACTAACTAAAAAAAAAAAAATATATATATATATATATATATATATATATATATATATAAAACACAAGATTAAAATTAAAAAAAAAAAAAAAAAACGATTCAGTGAGAGAGGCTTTATAAAAAAATGCAGGCTTTATATTCAAATATGATAAACAAAACCAGGCGGTAGGGCCCAAATCTAATCTTATTACAAGTCAAAGAAGTCCCCAAATATTTATACCTGCTAAAGTGCTAAATGGAACGGGTGAACCTAATACAGTGAGAGAGGCGGAGAAACTGAGAAAGAATGAGAGAGGCCGGAGGCGGAGGAAGTTTGCCGGCTGCTACCTTGCTTGAGCTGTTGAATGAGAGACAGAGTCATAGAGAGAGGCGGAGAGCAGAGACTAGAGAGAAAGGTAAAATTTTTAAGGATTTGAGTTGTTTTATTTGTTTTTATTTGTGATTGTTTTGTGATTAATATCTTAGACTGGATTTGTAGTTTATTTGTTTGATTTTTGGTTTGTGTAGAAGATAATAATGTTTGGTTTATCAAAATTTTTGTTTTTTAGTTAAAAGGATGTGCCAGATTTTTGTAATTCATCTTAAACTAATTTTTTTTCCTCTACTCCCTCTTATTTTCTATAATTTTGGGGCCTCTCTTCCACTTAGGAGCCTTAGGCAATTGCCTATCTCGCCTAAGGGAAGGGCCGGCCCTGAACTAATAAGACAACTGCCAATCATCATAGATGAGAACAATATAGATACCATAACATATGGAACTTAATTAGTACTAGAAATAAGCTGAATACATGATAGCATCAAGGGATATTTTTGGAAGAAGCCATATCAGACTAGGCGAGTAAATTGGATCATGTGGAGCAATTGCCTATTATACTGTTGTTAAAAGCCGCAAATATGTTCCACATTTTGTATCTGAAACCTGTGAAAGAGTTTGCAAATATTTTAAAAATTATCATTGGTTGGAATTCAGAATCTTATACCAAGAAACATAATTAATTGAAAAAAGCTGACAACCACAAAGCACCTTCTTGTTGGGGGAAAACCTATTAGCCTAGTATTGATATGGGAGAGCCTCAAGATTGACTTTGATCCTTCAAGGAACAAGACTTGAGCATTTTTGAGGTAGTGGCCGAATTTTCCATCTTTCTCTATTTCAGGCACCATGGCATCGGCATAGGACAATATAAAGTTCTTGATGTACAAAAGGGAATTGGGAAGCTTCTCTTCACGTCCGCCACCAATTTCAAAATGTCAAATTAAGTATTTGCAAGCCCATCACAGTGAGTTTGTTGCATCTGGTGATGAAAAATGGATTTAAAACTAGGCATATGAAATATACAATTTTCCTTCCCTATATTGCAAACTGGAATGCATCGGTTTTTGCTTGTTATAAATACACCCTGGATGATGGATTTTTAAATAAAAACATTATTTTAATCAACAAGAGAGGATTAGATCCAATGGCGCATAATATTCCAAAAATGGCTAGTAAATTTTTCTAGGAACAAAGGATGTACAATTCTTCTCTATTTCTATTAATGACAATCAGCTCAATGGTTTAAAGTATATGAGCTAATGCCATTTAGTTCCATAATCCATTCAGAATGGATTTTGATCTTGGCCTTGACAATGTGTTGTACAGAGAATTAAAAGGAGAGGTGATGGTCAGGAATATGTTTAACGAGTACCAACAAAAAAGAGAACTGATGCTGATCCATGTCTTTTTGGCATGTATCTGGTTGTAAAATGAAATTCTGTATTTCATAAACAACTTGGTTGTGTAACAGCAATATACTCCTTGCATGTAGTGGGTCTGCAAAACCAGTCTAAGCATCCACAAATAAGAAGAATCCAAGAATTAAAGAAATGTGGAGCAATTGTTAAATCAAAGCATACTCTACCGGATTGTGTAGAATATATACCTGATTATAACATTCATTTGATGTAGCAAGCCTACAATTTTGTGAATGGTAGAAGGTATTGGAGATAGAGTTAACTGGCCATAGCTCTCAATATCGACCATGTCATTGTCTCTGGTACTGTGTGAGTGGTCTTGCAGCAACTTTATGCATCCCCTCTTTCCAGACGACTGATGAGACTAGCATACGGACTCCAGAGGTCCTAGTCGATGAGGTCCTGAATCTTATGTTTAAGGTCATAGCAATCATAAGTCCAATGTCCCCTTCCTTGCATATGGTATTCACATCGAGCATTCGGATCATACCATGTCGGTAATGGACTTGGCGGAGCCTTAGGTGGCACTGAAGTAATGAGTCCTACTGAGATCAAATCTGGATGTTTTAAGATAATAAGAGATTGGCATTACTAACTTAGCTAGCAGAGCCAATTTCTTCCATAGAAGTTTCTGTTAATGTTTTATATGCTGTAAATCAATAAATAATATATTTGTTTTCCAATATAGAGGATGAAATTTTAAGCTACTTTGGCTAAAGTTCCCTTATTGGGGATGGGTTTTATGATTCTCATTGTTGAAAAAAAAAAAAAAAAAAAAAAAAGAGAAAGAAAAAAGAAGTGAGTTGGAGTAACTAACAACACGATCATTGTCAAAAGCTACAAATTTGTTGAGGAAACTTGGATCAAAGTTTGGCCACAGTTCTGCAAAACATCAAAAATAAATGCTGAGGTTAGTGGCCTTAGGAGAAAATAATGAGAATACAAACAAGTAGATCTGTGTAGTATTCAATACAAAATGGAAAAATATGTATATTTTGGTCATGTACCTCCTAGATAGATTTGTATTTCTATTACATTTAGAGTATCAGGTAATTTATCTCTATTACATTTAGTGGCAAAAATCAAACTATATTAAATAGACATGGCAACAAGCCCTACATAAGCAACATTCTGAGAAGTTTCTCAATTTTCACATTATTGTGATCAATGATAATTAGCAATGAATTATGGTAATTATGAAGATCATGGTCAAAAGCCCCAAAGTTGTTGAGAGAACTTTTATCAGGATCTACCAAAGATATTATAAATGCACAACCCCTGTGGTTCATAACAACTCCCATCCTTTTCAACATAGCACCCTCCCCCCCACCCCTCCCCCAAAAAGAATGTTTTTTCAAAAACTGGATCAGAGCAATCCTGCTATAAAGTTTTAACACGTAGTCAAGAGTTTTTTTGTGAAACTCCTACCTGTCCTTGACTATTCAATTAAATCTGGGGAAAAAAAAAAAAAAAAGGTATGAAACTTGGAAGTGCAGTGATGTAGGGATAGATGGAGTACTTGGTTAGTTTGCAGTGCTGCCTCTGTTAGTACTCCTTTAACAATACTTTTTCTCCTGAATTTCCTAACCTTACTACTCTCACCAAGCAAATAACAAGTCCTGCAAAATATAAATGGAAATCAACACCTATGTGTAATAGGAACAACAGTATAATTGCAGAAATGTCCCTTGATATTCACATAGAAAATAATCGAGTTGTAGACATTTCAAGATCATGATTCATACTCAGTTAGCTTGAAGGACCTGTTCTTTGAATCAAATTTTAGTGCTAAAAATGAGGACCACTTGTGGTCATTCTTGCCATTGCCCTTGGGAGTCTTGTCTGGAAAAAAAGTAAACACAAGCCCTCTAGGCCAACCCGCAGCTTCAACAAGTACAAATGCTTAGGAAAATTCTCTGTAGAAAATTAGAAATATCGAAAGAAGGATGAGGTGGTGCAGCTGCTTGCTGAAATATTGATGGGAAGATGAGATTAACTTACAGGAAGTATTGGGTGTGGTCAGTGTAGAAGGAGGTTGGGTAGGCTGGCTACAGGCATCCTAGAATTTAAAGCAAGGTAATAATTTTCAAAATCACAAACTAAAATCTCATACGACTATTGACAGCATATTGCTGTTTGAAAACATGTAGAATAGTGCAACACCCCTTGAAAATAAATTAAGAAAGAAAAGTAAAGAAAATAATAAAAATCAAAGCAGATTCAGAACTATCTTTCATTCCAAGGCATAACTTGTATCCAAGAACTTAAGATTCGCCTGGAGTTCACTCCTAGAAATATAGCCATCCCTACCTCATGCTAATCCGATGAACATTATAAAAATCAAACAGCAGTTGCTGGTAGTCAGCTGATAAATCCATAACATTCACGAAAAAACCAAGGATTATTGATAGTCAAGCAAATGTTTAATTCAGTAGTAACCAAAAAACAAAGTCAGAACATACTATTAATCATTTGAAATTCCCAGAGTGCCAAGTTAAATAATTGTCTAAATAATGAACAAGCTTATTCTGCAATGGACCACATTAATGCCTCTTCCTAGGACTGGTCAATAAAATGTTATTTTTGCAAAAGAAAAAGAGAATAAATAACAATCATGGTTCTATCCTTCACTAAAAAAGTTATTTCAAATAAATAATAAAACAATAAATGCATCAAATCACTTATTCAGTATCTAGCTGTCCCATGTTACATCATTCCATAACTTTTCCAATGAATAGGGAAGATGAAAGCTGAATAATTTATTTATTTTGGGTTATATTGTGATACATGAATTTTTGTTTGGAATTAAGGCTTAGTTGACTTCAGTATTAATAACAAAAGCAAAAAATTCAATTCCAGGGAACACTCTAGTGAATCTATAAGAAATGCAAGGCAAGAAATGAGTTGAGAAAAAATATTGGCCTAACCAAAAATAAAAGGCATAAATGCATAATTAAAACCAAGGAAATAGAAATTTTTTCTAATACACAATAATCTTCTTGTTATTTCATAAATGAACAAATTATTGGGAGAGAGAAATTGTCTCTCAAAAAACATGTTTTTACTGCTTCTTGAAGCACATTTCAGTTATGGTACCAAATCAATATGACAATTTGCCAGTTTCTGTACAACAAGTACTTACCAAACTGTAATATTATGTTGCTGCATGTGAATGAAGAAAACAAGTGATGAGAACTTTGTCTACACTTTCGGTTTCATATGATCATCATAGATTAATATGATGGGGAAGTGAGCAATCTCGCTCCATTCTTTTCCCCTCTTCTCATCGCAGCACTGTTCCTTCAACAAAGGAGACTACTCATCAATCCTCAGTGTGGCAGCCCATCTCTCTAGATAACACGTGCTTAAGCTCAAGGCAGAAAGTGATTGTCACACCATTCCTCAGCCAGTCCTTTATTAAGTGAAAAAATTTTCAGATATATTTATCAAAAAGATAAACGTACAAATAAATATAAGTGTAATCAAACTAAAATGGGTAGAGTGCAACACTACAACACATTACCTGACTATAAAACAGGGAAGTGGTTCACAATTGATATCTATAAATTCATAAAAGCTATGTTTTCAGTCAAATCAATATGCTGAAATTGGAGCTATGAGGCATCATTCTGCATTTCACAACATTACACCACTGTATATACAGTCCAAATATGAAGTAAAGAGAACATGCTAACAGGACAGATGTCATTGCAGCTCATTGGATGTAATTTAGCAATCTGGAAGTTTTGATTGCAGGAGGCTTACTTGGTTTTGTATGCTATTGTCTGAGGCCTCAACATTCATACATTTTCTGTCTAAAAACCTGTAGAAGAATTGATAAAGATTTAAAAATCATTTATGACTGCAGGTCCAAAGTTTATTACCAACAAACACAAATCAATTAAACAAACCTAACAACCACAGAGCATCTCTAGCTTTAAAAAGCATACTAATAATTGCTGGTAATGTCATAAGTGTGACAATTGGACTTGATTTGTCATGTAAAAGCACCAGCCCAGAATTTGATCAATTCTCTTCCTCTCCCTCTGGCACCATTGTCTCAACAAGAGTGGTCATGTGCTGAGCCTTTTGAGCTCTCTTAAGTATGAAAAGAGAACAAAGAACCAAAGGCAACAACCTGTCCTTTGGAGAGGACTTCACATCTTCCCATTCACCAAAACTTCCCAAAACTCAAAAAGAGAGTCTGAGGTCCAGACATGTGGAGTGAGTTTCAACTGCTATTAGCAGGTATTGAAGCAGCACTAACTTTGAACTGCCCCAGTGTCTTACCTAAGATTAAATAGCATGCCAAATTTACCAAGTCAAATCATAATGTAACTTAAAATACTCTAAGCTTAAAATATGAATTAGCTTATCGACAAATAAATAAGATGGAGAAACTGTACTACCTTAGGTTAAGTATATCCTGCTTTGTACTTCAAAAGTTCAAACTAAAATGCAATGAATGTATAATGAGGCAAAAGCAGCTCCAGCACGAATGAGAGTAATGGACTTTACAGTGACTTGAAAACATTTCACATATTTCATAGTTCATACACAACACAAAAGGATCAGTAGCTAGCAGTGGCATGAAATTGATGGTAGGTGTGTCACTTTGTTATCGACAGCAGAAAATGACACTGTAATATAAAAAGGCTACTGAATGAGAATCTCTTAGTTCATAAGAATTTTACTGTAGCAAGATCCAAAACATTTTTACCCGCATCTCTTTCATAAGTGTACCAAAAATATTTACATTACTACAAAGGTTTACTTTGATATTTATTAAACAAATTTATTTAAAAAATCTAAGCCTTATTCTAAATGTTTTGAAGTTTATCTATAATTCAAAAAAAAGAAAAAAAAAAAAAAAAAAAAAGAAGACGACTGTGGAATCATGATGATTAGGCCCTGTGATATCTTTATATACATAAATGACATATTAAAAATAAATTAGGGGTTGTTACACTCCCCTCCTTTAAGGTTTGTGACAATGACACTCAACTCCAAACCTTAAGGGAAAAAATACTCACCTCTCTTGAAGTTTGAAAAAATTAACACCCCCCTTGTTTTTATTCGTAATAAAATATTCTAAATTTTTATAAGAATCATTTTACAAAATTTTAATTATGGTTAGTAAAAAAAAAATAACTGACAAAATTTAGAATAAAAATGCAAAATTTATCAAGTACCAAAACACTTAGTAATGGCAAATCTCTCCATAGCCCATTGAAAAAAGAAAAATAATTGTAGGGGAGATTTTTGTATCAGCCTCTACAATCATGTTTATTCTCTTTGGGGAGCCAGACCCTCAAGATTTTGTTCTAAAGGGGTGGGAGCTTGTCCCACATCACCTAAAGAAGCGCCCCACTCATGGTTTATAAGCTTCCGGAGCAACCATGAGTGTACCTAGAACTTTCTGCGATGGTTCATGGGAATAAACGAAATTCAGGATTAAACAGAGGAAAGTACAAACTAGTGTGGAAACAAATACCTGGGCAGTAGTACTTCTGGACTCATAGCTTATGTGATGACTTCATGGTCAATCCTTATGATGGGGATATGAGAAAGTTTGCGCCTTTCTTTTCCATTCTTTCTCCGATAACACTTTTTTAGCATAGGGCATTCATAAATATCTAGAATAGAAAGGAAGGCGGGAAAGCCCTCTTCTGGTAAGCACTGGAGGTTATGGCAGGACCAAATCTCCAACTGTTTAAGCGAGGCAAGGTGTTCAAACCCACTACCATTGAGTGATGTCAGATGTGGAAATGAAATGGTGAGGCGGATAAGAGAAGGGGGCAACAACGCCTCCTCTGGAAAGGAACCCACTTCTCTGCCGTGATACCGAATTGTAATTTCTCTGAGTGAGTGAAGACTCTGTAAACCCCACTCCATGCGTCTGAGAAAGAGTTTGTCGCAGCTACCGATTTCAAGTATTTGTAAATTAGAGGGCAAACCCCCTTCAGGAAATGATTCTAGTTCTGGACAGTAACACAACTCCAAATATAGAAGAGATGGGAGGAGGGTGTGCATACCTTCAGCAAGTGACTTCAACTTTTTACAGAAAGAAATAGAAATCTCTGTCAAATTTGGGGCGCACAATCCCCCACTGGGAAAGGATACAAAATTAGGGCACTCATGCATGGTCAATTTAGTGAGAGAAGTTAGATCCAAGAGAGATTTATCTGATGCCGAAAGAGATTCAAAATTATTAGAATCCCAAATTTCGATAGATTTGAGTTTTGGGAAAAACTCTAATGGTAAAGACCAAAGTGAACCAGGACCTCTATTTGCCTTCAAGCTCTCAATTGATGGATAGTAATGGCTCCCAAGCAACTGAAGTACTCCATTGATTTGGAGTGTTTTTAAAGTAGTGGGTAGACCACCTTCAGGGAGAGTCGCATGGCATCCTCCAACTGTGAGACTTTGCAGCTTAGGTGATAACTCCTTCAACACCACCTTATCACAATTCGTCAAGGCCAATTCATGGAGAGTCGAAGGACTAGGAAGTGAAGCAACAAGTTGGGGACAATTTCTAATTTCAATTACACTTAAAGAGGGAAGTAAACTGGGCAGATTTCCTGTAAGCTTGGGACATTCGATAATGCGAAGCTCTCGGAGGGTTGGGAAAACTCCGCCTTCATCTTCACCTTCAAATATAAACCATTCCTTCCACTCTAGCATCCATATAAATGTTAATTTTTCTAGGGATTTGAATGGCTTATTAGTTGCATAAGAGACATCCCCGTAGAACTCACTATCCACACATGATACTCTGTCCAAACCTTCAATTGAGAGTTCCTTAAGGGAAGGTAGCTGCCCAAGTGGAGGCAAGGAGGAACAATATTTACAATCGTCAAGCTTTAGGGACACCATATTAGAGAATGAACATGCTCCTAACCAACTTGGATATTCTGCACCATAATAAGATATGATAGAGAGAGATTTCAAGTTCATATGAGGACACAACTGCTCAAGCACATCTCTTTCATGTTTTGAATCATAGTTCTCATGACATCTTCTCCATTTCAACTCCAACTCTGACAAGCCCTTCTTATCCTTCAAATTAACCTCCTTTGCATCTCTTGTTTGATAAAGGTTTTCTAAGTTTGATATGCACAATGATCCAAAAAGATGTGAAAGCTCTCCTAACTCTTTAATGCTACTCCCACTACGTTTTTCTTTTCCCACATAAAAAGCACTTAAATTTTGGAGATTTCTTAATTTACCCACGTCAATTGGCATCCCTTTCAAATGAGTCCCTCTTATGTCTAGGTGACGTAAGTTTACAAGTCTTCCCATGTCGGTTGGCAGCTCTACAAGGCAATGACAATTCCTCAATAACAAGGTTTGCAAATTATACAAACCACACACAGAATCAGGCAAGCCTTTGATATCGGTGGCATTGAGATTCAAATAACGAAGATGTTTCAAATTTCCAACAGAATCAGGTAAGACAGATATTAATCTATAGAGAGACAATGATAACACCCGTAAACAATTAAATGTGGACAACAAATCATTTATCTCCATCATTGATATATTATTACACCGAAAATTTGACATAAATGGCAATTCTAGTCCCAAGAAGGTTCTCAAATTCTTGGCTTCATAAAACATCTCAAATTTCTTAGGAACATCAAATTTCGTTCGAAAATATGACAAATGATGAATCTTTTTTGTAATTCCACTCGAATTATCAATATCCAGCCTAAAAACAAATTCTCCCGATATAAATTTTGCCAAGTCATTAAAAAGGTCATGCATTATGAAACATAGTTCATCCTTATTTGATCGTTGAAAAAACGACCTCGATAGTAGCTCATCAAAGTATTGTTCACCTATTTCTTCCATGCTTTTATTTCCCTTGGGTTTCAATAATAAATCTTCTGCCATCCACAACAAGACTAGTTCCTCCTTTGAAAATTCATAATCCTTTGGAAAGATTGAGCAATAAGTAAAGCATTGTTTCAAATGTGATGAGAGGTAGTGGTAGCTCAATCTTAGAGCTGGAAGGATATAACTTTCACCTTCTGGTAGATCCCATATATCACTCTCCAAAATCTGTTTCCATTCTCTTAGGTCTTGTTTAAACTGCAACATACCCCCAAGTGCTTTTGCAGCTAAAGGCAAGCCTTTACAATTACGAACAATTTCTCTACCAATTAGTTCTATATCTAAATTTTCACTTGATTTTCCATTTTTAAATGCATGCTTTGCAAATAACAACCAACAATCTTCTTCTGACTATTGCATTAGACGATGACTTGAAATTGGGTGAACAATTGAAGCAACTTTTTCACTTCTTGTTGTAATAATGATTTTGATCTCTTGTGCCCCACATCTAAACATTGTAACTAAATCATCCCAAGCAATATATTCCTCATTCCAAACATCATCTAAAACAAGAAGAAACTTCTTTCCCTTTAAGGTCTCTCTTATTCTAATTTGTAACAAATTCAAGCTATGAATGTCACAATTAGACAAAGTGACCTCTTCAAGAATGGTTTTTGCTATTCTAAAACCATCAAATGTGTCTGAAACACAAACCCATGCTTTGAGATCAAAATTCTCCTTTACTCGGTTGTCATTATATACAAGCCGAGCAAGGGTTGTTTTACCAACCCCACCCATGCCCACTATAGGAACAACACATATCTCATCACCATTTGCATTATCTAATTGCAACTTCTTAAATATCTCCTCCTTATCAATATCTCTACCATACACGCCATATTCTTCAGGACAAGAAGTTGTAAATTGTCGTGGTGGTAGTGATACTCCACCGGCAACCTCTTTCAGATTATGGACATTCTTTTGTTCTATGACTATTTGTAATATACCTAGAACTTTTTCTAGCTTTGACTGTATCTTTTTGTCAAATGAAGTAGAGACGAAGCGCCATACCTTTTTAGTGCGAGTTTGAAATTTAGCTTCTGACTTGGATCGTAAGGTTTCAGTGGCAATCTCATCCAGAAGGTCATCTGCAACATAAACAGCATCTTTAAGCTCATCCAGCCAATTTTTCACAGCTGGGTTTGTAAATTGCTTCTCCTCTGCATCAATGAGTACTGATTTAGCAGATAACAGCATAACCTTCAACTTTTGTAGCAATTCATCACTGTGTTTCCTTCCCTTGAAGTAGTCTATGACTTCAGGAGAAGCCAGTCTATCAAGTGTCACCTGAATGATTGAAGTGGCAAGTGCCTGTCCCAGGAAGACAGCCATGGTCTCTTGTTGCTAGAAGAAGGAAATAAAAAGGCCAAAGGGAAGCAATTGCAATTTAGGCAGAAAACCAGAGGAGAATGGTTTGCAAGGGATAGATATATAATGAATAATGGTATGTGCACAGTCTCTTTTACAACATCATTATAAATTGTTGATTCTCAACCATTAATTTAACTTTTTACTTACGTTAATCGTCCACCATGTTAGTCGTTTGAAAAAAATGAAAAATTATAAAACAATTTGTGTAACATGGTGGCGCACACTTTTTTAAGTTTTATATTTGTCTTATTTTAAGAAATAAAAAAAAAAAAATTTATTTGCTTTTATAAACAAATTGATAGACACAAGAGAAAGACTAAATAATTGCGCGTTGTGATGGATCCCAGCGCAATAATTGAGAAAGAATTTGACATATATATTTACACACATATGTGGCTCTTTGTGAAGCGGTGCTGCCTATCAGTCTATGTGGCTCCTACCAACTCCCAAAAAGTGAGTGAGACAGACAAATTTATCTAGATAATTGAGTTTATTTTCGTCGGTTTATTGCACAAAATTAGAGTTACACATTTTCAAAAACTGTGCTTAACAAATAAACTAAAGAAGCAATAATGGAAATAAACTCATCCAGCTTTGATCTTAGAATGGTTGGTCCTTGAGTTAGCATTGGAGCGGGGTGTCTTTTTCTGTAATTACTTGATAATATAAAGGAACAGTAGAAAGTTCAACATCAACAATTCTTTTTTTTTGGTTGAGAGGATCATAACATAGAATGGTTGGTACTTGGTACTCAAACCATTATTTCCATTGGGGTTACAATAATTGGGGAATCTTTTCTAGTAACGTTTGTAACTTTATGCGAAGAAAATTCAATGCGAGGTCAAGTTTTTGAGCTAGTGGAATGAACTTATTTCCTAAAAATAAATAAATATATATAGTGGAAGTTGCTCACTTGTTTCTGAGAAAGCAGATAAGAAAAGAAAATGACAAATTTGACTAGTTGGAAGGAAGTTTAGTTCCCAAAAACATGAGTGGAATAAAATGTTTTTATGTGGAAGGAACAATGAAGTTTATTACTTCCCAAAAGTAAAAATTAAGAAATTGAGTGGAAGTTGTTTGATAAGGTTGTTTATGAAAAAAAAGAAGATTGAAGAATCATTGGACTAACTGATTTTTTTTATTGTATTTTTAAGTGATAAACAAAAGGAATTGGATATTGCTATTTATTCATAAAAAAATCAACCAAAATAGATAATTTTTAGGTAAAAAAGGAAATGAGTTTGTTGAGTTTTAGATAATCTTATCAACATTGGATAGCACCAACCACACGTTCTCCAAAGATAATGTGATTTTTTGTAGCTAATTTTCATTCTCCAACATAATGTGAATAACTCCAATGATCTAATTCATTATCTCTATTAAGAATTATTAACCCGTTTTGACACAACTAAACTCGTTTAACTTATATATATATATAAAATTCATTTCTTTCCAATATAAATTATAATTTAAATATAGAATTAAAAAATTAGTTATGGTGTTGAATTTTTCATTGAAATTTAAAACTCTATGACCCCTTTCCCTTTCACCAAAATAAAGAAAAAAGTCTCATTTCATTTTATCTTTTTCAAATTTGTATTTATAAATTCTGGTGGAAACTCTTGTAATAAGAACTTCTGGATTTTATACTATAATAATATGAACTAAAATTTAAGTAGAATTTATATGCTAATAATAAGTATAAGTTGTGTTCACAAAATATAAAACTATGTTAATCATTTTGAGTTATATTTTTTAAATGAGTTCACATGTGTCTTATTAGTGACAATCCAAGACAATATATTTATTTTAATATTAGTCACAAACTTGTGCTATACTCCAAAAAATTTGGCGATTTTTTTTAAGTGAAAATTGAAAATAATAAATGAGGCTTATAAGGGTTAGTTTCAAACCCTTCTTAAAATGATTTGATTATTTTCTGACAAAGTATAATTAATACAATATATTAGGTTTTCTAAATTAAGTTATCAATATTTGTTATTTAAAAGTGTTTAAAATATTGTAATTTTTTTTCTTCAACAAAACATATTACATTTTACATTCAATTATTATATAAGACTAAATATTTTGTAAATAATATAATATGAAATTAAAATTGGTTTCTAGTACTCTTTGTAAACAGTTTATTTTTATATATCTTAAATAGTATCAAAAAGAAGATATTATAATTAAATCTATCACTTATATAAAATAAAAAATAAACCAAAACTAAACTCATCTTTTGCTTTTAAGGCGTGCAGCGTGAGGTCCTTTACGACTTTATGTGTGAATCAAATGTGAACCATGGAATCAATTTCAATGGGATGAATGAATAATTACGCGTAGTGGTGGATCCCAAAAACGGTCATTGCGCCTTTTCCAGGAAGCACAATAATTAAAAATTTGACTCTCTTTTTTTGGTATCTGTGCTATCAGATGTGGTGATTCCCACTTCCTACCAACTACTATAAATTGAGTGAGAGAAGTAATTTCTCTAGTTTATCTTCGTCGGTTTAATATAAAAAATTTCGGTATTAAACTTACCAACCTAGAGGTTAAGGTTGGTTTAGGATTTATTTATTTTGTTAAAATTGAAAAAAAAATTTGTGAAAGTATTAATTTTTTTTTGGTTAAAGATAAAAGTACTATAAATAAAGGTAAAAGTTACTCAAAATAATATAATATAACCTATAAATAATATTAAAAAGTACAATAAATTTATAAATAATAACAAAAATAAATTAAATAGTAAAATAAGCTGACAAGATTAACCATATCAAACGGGCACTTAGTATATTAGAATGGTAGGTGTTACTTAAACCATCATATTCTTGAGTTAGCATTCCTATAGTGATTGTCCCTGCAAAAGAAAAAAGAAAGACTATATTATTTAGTATTTACTTTTGAAAGGTTAAAATATGATTTAAGTACAATTGTTAAGGTGAGTTTCAGTTAACTCAATTGATAAAATTTTCGATAATTGAATAAGTGATTTAAGATTCAATATCTATTTACACCAAAAATCGATCGCTGTCTTAATTTGATAATAATGAACTATCATAAAAAACGAACGTTATATAGTGAAACTCTCTAAAAAAAAAAAGTAATTATAAACAAACTATTTTTAAAAAGTTTTTAAGGGCAAAGAAATAAATAATTAATATTTTGATACTAATTTTTTTTTATTCCTCCTAAAAAAGCATATCAATTTTTTTTTTTCAAATAATAGATTAACAATTGATCTAAAATTACTGGTAAACAATAACAGCAGTAAAAATTAATAAATAAATGAGGACAAGAAAAGACAAAAGACTTGCCTGTAACCAGCTGTAAGGCATTTTCCTTTCCCCTTTGAGTGTTTACTTTTGAAAAAATGAAATTGATTTATGATCAACTTTGTCGGCCAGTGTAATTATTTTGCTAACTAGCAACAGTAATATGCTTAGCCACAAACACAATAATTTTTTGGCGAAAACCCCCTTTTAGTTCCTACATTTTTACGCGATTTCCACTTTGGTTCCTAACTTTTTTTTCACCGATTTTAGTCCCTGTCCTGGAAAACGCCTCTCGTTTTCGTCCTTGACGTTACATCAAAGACGGAAATTACACAGCTGGCAAACGGCACAGTGCTAAAAGCTGACGTGGCCATTAAAATAATAATAAAAAATGCCACGTCAGTATTTAAATTTAAAAAATTAATTTATTAATTTTAACTAAATAAAAAAATTAAAAACAGAAATTAAAAATAAAAAAACCAAACTTTGAGATCAACTCGTGTCTGGAACAAGAAAAAATAAGATTCCAATTCCAGATCTAAGAACAATGAAAGAAAAAAACACCAACAAAAAATCCCACCAAATCACTGCCACATCCAACCCATCCGAATTCAAAAGAAAAAAAATCCCTCACTGCAAAACACACACACACAAAACCCACACAAAGCCTAGATCAGTGCCTCTAGATCAAAACCCATATCAAAACGCACACACACAAAACCTAGATCTAAAACTAGATCACTGCCACATCTAGAAACTGTCGCCGCTAGAGCAACCCATCATTGGAGGCTACCATCGCACGACCATCGCACCATCGCCGCTCCATCGCACGACCATCGCACCATTGCCGCACCATTGCACGACCATCGCACCATCGCACCGTCACCGCACGACCATCGCACGACTACCATCACACGACTACCCATCATCGGAGCAACCATACCCATCATCGGAACAACCCATCATCAAGACCACTACCACCGTACGACTACCATCGCACCAAAACCCAGCCCATCATCGGCGAGCTTGTGGGTGTTTTCTTTTTTCTTTGTACTTGGATCGAGAATGGGTTCTTATTTTTTCTTGTTCAAGCTTTGTTTTTAAGCTTTGGTTGATCTTAGATCTGTAGATTGGATTGGCTTTCTTTGTTCTTAGATCTGGAGATTGGACTGTTTGATCTCAAGCTTTGTTTTTTTTTTTTTTTTTTTTAATTTCTGTTTTAAATTTTTGTTATTTAGTTAAAATTAATAAATTAATTTTTTAAATTTAAATGTTGAGGTGGCATTTTTTATTATTATTTTAATGGCCACGTCAGCTTTTAGCACTGTGCCGTTTGCCAGCTGTATAATTTCCGTCTCTGATGTAACGTCAGGGACGAAAACGAGAGACGTTTTTCAGGACAGGGACTAAAATCGGTTTAGCCACAGTGGAAATCAAAAATAATTTTTTCTAATTTTTTCTAGTCCAAGTATAAGTAATATCTTTTTCCGCTTTTTACAAGAGGGGGCCATAGGTTTAATGCACAAGAGAACCTTAATGAGAGGGAATGCTGATTAACATTGTTTATCATTTTCCAGTTGTTGTCCTTTCATCTCATTCATAATATTTTCTTATTATATTTTCTATACTTATATCTTTTTTAAAAAAAGACTAATAATATATCATCAATTAATATTTGAATTTTAAATTTTTGTAACTTAAAAGTATGCATAAAAAATAAATTTATAAATCAAATAGTAAATAATATTCGATTGGAATAAAAATTGACATATATATTAAAAACATAAATAACATGCAATCTATTGGTTCAATTTTTGTAATATAGAGCCACATTAAAATTTTATTAAGAATTGTAGTCATTGGAACTTTGTCCATATAAAATTATTTATGTGTACTATTTAAACAAATTAATTGACTTATTAGAAAAATGTCAAAGTTTGGCTACAAACTTGGTTAGCCAATAGTTACAACTACACTTAATATATTTTTATTGAATATGAGTTTTAACAAATCCAACATAGATTACATTCACTTCTTATATCTTTCAAGTTTGCAAAATTTCTAAAAAATTAAACATTAATAGTGTTATGTCATCAATTAAATATTTAAATTTCAAGTTTTGTAAGTTTATAAATTGAATAGTAAATAATAAGATAAACTTTGGCAGCAAAGTATGTTATAGTCCGAGGCTAGAGCTCTACTTAATATCTTTTTATTGAGCATGAATTTTGACAACTCCACCATTAAATTACATTTTCTTCATATATCTTTCATGTTTACAAAATTTTCAAAAGATAAGATATCAATTGCTATGTCATCAATCTTTTTTTTTTGTTGAGAAAAAGCTATGTCATCAATCAAAGTTTAAATTTCAAATTTCAAATTTTTGTAGTATAAAATTCTGCATAAAAAGTAAGCTTGTGGATCAAAAAGTTCATAAAATTTGATTGATACAAAATTTCACATGCGTGTTAAGAACGTAAAGAATATAAATTCCAATAGTTAAATTTTCAAAATACGTAACCATGTTTTTTTTTTTTCCCCCCTATAATAGAAGTTTGTAGCCTTAGGCTAAAACTAAGTTTATAGCCAAATTTTGTCTTAAATAATATTTGAATGGCACGAAATTTAAATTACATATTAATTATGCTAAGCCCCCACTTTCTCCCATGGAGATAATATCAGTATCACAAATCACAATGACAAAGATGAAGAAAAAAATAATTGTCATTTCCTCAAATCCCTCAAATGAAACTAAAAAGGTTCCATCATCAAATTTATGATGTTTCACATTTCTATAAATATACCTAACAGTGTATGATTGATAACAAGCACCTAGCTTTAAGCATATCTGGGGCCAAAATCGCTGCAAAACAAAGCGTAATATTTTCTCTAAGGTGGCATCAATCCCCAAGAAACTTCCTTTTCTTGGTTGTGTTCATGTATGGCCTGATGACCCATTCAGTCTGAGCTTCATCTTGATCCAATGTTCCTAATGTTATCTGAGATAGCAACAAAGAGATACCGAGTAGAACAATCAAATACAAGCAAATTACATAACAAGCTAAAAATTACAGAGAGCAATCCAACATCTAAGTAGAGAGCAACAAATTATGAATAGATGCTGAGGAACTATAGACACCAATAGAAAGCTTGGCATTAGCTCAAGTGGATCAAAAGCATTACAACTAAAATTAACGGCATATAACCAGTGGCATCATTAGGGTACCGTATTTCTGCACCTTTAATAGTCAAGGTCTTGGGTTTGACATGTTGTGACTATTAAAAATTGTGGAGATAAGGTCTTCTGTTGTTGTTGTTGTTGTTGGTTCTTTTTTTTTTTTTTTTAATTGCCCAGTAAATAATGCTTCATTCCAAAAAAGGATTAAAAGGTACAATAAAAAACCAAAGCACAGACAATGTGCTAAGGAACCATAAAAAACAACAAACTATGGAAAAAGTTCTTCTATTGTTTGACAAAACAATTAGCATAGGTACACCCATAAATCGCTCACACTTATTTAATATGAATTAAGGTCCTTTTTCTCCAACAACACAACAACAAAACAAAAAAAATAAATAAAACTATACATTTCGGAAATATGTTTCTATAGATCTACAATCTTTATACCCCTCAGGAATCACAGGTCTTCAGATTACTCATCAATGGACAAAAACGTCAAGGATATCTGGTACAACGTGATGCTGTGGCTAATGCAGACTGTCATAAACCAGCAATCTTACCCACCATGAATTTAACTCCAGAGTGACTACCACTCCCAAATGTTTTTCTATATAATTTAAAACCCAAAGAGTGATAATATATGTTTGAGGACATAAAACCCAAAGATCAATCAGGTTTAATATGAATTAAGGCTCCTCCTCTCAACAAAGGGAACACACACACACACACACAATATTTATTCAGTTATGTGTGCACATTTCAGAAATATATTTGTAGATTTGTAATCTTTTTGGCCCTCCAGGAGTCTTTGGCTTTACTTATCAATGGACATAAACCTCATTGATATTTGGAACAAAGTGATGCTGTGGCTATTGGCTAATGCAGATTGCAGACAATCACAAAAGATTCTTAACCAGCTTGAATTGAATGCCAGAATGGTCATCACTCCCAAAGGTTAAATTTATAATTAAATGCCAAAGGGCAGTAATATAGCTTTGAGGAAATACGAGTCATTTAATATAGCATTGAGGAAATAAGAGTCATTTACAGAATTAAAGCCATAGACTTCCTTAGCCAAAAAACATTGTCCTCCACCCTTCAATTTGCTCTATTCCAAAAACTGTCCATTTCAAATATTGGTTGGTAAGTTTTCCTACTCCCCCAAATGATCCCTCAAGCCACAACTGTTCCTCTATTTTATTCCCACATTATAGTATTAAGGACAGCATTTAAGATTGAAGTCAAATAAGTCAATATGACTGTTACAATGTACACTTTTTCAAAGGGAACAACATTTGTTGGGTAGAAAGTTAACAAAGCTACCAGCCAGAAGGTTGATACACAAAATGAAAAAAACTATGAAGACCTTTTATACCAGTTCATATAATAAAGGCCATTTCCTAGTGCTAGTTCCTATAAGTGGGATTCTAGGAGGGGTGGCTATCCTCAAATACTTTCTAAGTGGCCACTCTCACAAGAGTCAAATCACAATCTTATGCTTCGCAGCCTAGCACTTCACCATCCTTAAAGATCACTTCACACATATTTCCTTTCTAATTCAGTTGCCTTATTATTTATTTACTTTGGCAACACCACTACGATCCCATCTTAGAAACATCTGGTCTTCAAATTTTCCATCCAAATATACAGTCCAATGTTTGAAATTGTTTAAACTAGTAAAGATAACCAGAAAAAACCTAATTACTGTTTAAAATGTATACTTTAGAAAACTTTGCTGATTCAAGTGAAGTGGTGGGATTCTACCTCAAAGGTAATGAAGAAATCCAATGCCTTACATGTATTTATTTAGGTCATTACTGAGCCCAATGCCCTAAGGATCAGTGCCTTTCGGCTATAATTACTAAAAAAATAGGGGGTGCTACGGCATCATAATAAAGAGATAGTTCTGGTAGAAGCAGAACAGAAGAAGGTAAAAGAAGAGAAGAAGATAGATTGTGTTGACACAACAAATGCTCACCAATTAATTGATGAATGACATCAAGCCAAATAGAGGGGATGGCTAAGGGTCCCAATGAAACATGGAGTTAAGGATAAGTTCAGATAAATATAATGAAGAAGAATAGGAAAGCATAAAAGGAGATGATAATGACAGGATCCCAGGTCTATAATGAGGAGTTAGAAGGATTTAAAAAAATACCATCAGAAAAGGAATGTACCCATGTAAACTCATATTGAGAAAACCTAAGAGAAAGGAAGATAATGGATTTACAAACCAATACGCACACATTGGATAATTACACACACAGCTGATGGGTCCTGAACCCACAACATCATCCTCCACCTAGAACTTAAAAGGGGAGGTGCAAATTGAGCTAGACCTTATTTGAATATATATATATATATATATATATATATCTGTGTCTGCATCTGTGTGTGTGTGTGAAATAAATTTTATTGAAAAAAGTAGGCTCTAACTGTCCAAAGCAACATGTAATGATGATAGTGATAACAGTTTGTTTCAGCTGTATAGTAGTACTCTAAACCAACAATGATGAAAAAGAGGATTGATGACAGGAAATATTATGGAACATCAGCTAGATACAGAATGTGAATGAAAATCCCATTTGATCATAGTTCCAATATCTTAAGAGGAAAATAACAAAATGACTTCTTTACAAAATACTAAGAAGCCTCCCTTCCCCCCAACCCCACCATTAGAAAGCACAGTGGGTAAAAAAAGAGGGCGGTGTTGGTAATGGCCACCCCAAGAACATGCTTACTTGTGACAGGTTCTTGGATATTGATCACATAAGTAACAAAGCAAAAATATCTCCTACTATCATTATGTATTCACGCAAAATAGCACCCAACAATAGCTAGCATATGATAGTGTAAAACCAGAAGCAAAATATTTAAGGTGTTGTGAAACAATTTCCACACAATTAAAAGAGAATAATCCTTAAAAAAAAAATGACAAAAAAAATTAAGCTTTACTGAAAAGTAACAAAGTAGCATAAGATACCTTATAAAGCCGCATTTCAAACCGAGGACCAACTTCTTTAAGCTCAATGGATTTAGGTCCTCCATGCTTCTCATAAATATGATGCCTGTATGTTTACAAGTTGTTTATAGGTATCAAAAGCAAACTTGTGTGCTGTTCAGCCATAGTTCCACATCAATACTCATTCCAAAATTTGGCATTCGGCATTTCATGTGAAATCCAAATAGAATTGGCATCATTAAGGGCGTAAGTGACATTTCAAACAATATTCATGTGGGCCCGGGCATGAATTTAAGGAAAAAACTAGAAATTTTTGTTAAAAAATTGACTCCAACGTAAACTTGAAACAATGGGGGCAATTTGCATATAACCAATCAATCAAAGGGCATTGCAACCACCCAAAGCTTAGGAAGGAAATCTGCAATTTGCTCTTTTTGATTTATATGCTAATTACAGTAAATACACACTTTTTGATAGGTTAATTACTGTAAATACACGCAAACATGGAGAGGGGCACTTTGCCTATTACCAATCAATTAGGCGAATATTGCAACTACCACTTTTTTCCTTTCTTTTTTTTATGATTCAATAGTTGAGGCAGGGTGGATTTGAACCCTGGACACCTTTGTTAGAAACACCAAGAGGTGCCAATTAAGTTACAAGGCTTTTGGCTGCAACTTCCCTAAAGTTCAGTGAGGTAAAGTGCAATTTGCCCTTTTTCTTTTGAACGTTAAACATTGTGAACACACATTCACACGTAATTTATGTCAATGGAGATAATATAGGTCCAAGCTAACATAATCATTACTGACAGAAGTTTAACAAACTAGAGAATGGCAAATAGAAGCATTGCTAAAAGAATCAAACAATAAACCAACCTGAATGAAATATAGTCAGACTCATTAGCAAAAGTTATAATGCGTTTGGTATCTGGCTTTGGCACTGGAAAAAGATGCTTCAAAATGTTTGCTGTCCTTTCACCTAGCTATCAACAATACAAAAAATAAATAAATAAATAAAAATCTGAATCAGATCAAACAGGGAACAATTTTTTATAAGTAAGATATAGAAGTTAATTTAACAAGTTTTTGTTAAAAATGTAAATATAAAACAGTGAACAAAAAAGCAGAATCGATGCTACATCCCTTGAGAGTGGGGAAGCCAAAACTGCCAAAATAAAGGCCCCTACTGTGTTTCTGGCAATAAAATCCTTCAAGTTGCTTGTCCTGTACTTGTTCCAGTTGTTCTTTTAAAATTTTAATACTAAAATAACTGAGAAACCATCTATGGTACTGACATTTACATCTCACGGAACTCATCTAAGAAAACCATATATACATTCCATATCTTTGCTACATTCTATTAGATATGCAGTGCCCTTGGGGCAGAATTCACCAATAATTTCTGACAAGAACACAACCTCAATATACAGTTGAAAACTTTCCCTATTTTTTTTAATAAGCGTTCTTGGCATGATATATATATATATATATATATATATAAAACCAACAAAGATAAACAATACCTTTGTTGAAAACTTGTTAAGTATCAAATGTGGGTAAGCCTCAGACATTGTTCCAATGGCTTTCTTGTCCTTAATGTCATGTCTTGTAACCTACAGGCAAACACTTTATTAACATATTGATGCCCCATACAACTAGGACAAAGCCAAAGCAAAAGTACAAAAAACACTTATATGATCATACTTACCACATTGAGTAATCCAAAATATGCAGTCGGCCCAAAGGGTAGATGGCTTATAGTGATACCATCTGGCACACCACGGTGTTCATGAACTAGGATAACATCTGTAAAATCATGTGCACGGCAAGTTTCAATAATTTCTTTAATAACCTGCAAAGGAGAAAAATTCAAAAGAATTATGCCACAAGCTTAGCATCATCACATATTTATCCATTACCAGGATAAATTTTGTAGGAGTACCAATTTTCTAATATTGCAGTAAAATAACTTGTAGCATATTCTAATGTCCAAAGAATGAGGAGCATTAGAATTCCAAAATAGGAAAGCTGATAAACTAAATACAACTACTTCAAGTGTGTGAGACTAATGTAAGCATGTGTTAAAATAGAACTAATAGTGAATATATCTACACAATAATCAAATGAAGGATGGAACTAATGGACTGGTGTAGTCAAAGTGCCCTGCTTGCGTAGGCACCTAGGTGAGGTGAGGTGCCAGTAAGGCTTTAAGGCAAGCCACCTTTAGTGAGGAGCTTGCCTTTAGAGCCTAGGTGAGCAAGGCAACCGCCTTAAGCCATGAAAAAGGCACTAATGCAAGAGACTCGGTGGTTGTTTTTATAAGTTTAAATTTAATATTTTGAAAGAAAAATTAAAGAAGGCTTGTCAAACCTATAATTAGATTATCAATTTACAGAAGCTTGTTATAAGACCTATTGTTAGATTAATTTACAGAAGCTTGTAAAACTTATTGTCACATTAATTAATTTATTGAAGCTTGTTGTAAGCCTGATATTAGAATAAATAATAGAGCCTAAACCATGTTAAGCCTATTTGAAATCAATTAATAGACCTAATTTCTTCATGCAACACATTTAAAAATAGTTGATTATAATATTTCAAATCATTGGGTACATATTGTTTAAGGTCTATATCTATAGTAACTATATTTAGATTTTGGAGGCTCACTTTGATTGGACTAGCGCCTTTTTGTTGCCTCACACCTTGGGCAATACAAGGACTTGGCACCTTAATGTTGCCTTTCGCTTTTGATTACCTTGTATGGACTAACCAACTAGTTTGTGCCAATTCACTCAATGGCAAGTAACATGATTGAATCAAAAAGAGAAGTAAAACTTCACATAAAAATTTTTTTGTATGTCATAGGCAGCAAAACATGTTGATTATCATCTCTGTTTTCCACTTAAAATTCAATTTAGTCTGTTTGACAAATGCAAAAGCTTCACAAATTACAGGCCAACTACACTAATACTACCCCCATCCCATATTGTTGGTCCTGTTTAGAAAATCCAACTTTTTAAGGGAACACAGAACACCATTTAATGCGTTGCCTTGTAGTTAAAAAGGTAAAAGTTTCCAAAACCACCCTCATTGATTTAAACTCTAGTGAAAGAATATTATTGAGTTTTTAAATAAAGTAAAGGATAAGAATCATAAGATAGGAAATTTATTTATCAACTTTCAAAGAGGACTACATATATCCCAAAATGGAATAGCGGACCAATAATTTGGGAAGGAGGGAGCACAATCTTTTTGACAAAAAAAGGGAATAAGATAGATGGCACATGGATGACGTGGGGATAGATGGCCACACAAACTGGATACAATAAAAAAAAAACAACATTTTAGCCACATTGTGCATGTTCTTCTATTAAAAAAATCCAATATTTTGTAAAGAATGATATATTTCTTCTAATCATAAATCTATTAATAAGATGCAAAAAGGTAGAATGTGGAAATTGGATATCCACAAATTTTAATGCCTCCAAGCATGTCTTAAACCAATGGGAATGAAATATTAGAATGAAGAAATTGCAGATGCAACACAGAGCAATGTGGGTGGAGAAAAAGGCCGTTCACCAACCTGGCCACCACGATTCATCCGTTGTGCATTAGGGAAAACAAACTTCAATTCCTGCAAGAACATGCTAACAATTGCAATCATGACCAAAACTAGAGTCCTTGCAAAATGCCAATGAAGTGAGCTAGAGTACAGCTGGAATATATTAATAGAGAAATATGGAAAAAATCAAAACCATACCAACCTTTACAAACTGTGTAAGTGGAGCACTTGGATTACGGGATGTAGTTATCAAAATTTTAGGATCTCTTTCAGATGCATTTGCATACTCATCATCGATATGTGTCCTAGGGACTAAAAAAAGTTTGCATGTGCCATCAGGGGAGAAGAACAACAGCATATAATAAAATTTTAACACACACACACACACATATATATAACAACTTTAGAAAAGTTATGAATCAAACCATCATGAAATAAAGATTGTAAACAATCATAACTAAGTCCGAATCAAGACTGTTCTTAAAACAAAACACACAAAGTTCCTGGAAACAACCATCTAGGTGTCTATCTACCCATCAACAATGACACACGCAAAATATTCTATAGCTGTCATTGGCTCCATATTGTGTGATTGATTTCAAAACTATCCCATGTGCCTAAACTTCATTAGCTCATGGCGATTCAATGACATCATATTTTTTTGGACATTTGATGTTATAATTAGACACCTAAGGTATCCAATTACAGTTTGAGGAAAAAAACATGTTCACGGACAAAGTGTTTCACAGCTCCATCGTTGCAGTCATCCTAATGTGTACAGCCCAAATCCAAATTCACTCAAACCATAGAAACTATACGCAACTTCAGAAAGCTAGAGTTTCAACTTCCAAGTTATCATGATGAATCCCATTATTCACAAAACTTTCAAATCGTTCTTTCATATGTGAGTTTATCAACAGACACTGTCAAAATTTTCCAAATTCCTCTAATTAAAAAAAAAAAAAAATCCGTATACATGTTCCGACTCCTAGCATTCAGATTCCTAGGAATGTGATTCCTAGGAATCTCATTCTTAGGAATGTAACTATTTCTATGTTTGGTTTGATTGAGAGATTCCTAGGAATGTGAGATGATAATGTTTGGTGTATTCTTAGGAATTTTAAATAAATTATTTATTTTTCCCATTCTATCCTTAGACTTGAATGTAAACTACCAAGTCCTTTAAAAAAAAAATCTTCCTATAAATAAATAATGGAAAAAATATAATAGAGAGTCTCCTTCAAACTTTTTTTTCCATACGTAAAATCTAAATAGAACTTTGTTAAAAAATATATTAACGGAGTTGTTTGTCTATTTATGTTATTTTGGCGGAAAAAGATAAAGACAAGAGAGAAGATATTGATAATTTGTTTTATAGATTATCTTAATTGCTTAAATGATAAGGAAAAAAGGGTTAAAATTGTCAATTTATAAAAAATAAAATTTCTTTTAAGCTTAGGAATCTGGATTCCCACCAGTTTTAAAGGGAATCACATTCCCACTGAGAGGGGCTTAAGGGGGGAATTCAGATTCCCTTGGCATCTGATTCCCAAGCGTAATTTGCAACCAAACATAGGAATCTTAAAACATTCCTAGGAATCTTAAAACATTCCCCCGTACCAAACGCCACATAAGGGTCCATTTGATTAGGCATTTTGGGAGCTCAAAGTGCATTTTTAAAACCCAAAATTCCGTTTTGCAACAGAAACTCTACATAGCTTTTTTACAAAAACTCATTTTAAATCCAAAACACCAGTTTGCAGTAGTTTATCCAAATGCACCCTAAGCTACACAATCCAATAACATCAAACAAAAGCAAAATCCAACAACGCTCACTTCCAAATTAGTCAAACTAAACACAATATAAGCACCCCATATTCAACCTCAACTAAAGAACACCAACTGTTAAGTAGTAACACTATACACTATTTACCATTCTCCATTTCAGCTCCCCCAAAAAAAAAAACTTACATTCAATAATCTTACTTTCACTCCCCTTTTTTCACAGCAACCAAACACTTTCTACTACATTTTCATGGCAACCAAACACCCAAATAAACAAAAATTAAAAAAGCCATACCGGCAGTGCTTTCATCCTCGAGGTCAATTTGATGCCGAAGCTCCGCCTCCTCGTTTCTCAACTCCGTTGGAATCGGTTTTCCCTCTGCCAAAAAACACACACCAATTCCCACAAAATCAACAATCAAAACCCATCTCAAAAAAAAAAAAAAAAAAAAAAAAAAAAAAAAAAAAACCAAAAAAAGACAAAAACTTTCATACATGCATGTATGTATGAATGTGAGAGAATGAGTAAAAACTGCAAAAAAAAAAAGCAGCAAACCTTGAAGGGCTTCTTTGATCATTCGCTTTTTCTCATAGAGAATGCGTTCTTTTCCTTCTAAGCTCTTTCTGTATAAGTACTCCCTCCTCAAACGAGTGTTCCTTCGATTCATCTTCGCAAAACCCTAAATCCTGTTCAGGTTTTTAGAGAGAGAAAGTTTTAGAGAGAGAGAGAGAGAGAGAAGAGGTTACGGGTTTAGGGTTTTTGTTTCTTTAGGGGCTGTCTGAAACTAATAAGAAGCAAACGACGTCGTTTTTATGTATTTTGTTTAAACTAAACTGGTGTGTTAATGCTTGCTATCAGACTTAAAATTACAAATTTGACCCTACTTCTTTCTTTTTCTTTTCTTTTTTTAAGGCCAAAAAAAATACTATTCTGGTCGGTGTTATTTTAATTTGGCCAAATCACAAATTTTTTTTGCACTTTTCTGACAACCAAACATAAAAAAATTCATATTAAATTTGCCAATTTTTAACTCCGATAAACACGCATATCAACTCAGCAACTAAACAAATCTTGACCCAAAATGACTGCAAATTGAAAATAACAATGACGAAATTGACAACTACTTGAAAATAATAGTTTGAATGCTATCAAAATTTTAGGAATCAAATTGAATGCAAATTGAAAATAATATGACCAGATTAATAGTGACCAAAGCTTTTTGTAACAACAATTTGGTCTTTCTGTGATAAAAGTTTAGGTTAATTTTTTTTGTTAGAATGGATTGATTTTAACTATTTAAATTGTTCTTAAAAAAAAAAAAACTACTAAAATTTTTGTAATTTAAATTTTAATTCGAATTAATTTGTATTACTCATACTATTTACTTATATCATGATAGTGTTAGTTAAGAGCGTTCTTCAATTTTTTACGTATAACATCGTATGACAATATGTTGCTTCTGTTGATGTTTAAATTAGTGACTGGATTAATCTTGAATTAGCATATTACATAGATAAATAGGAGAAGATCCCCTTTATGCTTTTTACTTGGAATGACCTCAATTTTTGCTTCTAATGGCTCTAGAGAACTTAGATGACTCCTAACTAGGTAAAATTTTCAAATTGGATATCTAATGTCAAGGTTGGTTTGATTTCCTTGAATGGTAGAAAATAGTGTCACCATGTCTACCTCATATTGGATTGTTCTAATTCATTTGGGCTTTCAAAAGAATGCTACAATTCTTTTTTTAAATAAAGGAATGCTACAATTCAACCATGATATTTTCCACATTCTCCATTGAAAAATAGTTTCTTTCTTTTATATATAGTGAAAATGCAAGTTGTAATGTCAAATAAAACTTGATGCATAATTGGACAAATTGATAAATCATGGATAATCTTGGCAAAGACAAGCAAAACAAGTCTGCAATCCATGTGATTCAGAAGCTCAAGATTCATGTTCCAACCTTACAATAACTATTACCTAATTAGATTAAAAAATAGCTAGAGAATGCACCAAGGAGTGGTTGTTGCACTATTTTCATGATATTATGCAATTTAGTTCCTCATTTTAGTCAACAGGCTGTAGAAGCTTTTAGTCTTGGTTTGAAAGGTACCATGAATTTTGAAAATTTTATATATTCTATAATTCATTCCAAAGGAGTGGAATAAGATTCTATCACCAACCAACAAGAAAAGTATGGCCAAATTCCTTCACCTTTTTTGCATATATATGTATACAAATTTGGTGGCAAAACTATGCACATCACAGTTGAATTACATCATCAAAACCAGCCTCAATTAGCCCGCCTTCTCAAAGAGGCAATTCAAATGCAGTAAAAGCGCATAATTAATCATTAATTAGTTTTTTTACATACATCAAAACTAAAGTCAAGCACAGCAGAGAAGAAAACAAATTAAATATGGCTGCAATAAAACTGTAACTTACAAAAGTAGATAAAAGTAACAATCTTTTTCCTCTTTTTTTCTCTTCCTCCCTTGTTCACAAAAATGCACAATAAAAATTTATAGACAAGAAATATAAGAATAACAAGCATAGGGAATATTCACTTTTCAACATTTCTCAACGTATATACTTCATTATGTAGCTGTGTCATGGCTTCTTAACATTTCTCAACGTATATACTCATTTTTTAAACATATACATCATAAGGAATTGAATTTTGGGTATTGAGAAGCATTTAAAAGTCTTTGAAACAAAATTACAAGTATGATATAGCTTATCCACAATGAATCTTCTCAGAAGTAACTAGACTGATCCTGCAAGACCTCAAGCTGAGCCAATAATTTTGCAACAGTTGGTTTCAATTTGGGATCGCCATTCTGGGCTAAATCGATAAGCACTACCTGAGCTGATTCCCCATATTTTACTCTGCATTCATCAACTCTTAAAATCCTCTCCAATATCCATAGTGCTTTCTCCTGAGCCTTAACATTACCTGATTCTAAAAATTTTATAATGGCTTGAACGCCTGATATTTTGGCAATGTAATTGCTTCCGTTCTCCCAAATTTCATCTTGCAAGAGAGTTGCAAGGGAGCCAAGAACAGCCTCATCTGCTTCCCTATCTTTACCTTCCAATATTTGAACCAATGGAGGAATGGCACCTGCCTTGACCAAACAAAGTGTACTATTTACAAAGCAGAAACCATCATGAACATCACAATAGGCATCTGCAGAAGCAGGAACACACAGCCACCTTGACTTTCTAGGCTTTCTAAGAGATAGTGTATTCTGTGATAACTGGGCTAGTGAGGTTGCGGCTCTGCATTTTGCAACTGGTGACCCACTTGAAAGCAACTTCAGAAGCAAAGGGATCACCCCATGTTCTGCTGAGAGAAGCTGTAACTTCTTATCGGAAGGATTTGTGAACCGAATTAGGACACCTGCAACACTCTCTTCTAACCAACATGTTGTGGGTGTTGAAGGTGCATTGCCTGAACTGATAATGGAGATCAAAATTGGCAGAAAATTTGCCTTCTTAAGTATATCCGTCGCTTTCTTATAACTAATGGGAAGATTGCTTAGTATGCCAACTGCTGCAGCTTTTTCACTCACAGATGTTGATGATGAAATAATACTGACAATTGTACTAATGTGTGTTTCTCCAAGCTGTTCAGTTAACGCTTCTGGTAAATATTTAGATAGAGTGTAAATCAAGTTTAAGGAAAGACTCCTGATTTTTGTGTTGTTTTCCATCAGGAATGGTAGAAGTAGCTGAATGGCACCATTTTCTCTCATTTTCCTTCTAACTTTGGATGCACTAGAATGGGCAGCAATGCTGTTGAGTGCTTGTAAGAGATGACACTGAATTACTGGACTTGACAGATTTAAAAGCGAGAGCATCTGATGTGCCACATCTTGGTTAACAAGAATGGATTCTGACTCTGCAACCCTTGCAAGAATTGCTGATGCTGGCTCTCGAAGAGTCATGAGCACAGACGTGACAGAGAAGAGAAGCTGAAGCAGCGGTGCTACTATTCCTGAACTAATCAAGCGTTGAATGTTTTCTGTCAATCTGGATAAATTTTGCAATGCACTTAAAGCTGATAATTTAGATTCAAGTTTTCCTGCATTAAACATCTTGACAAGAGGCTCAATTGCCCCATCTTCTCCAAGTGCAGCTCTCCACTTATCTGTCAGCTCCATTCTTGATAGTGCTGTTGCCATGAGAACCTTACTCATGTCAGAACCTGCATATACATTGCATAGAGAGTTTATCAGAGAACTTATACTTTTTGTACTCTGCAGAGGAGAAACAGAATTTATGCTTTACTAGTGACAAACCTTGATATAATTAAGATACAAAAGCTGGGAACTAAAAGCACCTACACGTGCACACACAAGCATATAGTCAGACTGTTTTAATTGAATTATACATGGACACGTAGTGAAAAAAAAAAAAATTCTCTTCAATTTTAACCAAGCCACTCAAACCATATCATCAAAATTTGACCATCTGTAACTGAATGCAATCTGCAGCAAAAGTATGGTGTTTAAAGGGGGCGAAGGGTAGGATTGAAGTCTTCAATTGGCTTTTTCCTAAATTTAAGGTATATATATCCTATTAATTGCTCCTCTAATGGACACACCAAACCAGTTATTACGTCTTCTCTTCAAAGCCAAAAATTGAACTACACATGAACCCAATCCCAATGATGTCTTCACTGCAATGTTAAGCTGCAAAGAGCTTTTATTTTCTATCACGAGGTCTCCAAATCCATTGCCCCAATGACTTTGCAAAAGAATGAGTCAGTTGCTTATCTTAATTATCAAGTCTTACTGTAAAAAAATTCTTGGATGTGAGGGAATCAAGACCCTCCACTCCTTCAATCAATTATGCTGCAATTGGTGTTTCAAGTCCACATTTGACTCCAATTTGATGGAAATAGAAGACTAAGACAAATCCAGAATTTTTTATATCAAAATTTTAAACCACTCTAAACTAAATTAGAATGACAATTCAATATCAAAGGAACAGAACTAAAACAGATATGTGGTAAAATAGGAAAGGCACAAAGTAGCACACAGAAAAGTCAGTGTAATCACCTTCCTTTAGGTACTGAACCATTGGCTTAAAGTAACCAGCCTCTGCCATATGAAGCGCATTTTGAGTGTTACTTGAAAAGGCATTTAACAATTTCCCTGCATCTCTGGAAGCAACTGGATCATCCCCATTTAGCATGGCAACTAACATAACAATACACCCTTGAATTCTGCCCATCCGCCGCCTAACTGCAGGAAGATCAGAGAAATTTACCAACAGGCCAACAGCTTCTCTCCTCTCTTCCACATCCCGTGTCAAAGACTTCACCAGCGTTGACAAATACTCAACATCCACCATCTTTTCCTGTACACTCAAATTAATGAAAAACATATAAATTTGTAATTTTTGTAGTCCAATCCAAATGTTGAGTTAGTGGGGAAAAACAGAAAATAGATTTACATATCATATACCTTGTTGTCAGCATTCTCCAAAGCTAGTCTTCTTAGTATTTGAATTATATTCAACCTATTCTCTGGCTTGCTTGAACCTAAACGATTAAACAGAATTGGAATAATCCCTTCTTCATCAATCCATTCATTACTAACTTTTTCACTTCCAATCAACTCATTCAATCCCAAAAGTGCATATTTGAATTCTTCATCATTGCCATACTTGAGTTGCAACACAACATCACCAGTATCAAGAGATTCAAGACTAAAACTCTCCTCCTCTATTTCATTCACCACTTTCAACTCACTAACAAACTCCGATACCCAACTTGAACTAGGACTTGAATCCAAACTAAACCTTGCACTCATCAATTCTTTATGTAAGTCCCCAATCTTTTCTTTTAAATCTGTGGATACTTCAAGACTAGCTAAGAGCAATAGGCCTAGTGACCGGCCAAGATCATGAGTCACTTCCTCCACATGCTTAACAAATGTATCTGAATTGGGACTTTGTGCCAAAACCTTGGAGCGTTTAAGCTGTTCCTCAAGGGATTCCACTGCTTTTCGAATAGTTGACCTGTCCATGAACTTTTCATTGTCCTTTAATTCATTCAGACTTGGTGAAAACCTTTCAACAAGCAGTGCAAATTCTGTGAAAACCTCTCTTTCAGTATCTGAGTCTTTTGCCAGCGAGACAATCTCGTCCACCATTGCTATTAGCTCTGTCATGAGCTCTAAAAAGCTTCTGGTATCAATAGTTTCCATTTCTTTATTTGACAAAGAGATTAAAGAACAAGATGAGGAAGAACTTAGCCAAATAGACAAAATTTTGATATACAAGCCAAAAGAGAAAAACTGTATGTCTCTATGTGTCTATGTGAGGAAGAAATAAACAAATAGAAAAGTATACAAAGAAAAATAGTGGGAATTGAGAGAGAAAAAGACAAGAATGAGAAGAAATATAAGGAGGGTAATTATTCTTTTGTATTCTTTATGCCTCTCTATGCCTTTTGTACAAATAAGAAATGTATATATAGAGAAACAAAAAAAAGCAAAGAACAAAAGCAGAATTCAATAGAAAAGCGAGAACAGTCAGAGAGAGTGAACAATAAGGAGCTGAACCTGCGGAGCTAAAAGGAAACAAAGACTGACTGAATGACTGACTGAGTGGCTGAGACTGCAAACCAAAACTTTGTTGCTGTATATTTCAGCTCTACGTCTTAGACCAGTAACCACAAAGAAAGAAATCAAAGGCAAAGAAAAGACCAAGACTTGTATCTATAATTCATGTTCTTGTTCTTCTTGTTGTTGATCTTGTTGGGTCAGAAATATATGAATGAAACAAAGAAAAGATAGAGAGAGATAGAGAGATCATTGGAGTTTTGTAGTTGGGTATCATGCGGAGAAGGGTATCTGGTGAGTCAGTGTCAAACTGTCAAAGTCTGCTCTTATCACACGTTAATCAAGTTACCAACAACAATAAATGTACAACCCCTTCTTCGTCCTCTTCTTCAGCCATTTTCGAAGTGAAATGAGAGAAGACGAAGTCAAATACTGTGTTTCTCTCTCTCTCTTTCTCTCTTTCTTCTGCATTTGACTTGGCCTTTTGAGTGTGTTACTGTTTTTATTTTATTTTATTATTATTATCTACTATTCTAACTTACAGTTTGTTCTGGTTGTTTTTAGTTTCACATATAACAAAGAAGCCTATACTTTGTGGGCTTTCGGAATTATTGAATGTGAATGTGTCGGCAAATTCTTTCTTGGGGTCAACGGTCACCTTACTCTTCAATTTTTGAATCGGGTTGAATATGGGTGTGGGGTTACAATGGGATCGCATAAGAACATTTTGTTTTTACATGCTGTAATATTTAGGTAGTATTTGTATAAATTGATGCAAAACAGTATTTTAAGTTTAAAATTATCATTTGTAAAAATAAATAAATAAAGTTACAAGAAATTATTGTTGCGAAACAGAAGTTTGAGTTTTAAAAACATGCTTTTAGATTCTCAAAATGCCTATTGTAGTGCCAACGGGGCCAAGTTATGTACTGGGCTGGCCCAAAGGTCCTCGCGATGTGAAAAGCCCAACCCAATGGCATGGATGGTCCGAGGACATGATAAGTCTCGCCTATGAAGTAAATATTACAAAAGAAAAGTGTCATGCGTGAGGTGAAGACCACTAAACATGATGTCTGAAGATGGCCACATCCTCGGCAACATATTGCCGAGGACGAGACGAGTGATCTGGCGATTTAAGGGCATCCGTACTAAAGACCTTAGACATAAAAATTGAGGAAACGAGAATAGAAGATAAAAGGGAGTAACAGACAAATATCAAGGACAAAGTTGCCATCACTGCATTGAAAGCTCTATACCTACCTCTGTGGCCGCATTAATGAGGAAGTGACGCCTAAGCATAGGAGTTCAACCTTACACTTACCGCCAAAGACTTTGGTAGGAGGGGGTGATGGGACAAGCATCTAAAAAATAGCATCTGCTCTACACGTGGAAGAGAGGAGGAGAAAGATGCAGGTCTATAAAAGGCAAAGAAAGAAGAAAGAGAAAGGGGGAGAGACACACACACAAGAGAGAAATTGTAAGGAAAGGCCAAGGATTTCCTCGGCATCAATATATGATACAGTTTTCATCCTTGTATAATGAGTATGCATGAGTTCTGTGATTTAACCTATCTTTCGTGTTATTCACTGTCCACAAACCTATATTAAAAGCCTACTCTCTATAAATTCATTGTTTTGGGCTCATTGGGCTGGGTCAGAAAGAGTAACTTTAGTCTAGCGCAATTTGTGTTCTTACAATTGGCGCCATTTGTGGGAATTCTTGTGTTTTGGCGCAGATAGCGTGATGGCGGGTTCTAGTCCAGATCATGCAGAATCTTTGGCGTCCTAGCACCAAGATCCTTTTCAACATTTAGAGCAAATGGGAGACCGAGAGGGCAGTGTGCATACGAAGCGAACTACCAGCAATCGCTCACGAGGCGGAAGCAGAATTTTTCATGAAGGTGGTACTAAGGCCATGCAGAGGGAAATTGACCAGCTGAAGAGGAAACTACGTCGGGCCAAGCAGAAATGGACGCCTTTTGTATCTGATCCTTCCTCAGAAGACTCCTAGAGCAGTGGCTATAAGCCGAGGTCGGGAACTCCTCCCAGTGAAGCTTTCTCATACCAAGAGGAAGGTCTTCATGATAGAGCGAGCAAAAAACCTCTTCCCAGGGGCTTGGGCAGCGATGCCATGGGAAAGGCGCTGCACCAACTCTCCAAGTCACCTTTCACATGTTGCATCGAGAATGGAAAGCTTCCTCATCATTTCACGCAGCCAAACTTCACTATTCACAATGGCAAAACAGACCCAGTGGAGCACGTGAGTCATTTTAACCAATGTATGGCAGTTTATTCAAAAAACGAAACTTTGATGTGCAAAGTATTCCCCTCGAGCTTAGGGCCTGTTGCGATGAGATGGTTTAACGGCTTGAAGGCAAATTCCATTGATTCCTACATAGAACTCATAATGGCATTTGGGTTTCGTTTTGTTACATGCAGTAGGGTACCTCGGCCTCTGGACTCGTTACTATCCATGACCATGAGAGAGGGTGAAACCCTGAAAACTTACTCGAATAGATACTGGGAAGCATTCAATGAGATTGATGGTTAATACTTTCAAGGTCGGCCTTCCAATTGAACACGATTTAAGAAAATCTCTGACCAAGAAACCAGTAAAAACTGTTTGTCGGCTTATAGATCGTATTGACGAGTATAAGCGAGTGAAGGAAGATCAACAGCAGAGCAAGGGGAAAATGAAAGTTATCCCTCAGGAGAGAAGGGATTTCAAGACAGAGAAGTACGATAATAAGTGGCCACGAAGGTAATTTTCTGACCAATCCAGGTCGGCTACTCCTCAGACAGTAAACGCTATGTTTTGCGAGCCGGTGCAGCAGGTGTTGGAGAAGATTTGTCATGAACCGTACTTCAGGTGGCCTAGTAAAATGATAGGAGACCCTATGAAACGTAATCAGAATCTCTATTGTAATTATCATCAGGATAAATGTCACACCACGGAGAACTGTAGGACCCTATGGAATTACCTGGATTAGATGGTCAAAGAAGGGAAGCTAAGACAATTTCTGAATTGGCCCAATAGACAAGGTACATAATTTGGTTCCGTAAATCAAGGCAGCAACACTTTAAGACCTCCATTGGGAATAATCAATGTCATTTTTGCGGCTCCAGGTCGGACAGGATCTTGCCCTACTAGAGTAATGTCAGTGTTGCGTCATCCTGCCGAAGACCTCGGCTTGAAGCCGAAGAGGATTAAAGGGAATCCTCCGCCCATTTTGGGATTTTTCGAGGATGATAAGGTTGGCACTATCCAACCACACAATGACGCGTTAGTTATTATGTTAAGGATAGGGGGCTACGATGTAAAAAGGGTGATGGTTGACCAAGGAAGTGGAGCCGATATCATGTACCTAGACTTGTTCAAGAGGCTTAATTTGAAACCTGAGGATCTTACAGCTTATGACTCCTCGTTGATAAGTTTTGAAGGAAAGGCTGTCATTCTGATGGGGTTAATCTGATTACCTGTGCAGTTAAGACCGGTGGTGGTGGACATGGACTTTATTGTAGTGGACGCCTATTCCCCCTACACGGCCATAGTGGCAAGACCATGGCTGCACGCTTTAGGTGCCGTGTCATCAACTTTGCATATTAAGGTGAAATGCTCATACAGGGATGTAGTTGAAGAGATAGTTGGCAGCTAGTCAATGGCAAGACAATGCATAACGGCAGCAATTACGCATCAGGCGAGACAGGAGTCTCAGGCCTTAGCCGAGAGAAGTTTATAGCAGCTAACGCCCTCGGCCAAGCTAAATGTGGCCGAGGCTGAAGTGCCTGGTTGTGAAGATTTAGAGAAGGTGCTTATTGCCGATGATATGGAGAAGTTCTTCCAGGTAGGAAGTTAATTGCCATTCCAAGAAAAAGAGAAACTAGTTACGTTTTTAAAACGGAACATCGATATATTTGCATGGGACGCTTACGAAGCCCCAGGGGTTGACCCAAACTTCATTTGCCATCACCTCAACGTCAATCCAGCAGTAGTGCCACGGAGACAACCACCTCGGCGCTCGTCCCAAGAGCACGTCGATGCCGTTAAGGGTACTGAAACTAGGGGTGTGCATGGGTCGGGTTGGGTTGGGTTGAGGGAATTTTTTGACCCAACCCACCATGGTGGGTCAAAAAAAAATTCGACCCAACCCGACCCATCACATATGTCCAACCCGACCCAACCCAACCCACATGGGTCGGGTTGAACCCATGGGTTAGGCTTTTTTATTTTTAAAAAAAAAAATTAAATGGAACTTATATTTTTTTATTAATTATATAATATATTTAAATATATATTAAAGAAAGTAATAGGATTTTATATTATATATGTTTGTAAGATTTTATTTTATATTATATAATATATTTTATATTATATATTACTAGGTTTTAACTATATATTAAAATATAGGTGGGTCGGGTCGGGTTTGGCGGGTTGGTAATTTTATGACCCAAACCCAACCCGACCCGCTATAAAAAAACAAATTTATAACCCAACCCAACCCACCAAGCCCTAAAAACCGACCCAACCCGGCGGGTTGGGTCGGGTTTGGCGGGTCGGTGGGTTTTCTGCACACCCCTAACTGAAACTTAAAAAAGCAAGTGCTATCAAGGAGGTGTTCTATCTAGAATGGTTGGCGCATACAGTGGTGGTGAAGAAGAAGAATGGGAAGTGGAGGGTATGTGTGGACTTTACAGATTTGAATAAGGTTTGTCCTAAAGATTCATTTCCAATGCCCCGCATAGATCAGTTGGTAGATGCTACTGTAGGGCATCCTCAGATGAGCTTTTTAGATGCTTTCCAAGGATACCACCAAATACCTTTTGCTATAGAGGACCAGGAGAAGACAACCTTTATCACACCTACGGGAAACTACCACTATAAGGTGATGCCCTTCGGCTTGAAGAATGCTGGGGCTACCTATCAGAGAATGATAACGCGGATGTTTGAACCCCAACTGAGAAAAGCAATTGAAGTATACGTAGATGATATGGTGGTCAAGAGTAAAACTATCTCGGCTCATATACCAGACCTGAATAACACCTTTCAAACGCTGAGAAAGCATAAGTTACGCCTTAATGCATCTAAATGTTCCTTTGGAGTTGGGTCTGGTAAATTCTTGGGCTATATGGTGACACATAGGGGAATCAAGGTTAATCCCGCTCAGGTCAAGGCCATCAATAGCTTACAGCCACCTTGGAATCCAAAGGAGGTGCAAAGATTGACCGGAATGATTGCTGCCCTTAACAGATTTATCTCACAGTCTGCTGATCGGTGTAGGCCGTTTTTCCAATTATTGAACAAGTGGAAAGGATTTGAATGGACAGAGGAATGCGCCGTCGCCTTTTAGCAACTTAAGGAGTACCTCTCATGTCCTCTTATCATGTCTCGGCCCGAAGTTGATGAAGTTCTATTCGCATATATAGCAGTGGCAAGCCATGCCATTAGTCTGGTGCTGATAAGGGTCGACGGGAGTGTACAGAAGCCGGTTTATTATGTAAGTAAGTCCCTACATGAAGCCGAGGTACGTTATCCACCATTGGAGAAAGCAATCCTGGCGGTGGTGCATGGTACACGTAAACTCCCCCATTATTTCCAATCTCATACGGTGGTGGTCCTGACCCAACTTCCCCTCAAAGCTATACTTCGAAGTACAGATTATACAAGTAGGATTGCCAAGTGGGGGACCATCTTGGGCTCTTTTGACATCAAATACATGCCCCGCACATCAGTGAAGGGTCAAGTGTTAGTTGATCTAGTCGCGAAATTTGCTGAGCCCACAATAAAAGATAATGCCAAGAACATGAACATTGATGAAAAATCAATTGGTATGATCGCGTGTAAAGGACCCCCAGTGTGGACTGTTTATGTTGATGGTGCTGCCAATCAGAGGGGATCCGAGGTAGGGTTGATAATTATGACCCCAGAAAGCCTTACGTTGGAAAAATCCTTGAGATTGGGATTCTTTGCTACTAACAACGAAACTGAGTATGAGACTTTACTAAAAGGGATGGATATGGTTCAGAAATTGGGTGGAAAGGTCGTGCAAATGTTCTCGGACTCGGAACTAGTTGTGGGCCAAGTAGATGGAAAGGTATAGGCCAGAGATCCGAGAATGCAAGGGTACTTAACTCAAGTCAGGTTTTTGCAACGCAAATTTGAATCCTTTACTTTATCACACGTCCCTAAGAGTAACAATACGCACGCCGACTCTCTAGCAACTCTGGCCACGTCCTCGGCACAAGGTCTACCACAGATCATCTTAGTTGAGGACTTACTTAAACCCTCAGGAATGATTGGAAATATTATCCAGATTCATCAGATTAGGGTGGGGCCTAGTTGGATGGACCTCATTGTATCCTTCCTCAAAGATGATACTCTGCCAGAGGAAAAGGTTGAGGCGGACAAGGTGCGTAGGAAAGCATCTCGTTTTTGGTTGTTTGAGGACCATAAACTGTACAAACGATCCTTCTTTAGGCCATACTTGCTATGTATACATCCTGAAGCGACGAAGCTGCTTTTGGAGGAATTACACGAAGGAATTTGTGGAAGTCATACGGGGGGAGGTCTTTAGCCCACAAAGCTCTAACACAAGGATATTGGTGGCCCAATATGCAACGAGAAGCTCAAAACTATGTGAAGAAGTGCGATCAATGTCCAAGGTTCGCACAGAATATTCATCAGCCTAGAGGTGTGCTTAACCCTCTGACGAGTCCTTGGCCTTTTGCACAATGGGTTCTGGACATCGTGGGACCCTTCCTAAAGGCGCCTGGAAACAGAAGGTAGTTAATAGTGGGCACTGACTATTTCACCAATTGGGTAGAGGCCGAGCCCCTAACAAACATTAGGGATGTAGATGTGAAGAAATTTGTGTGGAAGAATATTGTCACTCGGTTTAGAGTCCCTCATACTCTTATTTCGGATAATGGTTTGCAATTCGATAGTAAAGCCTTTAGGCAATATTGCTGCGACCTCGGCATAATCAACAGGTATTCCACCCCAGCTTATCTGCAAGGAAATGGGCAGGGCGAGGCGGTTAACAAAGTTATAGTCAACGGGCTTAAGAAGAGGCTAGATGACGCCAAAGGTAGATAGGTAGAGGAATTGCCTCATGTTTTGTGGACGTATCGGACCACGCCCCGTCGATCAACGGGAGAAACGCCATTCTCGATGACTTATGGCGCCGAAGCTGTGATTCCTTTAGAAATCGGATTCCCGACAATGAAAACAAATTCCTTCACTCCAGATTGTAATGACAGACTACTAGAAAGGAGTCTAGATCTGGTTGAGGAGCGGAGGGAAATGGACATGGTCCAGCTGGTTCATTATCAACAAAAATTGAAACAAAGGTATGATTCACATGTGAACTCAAGGCCACTTGCTCCTGGAGACTTAGTATTGAGAAAGGTCGTAGGTAATACCAAGAATCCAGCATGGGGAAAGTTGGGATCAAATTGGAAAGGGCCATACCGCATCACTTCAGTGGCTAGTATAGGAGTCTACTACCTTGTAGATTTAGATGAAAGGATTGTGCCTCATCCCTAGAATGTAAGTAATTTACGACGATATTATTATTAATGAAAGGCACTGCTGCCACTTTAATTCTATTGCTATTATGCCACACTTAATGTTATATTCAACAACGTCAATAAAATCAATAAAAATTGTAAATAAAATCAAGGTTGCGCTGGGTCTTTGGATCCTCTACCTTGGTTGTAAATAAAAACAAGGTTATGCTAGGTCTTCAGATTCTCTACCTTGGTCTAAAATAAAAACAAGGTTACGTCGGGTCCTCGGATCCTCTACCCTGGTCTAAAAGAAAATCAAGATTACACCGGGTCCTCGGACTCTCTACCTTGGTCTAAAATAAAAAGAAGGTTACGTCGGGTCCTCGAATCCTCTACCTTGGTCTAAAAGAAAATCAAAGTTACGTCGGGTCCTCGGATTCTCTACCTTAGTATAAAATAAAAACGAGGTTACGCCGGGTCCTCGGATCCTCTACCTTCGTCTAAAATAAAAACAAGGTTACGCCGGGTCCTCGGGTCCTCGGATCCTCTACCTTATTCTAGTATAAAATCAAGGTTACGTCGAATCCCCAGATCCTCTGCCTTTAGAAATAAACGTTTTAATGCTAGTTGTTAAATAAAAGTTGGGCCGCATAGATTCCTCGGAGTATATATATACACGTCCTACGAAGATAATTACTTCAGTAAGCACCCAGTAGGTATATGATCACAAAAGGTCTCTCAAAATGTGAATTTCATGGAACTTCACTCGTTACTAATTAATAAGCACCACATTTGAGCTACCCTTGACTCAAATATGGAACATATTAGGAATGTTAGTGTTTCTTATCTTGACATCTTATTTTGAAGTTAGTTCTTAAGCAGACCTTAACCGAATTGATTTTACATGATTGTCTCGCTTTTAAGTGTCCTCTTCATCACCAGAATGGGGTAAAAACTTATAGGTATCACTTAAAGCATTTGCAAGTATATAAGTTTCGCAAATTCCTTTTATCCTTATTTGGTTATTGATATAGAATTACTGATGCATACCGTATATTCAAGCTGTTATGTCATGCTACATGAATAATGATAAATGGACCTGTCAACAACAAGTATAACACAAAGCATTGATTTAAATTGAAAGTTCTTTTCATTAAGTGAAATATGTTTCAGAACATTCACGAACAAATTGATGGATCACAAGAAAGAGCAAGTAAAAAAAAAAAGGGGGAAGAAACAAACAACAAGAAAAAGACGGAACTAAAACTAATCAGCTAAAGTAGAAAACAAAAAGAAAAAGAAACTGTAACAAAAGACAAAGGAACCGTCAAGGCTTGGGTTGTACTTGGTCTTTGGGGTCAGTAGGAGCCATTACCGAGGCCGAGGATCCTCCAGCCACCTCTTTATCCTTAGGACCTCCCTTCAGCACTATAGGCAGAGTAGTCAAAACTAGCTCCAAAGTTTCACTGGCCTTGGGGTTAGGAGACAGCTTTTTTGGGGCAATTGGAGGCTGCGCATCTTCAGGTTGAGTCCCTTCATCTTGCATTGGAAGGGAAGGCTCAAGAATACTAGTGTCAACAGCGACTTCCTCCACTTGTATCCCAGCTGCAGAAGAGCCGGCATCATCCTCGGCATTACCAGAAGTGGCTACTCGGATGGCAGGAGGGATGTAGGCATTTTCTACCTTCCATAGGGGAGAGGAAGCATCAACCCCAGCTTGGGAGAGGGCTTCCTTCCACACTTGGAGGCAGTAATCCCTACAAACCTCTGGCACTTGGGCTTTAAAGGTGTTCGTAGTTTCTGCCACCCCCACCTCATAACCACTCTGTTCAGCCTGGTCAACCATCTCCTCGGCCTCCCGTGCCTTGGCAAGCGCCTCCTCTTTAGCCTTAATGGCCTCCTGTTTAGCCTCCTCAGCCTTCTTAAGATCTTGCTTCAAGCCTTCAATTAGCTTCTTGGCAGAGGCGAAGTTCTCATCGGCTTGCCTCAGTTGTATCCTCTGCTCCTTGGCCTGCCTCTCAGTAGTCTTGAGATGAGCCTCCAAGCCAGACCTTTCACTTTTTGTCTTAGTTAAGCTGAAGGTAACCTCTTGCAGCTTCTTTTCCTTCAGCTCAAGGATCCTTTGGGTGTGATCCAACCTTACCTCCCCGGCCCTTAATGACTTATAAGAATTAGCTGCGTTCTCCTCTGCCCTATGCGCAGATTGAACAGCCTACGCACAAAATATTGTCAGTTGGTGGCATGCAGAAGCAGTTAATATCAAACAGGAAATAATAATAACAAGTACGATAACAAAAAAACATGGGTAATAAGGAACATTCAACTAAAACCTTTACCATGGCTAATTCTTTATTCAGGATCATAAAAACATTTTGATCCCTCATCCTTCGTAACTCGCCCATGTCCTCGGGCAGCAGAAGTGCTTGCTCCAAGGCATCTACGATGCACGCTGCGGTGCCTTCATCGGATCCCCTTATAGAAGCATCGGCAATGATTGCCTGATCATCCACGTTCATCTGAGGAGCCCAAATGGGTGCATGGATGGCTACGGGGGGATCAACCCGTCTTTCCAACCTCGTCTGAACATGACAAGCATGTTTCCCTCCCCTTTCCTGTTCCACATCCTTAGTGGGGAGGTCTTTACCCCCTTCAACTACTTCCTTTCCCTTGGACTGATCCCTTTTCCTCTTATGATCAGTTGGATCAAGGTGTTGGGATTGGGTTGAAGGAGGAAGAGGGAGTTTTAACGGAGGAACCTTCTCAGTACCCTTATCTTTGGTCTTCACCTGAGGCACTTTAGGAGGCTCTTGGGCTCCAACTTGAGCCTCCAGCACATCCTTGAGGTTGGGCTTAGATCTACGTTGAATACCCATTCTTACGAGTGGTTGGTCGTCGTCCAAGGATGTTAGTGAAGGCGTGCCGACGACAAGAGATTGGTCCCTAGGTGATGGAAGCCGGTCAAAAACTTCGAATTCTTCTTCTGAATCTGAGAGTTCAATGATTTCTTCTTCTTCCTCTTCTTCTTCTTCTTCTTCTTCCCTTATAATTGGCTAGGAAGAGGAGCCTTCACCCAATTTGGGTCAAGCCGAGGACGTAGCGAGAGGAAGGGCTCCTGGGACAACCCTCACGGGCTCAGTGATGAAAGTCCCTTGAGGAACAGGAGTACCCGTAGGGAGCAGAAAGCCTTCAACTGCAACGCTTATCCTAGGTAGCTGTGGGTCTTTCTCTTTGATGACGCACTTTGGCACTTGAAATGCAGTGGAAATGGGATTGTACCCGAGGATAAGGTGTGCTGCTCGAAGCTGACCGTCTGAGTGCACAAATACCTCGGCTTTTAGAATCTTATCCAAACGAGTAAAGTTGACGAGGTGAACACGACGAGTGAGCGCGCGATGATCTGCGCAAGTATTCAAAAAACAAAATGGTAAGGGCAAATCAAAAAGAAACACAACTATAGAAAGACAACAAAGAAGAAAAATAGAACTAATGCTACACCAATACTCACCAGGTTCCCCCTCTCTTGTCGAACAGGGGAGACCGCCATGCCAATCCCCAGACAGTATTAGGAAATCTTTGTTCAAACCTTTGTTGGAGTAGGGGAGGCATTGAATTAACCTAACCTCGGCGTGCCTAGATTTCAGGTAATATCCTTGCGCTTTCAAATGGTGAAGGTTATACACCCAGTTCACCTCGTGGTGAGTAAGTCCTAGTCCTAGTCTTTTGTTTAGGACGTCTATGGCACCTAGAATCCTAAACATATTTGGGGCACACTGTGTAGGAGATAACCTGGCTATTTGGAGATAGTCCCTAGTGATTGGTCTCATAGGGATTCTCATTCCCCCCTCTATGAATGCTATCATAGGAATCACCACCTCATCGGTATCTCTATCGGTGTGCCACCCTCCTTGCTTACAATATTTGACGGATACTCCCGGCGAGATTCCATATTTGGCCTTAAAATCCTCTATTTTTTCAGAATTATCTACTAAGTGTGCGAACCTACCCATCTTCTAAAAATAAAAAGAGAATATTGTGGTGGAGTTGAGAAATCTATATGGCCGAGGACAGAGAAACTAAGAATAATGAGAAAGAAAGAACAGCAATGCAATAAGTAGAGGTTTGGGAAGAGAACAATAGGGTCACCTCGGCTTAAATCTTGGAAGGCAGTAAGACGCGTGTAGAGTTCGAGAAGGGCTAAATTCGTTGTACAAGCTCTGAAATGATCAGAGAACCTTTGAACTGACAGTATTTGTATCGCGAAAAATCCTAAAGCGGGAAACCTGCCGCCTATCTCCATAAGATGCGCCCACCCGTTAGATGAACATCAAGCGGTTGAACGTGGGAAACAGGAAGTCGCCAGCATTTAATGGGAACGTGTTCTGCATAATAAAACACCAAAAGCGGATCGTTCTGAATGCATGTGTCAAAATCCGCACTCCTCTCAGAGAGGTAGAAATGAGGATTTCTAGGGGCTATTGTAGTGCCAACAGGCCCAAGATATGTACTGGGTTGGCCCAAAGGTCCTCGCGAGGTCGAAAGCCCAACCCAATGGCATGGATAGTCCGAGGACATGATAAGTCCCGCCTATTAAGTAAACATTACAAAAGAAAAGTGCCATGCATGAGGTGAAGACCACTAAACATGATGTCCGAGGATGGCCACGTCCTCGGCAACATGCTACCGAGGACGAGACGAGTGATCTGGCGGTTCAAGGGCATCCGTACTAAAGACCTTAGACACAAAAACTGAGAAAACGAGAATAGGAGATAAAAGGGAGTGACAGACAAATATCAAGGATAAAGTTGCCACCACCGCATTGAAAACTCTATACCTACCTCTCTAGCCGCATTAATGAGGAAGTGACGCCTGAGCATAGGAGTTCAACCTTACACTTACCGCCAAAGACTTTGGTAGGAGGGGGTGATGGGACAAACATCTAAAAAAGAGTATCTGGTCTACACGTGGAAGAGAGGAGGAGAAAGATGCAGGTCTATAAAAGGCAAAGGAAGAAGAAAGAGAAAGGGGGAGAGAGACACACACACAAGAGAGAAATTGTAAGGAAAGGCCAAGGATTTCTTCGGCATCAATATATGATACAGTTTTCATCCTTGTATAATGAGTATGCATGAGTTCTGTGATTTAACATATCTTTCGTGTTATTCACTGTCCACAAACCTAGATTAAAAGCCCACTCTCTATAAATTCATTGTTTTGGGCTCATTGGGATGGGTCAGAAAGAGTAACTTTAGTCTAGTGCAATTTGTGTTCTTACACCTAACCAAACAAATTCTTAATAACTCATGTAAAAGTGTAAAACATAAAATGATTGGAATAAAAATATATACTATTTTTTTAGATATATATATATATATTAACTTTTAATTTATGCATACACATATCTAGAGGAGGTCCATTACATATACATAGTCAGTTTTCTTAATAAAGGAGAACCAACTATCTGCTTGAGCTCCCACTTTTTTTCCCCTATTTGTGGATAATTTGACAATTGACAATTGAGAATGGAAGATTTAAACCCTAGATACGTGTATTGAAAATACTAAAAAGTGTCAATTGAGTTTCAAGTCTCTTAATTATTCAATTTATATCACAATATGCTAGTATTTTTTTTTTTTTATAATGTAGACCAATATTTTGGTCTTGATTGAATATAGTTAAATAATGTTCTACAGCTCAGCATTAACTAATATTAGATTGATCCCATTCTCTTCCAAAAATAAAAGAAATTGACCCCATCTGTGCATCATAAAATAAACCGGTAGGGTTGGAAAGGATTTCGATTTCTCAACTACAAGTGGGAGGGTATGATAAAAGAATAGGTAAAATGTAATTAGATTAATGAAAGATTTAAAATTTAAGAAACATTTTTTATAGTTGAAAAATGAAAAAAGACTTCCCCCTATTCAATTTTTTTTTATTTTTAGAAAAAGACTTCTCCCTTCCCATACAGACTTCACCCATTCTTCTTCCTAAAATGTCACCACAAGATTGTGTGTAGAACAGAACAAAAGTCATGCCCACATGGATTAGTATAAGGCTCTAAGCAAGAATAATTAATTAATTTTTTTTACCAAAAAAAAAATATAATTAACATGGTCATTTGGGTGGTTAAATATTTTGATTAGAATAACCCAATTTTTTGGTGAAAACGTTCCCAAGTCCCAACCGATCCGATAGGACATAAGCTTTTCACTAAATGCAAATGGCCCACAAAACTATTTACCACAAAATATATGATACAGGCAAAATGTTGATCATGTTCTCCTAAAAAGCATTTCCTTTTTGGGGTTCATACTTAACAAGAAAAGGGTAGTCATAGAAGAAAAAACACAAAACAAAAAAGGGTAGCCCCAAAAGCATTTTAGGAACTTGATTTTCAATTCCAATGAGCTGGGATGTTTTATTTTTTCTTGGAAAAAGTTTGCATGTAAACACTTTGCACGTTTGAAAAGATTAGAATAGGATTTGAAAATGTGCTCAAATTGACAATAAGGTATTAAGGTAACATTGAAAAGAAAAAAAATACATGTGAGTAGGTTGGGATGCAAAATGCCTGTCCTACTTGACCCATCTTGTCCCTTTTTGTGTTGCACAAGTTTTTTCCATTTTAAATAGGAGATGGAACTGTGACAAGTTGAATAGTATTCTTCCTAAGTGTGAATTAGTCACTTTTGTTGTTAAAGCCTTAAATCCACCAATGATCCTGTAATATTATAAAATAATTAGTCACTAACCGGTGTAATACAAAGAAAGTTTGAAAAATGAAGAATTGATAAATAAAAAAGTTAAATTAAAGAATTTATAGAAATGAACATACATAATTTAACATAATTTAATTATAATTTGTTTAAAAAAGATCGATCCTAATTATTTCAATTAATCCTAATTTATTTTATCTAGAAAGAAACTAATATAATTTTAACACTACTTGTACGTTGTAACTCAAAAAATCAAATTAATCACATATATATTAGAATGATAGTGAAAATTTTTGGTTTGTCAAAAGCTTAGGTAGCAAGTTTAGAGGAAATCAACTAGAAGTGGACATTGATATACAGAGATATAGACTAAAGCCAGAATAGTTCAGCCAAGTAAGACTTATTTCCCAAATGATTCAGGTCAGCTCATGAGTCCTTTTTCCAGGTTTCCAACTAATCTGGCAAAACAATTCGATAAAAAATTTCATAAGATTTGAAACCTGCCAAACAAAACCAGTCCATCTCATAGAAATGTAAACTATTATTTTGAGCAACTGATGAAACAAAACATGTTGGAGTAATGCTGTCACAGCAACAAGCATACATTATCCACCTTTCAAAGTTAACCTCCAGTTTAGAACTTCAGAAATAGACCTCTGAAGGTAAAATTCAAATACCGCAAGAAAATTAAACAATTTAGTTTAAAAACATTTTAGGAACTTGATTTTCAATTCCAATGAGCTGGGATTTTTTTTTCTTTTGGGAAAAAGTTTGCATGTAAACACTTTGCACGTTTGCATTTGAAAACGTGCTCAAATTGACAATAAAGAAGGGGTACTCAGAGAAGAAAAAACACAAAACAAAAAAGGGTAGCCTCAAAAGCATTTTAGGAACTTGATTTTCAATTCCAATGAGCTGGGATTTTTTTTTTTTAATGGAAAAAGTTTGCATGTAAACACTTTGCACGTTTGAAAAGATTAGAATAGGATTTGAAAATGTGCTCAAATTGACAATAAATTATTAAAGTAACTGTAGTGCCCATGGGCCCAAACCACATACTGGGCCGGCCCAAAGGCCCTCATAAAGAAGAAAGCCCGACCTAATAGTCCCAGATGGTCCGAGGACAGAGTAATTCGTTCCTGTGACGCCACGTGACAAAGGAAGCTACCATGCATGAGCGTCGCACCTCAAGACATGACGTCCGAGGATGATATTGTCCTCGGCAGATCGTAGCCGAGGACAGTATTAGTGGCCTGGTGGTTAAAAGACTCCCGCAGTAAGAGCTTTATGTACAAATGATTAAGAAAGTGAGGGTAAGGGACAAAGTAAATTGATGGGCAAATATCAGACAAAAGGTTGCTACCACCGCATTGAAGGCATTATACCTACCCCTCTGGCCGCATTAATGGAGGAGTGACATCTGAACGTTGAAATTCAGCTTTACCATCATCACCAGATATTTGAGTAAGGGGGAATGATGGGACAAGTATCTAAAAGGAAACACCTGGATCACACGTGGAAGAAGGAAGAAGGAGAAAGTGAGGCCCATAAGAGGAGAAAACATAGAACAAAAAAGGGGGAGAAAAAAAAAAGAAAAATAGAGGGAAAGAGTTTGTAAGAGAACTAAGAAGTCTCGTTCTCGGCAACCATGTATACAACTCCGTACTACACATTTATACAATTATAAGGCATGATTCACCGAATCTAACCGAATCTTTGCGCTATCTATCATCTCAAAACCCTAGATTAAACACCCACTCTCTATAAATTCATTGTTTAGCGCTCATCAAGCTGGTCCCCTGGTCCAAACTTGGATTAGTCTGATTCGTGCACTTACAGTAACCTTGAAAAAAAAAAAACATGTGAGGAGGTTGGGGAAAATGCCAGTGCTGCTTGACCCATCTTGTTCCTTTTTGTGTTCCACTAGTTTTTTTCCATTTTAAAGAGGGGATGGAACTGTGACAAGTTGATTATTATTCTACCTAGGTGTGAATTAATCACTTTTGTTGTTAAAGCCTTAAACTCAATATAAAATAACTAGTCACTAACCATTGTAATATAAAGAAAGTTCAAAAAATGAAGTATTGATAAATAAAAAGTTATATTAAAAAACTTATAGAAATGAACATACATAATTTAATTATAATTTGTTTAAAAAAGATTAATCCTAATTTATTTTGATTTTATCTCGAAAGAAACTAATATAATTTTTACACTAATTGTAAGTTGTAACTCAAAAAACCAAAGTAACCAAATATATATTAGAATGATGGTGAAAAATTTTGGTTTTTCAAAAGCTTAGGTAGCAAGTTTAGAGGAAATCAACTAGAAGTGGACATTGATATACAAAGATATAGACTAAAGCCAAAATAGTTAAGCCAACTAAGACTTAGCCTGCATTTATCTTCAAATTAAAAAGCCAGCTTATTTTATTATTTAGTTTATTTTTACTATTATTCATAAGTTTTACTGCACTTTTTAATACTATTTATAGATCTCACCGTACTATTTCAGCTAACTTTTACCTTTATCTACAATACTTTCAGTAAAAAAATTTCAATTTCAGCAAAATAAACGGATCCCAAACAAATCCTTAATTTCCCAAATGATTCAGGTCAGCTCATGAGTCCTTTTTCCAGGTTTCCAACTAATCCGGCAAAACAATTTGATAAAAGAAAATTCATAAGATTTGAAACCTGCCAAACAAAACCAGTCCATCTCATAGAAATGTAAACTATTATTATGAGCAACATATGAAACAAAACATGTTGGAGTAATGCTGTCATAGCAACAAGCATACAATATCCACCTTTCAAAGTTAACCTTCAGTTTAGAACTTCAGAAATAGACCTCCGAAGGTAAAATTCAAATACTGCAAGAAACTTAAACAATTTTTGGACTAGTTTCAGAACCAACAGAATAAGTTTTCTCTTAAACGCAACAAACTTTTTAATCAGTATTGTCTTCTCTTCTGGTAGTCTTACTACTCTAAGCATGAATCCCTCTATGAAGACTGACCAAGCGAGTTGAAGTATCTATTTGGGATCCCCTCACAGCTGAACCACTCTGATAAGCACTCCTCCCTGACCCTCCATATGCAGCACCTTGATACCGTGTACCCTGGTAGCCTCCACCTCGTGACTGACCTGTCCGGTCCCTTGAATACCCACCTCCAGCAGCTTGGCTTAGTGGGAAGGGTCTCCCTCCACCACCATATCCTGTGCGCCCAGTGCCACCACCTTGTCTTCCCTGAGTGAAAGACAAGTTTTCTTGCCACCTACCTGCAGGAGCAGCTGTTCCAGCAGCATAATCCTGGTTTTCTCTCCGCCTCTGAGGCAGATCCAAACTACCACCACCTAGCCTTGCTTCTATCGCTCTCTCATTACTTTCTGCAAGGACAGAGAGCTTCTCTGTAAACTGGAATGCCAGAGCTTGCAACCTAGTGTGCTCAACATCATGGAAAACGATGCACCGAGTTGGCTGATCCCAACTTGCATGGAGCTCCTCATTGATCATCATCTTGCTGACAATACTGTGAGTCTGGGCATCTGAGAGGTCAAACAGTTTGGTGAGCTGGTCCAAGCTCAGGGAATCATATGATGAGGAATAAGTAAATAGGTAGGTCCTCAGAGCCTCTTCCTTGATCTTAGCCTTGAGCATCTCAAGTACATTCTCTCGATTCCTTAGAAGCTTCCACGCATCAAGGGACTTGATGACATCAAATGCCTTCTCAAAATCTCCCTTGCTAAGGGCCCTGGAGGCAGCCATTACGTGGTCTCTGACATTTTCTGGGGGACCTGTAAATGTTTGCCTCTCACTCACCTCAAGCAACCGTCGGAAAGTTTTACTTATGACCTTGCGTTTTGCATCATGAATGTTAGCTGCCATGTTGGGTACTTCCAGCAACATAGCACAGATCAGATGGACAGCCTCCAGGAGCTCAAGATTTATGTGCATATGGTATGGCATTTGGCGTCTCCTTTCAATCCTTTCCTGTTGTTTTGGGAGGGGGACAATTACAGCAGTGAGTCCATGGAACATACATGAGCACACTTACATAGCATAGATGTACAGAAGCTAATCCAACAACAATATTTACAAGAAAAATGCGCAATTTTTAATTCCATATGGAATAACCAACAAAGGACTCTCATACAACACATTCTAAAGAGCCTACAAGCTTTCATTATCACACAAGATGAATGAAATCTAACGATTCTAACCAGCAGAATTGCAGCTAACCTCACATCAAAATTTACATTCAATTTTTTATTAACCTTAAATGTAATGGCCATATCATACAGTCACATCATCATATATTACCTTTACTCCTCCATCATCTCATCACATTGTACCCTTTTTTGTATGATGTACCATGATATGTGCATGTATGTGTAAAAAATTAAAATCCAAATAGCAGTTGGACAAAACCTCACATAGTATGAAAGGTACACAATCATACTATATCAACCACTGTCTAAGCATTTTTTTTTTTCTCAAAAAAAAAAAAAAGGTCTAAGCAATTTACAAGTTTCTAACTTTTTTTTTAAAAATTTGATTTAAGAAAAGAGTACCAAATAATTATAAATGTATATATGAAACAGAAAGCAAACATCAGTACCTGTTCTGGAGTCTTCTCATGATATCGGCTTTGCGATACACCTTGTGCAAGCAACTCCTTTACCCTTCCACCAGAATATAGTTCAGAAAGGCAGCCATGGCCCTCAGTAATTAATCCAACCCGGAATGCACATAGACCAAGTTGTGCCATAGCTCTATTGAAAAGGATCTGTGTTGATATGTCCATATGCTGAATACTTTCCTGTAAGTGACTCATTAGCAGCAAGTCACGTGAAGTCGAAAATTCGTCTAGTAGAGCATGGTGGTAAATATCACATAGCATACTTCTTGCCTTAGTCCGCTCATCCCCAAACTTGTAGATGAGGGACACCAAAAAATCCATGTGAATCCTGCTATTCTCTGGAAAGGTGGCTTTCCGAGGCACAAGCTCTGGAGTAACAACAAATGCAGATGGCCCCCTACTTTCCTCAATCACTTTAGGCTCCTCACCTGCTTCTCCATTATCTCCATCTCCTGTCTGCTCAGCCAGTTTCCTCATGGCATCATAAACCTCTTGTGGCTTATAATAGATGAGTTCAACCCGCTTTAATGCAACCTTTGCAGCAGCTTTGAGGTTCCCAACCCGTTCTAAATAATCCTGGACATTTTGAGCAAGAACTGAAAACATAGGCTCATCCCTGAGTCTCTCAACATACTCACGAGTGTGGGGATCAATGCATTGCAAGCTCTTGAAAAACTCAGTGTCTATCTTTTCAACAAAGGCAACCAAGTTTCCCCAAACCCGGATAGTACCGTTATATTCTGGTCCCTTCTGGGTTTCATTCTCATCAGGTTCCACCATATCATCTACCACAATGTTGGGATACTGGACAAGAATGTCCAATATCACAAGCATGTTCTGCACGCATTTCTTCCATACATTTATAGGCATGTAGCCATTGAGTCCTGGATTGACGTCAAATTGTGCTGAGACAACACTAAATAGAATTTCCAGTTTTTGAGCAGGGGTCTTAGCAACCTTGGTCAAAAAAGTAAGCTGCTCAACCTGCTCAAATCTTCCAGTTCCTTTCCTACCTCGAGCAGCCACAACCTCCTTGAATTTCTTGTTAACTGTATCCCATGTGATCTCACTAGGATTCTTGAATTGCTTATCCATGAGCTTATCTTTCTTGCTCATCTTCTTCTCCCACTGTCCATCATCATCATCTTGGCTATCCCCAAACTTGTCATCATCATCATCATCCTCATCCTCAGAATCTTTGAATTCAATTTTTGTCGGATCCTCTTCAATCTCTGAATCAGTTTCTTCATCCTCGTCCTCCTCATCATCCTCATCCCTTTCCTCCTCACTCTCAGGATTTTCTCTACACTTAATAATCATATCCTCATATTGCTTGTTGTTTTTCTTCAGCTTTTGTTTCATTGAGTTCAAGGCCTTGGCATTGCTGCTGCTCATCTTCTTCTTTGCATCCTTGTTCGCCAAAGTTTGACTCAGGAAGTCCTCCAGCATCACAAGTGTTTTTATGTAAAGGTTAGGGACCTTTTCAGACTCTGTGACACGCATGACTTTCTCCAGCTGCTTGTTTATCTTGTCAAAGCTTTCCTGCAAGCTAACCCAGTCATTTATTTTCATCGCATTCTTCATCTGATCAACCGTGGCTGACATTTCCTCAAAGCGCTTATCTTTTGCAGACCTGACAACCCGCTTTTTTCCATCGGAGTCATCGCCATCACTGTCATTCCCATCATCAATATATTTATTTTTCATGTTATTACCTACGTTGCCAGCGTCAGCAGACACCTCATTCTCAATCTCGTCACCATAATCACTATCATCATCATCAGAATCACTGCCACCCTGTCAACAGGAAAAAAATAATAATAACAGTTAATAACAACCTTTATCAAAACTGGTTCTTAAAGTTTAAACATAATACAGAATAGTGTAATTGAGTCGAGCAAGGTATCAAAATAAAAAGTAATCACCTGGGACGTCCAAAAACGCGAAGCCATTCTCAGAAATTGGTTAAATCCAACAGATTATAAAGCTCCAGAAACTGCATTTTAAACAAAAACCAAACAAAATTTCAGATACTTCAGTGAATTAACATATCAGATTCAAGTGGCTTAACAAGCATAGCCCTGGTTCTAACAGGACCATTTTGCATCACACAGTAACATGAACAAGATAAAGCACTTAAACCCCACAAAACAGTTAAAAACACAAAAGGGTCCTATGGTTTTTTGGATCAAAAGATTATAAATTTAAACAAGTTAATGCTCTTACAGTTTTACACTCTTACCATCCACATAAAATACACATTAACCAAAACACACACACACACACACACACAACTCAACTGGGACTATCTATATGCGAATCTGAGCAAAAGAGCATCAAACACTGAAAATCAAAAGTACCCTTTTACATAAAAAAACCGATTCAACAAAACCCAACAACCATATACTCTTAATTTTTCAGGCATAACAACGAAATCAGAAGTTTGATAATTCATCCTAAGCCTCTGGAAAAAATCCAGATAATGCAAAAAAAATAATTCCTTAATTATATTAATAAACAAAAACAAAAAAACAAAACACGCATACATACATAAAACAAAAACTAAAATAAATCTTTCATGGTTACCTGTTGTGTTTGTGGCGACGTTGTTGGCTGCGGCGCTGAGAGAAGGAAAAGGAGGGTGCGTTCGTAAAGTCACGAGAGGTTACGAAAGTGTGTGAGGGTCTGTTATTTTAAGACTTTTAGTTATTCTGGATGGGCTGGGCTTTGTTTAGCCCAAGGGCCCAACCTAAATTTTAGGTTATTAGTTTTGTTTTTACTTTTTTATGTTTCACTCAAAAAAAAAAAAAGTTTTTTACCTATTTATTTATTTATTTTTGGAAAGGTGCAAAATTAAAGTGACGCCTATTCTAATTTGAAATTATAATTAAAAAAAATAGAAATGTCCAAATTACAATGAAACCAATCATTTACAAAATCAAAGTGTAATTGACTGCTGGAGATGATGTTGCTAGATTGAGGGCAGCAAGATAATGATGCAGCCAGCTAGGATTGCAGCTGAATGTGGTGTTGCTAGATTAAGGGCAACAAGGTAATGTTGCAACTGGTCAGGATTGCAACTGGATGTGATGTTGCTGGATTAAGGGCGGCAAGGTGGTTGTAACTGGTCAGGATTGCAACTGGGTGTGGTGCTGTTGGATGGAGGGCAGCAAGGTGATGTTGTAGTTGGTCAGGATTGTAGCTGGATGTTGTGCTGCTTTGATTATGATTGAGCTTGTTGAAGTCGATGTTTTTGGAGCTAACTTTGTTCTTGTAGTTGTGACCGTGGTTGGTCCAATCAGAAATAATATGAGCACAACTTTCAATGCTATGGCTAGAGAGGATACCACACTTGATTCGACATGATTGAAGATGTTGCTGCTGAAAGTGTGAATACTGGGTTTACTGTTGGAGTAGTCTAGAATGTAGTTTGATATCATAGCAGATGAATATTTTGTTGATACTGTTAATTGTAGTCAATTCTTGAAGAAATTTGATAAAGATGGCCAAGATAATATGAGTTTCCCATTGAGATTCTGTCCTTGTTGGAAGAGTTGCTTTAGGAAGCATAGAGATTGAATGGACACTTGTAGGATTGGCTGCATGATCATGATTGTATTGATAGAGTCGTAAGTGATGATCATATTGTTGGATTTGATAGCACTGCTGGAGTAATAAAATAGCTGTTGTTGGACATGTAAAGATTCAATGTAGCAGAAAGTTCCATAGCTAGAGCAGTAGCCTCGATTTAATTGGTGGAGTGACTGGTCTTCATGTAGATTTATATGTAATCCTCTTAAACAGACAGTGATAGACCAAGCCCCTAAGTGTAAGATCACTGCAACTTTGATGATGATGTTACAAAGATTCCAGCGGTGTGATGCATAAGACCGCTATGATTCCAATAGTGTAGCATGGGACTACCACGGCTTTGAAAAGGGTGCGTGGGATTGTTACGACTTGATATAATAGCATTCCAATGGATAGAGCTTCATTTGTTGCTTGTAATTTTGTGAGAGTGCCGAATTGATAAGTAATGTGTTCTTGAAAGACGTAGGTCGATGCTGGACCAATAAACTTGTATAGTGGAAATGCCTCTATTGATATTGTTGTACTTGGTTGTGATAAATATCCAATTGCAACCCTCGGAGATGGAACTTTTGGATTGATAAGGCCAAGCCCCCAAGTGTAGAGATGCCTTGGATAAGCATATATTAGCGAGTGAAGAATACATTGACAAATTCAGCTGTGAAATTGGCACTTTGCTACTTGAAATAGTGTAGGTACTTGTGGTAATAATCTTGTATGATGATTGCTTGATTGAGCATGCTAGATTAGTAAGTTTATTTGCTGGAGGCGTCTGTATAGAATGATGGATCTGCTGAAGTTCTGAACATGAGTAGCTGGAGTTTGTCCTGTTTGCCCAGGCAAGCTGCTGGGTGTGTCAATTTACTGCTGGAGTAATCTTTTATTGATTTGAATAAGTAATTCATCATTTCAGATGACTTTGTGATTTGTTGAATGTAGTGGTTGTTGAGCAGATGAAATGATTGATAGTATTTGATCTTTATGTCTTTGTCTATGAAGGGAATAGTACGGGCAGCCTCTAGAAAAGTATGGCTGGCATGAGTTCAAGTGGTAAAATAGGAAATACCAGATTGATGCCGATGGTTTAGATCCAACTATAGAATAGAATGGTGGCAACTTTCCCCTTTTGTTTAGGAAGTAAGTTCAGTTGAACCTCTTGTTGCCCTTAAGTAAGAATAAAGGGTGCCACTTGAAAATGTTGATGTATGATTCTTCGAAGTGCATGTCTTTTGTAGCATGGAGTAGTAGTGTTGATGATTTTGGTTGTCTCCTTTGATAGACCCTTTGTTGGACTTGGATAGATTGGAGATATCTTCCACTAGTCACTTGTGGATGATCACTTCATTTTTCTAGCGGTAACAGGTACAAGTGGATTTTTATCAAGTTGTTGGCCATTGGCTTCTTGCATTCTTCGCCATTCATTGGTTCATGATCAAAAGTAGCTGTGGAGTACTCGTCTTGCTTTCCAGCGGTGCAAGGCTTTTACTGATGCAATAACTTCTCAGATCTTTGCAACAGCTGGGTAGATTGTGTGCTATGAAGATACAACAGTAAGTAGTCTGGAATTGTTGGATGAATTCAAGTAAGACTTGGATCTGATTCTTGCTTGTGAAGGGTGGCAAAAGTGATCCTTAATTTTTCATGAGAACACTTTTCAGCAAAGATTCCCCATGTAACAATGAAAGTAGGTTGAATAGTGATGTAGCAAAATGTTGGCATGATCCGTGATGGATTAAGAAAGTTCTCTTGCAAAGTTCTTCATTTCTTGGATGTAGGTCTTGAATGATAGCCTAAATGTTAGTGAAATAGAGATAATTGCCATGAGATTTACCATGGGCTTTGATAAGTGATTGCCATGAGCTTGAACCATGGGTTTGTGATATAAAATTGAATTCCATTGATAAAATAGTTTTGCCATGGACTTGAATCAGGGGCTTTTGAAATAAATTGTTGCCAAAGTATTAACTTTGGGCTTTGAGCATAATATAATATTATTTGCCAAATAATATTTGGGCTTCTACGAAATAATTATTTGTCAAAAAAGTAGTAATTTTGGGTTGTTGATAAAATGTTGCCAAAATAGTATTGAGCTTTTGTAAAATATTGACAAAATAGTATTTGAGCTTTTGATAAAATATTGCCAAGGATAGTACTTGGGCTTTTGAGTATTTGTAAAATTTTGTCAAACTAGTATTTAGGCTTTTGATAAAATATTGCCAAGAATAGTATTTGGGCTTTTAATAGTATTTGAGTTTTTGTAAAATTTTGCCAAAATATTATTTGGGCTTTAGATAAAATATTGTCAAGGATAGTATTTGGGCTTTTAGTAGTATTTGAAATTTTTTTGTAAATAATTGCCAAAATAATATTGAGCTTTTATAAATAGTTGCCAAAATAGTATTTGAACTTTTGTAAATAGTTGCCAAAATAATATTAGGTTTTTAGAAATAGTTGCCAAAATAGTATTTGGGCGTTTATAAAATATTGCCAAAATAATATTTGAGCTTTTGATAAAATATTGCCAAGAATAGTACTTGGGCTTTTGAGTTTTTATAAAATTTTGCTAAAATAATGTTTGGGCTTTTGATAAAATATTGCCAAGGATATACTTGGGCATTTAATAGTATTTGAGTTTTTTGTAAATGGTAGCCAAAATAATATTGGGCTTTTTTGTAAATAGTTGCCAAAATAATATTGGGTTTTAGTAAATATTTGCCAAAATAGTATTTGGACTTTCTGTAAATAGTTTGAGATTTTGTAAAAATATTGTCGTGTAGCAGCGGACTTAGTAAAAGTGCCGTGTAGCAATGGGCTTTGCAGGGACAGACCCATGTTAAGGCAGAGGGGGGCCATGGCCCCCCCCCCCCCCCCAATTTTGAAAAAAATATATATATATACAAAAATTTTCCCGAAAAAATATATTTTTAGCCCTCTTCTTTCAAAATCTTTACATTTTAACCCATGAAAACTAAAAAGAAAATTGCAACATCTTTTTGCCCATTGCATATTGATCCAAAAACATGAAACCCCTGGGAACTATGATCAAATGTATGCAGTGGATCCTAATACTTGTTTGTAGGTTTATTTTTATGAATTATTAACTATTTTTAGAAAATATTTTATTAACATTAATGTTGTTGTAGCTTGTGGGGTATGTTTGTTTGGTTTATTTTTTGGACTAAATTTTGAAATGATAGAGCTATATAATGTGGAAATAATGAAACTTATACTTGGATTGTTGATTATGGGAAATTATCTATAATATTTGATTTGTTTAATGAGAAAAAAATTACAAATAATTTGGAGCTGACAATGCAACATTGCCTCTAGTGTTGATACCCCAGTTCATGAAAATTTTCAAACAAAATTCCAAAAAATCACCACCGATTAAATTAGTATTCGGTCCATATCGTGAAAATATGAGATCATAATGTTAATGAATGTGATGAAATTCAACAAAGCTTGAATAGATGTTAGTTTTGATTTTTATAAAATTTTTTGGGTTTATACTTTGGTCCCCCTCAATTTTGAATTCTGGTTCCATCCCTAGGGCTTTGTAAGGGGTGTTGTGTAGCAAAGGACTTTAAGGTGCCATGTAGCAACGGGCTTTATAAGAGTGACGTATAGCAACAGTAGAGGATGTTTCTCTCATAATGTCAAAAATAAAGAAGCTTAGGGTCTGTTTGGTATGTGATTCCAAACAACATGTTTGGTAAGAGTGTTTTTTTAGGAGTGTTTAAGTTATTTACTCATTTTAGGATGTTTAAACATTGAATTTGGAAAACTCATTTTACTAGTTTTTATATTCCAAACAACGTTGTTCAATGACACTTTTGTAAATATTTTGAAAAACATGGGGCCTATTTGATTAGACAACACATAAAACTTCCTTCTTCAATTCCAACCAGGGACCCACTTGTTAGATTTTTTCTTAATAAAAAAAAAACATACATATTAAACACACAATTATATTTTTTCACATACTGAAATATGTTATTTGAAACATAGTACCAAACCAAACACATTTTTTTGCTTTATGAGAATTGTAAATACATGTTTTCACAACACTTTTTAAATCATAATTTCACATCATTTTAAATAATAATACTAAAAATCTCCAACCAAGCAGACCTAACTATTTAATGGCAACAAACTTGAGACGCGTTATGTTCAAATAGGAAGCAAGGCTTCAGGGAGGCCATTCTTCTTATAGAAACGAAGCAGGGGTAGACATTCTCCAAACATACAACCCCTATAAAACAGCTAATGAAGCAATATTCACACATACTTCAAAATTGCTCCTAAAATTAACCACTGCTCATAGAAGTAGGGTCTGTTTGGGATTCGCTTATTTTGCTGAAACTGAAATTTTTTTGCTAAAAATATTGTAGATAAAGGTAAAAGTTAGTTGAAATAGTACAGTGAGACCCATGAATAGTACCAAAAAGTGTAGTGGAGCCCATGAATAGTAGCAAAAATAAGCTAAATAGTAAAATATGTTGGCTTTTTAATTTAGAGTCAAACACACTTGTACAATGGCTGGAGAATGAGGCGACGACACGACACATAATTGTAAAAAAAAAAAAAATTATAGAGTTGAAAAATATTTTTTAGTGGTACCAAAAAAAAAAAAAAAAATTTGTTAATTTTGTTACATCATTAGTTAGTCACATTTTCATTAAAAAATATATCAGTAATTCACCTTAAATTGAGTATTAATTCCATGGGCGTTAAAAGTTAAAGCCCTATCCCTTCTCCTCTATCCTCTATGTGAGTTTGCTTTTCAAAAAATAATTTCCATGGTGACTAAGAAGGTGTTTGGTAGAGTAGTTTGAGATGAGATTTTTGTAATTTTTAAAAATTTGTAGGGGGTGAAAAAGTGTGTGAAAAAGTGTGTAAAGTTGTTTAAAATTTAAAAATGTGAATTTGAGATATTATACCAAAAAAGCCCTAAGTTTTTAAGTGAAAATTTACATGAATAGTACCATGGTCCATATCATTTTAAGCAAATATGTGGATAGCATTTGTCATTTTGGGTGACTAAGAGCATTTATATTGGGTCTTGTAAATGTCATATTAGTATCTAACCATTAAAATGATGCATTACCCGAACTTGTAAACCTACAAATTTTTACAAGTTTGCTACAGCGCTCTCTGACCGAGTACAACCCAGAATTATCAAAATCCAATCTACTCCTAATGTCCTCAGGCGGACCAGGAAAAAATACAATGCTTCTATCCTGCTCAGCACCCATCCTAGCAAGAGCGTCTGCACAACAATTAGCTTGGCGATATATGTGATTAACTTGAATTTGATCAAACCTGGATATGAGCAGCTTGCAGTCATCCAAAATGGGAGAAAGAACATTATTCTCATAACTAACATTATGAAAGATATCAACAATCGCATTTAGAAGTTACTGTAGACTATTGTATTTGTTTTTTTAGTCCCTTTTATTCTTTCTCTCTCCTCTATGTCAGACTCATTTTCTTTCTCATCTCTCTCTTTCCTCATCTCAGTATTTTGTCTCCCTTTCTCTTTGTGACTTGCTCTCATCTCTCACTCTCTCTCTTTGTGCTGGTGGTTAGGCCTCCATGTCGGTAAGAAGCAGAGGCTGCGGGTTGCGATCCAGGCTGTGAGTCAGATCTGGTGGAGATTGCAGGCTAGGCTGTGAGTCGAATCTGGTGGGTCACGTGATGGGTTTGGATCGGTGGATCAGTTGTGTGGGTTGTGGGTCAGGTGGTGGGTTTGGAGTTGTGGGTCAAGTAGGTTGTAGTGTGGAGATTGGTGGGTTTCTCTTGGTTATTTGATGGTGGTTCTTCTGGGTTTGGGACCTTGGGTGTTGTGTGTGTAACTCCATTGGTGGCTTCGTTGATGTTTTTTTTTTTTTTTTTTTTTTTTTTTTTTTTTTTTTTTTTTTTTTAATGCGGTTTTGGTTTTGGTTTGATGGTCTGGTGGGTGGTGCTAGGATATGTGGGATTGTGCTTGCGTGTGTTTTTTTTCTGGGTTCTCGTGGTTTGTGGCCGGTGTCTAGTGGTTTTTAGTGTGGTGGTGTGGTGGCGTTGTTGTTGTTTTTGGGTTTTGTGGTTTTTTTTTTTCTTTTCTGTTGTGACTAGTGCCTACTGGAAGAGGTGGGTATAATTGAATTGGGTATGGGTTTGATATGGATGGTGGTTGAATTTTATCTCTGCTGTTTCTTTCTTTGTGAGTATGGCTGAATTGTTATTGGAGAGAAAAAAAAAAATCAAGGCTTTTTTCAAGTTACAGCAAGGCGTGTATTAGTGGGTGCTTGTTCTGGGTTTGGGTTGGAGGCGGGTGGATGAGAAAGAGAGAACAACAGAGAGATGGAGAACAGGGATGAAGAGAGAAGAGAGAAGAGAGAAGAGAGAGATAGAGATTTTTTTAATATATTTTTTTATTATGTAATTTATATTATTTTAATGTGTTGTATATACAAATAAATAATAAGATATTGAGTGTATTGTAAAATAGTATGGTATAATTGATAAAGTAACTTTTTAAGATGGTAAAATGAGATAATTTTTACATTAGGAATGTGAATGCTCTAACATTTGTCACTTTTTTTGGCCTATAATATAGGCTTTATATTGTACTATTCATGTAAACTAAACTAGTAATTGTCAATATGAATCACTCAAATAAATCTGGTTGCGTCTTTACGAAAGAGAATGGTCGTGCAAAGTCATAAAACATGTGCCTCCATCACATTTAGCTTTTAAAAAAAAAAAAAAAAATCACTCTGTAGATCTCATGTGCCTGGGTTTTGTACTTATGTGGAGATGCAATTGTGCTAATAACTCTAAACCCATAGAAGTTAGGCGTAAAATTGACCTTTTGTCATCTTTTGAAGAGGGGAAATATTTGTTGTCCACAGACTCTGCTTTATAGAGCCTAAAAAGGATAAAGGTCAGAGCCTAGTGGTAGGACTTTTCATAATGAAACTCCAATTGGATAACAAAACAGATCATATAGCATTCAAATTGTAGAGGTCAATTTAATTCCGTAACGTTTGCTCATGGACAATGGCAACCACTTGTAGAGGATTGGTAATATGAGAAAAAAAAAAAAATACTTTATTGCATGGATAAAATATTTTATGCTTGAATAAGAAATTTAGAGTTTAATCTTGTTTTTTTTTAAAATTATTTAATATCTTAATCTAATAATAAAGAACTATCATTACAAGATCGGACATTATAAGTTGAATCTCTCTTAAAAAAAAAAATGCTTTATCTCCCATAGGCCATAGGGAGGGTCCTTTTTCTTTTCTGTTTTTGATTCTCTCTCTCTATCGGGAACACACAGAGATGGAAGTAAGTTTTAAGCTGTATACTGTATCATTGCCTCAGCTGGACCATTATTCTGGCCCTCCGGACCATTGCAAGAAGAAGGAAATCAATTCCCAAAAAGCTTCCTCTAGGACCAAAACCTTTTCCATTCATTGGAAACCACTTGGAAATCGATGACAAACCTCACAAGTCTCTGTCCAAGTGTGCCACGACAAATGGGCCCTTAGTGAGCCTAAAACTAGGAGATATATTCCCAGTAGTCTTTTCTTCAGCTAGCACGGCCAATGAACTCCCTCTTGTCAATTCCTTCACGGATTCACTATTTTCTTGGCTATCGATTTCATTTGTGATAAGATGTACATAAGACAATTGTTACCACGAAACTGATGATTAGCTTCACCACATATATTGCAGGATAAACCCTTTTTCTTTTCATTTTTTTATATTCTTTTTATACATTTTATAAACAATAGCAGGTTGTACATGATTGTAGATTTTATCACAACACTAGTAAATCACATCAAGGAGTAATAATTCCATGGGGTACATAACATTTAAAAAAAAAAATAATAAATAAAAACTCTTTTCATTTTAGCATGAGACATGTGTCACTAAAATAAATTCGGTTTTATTTATATTAAAAGAGAATGCACCTTTTGCATCGAATATATGCATTTTCCCTATTACAACTTATGAATTTCATATATTTGTGAGATCCATACACTATGAAGCAGCAATTGCATATAATTATTGGAACCACTGAACCAGTAATCACACTTGACAAGCAAACTGGGATATAGGAGCCTTTCTGATCAAGACTCACTTAGCACCAACTCAATCAGTAGAAAATGTTATCTCGGCATGTTAAAAATAAAGAAGCTAATTATTTGACAACGACAAACTTGCATGGCAGCTAATGAAGTATATTCAAACACATATACTTTAAAATTGCTCCTAAAACATGCGCTCACAGAAGTACAAAGGCTGGAGAAGGAGGCGACCCGTACATTGAGTATTAATTCCGTGGGTCTTAAAACCCTATCCCTTCTCCTCTCTTTGGTGTAAATTCCATGCATACCTAATTTTTTTAAGGGGAAATTATTAGTTTATATGAATAGTACCATTTAAAGTATATATCACAAGCTAATATAGCCAAATATCGTTATTTGTTAAAATATTTAATATTTTACTACTGCTTAAAAAATATTTAACAATTTATTACTTTTTAAAATTTGAATTTATGAAAATAAAATTTCACACAAAAATCAAGTTCTTTATAAATTTGACATTAACGTTTTTATAAGAAAATACAACATGCTCCCATAAATATGTTTTGTCTCTGAGTATGCTTTTAGCTATTGTCTCTGACTAAAACACGTGAACAAAGACACTTATATTGACAAAAAATTAATTCACCAAAGGGACACCACTTTTGCTTAAGGAAATCCAAGTGCTCCTACACTGAGACAAGTAGGTAGACTTTTACACTTGTACGGCAAGTTAGACTTTTACACTTTCCTACAGCACTAGGTTCTCACATTTTCCTAAGCTTGTTATTCAGGCTTTGTTGACATTGAAGCTTGGTTCAATTTTTCGAAGAACGCGAGTTTGAAGAGCTCGTTACAAACTCAATTTTCACTTACTGGGTGTTTGGATTACTTGTTTCCATAACTCATAACTCTGTTTTCATAACTCATAACTCAAAAATGGTGGGACCCATGACAAAAACTTTGTTTGGATTTCCATAACTCAATTTCCATAACTCTGTTTCCATCACTCAATTCTCTGAAAGTTATGAGTTATGGAAACTGAAAACTATTTTAGCTGTTTTCAGTTTCTAACTAATAACTCAATGGCATTTTTGTAATTAAACACACATGAGACCCACAGCCGCAACTTTTGACCATTGACTTTTTTTTTTTTTTTTTTTTTTTTTTTTTTTTTTTTTTTCTGGGTTTGGTCTTCAGGTTTTTTTTTTTTTTTTTTTTTTTTTTTTTTTTCTGGGTTCAACGTTAACGTTAACGTTTTTTTTTTTTTTTTTTTTTTTTTTTTTTTTTTTTTTTTTTTTTTTTTCTGGGTTCAACGTTAATGTTAGTTTTTTTTTTTCTTTTTTCTTCTGGGTTCAACGTTAACGTTAGTTTCCTTTTTTTTTTTTTTTTTTTTTTTTTTTAGGTTCGGTCTTTACTTTTTTTTGTTTTTTTTTTTTTTTCAGTACCAGATCACCTAAACCCAGAAAAAAAAAAAAAAAAAAAACTTGACACTTAAGCTACGGCAAACCCAGAAGAAAAAAAAAAAAAAAAAAAAAAGCTGCACTGATTGACAGATTCCCATAAATAGTGTGAAAAATATGCATGAAAACTGAGTGATCTGCAAACGGGTATAATATTTTTAAGTGATGGGTGATGAGTGATAAGTGATGAGTGAAGAGTAATGGATGATGAGTGATGAGTGATGGAAATTGAGTGATAAAAATTTTTTAACCAAACACCCCCTTAAGTTCTTAAAGAGTAGTAAAATGTTAAATATTTTTCAAAAAATGGTAAAACATTATGGGGGTGTTTGGTAGGTCTTCTCAAACAATAATTTTCAGTTTTTAAACAGCATTTCACGCATTTCTATACACTTTTTCACCCACACGTATTTCTATAAAAATTTTCAAACAACAATTTTCAGTTTTTAAACATACATACCAAACGGACCCTATATATTTTAGATTTAGCCATTTTGGCCACACATTGTAGGCAAATCTATATAATATCCAAAAGTCAGCCAAAACGTTTGGTTTTTTATTAATCACTCCTTAATGCATCACGTGACTACATAAATTAATCTCACATATACATTTAAAAACATAAACAATTGTAACTTTACATTTAAAAATACAGAACAATCGTGACTTTTCATTTTCTTATAGACACATTTTTAATTAATAGACATATTTTCATTCAATAAGTATATTTTTAATTAATAGACACCTTTTGACTTTTTTTTAACAATTTCTTATTGCACCACGTGACTATATAAGTTAATCTATTTCTATATCCTATCATATACTATATATAATCTGCCATCAACGCTTCTTTGCACCGTTTGAGGGCTTTAAACTTTAAAGTTTATCCCAGACGGTTTAAAACAAAATTCGGTTAAATTGAAAAACTGAGAGAATCTGAGAAACAGAGGGAGAAATAGAGAGTTGCAAAGAGTGGAGAGAGAGAAAAAAACTGAGAAGAGAGAGAGAAATCTAAAAAATCTGTTCGCCAACTACGTCAAGCCGTAAGACAATCCAAGCCTAGATTCTTACCGGTTGGAAGGATCACGTATCATTCTAAACTTAAAAACCTGTTTCAATCTTTGTTTCCATACATTCCATTCAAGAAAATAGAGAACCACTTTTCAGTAAAACAACCTTTTTGATTTTTGATTTTTCCAGAAAAAGAAGCAGAAGAAGAAGGAATATGAAGCTGACTAAAAAGAGTTCCCTCTGACTTTTTGGTTAACAATGACTCCGACTAAAGTTAACTTTGTTCCGTTATATGTTTTCAACGTTAAAAAAAAAAAAAAAAAAACTACTTATCCCTATTTCTCCACCCGATACTTCTTCTATAAACTAAAACAAGAACTCGATAATAAAAAAAAATTTCTCCTACCTATCTTCTCCTTCCCCCAAAAAAATACCGATCAACTCTTTCTCTTTATTTTACCCCCATCTCCTTCTATATCACAAACTCAGCACAAACCAAAACACCCCAACTCTGACTTCGTCATCTTTCTCCTCATCCCATAAATTTCTTCAAAGACGGTACACACCTAGCACAAACCAAACCCATAAATCATCAAAACCAAAATAATCTCATCTTGCTCTTCATTATCTTCATCTTCATCCCATAAATTTCCTCAAACACAGTACACAAGCAGCATAAACCAAACCCATAAATCACAAATACAAGTCATACAAATCACAAAATCTCCTTCTTTGCATCTAAGTCTCTTTCAGACTTTGCACTCTTTCTCTTTCCGCTCTCATCTTCCATTTCATGTCTTTCTCTGTAAATTTTGGGTCTTTTTTGTTCGAATGATAGAGAAGAGATAGCGAGATGGGATAAAGAAAACGAAAGAAATTGTTGACAAAAAAAAAGGGGAGGTATGATGGAAAAAAAGAATACAAACTCACAAGCACGGTAGAGGAAAGTCAAATTTTAGCTGATGATAATTTGATTATACACAGTTTGAAACTTTCAAAGATAAAATGAAGAGAAAGTTTGAAATTTTTTTATCCAATGAAAATAAAAAGGCTAAGAGCATTCTTATCAAACCTTTCAAATGCTAAAAATCTTATTTTTTTTAGCATTTGAAAGGTTTAAGCCAATCCATCAAACATTTTATATTGTAAAATTTTTACAATTGATGAATAGTACTATCTCATTTTTGAAATGATACTATTCACCAATTGTAAAACTTTAAATTATTTTTTATTCAATGGGCCCACAAAAGAGAGAGAGAAAAAATAAAAAAAATTAGTGAAAAATAATAAAGAAATAATATTTAAATGAAATTGTAAAAAAAATAGAAGTTTTGATATAGGTTATATTGGAAAGTGGTATTGTATATGTTATAAATATAGATTTTGAGAGAGTAAATGCTAAATTTTTTACAATGTTTGATAAAAATGCTCTAACTATGAAAGTTTGAAGCACTTTGCACGGATATCGTGCTGCCAACGCATCCTTGAAACATGAGCACTTTTCATTTTATGTTAATATTTTTTAATTTTTCTTTAATAGCACTTATCTAGAGAGTCTTTGGTTAAATAAACAAAATCCTATGAGGAAAGTCAAATTTTAGCTGCTAATAATTTGATTATACACGGTTTGAAACTTTCAAATATAAAATGAAGAGAAAGTTTATTCATCAAAAAAATGAAGAGAAAGTTTGAAATTTTTTTATCCAATGAAAATAAAAAGGCCAACTATGAAAGTTTGAAACACTTTGCACGGATATCGTGCTGCCAACACATTCTTGAAACTTGAGCACTTTTTATTTTATATTAATATTTTTTAACTTTTCTTTAGTAGCACTTATCTGGAGACTCTTTAGTTAAAGAAACAAAATCCTATGAGAATAAGATAATATGGATTTAAAACTTAACATACTATTAGACTATCCAACTTCAATATCTATATATGCTTACTTAGAATTTAATATTTTTATTTACCTAAAAGTTGTGATTTAAAAATATATTTGAAAAATAGATTTTTATATTTATTTGGATTATTTTAGTAAAATTTTTCATTTTTACCAATTTAATATGTTTATTATGTTTTAAATAATTATTAAATTAATTATGATATCATCACAATTCAACTTTGGTTCGACCTTGGTCCGATCTTAAAAATCTCGAACATCTTCTTTACCTAGTTCGTTAAATGGTTAAATATTTATGTGCTTGTGAAAATGAAGGACGTAATGTATCATATTCACAAAACTTCACTTAAAGCTTTCATTATTTTTGAAAAAATTTCAAATCCATTCCATGGGTTTGTCTATTTTTTATTCATTGTTTATTTTTTTTTGTATAGTTAATAGCTTTCCCTTGCATTTCATGGGTTAGCAACTAATATATAGTTAATATTTATCTCAGCATGAATCACTAAAATAAATCCTATTGCATCTTTATGAAAGAAAATGGTCATACAAAGTCATAAAACATGTGCCTCACATTTTACTCTTAACTCTAAACACATAGAAGCTAGAAGTAAAAATGATTTTTAATTTTTGATATTTTGAAAAGGGGAAATAATAGTTGCAAGGATAACAACACAGTTCGGATACCATTCAAATCGTGGAGGTCAATTTAATTCCGTAATGTTTGCTCATGAGCAATGGGGACCACTTGTTGAGGATTGGTAATAAGAAAAAAAAAAAAGGTTACTTTATTGCAGGTACAAGAAAGCTTCTCACCCGTGGCCGTAGGGAGGGAGATACATTCTATTTCCTTTTTGGTTCTCTCTGAAACGCACACAGAGATGGAAGTTTTAAGCTGTATACTCTATCTTTGCCTCAGCTTGGCCATTATTCAAGCCCTCCATACCATTGCAAAAAGAAGCAAATCTATTCCCAAAAAGCTTCCTCCAGGACCAAAACCTTTTCCAATCATTGGAAACCTCTTAGAACTTGGTAACAAACCTCACAAGTCTCTGGCCAAGCTTGCCATGACAAATGGACCCTTGATGAGCCTAAAATTAGGCCATATAACCACAGTAGTCATTTCTTCAGCTGCCATGGCCAAAGAAGTCCTCCAAACACATGACCAACTCCTTTCCAACCGTTTCATTCCAGATGCAATTCGAGCCCACAATCAGCATGAGTTAGGATTGCCTTGGATACCTGTTTCCTCACGTTGGAGAAACATTAGAAAAATATGTAACTCCCAATTATTCGCCCATAAGACACTCGATGCCAACCAAAACCTCCGGCGCAAGAAAGTACAAGAGTTGCTTGCTGACGTCCATAAAAGTTGCCTAACCAATGATGCAGTCGATATTGGTAGAGCAGCTTTCAAAACTACGCTTAATTTATTGTCCAACACTATTTGCTCTGTGGATTTGGCAGACCCGAATTCTGATATGGCTAGAGAGTTCAAGGAACTCGTATGGAATATCATGGAAGAGGCTGGAAAACCAAACTTGGCAGACTATTTTCCTGTGCTTAGGAAGGTTGATCCCCAAGGCATACGTCGCCGGATGACAATTTACTTTGGAAATATGATAGAACTCTTTGACAGCTTGATCAACAAACGGTTGCTGGCAAGAAAAGTACCCGATTCAGTCAGAAACAATGATATGTTAAATACCCTTCTTGACATTAGTGAAGAAAGCACAGGAGAGTTTGACAAAACTCAAATAGAACGTTTGTTCCTGGTGACAATTTTCTCTATATTCTTCTTCAATAATTTATATATTTATTCATTTAAGTACTTATTTTTTTGAGTGAATTATTCATCTATGTACTTTTTATGAATCTGGTTTATGGTCTAATATGTTGTCTCACTTTGGTTTAAATTTTTGTGGAATAGGACCTTTTTATTGCAGGTAATGATACAACGTCCGCTACATTAGAATGGGAAATGGCAGAGCTGATTCACAACCCAGAGGTTCTATCAAAAGCCAAAGAAGAGCTCAATCGAATCATTGGCAAAGGAAACCCAGTAGAGGAATCTGATATTGCTCGTTTACCATACTTGCAAGCAATAGTCAAAGAAACCTTCCGGTTACACCCTCCAGTTCCACTGTTACTTCCCCGTAAAGCTGAGACAGATGTAGAAATTCAAGGCTTTACAGTCCCAAAGGGTGCACAAGTGCTTGTAAATGCTTGGGCTATTGGCAGGGACTCCAGCATATGGGAAAACCCAAACTCATTTATGCCAAAGAGGTTCATGGGGTCAGAAATTGATGTCAAGGGACAGAATTTTGAGCTTATTCCTTTTGGTGCTGGGAGGAGAATATGTCCTGGATTGCCTTTGGCAATACGAATGTTACACTTGATGCTGGGTTCGCTTATTCATACCTTTGATTGGAAACTTGAAGATGGCTTTAAGCCTGAGGATATGTCCATGGAAGATAAGTTTGGTTTAACCTTACAGTTGGCTCAACCCCTGCGAGCTATTCCTATCATGGTTTAAAAAATAAACCTAGTTTGTTATGTTTGTATATTTTAATAAAAATGTATAATTATTGTGTTCATAAGGTTGTTGTTACAAAATTTATTGCTGTAAGAAATATTAAAAGTTTTATAATTTAATGACATTATTTAATCTCTTCTTATAAGAGGAATTATGATTTGAATATCTGCTCTCCCACTTGTGACAATTATCATGCTAAAAAGGTTTTTTTTTTTTTTTTTTTTTTGAGAATTAGTTTTTGGTATAGACGGAGATTAAACTTCAAATCTCTTATTCAACTATCAGATACTTTACCAGTTGAGCTAATTGAAACCCACAACTAAAAAAGGTTAATTATACTACTTTATCCACTCGTCTTTTGGATTGATTTAATGTTCACTACATGTGGTTTGTGTAAAATATTATTTTGATCTTTAAACTTTACTAAAAATTTGTTTTTTGTCCCTAAACTTTAAAAAATAAAAAAATTACCCTTAAATTTTGTAAAGAGTTTTTTAATATTTTATAGACAAAAGTCGAGATTAAAAAGAACGTTTTTCAATAGTTTAGAGATGAAAAACAAACTTTTAATCAAGTTTAAGGACGAAAGAAACATTTTCAATAGTTTAGAGAATAAAAACAAAATTTTAACTAATTTGAGGACGAAAAAATAATTTTTTAAAGTTTAGGGACAAAAAACAAATTTTTGGAAAACTTTAAGGACCAAAATAGTATTTTACCAAAAAAAAAAAAAAAAAAATTACAGTAACAAATAAAAAGACATAAAAGACAATGAATCTACAAATCTTAGAGTACACAATCAATCTACTTGGTCAAATTTAAACATGGCAAATTGGGCAAGTCCGGTTAGGTTTAGGTCAAGTTTAATAAATTAATGTTTGAATTTTATTTATTTATTTTTTGTTATTAGTGGCATATCAACTTGTAAAAACTATGCATAGTATCCTAACCTTATTTCTGAAGACACCATTCTAGACTGGTCAACCAACACCTATATTGGCAATATCCGTAATAGGGATGGCCATAGGTAGGATATGGATCGGGTATACCCATACCCTACCCGAAATATTTGCCAATGGATTCCCGAATATCAATACACATTAATATCCATACCCGAATCTTACCCGGATTTATTATCCATGGATATCCATACCCTACCCAAAACCCGAAACCCATTTAAAAAAAAAAAAATCCAAAACATTTTAACTTAATAACTGACCAATAGCTTTATCATAAATTAAAAAAAAAAAAAAACTAATCAATAAAAAATTCCAAAACAGCAATTTCGATCAAACCGTTTGATTATTTTTTTGTGTGGTTGATGATGGAAGCAGAGAAATGCATGAAACTAAAGATGGTTTTTTGAAGGTTACCAAGATCAGTTATCAGAGAAGAAGTAAAGCTAACGAGTGCAAGCATAAAAGAGACAACCTGACCCAGGAACAGTAGGTAGAGTGTTTGCCAGTGATGTGGTAATCTACTAGGAGGTCTTTAGCATTGAGGTGTCATTTCATCAGCTGCGATCAGTGATGTGGATTCTGCGATTCGAAATGAAGTCGGGTCGGGGTTTGAGATCCATGAACCAGTGAAGGCTCCGGAGGAAGAAGAAGAAGAAGATGATTGGTGATGTGGATTCCGCGATCCGAAACGAAGTTGGGTTAGGGTTTGAGATCCGTGAACCCGTGAAGGCTCCGAAGGAAGAAGAAGAAGAAGAAGAAGAAGAAGAAGAGGAAGATGAGGAATCGTTTGAGAGTTCATCTTCAATAGGAGTACCCAATGATAGCGAAGAAGATGATGATGTTAAAAACGATGACGTTTCGTCCAAGGAGGCCTAGAGCAATTTCAAGTGTGGACTACGGTAAGCCCATAAACTGAAACACCATAATTCTTTTCTTACCTTCCTACAACACGAAGCGGTGAGGAGAGGCGGAGAGGCAGAGAGAGTGTAAGCGACAGTGAGAGAGGTTTAGGTTTTTTTTTTTTTTTTTTTTTTTTTTTTTTTTTAAATATGGGTCGGGTTTGGATAATATCCATACCCTATCCGAACAATTCGGGTAATACCCATTCCCTATCTGGTTAAGCTCTACCATGAAGAACCGGGTATTACTAGGAATATTTGGATCGGGTAGGGTTGGATATCCATTAACCAATGGGTATGGCCATCCCTAATCCGTAGTCTTTCTTTTAGTTTTATCTCCATTAAGTTTAGTTGGGTTAGAAGATTAGGCAACACAGCAGCAGCACATGAAGCTGTCAAATTTGCTCTAACTTCCTACCAATCCTTTTTCAAAAATGGTAATCTCCCTACTTTTTTAGAATTTGTTTGTAGGGCGGATTACTTTTTTAGTTCTCCTTGTTTGGTTTGATATTATTGCAGATTATCCCCCCCCCCCCACCCCCAAAAAAAAACCTTATTTCTGAAGTAATTCACACTATACATCTAGCAACAAGATGGTTGTTAGGACTTAGGAGTTTAATAAATTAATGCTTGAATATAAATATATATATATATATATATATATATATATATTTGTTGTTTTTAGTGGCGCATCAGCTTGTAAAAATTATGCATAGTATCCTAACCATATTTCTGATGACATCATTCTAGACTGGTCAATCAACGCCTATATTAGCAATATCTGTAGTCTTTCTTTTTAGTTTTATCTCCGTTAAGTTTAGTTGGGTTAGGAGATAAGGCAACACAGCAGCACATGAAGCTGCCAAATTTGCTCTAACTTCCTATTGGTCCTTTTTCAATAATGGTAATCTCCCCCTACTGTATAAGAGTTTGTTTGTAGGGCGGATTACCTTTCTAGTTCTCCTTGTTTGGTTTAATATTATTGCAAATTATCAAAAAAAAAAAAAAAAAAAAAAAACTTATTTTTGAAGTAATCCACGCTATATATCCACAAGATGGTTTTAGGAGTAGCTTTCACTTAGGCAAAAAGAGCTAGAGAGATGGATTATTTCTTGAGCTTTATACTATGTCTTTGCCTCACCTGGACCATAATTCAAGCTTTTTATTCAATTGCAAGTAAAGTGACTTCCACAAAGCTTCCACCGGGACCTAAACCTTTTCCAATCATCGAAAACCTTTTAGAACTTGTTGGTCACAAACCCCAAAAGTCCATGGCTAAACTTGCCAATACACATGGCCCCTTAATGACTCTAAAGCTAGGCCAGAAAACCACAATAGTCATTTCTTCAGCAGACTTGGCGAAAGAAGTTCTCCAACAACATGACCAATTCTTCTGCAACTGTTCCATTCCAGAGTCAGTCGTAGCTGGCAATGAGCACGAGTTCAGCTTGCCTTGGCTACTGGTTTCAGCCCAATGGAGAAACCTTTGAAGGATTTGCAAGTCCCATTTATTTGCTAATCAGATACTTGATGCAAACCAAAACCTCCGGCGAAAGAAAGTGCAAGAGCTCCTTGCCGATATCCATAATAGCAGTCTAAATGGAGATGCAGTTGATATTGGCAAAGCAGCTTTTAAAACCTCCCTTAATATTATCTAATACCATCTTCTCAATAGACTTGGCTGACCCCAATTCTGCCACAGGAAGAGAGTTAAGCAAGCTCGTCCATAGTATCCTAGAAGTGGGTTCACGTCCAAACTTGACAGGCTATTTTTCTGTGCTTAAGAAGGTTGATCCTCAAGGCATACGACGCCAGATGACAATTTACTTCGGGAAGATGATAGACCTCTTTAGCAGGCAGCAGCATTATTAGCCAACGGTTGCTTCAAAGAAAAACGTTTGGTTCTATCAGAAACAATGACATGTTAGATACCCTTCTCCATATCAGTGAAGAAAGCACAGGGAGATTGACAAAACTCAAATCGAATGCTTGTTTGTGGTAACAATTCCTTTACATTCTTCTTCAATAACTACAAATTTATTCATTTATGCACTTTGTTTTTGGGTAATTATCCATTTATGTACATTTTATTATTGTGGCTTGTGGTCTTGTGAATGGATCTGATGATCTATAATCGCATACTCTTTATGGATTGAATAGGACCTGTTTCTTGCGGGCAATGATACAACTTCGGCCACATTGGAATGGGCAATGGCGGAGCTACTCTACGTTTTGTCAAAAGCAAAAGCAGAGCTCAAGCAAATCATTGGCAAAGGAAATGTAGTAGTGGAATCTGACATTGATCGTTTACCGTACTTACAAGCAATAGTTGAAGAAACCTTTCGGTTACACACTCCGGTTCCACTATTGCTTCCCCGTAAAGTTGGAGCAGATGTAGAAATTCAGGGCTTCATAGTACCAAAGGGTGTAGAAGTGCTTGTAAATATATGAGCCATAGGCAGGGACGCCAGTATATGGGAACACCCAAACTCATTTAAGCCAGAGAGGTTCATGGGAACAGAAATTGATGTCAAGGGAAGGAATTTTGAGCTTATTCCCTTTGGTGCAGGAAGGAGAATGTGTCCTGGATTACCATTGGCGTTAAGAATGTTACACTTGATGTTGGGTTCGCTTATACACACCTCTGATTGGAAAGTTGAAGGTGGTTTTAATCCCAAAGATATCTACTTTGAAGAGAAGTTTGGTTTAACCTTACAGAAGGCAAAACCCCTACGAGCTATTCCTATCATGGTGTAAGAATTTTATGCACTGTGCCTCGCCTCCTTCCATTTTAAACCAGCCTCCTCTAATTAGTAACTATTATTTTCTGTCCTTCTAAGGGCATTCAACTTTATTGTCATATAAGAAAGCAACATTTATTCAATAAAAGTATAATAATTATCACACCTAACTTCTTGCACATCTTTAGTACATATTAACCTTTTTCATGTTTTCGGTGTAAAATAAATATCACATTTTCAGATTTTAAAACTATACGGGAAATGATCCTAGACCCATTGAGCCTTGAGCCCAAATTTTATGGTACAGTGCACGATCTCATTCCTATTGGATTCTTAATCTTGGGCTAGACACGTTTTAAGGCTCAAGCTGAGCTCAAGTACCATGATAAGTCCATCCTGTCCTAAGCGTATCAAATCGAAACAAGCCCGTATCGATCAATCATAGTTTGATCGAGAACGTACTCGTTGAGAACAGCCTGTGTACTCGGCTGCTCAATATTGCTTTGGGGAGTATCGCTGCCAAGTAGGCCAGTGAAGGTTGGAACCAGTTCCAATGCCATTAACCATTGTTCCCAATAGAGCACCTTTGTATGAGGAATGATGAGATTGGGTTCAGGAAATAATTATAACACCTCCACTCATCTTAAGCTATAAATAGGAGAATAGAATGAAAAGTGGGGGATGGCATTTCAAAGGAGAAAACAGAGAGTAAAAGAGTGAGAGTATCAACACCACCAAGAAGGAGAGTAACACGCAAAGGAAAAAGAAAGGGAATTTATGAGAGAGAAAGTGACATTGAGTTGCTTGGCAAGGGATTATCCATAGTAGAAAACTCTTAACCCACTCTACAAATAAGTTGTGAATCCAATCTTAAGCCCAGCCCATCTAAGGAAGTTTGGGTAGCTTTTCCTACAATTTTTTGTTTTTTAGAAATTGCTTTTCCTACAGGTTATTGTACCATATCTAAGACTAGACCCTGAAAATCCGGATAAATACAATAGAGAGAGGGAGGAGCAAGATCGAATAACAACTTGTAGCATTAATTACTAAAAACATTACGTCTACATTAGGATAATTTCCATTAAAAAAAACATTAGGATAACTTAGATAAAGGTCCACAAACACTAAATATAGATTTATATATATATATATATATATAAATTCTTCTTCTAAAAAAAAAAAAAAATCTCTAAACATGCGGTGTGTGAGAGATATGAACTATTACGCTTTAGCAACAACCACAGGAATGTGGCAACAAGTGGAATAACCTTCTGCATTGTAATTCCAAATTTGTCGCTCATGTCAATATCTTCTGGTGCCATTTGATCAAGAAGCTTCCAATCAAATCCGTGAATGAGAGAAGCTAGCAACAAGCTCAACATTCTTATAGCAAGAGTTAAACCTGGACAAATCCGCCTCCCAGAACCAAATGGGATAAAAGAGAAATTTGTGCCTCTAAAATCCACTTCATTGCCCATGCCCATGCCCATGAACCTTTCTGGTATAAATTGTGTTGGCTTGTCCCAGTACATATGGTCTCGGGCTATTGCCCATGCATTCACAAACACTTGGGTGTGCTTAGGAATGGTGCATCCACAAACTTCTACATCCATCTCAGCACGATAAGGCAGGAGAAGAGGTGCTGTTGGATGAAGCCGCATTGTTTCTTTAAGCAAGGCTTGTAAATAGGGAAGTCGTGGGATATCTTTCTCCTCGATGCTTTGTCCAAATCCAATCGTTTCACCAAGTTCTTGCTTTGCCTTGGCCATTATGTCAGGATTGCAAAGAAGCTCAGTCATTGCCCATTCCATTGTAGCGGTAGTTGTATCAGTTCCGCCATTGAACAAGTCCTGATACAATGTATTTAAACAAAAAAAATGCTATAGAGGTCTCCAATTTCTGAATAAGTGAGTGAGGAGTTTATTAAGATAGTGTAAAACTGGAACTTGATCCTTACTCTATATATATATATATATATATATAAGATTGCGTGGTGATTTGAAGAAAGGAGAAGACATAAGGGAGTTTAAGAAGGATTACAAGGCTTTTTTCTGGTTTTTCTTAATGATGCCTTCTTTGGTACAACAGAAATCTTAAGTAAACAAAAATATTTTGTGGTGAACATAAAAGTTAAAACAAACCCAATAGAGCAGATTTTTTTTTATTTTTTTTTCAAAATGATATATACTTAATAAAACACCACAAATAATGTCCACAGACTCCACACCATGAAATTTGTCCCGATAGTAACTTTTCTCTCCTTACAAACATCATTGACCACTTGTTGACCGAACATTGACATTTTTTCTTAAATGACATAATTTTTTCTTTTCTTGAAAGAATCAATTTCTCAGTTAACTTTTTAAGTAAATTTCGACTTTGGTGTCTATTTTTTGATGAGATTCTCCAAATGGCCCAGAAAGTAGAAAATGTTATTTCATCTTCACTCGGTTTCTTTCTGTGAATAAAAGTTTTTATCCATATAGTTATTTTAGAATTACAAAAAATAGTAATAACTTTTTTTTAACCAAATAATAGAAAATTTTCTTTTCATTTCAAGATTACAACCAATTAGGAAAACATCTTAAGACCATTCTGATCAGGTATGCCAAATGCCAAATATTTGGCATTTGACACCTAAACACCAAAAAACCCCTCCTATAAAATGTTCTAAATGTTATAATATTTTACATACATGAATAGTACCATTCCATCTTTGGAATGGTATAGACGAAAATGCTAAAAAAAAAAGATTTATTTTCTCTCTCTTCCTTTATGACTTTCTTTCTTCTCTCTTTTTTTTTTCTTCTTTCTTTCTCTGCCTCTCCCTTCATCTTTGATCACTCTCTCTTCCTTTTTTCTTCTCCAGAATCTTCACCTCTCCCTTTTTTTTTTTTTTTTCCTTTTTCTATTTTTTTTTTCTATCACTTTCTCTGCACCTCTCTATCTCTCTCTCTCTCTCTCTCTCTCTCTCTCTCTCTCTCTCTCTCTCTCTTTTTCCTGTCACTCTTTCTCTCTCTTTCTTCTTTTTTCTCCGCCTAGACCGTTGCCATTGAGATCAGCCATCACCGTGGAGTTCGGCCACATCGATGAGGTCGACTGGTGGAGATCAAATGTAAGTTTAGGCTTCTTTTTTTTTTTTTTTTTTAGAGTTGTGTGTTGATTTTGGGAATTTTTTTTAAGTAGTATTGGGTGGTGGCGGCGGCTAGTGGACTATTGTTGGTGGTGGTGGGTTGTACTTGTGGCTGTGGGTGGTGGTGGTGGGCTGTGCTTGTGTATAGTGGTGGGTTTGTGCAGTTTTTTTTTTTTTTTGGTTGTGGATTCTGTGTGATTGTGGGTGATGGTGGAGTTGGGTTGATTCCATGTAATTTGGGTTGCATAATTGGAGTTGATTCATCTCTTCATTTTTTTAGAGTTTTGTGTTAACTTTGGGGATTTTTTTTTTTTTGAAGTAGTATTGGGTGGTGGTGGCAGGTTGTACTTGTGGGTGGTGGTGGCGGGCTGTGCTTGTGTATGGTGGTGGGTTTGTTATAGTTTTGTGCTTATGTTTGAGTATGGTGGTGAGTTTTTATTTTGTATTTTTTTTTATATTGATGGTCTTTTTTTTAATATTTTTATATATTATTTTAATGTATAGAATTGAAAAATAGAAGATGTGATAAACGTTGAATTGAAAAACGATGTATTAAAATAATAAAATAGGTTTTTTAATGTGTCAAAATGACATATTTATAAAAACAAACCTAATGAGAATGCTATACGTTTCAAAACAAACCAAACTTAACTCAAGCCTCCCTTTTTTAAATTTTGAAGACAGTTTTAGTGCATCTTTTTCTTTTGCTTTGTTGTCATACTTGGATTCAAGATTTTCATGATTGGATAGCTTTTCAGATATATTGATTTACTTACTTTTATTTTTGACTTTGATACTTAAATCGCTTTTCAGACACTAATTGATCATTTGGTTTTTATGTGTCCATGTGATCCACATGCGATACTTAAAAGTTATATTATTCAAAAACTTTTGGAACCTATTTTTTAAAAGATAGTTCTTAATCCCAATCATCTTTTTTATATTTGCAATGTGAAGTCAAGATGAGTATGTAGCTTACCTAATTCAACCGCGAGTTTGATAAAAATATTGATCCAATGTGAAGTTATTGATTAGTATAACATAGCTTGTCAAAGCTCAAAGAAGAAGCAGTGTGAGGGTTCAGAGCAATAGTTAGATTAGAGGTCAGAGGAGAAGCAATGTGATAGTTCAGAGCAGAAGTCAGAATTAGAACATAGTGGTTAAACGGCTTGTATTTTGTACATAGCATAAAAACTGTAAGTAGTTTAATTCATTGTATATAGTTTAGTGTTGCACGTGAGAGAGCACGTGGAAATTAGTTAAACTGTTAGTTACTTAGCTAAGTTAGTTACTGTAGAAACTAATTCTTTGCTTTGTATATAAAGGACCCTGATGTGTAACAGTAAACTTAATAAAATCAGTTTCTTCTTTTCAACAAAATCTCATATAGCCAACTATATATTTATGTATTTGTGCATAGAGAGATTACCGTAAGCAAAATATTGATATCCTCACGATTGAATTCCTCATGACTCTGTTTATTGCTTTGGCCAAGGAGGACATCAAAGAAGTCCTCACACCTCGGCAATCCAGATGCTCTACATTTCAAATGATGATCAATTATCTCATCAAGCAACACATGCAGTCGATCATAAGAAACCTTAATGGTCCGCTTTATGCCTTGTACATCAAATGGCTTTAACAAAGGAAAATAGTCTGAAAGATTAGGCTTTCCCGCTCCACTATTCTCCAAATGAGCTCCTTTAGTTCTTGGATAGCATTTGATTTTGGATCAAGTATGTCAATCGAAAACATAGTATTCGATAGCAAATCCAAAGTTGTTCCAAACACTAACCTCCCAATACTTATGGCCTCCCCAACTTCACTAGCATCAACCACACGCCTAAGCATACCGTCCATCATTTGCTGTCGCAAGCCTTGCAATGCATCTAGTCTTTGCGTTGTGAAAATGACTATTGTATATTTTTCTTAGCCTCTTTGTTGGGCTTTGTGGAGTCTAGTTGTGTTTGATCCGGTTGACGACCAGACTCGACCCGAATAATGTTGCGTGGTTTTTAATGGGAGATTTTCTAAGGTTTAGTCCATGAGCACTCCGGCTTGGGCTTTGGCCCGTTTTGTAGCCAATTGTGAATCCTGTGCGTAGGATGTAGAAAAAATTATTTTCATGATTAGGGTTTGTTGTTGTCGTAGTTGTTGTGAGTGAGAGAGAGAGAGAGAAAAAAAAAAGAACTATAAATATTGTCTTGTGCATGTAATTATTTTTCTTTGGTGTTTTTTTTTTTTTTTTTTTTTCATAGGTTTAGGAATTCGTGGAAATTTCCTACACTCTCCATTTTGCATTGACTAGTAACCATGCCACTGACAGCTCGTGGTTTGTTTGTGTAGTCACAGCATCAGGTATAGGTCTCCCTAGAAATGCTTGGTCATTCTTCTGTAGGATTTCTCTTCCCATTTCTGCAAATGAAGCTGCCACAGTTATATTGAACATTTGAACCCAAGTCTCACAGTCATGAGTGAGCCATACGTCTTAGCCAACTTGGTTAAGGTTTCATGGGGTCTGTGACCAAGTGTGAGGGGGTTTCCAACAATGGGTAGGCTGGTTGGGCTCGGAGGAAGCTTTCTCTTCTTGGAAACCCAATCTTTGAGGTGAAGATGGGCTTGGGTGCATATCAAGAGGAATAGAGAGAAAAGCAGAAAACTATAGGGCTCAATTATTGAACTTTGTTTAAGGTTTGAATATTGTTTTTTTTACTGAAATTGAAAACTTGTTGTTGAAAGTATTCTAGGTAAAAGTAAAAGTTAGTTGAAATAGTATTAGAGAGCTCATGAATAGTACCAAAAAATGCAGTGAAGCCTATAAATAGTAACAAAAATAAACTGAATAGTAAAATAATTTTAATTTTTCATTCCAATCCAAACGCATACTTAATTTATTTAATTTGTTGGTTTGACAAGTCTTTCTGATATACAGAGAGGAAAGGCGTGCTTCTCCCCCTAGAATGATTCTTATTGGCTGGACGGCTGTGTTTGCTTTTTTTTTTTTTTTAATAAAAAAATAAAAGTAATTCAAAGATTGTAAACTACAGGTACCTTGCGCGTTGATCAAGAGATTCATTCACCTTTTTTTTTTTTTTTTTTTTTTTTTTTTTTTTTTTTTTAAAAAGGAATTTTTTTTTTTTTTGGTTTTCTTGAAGAAGTCATAAGTCCACTAAGTTATATATTTAGGTTGAAATTAAGGGGGTGTTTGGTAGGTTAGTTTTAACATATTTTTTCACATTTTAAACAACATTACACATTTTTTTACATACTTTTTTATCTACACATATATCAAAAACATCCAAACAACATAACTCAAACTTCTCTCCCAAACATCCTTTAAAACTCTGTTTATCATTAGCTTCAGATTTTACGAGACTTATTCTCTCTTAAAAAAAAAAAAAAAAAGGAGGGATTTTTTTTTTTGTTTTCTTGAAGAAGTCATAAGTCCACTGAATTATATATTTAGGCTGAAATTAAGACTTTGATTGTCATTAGCTTTAGATTTTAGCTTTTAGTTTTTATCTTACAACTTTTTAAAACTTCATTTTTTTCAATTTTTTCTTACTTTTTCAAATTTTTTCAAGGTACAAGTATACTTTAGCATACTTTGTAAAAAGTTTTTGGCAAATAAGCTGTTACCAAACGAACACTAAGTGTACTGAATTAACATGTTGCATTGAGAAGTATATGTACCTAGTACCAATATATAGTGTAGTCTGTATCTTCTTTTTTCATTTTTTGAGTTGAGAAGATTATGCAGTTTGTATCTAAACAAGTTTTATTTTCTTGACAAACAATGATATCCAGACCTCTTCAAGCCTATTCCCTCAAGTGTATGCAATCCCCCTATCCCACACACACTAGGTTATTACAAGGAAGAATCACATGTGATGACCCCAAGATATTAGCAAGAAGTTTAGAACTCATGATTTCATAGATATCATGAGACCTTAAGAGCCATTAAACCAACTCCTTGGAATTCTAAAACATGTTTAATTGCACTTAAGGGAAGGATAAAGAAGATAAATGAGAAAGGGAAAGGATAAAAAGAAAATTCCTCTCTACATATATGTTTGGATGTAAAAGAGGAGAGAGAATGGTGCAAGTATGGGCAAATTCTTTTTCCCCTTTGCCCCATCCTTGCTGGCACCAACCCTACCTCCTCTTGCCACACTCAATTTTTATTAGTTTATATAAAACAAAATTCATACATTAAATTAAAAATTTTAACAAAAGCTACAGTTCTCTTGTAATAGCTTTTGCAAACTTTTTGAATAGTATCCATGACCAATATTGTAAAGATTTTTTTTTTTTCCTTTTTGGAATTTTATTAATAAGATATTCTCCATTTTAGAATTTTAGGTATTTTACTTTACATGATCAAGTGAGAATGCTTTTACATTATGATTCTTCGCTGTAGAATGTAATTTCTTTTCTTTTTACACTACCTCTCAATGCCAACCTAAATGAAATATGGTAATTCAACATGTGTTAAATTACCCATTCTTCCTAAATTTATCTCTGATCCAACGCATGGATCATATTAGAACAAATTCTGTTGAAGATAAAAATAAAGCACCAACTCTAAATTGATAGTATGGCTTTTAAAGTTTATACTTTATATGGTTTAATTCTAAATGTTTGCCAAGCTATATAGAATCATAGATATGGATAAATTGTGTAGATAGTAGATAAGCTTATTACATTTTCTATTATAATCTCCCTTTCAAATATCTTGCTTGTAACAATGCTATTCAAACAAGAGAGCTTTGCAAATGATTGGAAGGCTCCATATATATATATATGACAGTTAGTTTTTTTTTTCTTTTTCTTTTTTTTGAGAAACAAACACATATACATACAAGAGAGAGAAAAAAGTTCTAACATAAAGGCACATCATAAATTTCATTCAAAAGTCATAATAGCTTTTAAGAAAGTGTAGAGCAAATTATATTACACACAACACACTCTCTTTTATAAGTTAGAATAGCAATCTATATCCTTATGTGATTGACTTTTATTTTATGCCCTTGAAGAAATTTTATGAGTGGCTCTTCCTTAATAAATCTCCAACTATTTCTGTTGCATGTGCCATTTTTTAAGGATAAAACTTTGTTCCAAGTTTTATAACTAATAATTATTATACTTTCTAGTTTGTAACTAATAATTCTTATACTTTCTAGTTTGTTCAAAAGATTTTTTTAAAAATCAGAACCTGTACCTATATTATGGCCTACATTACCTAGTCCATATTCTAATGATTAAAATTCTTAACAAAAATGCTGAAGTCACAAATTATTTTACAAATAATTTTATAAACAACTGATATGGTGAGTAATTATTAGTATAAAAAAAAAATTGATGTTAATGGTGGGCCCAAATGAGATCCACTAAGAATTTGCTATATTAATAATTTGTAAAAATATTGTAGGTTTTATTTTATTTTATTTTATTTTTTTGAGAAACAAATATTGTAGGTTAGTCTATAACTATAACATTACTCAATTCTTAATCACATGATTAGCAATGTGCCACAACTCACAAGGAAAAGGAAAAGGACAGGAAGGTAAAAGATGATCCAATCTTTCTGCCTTAATTGTCTCTCCTCCAATAACTCAAACTTGCTTAATCTGCTTTGACAATTTCCCTTTTTGAGCAATTAACTCTTTCTACAATTGAAATGTTCATCCTCATTTAATTTATCATCCATGAATGTAATATTATAATTGGAAAATAATGCTAGAGATACAAATTATTTTACAATTTTTTTTATAAACTGCTGATGTAGTAATTAAGTAATTGTTGGTAAATGAAAAAGTAATATTAATTATGGACCTAAATGAAAACCAATAAAAGGTTGCCCACAATAACATTTTATAAAAATATTGTAAAATAGTTTGTAACTGTAGCATTACTCATAATGAAATGCTCCCTAGCCAACTATACTTAATCACCCATAATATTCAATTGAAAAACAATCCAATATATTCTCTCTCTCTCTCTCTCTCCCCTAAAATGTCTGATCACTCAGAACCCACCACCCCGTCCTCCACCTCAACACCGACCTCAGAACATGCACCCTCCATATCATTGGACTCCCTATCTAAAACCAAATCGGCCATTGAATCTCTCTCCTCCATTCTCTCCTCCTTTCCATCCAATCTCTCCTTTTCTATCTCCTCTTCCAACCCAAACCCTGCTTTCTCTCTTCTCCATGACCCCCAAGTTGCCTCCCAAGTATCCTCCCTCCTTCGTGAACCTAACTCTGGAGCTGGTGACAACAACCTCTGTCGTTGGCTTTATGACACTTTCCAATCTGGTGACCCTAACCTTCAACTCATTGTCCTCCGCTTCCTCCCCATTATTGTAGGGATCTACCTCTCCCGTGTTGCGCTCCGCAAACCCCTTGCTGGCTTTGAGGCTGTCCTTCTAGCCCTATACGCCCATGAGACCACCTCGCGTGCTGGCCAACCCATAACCATGAACGTACCGAACTTGTCACTTCCCAGTGTTTACCATGAAGCCAAAGCACCCATTAACAGCAACTCCACAGAGCTTAACCTAGCAGTCATATCTCCTAGTTTGGAACCACATGGGACTGTAAGGTCTACAAGAAGAGCCAGAATAGTTGGGGTGGCCTTAGAACTATACCACAGCAAGATTTATCACATGCCAGTTGGGTCCAAGATTGATTTCTGTGACTTTTGTGTGGTTTGGGCTGGTCAAGACAATAATGATGACAGGGACTTGAACAAGGAGAGCGAGTCAAATGGTCGTAAAGAGGGAAGGATTCCATTGCCATGGGAGTTGCTACAGCCTGTATTGAGAATTCTTGGTCACTGCCTTATGGGGAACACGAAAAACAAAGAACTGTTTGATGCGGCATGGGCAGCATGTAATAGTTTGTATGCAAGGTCTATGCATGATATCAATCCTAAGGCACTTTTGGCCACTGGGAGTTTGCTTAAGCTTGGCAAGAAGGCTATGGAGCCTTCAGAAGATTTAGATCCAACTGAAATACGAAAGTCTAATGTCATTGCCATCTAAGATATATACTCTTATCATAGTATATATCCTTCCCCACAAGAATCCATTTTACAAATATTTGTGAAATTACATGTGACTTTTTGTCTGTTCTACTAAAATTGTGCTATTTTTGATCAAAGCTTTTGGGTAATGGCTAGTGCTCACTTACTATTTTTCACAAAATACACACACTCATTTTTTTTGCACTAAATTCGTGACTTGCAATGATGTGTAAGAAATAAATAGCGCTCTAAATTTTTTCTATTTATCCGCATGAGTTAATACTGACTATCCAATATGAGCAATAGTCCATGTTGGATAGGTTAGAATTGTAGAATTATACACTGCATTTTGGACCTAGACCTTTCTTCTTCTTTTGCACGTTCCTTACTTCTCTCTATATCTTCCTCTCCTTCAAAACAACTTTTAATAGGTTTCTCTATGAATCTTCATCTATACCTCCAAATTTAGCACCCAACTTTATACTTGGGTTAGATAAGTTCCTTTTGTCAATGATCCCATAAACTCACGCTCTATGAGATTAAGTATTAAGCATTCTTAATTTTCCTGTTTTCACTCAACCCCTTTAAATCAAACCAGCTAATTTATTCATCCCACGTGTCACACTTGAAGCATATAGATGCACATCATGATACATATGCTCTCAACCAAATGCTAATTTAATTCATTTTGAATTGAATATCATTTCAAGAGAGAGTCAAAATTATGTAATGTTTAGTAATGGACCTCATGGGCTGTCTACCTCCTTCACGCATAGTCGAATTTAACTACTTGAACTATGAGTTTTAGGAATTGGTAAAATTCGTACGTAGTAAGCCGAAGGACAAATTGTAATTCATAGTTTTTTTTATTATTATTATTTTTTTTTGGAGTAACTATTGTAATTCATAGTTTGTTCTTGTACTCCCAACGTTAGTCAAAAGGTAGAAATACTATAATCAATATGCCATGAATGATGAATGTGTGTTTATATGTGTGTATGTCCATTGTCCATGGGGTTGGGGCAACTCAACTCTCCCTCTTGACCTGTTGATTCTATCATTGAATTGCAAATAAGTTAATAGATTGAAAAGTAACACTTCACCCTTCCAAGATTGGCTCTATTATCACTTTCACAATTAAAAACATAATATAACAAAAACAGATAACTTAAGATCTAAAAAGAATATTTGTAGATATTATGGAAGTTATTTATGCTTTGACTCATTAAGTTCATGAGAATGCTTAATTACAAAAGATAAATCCTGACATCACTTATAAACCCAAGATCTATGTAGTAAACACCTAATGTGAAGCTCAGTACATGGTTGCACAATACACATCCAAATAATTCAATCTAATCATATGTGCACAAACAAACATATGTATCTTGACAGCATTGTTATCCTAACTTCAAACTGACATATCTTAGCCATTTAAAATCCAAATTATGTCAAAGTTTTGTATATTTTGAAGCTCTAGATATCTTATTAATGGAACAATTCTTACAAAAGTTGGTTGAGTTTCAAGAGATAATATTGTTTTAAAAAGTATTAAAAAATGTCATGTTCAACAATATAATTAAAGCAATTTTGAACATTTTTGAGTTGTGGTTATTTTCGAACTATTACCCAAACTTCCTTATTAAGGACCAATGACTTAAGTTATACTAAGATACAAAATTGGATATCTATAAGTAGGTCATTTTCCTTCCCCAAAGAGTGAAGTGCCCTTAGAACCCTATGACCAACTCCCTTGTATATTAGTCCATTTTCCATTCTTATTTGGGATTCAAATAAATTTACTAATTTCATCTATGATCAAATGGGCACTTTAATTTCTCATTCATTCCTTAATAATTTAGAGCAAATATAATCTTCTTATGTTATGAAAAAGAACATGTCCTAACGGCCCAGGCGCACCCCAAAGGACATACTAGTCCCACTTTTATTTTGGTCCAAAGTTAGCCACCCAAACAATTATCAAAACCATTTTTCCAACAGTTAATTATCAAAAAAAATAAATTTAATTTTATCAAAAAAATAAAATAATTTTTTTTTTTGGAAACAGTTAGTATAAAATTAAACTGAGCAAATTATATGAATAATCAGAGACTTGAATTTAGCACGCATGCAGGCAAAGCAGTTACGCGTGTGAATGTCTTACGTTGTCCTCAACATGCAACCCTGCCACGTATACCACCAAGGTGGCAAGTGGCAACCTCTGTGTTTGTCTGTGTGTATGTTACACTGTTACACTCTTTTAACTTACAAAGCGAGAGATCTCTCTCACTTTGTGTGTGATTGTGAAAGTGAAAAAAAAAAAAATGAACCCCCATAGTTTGTTTGCTTCGGCAGCCATTAACATAGGCTTGGCCTTAGTGACTCTCACCCTCTTCTCCATCTTCAAGAAACAGCCCTCATTCGCTCCCATATACTACGCTCGTCGCCTCTCCAATGCCCAACAGATTCACTTCCATGATCAAACCTTCTCTTTCCGTCGCTTCCTCCCTTCTGTCTCTTGGATTCCTCGCGCTTTTCGCGTCACTGAAGATGAAATTCTTGATTCCAGTGGCCTTGACGCTCTTGTCATCATCAGACTCTTCAAGTTCGGGTCAGTTTTTATATGTTTCTGAATATGTTTGCTTTTTTATAAACTCTCATTTACTTAGTACTGCTTTTGTACACAATTCAGTTTTGTGTGGATTCTTTGGATTTCAGACTGTGAAGATATTGTGGGAAAAAAAGCTAATCTTTAGTTTTTTGTTCAAGGTTGATGTCACAATGTATGTATATATGAAAGGAAGGGAGGCACTAGTTTATTTTTGGGTGGTTGGAATATATTTGGGTTCTATATATATAAAAATGAGATGCACACAATTGTTGGGTCAATGTTGTTTGTTTTAAAATTTGAAGTGTCATTGTGTAAAATTAGAGGGTATAAACCTTTGACACTAAACTGTTTGATTTATTGAACCAATGAGATCTCTACTGATTGTTAAGCATATGTTAAACAATAAAGATATATGGATCTTTCAGGGGTAATCTCCATTCATTGGAGTTGGAATGAAAATCTATACTTATGTTGTTGATTTTGTTTTAAGCCCAAAAAAAAAGAAAAAGAAAAGCTTATATTTTAAGGGCACTGATTACTGATTATTGTGTACTTGTTAGTGTACATCGTCTGTACACAACACCCATTTCATGTGTTACATGTGGACATGCTTCAAAATGTGGAAGTTTGTGTGAAATTATGGATATTGTGTGCAAAGAGTGTACAATAAGGAGTGTATAAGAATATTTACCAATATTTCAATGGCTCTCCTAAAATAAATCTTTTGTTATTTTCATGTCATGCTCCATACTTGCGATTTGAATCACTGAATGCTGAATATTATCTGAATTACAAATGTTTCACCATGCTCATGTCTAAAGTGTGAACTTCCTTTCCTGTACTACAGAACAGAAATCTGATTGGCTGCATTTTAAAGAAATTGTGTCAAATCTTGAGTATTATAAGTTTATAACTAGAGTTATTCTATGCGTTCAGTTTTATGGGGTGTGTTTTTACTTGAGCAAACCCTTTTGGGCAGAACATTCAAGAAATCAATGCAGTTAGTTCTAAGAAATTAATGATGGGATATTTTTGTAATGACTTATGAAAAATGATTTAGCATATCAGCAATGCTATGTATACTTTAGTTACAAATTTTGTTGATAATGATGCTCTTAGATTTTCATTATTCTAATTGTACTTGTTTTGCAGTATCAAATTTTTTGTTGTATGCTCTCTTGTGGGATTGGTGGTACTTCTCCCAGTAAATTATAATGGCCAGGATGTACCATACCAGAGCTATCACTCCTTGGATTCTTTTACAATATCTAACATTACTCCTGGTTCTAACAGGTGAGACTCTCTTAACCTTGCACATAAAACATTTACAAAGACTGGCATGAAGTAAATTTTGCACATCCTGCTATAATATTTTTTCCAAGTTATTTTCAGATTTCAGTTCCAAGTATAAAACATAAGAATGTGTGGCTATCATTGTCAACTCTGGCTATTGATCCTAAAATGTTGGGAGGTTTTTAAAAAAATAATAAATAAATAGATCTTATGCTCCAGGATGATGTTTTGATATTTTATGTTCAAGAGAAAAAAAATATAAGGACATAAATTTGTGGATTAACGCCAAATATGCAAGATGATTTTGTTAAATTGATTTAAATAAATTGATTTGATAATCTACTGAGTGATGTTATCTCACTTTTAATGTTAGATGAAACATTTTGTAGCATTTTGTACCTGATATGGACAGTTGGATATTGTTGACCATGTAATGCTCAGCGGAGAAATTCTTTTACAATACCATTGTAAGTGGCAATTTAATGATTGCTATTTTCCTTTAAATGAAATTTTGTGAATGCGAGTTTTAAGAGTAATTCTGTGTCATCCTTTGGAATCTGTTATCATTAAAATTTGTGATGGCAAGACCATTATTGTATCAGCTTAATTAGAGGAAGGCAAGAGTGGTTTTAATAAGACTTCTCTTTTTTTTTTTTTTTTTTTTCGTTAGAAGGAACTTTCATTAAGCAACTAACTAGCCAAAAGAGGCAGAGTATTGGCAGCATGCCTTAAGTACAGACCATTAATATCCGAGTTAACAAAACAAACAAATTCAGGGGATGGGGGTTCATTGAAGATAACAAAATCCACTGGCTGCGTGCACCCCTCTTCGCAAGCCCATCAGCGCACCTATTTGCTTCCCTAACAACGTGATCCACCTTGACTTGATGAAACCTGTTTAGGAGGCACCTGCAATCATTCAAGAGGGGGGAGTAAGCTCCTATAGCATTTGAGGCAGAAACTACGAGGTCAACAACAATTCTGGCATCAAGCTCTACTACTAGAAAACTAATTCCCATCTGCAAGGCCAACAAAAGCCCATCCCTCAAGGCCCAGAATTCAGCTATAACGCTGGTAGAGAGGCCTATGTTGCAAGCAAAGCCTCTTAACCAATTCCCCTGGTGATCTTGGATTAAACCACCTCCTCCTGCTCTTCCTGGATTTCCTAAGGCTGCCCCGTCAGTATTAAGCTTGTACCATCCTTCACAAGGTTTTTTCCATCTCACTGGCACTACCTTTTGGTGCTTAACACTGAAGGACTTTCCAACGCAGTAAAAATACTCCCTAGATTGCTTAATGCAATTGGCGTGAAGGTTTGGATTTAGAGTGGTGTTTTCGAATAACACTCCATTCTTGTGTTTCCATAGGGACCAGACTGCAAAGTTAAACAGAGTTCTCCATGGTTGTCCATGAGCTATAATTTGAGGATCACATAAACAGTTCCTTTCCAGCCATCCAGGCAGATCGAGGTTGAAGGAAGTTAAGAGAGTATTAGGAACTTTCAGTTTCCTCCAAATTTCCGAGGCAAAGGGGCAGTCTCTCAACACATGGATAATGGATTCATTGGCATCTCTACACAAGGGGCACTCGGAATTACAATCAATACCTCTCGCTGCAATCACTTCTCTTACAGGCACACTGTTGTGATGGCATAGCCAAAGGAAGCTACATATCTTTGGCAAAGCATCCAGCTTCCAAATCCACTTTCCATTGAACTTAGTACTCTGCCCTTCCTCCTGTCTAGCCAAGTTGTAAGCTGATGCTGAATTAAAATCCCCATCCTGTGAGAGCCTTCAGCTGATCGAGTCCTCCTTCACTCCGAATAGTTGAATAGGAATAGCATTTATTTTGTCCTTTGTACATCTAGGCATATCAAAGGAGAGAGTATTCCACTTCCAAACACCTTCTTGGACCATATCATCCACTGTGAGATTAGCTTCTGAGAGCAGCAGAGGGCCTTCAATTAGTTCTCTCAGTGAGTTGCCTTTAACCCATTTGTTTGACCAAAGTTCAGTTTCGATTTGCTGCCAAAATTCCAACATATTCCTTTGGCAAAAATCTGGAATCCTTGCTTGATTGCTCTCCAATTTGGGGAGCAAGGCAATTTATCAAGATCTTGGGAATTTCCTCTAGACTGGGAGCAATATTTGTTTCAAATAACCTTTGCCCACAAGGACTCCTTCTCATGGTATAGCCTCCAATTTAACTTAGCTAATAGAGCTAGGTTCCTTGCCTTTGCCTCATGAATGCCTAGATCTCCTTCATCTTTTGGCCTAACTATTTTACTCCACCCCACTAAATGCAACTTCTTCTTCTCTGGTGTGGTGCCCCAAAGGAAGTCTCTATTGATCTTATCTAGCTTTTCACATAGGTGTGAAGGGAGGGCTGCCCCTTGCATGTCATAGTTGGGTATGGTAGACATCACAGATTTCACCAACACTGTTCTTCCAGCAAAGGAGAGGTATTTGGCTTTCCAACCTCTGAGAGCTTATTGATGACTCTCTCAACCACAAAATTAAATTGGCTTCTAGTTAAGCCTTTATGTCTCAAGGGGAAGCCTAGGTACTTCCCTATGTTGTTAGTAGCTTGAATGTTCAGGTTGCTGCAGATGGCAGCCTTCAGGTCTGTTCCCACATTTTGCGAAAAATAGATACGGGACTTTTCAGCACTAACTTTTTGCCCAGATCCCCACAAAAGCAATCTAGCACCTCCTTAATTGTTTCACTACTCTGTTTACTAATATATACATTTCTAGGACTGATTCCACAAGTAAAAAAAAAAATTGCTTAGTGAGCATCCAGAACCAAACTCTTGGGTTTCAGATTATTTATGAATTTACAAAAAAAATATGGTTTTAGCTTAGCAAAAAATGAAAATAAAAAGTTTAATTGTGCTTCTAGTATTAAGAAGCTACCTCCATGTTTTAATTCATAATGCCTACATGCATGGTGTTTAAGTGCATATATGTACTCAAATACAACTAGAAAACATAATTGCTTGTATCTTACTGGTTTAACTCTTTTTTTTTTTTTTTGGTAGCATCACATATTATCTTATTTATACAAGCTGAACTGACAACATTAACGGAAAATTTGCTTACCGAGTTTCTCCCTATTCCAATCTGCAGGCTTTGGGTGCATTTTTCATGCTTGTGGATTTTATCGTTCTATGGATTATACCTACTATATCAGGTGAGTTTTTCAGTTATATGTCTAGCTATATAATCAGTAGTTTACCCCACATAACCACTTAATGCATGGTATTTTGGATCGGAGGAATGCTGCTGACAGTCACTGCATAAGCAACACTCTTTGTATTAAGTGAACATTACAGGTGACTTTCTAATTTTTTTTTTTTTTTCCACCTCAGGAATATGATGAAATTTTGGTTAAAAGGATTCAACAACTTCAGAAGATTAGGCATCGACCTGACCAGTTTACTATTCTTGTTCGGGAAATTCCCATTTGCTCAGAACACAAGGCCTGTGGGTGTTCTGTTGATCACTTCTTCTCTAAACATTATCCATGCAGTTATCATTCTTATCAAATGGTATACAAAGATAAAGATCTTGAGGTGTTGTTGGTAAGTTTTGAATGGTTTGAAGGTGCTAATTCTTGGATATCCATGTTATTGGCTATGTCAGTATTTGCAGTATTTGCCATCAGTTGTCCATGAGCCCATAGCTTCCTTCTTGCAGATCTATTTTCCATCTACGATTCTATTTCTTAGTTATTTTTCTTCAACAGTTGATGGATAGTTGTTGAGGATGTCATCACAACTGTTAGTCTCTTAAAAAGGTATCTAAATTTTTTTGGCGTGTTTTTCCAAGAGGCTCTGAGACCTTCACACTAGTAGTGTGGATATGTTGGAAAACCTCAAGAAATACGGCCAAGAAATATTTGAGTGAAGAGTTTATTTTCTTCAGTTGATAGTTTTCTGTTGGGTGGCACTGATATCATCCCTGCAACAACCTGTTCGGGTTATTATAATTCAAAAAAATTACATATATGTGAGTGTGTGTGTGTTTGAGTTGTGATGGGATGGTCTCTTAAGCTGAATTTTCAGTCTGTTTACACAATTATACTGCTGCATGTAGGGCTCTAGCCTTGTTTGCATGAGTGTTTTCTATGTTTAAGAATAGCCTTTGGAATTAGATTTTAGTTTTGGTCCACAGAATTGGCCTTAAAGAGTGTTGTTGAGTTTTTTATTTTATTTTATTTTATTTTATTTTTAACATATATAATGGAAGATGTAAAATGACAAGTTCAAATCAGTGGTATACATAAAATGATTGCAGTATCTTACAACAAAAATCAACTTTTGCATTAGTCCTCTGGCTTGAATTTTTGAAGACGGTGATTTGTTTGCACTCAGTACGTGTGGAATTTTCAAGTAAAAATATGATATTTTGTGAACATTCTCATTTTATCTCAGCAACACATGAGATATCCTTCCCTTTCAGTTTTTTCCCGTTTGTGATGGGCATCTCTTACAGATATTATTAAATGTAGAGCCAGGCAGAATCTATTGCAAGAAAGATAGAGGACTTGAGAGAGAGGCCCACAGCTAACAAACATAAGAGAGAAACTTTGCTCTTGGATGGATCTCGAGAAGATGCTGTGAAGATATCCTTGCACGAGGACAGCCATCAAGTATTTTGTGAAAAGATACGCCAATTACAGCATGAAATTGTGATCAAGCAAAAGGTAATTATGTTGGTGGCAGTAATTATGATTTATTCCAATGTTGGAGACATGGACATTTTCTATTGCAATAGGTTTAGTCACTTTATTATGAATGGATCCTGTACAGAACTGTGGTTAGTCTGTTGAGGATCCATAGCTAACCCTAGTGTTTAGGACTAAGGTTATGTTGTTGTTGTATGTCATGTACTTTTCTATTCAAATACCTGTATGGTATTGGCATTTCATCTCCTACGCTTTCAACAACATCGCAGTTTGTATTTGCAGCATTTTCTCTGTTAGGCTACTTGGATAGGTTTCCTTGCTCTTTATATTTCACTACACTTTGATTTAGAGAAGTGTGCAAAGCAAAGTACTGCTCTAATAATTTGTAACTTTAGGAAGTTTGTGAAGGAATAGTATTCACTCTTCCCAGATGTAGTCTTTTTCTACAATGGACGGCTGTATCTTTTCTTGAATCTGAAGTTGCTTCCTTAGTGAACTTGTGTTGTGTTTTCTAGAGTCATTTTACATGTGATAAAAATTAAGCATTTGTTGAACTCCTCATAGTTAAATATAATTGTCATGATCCTCTGGTTTTTCAAGCTTAGATACTTGTGGAGTACTTGATAAGCAGAATAAAGTGAATGTTTTAGGTATAGCTGAAGTCACTCTACTTCTTAATAATCTGCTACACCTCCATAGTAAAATTCACTGTTCATGATCTTCTGGTTTGGCTAGCTTAGATACTTTTGGATTCCTTCATAAGCACGAAACCATGAGTATTTTAGGTTAAGAAATATTGATATACCTATCTTTCAATACATGCTTAAGTGGCCAAGTGGGAAACTGGGAACACCATTCATATATACATATGGTACTTTAACTCTTTGTTTGAATAGGTATTACTCATGCATTTGTCTAGACTCAGGCCACTTGGGTAAAACTTGTAGGGCACTGATTGAGGCTTGAGACGGATATGATAAGATTTGAAGAGTAGGAATTTACTTAGGTGGTTGTATTGCAGTAGTGCTGGTGTTGGTGGTTGAAAGGCAGTGGTGAAAAATAGGCACGTATGGTTCTCTAAACAATATAGCCTAACTGGTATTGGGATGGGTGTTCTATGGAAGTTGTAATGGTGCAGGGATACTCGTCATGATGAGGTTCCACTGAGAAACTTCATAACAGCATGCATATGATTCTTTTCAAATACTGTTTTACGCCCCAATCATCTAGTATGAGCAAAAAAAATGTTTAATAAAATCATCTTAGATCCCCTTCAAAAAAAACCATCAAGAAAAAAAAAAAAAAAAAAAAAAAAAAAAAAAAAAAAAAACCTAAGTGATTTTGTGTCCTGTGTAATATGAAGTCAAGGCAGCTTTGCTCAAACTATATATTTTTAGGAGTATAACTATATTGTGATTGTTCTTTGCCTTTCTAAAGATATTTCAAATATACATTTCCTGAGTTATTGTATTTTCGTAGGAGCTACCTGTTGCCTTCGTTATATTCAAGTCTCGTTGTGGTGCGTCACTAGCCGCTCAATCTCAGCAGCACTCACATCCACTTCTATGGATCACTGAAATGGCTCCAGAACCAAGGGATGTATCATGGAGGACTTTGGCAATTCCATATAGAATACTTCCACTTTACAAAATTGGAGTTGTTCTTGCAGCATCACTTCTTACAATTTTCTTTGCTATCCCAGTCACTGCTGTCCAAGGAATTGCCAAATATGAGAAACTGAAGAAATGGTTTCCCCCAGTCATGGCTGTAGAATTGATGTAATGACTCTGTTCCTGCTGTGCTTCTTCTGGGATAAATTATATCTGTGGAATCTTTTCTACTAATCACTTTTGTCTGCAACCGAGTAACAGTTGCTAAAAATTCTTCAAACTTCAGTGTGACATGAACACAAAAATTAAGAACGTAAAATAACTGTATTAGTTTTTGTGTGTGTGTGTGAGAGAGAGAACTTTGTTAGGAGTTATATATTTTGTAACATTAGCTTTTGTCTCTATTGTGTGGCACTCATTTCATTTGCATGCATTTAGTCTATATATTATCAGGCTTATCGCTGTCTCCGAGGAATGTTTATAACTTGCATAAGTTTATAATTCCTTGATTGTTTCATCTAATGTCCACCAAATCTCCTTCAACTTGACACATCTATCTTGCTGCAGACCAGGATTAAGCTCTGTCGTGACAGGGTATCTTCCTAGTGTCATTCTTAAAGGATTTATATACATTGTCCCCTTTGCAATGTTTGGGATGGCTAAATTACCTGGTTGTATCTCAAAGAGCAAGGAGGAGATTAAAGCTTGCAACATGGTCTTCTATTTTCTAGTGGGAAATGTTTTCTTTTTGAGTGTGTTATCAGGATCATTACTTGATGAAATTGGAGAATCTTTTTCTCACCCAAAGAATTTTCCTAGTCATCTGGCTAGTGCTGTCTCTGCTCAAGTAAGCTTGGTTAACCTTCATTCATTTTCAGTTTTTCTTTCATTACATCTTTTTTGTTTTAAATTATTTTCTGTGGCTGTTATGAAAAAAGGACATCAAAAAAATGAACAAACAGAAACTGAACCAATTTATTTTACTTCTGTATTGGTGTAGTTTTACATTTTACATAAAATTGGGATTTCTGGCAAATTTTTCTAATTATTCCGCACTTTTATCTTTGAACAGATCTTTTTCTATATATTTGACTGCTAATATATTGTGTTTCAGGCAGATTTCTTCATGACATACATCTTAACAGATGGGCTTTCAGGGTTTTCTTTGGAGATTCTTCTGCCTGGCTTACTCTTTTGGGATGTTATAAAGTCACACACAGTTGGCCGTGGGACGGAGAAAGATCCTTATCTTTATTCACTACCCTACTTTAGAATTATTCCTATGGTGTCCTTGTCAGTACTGATTGGTACAGTATACGCGGTTGTCGTTCCATTGTTGCTTCCATTTCTTATTGGCTACTTCTGTCTTGGCTATCTTGTTTTTATCAACCAGGTTGAATTTCTTACCCTTCTGACCTTCTTATATCAACCAGGTGTATTGTTTTACGTGTAAATGACCACTTCTATGCCACTAGTTTTTCAACTCCCTCAAGCTATGTTGTTACACTAATGATGTCATTAAAACCTAGACAAAAGTTATAAGATGGGAGAAAGGAAGAAGAAAGATTTTGTTAACTTCTATATTTTAACTCATCACACTCCATCTGAAAACATGTTTAGGCCTGTTTAAACTTCCTTTCATGCCCGTTCTTCATTCAATATTTGATTGTATACTATAAGACTAAGCAGCAAATCTGGTTTTTTAAAATTCAGGTAGAGCTCTGGCCATTTTTCTTTTCTTTATTCTTTTCCTCTGAAAAGTAGAAGAAAAAGATGCCTATAGAAGAAAGTTATCATTGCAATGCTGCTGTATTATACATTACTCCTACTTCTGCATAAGGTCCATAACTGACCAAAAAATAACTAATGACCCTTAGGGAACAATCATTTTATCATCAACACTTTTGCTAAAAAGTCCTATTATCAATTTTTTTTTTTTGATAATGGATAAATTATCTTGACATATTTAACTTTCCATTATGTATTGAACATTTTGGCTTGAGTTAACATCAAACTTGTTTCCACACTTCCATGAATGGAACTATTAACATTTGTTTCAGTCATTGCAAGGGTTGATATACACCTTAAAGTCAATGATTTTCTTTTGCTAACAACATTATTTTTCCAACTTACCAATATCAAGGCTTATAAATAAAAATATATTTTGCAGATTCAAGATGTATATGCAATTGTGTACGAGACATGTGGACAATATTGGCCATACATTCATCACTATATTCTTGTTGCGATTGTTCTCATGCAAATTACCATGATTGGTCTTTTTGGACTCAAGTCAATGCCAGCTGCTTCCATATCAACAATTCCACTGCTCTTGCTCACTTTGATGTTTAATGAGTACTGCAAGAAACGTTTTCTTCCCACATTCCACCATTATTCTATCCAGGTATATTTGGTCCTTCAAAATATTTCTATATGATTCATATAAAATGATTCCTCAAAAAGCAAAGAAATCCATCACTTTATGCTGATTTATTTATTGAACTCCTGATCTTACTTCAATTGATGTCTCACAGTGCTTATACCACAAATATTAGGTCAAGAATCAATTAGTATTTTTGTATACTTAGCTTTTAACATCACTCCATATCTGTATACTGCTTGGTTGAAAAAAATGATTTCTAGCCAAAAGGCACTTCTCAATCTTGCATTTTGTGCGTTAAGAAACTGAAAATGTTATACACTAGATATTACCACCTGAAAATTAGAAACCCATAGGGAATGTCATATCAGTAAGGTTTTGGACTAAACATGATTTATGTACTAGTTGAACCTCTCCACATCAAAGCTTAACCTTTTGGGTTCAACTGTGGGGTCAAAATGAATTGTGGGAGGGAAATTGCCTCCCCAACCTTTCAACAGAAACAGGAAAGAAAAAACCAAGGAAGAGAGTCAAGTAGAAGTAGAAATTTTCCCAAGTAGAAAATTTCCCCTTAACACAAGAAATCCCTTTTAGGAATTTTGGGTTTCCAATGATGAACTAATATTTTGAATAATTAGGACTTAAAGCCAGGGTAGAAAGAAGAAAATATGGGTTTTCTATAATTATTTAAAAGAAATCAAGCCCCATGTAAAATATTTTGGAAATTTTCAACTTTCAAGTATACTATCATATTAATTCTTTACTTTGATTTATTTTCTTAATTTACTTTTAATTAATCCAATAGCCTTTTAAATTGATATGTTAATTGATTATTTATATTGACATTTTTTTTTAATATAATGATTATGAAGAAACCTGAGTATAAAAATTGCTAATATATTAAATCTTACTTCTTTCTTGTTGGTTAGCTCTTTTTCTAGATGGCCTTCATTTATGTTTCTTAGTTTTGTGTTCCTATGATTCTGTTTTGCTCGCATATTTTGTATCTTCTAAGATGGCAGTTGATCTCTTCTACCAAAAAAAAAAAGATGACAGTTGATCAAACGTTACTCACATACATGCATCACCTTTCCAAGATTAATGTTATCATGCTCTTTCTCACATTTCTAATTTATGACAAGTTTCTGGCATATGAGGTCATATGTTTCATTTAGCACATCATAGTGTGCAGTTATTGCAGTACCTCCCTAAAAAGTGTGGTCTATTGCCAGAACTTTATCATGGAATTAGTGTAAATTGAATTTGCTATATTTCACCTATAACCTGATAAGAATTTACTCTTCATTGTTAGAATGCTGTTGAACATGATGAATTAGATGCGAAGAGCAGTCAAATGGAAGTTAACTATGAGGATGTGATTAATGCATATTGTTCACCCTGTTTGCGGCCTGTAAACTTCGTCACATCAGAATCGAGTTCAACACAACCATTGGTTTCCTCATCGTCACTTTAATTCTAGCTTTTTCATTTCCCTACATTCGGTAGTAGTACTCAAGAAAATTCTTTTTAGATTCTTCACGTGATGTTGGATTACTTGATTAGCAAGTTTGTTTATGATCTTCTTAGTTCTTATGTGACAAATCGATTTTTATGGAAATAATGATTTCGAGAATAAGTATTATCAACAAAACAAGTTTTTGGTACTAGGTTTGAGCTTATTTTATCCATGACCGCTTGCAAAAAAAAATGTATTGCATTGTGCTTATTTATAAACTATTGTGGACATTCACTTATTAATGATGTGTACATCCAACATAAATTGTTGTTAAAGAATAATATAATTTTGTACATTTAATGTACACAATTTTCAATGAATAACAAAATTTTGTACATTTATCATACACAAATTTCAATCGTGTACATTCAACTCACACAAATTTTTCAATGAATTTAAAAAATGAATATACACAATTATGTAAATTTAACCTACACAATTTTTCACTAAATGTCACAATTGTATAAGTTCAATATACTCAATTTTTCAATAAAAATACATAATTTTGTATATTCAACCAACACAATTCCTCAAAAACTGTAAACGATTATAAACTTACACATCACATTTTTCAAAAAATGTATTGAATTTTGTAGATTTAACGCACATGATTTTTCAAATGTTGAATAGAAGTATGTAGATTCAATGTACGCATTTTTTAAATGAATGTACAAAATTTTTTACATTCAGCGTACCCAAATTTTCAATGAATGGACAAAATTATGTATATTCAATGCATAAAATTTTTAATAAATGTATAAAACTATCTACATTCAACTTACACAAATTTTCAAAGAATGCACACAATAATGTATATTAACTGTACACAATTAATTAATGATTGTACACAATTCTATACATTCAATGTACACAATTTTTCAATAATTGTACAAAAATTTTCAAAGAATATCAATAATTTTGTCCATTCAATGTTCACATTTTTCAAACAATATACTCAATTTTTTTTATTAATGTACACAAAATTTCAAAGATTATATACAAGTTTGTATATTCAATGCACATAATTTTTCAATAAATATACAAAATATTGTACATTTAACATACACAATTTTTAAAAAAATATACAAAATTATATACATTTAACGTACACATCTTTGCATGAAAGTACAAAATTGTATATATATTCAACTTATACAAATTTTTGAAGAATGTAACCACTTTTATACATTCAAAATACACATTTTTTAAAGAATACACAATTTTCAAAGAATAAAAAAAAAATTATGTGTATTCAATGTACACTTTTTGAACAAAACTATTGAATGTACACAATTTATTGAAGAATGCATACAATTTTGTAAATCCAATTTACACTTATTTTTGTAATCCAAAAACTGCACATAGTAAGAAAGATCTTGACAAAAACCACATTTTCGTCCCTACATATTTACGCGATTTCCACTTTAGTCCCTATCTTCTATTTTCACCACTTTTAGTCCCTGTTTAGAAAAACGCCTTCTATTTAAGTCATTTCCGTCAGTGCCGTTAGGGCATTGACCTACGTGGCAAACGGATTGATTAAAATAATAATAAAAAATTTATTTTGTCATTAAAAAAATGCCACGTCAATAATTAAAATAAAAATAATAATTTAACTAAATTTAACTAAATAAAAAAATAAAAAACAGAAATAAAAATAAAAAATCACATTAATTGAGATCAATTAAAAAAAAAACAAACAACCATTCTACATCAAATTCTCCAGCAAATCAAATCCATAAGAACAATAAGAACAGATTTAAGAACACAAACCTAATAATTTAAAAAAAAAAAAAAACAAACAAACAACCATTCTACACCAAATTCTCCAGCAAATCAAACCTATAAGAACAACAAGAACTGATTTAAGAACACAAACCCAGTATAAACCCAAAACTGATTTAAGAACAAGAACCAATCTCCAACAAGAACAACAAGAACTGATTTAAGAACAAGAACCAATCTCCAACAAACCCAAAATAAACCCAAAAAATTTAGCTCAAATACAAATTCATAAATCCCAAAGCCTCATTTTCTCAAACCCAACAAAATCATCAAAGACCCATAACAAGCCACACCCAAAATCTAGGTTTGGTGGGATTTTTTTTTTTTTTTTTTGTTCTGGGTTCGATTGAGGGATGGTGGCCGCGGTGACCAGCTCTTTCCGTTGCGGCCGCAATGAAAGCGGCGTGAGGAGCAGCCTCAAAGCCTTGAGGTAGAGGTTGGAGAGCGAGCCAATGGCGTCGCGACAGGCGTCGCGGATGGCGGAGTCGGAGTCCTTGAGGCGCTTGATGACGTGGCCGATGATTTTGGTGAGGTGGGCGGAGGAGGAGTCTTGGTGGGCAGCGTAGGTGAAGGTGAGGAGGCGGAGGGAGTCCTTGCAGGAGAAACGGTGGGTTCTTGCTCAGAAAACGGTGGGTTCTGGGTCGGAGAAAACAGTGCCATAGAGAGAGTTGAGGAGCATTGGGAGAGCTCGAGAGAAGTCAGGATGTTTTGGATTGGATTTGGGTTCTTGCTGTTGATGTTGTTGGGATGACATTTTTGAGATCTAGGTGTTGTTTTTTTTAGTGAGTTTGGTTGTTTGTTTGTTGTTTGAATGAGTTTGGTTGTTTGTTTGTTTTTTTTTTTTTTTTTTTTTTTTTAATTACTAGGTTTGTGTTCTTAAATCTGTTCTTGTTGTTCTTATGGGTTTGATTTGCTAGAGAATTTGGTGTATAATGGTTGTTTTTTTTTTTTTAATTGATCTCAATTAATGTGATTTTTTATTTTTATTTCTGTTTTTGATTTTTTTTATTTAGTTAAATTTAGTTAAATTATTATTTTTATTTTAATTACTGACGTGGCATTTTTTTAATGACAAAATAAATTTTTTATTAATATTTTAATCAATCCGTTTGCCACGTGGGTCAGTGCCCTAACGGCACTGACGGAAAGGACTTAAATAGAAGGCGTTTTTCTAAATAAGGACTAAAAGTGGTGGAAATAAAATATAAGAACTAAAGTTAGAATCGCGTGAAAATGTAGGGACGAAAATGTGATTTTCGCTAAAGATCTTTTGTCGTTGAATTCAACCATTTCTCATCTGCAAGGAAGGCAAATATGCATTCTTCATTGCAAACCTGAGCAGTTCAACTATGCTCGTGCAGCAGTTCAAACCTGAGCAGTACTTAAATTTGCTGTCAATCATGCTTTTATCAACGCAGTTCGATTTGCATCCAACCACCACCATAGGATTGATGCCGGTCATTATGGCCAAGTTGTTGCAACCAACCGAAATGAATCTATCCCAATTAGATGAGAAGAAAAAAGGACTGTCTGAGATATTCACTCCACCAATATTACTGGAGGTAAGCCAAACCCTTCTTACAGTTGAAAAAAATAATTGGCATGTTGACTTGAACAAGTCCCGGATCATTCCAAAAATAATCATCATCATACGGATCAGTAATATTGATTTCTAGGACCTCCATGCCAATGCTGGGTAGGAATGCTTTAGGAGAACCACCAGTTTCATTGCAAAAAATTTTGAACCAGTCATCATGTAACAACCAGTAGTCTTTCCAAACGGGTATGGAATGTAAATATTTCCACAGCTATCAGAACAACAGGGTTTTGCTATAGGTGCTGCAGCTTCTACTAACTCATAGGTGGTCAGTAGAAGTAAGAAAGTAATTTGCACTACCACTTGCACAGCCATTTTTGGGTGTCTATAGTTCAACAAAGCAAACCTCCTAGCCTTCATATATAAACCAATATATGTAGCCTTAATTACAAGAAAAGTGTATATATATATATACATAGAACCTTGACATTAAGCGGACAGAATTTCAAGGCATAATAATCTTCCAACTTGCATCACTTTTTTGCATGTGGGTTGAATTTTAATGAGTTATTTAAATGCCCATGAAAGAGACACTAATTTTTCTAAGCCGAAAATATTTCTTTAGATTTTACATTTTGGGTAACAATCAATTTAATCCATATTATTTTTAACTTATAGTCAATTTACATTTTGGGTTCAAAAATATTTGGCTTGATTGCCCCCTCAAAGCCATTGGATTTGATCCAACACAAAGACACCAACCCGATTGGGAGACCCTCATCACTAGATTTGTTCTCCCTCTTTTTCATTTTTCATTTTTCCTTGTTTGGTTACCGGGAAAGTCTTGCTTTCTCAGCAAATTTGCTAAAATTTTTTTTTTCTTACAAAATTTCAATTTCTTTTTTTGCTATTTCTTGTTTGGATATTTGTCAATTATACAGAAGTGAGACATTATGCATTTATGAATTCAAAGATAGAAAAATCAAGAAAGTGGTTTTTTGTTTTGTGTTTGGTTGCCAAGAAAGTGCAAGAAAAGCAAAAAATATTTCTACATATATTTTCTTTAAAATTGAAAAAAAATTATTATTATTATTAATTTTTTTTCAATTTAAATGCTGATGTGGCATTTTTATTATTATTTTATTAGTCACATTAACTTAAAGTGCCACATAAGCATTTTTCATTAGAGGTGTTGGAGTGTGTATGTGTGTGTGCGCGCACGTATAAAATAAAAACTAAAAGGAGAGAAATTTTAGAATTTCCTATCAATTTTTTCCCTCCCCCAAATTGGACAGAAAACCATTTCAACCCAGATGGTGGATTTGAGGAGAAAACTACTGACCCTCACCATTTCACTCCCCCCACCACCACCACCCCCCCACCCCCCCCCCCCCCCCCCCCCGGGCTTTTCCCTCCCAACCATGCATATTTTTCTCCCCTATTTTCTCTTCTCCCCAAGGGCCCTAAGTGGAAAGAAATTCATTGCATAAGAACCATATAATAATCTTCCAACTTGTGTGAAGTTATTGCAATCAAAGGACATTTCATAAGAGATAAATCCCACGAAACAGACATTAATTTCCCTAATTAAACAAACCATATTATTCAACTTCCATCAAGCTTCAAAGAAGAAAGGGTAAAGTTTATAGATTGAAGAATATTAGTTTAAGAAATATTTTTAAAAACTTTTTATTAGAAAAGAAAAAAGTAACAAATTTTTTAACAACTTTTTATATTTCTCATCAAAGTGGTATTAAAACTTTCCTAAAATTGTCTATTAACAAATACTCTAAGAGCACCACCCATTAATGGGACCCAAGAAGAGAACTCCCTCATCAAAAAATAAATAACCAATCACTTTTAAAAAAATAGAAATAAATCCCATGACTTTGAAAACTAAAAAAAAACACTAGAAATAAATCCCATTTTTAATAAAAAAGAAAAAGTGGACATTGTTCAATTTCCATAATTAAAAAAGTAAAAAAAAAAAAAAAAATGAAACAAAACGCGCTTCCCAAACGCCCTCTAATTTCCATAATTCAACTAACCATATTATTTAACTTCCATCAAGCTCCATAGAAGAAAGAGAAAAGTTAATAAATGCCTTAAGGTCATTAGTTTTAAGTTTTTTTTAGAAAATTTTTATTGGAAATAAAAAAATAATTGGTTTTTTTTTTTTTTTACAGTTTTTATATTTCCCATCAAAGTGATATTAAAATATTCCTAAAATTATGTAGTAATATTAAAATTTTCCTAAAATTATCTATTAACAAATACCTAAGAGCACTCCCCGAAAACCCAGGTTGCATGTAACAGACAGGCAAAATTCCAATACCATCACTCAACTGCACTCATCAATAATAATATTCCATTTTTACCAAAGCAGTAATTCAAATTGAGCGATATTCACATAGATCTAAAAGCGGCAATTATGAAATACACTTAAGCACTCACATCCATTGATCTATACTGGCAAAGCTTCAGCATTTCAACAAAAGATCAATGCAGTAGTCCACAATGAACGCCAATTAAGATTGAATCAGGATATTAAGGGCCTGTTTGGCATGTGAGTTTTAACACAAAAACTCACATTTTAAACAACATTACACACATTTCCACACACTTTTTCATCTACACATATATCAAAAACATTCAAACAACATAACTCAAACTACTATACCAAACACCCCATAAGAAACCAACTGGAAACTCTATGCCAACCATAGTTCTATCTCCATCCCAAAAATGATAATAGGTTTATATTCTTGATTTAAGCTGTAAAATTCCCAGATCCCCAAGATATATTCCAAAGCAATCCTCAGTAACTTTTCATACTCAAAAGATATTCAGCACAAAGAATTACAGAAGGACAAAGTGCCCTCGTTAACTTCTCCATGTAAATTGCTTTGCTTGCTTTTCAATTTTAAATGACTGCTCCATTTTGGCAATCATATATTATGTCCCAAATAATCATTTGGAGACTACCTGCCAAATATTATATGTATCACAGACAATCCACAAAATTTTGTCAAGCATAAAGAAAACTTAAAGCTCCACTTACCACTTTAAGTCTCTTGTACAAGGCCTCCACTCCACAATCCTATGGAGACTCCTTTTGTCTGATTTCTCTCTGCATGCACAAATCCATGTCTCCGGAAAACAAAATAAAATAACCACAAAAGGAAAAATTCAACCACCAATCAAATGCTAACAAAACTGAGAAAAAGATTTTGAAATATGTCCTATCCTGCTTATTGGTTGGGAAATGTCTAAAATCCCAAAACTCCAGTTTCTTTTCTTAGCCCATAACTTCTCATGAAACAAACAGAAACGCAAGGAAAAAAAAAGTGTACAATATTGAGTTTTCAGGAAAAAGATACCTATCCAAAAAAAAAAAAAAAAAAAGTTTCTGTGAAACAAAAACAATATGTCCAATTAACTTACTTAGACACAAGTTGTGGAGTAATGAGTGTAAACTTGCAAAAGCATGCCACTTTTCTGAACTGATACTGATGAGAAATTCTGTTCTAATGATGTTATCTTTCCTTAACTTTTGAATGGGATTGCAAATACTCCATCCACTGCAATTCCCAAAGAAAGCAATGACCTTCAAGAGAAGAAGAGGTCTGTTTCTGGATATTTTTGGAAGGAATTTGTCAGGTGGATACGTTCAAATAAGAATGTATAATGCTAATAACCTCTTATCCTGACTTGGTCAAACGATCCAAAATTTTCTAGTCATCTCATTAGATGCAAGTATCAAGTTGATTCTTTTTTCTTTCTTTTTTTTTTTTCCAATTTAAAGAAATGAAACAGTATAAAACAGGAAAAAAAAAATTTGCACTACTATAATTTTATGCATTTGCTCAGTTGCCAAACTAGGGTTGTGGTAAAGTTAATTCTCCGTCCTCTCTTACTCAAATGCAACCCTTATGTAAAACTGAAAGTTCAAAAGATCTCCATTAAACTGATCAAGTGAAAGCATTTTTCACAAACACTAGCTGGTTTAATCACATTTATTTTAGAAATACTATTTTACCATTTCTTTCTTCTTATAGCCTGTTTAGTCTAGCTCATAAGCTTGCATATTTTATAAGCAAAATAAATTAATGACAGTAAGCTATCCCAAAAATACAATCACGTAATGAAGTTCTCATGGAGATAACATGATTGCAAGCCTACTTTTCCCTAGTCCACTATGTTCAATGTCAATAGGCAACATGGATATGTTCAGTTCCATAATAGATATCCCATGTTCATGAAGCATCCAACAATTACAAAGCCATGGATCATTTTCTACCATTGAATTATATCATTATGATTTACCATTTCTTGTAGAATTAGACACATTTACAGCATTATTCTATTCAATAGTTTACTTATGCAAATCAAATATGTTGCATACAGTGTACATTATACTTATTTGACATACAACAAGAATGACCATATTATTCCCTTGTACACTCCCTGTGCACCAGGGTAATAATTTTTTTGCTGCACTACTTTTATTTATTTTTTTCAATAAAGCTTTTTATTTACTGAAAAAAAATGACCATGTTATACACAATATTACAATTACAATTATATAATAAACAAAATAGTGCTACATACCTCCAAAAGTGAAGTCAAGTTTGCTTCAATATCTTGTTAACATCTTGCTTTGATATAGTAAGAATCAGTTAATGTAGTATTTACTTGTCCTTGAATTGCACCCAAATGCCTGCACAAGCACCACAAATGAGATAAATCCAATATCAAAAACAGTTATCCTGAAACTTTTAAAAATTAAATGCACAGCCCATTAAGAAATTACCTACCATACAATGATGTCAATCCAGATGGATCTTCAAGAGCCTCTTTATAGGTTCACCAATCATATGACCAACATGTGTGTTTGAAAGGCACCTTAACGAAGAAAATGTAAGGAGTTTGAGACTTTTGTATTAAGTGATGGTAATATTTAGGGATACCACAGAAATTTGTTGGTCCAAATCTCTTATATTTATAACAGAGCAAGATGAGGGATTTCAATTTTTTTTTTCTTCTTCCCTACCCCACTAAGATTTTGGCTTGTTGATCATTAGACTTGTAGTCTCCAATCAAGGCTTCTAAAATAAGTAAAGCCTCAGTAGACCTTCCTCGAGGAAGATATTGGTTTAATTTCAGTGAGTATTTGACAGCAGTTTGGAGCTCATGTTTGTTCGAAGTACAGGAGATAATGTTTTTCCATTCCTTTGATCTTCCTTCCAAGCAAATGCCATGTAGTAAGGCAGAAAAAGAAACAGAATCTAGAAGGAAACCCTTACCGATCATCTTATCACACAACTGCAAAGCAATTTTAACCATCCCATATTGGCAAAGGCAGATGATAATAGAATTATATGCCGCAGTTACTTGAACCCATCCATCCGATACCATCCTTCCAAAAAAATCCAAAAACATAGACTTCTCGACCTCCCGAAGCTCATTGATTTCCTTGGGAATTGTAGTTAGTGCAATATTTGCAAACCCATTTACAAGATAATGAAAGATAACATCATTAGGAGTGCACTTGCTCATCAGCATCAATTCAATAAAGGAGGCAGCTTTTGCAAGTTTACAATCTTTACAAAACCTCCCAATAAGTATAGTGTATGTGACAACATTAGGCTCCAATCCACAAGATTGCATCTGTCTGAAAAAATTTTCAGCTTTATTGGTATCTGCCTTGCCGCAAAACCCATTTATGAGGGCAGTGTATGTGACCACATTTGGCTTGCATCTCTGTTTCACCATTAGCCCAAACATCTTTAGTGCACCATCCAAGTCATGCTGCTTTACATACCCATAAATAAGGATGGTATAGGTAAATACATCTGGAACATGATGCCCTTTCCTCATTCTAATGATGCAAGAAAATGCATCTTTCATCATTCCAAATTTGCAAAAACCTTTAATCAAGGCATTATACCCCACAACACCAGGGTTTATACCCTTTTCAATGACGAGTTCAGAGAGTTTTTTGGCCTCCTGAATGTCACCATTTCTGATGAACCCATCCACCAAAGTGGCATAAACAAAAGCATCAGGTTGTACATTTTGGTCAAGCATATCAGCAAAGAGCAACTTGGCAGCAGGAAACCTCCCTTTCTTGCAAAGTCCACTTATTAAAACATTATAAATACGACCATCAGGCAATACTCCCTTTTCCAACATTTTTTCTCGCATTGCCAATGCAACATCAACCTCCCCTGCAAAAATAAGTCCACGGATCAGAGCGCCATATGAAACCAAATCAGGCTTACGTCCCCCTTCTGTCATCTTAATAAGCAAATCTAAGGCCCTATAGTATTCCCCTTGTCTAAAATAAACATGTATAAGAGGAGTATAACTAAACTTGTTCAGCATTAATCCCCTTTTCATTGCCTGCTCTAGAAATTGATAAGCTTCCTCAACCCTCCCCTCTTTACACGAGCCATAAATAAGAGTATTATAAGTTATAATATCTGGCTCACAACCACTCTCAATCATTCTCCCCATTAACTCCACCACTTTAACTGTACAACCATGCTTACATCGAGCATAAATTATATTGTTATATACTTGAGCATTAACTTTCAAACCCCTCTCTTTAATTTCCAACAAAAGTCAATCAATCGCTTCAAAGTCCCTTTCTTGCAAAACCCATTTATCATAACCCCATAAGTTTCCAGTCTAGGTAAGAACCCTTTCAATTTCAACTCCATAAAAAGTCCATTGGCACTTTCAAATTCACCTTTATTGCAATAACCATCAATGAGTGTATTATAAAACACAACATTTGGTATGCAACCCTCCCCCCACCTATCTTCAATGAACTCCCTACATTCCTTGACCTTCCCATCCTTACATAAATCCCTAACCAAAATACAAGTACTATAATTATCCACACAAGAATTCTCAAGCATTTTATCATACACTTGGCGTGCAGTTTCAATTCTCTGATGCTTCACAAGAACATTAAGCAATGAATTGCATGCAAAAACACTTGGCACACAATTATGTATTTCACCCACCACATAATACAATTCAACAGCCTTATCTACCAATCCAGAATCCGCATAAGCTTGAATCACAACACTTAATGCTTCACAAGTAGGCTTTAGTTCCTCAAGTTTCATTCGCTCCAACACCAATTCAATCTCCGAAAACACTTTAAACCTCACCAAAAGTGTCAAAAGCGAAGAATAAGCAGACCCATTCAGTGAACAACTACACGGTTGCTTTGAGGCCCAATCAAAGAACTGTAGACCCAATTCTACATCATGTATTCGATCTAAAACAAAATGGGAAAAGTCTGAAACAACAACATTGGATTCAGAAAAAAAGCTTTCGAGGGACTGCTCCCACTTGTCTCGGGTTTTGAGGATTGAATGGTGCCTTGGACATGTTTGATGAAATTCCTAAATGGCAAGGGTGAAGAAGAAGACACAGGCTTGGGATTGTGAAGGGGTTTCATGCGAGAGAGAAGAGTTTTAGACATGGGAAAAGAGTTGAGAGTGTGAATAAATTCTGGGTTTTTGGGGTTTTGGTGTTTTACTCATATGTGAGTTCCTGAGTGTTTGATATACACATAGACTTCATAAATTAACTGACCTGCAACAACCAATCCATAGATATATCATATCATATCGGCTCAAAATGAAAATGAAAAAATATATAAAATGCATTTCCTAAGGCTATAGCAAGTTTTAGTTTACACATAATTAAGCTAACCTGATCTAGCATCTCTATCTCAGCTAATAAGCTAAGTTCCCTCTCGCCCCTAGGCTTGCTTTTCCATTTACTTCACTCTATTTTGGTTTTTAGCCGGATCCATCTCTACAGCCACACTCACCATCATCAAAAAATTGAATAAAGAAATTTTATTTATATATTTTGCTAAGTGGTAGAGAAGATTTGAACCGTGTCTATTGGAAACACCAAGAAGTGCAGACTGAGTTACAAAGCTCTTGGTCAGTTAATAAGTTAATCATATACAATATATCTTAAAAGATATATTACTAATTATTTTTGAAGTTACATAATTCACATAATGATGATTGTCTTAGTGTTGAAAGGCTTAAGTCACATATTCAATAAGATGATCAAACTAGAACCCAATTATGGGGTGTTTGGTAATGTTCTTTAAACAACAAGTTTCAGTGTTCACCGCAATATGTATTTCCACAATACTTTTTCACCCACGCATATTTCCACAACACTTAAACAACGGTACTAGAAATCTCTTACAAAGCCTTTATTTCTTAAGAATTCACACATCGTGTTGTGTTCATATCTATAGTTCCTAGGATATCAAGTACTAACCAAGTAATGAATATGTTAAATTTTCAAAACCCAAATGAAATACTAAGTCATAAACAAAAGTAACAATAACCCAATTCCAAATACACGAAAGACAAATAAACTAGTGGCCACAAAGGCCTCGCTTACCCTTTGGGGCGAGGAAACGACACCGGATTAAGAGAGGGACGGAGCTTGTGGCCTGAGAAGTTGGCTGAGACGCTTCTGCCGGCGAAGGAAGTGAGGAATTTGGTGCTCACATTGGCCTGTGGAGTGCAAACCTCGAAGCTGCAGTAGCCACTTCCATGGCCATTAGCTTGCAGAGAGAGAGAGGATTTAAAAAATCACATTGGTAATGTAATGGGCTTTGTGTTTCAACTAGAGGAACAAAACTCAATCTATTAGGCCATTTTGAATCTAACCCAAGTCCAACCAAAGTACCAAACCAATACACCAATTTTTTTTTTTTATTAGAATCAATACACCAATTTATGGGTTAAATAAAGTTTGGAACCTAGAGACTAGAGAAGGGTAAATTGGGTTAGATTGGAGTCATTAGACATTTGGGGGTCGATTTTTGGTTTAAAAATTGTCATTAAATTTTTTTTTTCATATAAAAAAATTTCTATAAAATTAATAAAAATATTTTTTTATGTGAGATTTTTTTTTCCTGAGAATCTTTTTTTATTATTTAATTGCATATTTAATGGCAATTTTTTATCAAATTAGACGAATACCTGAATTGAATAAATTTTAAAATTTAGAGGATTCAGTTGAATGAAAATAAAGTTAGTAATGAAATGAATTTCAGTTAAATTTAGAGTGTAATTTGCATTTCATCATTTTATTTTATGTTGTGGGATAAATAAAGTTTGGAACCTAGAGAGTTGTGAATTTTAATACACAAAATTTTTTTTTTAGGCTAAAATGCAAATTATAAGTTTGACTGAAATTTATTTTAGTTCTTTAACTTTATTTTCGTTCAATTGAGTCTTTTAAGTTTTAAATTTATTCAATTCAAGCATTTTGTCTAATTTCATTTAAAATTTGCCATTAAAAAATATTTTTCTCATATAAAAAAGATCTATAAAATTAATAAAATTTTTTTATAGATTTGTTGTAGTGCCTATGGGCCCAAAGCACGTATTGGGCCAGCCCAAAGGCTCCCGTAAGGAGGAAAGTCCAACCCAACAACATGAAATGGTCCGAGGACATAATAACTCCAGCATACGATGCCACGTGACAAAGGAAGGTGCCATGCATGAGCAGAACACCACGAGACATGACGTCCGAGGATGATCTTATCCTCAGCAGCATGCTGCCGAGGACAGTATTAGTGATCTGGCGGTTCAAGGACTCCCGTACTAAGGACCTTGTATGCAATAACTGAGAGAACGAGGATAAGGGATAAAAGGAGTTGATAGACAAATATCAAAGAAAAAGCTGCTACCACCGCATTGAAGGCATTGTACCTACCTCTCTGCCCGCATTAATGAAAAAGTGACGCCTAAATATTGGAATTCAACCTTATCTTAACAGCCAAAGACCTTAGTAAGAAGGGGTGATAGGACAAGTATCCAAGAGAAAGATCCAGACTACATGTAGAAGAAAGGAAAAGGGATGCAGGCCTATAAAGGGTGAGTAAAGAAGAAACAGAGGGGGGGGGGGGGGAGACAGAGAGACTACAGAGAGAACTTGTAAGGAAATATCAAAAATTGTCCTCGGCATTAATATATGAAGCAATATTTCATCTGTCTAGGAGATGTATGCATGTATTCTGTGATTTAATCTAACTTTTGTGTTATCTATCGTCCAAAAACCTAGATTAGAAGCCCGCTCTTTATAAATTCATTGTTTAGGGCTAATTGGCCTGGTCTGAAAGTCCGACTTTGCACCAGCCTGATTTGTGCCCTTACATTTGTTTTTCAAATAATTTTATTTCTTAAGTTAATCTTAATGACAACTTTTAATGGAATTGGACGTAATATCTGAATTGAATAAATTTGAAATTTAGAGAATTCAATAAAACAAAAGTAAAGTTGGAAGACTAAAATAAATTTTAATCAAGCTTAGAAAGTATAATTTGTGTTTAGCCTTATTTTTATTTTTTATTTTTACTAAAAACCATTTTATTAAATTACTTTTAAGAATGTTATTCTACAGTATAACAAAAATAGATTACAAAAGCTAAAATATCACACAATATCAACACAATAACCACGTTAAAACTGTCAAAGACAGACTAGGACATCAATAGGGAATTGTGATAGTTATCCAAACTATTGTGATGATTGAAGACTCAAAGAAGTGATATGATAGTTTAAGGCTTGTTCGGCAGCAGATTTCAAACAACAGTATGGTTCCAAAAAAAAAAACCATGTTTGGTAAGGTTGTTTGGTTAAGAGTATTTCAATTACAGTTTACAATTCAGACTTTAGAGTGTTTAAACATTATATTTTGAGTGCACATCCAAATCAATTTTAAATTTTTTAGTCACAATGTTAAGTGGCATTGTTGTATATATATTGAAAACCGTAAGACCCACACACCTGGCATGTGACTGATAGCACCTTTTTTTTTTTTTTTTTTTTTGAGAAAATGACTGATAGCACCTAATGGTGCATTTTCTCTCTCGTTTACAACCTTTTCTCTTCTCTCTAATTACTTCACCTCATCTCTCTCTCTCTCTCTCTCTCTCTCTCTCTCTTCACCTCTATTAATTGTTTTTGCTCTTTCTCTCAGATCAGATGAACCAATACCATTATAACCAACAACAACAACAACAAAATAATGCCAAACCCAAAAAACTACACCTACTTCTTCTTCTTCTTCTTCTTCTTTTTCCCAACAATACAAAAGATCTATTGAAGTTGATAGACATAGAGGAGGCAATTCTCCAAGATCATCATATCAAAAAAAAAAAAACTTGTTTAAGATCAGAAGTTCAGATCTAAAAATAACAACAATAATGACCCATGGGCTTTGACTATGTCTGTGTGGCTATGGGAATGGGTGGGACCATGGGAGTATCCAGGGACGGAACCAGGATTCATATCTGAGGGGGGCCAAAGCTTAAAGCCAAAAAAAATTATGAAAATAAAAACTAACATCTATTTCATATTCAATAAAATACTACATACAAAATAAGTATTTCTTAAATATTTTATATTATAAAACACATCAACAAAGTATAACATACAAAATAAGTGTTTCTTATTTTGTGCATGATTTTTGTTTAGTCCATATTTATGTTTTTTTAATTTTGTTTTTGTAGTTAAAAGGGCATGAATTTTTTTTATTTCTTTTCTTGTAAGTCAATATCTAAATATTTTAGAGGAGGAGAGATAAATATATATATATATATATATATATAAATATTTAAGGGCAAACTTTAATTTTTTTTATACCAAATTTTTTTTTTTTAATGGGGGGTGGGCCATGACCCCCCTCTGCCCTACTGTAGTTCCGCCCCTGGGAGTATCTCTCTCTCGTTCTCATCAAATTAAAAGCATTGTGTTGTTAGAAAAAGTTACAAACTTTTTACCTACTTTTTCTAAGGAATACCTATACATACTAAACACAATTATATTTTTTCACATGTAAAATTATGTTATTAGAAATATAATATTAACCATATTTTTTTTTTCATTATGAATACTTCAAAAACACATGTTTTCACAACACATTTTAAACCATAATTTTTGCATCAACTATTTCATCGTAAATACAACTATTGCATCAATAATTAAATTATTTAATAAAACCACTTAAATAAAAGTGAAAAATTAGAATAATAGCACATAAATAAAAGTTATTTGATTAAAATAATTTAAATAACTTTATATTAAAAAATATACAGTATGTGATTCAAAATAAATCTATCTTTAAAATCCAAATTCAAATCCAAATTTAAGTATCCCAACAATAAATTTTAAAAATATAAATTTCAAATCATTCTATATATAAAAGACATCCAAATAAAGAATTTAATAATGAATTTAGAATCAAGGTCTTCAAATATATTGATCTAGAATCCAAATTTAAGTATCCAAATGTAACCTAGAGATTGAGACCCTTTACAAATGGAATACCCCAATTTATAAAGACAAAAGGATTAGAAAAGAACATCCATTATACACGACATTCCTCTAAATGGTCTTAACAAAGGTTTAAGGCCCATTACAACCATAAAAATATCTAGTGTAAAGGTTCTTCAAAGACCAACCTACTAATTCATGGGAGCACAATTTGCATTTCTATCGACCCATTAATTTGAAGGAACAAACTAAAAGTTTTGCCTAACTTCAAATAAGCAACTAGTAATTCTCTGTTAGCTTGTTCAACTAAGTGTTGGTTTGGAAATAATTTATTTAGTTTTGTTGAAAGTGTGCTAAAATATAATTGTACATTGAAAAAAAATGTAAAAAATTGAGAAAATATGAAAAAAAAAATAAAGTTTTAAAAAGATATACATAAAAACTAAAAGTTAAAAGTCAAAAAATGAAGCTAATACCAAATAGGCTCTAAAGCGTATATATAGACTTTGAAATCGCCTTCCGTCTAACTTTCTCAGGGTCACAACTTATATAGGATACTGCCAATTGAATAGCCCACAAACATGCCTATGCTTTAGCTTGGAAATAGACATTAGTGCTTGCTTTTCTACTCAAGGCAAATCCCAATGTTCCTTTCCAATCCCTAGCAACCATGGGAATGATGGGACAGTCCTTCCCAATAGTGCGCTACATCACAATTAACTCTAATGAATCTCGGCTCTCGACAATTACGTACAAAGTTGAATCTTGGGGAATGATCATTGAAGTTGGTACTTCTTGTATTCCAATACTCCTTAAATAATTTTCTCTTCTCAACGCTTTAACCAAATTCTATTTATCCACGGAAGACCCCTCATGTTGGACCAAAATTCTATTCTTTCACACTTGGTTTAGGATTAAGGTTTCCTGCCAACACAACTTATTCTTTTTGCTCATCATCTAGTTCTCACTTTGTTGGGGTTGACAATAAGATTACTATTAATGAAATAGAATTCTCTACCTTAATTTTGTCCCCTCTAATTTCCCAACATCTACCAAACCACGTTCCTATATATGACTACTTAACATTGCTAAAGCATGTGTATGGAGGGTTCTTGCTCGATCATGTACACAAAATGGGAACATACCTCACTAGTTTTTATTTGGTGGGAAATAAAAATAACACTATATGCCAAATGCATCTTAAGTCTATCATGAAGCTTTGTCTTCTAGATTCTACCCTCAATGGAATCTGGATGGCTTGAAGCAATAATGTTTGCAACCACTTTGTATGCTAACTTAACAGTTAGATTACCATTATTGATAATTGTCCGTATCCATCTATCCACTCAACCTATGTGTCATAGTGGGATTTTCTTGATGGCCGAAGTCGTGGCTTCATTAAACCGTAAGTTCAAGCTAACTACATTTAACCAAACTTCTTGTTATATATCAGTTGAGATACTACCAAACAACGATTTCTCTAAGCAAAAGAGTACAAATTATGAATAAAATTTAGGTTGTCTAGGATCCAAGTATCCTCCTAAACTAGGATGTTATCCCCATTCCTAACTAGGCGAAAAGTTCCTTTTGACAATAGTGATTCAACCCTTTGCAAACTTCTCCACATCCATGAGGCTTTCTTTGTTGAACTTGACCTCAACTAGTTACTTCCTAACCTATATTTTGCTAATAGAATTTTAACACACGAGTTTTCCTTACCCGATAGCACCTGCGAAGAAATGACGAGCATTGCCATATTGATGGTGAAAAAAACCTAAAGCCCCACCTCCTTCAACCAAAGGCCTACATAGGGATGACCATGCCAAAGGGATGAGATGTTTGGAAGGATCTTTCTTTGAATTACACCATAATCTCCTAAATATTACATCCATATATTCACACATGCTTTCGGGGAATTAAAAGTCTAATATAGCATATATTAAGGTGGCCTAGACCACTAATTTAGCAGGTGTAGCCCGCCACATCCACGATAGATTTTTACCTTTCCAACCACTAGTTTTAACTAAAGGAACCCCTATATATTTGATCCCATAATATAGCTTAATTAGCGTCAATTAGTTTTTAATTTACTTTAGAAATTGTCAGCGTACTACTTTCAAGGGAAATCCCCCAAACCTTTTCAAGTTGATGAACATGCATGATTAAGCACAATAGGTGTTTAAGCACTTCATGAGAGTATTAACCTCATCCATGTGAATAACTAGTTAACTATTGAATAAATTTCTATATTATCTATTAATTTTTCAAAGAAGAATCTTCAATTAGTTCATTTATGCAATTTGAAATGCCATGCACTCTTAGACCATCAAACTAGTTGAGCCTAAATTAAAGGATAAAATTTTTCCACAACTCATGTTAGAGGAATCTCCCACAAAAATCGATAGTAATGGAGTATCCATCATATGAACATGATATTAATTTAAAAGAAACAAGTACAATTACAGAGAAACCATTAAAGAATCTACTATAAACAAGTAATATTTGAATTATCCAAATTCGTTTGATATAGTTTATTTTTTAATTTTTTTTAAAAGTAGGTAATTTTTCAACCAAAAAAAGAATGGATAATTATTAATTTACATTTCATTGTGATTGTGAACATATAGAAGGTCATAACGCCTTAAAATGTATACTTGTTATGTATTTATGTGGGCGTTATCTCCTTTAATTTGTATGATTAAGTCATGATTTGTATTAATCCCTTTATATGAACTTTGTATAATACACCGTTCATGTATCTGTTTATGTTAATCTTACATATAGAAGGTAAACTAGTAGTACTAATTTTCAAAAAAGAAAGTGAAAAAACTAATAGGACAAATGTTTTTTCCATTCCTTTGCTCTTCCTTCCACTCAAATGTCATGTAGCAAGCCAACAAAAGAAACAAAATCTAGAAGGAAACCTTAGCTTTCATCTTATTACACAAATGCAAAGCAATTTTAACAATTCCATATTGGCAAAGGCAGATGATAATAGAATTATATACCGAAGTTACTTGAACCCATCCATCTGATACCATCCTTCCAAAAAAATCCAAAAACATAGACTTCTCAACCTCTTGATGCTAATTGCTTTTCTTGGGAATTGCAGTCAGTGCAATATTTGCAAACCCATTTACAAGATAATGAAAGGTAACAACATTAGGAATGCACTTGCTCATCAACATCAATTCAAAAAAGGAGGCAACTTTTGCAAGTTTACAATCTTTACAAAACCTCCCAATAAGTATAGTGTGTGACAACAACATTAGGCTCCAATTAATGTCCACAAGATTGCATCTCTCTGAAAGTTTTTTTCAGCTCTATTACTATCTAAACCCATTTATGAGGGCATTGTAGGTGACCACATTCGGATTGCATCTCTGTTTCATCATTAACCCAAACATCTTTAGTGCACTATCAAAGTCATGCTGCTTTTACCTTTAATCAAGGCATTATACCCCACAACACCAGGGTCTATACCCTTTTCAATGACGAGTTCAGAGAGTTTTTTGGACTCCTGAATGTCACCATTTCTGATGCACTCATCCACCAAAGTGGCATAAACAAAAGCATCAAGTTGTACATTTTGGTCAAGCATATCAGCAAAGAGCCACTTGGCAGTAGGAAGCCTCCCTTTCTTACAAAGCCCACTTATTAAAACATTATAAATACCATCATCAGGCAATACTCCCTTTTGCAACATTTTTTCTCGCATTGCCAATACAACATCAACCTCCCCTGCGACAATAAGTCCATGGATGAGAGTGTCATACGAAACCAAATCAGGCTTATGTATTCCTTCTGTCATCTTAATAAGCAAATCTAAGGCCTTGGAGTATTCCCCTTGTCTACAATAAACATGTATAGGAGGAGTATAACAAAACTTGTTCAGCATTAAACCCCTTTTCATTGCCTGCTCTAGAAATTGATAAGCTTCTTCAACCTTCCCCTTTTTATACAATCATTAATAAGAGTATTATAAGTTACAATTTTGTATATTCAACATGCACAATTTTTCAATGAAACCATTGAATGTACGCAATTTATTGAAGAATAAACAATTTTGTAAATTCAATTCACACATTTTTACGTTCTTTGAAAAAATGTGCATGTTAAATGTACAAAATAGAGATTTCGAGAGCTTGTATTGTGAGTACAAAAGAGAAATTCTTAAACCTAGTTTCACTAATCCGTCAATTCAAATTTAAAATCTCAAGATGAATTTTTTGTTTGGTGATTTAAGCTAAAGTCATAGTACCTTCTCAGTGCTAGAGCGGATAAGAATCTTTAAAGCAGTTCTTGAACTCAAATGCGATTCGCGTGGAGTATTTCAAATAAGAAGAGTCCAAGCTATTTGGAACAAATTATGGGGTGTTAGTAAAAGTATCTTCAAGGTAGAGACTAGGATCATGAGTTTGATTTGGTTGGAAACTTCAATTTTAATAGTGAAACTAGCTGCGAACTTGTGTGTTGCGCATGATAATTATTTTTACGCTAATTGCAAACTCGCGCATTGCGCTTGATTTGGCCTTTTACTGCAGGTCGCTGTCGTACTTACTCAGCTCGAGGCCATTCATCCTGCTGGCTGCTCTTCTTAGGGGCTGGTTTGTCAATTTTTTTTTTTTTTTGGCATTCTCATTAAATATATTTTTATTAATATTATTGTTTTAGTTATTAATAATTGGTTTTTATTGTCATTTAAGTTAATAAAAACCTTAAATAGAACTTAAAAAAAAAAAACTTTTGTATATATTTATTTATTTGTATTTAATGTGAATCTTTACATATACCATCAAGTAAACTTTATATATCTCACTTCTTTAGATGCGTAAAACTATAGACTAATACTCCATAATGATAGTTACTAATTAATTTTATCATGTTTTTAATGATCTCATTTGTAATACTTATTATTATTATTATTATTATTATTATTATTATTATTATTATTATTATTAGTATTATTATTTATTGATAATTTGCATAACAGAGATATTAAATGAGAGGTAGCATCGTTCATTAGATTTTCAAAAAGTTATAATGTATGAAAATTATATATATATATATATATATATATATGTAATTTATTTCTTATGCAATTTCTATTATTACTGGAGAACATTACTTTTTTAGTTATGATTAGAAATATGGTTTCCATGGTTAAAGTTTGATTATTTTTAAAATTTAATTTTAGTACTATAATTGTATTTAATTGTTGATTATTGATTTAATTTTTGAAGTGAATGTAACGGTTTATTTTACTACAATGTAAAGTTTTTAATATTCTTCGTATGATTATCTCTATTTTGTATATTACTTCTCCTTACAACCTCTTTGTTTTCCAATTAACGGTTTATAATGACATTTGATTTTTTTTTTTTTCCTTTATATACTCTTTATCTATAATGACGTTTTATGATGATTCTATGGCATTAAATATGCATTATTAGTTTCTTTATATTATATTTGGTTTGATATCCTCATTAATATTTTTTATATAGTGTTTCTAAATTGGCATTAGTTTTGTATTCTATTTTTACTTTAACGTATTGGGTGTGAGAATGAGCGTTTCTTTAGTATTACTCCACTTTATGAGGACAATTTTTTTTTTTTTATTGAATCAAAGTAAATGTTATATATTTAATTTTTTAAAATAAAAAAGGAGAGAAAATTTAAATAATTTAATGAAATGGAAGATGTGGCTAAATTTAAATTTTGAATAAAATAATATGGGAAGAAAAAAAAAAGTAAAAGTAAAAGACATACCGTTTATTCCAAATTTTTTTCTTCATCACTTTCAAAAAATGTAACCATTAGTTTCTTTTTATTATGGCTCTTTTGTAATTTTAATAAATTCATATGTAGCTTTAGTTGTTATTTGTTTGAAATATTATTTTCTTCTTGATTTTAGAAGTGATCAATATTGAGAAAAATAATGACTTTTTTCTTTTCATTAAAAAACTTTGTATTTAAATAAATTCTTGCCTAATTTTGATTGTATACCATGTTTCCGTATATTATATTTTTTCTAATTCAGTGATGAAATATTAATTTTCAATGACTTCACATTCGTTTGAGATTGCTTTTATTTATTTATTTAAAAAGCTATATAAGAGTAAAGTTGTACATCCCATAAAGAAATAATTTGAGAAGTAATTATATATAAGTTGGATTTCAATCTTATCCAAACCCAAATTTAAAGTGATTGAATAATTATAATTTGTAATAATCGCTAATCTATGCAGTGCATTGAAAAGATTTGCAAAAATGTGTAACATATAAACACTCCATCACTGATGAAACAATTTCTATTTTGTTAAAGTGAAAACTAAAATATTAAGAAGACTCCACATATACCATGTAAAGATCATTGGCACCTATTGTCACAAAAACATGTCATGACCCAACTCGAATTCTAAATTTGCAACCATGACTGACATGTTAATAACTAAATACCAATCCTAGTCTAATGTTGAATTTAATAAGATGAGAATAGGAAAAAAAAAAGTAAAAATAAAAGATATAACAATAAACACTAAATTATCCAAATCATGCTATGTAATAGGATAATATTTTACAATCAAAGAGAACAAAAAAAAAAAACACTTAAAACACAAAACTATATCGCATCAATCCAAATTAGAGTTCTAAAAAACACAAAATTTATCAACCTAAAGCATAGATGCAACAAAAATAAAAAATCCACAAAAAAATTGAGAGAGAGAGAGAGAGAGAGAGAGAGAGAGAGAGAGAGAGAACCTTTTTGGGAGGGAAAACTATGCAAACAATGGAAGAGCGAATGACAAATTTATAATAACATGGGGTGAATAAGAAGAGACAAAATAAGGGTAAATGAAAAGAGAGATGAATAGTGATATTAAGGTAGAAGATAGTGGGGAGATGAAAAGGTAAAGAAAGGGGAAATGTTGGAGAATAAGGTGTGAATAAAAAGAGACAAAATAAAGGAAGATGAATGGTAATATTAAGTTAGGGGGTAGTGGGGAGATGAAAAGGTAAGGGAGGGAGAAAGGTTGGAGAAAGTGTATATATTAAAAAAAAAAAAGTGAATGTAGAAAAAAATATTATAAGAAAATTAATAAAAAAATAAAAGGGTAATGACGTGGCCGCTGATGTGGCTTAACTGGAGCGTAGTAACAATGAATGCTACGCTTTAGCTTTTAGATATATATAGATTCCTTCTTATCTTGGGAGTTAACTCTTATATGGTTGTTTTTTTTTTTTTTTTGTGGATGTTATCTATTAGTTGTCTATGAGTTATCAATGACTTTTTTTTTTTTTTTTTTTTTCAGTTGACTTGCAATATGAGTGAAGGAAAACTAAATGGGACGACTGATTAGTGTCAAGAAAAAAAGATCAAGCATGGTGTCAAGAAAAAAAATATTAATCATTTTAGTGAACACTATACACTCTCGTTAGGGGTGGGGGGAGATCAATTAGTGTGGAGAAACGGTTATTAATTGTATGTAGAAAATAAATTTGGAAGCATTTTCATTTTTGCGAGCACTGTCCACTTTTTGATATTTGATGGTAGCCACATAATAAAAATAACAAATTTATATAATTTATGAGCAGTGCTAGATGCACCAAAAAAATATACAGACTTTTTCACTCTCCTTACACGAGCCTTCACATCAACTAGATTCCACTGCACTTCAAATGTAAGAGGGAGTTCAATTTATTGTGAACATTTTCATTGACTCTAGCATTTTCGATAACTTATATGCGTACAAAACAATCACCACCATTTCCTTTATTACAATATATATCTATAATTGTTTTTCAAGGAATAAGTTTCTTCTTGACTATTGCTTTGGGAATTGGGGGAGAGGGAAGATGTGGTTTCATGAGAATTGGAATGGATGGTGGAAGTGACTTTCCAAAACCTTTAAATTAATAAATTAAGGCAAAGGCTTTAAAAGAGGGAGTGGTTTCTTAAAAATTGGAATAGGTGGCAAAAGTGGCTCCTTGAAACCTGGAATTGGTGGTAGAAATGGTTTCTTAAAATCAGGAAGAGGTGGAAGAATTGGTTTTTTAAAACTTGGAATTGGTGGTAGAAATGGTTTCTAAAATCAGGAATAGGCAGAAGAAATGGATTCTTAAAACCTGGAATTGGTAGAAGTGGTTTCTAAAAATCAGGAATAGGTGGGATAATTGGCTTCTTAAAACTGGGAATTGATGGTAGATTTGGTTTCTTAAAACCTGGAATAGGTGGAAATGGTTTCTTAAAATCAGGAAAAGGTGGAAGAATTGGCTTCTTAAAACCTGGAATTGGTGGTAGAAGTGGTTTCTTAAAACCTGGAATTGGTGGAAGTGGTTTCTTAAAATTGGGAATAGGTGGAAGAATTGGCTTCTTAAAACCTGGAATTGTTGGAAGTGGTTTCTTAAAATCAGGAATAGGTGGAAGAATCGGTTTCTTAAAACCTGGAATTGGTGGTAGAAGTGGTTTCTTAAAACCTGGAATTGGTGGAAGTGGTTTCTTAAAATTAGGAATAGGTGGAAGAATTGGCTTCTTAAAACCTGGATTTGGTGGTAGAAGTGGTTTCTTAAAACCTGGAATTGGTGGAAGTGGTTTCTTAAAATCAGGAATAGGTGGAAGAATTGGCTTTTTAAAACCTGGAATTGATGGACGTGGTTTCTTAAAATCAGGAATAGGTGGAAGAATCGGCTTCTTAAAACTTGGAATTGGTGGTAGAAGTGGTTTCTTAAAACCTGGAATTGGTGGAAGTGGTTTCTTAAAATCAGGAATAGGTGGAAGAATTGGCTTCTTAAATCCTGGAATTGATGGAAGTGGTTTCTTGAAATCAGGAATAGGTGGAAGAATCGGCTTCTTAAAACCTGGAATTGGTGGTAGAAGTGGTTTTTTAAAACCTGGAATTGGTGGAAATGGTTTCTTAAAATCAGGAATAGGTGGAAGAATTGGTTTCTTAAAACTTGGAATTGATGGAAGTGGTTTCTTGAAATTAGGAACAGGTGGAAGAATCGGCTTATTAAATGGAAACGGTTTTTTAAACGATGGAAATGGCTTCTTAAGAACTGGAATTGGTGGTAGTATTGGTTTCTTGAAACTTGGAATAGTTGGAGGAAGTGGCTTCTTGAAAACTGGAACCGATGGTGGTAATGGCTTCTTGAAAATTGGAGTTGATGGTGGAAGCGGCTTCTTCAAAATTGGAACATGTGGTGGCTTCTTCACAACTGGACCATGTGACGGCAATGGCTTCTTGAAAATTGGAATGGGTGGAAGAAGTGGCTTCTTAAAAGTTGGAATTGGCGGAAGAAATGGCTTCTTGAATGTAGGAATGGGTGGTAGAAGTGTCTTTTTAAAAATTGGAACTTTTGGTGGGTGTGGATTTGTAAGAATGGGAATTGATGGTTTCTTAAAGATTGGAATGTGTGGTGGAAAAGTTTTCTTGAATCTTCCTTTATCAAGATCTATGGTTGCTTTGAACCCTTCAGTGTTAGACTTTCCATTGGTGGTTACACTAATCCCTGCACAAACAAATACATTAAAATGAATCATTTAGAATTATTCACAATGCCCAACACAAACAATTACTATCACTTCTAAAAATAAAAAATAAAAACAGATACTATCATGATGATCTGTCATTTAAAATTATATGATGGAACAAAAAGAATGATATTATATGCAAGGATGTCTTATTCTTTGTCCTTTGATATAGAATATGACTTTGGAATGAAGAAACCTTAGATGTTAAGAGCAATATCTATTGCTGGTGGTGTTAGAAATTTTTTTAAGGGGGGGCGCGCGCTTAACTTTAATCTTATAGTCATTTAAGGGAGGCTTATTATCACTTTTTTAAAAAATAAATAAACTCATAGTTTACAATGAGAAAGAGAGGAGATTTATACTCTGGATGTCATGGACACTAAAAGGTATTAATCAGTTGAATTACAAATCTCTTAGCAAAGAAACTTGATTAACCTTATTGTATAGACATGTAATCTTTTATATGTGTAATCATTTTTCTTCTCATCAAATCAAATGCTATGTGCTCAATGATTCATGGGCCCACACACACACACACACACACATATATATATATATATATATATATATATATATAACTTGAAAAATTTTCTTTTACAAGTTTTTGGCAAAATTTTGAAATAAAGTTGTGATTAAATCCTTCCCATATTATAGAGAAGTGAATTAAACATAAAAAAATAATAATAAATGAGGTAATAAGAAAGGAATCAAAACAGGCCGGTATTCCTCTAAAAAAAATAGAGTGGTAATATTACATTTTACTAAAACCCACTTATGATAAATTTATAGCCTATTATATTTTTTTTTCTTATATATATATATATATATATATATATATATATATATAAACAAATCCTAGGAAGACCTTGGGGTTTACAGGAATGACAGTCTCAACATATCAGATAACAAGTTCTACAAGGCTCAAAAGAAAACTCCTGCAACAGATTTTCTGGGTTAAATACAAATATGAAAGACAGATAACTGGGAAGCAATAGTTAATTTGAACAGATAGACACAGAATAACCAACAGATGGATAAAGAAGGAGGCTCAGCCTACCATTCACAGATATTCCAACGGATAAAGGTGAAATACACAAAGATGATGAAAAAATAACTGATGAATGAATATATAAATGGGAATGGAAGAGTTATATATATATATAGTTTTAAAAAAAAGGGTCGATAGTTGATCTGTGGTGAGAAAGGGGCAAAGAAACAAAAGATACCATTCGGAGAGTTTTGTTGGTGCAGAGCTTAATTGTTATATTTCTTTATTTAGTATTCCACAAAACGTGTTCTGCTTTTAAAAGCGGAAATTTTTTTTGTGTTCTATTGAGCTTGTTTTTCATTGACTATAAAAACATTTTCATAGACTTCTACTATACTAAACACCAAAAACTTAAAAAAAAAATTAAAAAAATTTCATCAAAACAAATAGAGTAATTTCACTTTTCAGATAAGCTTTGTATGGTGATTGTTTCTTTGGTTTGTAAAATGAATGCCATAGACAATTAATTTTTCTTTTTGTTTAAATGTTTTCATGGTAAATATATCTAGTGATGGAACCACCACTAGACCAGAGGGACTTCAAAAGTTTTAAATTGCATATTTTTTTTTTAAATAAAATTTTTAATTATTTTCAAAAAATTCATACTTCACCCCCCTCCAAAATTGAAAATTAACCAATCCCAAAATTGAAAGTTGGCCCAAAAAGCTCAAAAATTAGAATAAGAAATTGGCCTATATTTGTGATTGGTGGGCCCCTTAAAAAAACCTATTTTAACACACGAATCAAACACACACACACATATATAACTCCACTTACAAAAATAGTAATGACTTATATGCATTAACATATGTTCGGTATAACACTTCTATTGTAGGAACCGAAATTAAAAGTTTAGAAATTTAAGAGTTGGGTGCTGCCATGCTATCTAGCCCCACCTAAAAGATTACTAGTGTTTTTTTTTTCCCTCTCTTCTCAATTAGCGAGATAACTTTACTGCTGAATGATATTGATTAATATTTTTTACACTGTCAATTGTAATAATTGAATCATCGTTTTAGTGAAGCTATGATGGAGTTTGTTATTATTAGCTCAATTTTATCTTCTCAAGGGGGTACATAAGTATTTTTAATTACATTTGACGATATTTGTTTGTTATAAATAAGTTTTATCAATAAGATTTCACAAATTATGAAAAAACTAGTTCTAAAATCGAAATTCACCATTATAATAATAATTTAGGATATTTAGACTTCAAAATTGTAATTTTTTTTAATTGTGTCAATGATTAGTAAGGACTATAAATCAATAGCATAACCATTTGTTTATAAAGTGAGCATATTGTTTATGAAAATTTTATTTTTCAACAAAATGAAAGATCTAACAAAATCTGACTTTTTATATTGTTACTGATAATTTTTTGGGATTTAAAAAAAAAATTGAATTCTATTTTGATAGATAATATATGATTAAGCTGAAGTATATTAGGGGAAAAAAATTGTATCTTTTATATTGCTAATACTAGATAGATGCCAGTTTTATTTTTCATATATTCATTTATTTTTTGTTTAATTTTAGTAAAATCTTATTATTATTAGCAACTGTAACAAATTAGCAACAAGCAGTAGCTACAAGTCTACAAATCCTAATGTTTAAACAATGAAGTAAGCAGCTATGAACTAGCCTAAAATAACTGACCAAAATACCCTTATATGTTAGAGAACAAATATACCTGAAGAGTCTTGACCAGGTTCACCATAGCAGCTCACAGCAAACGAGAAGCACACCAAGAAGCCCAGAAGAGCCCCTTGACAAAAGGATCTAGTCTTCATAGTGAACAGTGCTTAAGCGATTAGGCTTTGCACTTCTACTAGTTGTTTCAAGCTTTGAGTCACTTTGAGACTTTTGAGTCTTGTAGGTCTCATTATATATTGTGAGCTTTGTAAAGCTGTTTAATCGGTTCACCTACGCAGCACTAACTAAGGGCTTCATTGCATGAAGTCTTGGGGCCTTTCTGATTTATTTCTCTTTAAGGTAAATGATAATTTCAGTGCTGGCTGACTTTGCTACTCAAAATGCCGAAAATGTAGTTGTACATACTGTACTATACAGTTGTTGCTTTTATGCCCTAGCTTCGAAGATGGCAAGTTGGCAAAACCCCACTAATATACATGCATTGTGTATACCATTTCCAGGTTTGGCCTTGTCATGTTATTCCTCTCATGTCACGTCTCACATGACAGGATATATGTTACAATAATAGTTGTTGGTTTTTCTTTTTCTTGTTTCTTTTTTGTCAAACTTTGATTGGACTGCCTTGGACCCGAGTTCCACTTAGGAAAGTCGAGTCCGCTACTTACATCTTTCCAACCTGCTATAGCGAATGTATGCTTTCAAATCACAGAAGTACCAAATTTGGAGCAATGTGATTAGGGAAAAAGAAAGCACTCTCCAAACTTAGAGAAAACTAGTTTTGGCATATGTTGATTGTTGAATGCATTGGAAAAAAACTTTCGTGAAGGCGTTGGTAAAACTAATGTCGGATTTCTGCTCTTCTATTGTTGGGGCCTTCTATGAATTTTATGGCATTTTAGCAGCTGGGGCGAAGCTAGCTTATCTTTGGGGGAATTGAACCTCCTCACTTGAAATTTTTAAATAAATAAATAAATATATATACACATATAATATTTTTATTACTTTAATTTATCCTTAAAATATACTTTTGCACATCCTAACTTAAATCTTGCACATCCTAATCACATATTAGCTCAGCTCAACACAAAGCCAAACACCAACAAAAATTAGCCCATTCCAAAATTGACTAAACAACAACATAAATCACAAACCTCTTTCTCTCTCTCTCTCTTTGAGATCTTTGACCTCATTCTCATGAATCTCATCTTATCTCTCTTTTTTTTATCTAAATATCTAATCAGCATCTCCGAGTACTCTTAAGATTAAAAAGTAAATGTTTGTGAGTTGTGGGTGTTTCTCTTTATTATAAATTTATATTATATGTTTGTGAGGATGTGTCTAATATTGATTGTGTATGTTTTTTTTTTGTTACAATGTTATTTGTGTGAATTTGTATGTGTATAATATGAATATTATATAATTTAATATTTAGGAAACACATAAATGTGTATATTGTTATCATTTTATAATAACTTTTTGTAATATAGTTAGTGATTCAAGAAAAAAATAGTATAATTAGTAATTGTTCAAGAATTTGATTGGTTAAATAGACATTTAGTGTATTATTTATGTGTGGATGAGTGTGGTTGTGTATGCCAATTTATTACAATTAATGTTAGTTGGTTGAGTTTTGTCATTTAGTTTAAAATATTTTTATAGAAATAATAACACATAGATAATGAAAACTTAATAAAATAAAAAATAAAAAATTATACAAATTTAACAAAATAAAATGGTCGCATCTACTCACATTAACAATAAATATTGATAACTAATTTTGAATTATTGAATTATCTTGTAATGATTTCAAAATATAAAAACTCGTAAAAGGAAATTGAAAAACTTCATGTATTTTGTTTTTTTTTTTTTTTTGGTTGATAAATTGATGTATTTAAGTTCCTTTTTATTAAATTTTTTTTAATTTAAATTTCTTAATGACTCATTTAAAAAAATTTCCTGAAGCCACCATTATTAGAAGTACCGCGCGCCAGGATCCTCCAGATGAAGGGAAAAATGCTTTGGGCCAATGAGTATTTGACAAACCATCAACCTAGAGTAGTGGGATTTTATAAAAAGCTAAGTTGTGTTTTATTCCGTTTATGGCGATTTGGTTGACTCAATCCCAGCGCTCAAGAGTCAAGACTTGTAGGATTATAATGATCAACATTAATTGGGATATGTCTAACAACAATGGAGGCTTCACAATTTGACAGGTACGAAATATATGATCTAGTCAAGGTTGTCAAAATCGGGATCTTACGTAAGATCGTGGGAGGTAGGTGGGATCGTGGATCGTAGGATCGGATCGTGAATCGTAAGATTCTACATTATTTAAGAAAAAAAAATTGGTATGTTAAATAATCACATAAATTATACATTCATACCAAAAATTTGCATCAATTTTATGTAATTACCATACATTATTACATCCATTTGTAAGTATCATTTAAAGAGACCAAAAATCTCAAAATATGACACTCTATTAGGATGTTATTTTTCGTTTGGTTCAACTAAAATTTTATCTCTCTACATTAGAATAGCAAAACTTGGTTTATTAGGATGTTATTTTTTATTTGGATCCAACTGAGTCTTCTGTCAAGTTAAAGAAGATTACAAAAAACCAAGATCGTTTGAAATCGTCAGAATCGTACGATCCTGAATAATCGCTAAGATCCTTGAAAGATTTAGATCGTTTTGGACAGGTGGAATCGTAAAATCGTAGGATCGTAAGATCCAAATCGAGATTTTGACAACCATGGATCTAGTAGATGCAAAGGGTTTCTTCACTTGTATTTAGCTTTTATGGACAATAGAGTGATAAGCTATACATGGGCTGGCGAGTTTTACAAATACCTTATGCCCATTCACAAAATTTCCCATAATACTCTAGATAGATGAGAAAAAAACAGCTTTTATCTTTCAATCCACTCACAAATTTACCCTTAGAAAAAGTACACATTGGCTCAGTAGTCAGTACATATGTTTTTTGCTTTATCAATTTTGAACATAAATGACATTTGGAACATATTAGTGAAGCTTCTTTTTTAGCGTTTAGAGTGCTAAAGATAGAGTTTTTGTAATAAAATTTAGCATTAAGCACACTTAATATTAGCGCTTTAATTAACAATCGTCAAAGCTAACCGAGAACCAAGGCCATACAATGATACACAAATGTCATTTGTAATTTCCACTCTCACCCATTTTTCCTAGAAATGAAACCATACGTAAGGCACAAATCCCAAGTAGAAGACCTCTTTCCTCTAGTTTGACCCAAACGCTGGTTCCACCATGTTAGCGTATAGGATGAAAAATTCCATGACATTGCAGCATGATTGGAGTATATAATGTGTGTTAATTGTTCAAAATTAAAAGGTCCAAAATGCAACTCAAAGAAGACATTCATTCAAGAGCTCGACTGGCCTTCAATCGCTGCTCAATCGATGGAAAGAGGATTTCCAAAAGGATTGTATGAAGGAGAAACCTCTATTGGGAGCAATAAGAATATCCCAATAAAATCAGGATCTTTGTGGGGAGAGCTTGTAAGCACTTACTCCTAACTCTGTCGAATATATGACACAAGAGTGTTGACGTTGATGGAAAATGTGAGTTGTGTGAAAATTATAAGGAAGAAACCACATGTCACGCTGTGTGGGAGTGCAAGGCTAATCTATATATATATATATATATATATATATATATATATATATATATAAAGAAAGCAATCACATATCACATTTCTAAAATTCTCACAATTTACCACATCAACACAATATTTAAATAAAATGTCAGCATAATATTTAAATAAAATTATCATTTTATTTAAATAAAATTATTTTTATTTAATCTAAACTTAATAAGGAGTGAAATTCTATTTTTCTAACAAGTCTAACTTAAACTCAAACTCATCATTATTATTTTTTTAAAATAATTTTTTTTTAATTCAAACTTAACAAGAAGTGAAACTCTATCTTTCAAACAAGTCCAACTTAAACTCAAATTCAAACATTTTCTTTTTTAGCAGAAACGATAATAGACTTTATTAATGTAAATCACTTTGTATAATGGAAAAGAGAAAATATGGACATTCTTCTAACCAAACAATGACATTCTCCTTCTCTTTTGCAATATTAGCTAAAGCTAATGCAACACGATTACATTGTAAAGGAATACTAGAAAAAGAAATAAAATTAAAACTATCTTTAATAATAGAAATATCTTCTCAGATCCAAGCGACCTCTAATGAGCATATTCTGTCAGAATTCAGCAAGTCCACCAATTCTGCAAAATTACACTCCACCTGCACTTTGGAAAAACTAGTACTTTGACAGAAAATTAGTGCTTTCCTCAACAAACAGGCAGCTGTGCACAACCAATTCAGCTCCTTCACAAATCTGTCGCATGCAGCAGCTAACATTTCGCCCACATTGTTGCGGATAATGAGACCAATTCCAACTGAGGCCGACTTCTTTGACTGTGAAATAGCCACATTGAGTTTGTGAATACAATTTGACTCAGGAGGATTCCACCTTGCTGTCATCAATCTGCCTTCCTGTGAGTTTTTTTGCTGCACTTCCATATACTCTAGTCTGTGCAGATCTAGCCGAGACCATAACTCATGATGAGAAGGAGCAATGTTATTAAAAACAACTTTATTCCTGCATTTCCAAATCATCCAGCAAGCTAGGAGATTGCAGATAGGTTCTTGAGGGCAACATTCATTGCATCAATGAATTTCATCTTCGAATAGGACTTGTAATCATTCAGCAGAGGAGATTGAAGCCAAATGGCTTGGGCAAATGTCCATTCCAAAAAGAGATGATCATAAGTTTTAGCTTCCTCATTAAAAAGAACATAAGAGAAAGAATGCAAAACCTTTCTTTCAAACAACTTAGTACGTGTTGGTAAGCTATTGTTAGAAGCTCTCCAAACAAAAGTTTTGAACTTAAGTGGGACTTGAGCAGACCAAATGCCATTCCAAAAGGAGTGAAGCCGAGCTGGGTTGAAGGATGAGGCTTCATCACCTTTGGAATTTCTTTCAATCTCAGTTTGTAAGAAATTTGCACTTCTAACAGAGAATGCACTAGATCTGTTCCTAGTCCAAACTAGAGAGTCTTCAAGTCTTCAGGGACTCAAAGGAATGGCTTTGATGATTGAGGCTTCGAAAGGATAAAAGATTGTATCAATGAGCATGGTTTTCCATCTAGGCTAAAAAGATGAAAACTCCATGAGATCAATAACTCTTGCTTCAGGTGGTAAAATAGTACGAGGAGAGAGGACTTTTTGATTGACTTCAAAGGGGAGCCACTTGTTTGCCTAGATGTTGATCAAAGAGCCATTACCAACCCTCCAAAAATTCCCTTGTATGATAAGTTATCACCCATGAGTGATGCTTCTCCAAGCATATGAAGAGTGACTAGGAGCAGTAGCTTCAAGAAAGGAGGTATTAGGAAAATACTTGGCTTTGTAAACTTTATAAAGCAAAGAATCTTGATTATTGAGAATCCGCCAGCACTGTATGGCTAAAAGAGCTACATGGAAACATTTGAGATCCCAAAACCCCAACCCTTCATCCTTCTTTGCTATGCACATGCTTCCAACTTAGCCTATGTATTTTCGTTTCCTCATTTTTCTACCCCCACCAAAACTGCCCCATCATGGAGTTGATGTCATCACACAAACCCAATGGAAGAAGGAAACAATTCATAGCATATACTAGAATAGCTTGAACCATAGATTTAATAAGAATCTCCCTATCTGCCTGTGACAATAGCTTGCCTTTCCATCCACAGAGTTTAGATTGAACTTTAGTCTTGATGTCTTCAAAGGCTTGCTTTTTTCCTCTACCAATTATAGGTGGTAAACCAAGATACTTTTCTAGAGACACATTGGAATTGGCATTGAAGAAACGTTTGATCTCCTCCTGTAAGGATTGAGGGGTATTGGTATTGAAAAAAAAAATGGAGCTTTTATCATTGTTTATCTTCTGCCTTGATGCAAGTTCATAAACATGAAGAATTTCCTTGATAATATGACACTCCGATAAAGAAGCGTTGCAGAAGAGTAAACTGTCATCTGCAAAGAAAAGGTGGGTAATTGAAGGCCCATTCCAAGAACAACTAACTCCATGTAAATCCCTGTGGTGGGTTGTGTTCCTTAGTAGCGTTGAGAAACTTTTGGTGCATAATAGGAATAAGTAGGGAGACAGAGAATCTCCTTGGAGAATGCCTCTACAGGATTTGATAAAACCCGAAGGTGCTCCATTTACCAACACCAAGTAAGATACAGTTGAGACCCTTGCCATGATCAGATCAACCCATTTTGGATGAAACCCCATCTTCAACATCGAAGCTTTTAGATAATCTCATTAAACCTTGTCATAAACTTTGCTCATGTCAAGCTTTAGAGCCATATATGCAGTGTTCCCTTTACATTTGGATTTCTTATAATGTAAAGTCTCTAAGGAGATGAGAATATTGTCTGTGATCACTCTATTTGCTACAAAGGCACTTTGATATTCAGATATAATGCTCCCCAGAATCTGTTTAAGCCTGTTAGCTAGGACTTAGGAGACAATCTTGAAAATGACATTGCAGAGGCTAATTGGCTAGAAATGAGACATAATCTCCAGATTCTTTCTTTTTTGGGATCAGAGTGATATGAGAGAAGTTAATGTTTTGCAAGATATTGCTAGAATTTATACAATCAAGAACTGCATTAAAGACATTGGTCCCTATAATATGCCAATATTTTTGGAAAAATAAAGGATTCATACCATCAGGTCCCAGTGCTTTTGTTGGATGCATTTGGAATAGAGCTCTCTTTACCTCATTATGTGTGAACTCAGCCAATAAAGTGTCGTTCATATTCAAAGTAACAACTTCACAAACGTGATTAATTACATATTGGAAAGAACTAGTAGAAGCACTAGTGAACATTGACTGGAAATAATCACTTGCAACCCTCTCTAGATCAGATTGTTGGGAATGCCATGTACCAGAGGAATCTTGAAGCTTTAGAATCTCAATACTCCTACTCCTTTGGGAAGCCACTACATGAAATAATATGTAAGCCACGGTCCAGTCTTGCATAGACCAAATTCCCCTCAAATCTTCTTTCCACCAAGTGAATTTCGGGCCCCTAAAGCCCAAACCGAGTAAAAAGCAATCATCTACTACTCTAGTAAATTTTGCTATCTGATTGAATGGTCGAGAATCGCTTCCCCAATATTCATCACTATGAAGAATTTCATTGAAATCTCCAATTAAGAACCATGGAAGAGAGTATAATGCATGTAATTGACGCAATAGATCCCAAGACTCCCTTCTCTTTGATGTTTTAGGATGTCCATAAAACCTAGTAAAGCACTAAACGACACCATTCTGGTTTATCAGAGCATCAATGTGGTGTGGAGAAGATGTTTGAACATCAATATCCACATTATCACGCTACAATAGGGCTAAACCACCTCCCAGTCTAACTCTAGGTACTTCAAAGCCAAGCTGAAAATCAAGTTTTCTCTTTAATCTCCTAAAACCATCCCTGTCTAGCTTAGTTTTAGAGAGAAAGAGAAATTTGGGATCTTCTTCGTCTATCAAGCAACGGAGCTCCTGTACTACCTCTAGGATCCCAAGTCCATGACAGTTGAGACTTAGTATTTTCATGGAGGATGACATGGGGGGAGAGTATCCCCAGAAAAATCTTGGATGCTTTTGATTGCAAGGTTTTTTGTGTATCGGAGATTCAAGTGAGGAAGATTTCAAACTGGTCCTTTTGATGTGGGTTTGGAACAAAGGATTCTCATTATCAACAAAAGGTGAGGTGGGATTTGAATTTCTCTACAACCGTTTCCAAGTTCGAAGACTCGTTTTGTTATGGCCCGAAAAATCCTCAGAAATATTTGGGGATAATTCCATTTCAATATCACCTTTTAAAAATTTCCCATTTAAATTTTCAAATTCCATCTCCTTTAATTCCTCTGATTTTTTATCAGTTTCGGGAAGTTTTTCTTCACATCCTAAGTGTTGTGGATTAGGGTACGCATGTGTTGAGGGGTTTTTGGGTGAATTGTTTTCCATGAGATTGGGGATAAAATTTTCTGAATTGAAAACCGTAATGGAAGGGGATAACTCTTAGATTTTCTGTTGTGGCTTCTCTATCGATATAGAATTTGAAGAGGAGTAGGAAGTGGGTTTTTCAGGATTAGGTGGGTGGGTATTCAATTTAATATTTGAATTTGAAATAGGATTCTAAGATTGTGGTGTTACCTGGCAATCGAGATTCTAGTAGATTCATCCAACGGAATTTTTGATGTGGTTTCTCTAGAAGGTTCTCTAATCGGCGATGAAATTTGCAGTCGACGAGGATTCAAAGAGAACTGCTTGTCATCGTTTTCGTCATCTGATTCCTGAGATATGTCATCCTCAGCTTCCCAAGATTTTGACTTTTTGGACGAGTTTCTTCCCTGATTGATCTTAGGCCCCACAACGCAAAGCCAAGGACCAAATTGGTAGTCATCCTCTTCTGAAGAAATACACCCTTTCTTGGCTTTATGACATTCCCTTTCTTAATGTCCCAAAATTCCACACCGATAGCAGTAAATGGGAAGTCTCTCATATTTGAAATAAACCCACCATTTTTCCATACCTATATATATCATCTTACCCCTCATTAAAGGCTTAGTAATGTCTACATCCACCCTTATTCAAACTTAAACATTGATAATTTATCTCCAAATTTTCGAAGTTAATCATAAACACAATAAAAGAAAATCCTAATTTTTTTTTTTTTTTAAAGCTAAGTAGAAGTATGAGCTCTTCTTATGTTATTTTCATCTCCTCTACTTTGTTTTGAAAAAATATTTTATGGCTTTTCATGTATTTTTTTAAAAAGTAATTTTCGTACATGAACCACCAAACTCTCTTTAGCCATTTTTTACAAAACAAAAAAGCTTGCAATAATTGAAATTATTCTTTTAAATGTAACCCTTCTTTTTCTTATACTTCTCTATTGTTTAGTCATATATAATTTTTTTTGTTTCAATAATTTCTAAGCAGTGAATAATCTAATTCTTTAATATTTTTTGATCTTTCAGAAGTTTTAATACCTGAATTTTTTAGTTATTTTTTTTGCAGTATTTGAAACTATCTAATAATTTTTTTGTAAGTCATTGCACGTTCAAGCAATTGCTTCTTCATCAAATTGTAACACAAATTGAAGTCATACAAGAGCAAATCATGCAATGGTGTAGTTTCTTAAATTTTTATAAAATTATTTTAATCTAGCTCACAAATAGGTAGGTTCTCGTGCATAGCATGGGTTAGCAACTAGTATGTGAAATGTTGGATCACTGAGTTCCCTCATGGCAAGTCCCCAACCGTGGAACTTTAATATTGACGTAGCCATGCATATGAGGGGATAGGGTACTAACAAGCAACTAGGGTCAATGATTATCATATATTCATCATTATATACATCATCCATATACACGACCACAACATCTCTCATGTATAAGAATTGAAACTTAGGGACTATGAAGCAGGAACAGACCTAGGATTTCAAGTTAGAGAAGGCTAGAGTATAAGAAAAAAAACTCCAAATAAAAATCCATATAGTATTAACAAATTATAAATACACAAAATCGTTATTTCCTAATACATTAAGATGCAATCATCTACCAAAAAAAAAAAAAAAAAACAAGTTTATTTAAATACTAGGTTGGTTAGGATTTTTTTTTTTTTTAATTAGAACATTCACAATAATGGTGCTAGAATATTTAATGGGGCTAAAACATTTAGCTTTTACCACCTTAAAAAAGAACTGAGATCATTTTGGGCAGGGATGAAATTGTTGTTGTAGCAATGGAAGCAGCTACTTAATTTTTAAGAAACATCATGTTAGAGAATATTATATTAGAGGGCTACACAAGCAAGGCGATGGTTGCACTGGCAGTTGAGGAAAATAATAGAATACTCTAAGAGTATGATAATTATGTATCATTTTCTCACATAAAAAATTAGTCCTACTATGAATTTTATTAGTAAGATCTACTATATATATTCATATATATATATATATATATATATTTTTTTTTTGAGAAGAATATATATATATATATATATATGCATATGAGAGGAGAAAATACACATTTAAGATGACTCAAATATTCATCATCTAGCTAGTTCAAGGGGCTCAACGCATCGTGATGAACTTTTAGCATGATTTAATAATCCATGTTAGAAGGGATGCCAACCAATTGTAGTTCACTTCTCAGCCCAAATACATGTGGATGACACAAAGATACAGTTAGGGGTTACTCCTAGCCAGTGGCGGAGCTAGGAATTTAGGTTAGGGGGGGCAAGATTAAAAGACAAGATTAAAAGTAAAAAAATGAATCTAAAAAAATTTATCAATAATAAAAACAAAATAAATAAACAACTATATGCTAATGTAATTACCATATAGAATCTAACATAAAATCATGGTTTTAAAAACTAGTATGGTAAAAGAACCGGAAAAGAGGCTGGTGGAGATATTTTTTTTAAAAATCTAGTTGAGCACTTGTGGCAATAATATAATGACTTGTAGGATCATCTAATGTTAATATGAAGTGCCACGTTCCCAATATTTATACACTACTTTTATAACAAATTATGTGTGGTAAATTGTTATTGATTATAATTTGAACACATCACTTAAATTATTTTTTTTCACTAGTATTTTTTTACAAATCTAGTTGAGCACTTGTGACAATAATATAATGACTTGTAGAATCATCTAATGCTAACATGAATGGTTTGCTTGGGTTCAAATAGTTATACGGCCAGTTTGCTTGGGCTCAAATATTCGAGGGATTTATACAAATATTCCTAATATAAAACAAAGATTTCAGCATTGAAAAAAATGGTTTTTTTTTAAGAGTTTCAATTTATGATTTTGTTCCCGATAATAACTCTTTATTATTAAACTAAGACATCAATTGGTTTTTGGTGTAGACGGGGATTGAACTCTAGATCTCTTACTCAACCATTAGAGATTTTACTAATAGAGCTAACTGGAACCCATTGAAAAAAAAAAAAAAAAAAATCTAAAACACCAATGAACTTATAAAAATAAAATAAAAACACGCACACACACACCAATGAACTCTAGTTTGATGGCACGTTCTCCTTTCATGAGAATGGATGAAAGGTAAGATCACAATTCAATTAACTCATGACACTTTGGCGGTTATGATATGAAGCTAGCCATGTGCATGGTTAAATATTAGTTAAGTTTATGCCGTTTGTGTCAGTACATGGACTAGCATTATCAATGCTACTTCGTGTTTTCCACAATTCATCATGAAATATGAGTGAAGGGAAATTTTTATGGGCCAATTAGTATGTTTGTTGATGTAAGTTGGAAATAAATTTAGAAGTACTATAATTTCGATAAGCACCATCCACTTTTTGATATTTAATAGTAGGCATTTGACGACGACAACAACAATATATGATTTTCATAAGTACATTACATATATATAACAATCGCTCACTTTGTCCATTCCTTTGTTCTTATCGCTTCATCATAATCCCCCAACCCTCTCCCCCTCCCTCCTAAAGAACAGGGTTCTCATTAACTATTGGCTTGAGAATTGGAAAAGAGGGAAGAACAGACTTCTAGAGAATATGCCCTGTTGGTGAAAGTAACATTTAAAAAACTGGAATTTGGAGGCTAAGACTTCTCCAAAAGTGGAATAATTAAGTTACTTAGGAGCAAGTGGTTTCTTCATAATGGGAAAAAGGGTTTGAAGGAACTTTTTGAAAACTAAAATTATTGGAAGAAGTGGATTCTTAAAATCTAAAGTAGGTGGAGAAATGCTTATTGAAATTAGAAATTCATAATAATAATTGTTTCTAGAAAACTAGACTTGGTGGTGGTAAGGGCTTCTTGAAAAATGGAACTGGTGGAGGATGTGGCTTCTTGAAAACTGGAATTGGTGGCGGTAATGGCTTCTTGATAATTGGTCTTGGTGGTGGTAATGGTTTCCTGAAAATTGGAACTGGAGGAGGAAGTAGCTTCTTGAAAGCTGGACCCGGCGGAGGAAGTGGCTTCTTGAAAGTTGAAACTGGTGGTGGTAATGGCTTCTCAAAAATTGGAGCAAGTGGTGGTTGTGGTTTCATGTAATCTGGAGATGGTGGAGGAAGTGGCCTCTCAAAAACTGGAACTGGTGGTGGTGATAACTTCTCAAAAGCTGGAACAGGTGGAGGAAGTGGCTTCTCAAAAACTGGAGCAGGGGGTGGTAATGGCTTCTCGAAAATTGGAACAGGTGGAGGAATTGGCTTCTCGAAAATTGGAGTCGGGGGTGGTAATGGCTTATTGAAAACGGGAACTGGAGGTGGAAATGGCTTATCATAAATTGGAACAGGTGGTGGCAATGGCTTCTCAAAAATTGGAGTCGGGGGTGGTAATGGCTTATTGAAAATAGGGACTGGAGGTGGTAATGGCTTATCATAAATTGGAACATTTGGAGGCAATGGCTTCTCATAAATTGGAATTGGTGGAGGAATTGGCTTCTCAAAAACTGGAACTGGTGGAGGTAATGGCTTCTCGAAAATTGGAGTCGGGGGTGGTAATGACTTATCGAAAACAGGAACTGGGGGTGGTAATGGCTTATGGTAAATTGGAATAGGTGGTGGCAATGGCTTCTTGTAAATTGGAACTGGTGGAGGAATTGACTTCTCAAAAATTGGAACTGGTGGTGGTAATGGCTTCTCATAAATTGGAATAGGTGGTGGCAATGGCTTCTCATAAATTGGAACGGAAGGAGGAATTGGCTTCTCGAAAATTGGGACTGGTGGTGGTAATGGCTTCTTGTAAATTGGAACCGATGGAGGGATCGGCTTCTCAAAAATTGGAATAGGTGGTGGTAATGGCTTCTCAAAAACTGGTACAGGTGGAGGTATTGGCTTCTCAAAAATTAGAACTGGTGGAGGGGGTGGTTTCTTCAAAAAGGGAATAGGTGGTGGGGATCGCTTCTTGAAAATTGGAACTAGTGGAGGGGGTGGTCTCTTCAAAATTGGAACATGTCGTGGTAATGGCTTCTTGGAAATTGGAACTGGTGGAGGTGGTGGCTTCTTTAAAACTGGAATTGGTGGTGGTAATGGTTTTTCAAAAACTGGAACTGGAGGTGGTAAAGGCTTCTCAAAAATTGGAGTTAATGGAGGAAGGGATTTCTTGAAAATTGGAACTAGTGGTGGAAGTGGCTTCTTAAAAATGGCAACGAGAGGTTTCTTAAAAATTGGAATATTGAATTTCCCTTTGTCATGAACTGCATCCTCTCTGAACTCTCCATTATGAGACTTTATATCAGTACTTACAATAAGCCCTGTAGAAACAAATGCACAAGATCAGGACGAGTCCTTCAAAATGATACGATGGAACAATGAGATTAGAATTCAAATGCAAGGATTTCTTTTTTGTTCTTTGATATTGATAGGGTTTAGGGATGAAAAGCATTGGTTTACAGAAGTGTTAATGTTAAAACATGTGACTAAATAACAAGTACTTGCCTCGTTGTATCAAATGTGACAAATCAACAAGTAGCTAGAAGTTTTTTCTTTATTAATAATTTGATAATTATACAATGGCAGAGGAAAAACTCAATCCGCGGATCTTCTCAAAAAATTGGGCAAACAATGTCACTCAATTACAAGGATCTTAAAGCATTTGCATCAGTCAATACAATAGATTGTAGAATAAATAATCTTATGTGGGTGATTTTAAAAAATAGCAGCATAAAATAGGAATTTTTACACAAGCTAACGTGAAAGCTCTTACAAGATAGTCTAAACTTTTAGATAATTAATGTCAAGAGTTTTGTAATTCATGATACTATTAACAAATAACAAGGCCTAAATAGCTTAGCAAAATACTTTTGTTATGTTAAAGAGTACAAATATACCTGAAGAGTCTTGACCAGGCTCGCCATAGCAGCTGACAGCAAACAAGAAGCAAGCCAAGAAGCCCAGAAGAGCCCCTTGACAAAAGGCTTTAGTCCGCATTTGTATTGAAACTAGAGGCAGATGGTAGCTTAAGATATTAGGCTATGCACTTGTGCAATTTGTTTGAAGGCTGAGTCACTTTGAAGTCCCTTAGTCCTTGTTATATAGTGAGCTTAGTAGAGCTGTTTCTGCGGTTCACCTACGCTGATTAAGGGCTTTATGGCACAAAGATTTAGGGCCATTTTGATTCAATTGTTTTGAAGACATTTAGAGTGCTCGCTGCTCACCGACTTTGATGCTCAAATGCCATAAGGTATGGGACCCTGACTTTGCTGCTTAGTTTACAGCACTTCACAGTAAAATTGTTTCTCAAAGAAAAAAAACAAGTTGGAGTAACAAAAATAATAATAACAACAACAATAAATGCTAAAACTACAAAGTTGCCAGGAAAAAAAAATAATAATAATAAAATTATCACTAATTTTTTTATAAAAGATTTACAAACTAACGTGATAATAAATATAATTGGTTCACTTTGACAACATAATAAATAAATGTCTTGATTACTTTTTATTTTAATTTAAAAATTGATATATCCATTTGTAAAATTTAAATGGTTTTTTTTAACTGAAAATTTAAATGATTACATTTACAGAAGAGATGCTAAAAAAGGCCAATGGTGAAGCCAAATATATTTTATCGAGGGCCAAGTCAATTATATGAGGAATATCGTATATTATATCTTTACTCTATTTTCCAAATAGCATCTCCTTTACACACACCTTTTAAATTTGTCCAAAATATGAGTATATCATCATCAACATAATGAGAAATTATGATATCATATATACTTAGAATGTTTACATTTGTTCGCTTATTATGTGTAAAATCAAGAAAAGACAAGATAACATAATCAAATTTTTCATAACATTATTTTGGTGCTTGTTTCAAGTCATACAAAAACTTGATAAGATTGAAAAATTTCTTTTCATTTTCAAGTAATAAAAAAACCCTCAGATTGTTCTATGTAAACGTTCTCATCAAAAACATCATTTAAGAAACATGTCTTTACATCCATTTGATGTACAATCAAACTTATACATGGATGTAAGTGTTGGGATTAGTGTCCTAAATCCAATTATATGACTTTATTTTATCATTAAAAGTGTTTAATTTTAAGAGATTGTATGATATGAACGTTGGACATCATGTTTTACTGTTTTCCCAATAGCTAAAGCTAACAACACTCAAATAGAAGTAATCCTAGTCACCATTGCATAACTATCAAAATAGTTCATCCCTTCCCTTTACTTAAAACCTTTTGATGCTAACATTATTTTAAGGTTTGAATGGACCTATCAGTATGGTAAATTCTCATAAAAACCCATTTTACAACCATCAGTATGGTATATTTTATTTAGTACTGCGTCTATATTACTTTGAACAAGGTCTACATGACCTTCATAGGAATAAGCAAAATTTGTGAAACTATGATTTGGTCAGAACTCTTTAATGAAGTACTTAGATGGTTGTGTAAATTGTAATAAAGTAATAAAGGGTGGTTGCCAATGGCTTGTAAGTTAATTTTGGGAAATTTTGCTGCAACTGATACTCTACATCTACTTAAATTTCCCCTTTTATATATTCAATTAAGCAATCAGTCAAAAATTCATTTTATATCTTATTTTAAAATTGGAAAATATTCATGATTGAAATTACTCTGTTTTGTAGTTGTTGGTGGAATATCAAAAATAAACACAAGCCTAATTAATCTATTAACTTCTGCCACCAATATATATATATATATATAAACAAGAAGATTTTTTTTTTTTTTTATAACCAATTCTAAAACTAAAATAAGGTTAAAAAATCAATAAAAGAACAGCCACATTGTAAACGCAAAGCATTTCAAAACAATCTATATAACTTTCCAAGTGGGCCACATTGTTCAGCTTCTTTTGAGTCAAGAGAAATGGAGATAGGGTGGCCCATCTGTTAGCGTAATGGGCCTTTTGTAACAATGTAAATGATTTAATCTGGCCCATATATTTTGGACTTTTCCCATATCTTTGGTCGTTAAATCTAAGATCCCTGCATGCCGCGTAGCCCAAAACACGCCATGTCCAACTTAATTTTTGTTGTCCAGAGAAGTATAGTAGCTTGAGAAAAAACACTGTAGATTCTAGTTAGCTCAACTGGTAAAATTTTTTATAATTGTATAAAAAATTTGAGGTTCAATTCCCGCCTACACAAAAAACTAATTGGTATCTTGATCTGATGATAAAAAGTTATTATCCGGAACGGATATCATAGGTTGAAACTCTTTAAAAAAAAAAAGTATTTACTATCAAATGACACGTCAGTCGTATTAAAATCTAATAATTGAGAGACATGTGTGTAAAATAAGCATGCGTTTGGATAAGAATGAAAAATTAAATTATTTTACTATTCAGCTTATTTTTGCTACTATTCATAGATCCCACTGCACTTTTTGATACTATTCATGATCTCACTGTACTATTTCAACTAACTTTTACCTTTATCTACAATATTTTCAACAATAGGTTTTCAGTTTTAGCAAAATAAACGGTATCCAAACAGACCATTAGCATATCAACATTTTACCATTACTTTTCAGAGTGCTAGTAAAGTGGTTATTTTTGCGCACATTTTTGTCATTTATTAAGTTTTAATATGATGAATGTGATATTATTTGATACCAAATACTTTATCGTAGTTTTGGGGTATTGTGGTAAAAACTAGTCTTGAATTGATTTCTTCCACTTGTAAAACAAAAAACAAAACTTAAAATTTGTTAACTTTCTCTTTCTGCCCAACTTTCTCTCTGCTCTCCAAGGTTCCAAATCAAACGCATGAGTCCTTGTGCGTACGCGTGCACATATCTTATCATATGTCTATGTTTTTTTTTTTTTTTTGAGAAACACACACACACATATATAGGAAAAGGGGAATAAGATAAAAGAATACACTCACATGCCAATACCAAAACTGCATGTGGCAGTTCATATATCCATGTATACACATAGCAAATGAGTCAATTTTGTATTGTAGTAGCAGGTATGACCAAAACATATCACATTGGTCACCCAAATTGTTATACATGCAATAGCCCTATTTGAAAGATTTTAGTTTACTTGACCGTTTTGCTCAAGCAGACCAGGTGAAATATGCAAACATTTTGTCTTCTTTAATATATTTTGCTCATGACCATAACTCATGATGAGAAGGAGCAATGTTATTAAAAACAACTTTATTCCTGCATTTCCAAATCACCCAGCAAGCTAGAAGATTGCAGATAGGTTCTTGAGGGTAGCATTCATTGCATCAATGAATTTCATCTTCGAATAGGACTTGTAATCATTCAGCAGAGGAGATTGCAGCCAAATGGCTTGGGCAAATGTGCATTCCAAAAAGAGATGATCACAAGTTTCAGCTTCCTCATTACAAAGAACACAAGAGAAAGAATGCAAAACCTTTCTTTCAAACAACTTAGTACATGTTGGTAAGCTATTGTTACAAGCTCTCCAAACAAAAGTTTTGATCTTAGGTGGGACTTAAGCAGACCAAATGCCATTCCAAAAGGAGTGAAGCCGAGCTAGGTTGAAGGATGAGGCTTCATCACCTTTGGAATTTCTTTCAATCTTAGTTTGTAAGAAATATGCATTTCTAACAGAGAATGCACCAGATATGTTCCTAGTCCAAACTAGAGAGTCTTCAGGTCCTCAGGGACTCAAAGGAATGGCTTTGATGATTGAGGCTTCGAAAGGATAAAAGATTGTATCAATGAGCATGGTTTTCCATCTAGGCTAAAAAGATGAAAACTCCATGAGATCAGCAACTCTTGCTTCAAGTGGTAAAATAGTACAAGGAGAGAGGACTTTTTGATTGGCTTCAAAAGGCAGCCACTTGTCTGCCCAGATGTTGATCAAAGAGCCATTACCAACCCTCCAAAAACTCCCTTGTATGATAAGATGTCGCCCATGAGTGATGCTTCTCCAAGCATATGAAGAGTGACTAGGAACAGTAGTTTCAAGAAAGGAGGTATTAGGAAAATACTTGGCTTTGTAAACCTTATAAAGCAAAGAATCTTGATTATTGAGAAGCCGCCAGCACTATTTGGATAAAAGAGCTATATTGAAACATTTGAGATCCCGAAACCCCAAACCTCCATCCTTCTTTGTAATACACATATGCTTCCAACTCAGCCAATGTATTTTCGTTTCCTTATTTTTCTGCCCCCACCAAAATTGCCTCATCATGGAGTTGATGTCATCACACAGGCCCAATGGGAGAAGGAAACAATTCATAGCATATACTGGAATAGCTTGAGCCATAGATTTAATAACAATCTCCCTACCTTCTTATGATAATAGCTTGCCTTTCCATCCACAGAGTTTAGATTGAACTTTACTCTTGATGTCTTCAAAGGTTTGCTTTTTTCCTCTGCCAATTATAAGTGGTAAACCAAGATACTTTTCTAGAGACACATTGGAATTGGCATTGAAGAAACGTTTGATCTCGTCTCATAAAGATTGAGGGATATTGGTACTGAAAAAAAAAAAAAAAAATAGAGCTTTTATCACTGTTTATCTTTTGCCCTGATGCAAGTACATAGACATGAAGAATTTCCTTGATAATATGACACTCCAATAAAAAAAGCGTTGCAGAAGAGTAAACTGTCATCTGCAAAGAGAAGGTGGGTAATCGAAGGCCCATTCCAAGAACAACTCACTCCATGTAAATCCCTGTGGTGGGTTGTGTTCCTTAGTAGTGTTGAGAAACCTTCGGTGCATAATAGGAATAAGTAGGGAGACAAAGAATCTCCTTGGCGAATGCCTCTAGAGGATTTGATAAAACCCAAAGGTGCTCCATTTACCAACACCGAGTAAGATACAGTTGAGACCCTGCCATGATTAGATCAACCCATTTTGGATGAAACCCCATCTTTAACATCGAAGATTTCAAATAATCCCATTAAATCTTGTCATAAGCTTTGCTCATGTCAAGCTTTAGAGCCATATGTGCAGTGTTCCCTTTACATTTGGATTTCATATAATGTAAAGTCTCTAAGGAGATGAGAATATTGTCTGTGATCACTCTATTTGCTATAAAAGCACTTTGACATTTAGATATACTGCTCCCCAGAATTTGCTTAAGCCTGTTAGCTAGGACTTTTGATACAATCTTGAAAATGACATTGCAGAGACTAATTGGCTAGAAATGAGACACAATCTCCGGATTCTTTCTTTTGGGGATCAGAGTGATATAAGAGAAGTTAATGCTTTGCAAGATATTGCTAGAATTTATACAATCAAGAACTGCATTAGAGACATCGGTACCTACAATATGCCAATATTTTTGGAAAAATAAAGGATTCATACCATCAAGTCCTAGTGCTTTTATTGGATGCATTTGGAATAGAGCTCTCTTTACCCCAATATTCATCACTATGAAGAATTTCATTGAAATCTCCAATTAAGAACCATGGAAGAGAGTATGATGCATGTAATTGACGCAATAGATCCGAAGACTCCCCTCTCTTTAATGTTTCAGGATGTCTATAAAACCCAATAAAGCGTCAAACGACACCATTCTAGTTTATCAGAGCATCAATGTGGCGTGGAGAAGATGTTTGAACATCAATATCCACATTATCACGCCACAATAGGGCTAAACCACCTCCCAATCCAACTCTAGGTACTTCAAAGCCAAGTTGAAAATCATGTTTTCTCTTTAATCTCCTAAAACCATCCATGTTTAGCTTAGTTTCAGAGAGAAAGAGAAATTTGGGATCTTCTTCGCTTATCAAGCAGCAAAGCTCCTGTACTACATTTGGGATCCCAAGCCCACCACAGTTGAGGCTTAGTATTTTCATGGAGGATGACATAGGGGGAGAGTATCCCCAAAAAAATCTTGGATGCTTTCGATTACTAGTTTTTTTGTGTATCGGAGATTCAAGTGAGGAAGATTTCGAATTGGTCCTTTTGATGTGGGTTTGGGACAAAGGATTCTCATTATCAACAGAAGGTGAGGTGGGATTTGAATTTCTCAGCAATCGTTTCCAAGTTCGAAGACTCGTTTTGTTGTGGCCCGAAGAATCCTCAGAAATATTTTGGGATAATTCCATTTTGATATCACCTTTTAAAAATTTCCCATTTAAATTTTTAGATTTAGTCTCCTTCCTTCAATTCCTCTGATTTTTTATCAGTTCCAGGAAGTTTTTCTTCACTGCCTAAGTGTTGTGGATTAGGGTACGTATGTGTTCAGGGGTTGTTGGGTGAATTGTTTTCCATGAGATTGGGGATAAAATTTTCTGAATGGAAAACCGTAATGGAAGAGGATAACTCTGAGATTCTCTGTTGTGGCTTCTCTATCGGTATAGAATTTGAAGAGGAGTGGAAAGTGGGTTTTTCAGGATTAGGTGGGTGGGTATTCAATCTAATATTTGAATTTGAAATAGGATTCTAAGATTGTGGTGTTACCTAGCAATCCGAGATTCTAATAGATTCATCCAATAGAATTTCTGATGTGGTTTCTCTAGAAGGTTTTCTAATCAGCGATGAAATTTGCAATTGATGAGGATTTGGAGAGAACCGCTTGTCACCGTCTTGCTCATCTGATTCCAAAGATATGTCATCCTCTGCTTCCCAAGATTTTGACTTGTTGGACGAGTTTCTTCCCCGATTGATCTCAGGCCCCACAACTCGAAGCCAAGGACCAAATTGGTAGTCATCCTCATCTAAAGAAATACACCCTTTCTTGGCTTTATGACATTCCCTTTCTTAATTTCCCAAAATTCCACACCAATAGCAGTAAATGGGAGTCTCTCATACTTGAAATAAGCCCACCATTTTTCCATACCTATATGTATCATCTTACCCCTCATTAAAGGCTTAGTAATGTCTACATCCACCCTTATTCAAACTCAAACATTGATAATTTATCTCCAAATTTGCGAGGTTAAACATAAACACTATAAAAGCAAAGCAAAGCAAATCCTAATTTTTTTTTTTTTTAAAAGCTGAGTAGAGATATGAGCTTTTTTTATGTTATTTTCATCTCCTCTACTCTGTTTAAAAAAAAATATTTTATGGCTTTTCATGTTTTTTTTTTTTAAAAAGTAATTTTCGTATATGAACCACCAAACTCTCTTTAGCCGTTTTTTACAAGATACAAAAGCTAGCAATAATTTAAATTATTCTTTTAAATGTAACCCACCTTTCTCTTATATTTCTCTATTGTTTAGTCATATATAATTTGTTTTATTTTAATAATTTCTATGTAGTGAATAATCTGATTCTTTAATATTTTTTGGTCTTTCAGAAGTTTTAATATCTGAATTTTTGAGTTATTTTTTTGCAGTATCTGAAACTGTTTAACAAATTTTTTGTAAGCCATTGCATGTTCAAGTAATGACTTCTTCATCAAATTGTAACACAAATTGAAGTCATATAAGAGCAAATCATGCAATAGTGTAGTTTCTTAAACACAAATAGGTAGGTTCAGCAACCAGTATGTGAAATGTTGGATCACTGAGTTCCCTCATGGCAAGTCTCCGACCGTGGAACTTCATTGATGTAGCCATGCATATGAGGGGATAGGGTACTAACAGGGAACTAGGGTCAATGATTATCATATATTCATTATTATAAACATCATCCATATACACAACCACAACATCTCTCATGTATAAGAACTGAAAGTTCGGGACTATGAAGCAGGAACAGGCCTAGGATTTCAAGTTAGAGAGGGCCAGAGTATAAGAAAAAAAACTCCAAATAAAAATCTATATAGTATTAACAAATTATAAATACACAAAATTGTTGTTTCCTAATACATTAAGATGCAATCATCTACCAACAAAGACAAAAAAAAAAATTTATTTAAATACTAGGTTGGTTAGGATTTTTTTTTTTTTTTTTAAGTTAGAACATTCACAGTAATGGTGCCAAAATATTTAATGGGGCTAAAACATTTAGCTTTTACCACCTTAAAAAAGAACTGAGATCATTTCGGGCAGGGATGAAATTGTTGTTTTAGCAATGGAAGTAGCTACTTAATTTTTAAGAAACATCATGTTAGAGAATATTATATTAGAGGGCTACACAAGCAAGGCGATGGTTGCACCGGCAGTTGAGGTAAATAATAGAATACTCTAAGAGTATGATAATTGTGTATCATTTTCTCACATAAAAAATTAGTCCTACTATGAATTTTATTTGTAAGACCTACTATATATATATATGCATATGAGAGGAGAGAATACACATTTAAGATGACTCAAATATTCATGATCTAGCTAGTTCAAGGGGCTCAATGCATCGTGATGAACTTTTAGCATGATTTAATAATCCATGTTAGAAGGGATGCCAACCAATTGTAGTTCACTTCTCAGCCCAAATACTTGTAATTAATGTGGATGACACAAAGATACAGTTAGGGGTTACTCCTAGCCCAATAGTTATACAGCCAGTTTGCTTAGGTTCAAATATTGGAGGGATTTATACAAATATTCCTAATATAAAACAAACATTTCAGCATTGAAAAAAATATTTTTTTTTTTCTAAAGAGTTTAAATTTATGACGTTCGTTCTTGATAATAACTCTTTATTATTAGACCAAGACTCCAATTGGTTTTTGATAATAACTCTAAATCTCTTATTCAACCATCAGAGATCTAATACTATATATAATAGCAGAAGACTTTTGCTACAATTAAGACGGTGTTGACACGTAAGTAAAAAAAGAGCCGCACGGTGCAATGTTAAAGTACTGTTTGAGTGCCCTTCGTACGAAACGAAACTAATAACCGCTTAAAATCCAAAAAAAAAAAAAACCCGTGCGGTGCGTCTGAGGGCCTCCCTTTCATTAAACGTTTTTGCCCCACTTTCGTTAAACGTTTATTTATAAAAAAAAAAAAAACCGCATGCCCTAAGACAAACCTGAGCCAAGTAGAGAAATAGAGAAAGAGGCGATGAGAGAGAGAGAGAGGCGACGAGGAAACGGGGAAAGAAGCAGAGAAAGAGAGAGGCGATCCTGGGACATGGAGAAAGAAACAGAGGCAGAGTTCGTACGGCGCCAAGAGAGATGCGATTTACACAGATAGAAATAGAGGGAGGCAATGGGGTTTAAGACACGGAGAAAGAAACAGAGAAAGAGGCAAAATCAGACCATCGGAACCACAAGCACATAGAAAGAAAAATCTATGGCCCATCAACACCAGTAAATTTTTTTTAGATTTGGCTATGAAACGTTACTTTTATTTGAGTTTTCTGTTGGATAGGTTTAGATTTGATTTGTTTTTGTTTCAGGTTTTTGAAACACAGAATGATTGAGATTTGAGAGGGATACAGAGATAGTATTCGTGAATGTCGCTGCCACCATCAGATTATCAGAACTGGCGCCGGTACATTCTTTCCCCCTTTTTTGATTTAGGTATGAAATTATTTTTTAACATTTAGGTATGAAATTTGATTTTTTTTTTAAATTCTTTGATAGGATTTTCTTTTTCTTTTTCTTTTTTATAACTTATAGACATTACAAAAAAAAAAAAAAATTGATTTTAGTTTTGGCTTTTCATCTTGGTTTTGATTGCGTCAACCACCGTTTGACGCAACTTTAGGGGTCTTTCCTCTAAAATTGTTTGGTTCGTTTTTTTTTTTTTTTGGTTGGATTTGATTACTGTGTCTGATTGTTTGGAGTTGAAACTGTAAATCCAGGGCAGAGAGAGAGAGTTGGTTTTCCACAACAGAGAGTATTTCAATATTATTCAATAAAGATGGCTGGACGAAATTGGGGAAGGTAGAAGAGAATTATGAAGGTGTGTCACATTCCAACGGCATGGTTGCCAAGGTTTTGTCTCACCCTTTTGAATTAATGCTATTTAAGAATTATCAATTACTCTGCTTATTTTATAATTTCCTTTCCATTTTTTTTTTTACGTTGTTAGGTTTTGAAATTACGCCTTTTTCTTCTGTGTTCTGTTCTGTTATGGGTAAGCGGGATTGAAATTGTGGGGTTTCTAATCGTTGCTCAAGCTTTTTTATTTCATTTTTTTCCTTTCCGTGTGCTGCATGATTATTATAGAGGTTTATCCTTCTTTAGGAATGACAAATGTTAGTTGTAACTTTTGGCAGAAGTTATTTCATGACTTCATCACAAAAAAATTAGAACTGAGCAATGTTTTCTACTGAATCGTTTTATTTTTTAGAATGGCAATTCCTTTGATCTCTTCAATCTTCATAATGCCAACTTTCTTTTCTCACTTCTCATTCTCCCTTCTATATATTATCTACAATCCAAACCAATGCAATTTAATTTGGCTGGTGAGGATTGATATTTGTGACTTTGTCTGTTTGAAGCTCTAAACCAATGCAAAAACAATGATGATATGGAGCAGGGGACATTTGAGATTGACGTGGGTGTAAGTTATTTATAATTTAACACTTATTTATATGGAGGAGGGGACACATCAATTTGATATTTCTGGCTTTGTGTGTTTGAAGCTCTATTAATTATGTGTGGCACGTAGAAACTTTACCAAGCAAGGATAGGTTTTTTATAAATTACAACTTATTTCTCTTTGTTTTTAAAATCAACAATTTACTATTATTTTTCTATGGAAATAGTATAGATTATGATGTTTGCTTTGTTCTGCACATTCAAAACCATATTGGACCTTTAGGAATGTGAAAAAGGGTTGTTGGGAAAGGAAAGAGTACTATTGATGGGCTACAGTCATAATGTGTTTGATGTGGAGCATTTGGAATGAGGGAAAAGGCTGATCTCTCAAAGGGATTAAGCTGTCCCTCCTGTAGCTTAAGATTGTAGATGCCAGATTTTTTTTCCAGCTCTCAGCACGCCATATTTGATTCTCCTATATATTTCTAGAATTTTCTTAGATCCGTATATGATTTAGGTACTTGGTGACAAGTAAAGCTGGAATTTATTTTCCAAAGAAAACCATGTGTGATATTGAACATTAGCAAACCAAGTACTATATTGCAGATTTTTAGTTAACAACAATTATCAACAACAATTAGATTATCTCAAAAACTATTTAGAATTTGCACATTTTTTCAATTTTAATATTTGGTACAAACGCATAACACTCATCACACCCCTAAGTATTTTTGTGATTGAAAAATGTAGTAATCCTAATTTATAATGGATGCAAATTATTAACCTTTACCAAAAAATAGAAGAGCCTCTTAGCATCTATCTAAAGATGGTTTCTTTGAATTGAAGAGTACCCCATGTATAGGACAGGTTATAGGAGGAGGTGCTGCCAAGTTAGGAGAAAATCACGTTTAAAAATTCTGACACATGTACATATTAAAAGAGAAAACTCAGAAAAGTCTTTTTTTTTTTTTTTTTTTTTTAATTCCTAACCTGCATGTCACATTTTATTGTCATTTTGGAAGTGGTATTGTGTTTTGTGGTGTAGAGTTTAGGAAATCCTTATTCTTTTCTCTCTTTTACTATGGATTGCCTGCATTGCCATTAATTTTGTTACTGAAAGGCTTGAACTGAATTTTTGGTCAATTGCTTCTTAATTCTGATTTTAGTTTAAGGTGATTGGAAGCATGAAGGCAAGCAGATGTAGAAGCTGTCAAGGAAGCCAGACGTAAGATAAAGCTTAAGAGATAAAGCAGCACGACAAGCATTAGGCCATTGCGACTGAACAAATATGAGGTAATGTTCTGCCTTACCAAAATAATGGTTAAGGTTTCTATATAGATATTATATGCTAGATTCGATTTACAGATTTGGATAACTACAATATAGATGTTTAAATTTAAACCACAAGATCAACATAAACAAGACTCCTAGAATATAGCTTCAGTTACTTTCTATCTTATCTCTTCTATTTGAAAATGATTGTGATCATGTAGTCTTTGAATTTGAGTAGGCTGACTCCATTTGTGGTTGCACCTTATCATTATCTGACCCATCAAGTGGATATAATGGTGAGCATAGTACTGGTGATCGAGGGGGGTTATGGTGGTGATTCTGCTAAGGCCCTAGAAGTGACAACTGAAGAACTAAGGGAGCTTTTTGGAGGCATTGGACAAGTAATATACTACATCTTTTCTTTTGAACTCCCTTGCATTTAAGTTTTCTTTAAAAAAAATTTAACATGGTTTTCATTCAAGTTGTATTTGGTTACTAAATGTTGGAGCAAAATAGAACTGAGGTTTTAAAAGTTTTTATGTTTTATTTTTTTGGTCTTACGGAATCAAGAAAGCAATATATTTTGCTGGGAAAACTAATTTTGATTGGCCTTTTATTTATATTTTTTTGGTAACTTGAAAAAAGGTTTTGAATTACTTTTGTTGAGCTTTTTATTTAATTTTCAAAACATCTGCAGCTTAAAATTTAGGAACACAAATTGGTTTTCCTGTTTCTTAAAAGTTTATTTGAGTTTATGATTGTAACTGAGGTTTTGGACTTACTGTCAAGGATACTTTGATGATCTTTTCTTTCATTTTTTTTTGTTTCTCTTTTTTATATAGGTTAAGGAGGAGTTTTAGACTTGCATTTTTTTTTTTCAGCTAAAAGTACCTGCCTCTTTGTAGTAAAAAAATATCAACTGAGGTTTTGGACTTTTCTTTCTTCAAGTCAGTGAGTTAGGTTGCTTAGATTTGGTGCAAATGTGAGTTGGGTGTTTTGTCATTTGATGAATTGCCTTGAATGTGTTTGATTATTGTTGTCAATTAGACTCAAATTAGAGTTGTGAATGATATTTACACTACTTTGACTCAAAAGAACAAAAAACCAAGCCTTCTCTCAAAAATATTTTTAAAGAATAGAGAATGCCAAGAAGAAATTTGCACTTGACCATAAATTAGGATTTAATATTGGATTTCTTCAAAGAATTATGTAGACTGTTTAATCTATCCTTTGGAATTGTTTTTCCAATTTTAGGCTTCTTTTTTTTTCCTTCTTCATTGAGTAAACAATATTGAACTTCTTCTTTTCTTTGTTTGCAGCTTCATCCTGATGCCGAACTCAGTATTTACTGTCAAAATCAAAGTTTGAGAGGGAATTTGTAGCTTGAAAGTGGATGGATTTATTTCATCTTTGATTACCATGTTTTTAGTTATTTTAATTTTCGACTAACTAAATATAGTGTATTTAATTGTATTGTGGCTATTTGGATCAGTTATATATCTGCTTGAATGCATCAAAATTTTCCTTATGCTATCTATTGAATTTTGCATAAGAATTTGTATCATGACTATAATGTAGTGATGTCAAATGTGGTTCACCAGTTTTTTCATATTTTCAAGGTAAATTTTTAAAGCAGTAAAGCACAATCTTGATATAGAAGTTTGATAATCTTATACAAGTTGTTTTGGTATTGCATGTCATTTTATATAGGCTATTGCTTTCTTCTCATCATCTATTGAGTAATTTTTTTTTATTTTTTATTTTTGAGAAAATCTTTTTGAGTAGTTGAATGCATGTTCAGTTGCTTAATGGAATACTATGGTGTAATTTTTGTAATTTTTATTCTTTAAATGTCAGCCAAACTTCTCAAAAAAAAAAAAAAAAAAATTCCAAGGGTTGATAAATAATGATAGCATTATACCCTCCTTATTAAGGGTTAATAAAGTAATAAGTCTTAAACTATCGAAATCTTGCAAATGTCCACAAAACAATTGGTTTTATGGAAGATATGCTCAATCCGTTTGTTGGGAAAGGTCCTTAAAAGATATTCCTTCAACGTTTATACTTGGTTATGTGTGACTTTAAATAAAGCTAAGCATTGTTGGCCACAGAAATTTAATATCAAAACAAATTATAAATGCAACATATATACTTGGATGCATGCAGTGGAAGCATGAGAACTAAGATTGTATTGAATATAAAGTTTATTAATACATGAAATGATCCCGTGCATTGCGCGGGTTAAAAACTAGTTTTACTAATTGAGCTAACTGGAACCCATTGAGAAAAAAACAAAAAAAAAAAGTTCTAAAAAATCAATGAACTTATAAAAATAAAATAAAAAAAACACACACACACACACCAATGAACTCTAGTTTGATGGCACGTTCTCCTTTCATGAGAATGGATGGAAGGTAAGATCACAATTCAATTAACTCATGACACTTTGGTGGTTATGATATGAAGCTAGCCATGTGCAAGGTTAAATATTAGTTAAGTTTATGCCGTTTGTGTCAGTACATGGACTAGCATTATCAATGCTACTTCGTGTTTTCCACAATTCATCATTTGAAATATGAGTGAAGGGAAGTTGGAAATAAATTTAGAAGTACTATAATTTCGATAAGCACCATCCACTTTTTGATATTTAATAGTAGGCATTTGACGACGACAACAACAATATATGATTTTCATAAGTACATTACATATATATAACAATCGCTCACTTTGTCCATTCCTTTGTTATCGCTTCATCATAATCCCCCAACCCTCTCCCCCTCCCTCCTAAAGAACAGGGTTCTAATTAACTATTGGCTTGAGAATTGGAAAAGAGGGAAGAACTGACTTCTAGAGAATATGCCCTGTTGGTGAAAGTAACTTTTAAAAAACTGGAATTTGGAGGCTAAGACTTCTCCAAAAGTGGAATAATTAAGTTACTTAGGAGCAAGTGGTTTCTTCATAATGGGAAAAAGGGTTTGAAGGAACTTGAAAACTAAAATTATTGGAAAAGTGGATTCTTAAAATCTAAAGTAGGTAGAGAAATGCTTATTGAAATTAGAAATTCGTAATAATAATTGTTTCTAGAAAACTAGACTTGGTGGTGGTAAGGGCTTCTTGAAAAATGGAACTATTGGAGGACGTGGCTTCTTGAAAACTGGAACTGGTGGCGGTAATGGCTTCTTGATAATTGGTCTTGGTGGTGGTAATGGTTTCTTGAAAATTGGAACTGGAGGAGGAAGTAGCTTCTTGAAAGCTGGACCTGGTGGAGGAAGTGGCTTCTCGAAAACTGGAACTGGTGGTGGTAATGGCTTCTCAAAAATTGGAGCAAGTGGTGGTTGTGGTTTCATGTAATCCGGAACTGGTGGAGGAAGTGGCTTCTCAAAAACTAGAACTGGTGGTGGTGATAGCTTCTCAAAAGCTGGAACAGGTGGAGGAAGTGGCTTCTCAAAAACTAAAGCAGGGGGTGGTAATGGATTCTCGAAAATTGGAACTAGTGGAGGAATTGGCTTCTCGAAAATTGGAGTCGGGGGTGGTAATGGCTTATTGAAAACTGGAAATGGAGGTGGTAATGGCTTATCATAAATTGGAACAGGTGGTGGCAATGGCTTCTCAAAAATTGGAGTCGGGGGTGGTAATGGCTTATTGAAAATAGGGACTGGAGGTGGTAATGGCTTATCATAAATTGGAACAGTTGGTGGCAATGGCTTCTCATAAATTGGAATTGGTGGAGGAATTGGCTTCTCAAAAACTGGAATTGGTGGAGGTAATGGCTTCTCGAAAACTGGAGTTAGGGGTGGTAATGACTTATCAAAAATTGGAGTCGGGGGTGGTAATGACTTATCGAAAATAGGAACTGGGGGTGGTAATGGCTTATCGTAAATTGGAATAGGTGGTGGCAATGGCTTCTCGTAAATTGGATCTGGTGGAGGAATTGGCTTCTCAAAAATTGGAACTGGTGGTGGTAATGGCTTCTCATGAATTGGAATAGGTGGTGGCAATGGCTTCTCATAAATTGGAACTGGAGGAGGAATTGGCTTCTCGAAAATTGGGACCGGTGGTGGTAATGGCTTCTTGTAAATTGGAACCGATGGAGGAATCGGCTTCTCAAAAATTGGAATAGGTGGTGGTAATGGCTTCTCAAAAACTGGTACAGATGGAGGTATTGGCTTCTCAAAAATTGGAATTGGTGGAGGGGGTGGTTTCTTCAAAAAGGGAATAGGTGGTGGGGATCGCTTCTTGAAAATTGGAACTAGTGGAGGGGGTGGTCTCTTCAAAATTGGAACATGTCGTGGTAATGGCTTCTTGGAAATTGGAACTAATGGAGGTGGTGGCTTCTTTGAAACTGGAATTGGGGGTGGTAATGGTTTTTCAAAAACTGGAACTGGAGGTGGTAATGGCTTCTCAAAAATTGGAGTTAATGGAGGAAGGGATTTCTTGAAAATTGGAACTAGTGGTGGAAGTGGCTTCTTAAAAATGGGAACGAGAGGTTTCTTAAAAATTGGAATATTGAATTTCCCTTTGTCATGAACTGCATCCTCTCTGAACTCTCCATTATGAGACTTTATATCAGTAGTAACAATGAGCCCTGTAGAAACAAATGCACAAGATCAGGACGAGTCCTTCAAAATGATACGATGGAACAATGAGATTAGAATTCAAATGCAAGGATTTCTTTTTTGTTCTTTGATATTGATAGGGTTTAGGGATAAAAAGCATTGGTTTACAGATAAAATGTTAATGTTAAAACAACATGTGACTAAATAACAAGTACTTGCCTCGTTGTATCAAATGTGACAAATCAACAAGTAGCTAGAAGTTTTTTCTTTGTTAATAATTTGATAATTATACAATGGCAGAGGAAAAACTCAATCCTCGGATCTTCTCAAAAAATTGGGCAAACAATGTCACTCAATTACAAGGATCTTAAAGCATTTGCATCAGTCAATACAATAGATTGTAGAATAAATAATCTTATGTGGGTGATTTTAAAAAATAGCAGCATAAAATAGGAATTTTTACACAAGCTAACGTGAAAGCTCTTACAAGATAGTCTAAACTTTTAGATAATTAATGTCAAGAGTTTTGTAATTCATGATACTATTAACAAATAACAAGGCCTAAATAGCTCAGCAAAATACTTTCCTTAAGAGTACAAATATACCTGAAGAGTCTTGACCAGGCTCGCCATAGCAGCTGACAGCAAACAAGAAGCAAGCCAAGAAGCCCAGAAGAGCCCCTTGACAAAAGGCTTTAGTCCACATTTGTATTGAAACTAGAGGCAGATGGTAGCTTAAGATATTAGGCCATGCACTCGTGCAATTTGTTTGAAGGCTGAGTCACTTTGAAGTCCCTTAGTCCTTGTTATATAGTGAGCTTAGTAGAGCTGTTTCTGCGGTTCACCTACGCTGATTAAGGGCTTTATGGCACAAAGATTTGGGGCCATTTTGATTCAATTGTCTTGAAGACATTTAGAGTGCTCGCTGCTCACCGACTTTGATGCTCAAATGCCATAAGGTATGGGACCCTGACTTTGCTGCTTAGTTTACAGCACTTTACAGTAAAATTGTTTCTCAAAGAAAAAAAAACAAGTTGGAGTAATAAAAATAATAATAACAACAACAATAAATGCTAAAACTACAAAGTTGCCAGGAAAAAAAAAAAAACTAAAATTATCACTAATTTTTTTACAAAAGATTTACAAACTAACGTGATAATAAATATAATTGGTTCACTTTGACAACATAATAAATAAATGTCTTGATTGCTTTTTATTTTAATTTAAAAATTGATATATCCATTTGTAAAATTTAAATAGTTTTTTTTTTTAACTGAAAATTTAAATGATTAGATTTACAGAAGAGATGCTAAAAAAGGCCAATGGTGAAGCCAAATATATTTTATCCAGGGCCAAGTCAATTATATGAGGAATATTGTATATTATTTCTTTACTCTATTTCCAAATAGCATCTCCTTCACACACACCTTTTAAATTTGTCCAAAATGTGAGTATATCATCATCAACATAATGACAAATTATGATACCATATATACTTAGAATGTTTACATTTGTTCGCTTATTATGTGTAAAATCAAGAAAAGACAAGATAACATAATCAAATTTTTCATAACATTATTTTGGTGCTTGTTTCAAGTCATACAAAAACTTGATAAGATTGCAAAATTTCTTTTCATTTTCAAGTAATAAAAAAACCCTCAGATTGTTCTATGTAAACGTTCTCATCAAAAACATCATTTAAGAAACATGTCTTTACATCCATTTGATGTACAATCAAACTTATACACGGATGTAAGTGTTGGGATTAGTGTCCTAAATCCAATTATATGACTTTATTTTATCATTTAAAGTGTTTAATTTTAAGAGATTGTATGATATGAACGTGAGACATCATGTTTTACTGTTTTTCCCAATAGCTAAAGCTAACAACACTCAAATAGAAGTAATCCTAGTCACCGTTGCATAACTATCAAAATAGTTCATCCCTTCCCTTTGGATGCTAACATTATTTTAAGGTTTGAATGGACCTATCAGTATGGTAAATTCTCATAAAAACCCATTTTACAACCATCAGTATGGTATATTTTATTTAGTACTGCGTCTATATTACTTTGAACAAGGTCTACATGACCTTCATAGGAATAAGCAAAATTTGTGAAACTATGATTTGGTCAGAACTCTTTAATGAAGTACTTAGATGGTTGTGTAAATTGTAATAAAGTAATAAAGGGTGGTTGCCAATGGCTTGTAAGTTAATTTTGGGAAATTTTGCTGCAACTGATACTCTACATCTACTTAAATTTCCCCTTTTATATATTCAATTAAGCAATCAGTCAAAAATTCATTTTATATCTTATTTTAAAATTGGAAAATATTCATGATTGAAATTACTCTGTTTTGTAGTTGTTGGTGGAATATCAAAAATAAACACAAGCCTAATTAATCTATTAACTTCTGCCACCAATATATATATATATATAAACAAGAAGATTTTTTTTTTTTTTTTTTATAACCAATTCTAAAACTAAAATAAGGTTAAAAAATCAATAAAAGAACAGTCACATTGTAAAGGCAAAGCATTTCAAAACAATCTATATAACTTTCCAAGTGGGCCACATTGTTCAGCTTCTTTTGAGTCAAGAGAAATGGAGATAGGGTGGCCCATCTGTTAGCGTAATGGGCCTTTTGTAACAATGTAAATGATTTAATCTGGCCCATATATTTTGGACTTTTCCCATATCTTTGGTCGTTAAATCTAAGATCCCTGCATGCCGCGTAGCCCAAAACACGCCATGTCCAACTTAATTTTTGTTGTCCAGAGAAGTATAGTAGCTTGAGAAAAAACACTGTAGATTCTAGTTAGCTCAATTGGTAAAATTTCTGATAATTGTATAAAAAATTTGAAGTTCAATTTCCGCCTACACCAAAAACTAATTGGTATCTTGATCTGATAATAAAAAGTTATTATCAGGAACGGATGCCATAGGTTGAAACTCTTTAAAAAAAAAAAAGTATTTACTATTAAATGACACGTCAGTCGTATTAAAATCTAATAATTGAGAGACATGTGTGTAAAATAAGCATGCGTTTAGATAAGAATGAAAAATTAAATTATTTTACTATTCAGCTTATTTTTGTTACTATTCATAGATCCCACTGCACTTTTTGATACTATTCATGATCCCACTGTACTATTTCAACTAACTTTTACCTTTATCTACAATATTTTCAACAATAAGTTTTCAGTTTTAGCAAAATAAACGGTATCCAAACAGACTCTTAGTATATCAACATTTTACCATTACTTTTCAGAGTGCTAGTAAAGTGGTTATTTTTGCGCACATTTTTGTCATTTATTAAGTTTTAATATGATGAATGTGATATTATTTGATACCAAATACTTTATCCTAGTTTTGGGGTATTGTGGTAAAAACTAGTCTTGAATTGATTTCTTCCACTTGTAAAACAAAAAACAAAACTTAAAATTTGTGAACTTTCTCTTTCTGCCCAACTTTCTCTCTGCTCTCCAAGGTTCCAAATCAAACGCATGAGTCCTTGTGCGTACGCGTGCACATATCTTATCATATGTCTATGTTTTTTTTTTTTTTTGAGAAACACACACACACATATATAGGAGAAGGGGAATAAAATAAAAGAATACACTCACATGCCAACACCAAAACTGCATGTGGCAGTTCATATATCCATGTATACACACAGCAAATGAGTCAATTTTGTATTGTAGTAGCAGGTATGACCAAAACATATCACATTGGTCACCCAAATTGTTATACATGCAATAGCCCTATTTGAAAAATTTTAGTTTACTTGACCGTTTTGCTCAAGCAGTCCAGGTGAAATATGGCAAACATTTTGTCTTCTTTAATATATTTTGCTCAACTGAGATTTAGTTTTTCTCATACCAACTTGGTTTTGCTTGGTATTATAATACCATGCATGGGCTACTATATGGTATTAGGATTCTTAAATCCCTACTAAGCCTAATTTATTAATTATTATGTAAACGTAGTTAAGTTCATCAAAGCGTACAGTTCAAAATAGAAAAGATGTTACCATTTAGGCTTTTTTATTGTACCACCAGACCGAAACACATTAATTATTTTAGTTTTGCTTACTCTCTCCATATCATTTTTTTTTTCTTATTTTTAGCACAATGCTTTTCATAAACTGTCATTTTCATCTGGAATTGAATATGCACTTTTTCAACTGTTAATGTAGGTGGATAGTGAAGCATAAAAAGAGAAAAATTAAAGAAATTCCGTTTTTTGCTATAAAAAATATCCAAAGAAAAAAGAAAATCATTAATATCTCTAATATCTTCTCATCGTGACGTTTGGGCCCCAAAATATATATATATATATATATGGCGGAAAAGAAAATTAGTAAGGAATTTTAATAAATTCGCATATTGCTTTAAAAGTTCTAAAAATGGAAACTAAGAGTGTGTTTAGATACTGCTTATTATTGAAAACTAAAAACACTGTAATAAAATAATTTTTAAATATGTGAATAGTATCGTAGGACCCAAATTTGAAGTTGTTTTTTGTGAAAAAAAAGTACTTGCAGGTCCCATGAACAATGCACGAGACCAACATCTAAAAACGTGAAACGCGAGTGTTTTTTAGCACTACCCAAACATACACTAAATCGATTTGCTGAAGTTTAATTTTGTTTTATGGAAATTGATTATAGTTTTGTTGACTTTCTCCCATACAGGATACTTGAAATAGTGCAACTATTTTGGTTGGGAGATACAAATGCTTGATATTGATTTGAGGTGAGAAAATGGGTCTGCGTCCTAAAGCGACGCATGGGACTTGCATGGCTTATACCTTGGGCGTAGTGATCGATGTGATAAAAATGAGTTAGTTTTTACAAGCCTTCTGTGCCAATATATATGGACAACCATGCATGAATTTTATCAATGTTGCCTTTGTGTTTTCCATAGCTCATCGTTGAAATATGAATTAAGTGAATTTTTTTATGGGGTGATTAGTTAGTATCAAGGAATAGTTTTTGACTTCTACCCAAAAAAAAACAAAAACAAACAAAACAAACAGAAGGAATAGCTGTTGATTATCTTTGGGAAATAAATTTTATAGAACTGTAATTTCGTGGACTACAATCCACTTTTTAATATTCGATGGGAATGAGAGCCATACAACAATAATAATAGCATAATGTGATTTACATAAATAGGTAAGAATTACTCATTCTTTCCACTTTATTAAATTACTATAGTAATACAATAGCAATCCTTTTTTTCCCCCTAAGGAATAGGTTTCTTGACAATTGGTTTGTGAATTGGGAAAGGGGGAATTACTGGCTTCTTAAGAGGTGGGAATGGCTTCTTTATTATTGGAATTGGATGGGGAAATGGCTTTTTGAATACTGGAATTAGAGGCTTCTTTACAAATGGAATAGGTTTCTCATCAAGAAATGGTTTCTTTAAATCTGGAATAGGTGGGAAAGGCTTCTTAAATGGTGGAAGTGGCTTCTTGAAAGGTGGAAGTGGCTTCTTTTTTATTGGAATTGGATGGGGAAATGGCTTTTTGAATATTGGAATTAGAGGCTTCTTTACAAATGGAATAGGTTTCTCATCAAGAAATGGTTTCTTTGAATCTGGAATAGGTGGGAAAGGCTTCTTAAATGGTGGAAGTGGCTTCTTGAAAGGTGGAAGTGGCTTCTTTTTTATTGGAATTGGATGGGGAAATGGCTTTTTGAATATTGGAATTAGAGGCTTCTTTACAAATGGAATAGGTTTCTCATCAAGAAATGGTTTCTTTAAATCTGGAATAGGTGGGAAAGGCTTCTTAAATGGTGGAAGTGGCTTCTTGAAAGGTGGAAGCGGCTTCTTTTTTATTGGAATTGGATGGGGAAATGGCTTCTTAAAAAAGGGAATAGGTTTCTTGAATTTCCCTTCGTCAAGGTCTGCAGCTGTATTGAACTCTTCGTTATGAGATGGTACACCAAGTCCTGCACATATAAATGCACAAAATCAACACAACTCATTTCAAATTATAAGATGGAACAATGAGATTGATTTCATATGCTTGCTTGCATATGTTTGCTTCATATCTTTTAAAATGATAGGGTTTAGGGATCAAAATCCATTGGTGTTAAAAGAAAAAATTCCAATGCTAAAACATATGCATGTGCCTTAGTTTGTCAAATGCCAAAGATCTTACTATCATTGTTAAAAATTAGCAACAAGTAGCAATGACTCAAAATGTTTAAACATATAAGGAAGCAACCTATATAGCTTAGCAAAACATCCCTTTTTTTAACAGAACAATATACCTGAATTGGTTTGGTCTTCTTCAGCATAGCAACTCACAACAAGCAAGAAGCAAACCAAGGAGCCCAAAAGAGCCCCTTGACAAAAGGATTTAGTTCTCATTGTGAACTCTCCTTATACTACCTTATGATAGTATAATGAAAAGTAAAACTTTGACACTGTGACTCACTTCGAATCCCATAGCCCTTAATATATTGTGAGCTTCATGAAGCTGAATAAGCGGCTCAACTGTGACACCTATGCTGCACTAATTAAGTGTTTCATTCTACTTTGTTTTGGGGCCATTAATCTTGGTATGTTGTCTTTAAGGGAGAAAAAAAGTAGCTAGTAGTAGTTGCCGAATTTAATTTGTGGTTCAAATGCCATTTTCTTCATTGAATGTGCTCTCCCCCACCACTTTCTAATGGGTATGCACTGTCTTCTCTTGCTTTTATCATCAGTAAATTTTGTTTTGCACCAAGTTTAGAGCAAGGTAATATGAGTTTCACGTTCTCCTCGTACTATTTGAGGAGAAAGTATACAATGTTTCAAGAACTCCACCTCAGCATTTAGTTGGAGTTTCTAAGCCCAATAAAAAAGTAACACCTGTCTAAAAATAACATGTCATCACACCCTACCTAATACACCGGAAAATACAAATATGCCCTTGCAAATTTTCAAATCCCCGCCTAAACACTCTTTTCCCCTTCAGCAAAATCAAAACTCTCTTTCTGCTCTCTGCTCTCTCTCACTGCTAGGGGTGTGCACGGATTGGATTGGGCGGGTAAAGGCCAATATTTCTATCCAATCCGTCACTAGCGGGTTGGGAAAATCCCAATCCGCCACCAACCCACCAAAGTCTAAATCCGGCGGATTGGTTACAAATTTTGGTGGTTTCAACTCAACGGGTTAGGCGGGTTAGGCGGATTGGCATTAACACTGTTTTTTTTTTTTTTAATAAAATTATCATGAACTACAATTTGTTATTTCATAATCTCAAAATATAACTAATGCACACAAAAAACTAAAGGTAGATTTCATTGAATAATCTCAATTCCAACACAAACATAGGGTCAATGAAAAAGAGATATATCATCTCTAACAAAAGTAGGCTATGCCTTACAACTTAGGAAATAAAAGATAAAAAAAAAAGTAGAATTAAATCAACAAACTCAAAGTCTTAACAGTCCCAAAGTCACATCAAGGATTCAAAATAATAACATACCAACATAACAAATAGACTTCAAATTGGTATGCATGGTCTCCAAAGCCATAATGTAATCAAATTAAACCACTGAAAATAAACTCAATTCTAACAAAAGTTCTTAACAAAATGGACTTCATCAATCAACTTCAAGCTTGGTACCACTCCAAAAATTAAGTAACTCCTCCAAAGCAAGTAGCAACCTAATCAATCATCCACAACATAAGATAAAATTAGGAATGTTACTGTTATCTATTTAAGATAATGAAAATTGCACATAATCCTAAGTTGCCTTAAGTACAACAATGCCAAATATAATGATGCAATGGTAAATCCCAAATATGAGCTTCACTAGCAACAAGCATTTGAACACTTGATTGCATAAAAGAATAAGGCAAGGCTGAATTGTGAAATATCGTATGAAAACTTGGATCACTGCCAAGACAAATCCCAACAACCAAGCTTCAACCATGTATGCATTAAGGGCTGGTATGAGGCTCTCATTTTCTCTTTTTTATTTTAACAACAGCACCTAGCTTGAATTACAAACACACAAGAGGCCCAAAAAATGCTATAATCCCTCTAGAAAAACTCCTAGAGGGTTTGGTTTACATGCTTGATAACTTAGGATGTGCAATTTTCATAATTATATGCTTAGATGATTTCACGTTGTTTGATTTTACTCTATTATTATGTTGTTCATGTTATCATTTATAATGTAATCAATGTAATCAAGTTTAAGCAAATGAATTTCTCAAAAAAAAAAAAAAGTTTAAGCAAATGAAGATAGAGAATAGATGTTACCTGCCTAAGCCAAGTTCCTCAAAATCAACTAAATCAATTCTCCACGTCTTTTTTATTTAAAGCAGCAAATTCTGAAATAAAAATATTGCATATAATAAACATGTTACTGCAATTAATCAAAGCTATCTAAATTAAAGTATCCATGAACCAACTTCAACAAATAATTAAAAAAAAATGTTACCTGACTCAATTTCTTCATATTTTTCTATGTCATCCATAGCCTCTCGAAGGTTGATTGGAATTGGTGAAGACCGCAACCAATTTTGTGCACAAATAAGAGCCTCCACCATCTTTGGAGTTAGAGAACTTCGAAATGGATCAAGTACACGTCCACCAGTACTAAAAGCTGACTCAGAGGCCACTGTGGAAACTGGAACAGCCAAGACATCTCGTGCTATTTGAGAGAGAATTTGATACTTGTGGCTGTTAAGCTTCCACCATGCCAAAATATCAAATTCAGCATTGCCTAGACCCTCACAATTTTCTGTCAGAAACCTATCCACTTCAGATTTATTCTCCAAACTTTCTGCCTCCTCCAAGTGTTTCTTATATTGAAAGGCAAATGACTTGTTATCATCTTCCTCCTCATCATCAACATCCATCTCTTCAAAAGTTTGACTTACACTAGGTTTTGCAACATTAGCACTAGTATCCTTTTGAAGATAGTGCTCATATAATTTTGTTAATGTTGCCTTCACCATTGCTGTTAGTTCTTCTGCCTTGGAGCTCTCATAAACTTGTTTAAAGGAAAACATGATATATTTCAATTTATAACGAGGGTCTAGCACAACAGCAACATACAACAAAAAATTGATATTTTGAATATTCTCCCAATATTTGTCATATTTCTTTCTCATGCTATCAGCCATATTCTTTAACATATTATCCTCACTTCTACTTAAAGTCAACAATTTAGATTGCACTAACACAAGTTCATGGAAAAATGCATTAGATGTGACATATAAAGAGCCTGAAAATCGCAAAGTCACCTTATAAAAAAGTTTTAGAAATTGCACAAAGATTCTAGCCTTTCCCCAATCAAGCACATTAGGAGGCCCAATATTCTTTCTCCCTCTCCCTTTTCCTCTCCCATTATCATCCTCAACCCCAACCTCATTCTCATCATTATCATTATCATTGAAATATGAGTCAAATTGTGAGTCTTCCTCCTGTAGCCGCTCAAAAGCATTTTGGAACTTCACAGCTGCCTCCAACATCATATAGGTTGAATTCCACCTAGTTGGAAGATCTAGGCATACTAGACTTTTACTAGGAATTTTTTCACGCTCTACACAATTCTTAAAAGTTTGAAGCCTAGATGGAGAAGACCTAACATATCTCACTGCATTTCTAATCTTTACAACTGATTCATTTTGATCTTTTAAGCCCTCACACACAATAAGATTAACAATATGTGCACAACACCTCATATGCAAAAACTCATTATCCAAAATGGTGCTCTTCCAATCCTTAGTTTTTCTTTTCAGATATTTTATGGCAGTATCATTTGAACTTGCATTATCAAGTGTGATTGTAAATATCCTATCTATCCCCCACTCTTGCAAGCACTTCTCAATATGCTTACCAATTGTGACACCCTTGTGATTAGGAACAATACAGAAATTTAAGATTCTTTTATGCAAGTTCCAATCATTATCAATCCAATGAGCAGTAAGACACATATAGTTAAGATTTTGAATTGATGTCCAAGTGTCAGTGGTTAGGCATACTCGTTGCTTTTGAAATGCTTTTTTCAATTTTTTCTTCTCTTCATAGTAAAGATTCATACAATCACGAGCAACAGTGGTGCGACAAGGGATAGTGAACCTAGGTTCCAAAACCTCAACAAAAAACTTAAAGCCTTCCTTCTCTACATGCCTAAAAGGTAACTCATCAACAATTATCATCTTTGCTAGGGCATTCCTAGCAATTTTTTCACTAAACCCCACTGCTTTAAGAGTAGATTGCCCTTCTTCTTTTTTAAGAAAACAAAGTTTCTTTTGTTTTTTGTCTACGACCTTATAAGGGGACGTGGGGCATTGATTATAAAGATGATTCCATAAATTACTAGTCCCATCCCTTTTCCCACGACATCCATAGTCTTTACCACAGTAATTACATGATGCTCTAGGGTTATTAGGATCACAATCACCCATCATTGAAAAGTGATCCCAAACTTCAGATTTTTTCTTTTTAGGACGCTTAGGAGGAAGTGCATTGGTATTACCTGTGGTTGGAGACTCGGTTTTGTCGTTGGGTTTGTTATTGTGGGCACTAGATGTTTCACCCTCCATCATCTATTAAAAAAATGAGACAAAGACAAAGAATAAGATCAACCGTAAAAATATGTAATATATAACGATATAACATATTAACTTGAATATAAAATGAACAATAGATACTTGAATATACAATGAATTTCCTCTTTTAGAAATAGAATAGCTTTACATGTAATATATTAACACTTTTTATATTATATAAATTAATCAAATGACGGAAATTGAAATAAGAAAGACAAACGAAAAGTATAAAACAATACAAGCTAAGAATACAATGAATTGCCTCTGCCAGAACAAGAATGGATTTCCATTTTATATAATAGCGCTTATTTTATTATATAAATGAATCAATGATGGAAACTGAAATAAGAAAGACAAACAAAAACTAAACAATACAACTATACAAGACAAGAAAGCAAATAAGGAATTACCTTTGTGGCTGTCCTGTCGGTGAAGAATTGAAAAGGTATAAAATAGGTTTCAAAAAGGTTAAAGAAGAAAAAGGGGGCGGCTGAAGGTGTAGGCAGTTTGAAGAAAAAGTGAGATTTAGAGTGTATAAATACAATGTATATGGGGCTGAAGTAGGTAAAGGTGTTAGGGTTTCAATATTGACTTTTCAGATTTTTTTTAAGGAATTTTTTGAAGACTGAATTTGTTTAGGAAATTGATGACTGATTAGCTGTAAAAATTTATTAGGTGAATTAATATATTTTTTTATGTATGTAAAATTATTAATTAAGCGGGCGGGTTGGGTTGTAGCAGGTTGGTAGTTTTTCAATCCATAACCCAATCCAATCCGCAATTTTGGGGGTCTAATCCGCCCAACCCAAACCGCCTAACTTAATGACCCGCACAAAGTGGGCGGGTCGGTTGCGGGTTGGTCGGGTCGGCGGGTTAAGCGGATATTTTGCACACCCCTACTCACTGCACCACATGCTCTCTCTCTCTCTCTCTCTCTCTCTCTCTCTCTCAAGTCCAAAGTTCCACAGCCACTGCTTAACAGCCGCTGCCTAGCATCACCGCTAGATATAGAGATACATTGTCGATCATCACCAGTTCCGACGAGACCGACGTTTGTCTCGTCGGAAAACGCCCAAAACTGTGTCTTTCTTGTTGTTTCCAACCACCAACACCAGAAGTTTTCTCCATTTCTAACACCAGACGTTGCAGGAAGGTTTTCTTCTCTCTCTTTTAGAATTTATTTTCTGAAATTTTATGTTTACATGTGTCTTGTTTTGTTTTTTTATTTATTTATGTTTTATAAATTGACATATACATTCATATCTAGAAAGGAAACTTCTACTGTTTGATAAAGTGCTTTTGTGAGAATATTGATTAGATGATGCATTTATATGGGATTTATAAACATAGGAATCAGAATATCCAAAGTCTGGGAGACTAGCAGTTCCAGATTAGCTAAGTTTAAGTTGTTTCTGGATTAATAAAAACCATTTGTGATCAGTGTCTTTCCATACCAATTTTATATGTACATTTCACTATACATCTATCCACATATACACTCACATTTCATTAACAATACAAATCTGTCCTACAAGAATTCATAATTCTTATATTAGAAATTGTTATCAACAAGATTTTGGTGTGCATCTTGCATGCAAACTGTTAGACCAATAAATTCAATCACTACTTTCTAGGAAAGATACCTAATCTGACTTGAGTAATAAGCTCACCCAACTAGTGCAATGACCTGCATTATTTGCTTTTTCATAGTTGGAATTTTCACAATTTGTTTCATTATTTGTAATAATTTTTTTCTTTGTGGTGCAGGGATGGATGTGATGCTTTTGTTCCGTTGTTTTTGCTGAAGGAATTGATTTTGATAAATAGTTTCTTCCTAAGAGTCTTCTCTAAGGTATTCAATCTATCTTTTTGTCATTTTCCTAATTTAAATCTTTAGTTGAGTTATTATGAAAAATTATGATCTTTTGATAATTTGTGTAAAGCTCACTTGAGTATATGTTTGTTTATGGCTAAGGACCAGCAGGTGACTGGCAGCAATTCTTTTTTATGACTTTATGGTGATTAATGTTATGTTGTTTTATACATATATTTCAGTCATCTTTTCATTATGTTCATTCAATATATTTTTTTTCATAATTAGGTTCGACTAGTCATGGATTTTTTTAAAAATGCTTTTGTTGCAATTGGGGACAATGATAAAAGGGAAAATTTAGAAAATGTAACTTTGGGTGAATGTGATAAATTTAAAATTGGAATGCAAGTGAGGTTTGAAGAAGTATATAACCCTTATAAATTGTATGCTTTAAAAGGGGATTTAGCATTTGAAAAGTGGTTAAACGAGAGTATAATGGTGTTATTAAGCAACGAAAATTTGTGTGTTCAAACAAGATTATAAAGTAGCATAATTTAGATGTAAGAATGGGTTGTTGTGCTAGGATCTAGTTTGATGTAAAAAAAGATATTTGAAGTGTTTCACACTTTAATGACGCACAATCATGAATTTACAACTCTGGAAGAAAGATGTAACTTGAGATTGGGAAGGAATGTGCTAACTGCTCATGGGAATATAATTAGCACAATGGTTAGCTCAAGTATAAAAGCAACAAAGTCTTACGTTTTATCAAAAAAACTTGGTGGTGCAAATAATGTTGAGTTCTCATTTTTTTCCCCCCTAATATTGTTCTCTCTTTTTTTTTAGGGCCTTGCATAAAATTCTGGATGGAAAGCTCTTTTGGATAGTATTTTGAACATTATTCTACACAGCTAATGGACAGCATTGTCGACATTATTGCACAGTGAAATACATCTTAGATGGTATTTTTGACTTACCAATTTTTTAGATAGCATAGCTGAAAATTTGGACAAGTGATTGCATAGCCAAACACTAATTATTGCTGTAATTTTGGAAAATTTTTGTAACCATGAAGTTACTCAAACATGATAGATTTTGTTTATGTTTGAGTAGCTTCTAGTTAAAGACTAATATGCAAATGATGAAATTTTTTAATGCAATAGTATATTTTAGACGATAAACTTATTTTCGTCCCTACATTTTAACGCGATTCTTACTTTGTTTCCTAACTTTTTTTTCCCACCGATTTTAGTCCTTATCTTGAAAAACACGTCTCTTTTAGTCCCTAATGTTACATTAGAGACAGAAATTGCACAGCTGGCAAATGGAAAAAATTAAAAATATTAAAATAATGCCCACTGTATCCACGTGGCTTTCCACGTCAGCCTTTAATTTAAAAAATAATAATAATTTATTAATTTTAACTAAATAAAAAAAATTAAAAACAAAAATAAAAACCAAAAAATTAAATTCAAATGTAAATTCAAACCCATATTTCAAACTCGCACACCACCAAAACACTCCGGAATCCACCATACCCACGGCTACATCACACCCAATCAAAACAACCACAACCAAACTCAGAAATTTGAATCTAAAACCTCCACAAACACATTAACAAGCACATAATTAATAAAATTGAATTTTCCAGAGCTTTCTCGGGAACCAAGCGAAGAAGAGAAAGTAAGGGTTTAGCACACCCACAATATCAAAACACCCATCATCACAACCGCAGACAAACCCTCTTCTCTATTTCTCAAAAAGAAAAAGAAAACTCTTCTTTGAGTTCTCTATCTCAAATCTCTCTTTTACTTTATAACTGAACCACGGCGAAAAAGTTTGGATTCCCACCACAAGTTTGACGCCATTAGCACTGTCACAGATCTCGTCCCTTTCTCTTAGATCAAAACCACAGTGGTGGTGCTTCGATTTGGATCTCACCTTCAACGGACTTTGATCGACGAGCAGCTAATCTTGATCTACACGATCGACAAGGTTTTGTTGCCAAAGGAACTGTTTAAGGCTCAAGCCCAAACTTCGACGCCAGCTCCGACTTCCAAAGAGGGAGTGGATTCTCCCAAGGCGAACATGAAGAAGGCGCCTTCGCTGTCAAATGAAGCGAACACTCATCTAGCTGACGATGCGACAAATCCAAACGCATCCATTAGATTCGACAATGCAAGTTTTGGATCGTTGATTGTCTGTGTGTGGTGTTTTCTTTTGTGCTTTTTTTGTAGCGTTTTTAGGGGACCCTCAGTGAGTTTTTGGTACTATTTTTTTTATGGATTATTGTGCTGATTTTTCTGGTATTTTGGGATTATTTGTAAAGGGTATTCATGGAGGTTTTCTGAGAGTGAAGACAAAGAGACAAAAGAGAGAGAAACTGAGAATCAATAACGTGCTTGTTTATGTGTTTGTGGAGGTTTTAGATTCAAATTTCTGGATTTGGGTGTGGGTTTGGCTGCGGGTTTGGCTGCGGTTGTTTTGAGTGGGTGTGATGTAGTCGTGGGTATGGTGGATTTCGGAGTGTTTTGGTGGTGTGGGGGTTTGAAATATAGGTTTGAATTTAATTTTTTGGGTTTTAAATTTGTTGTTCTTGAATTTAATTTTTTTGGTTTTTATTTCTGTTTTTAATTTTTTTATTTAGTTAAAATTAATAATTTATTTTTTTTAATTTAGAGGCTAACGTGGAAAGCCACGTGGACATAGTGGGCATTTTTTTAATATTTTTAATTTTTTTCGTTTGCCAGCTGTGTAATTTCTGTCTTTGATGTAATGTCAGGGACTAAAATGAGACACATTTTTTAAGATAGGGACTAAAATTGGTGGAAAAAAAAAAATTAGGTACCAAAGTGAGAATCGCATGAAAATGTAGAAACTAAAATAAGTTTTTTGCCTACATTTTATTCTTTTATATTAGTTTCAATATGTGCATGCTGATGGAATTGCAATGCTAGATTGTTGCAGGTGCTATATTGTTCAATGGTATATTGGGATGAATGATAGCACTCATGAAGAGTTCCAATTAAGGGGATGATACATTGAATGACAATATTTTCGTGCTAGAATATTTATTTTTTGTTTTTTTGATGATATAGTGAATGGCAAGTGCTAGACCCTTTTTTTTTAGTTTTCTTACAAGTGATGAAGGGGATTTTTTTTTTTTTTTTTTAAGGGAGAATTGTGCAATTCTACAAGCTGCTCCACTTTTACTCAAGTCTTACAATAGTTGAGTTCACAAGTGAGAATGATTGCCCCATTATCATCAAGCCAAGGAACAAATGAATTACAACTATTCATTTCTACTTTTTTTTTTTTTTTTTATCAGTGTCTGTGTGTTCTCTTTCTTCTTTCTTAAAGTTGCAGAAAAATATCTTGGACGTGTGCCCAAATCACCCATTATATATATATATAAATTTTTTTTTTTAACAATAAAACAAGCTTTATTAAAAAGAACAAAATTGAAATTGTACAACCTAGAGCATCCTTCTTGATCACATATATCATACAATCAAGTAAGGCCACAATTTACAAATCCATTCCAATTGTTAACAAAGCCCCACTTAACAAGCTCATGAGCTACTTGATTTACATCTCTCCTAACCCAAATGAAACTTGGTCAATCTCATTTGCTAAGTCCAGCACGTCTTCAAGTATAGTCCTTAGGATATTACTTATGTGTGGCTGCTCCAGCACCGCTATATGCTACTGCAAAACCAATTCAAGGTTGGTTAGTCGATCACTTTACTCTTAATACTAAGCAAATTAAATTAAAATTTAATGGAAAACACACACCCACAAACAATAGACAATATTGAATCTAGTAACTAGTTGACAAATTTTTGCTTTGCAAATTTTAGATTTTTTATTTCAAACAAAGTAACCAAATTAAAGTTCAAGGCTTCATATAAAAAATAAAAAATAAAAAGAATTTAAGAATAACCACAAAAGAAAGCTACTCTTCATTTGTTAATGCATTCCAATGCTGCTGACAAGCAACTAGAGACCACCCCTTAAAAAGAGGATATAGCATATACAAAAAGGATCCTATCAAAATGCATAATTAGCAAGGGCACATCTAATTTGATTATTTCCCAACATTCAATGAATCTATTCTACTGATTGTGGTACAAAATTACACAGAAACATAAAAATTATTGATAGACTATTGCTTCTTTCGAATCATCACCAAGGCATGTGCACAAAGTAAGAATCAGAATGCTAAATCAAGTAATCATGCATGAGTTCCTGTAAATTGATAAAAGCAATAAGGTGCAACAGCTGGACAAAAACAAGAAATCAAGCTGTTCAAAATAGTTCATAACACACTTAGCAGCAGTAAAACATCAATACAACTATAGCATCTATAAAAATTACAACACCAAAACAGCTACAAGGGTCTACAACTTACCCCCAAATAAAAAAACTAGGGTCTATACAAAAGGAGCTTAGGTCTGATAGATAACCATAAAGAGTATAATAGATCAACACCTTTTTGTGTTAGAATACAAAGTGTAATGAGTCTTACCATTTGGACCAACAAAGGCGGACTTCCCTCTATAAGAATAATCATGCCAAAGGCACACGGTCATGGGAGCAAATAAAAAAAATTTCAAACCTTTTTCCTATCCCTTCTTGTGTTCATTATATAAATTTCAATCCATACACTAATTAACAAGAATTATGTATTTGACATGAGGACAACAAATACAATTATATTTGTATAAGTGTAAACCAAAGAAGTGCAACAGACCTGAAGAGAAGACTAAGTGAATCTCATAGAGGTCTAATGTTAGAGACAAGGTGTTCAGGAAGCAGCTCACACAATATGATTTAGTAACTGAAATAAGTAACATACAAAATAAAATCAGCAAGGTTCCATAATAGAAACTAGTGTCACATAGTGCTATAACGCAAACTAAAAGAAATAGAGTATATAAAGCCAATGATAAACATGACTGATGTTGAAATAATCCAAAGGTATCTAATGAAATATACCAAATTCCTCTTTATTTATTGATAACGCAATATAGACTATGTGCAAGTTACAAAGTACACTGCTAGCAATATATACACATTACCTACAAAGAACTATCAATATTAGTCTAGGCAGCTCAATCCCAAGTAAGTTTATAAACACTGATAATAAAATAGGGATACAAACTAAACCAAAATACCAAACCACATCAGACTTGTCTCTTCACTAAACAAAAACACCCGTATCTTACACCATAACACCAAACTTCACCAATTCTCATCATTGTTTTCACTTCAAACAATGATGATTTTGCTAAGTAGTGGTTGTGGAGCTTTGGAGTTGAGAGAAAGAAAGAAAGAGAGAGCAGATGGTGGTGCGGTGAGAGAGAGCAGAGATAGAGAGAGACTTTTAATTTTGCTGAAGGGGGAAAAGGTGTTTAGGCTGGGTTTGAAAATTTTTAGGGGCATATTTGTCTTTTCAAGTGTATAAGGTATTGTATGCCTACATGTTATTTTTAGACAAGTGTCAGTTTATTATTGGGCTTAGAAACACCAACTAGATGCTAATGTGGAGTTCCTGAAACATCGTATACTTTCTCCTATTTGAGCCCATGCAAATATGGTTGATGTGCTTGAAAATATGATATTTGATCAACTTGGGCATTAGCATTGAATGGTTTATAATGGGAAGGTTTGAATGAGGCCACAACATTGGGATTAAAATCCTTCTCATTCACTAATTTTATTCTTTGTAAAAATTGAGGTTTGTGCTTCAAACTATCAACCATCTCTCTCTCTCTCTCTCTCTCTCTCTCTCTCTCTCTCTCTCTAACAATTTGATAATTATAACAATAATAGAGGAAAAATTTGAACCATAAACATTTTTGTGGAAAATAGTAGAAGGTGCCAAACTAACACCTTATAATATTTCTAACAAAAACATTTAAAATTTAAATTTACTTTTCTTCATTGTAACTATCAAAAAATTTAATAAAAAAAAATTACATACATATTATCATTTAAATTGTCATATAATAATTTGGAGAAAGGTTATAAGAAAATAATATTTTTAAAAAAGTATTTAGCAAAGAATATAAACGGGATAAAAATATTGTTACAAGATGTATATACCATTTTAAACAACGTTTTAAAAAATCTGGCATAATGGAAATGGAAACAAAAAAAAAAAACACAAGTAGATGTATTTAATTATGTGTATACTACAGTTTTGAATGTAGTTAAAAAATTAAAAAAAAAAAAACTATGTAAGTTAATTTATTTATTTTATATTATAATATTCCAATTTAATAGCATAGTTATGTATAATCTTAGTATAATTTCATAAGATAATATATAAATACCAACTAATTAAGTATTTATAAATTTAGAATTTTATTTTATTATTAATTTTTTATTGTTTTGATTTCAAGCAAAATAACAAGTGATCGAATGAAGGAGATAATGTTTAATATATTCCTTAATTCATTTATTTACTTGAAAAAAAAAAAAAAAAAGCAAACTAAAAATATTTATTATTGACTCATATTTCTAGCCACAAGAATATGAGGCAATAACTTTTTCTTTTCTTTCTTTTTCATTCTATTTAGCTCAATTGACTAACATCTCCTGATTTTTTCAACAAATATATTTAGGATTCAAATCTTACTAACTTATGTTATTTACAATTAAATAAGTGACGGAACCTCCAGCTTTAAATCTTACCAACTTATGTTATTTATTATTAAATAAGTGACGGAACCTCCAACTTTGAGCCTTTCGTTGACATAAATATAATTAATTAGACAAGTAGGACCAGTTGCAACAAACAGTTACAATATACACTAATTGAATCTAACCCTTAATGTGTCCAAAAGGAGGCGCATTTTCTCTCAACTACCCTAGAAAATAGTGGTATGGACTATGGACTATGGAGCCAGTTGGATTTAGGGGTTGGATCTATAAATGTAGCTCTATGTACCATAAATTCTGCTGAGTGGCACAGTTTATGAAGTTACCCCCAAAAAAATCTAGGAGGAGAAAACTTAGAAAAATTTATGGGTAAACAACTTATTCCACACTAGACATTACAAGACTTTGTAGTTTGTTCACTGAAAAAAAAACAGAATATTATTGGCTGTATGACCAATAATGATTTATCTTCTCATAATTGCTGTGGACCCCTGAAATGAAATTTATGAAAAGTGTTTTTTAGAATAGGTGATTTTTGGGTAAATATATTTATTAAAAAAAAATAGTTCACTAAATTTATTTTCAAATAAACAGCATGAGAGGCCCAACTTAGTTGACCATGGTGGACAATAGAGGTGGCCCAATTCATTGATAGGTCATTCAACCCCAAAAAAATAACAATTCTATTACAATGGTGAGGCCCAGAATAGATTCTTCAGAATTTGTTCTACGGCCTAAAATTCAGAACCGCATTATTTGTGCCCTCTGCTAAAGGCTTACTATCAGTACGGCCCAAGCTCGGCCCAAACAAAACTTTTAGGCTCTTGAGGTTGCAGGCCGAATGGGCCCTTCTCCATGATTTTTCTGCCACCAACCCCACACCCCCCCAAAAAAAAAGAAAGAGAATCCATTCCATATCACAACACCACACCACAAGCCTTAGAGCATTTGGTAAATTTTGCAATTCGAAATTACAGAAGATACACAGCTTAAAAATGAATAATACAAATTGTTTATACTAAATGATTTGAAGTTTTCTTAACATCACAATTTCTAAACATCACAAGAGGTGCTTGAACCATTGAGATATCCTAAAACACCGAGTTTTCTTAACAAAATATATTGCATTCAATTTCAACTCTTTAAACCCTTCATTTCAATACAAAAATATTTAAAAACTTAGTTAGCATGCATAAACATTACTCTAAAAACAACTCCTCTCAAATTGAGATACATATAAGAAGTATTAGATATTTGATTATAATAAATTTAAGGATACAACTTGTTCCATGGCTTGTTGTGAGTTGTGAAAAAATAAAAGTGATGTAAGTTGTGAAAAGAAAATGTCAACTATTTACAACTCGTCATCTAGTCATGTTTTGAAAAAAATATTATGGAACAAGTTATGTCTATAATAATATGTTTTGGTTTTTTAGTTTTAAAGAAAAGTAGGTAATTTTATTTGAGAATATAAAAGATTATAGAGTATTAGCATCCGCTACAATCAAATCCACACCGTGTGAGGACATTCTTCTAGTCAAATACAAGTCTAGAAGCATAAACAATTGAAAGTTTATTAGGTTTATTTTATGTTCTTGTTAAACGATCAAATCACTCAATCAAAATTGCCTATGACAAGCCAGACTAGGGCAGATGGGTGATTCGAGTTTTGCAAGTTATTAGACACTCTTAGTACTAGAGAGTAGAGATCTATTTAGTAATAAGTAAAAATCGGTGTATAATTGTGTATATATGTAGTGGCATAAAAAATTTGGGTTGCTTAGCAAAAAGATGTATCTTTGTCGTTTCTTAATAAAATCTCATATTTTACTCAAAAAAATTCACAAGTGAAAGTAATATTTATTCAATCATAACTTGTCTTTTTAACAAGTTGTAAACAAATTTGTAGCCCTACCGTGACTCATCAAGAATCGATGCTCAAATTTATTAGTATTTATTAGTTTTCCTAAAAAATGTGAGAAAGAATTTGATAGTAAAACATTTTTCATCTGCTCGAAAATTCCAATTTTTTTTTTTTTATTTTTTGGTTAAAAGGATATATTTTAGAAACTAGGAATTAGCCATAGGGGGAGAGTTATTACATAATATGTTACAGAAAATATCAGAGAGGTCATGCATTAAAAGATAAGACAACTCCACAGGCGAAGAGTCCAAGATACAAAAATCATGTTGAAGGGATACAACTTTCTTGGCCAGAGCATTAACACAGGTATTTGCCTCTCTATAGCAGTGTTGGATTTTCCAAAGAGGCAACCAGTTCAGCGGGTTCCTGTTGTCATCAATAATAGGTGCATAGTCAGCTTCAATGTTGTGAGCCCAACCTATAAATCTAGTGTAACCCTTAACCCATTTCTGTTGATGGTCTCTTATCAGAACACCACCTCCATCCTAGAGCAGATCCATTTGAATTTAGCTTGAGCCAGTTTTGTCTAGGGAATTCTCATCTCACTAGAATGTCAATTTTGGGGCTGCCTGTCCCTTGGTTAGAAACCAAGCAAGAGAATTTAGATGCAAGGAATTCAACATCCCTGATCAAAGCAGGGTTTATGTGAAAATTTTGAAAGCTGCATCTATTTCTTTGGAGCCATAAATTCCAAATATTGAACACGAAGAAGGAATTCCTCAGGAAAGGTTTAATAGGCATGAGAGTCTCTTTGCAAGAGTTTTTTTTTAACCTTGCAGAGACCAAGGGGAGTTGAAAAGAAAATTAAATTTTGTACTGTCATTTTTTTTTTATAAGAAATTTTATAAACTCGTACAAAAACTAGTATAATTAGTACCACTTCAATAACATAACAGATTCTAGTAAATAAATATAAAAAAAATATCTTTTAATTTTATATTTAAAAATTGATATATCAATTATTAAATGGACAAATTACAATTTCTTATATGTGGTTTAGTTGAAATTGAAACTGTCTACATGTAGTTTGAAATTTGACATTTCATTCACCTGAAATTAGTTTAATTAGAGTTTCGTAACCTATTTTTGTTAAAAATGGGGTTAAATATATAATTTTGTTCTATTTTTATGTTTCTTTTGTTCAAAAAAAAAAAAAAACATAAAATACAAGATCAAATAAGATAAAAAACAATATAGTGGAACTCTTACCTTATGAGATTTCAAACTACAAGTAGGTAATTTTAATTTTATTCAACCTCAAGTTGGTAAAGTATCAAATTTCAATAAGTGAGTATTTTAAATTTTAGTCAAATCACAAGTAGGATAAGTTTTAATTTGCCTTATTAAAAATAAACTTAAAAAATGAGAAAAAAAAAAAAAACTCGCTAAACTTAAAAACAGAAAAAACCCCCCAAAAAAACCAAACCCGCCCCCGACCCATCCCATGATTCGTTTTTCTGTCTTCTTTCTTTCCTCCTGTTATCTCACCGTTCGTCCGTCTCTGTCGCCGTCGCCGCAGGTTGTCCCAGCCTCATAATCTCAGGTAAGCATTGGATATGACTCTCGGATATTCATTGTGAAATTTCTTCTTCATTCCGTAACTCTCTCTCTCTCTCTCTCTTCTTTAACATGAATCTAGCATATGCTTATTTTACTTGCTTTTAAAATCGAAACTTCAAACTGTTCAATGAAAGCTAATAAGCAAAAAATATTATGTGGGTCTGAACAGATATGGTGTATTTTTACTTTCCCCAGTTGCCTTGTTCATATATGATTATGTTCTGTGCTCATATGTTCATATGCCCACATGCCATTTTTTCTTCTTTTTTGATATCATAGTCGTGAGTTTGGATTTTATATTCTAATTAGACATAGTCATTTTTTTAGCTCACTGGGATTGGTGCATGATTGCACTTCTAGTTTTTACTGCACAAAGAATTTTATTATTATGGAATGTTTTCTACAGTGTTTTGAAGTTGTGTTACTTGTGATCACCAATGACACAGCAGTTTTTTGTTCGTCTTTGGACAATGAACAGTTTTGATAAACTATTCAACGAATATAAGCATAAACTTGCCCAGACCTACATAAAAGAGCTCTCAAGCTCAGCACATTGTTGGATTGCGGTTTGGGATTAAAGTTTAAAATCAGCTTTTATTATTATTATTATTATTATTATTATTATTATTATAAGACTATTTAGCTTATTTTTACAACTATTTAGCTTATTTTTGTTATTATTAAATCATCTCATTGCACTTTTTGGTCCCGCTGTATTATTTCAGCTAGTTTTTTACATTTTTCTACGGTACTTTCTGCAAAAAGTTTTCAGTTTCAGCTAAATAAATTGTTTTCAAACAGACATGTTCATGGTAAACTATAGGACCAAGTAAGTTTACTTTTTCTTTTTCTCTTTTTCCTGATTCAGAGAGAATATTGGGTTTTAAATGAATCAGCCTCTTTTTAAAGTTATGTAACTCAGAGTCTCAGACTATAAATTGGGGGGGGGGGGACACCTTAATATAATTTTGTCTACTCATTACTGTCTGATTCATGAATTGATGTTGTAAGTGTGTAACAAAGTTCAAAACTTAAAACAAATCACAACCAAATTCTGGGTCACTAACTATTATGTATGTATGTATGTATGTTCATACATAACGTTTATGTGCTTAATAATGGGTTTTATTTATTTTGATGAATATGAATGTTCTTTGTAGGTGAACATACTTGTTGTAGCAAGAGAGAGTGACTAGTATTTGCAGTGGCAAAATTTCATCCCCATGAAGTTTGTGAGTTTCTTACTTTTTTTCTGCATAATCAAAGAATATGAGCTAGATATGTACTGGTTTTTCTGTGTGCATGTATATATTATTGAAATTCTGTTTTTGGGGGTGTGGTTTAATTTCATAATTTTGCAGACATGTTTGAGTAAATTTGGGGTTTTTATATCTTTCACCACGTCATATTGTCAATGTGTCTGGGTTTAGGATCTTATGTAAACATAGATATGTTGTGTGTGTTATTTAAATTCTAGTTTATGGGGGTTGATTAAATTTCATTGTCTTGCAGACATGTTTGAGCAGAGGTGGGGGTTTTCATTTCCCACCATGTCACATAGTCAATGTATGTGGGTTTAGGATATTATTTGATTGCCCCATGGACCTTTCAGCTCTTTCAATCTTCTCTCCTGTTCCCACTGGCTTTGATGCTGGGGTGGATTTTAAAGTTTCTGACTTTCAAGACTCTAGTTCTTCAAGTTCAGAATCTGTTGCTAGAAAAAGGCGGAAAATCGACAAGCCCCTCAATGCAAATGATCTGATTTATGCAGTGCCTTGGTACAAAACTGTTAATAACTTGCACATGTGGAATGCGTCTTTTATTGATATTGTATTAATCTCAAGCCCAATGGGTATGCTAGGATTACCGTTTCTTACTCGAATGAAGGGTTTTTCCGCTAAGGTATGACACAATTGGGTGGCGATATTAATTTAGTCTTTCCCAATAATGTTGATAAGATTTTCATAATTTTGGTGTGTGAATTTGTCAGATATATGTAACTGAAGTAACAGCTAGGCTTGGGCAGCTTATGATGGAGGAGCTTGTTTCAATGCATATGGAATTCAGGCAATTTTATGGGCCTGAGGGGTCTAGTTTCCCTCAATGGATGGGGTGGGAAGAGCTTGAATTGCTTCCATCTGCTTTGAGAGAAGTAGTTTTAGGAAAAGATGGGACAGAGCTCGGTGCTTGGATGCCCTTGTACAGGTAACTGATGTTTCATTTGATAGTCTATAGAGTCATTTCTTGATGAAAATTTTTCAATGCATACTTGCACTGCATCTTTATCTTAAACTAGTACTTTTATATATCAAGTTTTCAAGTACTAAGTTATTATCAAGTTAAAGGTCTGTCAATTTGTTGTATTCAGTGTATGTTTTTAATATAATTTATCATTACTTATCAAAATATATGAATAAATAAGTGGAACTTCTCAGTGCAGCTGATGTGACAGATTGCACGCAGAAGGTTCAGACACTTAGATATGCTGAAGAGACCTGCTACAATGGCACATTGATCATAAAAGCATTCAGCTCTGGTTTAGAAATAGGCACTTGTAATTGGACTATAAATGGTCCAAAAAGAGATGTCGCCTTTATTTCAAACTCTATCTTTCTTCCTGCTCATGCAATGAAATTTGATTATCGTTCTCTTCAATCAAATGATATCATATTATATTCAGATTTCTCATCCTTGGATGCCATGGAAAATGTTGAGGATGATGATGGTTTCTCTATTCTAACTACCGACAGTATGTCGACTCTCAGGTATTATCACTTTCCATGGTATTGTTAGCTATCTTGTGAGGTTCTATGTTTTTTACTATTGTTGCTATTATATTGATTTTATTTTTTACAAATTTATATTCTTCTTATTATTTATCAACAAATGGTGATATTGAATATTTTTACCTTTGCAATTAATTTGCATAGCACGGACAACAACAATAATTGGGAAGAGTCAGTTGATACCTTACTTAATAAAGATGAGAGTTTGGAGGAACAGGAGAAACTATCTTATCTCTGCTACTGTGCTATAGATTCTCTTAAAGTTGGTGGTTCTGTCCTCATTCCCATCAATCGACTTGGTACTCTTCTGCAGCTTCTGGAGCAGATATCAGCTTCACTAGAATCTTCAACTCTGAAGGTAGCTCTTACCTTCTTTTCTTTCCTTTTTTTTTTGGGGGGGGGGGGGGGGGTTGAGTGCAGACTTGTATACAGTTGCTGCAAATTAGGCTACAAGATTAAGTTACTTTTTATGATGGCTCTTGACTTTTGATAAGAACCAATCCTGAACCGAAGCAATGCAGTCCAGGTATAAAGGTGATGCCTTGGTAATCAAACCTCAGTAGGTGACATGTAGCTTAGGTGTGTTTAGGTGTGAAAACCTTGGTTTATTCCTTTTAAGTGTGTGTCCTTTCTACACGTCTATCACATAACCAATTTGAATTCTTGGATTTTTTTGTAACCATAACAGCAAATCTGGGAGGCCCTCTTTGTGCCTATCACTTTGTTCTTTATAAAAGGTCTAGTTGATTGGTTGTCTCCTTTGCGTTAATCTAATGTTGCTTATTCTGCATATCTTTTTGCATATGGTTGGATAAGACTTTCTTTTGTCTAATCATTTATCGAAGTTCTCAATGGAGAGCCAGCTGTATGATCAAGGCTGTAATCTGAACCCCTTGCAACTTCTGAGCGAAATCCCCCCTCTTTTGTTTTTAAGTCTGATGTGAAATTCCTTTGGTGGTTCTGCAATGTTATAGGAATAAATTTGTTATATTGCTGTAACTAAAGAGGTATAATTGGCCAGTGAAATTATTGCAGCAAAAATGGAAGGTTGAAACTTCATAGATCTACGCTTTTCCATAAGAAATGTAAAATTTGCATTACTGATGTCAATGCCTTGGCTTATGAATAGGACATGCTTCTTATCTTAATCAGATTGATGATTCCTAACTTGTAATCAAATCATTAACCATGTTGTAGGTTCCTATATATGTTGTTTCATCTATAGCTGAAGAACTATTGGCATACACCAATGTCATTCCAGAATGGCTATGCAAAGAGCGGCAAGAAATGGTAAAACATATCTATAAACTTATTGCTTCCAGGTACATGGAGCTTCTCTTAGTGCACAACATTCTAAAGTTAGGCATCATTCGTACTACCTTGATTGGTGTTGCAGTTGTTTTCTGGTGAGCCATTGTTTTCACACGTTGAGCTCTTAAAAGACAAGAAGCTTCATGTATTTCCTGCTGTTCATTCACCTAAGTTGTTGTAAGAATTTCCCTCCCTTTTTCTTTGTTTGAATACTTATGGTGAACTTACTGGCTGGCATTGTCGAAATTTTCTCATTTATATTAATTCATTTGGTATTATTTTTCTCATTTGGTCTAATATTCTTCTTCATGTGGATCGTTTATTACACACTATTCAGGTAGCAACACATCAGAAGACAACATGTATCTGTCATAATGAATCTAAAAAAGTAATTTGTAGTTAAACACCTCTGAATGCTTACTTTGCCATTATCACCAACATATACTGTATTGGTTTGTCATCTGTGTTCACAGCACCAAACTGACATTTTGTTCATAGAACTAATTGGCAGGAACCTTGCATTGTATTTGCTCCTCACTGGAGTCTACGGCTAGGTCCAGTTGTTCATTTTCTTCGACGTTGGTGTGCGGATCCAAACTCTTTGCTTGTCCTAGAGGTGAAATGTTGTGAATAACTTCACCAACTTGTGTGTTGCTTATTTAGTTATATTTAATTGAAATTGCATGTTGGACTGAAACCTATCACTATTTGATATGATTGGGATAGTTTTATTAAAAGGCATAACACAAATGTACAACTCTACAGAGTAGACTGGATGCTGAGTTGGCGCTCTTGCCTTTCAAGCCAATGGCAATGAAGGTTCTTCAGTGCTCATTTCTCTCTGGAATAAAGTAAGGGTTTCTTTCCTCTGTATGTGGTGCTGACGTGCTGTATTTCTTTACTTTGTGGGAATACACTCCATTGCCTATTTCTTATTTTCTCTTTTCCCACACCTTCTCTTCCTCACCCTCTTGTATACACATACATTCTTTTCTCTTCTTTCTTTCTGTTTTTTTTTTTTTTTGGAAACGGGGGGGGGGGGTTAACATATTAAAACCTGAAGACTAGCACTATGCACTTACATTTGGTGCATTGCACTTAATAGGATTGAAACTGTTAGTGTCACCTAAGTGCAACTATCTGAAAATATCTAGAATGTTCAATAACTCTTGCACCATTTGGCTTTACTATGTGTTGCCACTTATTCTAGAATTCAGGGACATGAGCAGGTCTCCAAAATGGAGTCTATAAGGGCCTGTTTGGTTTGAGCAAAAAAGTGGTGTATTTTGTATTCATTTTCAGTTTTTTGTGGGACCTATCACTAAAAAACTTGTTTGGCTTTATATTTGTATTTAGTTTTCATTTTTAGTATTAAAAAAAAAAAAAAGGATTTGAAAACAAAAACTGAATACAACTTTTTGGTGTTTTCACTTTCTTGAAAATGAATACACTGACATTTTCGTTAAAAAAAAAAAAAAAATCAAATCTGTGGATCCCACTATCATTGACTTGTCACATCAAAGAACACTCTATATCTTTGTTGGTAGTTGTCATAAAAAAAAAAGTGAAGGGAAAGACAAAGTAAAAAATGAAACCAAACAAAAAAATAGATGGAAACAAAAAATGAGTACAAGATTTGAGTATAGAAAATGAAAATAAAAAATGAATACAACCTCAACACAAACCAAATAGACCCTAATTATTTGGATATCGTGCTCTTTCTAATGAACAATGTTGAGTATAAAGAAATCTATTATTTGGCCCTGCACCACCCAACATGAGTTATGTTTGAAGTTGAGGCATTAAACAGCTATTTGCATGTTAAATAAGTGCCCTTCTTGTGATTCGTTACAAGAAGTTGAACTGCCATACTGCTCTTTAGCTGCAAGCAATCTTGAATTTTGGGCCTAATTTTTTGCAACTCCACTGAACTTAATTGTTGGTTTCAACTTTTCTACTTTGTTTTGACTTATATCCTTTTTGTAGGTTGCAAAAAGTTCAGCCTTTGCTGAAGATATTGCAGCCAAAAATTGTTCTGGTAATTTTATCCTACTTCTCCCGGTATTCATATATTTTCTTAATGCTGCATAAGATTTTATTTATCAGTCTAATCAGTCCGCTCTTCTCTTTTTTTTCCTGCTTTGTGTAGTTACCTGAGGATTTGAGGCAACAAACCAGATTTACAAATGTTAATTCATTCTCTGTCATTCACTATTCTGAAAATGCATTGATACGTATACCAAGCTTGAAGGACAGTTCAGAACTAGAAATTGCAACTGACTTGGCTCTCCAGTTCCAATGGAGAAATTTAAAGCATGAAAACATGAATGTCACAAGATTAAAAGGAGATCTCTCAGTATATCATGGCAAGCAACGGTTACTCTCTGGAAGTGAGCAGGCAAAATCCTCCAAGATTAGGCCACTGCTACACTGGGGTTCACCTGATTTGGAAAAACTTCTAAATATATTATCAAATATTGGCATAAATGGATCTGTAGAACAATGCTTGGGCAATGGTGAATCAGAAAAAGCTTGTATAGTACATGTCCATGAACCTAAAAAAGCTTTGATTGAAATAGGAACGAGTACTATCATTAGTGCTGGTGATGAGAATTTAGCCTCTAAAATTTTTGAAGCTATCGATAAAGTTTTGGAAGGCATTTAAAGAAGGGAATTCTTCTCTTTACGTGAATCATTGTCTAGATATTTTGCAAAAGCATATACCCAAATATATAGACTAAGGCTTCGATGTTGTTGTATATATCTAGATGTAAATGGTTATTTATCAGTAAATGACATATCATTGACTGTTGACATATAGCTGTTTTTTTGTTTGGTTTGTCAAGATGGAATCTAGTTAGTCTGAAAACCATGAACGATCAAGGGAAAAAAGAAGAAAAAAGAGAAGCCAAATGCTTTGATTTCTCTTCCTGGATACCTCATTGGCCAAACCAATTATATTGAGGAAAGAAATTTTATTAAATGAATCTAATTTATAATTATTATTGCAGTTTTTATAGGTACATTTCTACTTACAGTTACACTTCACTTGGTTCCTAGTACAATGGAGGACCTCTCTTTTTTTTTTTTTTTTAAATGTTCTCATATGAGTTTTCTTCTTTTTTAGATTGAGGGTTTTTTTTTCCTAAACCATTATGTGATGACTTAGATCATCATCTAGGTATAGCCTGATCATCTAAGCAATTAAGTTATCCAAGTGTCACATGATTATTAAACGGTTCATGTGATTAAAAAAGCATGTACATGATCTTGGAAGAAGTCCTAGGTAGTGGATTGGAGGATTTTTTTTCAAAACTCGTTTGGAGTAAATATTGTCCCCCTTATTTTGTAGTTTTCATTTGTCAGGTTAAATATGGGCTAATCTCTATGTCATGCTTACAAACTTTCCAAACCAAACTGAAACCCAAATTTTCACACTAACATGCTTATCAAAGACATTGTCCCAACAAATTAATTGAAAATAGCAGCTTATCAATAGCCCAAAATTCACACTAGCATGTCAGAAAGTAGGTAGCTTTATTGCCCAAGTTACATTTTGATTGAAAATGGCAACTTATCAATAACCAATTTCGCAAGTGAGTGCAGCAGTTTTCAGAATACGAATCTCGTCCACAACCATGACAGTCATATAAACCAAGTATGAGGAGAAGAAAGCAAATTTTCCATGAAAAGAAGAAAATAATCTCTATGTACATCAATCAATTCAGATTGACAGGCAAACAGTAAGGTCTCAAGCTTTGATTCTGCAAGCAACACTCCTACAACAAATTTTATTCCAATGAGGCCAAAAAAACAATAGAAGGTCATGGATGAATGAAAACAGAAATGGGTGTAGATAGAGAGTGATTCATATTTTTGCTCCAAGCAAAGTCATTAAGAAGTTTCTGTAGTCTCCTGATGTATCACCAGTAACTGCATTGTCAAGGCTGTCATTGTACATCATGTTATACTCCCCTCTGATTTTCATTGTATCGATTTCAGCTCGAGTTACAATTGCTCTTGTTAGAGAATCTTCATCTGTCCCTAACCCCATAATGGAATCTCTAATTACCTGGCCATAGTTCAAGCAATAGAGAAATGTATTAAAGACAACTGCTAATTCCAAACAGTTAAACTTTCTTCATATCAAGAACTTAAGGTAAACATTGGATAGAGCATCAAAGAAGAATAACTATGTAGACAGGAGTTTTATCCAGACTTCTATAAAGGTGCTAAGGTCACGTTCCACTTCAAGGGTTATTAATATTAAGAGCTAAATGATTCTGAAGCAAAGCAAGTACAACCGGGTTTTCAGAGTAGCAAAAAAGGGCTACTTTAGAGGAAAATTTATGTTGAAGTTGATGAAAAGGAAATTTGCATTCACTTCTTCACATTATGGAAGCTGCGGAAATTGGCAAGGTGAACATGAAGTCATGAGCCCAATTAGAAGGTTCTTACCCATTTACCTTGCAAGAATCAAGCTTCAAAATAGTGACTAATGTTTGTTTGACCCACAAAAATGGGAAGAATTGGTTCAGCAGAATTTTTTTCAAATCAGGTTTTTAAGCAATAAAAAGGGCAACAGTAGAAACACTTGCAAGTAGCTCTACATTTGATTATGAAAAGTATCACTCAAGATCTTAAGCCCCCTCCTCCTCATGGGAGGCTAAGGCTGAAAGAAACTTAATTTGAACAACATAAATTTAGTATAGAATTTGATAAAAGGTTATTTCTCTAGGAAGTGTCTTTAATATATAGTAAGTCAAGGATGTGAAACAATATAATTCTTCCTTGGTATGGAGTAAGGAATTCACCTCTGCAAAATGTTTCTCAGGAAAGTGAATGCACCAAATTATCATTTTCAAAAGAGACTCCAGGTCTCCCTTCCCACGACTCATAATATCCTGTCAAGAAAATTGCACAAACATATTGCAAAATATTAAAAGAATTAAAAGTTCTTGTTGAGTTGCTAAGTATAGAAAATAAACCTCTTCAATGGGTTTTCCATAGTGTAGCTTGTAGTAGTCAAAAGTAGCTCTGAGCTGAAAGACATTCCTTGTGCTGAGTATCCACACAACCTGATCATGATCTAATTGCTTTGTTTTGATGGCTTCATGTAGTGTAGCTGCCTCTGATTTGGCGATCATATTTTCCACCAATTCTTTGTCATACCTGTACGAGCTCACGAGACCCAGTAGAAGCTGTTCAAAACCCATTTTATGAGTCAATTGGTTGTTATACAACCCCTTAGACCATAGATTTAGTGGTGTGATTCATATTAATCCAAAACTGCATGCCTTTCTGTTTCTTAATTTCGTTTCTCAGTAATATGTGAACCTAAGATCTTCACGGACTGAGAAAGGAATCATAGCAATAGACCAAGGCATAGCGACAACTACATATGTGTTGTTAATGCAAGGATAGAACATTTCAGAGTCACCAAGTGTACTAAAAGGTGCAAGAGTTACACCAAGATTTGAGGCAAAGGGAGATCTTCAAGGCTTAACATGAAGACTGATCACTATAGAGCAAAAGGCACACACCTCAAGCAATGGGTGACAGTACAAATGATCCTTGCCTCAAAGACATAAGAATTGGAAGTTAATTTTTTTTACCTTGCATTTATTAATAGGCATCAAGGTATAAAGTGAAACTTACTCCTAGTTGAAGGGTAAAAGACGTTTTTCAAGGCATAACTTCAGAACCTGTACCTTAGTACAAAAGTCACGGCACTCAGGCAATGGAAGCCCATTGTTGAGAATAACATGGTGTTTGCCTCACAAAATTGAGAACTAGAACTGATTATCCTCTCAATTCATTTATTTAATCAAATATAGATTCTAGCCTATCATCAAAGTTTCCCAAACTTTTTTAGGTTCTTGAAGTGAAGAATGTCAAGAGAGACTAAGCAGTCATAAGCAATCAGCTTTTATGACCTTTTAGCAAATCAATGATGTACTGCAGCTAATGACCTTTTGCAACTATTTATGGTAATTTTTTTTCTGTGTCTCTCAGTTTGCTCATTTCCACAGATTGAATCTTCCCCATTGTCATTCATTATTTACAAAAAGTTTGACTTGAAGGGGACTTACTAGAGGTTGCAGAGCCCCTATTGTTCATTCACTTATAGAACAAGCTAAATTTACTATGGGCAGATTACATGAAACTAAACTAATTAAGTGTGACTCGAGTACTAAATAATGCAGACACCATTGCACCTTTGACCTAAGCAATAATACTATGGGCGGATCTCATGAAACTAGTACTTCATTAAGTTAATGCTTTACCTCTAAAGTTAGCTGATCCTAAGTATCAGATCATTTTTCCATCTAGTGTTTGCATCTCAAGTTTATGAATGAGTTTGCTTTACCTTTCTGACTGGTGGAGAAACAGTAGACACAATATCCTCTTCAAGTGAGCAATCAAAGAGAGAACAGTAAGCCTGCCTGACTGCCATCAGATGGTGAGGAGACGATGCACATGCTATCTCAACTATCACCTGTAGGTGTTTGATTCCTTCCTTCTTTGTCTTTAATTCATCCTTTGCCAGTTTGGCGTCCCTTTCCGGAGGATCTTGTGTCCACAAAATCACTGCTTTCTGTTACACATAAAATGTATGAATTATTAAATGTTAACACATGAATTACATATATGAAAGCATCAGGTAATAAGAATGGCATTTTTCTGTTTAACAAAAAATGTCATTCAATAACCTTAAGAACCATTTCTATATCATTTTCCAGTTGCTAAACCATATAGAACAATAAGAAGAACAGCTTTGTAATAGTATGTGAACATTGTTGATCCATAATAGATTGTACAAGTCCCGCCATTTTAGATTAAATCTATATGTAAATAAAAAAAATGCTGATACAAAAAAGCCATCCTCTAGTTTCGCATTTAAACAAGTCCATTATGCAGACAGTCATGTAGTGAAAACTGATTAGCACAACCAGATGGACTCTATCAGTGCATTCTATTGAAACAAAATACAAACCATATGTTCTTAAAAGCAGAATTGTTTCATATATTTATTTGAATTATTTACATTTGGATCTGGAGATGGAAATTAAATTTAAGACACAAGATCATTCCATGTAAGACAGCAGCCTTAATAGTATGTTTGGATTGAGGGGGAGGGAGGGGGGTAGAGTAGAGTCGGCCCAAAATTAGCTTATTTTTAGCCAATTCTACTCTACTCTACTCCCTTCCACTCCCCCTCCCCCTCACCTCAATCCAAACAGGCAATAAATGACTTAGTAAAGATTATGTAAATGTTAATTTTATTTTTCAAATTACTTCTCTTGTTAGAAAACTAACATACAGTATAAGCATGTTTGAACATACTAATCTCTGATTTATATCAAACAAAACACACATACCCCATCTCACATACATAGTACCACCACCGCCACCACAACAACAAGAAGATTATCACTAAAATAATTATATCTGGTCTATAATTTAATTACTTATAATCCATAAATTAATTACTTATTTATCATTTATATGAAAATTTGGGAACCTGTTTCTAGTATAATGAGGAATCCAAAGGCCAAGAGCCATACTCTATAATCACCAGAGAGTTCAGAATAGAGACTGTCAATGAGTGATTCATTGTAAAGCTGTTGATATCTGTCCTTAATTATCCTCCTTTGGCTTGCATTTCTGTGGCCTAAAACCCATATTATCGCCGCCTCATCTGTTCCCCATCCTAGAAATGTTTACACAGAAACACAAGAACCATGATTTATAGGACGAAAATAATTAAACTACTCATGATCCATAAACAAAAACACTCCAAAGAAGAAGAAAAAAAGATGGATACAGTCAATTCTTTATTTACAGTTTTACAGACATCTCATATCCTTTAAAGGAATAATAGGAACCCAAAAAGAAATCAGAAAAGAAACTGATGCACAGATAAATAATATAATGTATTGTAAACTGAACTTGAGAGAAAAAGGGGAAAAAAATTAAAACAATAAATTAACATTTCAACAATTCAATTTCAGTCACACTTTATTTGGAAATAATATAATGATTCATGAAAAAAGACTCAAAATTTTTGGAAAATGCTAAAAAAATTAAAATTTAATAATTTCCATGTACATTGCTAGGAGAATATCAGAAATTCCAGAAGGAAACTGTAAAGGGATTTGACATACATAAAAATAGACCTACATACAGTATCCAATTCACTGATTACGTAAACTTCAAAAATCTACAGACTTTGACATGAAGATTATCATAAATTTAATTTCAGAAATCCCATATCATTACAAGGAAATTATTTCTTAAAAAAAAAAAAAAAATCAAAAGATAGAAAATTTGACCAATGACCCACAAACCAACAATTATAGAAACAGAAAAATATGGATGAAGATCATCATATTTCATTCTCAGGCATCCCTGATCACTGCAATTTTTTTTTATAAAATTTATGTGTGTATGTATCTAAAAACATGGTAAACAGATAAACCAAAAGAACCCCAGAACATAAACATAACAAATGCAAGAAGAAAACCATGGCACCCAATACCACAAACAAACACACACATGCACAAAGAAACACACACACACAAAGTGACATAGAGACATACCATCAAAGGCTTTCTTCAGTCTCTCACAGTCTTGGTCTGGAGAAGGAACCACACCTGGAACTCTCAGTGTGCCCATGAATTTTTTTTTCTCTCTCTAAAAAATCAAATTCAGTGAACTAAAAAATGCACTACAAAGATTCAAGTTCTATCAATGTGACTGAGATTTTGTTTTGTTTTGTTTAGCTGTTTATTATGTTTTCTTAGCACTTTCTTTCTGTTTCAGTTAGTTAAGTTTCCCACCTCGTAGGCTCGAATGAAGGAAACTTGTAAATTGTAATAAAATCATTTTTACTAATTGGACGAAAATACCCTCAGCTTTTTATTGGAATTCCCTGTGAATTTATACATGTTTAGGGGGTTACTGATATTTTTATATGAAATTATGGGAGTCAGTTTATAAAAAGAGTCCTTTATATCTATCCAATTTGTGATTTGGGTCTTTATGTTCATGATATTTTTCTTTGGACTACTATTTCGGTATATTTCTATAAATAATTTAGGCTAAAATGTAAATTAACCCCATTTGACTTAAATTTATTTTAGGTTTCTAATTTTACTTTCATTCAATTAAGTTTTCCAAAATTTCAGATTTATTCAATTCAAACATTCTGTCCAATTTCATTAAAAAAATTGCTATTAAAAAAAATTCACATAAAAAAATATATTTAAAATTAATAAAAATATTTTATGCATTTTTTATGTGAGTTTTTTTTTTTTTTTTTTCATTAGTTAATTACATACTTAACGGAAATTTTCTAACAAAATTAGAAGAAAAATCCTAAATTGAATAAATTTGAAATTTAAAGGATTAAATTGTAGGAAAGTAAAGTTAAAGGATTGAAATTAATTTTAGTCAAACTTAGAGAGTGCAATTTGTATTTTAGATAATAATTTACTTCATTATCATAATTATCCATGAATAGTATCTTTAATTAATTTATTTTTTGTTAGGAAAATTTTTTTTCACTTACTAAGGATATATATGGGCCTTTAATATTAATAAATCTTAACTAGTCATAACTTAAATGTAACTTCTTACAGAAATATATCAGTTTCAATGACCTATCTACCCGCCACATCACATGTCATGTGCACATTAATTCTATTGATGGAACATCTCTATACTATATGAAAGGTCTTTTTGTTTCAGATATTTAATGCAACATTGCATTCATCAAGATGTTTGAAATCAAATAATTTATTAGATTAAAAATTTAAATTTAAATTGAAAATGTTTCTGGAATCATATAAGATTTCCATAAATCAAATAATGTTGGGAACTCTCTAATTTTTCCCTAAAAAAAAAATGTTGGAACTCTATCGATATATAGGTGTAACATAACCCAGCTCATTCTAATTTTTGAATAAATTTTCTGTATGTATGGTAATATGGATGGCATTGCTCTTTCTGATTTTTTTTTTTATATGCATAATTTGGGATGTGTAACCAGCTATATATGATGGCTATACGATAGCTAAATATTTTCTTGGACGAATCTCTCTCTCTCATAAGATAAGATGCATCCATGCATGTAGCCTACATCTATATATGATGTAGAATTCGACAGGCTAGGAATTATTTCTGTGGTATGCAATGGTTCAACATTGTGGTCACTTGATATTAAGTGTCAAATAAACATTGCTGGGTTATCCTTATTACATGCATGTGTAGTTGTCTAGCAGCAAAGAAACAGTTTTTTTTTTTTTTGGTTTGTTTAGTTTTTACATGTGTAGTTGTTTAGCATCATTGGGTTTAAAACCTATAATAGTTTTTTTGTGATAATTTTGACTCCATAATTAGTAAGGCAAAATAGAAGGTCTTCTTTTATATTGATAAGTAACACATACATGCAAGCAATTGACGAGTGAATTCATCATGACCTATTCCTCTATTCCATTTTTTTGTTAATTCAGTTATAGCTCATTAACAATAACCATTATTATATGTGAAAGAAGAACATTGAGACATTGTGCATAATTTCGTAAGAGAACTTAAAATGGGAAATTTCAGAATTGTTGTTTGCAGTTTGAAAACTTTGTTGAATGCTTAAGGCAAGTTACTTGTAATAACCTCACCACAAACCATTTTGAGTGTGGACACATTAATTATCAACTTAAAAGAGATAATATTCTGTCACACCTCAAACTCGTATTAATATTCTGATTACTATTTTGTGTTTTCTATTCAATCTCTATCACATGAGTAGCCTAAACAAATAATTAAGTCAATTTAATTATATATCAGTGACTTGCTTATCTTGATGTACACACTTGGAACTTTCTTCTTCCATGGTTCCATCACATGCTTCAATAATTTATGCACTTTGTTCTTGAGTCTTTCCTTGCAGGTACTAGAAAGATTTTTGGCTAAATAAAAAAACAAAAAGATGGGAAATTAGTATAAGCTTTTTTTCTTTTTTCTTTTTTAAATCAAAGTACAATCCACGAACAATAATTATTTTGAAATAGTGAGACATCTGGCCTAAAAAGAAAAAGACAGATCAAAGTAATGGCTGTGGATACGTAGTGAGATGGGGAATATATATATAGAGTTAAATTCAATTATTTCTGGAAATGGGTCTAGAATATTAAACCACATGTTCAACATGGTGGATCATCCATGCATACCCATTAATTAGAAAAATACAGATATCCACCAAGAAGTAAAGATGATAGCTCATCACATTGGTCCTGGCCAGCTCAAGCTGGGACAGCCAATGACTAGATCACAACACTACCCATATATAAGATCTATAATATCATTTTGTTCTCAGAATCAAGCTTAATTATGAGACAATGAGATATGTGCAAAATAATAAGTCCAAAACCCCACCTAAGTGTAAAATCTGGAACTTGTGGATAAGGGTAATGTATCACTTAGTTGGAAACAATAATGCATGTAGACGTGATGCGTAGACAGAGAGAGAAAGAAAAAAGTGTCTAATCAGTATTGTGTATAGTTGTTGAAGATGAGCTACAATGGAAAAGGAAAAAAAAAAAAAAGGAGAAGGAATTATATATGTGTGCTAAAATTTATGCAGACCAGATTTTTGTTAAATAAAAAATATTTTATGTTAGTTTCGTTACACAAATTTGTTATGTTCGAATTGGAAAAAAAAATCACATCAATAGTAAAAAAAAAAAAATCAAGAAACACCATCTTATAAATATAATTGGGAACATGTTCATGAAAATTCAACTAATTCCAATGAGTTTTGGCATGTCACCCAAAATCTTATATTCATGGCAAATTTTATTCAGTCCTAGACCTTCATAAATTCCAATCAAATTTAGTTAATTATGTATATAGTACTAGAGCTATCATTTTCAATTTAGCATTTGTATTTTATTTTATTTTTTAATCTATGAGGCCTATTTTTTTTTATCTTAGATCTATTTATTGACATTAGAAACCTTGACATAATCTGAGGCATTTTACCTAGGTTCTTATCATTATTGTTTTTAACTGTTTCAACGAGTGAAAGTTTACCCAATTCATACATTGTATATATCACATATTGGACAAGGGGCCTCAAGAACAGAGGGCCCTCCTATATCCACACCATGGGGACAATTTTGAGTAGTTGGATAATAAGCAAGAGAACAAGCTAATAGGTTTAACTTAGCACATCGGACCCCATGCTACTAGGGCAAACGAGCAAAAACAGAACCAAACACAAGCAAAAACCCAAAACCCTAAACCAGGGCCATTTGCAATATGACAAAACTTCTATAAAGAAATGGGAAACTTCCTAAGAAAACCCATCTAAGAAGATAAAGTCATTTCAATTAAAAATGTCTATTAGAGATATCCACGCTTGCATGAGCCATATATATATATTATTATATGTTACACAATCTATGTTTCTTTAATTGTATTCATACTCAAATTCCGGCCATGTAGCTAACTCTTAATTATTTTGGGCACATATTTAATATCAAATATTGGTTTGTGAAAACTTTAAATTGTGACAAAATCATGGGACATCTAACTTATACAACAGAATATAGGGGCATCACAGCAACATATAATATCATTAATAAACTAATAAACGAATACTTGCTTTTTTAGAATAATGCTTTTTAAGTTCCAGCTAGCGTTACCTTTTAATCTTTATCTAATGTTTCATTTATTAATATCTACAAATAACATCACCATTTTTATTGTCTCTTTAATTATTTTATAATATAACATATTATTATTTATTTAAGAGTGTAATGTTAAAAAATAATCAACTTTATTTAGGTGTTTTCATAAATAAATAAATAAATAAAACTTTATTCATGTGTTTATTTATTTTTAATTTACATCTCTCAAAAGATGCACATGATAACCACTAATGAAGCCTTAAATTGTAATTTTATTTTGGGTTTGCTAAGCACCTTAAACTGTAAGTTATAGCTACATGTCAATTAGTCTCTCTTTCGTTTTCTTTTTCTTTTTTCTTTTTTCTTTTTTCTTTTTTCTTTTTTCTTTTTTTCTTTTCTCTTTTGAGGAAGTCAATTAACTCTTAAATCTGTTTTATTTCAGTTTTAACAAATCTCATTACTATATTGGTAATGGCTGAGATGCCCCAAGACAACTCTTAAAGTTTAAGTGACCAAAATGACCTTTTGGGTTTATATATATGTAGCTTGGCAAAGATGGTCTCCATCCAACTCATTGCCTAATAACTACAAGACCAACACCAACACCAAAACCAAGAATGGCTCACCCTGATGAGTTGGAAACTCTAACCAGGGCCTTCTCAGGTTCATAATCATCCTCTCTTTTTCTCAAAATATTAGTACTTCAACTTTCTTCTATAATATTAATATATGTCATCAAGTGTATTTTCTTTTCATTTGAGGTGTAATTTTATGGCATACAAACTGGGATTAATCTAATGAAGTCATTCTTTTGAATTATTAACAATATTTTGATTATCATTTCCAGTTCACAATGTTTACTCTCAAAAACCTTTTCTCTCAATTTTTCTTTTCTTTTTTCTTAATTAGGATGCTTCTACACATATACAGACATACCTACGTGTGTTTATCTATAAATAGATCCTCTGCTTATTTTCCCTGAATTTACTCAACATTGTACAATTATTTTTGTACTTTATATGGTTTGTATCAAGTATTTCAAAGTTTTTTTTTTTTAATTAAAATATTCATTCTTTTTTACTTATGTTTTCCTTATTAAAATTATATCATACATCATTTCTCTTTTTCTCTTTTCCCTCCCACATGTTATGTGTTTATACTTTATATCTAGTTTTACATGCTCATAAAGTTCTATATCACTAGCTTAATTCCATTTATTACTTTCTTTCTTTCCAGAAATGAAATCCATTTTCTCCTTAGAGAAATGATCAGTGAAAAACATTTTCCTTTCAATTTGAATTATTTGATAATGTTGCTATAATTAATTAACAGGACATGGAATCCACGAACAGGCATTAATCTCAATATTGGGAAAATGGCAGCCGGAGGAAAAAAAATCCTTCCGGAAAGGAAATCCCAACTTGTTCATAGAGGATGAACGTAACTTTGAGCGCTGGGATGATCATCATGTTAGACTTCTCAAGCATGAATTCATGCGTTTTAAGGTGAATTTGTTATTCTTTTGTAACATAAATATGAATTCATGAATTCATTCGTTTCAAGAAAAAATGACAATATTATTAACCAATATTTAATAATAAAAAAACCTTTAGGGAATATCTAAACGGGGATTATATATAACAAACAAGGAAATCATTGAATCAATTCATAGTTCATAAATTGAAAATAAAACAAAAATAATGTTTATTAAAATAAGAGAAGTGTTCGACCCACAACATTTTTACTGCAAATATTAAGTGGTAAATGATAAGTTCTTACAGGTGTTAATTTGAATCCAATACTGAAATTATTTTTTTACTTGCTAATAACAACCTACCATTTAAGATTTATTATGAAAGTGTTATGAAAATATTATGAATATAACATTTCTCTTAAAAATCAACTAACACATTTTAGTGTTTTTTACAAAAAAAATGTCTAGAACTTCTACGGTTCAAAGCCCCTTCTCCCATTATTACTATCAAATTTATCCCAAAAAAAAAAAAAAAACATTATATATACATAATGGTTTCATCAATTTTTTTTTTCTTCTAGTTCAATAGTTGGCTGGATGAGGATTTGAACCCTTGATTTCATCCGAATTTACAAATTACCACTAATTAATTATTATTTTTCATATTTAGTTTGCTTTTCTGTATATACCAACTCTAGATATATTGCATAACGTAATGATTAATTAAGAGAAAAAATTGGACTAAAATGCATAAATTATCCTTTTTTTTTATATATAATAAGAAAAAAGTGACATGTGGGATGCCCTTGTATGATGATCAGAATGCTGTTGTACTTTGGACCATGCATCCATGGGAAAGGGATGCTCGATTAGTAAAGGAGGCCTTGAAGAAAGGGCCACAATCTTATGGTATCCTCATAGAGATTTCATGCACCAGATCAGCTGATGAACTATTGGGAACAAGGAGAGCCTATCATTCGCTCTTTGACCACTCCATTGAAGAAGATGTTGCTTACCACGTCAATGGCAGTGAACGCAAGGTGAGTACTAGAAGTCTAGAACCATATTAGCTCTATAAACCATTTTGTATGCCCACAGCCCACTCAAGAGCCCAAAGTTTTATTGGGCTTAATATAAAGCCGGCATAGAAATCTTATTTATCAATCTAAACAGATTATTTCACTCTTTATTCATGAGACATCTTGAAAATCTTATTATCAATAATACATATAGAGGTTTGAACCTAAGACCTTTGAATTTATATCACATCTCAAAGTAATGAACTGACCACCTAAATAGTCTAGTGGAGCAAATAGTCTTAGTTGAGAGGGAGAGAGAAAGAAGATTTGGTAAATGATAATTGAATCGCATCTTGGCATATATGTTCAATGACAAGCCCAAAACTTAAGACTCCACATTTCACCTTTAAATCAAAATTGTAATCAATTTATTTATGAATTGCTTAATTCAATTAGAATTCTACTAATTACGACACTAAATTCTATAGTTGGCTTATAATCATGAATTAATTATAATCTCATTTTCACACACACACGAACCCGGTTCATCCATTTTTGTGGTGCAGTGGACTTATTTGAACTTAACAAACTTTTAGGCTTTTAAAGTTTGATGCCAACATTAAACCCAAGACTGTAGGCTAGGCTGAAAAACAAAATAAAAACCCAAGCCCGAACATTCTATAGATGGGAAGCCCAATAAGGCTCAAAGTTCCCAACAAATCAATTTTATTTTATTTTTGCTAAACAGTTACCAACAAATCAAGGTTCATCACAACATCATCAACTGAATTAGTTTGAAGTTTGAACTAAAAGCTTAATTTAAAAAAAGTTTGAACTGGAAGCAAAGCATGATGATATATAATTATATAGGGTTGTGTTAACGGGTACTGCAAGATGCCTGTTAACAACTTTTTTGAAATTTTTGTTTTTTTACAACTTTATCTCATTTTTTTCAGCTTTATAAGTATTGCTTGGTGCTTGTTAATATTTTCCAATTATATATTATGTGCATATAATTAAGGCATCTAAATATATCTTTTCTTTTATACTTTGAGCAGCTCTTTGTTGCACTTGTGAGCGCCTATAGGTATGAAGGATCAAAGGTTAAGGAAGATTTAGCAAAATCTGAGTCTATGACACTTTCTAATGCCATAAAAGAAGCTGATAAGAGGAAGCCCATCGAGAACGATGAGATGATAAGGATACTATCAACAAGAAGCAAGCCCCATCTCCAAGCAATATATATACGCTACAATGAGATTTCTGGCAAGAACATTGATGAGGTATGAGATAAAAAAGCACCATTGAAGGTAACATTTAACAGTAATGATCTAATTAAGGGCTTGATTCATAACCATATGCACATATGAAGCTAAAGTATTCAACTAAAAAGGATGCTAATTGAGAACTGGTAATTTTGTCTTTACCATTTAGCACAACATTTTAAGTACTATACATTCTCAATTCTAACAATAAATCTAGTTACCTTAAAATTTTCATAATTGTTAATGTGATTTGTTGTTATTGATACATAATTTAATAGAGAAAAGTGTGCCAATGGTAAGTAAATATGAAAGTCATGTTCCAATTACAAATTATCATCTTAACAAATTTTGATAAATTATGTCTGCAACTTCTCATTTTCAACCATAATTTTTGTGTAGGAACTTGATATTGACTTGAGGCTAAAGGAGACAGTGCAATGTCTATGCAGTCCTCAAAAATATTTCAGCAAGGTAATTAACATGAAACCACAACAAGATTACATGGATATTCAATAAGAAAATTTTCTCATTCTTACTTCTGGTAATCTTTATGCATCATATTGTTTTCTTAAAAGGTCTTGGACACAGCATTGACAAAGGATACTGATAAGAACATCAAAAAAGCACTTACTCGAGTAATTGTAACCCGAGCTGACACAGATATGAAGGAGATCAAACAAGAGTACAATAACCAATTTGGGGTTCCTCTGTCCAAGAAAATTGAAGATACAACCAATGGGAACTATAAGGATTTCTTGCTCACTTTAATTGCAAGAGGTGGCTAAAACAAAAATTGGGAATTAAATTTGGTTAAGAACATTGGGTTATTTATATGTCCTTTTTTTCTAGTTGATTGTTGATTGTTGATTTTTTTTTTTTTTTTTTTTTTTTGCGGCAAGTACTCTTGTGCCTGAGTGAGAATTGTGTTATCATAAAGAAACATCCTAATAAATCAAACATTGTTACCTTCTTCTTTTTTTACCTGCCATATAATAATTTTCAGTTGTATTTAGTTTATTATCCATTTTCACGTATACATAAGTCTGCTAAAAATTCTTAAATATTGTGCCAAAATAAAATATGGAAGTTTATAGTATTTCTACATAAGGGTGGCAAAATCTGACACAACCCGCGAATCCGACACAACTAACCCATTTATAAACAGGTCATCGGTTGAGATTAAACAGGTTTGAGTCATATTAGGGTTGACACGGTTAACCCGTTTAATAAACGGGTTGTGTTCGTGCTCAACATGCGAACTCCTCCAACTCGTTTGACAAGTTTAGATTTTAAAATTATTACTTATTTGGATATTATTGTTTATTTTATGGTTGTTTTTATATGTTTAATACTATATTTATGGTTGTAATTGTAAATTAATTTTAGATATATGTGAATTTATAAAAATTATATAGGCTAGGTGCGGGGCCAAAGGGCCCATGAAGTGTGTTGGGTTGCCCCAAGAGCGATTATGGGGCTAGAAACCCAATTTGGGGGACATTAAGTGGTCTGAGGAGGTAAGAGGGTCAGCCCACAAAGCAATGCTAATAGGTGAGAGATATCTAATAAGGTAGGTCCAGGAAGTTAGTCCAAGGAGTAGCATGTCCTCGGATACATAAAGCCAAGGTAGGAGGATGTTGTCTGATGATCACAGGCAATATTCTTGGAGATCCTATAGATAAAGACAAGTAGGGTAGATGGACAAGATAAGAAGAAGGGTAAGAAAATATATGGGATAAAGTTGTTACCGCCACATTGAATGCTCTGCAACTACTTCTTTGGTCGCATTAATGAGGAAGTGATGCTTGAGCATCAGGATTCACCCTTACAGCTGTCTCCGAAGACTTTAGGGGAGATGGATGGGACAAGTTTCTAAGCTAGTAATCTGGTCCCTACGTGGAAGATGGAGAGAGGAAGGTAGATGGTATAAAAGGAAAATGAGAGTGTTCAAGAAAAGGGACCAGAAAAACCAGAGAGAAGAAGATTGTACACTTGAGCAATAATACTTGTAACTTACTCTTGAAAAGGAAGAAAACTAATATAATTCATCATCGGCTTTTGTCCAAGGACATATTCCATTACATAAACAATTCATTATGTGCAGTGCAAGGATCAAGCCCATCACTTTTGCTATCTAACAACATTAGAACCTAGATTTCGAATCCACTCTCTATAAATTTCATTGTATTGAGCTTTTTGGGCTTATCCACTGCTGGGTTGGGTACAAATTGTGACCTTACATTAGGCATGGCCTATTAATCAAATAAATTATTAAACAAGTCATTTGTATTGACTTTTACATGACTTGTCAATTAAACAAGTTAAACTTGTTGGGTCAAGTTGACTTGTTTAATAAACAAGTCGTATTCAGGTTGAAAATTCTTAACATGTTTACTAAATAGGTTAGGTTCAAATCAATCCATATAGCTGAATACTCATGGCTTAACACGACATGAGCCCAACTCGCGAACACAAATTGCCACCTCTACTTCTACATTGGGAAATTTTTCACTAGCCAACCAAAATTAACTCTTTTAAGAATCCTTGACAGATTATCGTAATCCAATTTTAGGTTGTCATATGTACAAAGAGTAATTATTCAATGCTCTGCTTCTCCTCTCACATAATAATGAATCCTATTAATTAAATTTACAAGTCACTATCCCACGCATTGCACTAGATAGTTAAATAAAAATCATACATACATACATATATATATATATATATATATATATATAATTTTCTTGAATGTATAACCAACCCCGTACAATTCATTTAAAAGTAATAGCGTTAAAACAAGTAAGTAATTACTCTAAAGATTACATTTCTATATTCAAAACTTTTATATTTAGAAAGACTTTCACTTAAATTTAGTTAGACTAAAGTGGACCAAAATGCTACATTAATGTGGCTTAATAAGAGTGTAGTAATAATAAATATAATACTTAAGATTTTAGATATTATGAGTTTGAGATCTATATATATATATATATATTTTTAATAAATTTGAATTTAGAATAAGTACTCTTAACTCAAACATGTCTAACCCATTATGCAAGTACACAAAAATGGATTGAATGCACTAAATGGACCAAAATAGGCTAAAATAGAGCGAATCGGACCAAATAGACCGAATAGAACCGAACGACCAAAATGGACAAAAATAGAACAGATAAGACTGAATAGGACCAAAGTGGATAGAATGAATTGAAATAAACTGAATAGGACTAAATTGGGCTGAATAGAACCAATATAGACTGAATAGATCAAATATGACCAGTGGACCGAATAGACTAAAGTAAATAGAATGGACTGAAGTAAATGGACCGAATGAGGCAAATAGGAAAAAATTAGACCGAATAAGACCGAATGGACTAAATAGAACCAATGTTAATTAATCAGGACTAATATAAACTGAATAGACTAAAGTGGACTGAATGGACCGAAATGGACCTTATAGGACTAAATTGGACCGAATAATATCAAGTTGCACCAAATAAGGCCAAATGAACTGAACAGAGCCAAAGTAAACCTAATAGAACCAAAGTAGACGTAATAAGACCGAATGAACCGAATAGCACTAAAGTGAACCGAATAAGACCGAATAGGCCAAATAGAACTAATGTGAGCTGAATAATACCAAAGTGGACCGAATAGAACTGAAGTGAACCGAATAGAATTGAAGTGGACTGAACAAGACGAATTTGGACCGAATAGAACAAAAGTGGACTGAATAGGCCAAATTGGACAGAATTGACAGGAGAAAGAAGTGCAACAAAAAAAAAGGGGAATTAAATTTGGTCTTTAGTGGAATGATAAAAAAAAACATTGGGTTTATATATCCGTTTTCCTAGTTGATTGTTGATCATTTCGTTCCGCGCAAGTACTCTTGTAGTCTTGTGTTCCATTTGGTTACCTGCCATATAATAATTTGTGATTGTATTTAGTCTAGTTAATTATCCATTTTGACAAATGCATAAGCCTGTCGGAAATTCTTGGAAAACATTTTCACTAGCCAACCAAAATTAGATCTTTTGAGAATCCTTGCAAGATTATCTTAATCCAATTATAGGTTGCCATATGTACGAGAGCACACTAAATTCGTGTTCATTTTCTCACATAATAGTGTGTATCATTAATTATATATATTGTGAAATCCGCTATTCATATGAAAGGAAAAAAATACACATTTATTATGTTCTCGAAGCACTAAATAATTACACTATGTACAAAAAGAGTCCAAGATGTAAATTTAAAATGGTGGGTGTACTTGGGTTAGCTTTTGTGAATGGGTTTTGCTCTCACTCACACCTACTCGAGAATTAAAAATGTCTTAGGTATTTATCCCTAATTGATTGAATCACTCAATCGAAATTGACTGTGACCCTTCGAGTCAAACCAAGTTGGTTAGGTGGATCAAGTTATGTGAGCTAAAAATTTAGGTTGTTTGGCAAAAGGATGTATCCTCAATGTTCCTTAATGAAATCTCATACTTTACCGAAAGAAAAAATTAAGTTTTTTTCACAACTTTGATTGATGCATAATAAAAATGATGTAGTATAAATGATGGGTCAATATGAAAGTAATATTACTTCAATCATAACTTTTTTCTTTAATAAGTAATACAAATTTTTGTAACCCTACCTTCACTAACTAAGAATTGGTACTCATTTAGTACTAAAAATGTGGAAAGCGTTTGACATCATGATAGAAAAACTTATTAGTTTTCCTAAAAGAAAGCTTGAAACATAAACATGTTTTCATCAACTACTCAAAAAATTTAATGTTGTACTATCATTTTAGTACAAAAGAAATTTATGAACTCATACAAAAACTAGAATAATTAGGATCACATTAATAATAAAATAAACTAAATAAAAAATACTTTTTATTTTATATATAAAAATTGACATATCAATTTAAAAAAAAAAAAAAAAAACTAATTCACTAAACTTCAAAATAAACCCCCCAAAAAATTTAAAACCCGAACCCACCCCCGAGTCCGACCCATCCCAAATTCAATTTTGTCTCTTCTTTCTTTCCTTCTGTAATCTCTCATCTGTCGTCTGTCTCTGTCTCCTCTCTGCCGTCGCCGCCGGTTGTCTCAGCCTCATAGTCTCAGGTAAGCATTGGATCGTCTGTCTCTGTCTCCTCTCTGCCGTCGCCGCCGGTTGTCTCAGCCTCATAGTCTCAGGTAAGCATTGGACGTGAATCCCAGATATTCATTTTCTGTCTAATTCTCTCTCTCACTCTCTTCCTTAACATGAATCTATGATATGTTGGTTTCACTAGCTTGTTAAAAAATGGAACTTTAAACCTGTTCAATGAAAACTAAAGCAAAAAAAACTATGTGGGTCTGAACATATATGGTGTATTTTACTTTCCCCAGTTGCCTTGTTGATATGTTCTGTGCTCATATGCCCGTATGCCATTTTTCTTTTTTTGATAGCATTGTATGGAGGAATAGTAAATCTTTTGAGAATTTCCAATTGGGTTTGATTTTTCCTTTTTTTATATTCTAATTAGACATAGTCATTTTTTTAGCTCACTAGGGTTAGTGTAGGACTGCACTTCTAGTTTTTACTCTACAAAGAATTTTATTTTGAATTTTTTTCTAGTGTTTTGAAGTTGTGTTACTTGTGATCAACAGTGAAACAGAAGTTTTTTTGTTTGTCCTTGGACAATGAACAATTTTGATATACAATTCGACATTGTTTTAAAAGATATCATTGTGGCGTGTTGTGTTAGAACAATGGTTAGATGATTTTAAATTCAAATTCTAACTGATTAAACTTTTGGTACTATCAGTAACTTATTATGTTGATGTAGGTTTTCCATCTCTACTTTAGTAAATGTGTTATACTAAATTTTAAAATAATTTTCCATATATTTTGTTTAAAAAGGGTCACAAGTTTGAAGAAAAGGAGGGTTGACAGCTAGTGTAAAAGTTAGTTGCTTTTTTTATGAACGATTGCTGTGAGTGAAGTGATGTGATTGTGGATCAAAAGTTTGTGTAATTAACTAATTATGCTTGATATTGAACATATTGATTGGTGATCAGATAACGACTTACACAAGCATTATAACAGTGATCTTCCTTGACAGGTCTCAAGTAACTTTTGAGTCAATTGTGAAAATCAAAAAATTAAGGGGTTTCCATAACCAAAAGAGAAGGAAAGGTGGGGAAAAGTGGCAACTACAAAAAGAAAGTAAGGAGCATGAAATGGCTCCAGAGTCCAGTCTTGGTTCTTCCATCATTGTTTACACTTTGCAGCTTTCAAATGAAAAAACCAACCTAGCAAATCTTTCACTTCCAAATGGCGACTCAACGGCTGCTTTTCCAAAAACCCTTTCTCAGAGTCAGAACCTTCACAGCCTACACAAGACCTTCAGTCCATGCCCAAGCTTATTCTCACAGTCCTCACTCCCTCTCTTCTCCTCCAAAGCCTGACTCCAACCATGACCTTAGAACCCTCCAAACCCGGGAGAAACCAACTTTATCAACTCCTTCTGTATCAGATTCTTTCTTGGTGGAAAAGATTCTTTTCAGCTTAAAGCAAGGTAATCCCAGTTCTTTGCGTAACTATCTCTTTCGGTTAAACCCTTTAGTTGTAGTTGAAGTTCTTTGTCGCTGCCGTGAAAATTTGCAACTGGGTCAGAAATTTGTTGACTTAATTGTGTTAAATTGTCCAAACTTTAAACATTCATCACAATCTTTGAGTGCAATGGTTCATGTTTTGGTGCGTAGACGGAGGCTATCAGATGCACAATCGTTGATTCTTAGAATGGTTAGGAAGAGCGGAGTATCAAGGGGTGAGATTGTGGAGTCTTTGGTTTCAATGTGTGATAATTTGGAGTGGAGTTCATTAGTTTTTGATTTGTTAATTAGGACATATGTGCAAGCCAGGAAGTTAAGAGAAGGGTCTGAGGCGTTTCGTGTGTTGAGAAATAAAGGATTTTGTGTTTCTATCAATGCTTGTAATAGTCTTCTTGGTGGGCTTGTGAAGGTGGGGTGGGTTGATTTGGCATGGGACGTGTATGGGGAAGTTGTTACAAGTGGAATTGATTTGAATGTTTATACACTCAATATTATGGTTAATGCATTGTGTAAAGACCAAAAAATTGATAATGTGAGGATATTCTTATTGAAAATGGAAGAAAAGGGGGTTTTTCCAGATATTGTAACTTATAATACACTAATCAATGCATATTGTCGTGAAGGGCTATTAGATGAAGCTTTTGAAGTAATGAACTCAATGCGAGGAAAGGGCTTGAAACCAGGCCTTGTCACTTACAATGCTATCATAAATGGTTTATGTAAGAAGGGAAAGTATGCGAGAGCAAAGGAAGTATTGGATGAGTTGTTGTGCAATGGTTTGAGTCCTGATACTACTACTTACAACACACTACTCGTTGAGTGTTGTAGGAAGGATAATATTTTGGAAGCCGAAGCGATTTTTAATGAAATGTTGCATCGTGGTGTTATTCCTGATTTAGTTAGCTTTAGTTCACTTATTGGGGTTTTCATGAGGAATGGGCATCTTGATCAAGCATTAGTGCATTTTAGAAATATGAAGAAAGCTGGCTTGGTTCCGGATAATGTGATTTATACTATTCTTATAGATGGGTATTGTAGAAATGGCATTATGTTAGAGGCTTTGAAGATGCGGGATGAAATGCTAGAGCGGGGTTGTGTTATGGATGTGGTTACATACAACACCATTTTGAATGGGTTGTGCAGGGAGAAGATGCTTGCTGATGCAGATCAGTTCTTCAATGAGATGGTGGAAAGAGGTGTATTTCCTGATTTCTACACTTTCACCACTCTCATTCATGGGTATTGTAAGGATGGGAATATGAATAGAGCACTTAACTTATTTGAGACTATGACTCAAAGGAATCTTAAACCTGACATAGTGACATACAATACATTAATTGATGGATTTTGCAAAGTGGGTGAAATGGAGAAAGCTAAGGAGTTATGGGTTGATATGAGCTCTAGAGGGATTACTCCCAATCACATTTCATATGGGATTGTCATTAATGGATTTTGTAGCATGGGCCATGTCTCTGAGGCATTTGGCTTCTGGGATGAGATGGTTGAAAAGGGTATCAAACCCTCTCTGGTGACTTGCAACACTGTAATAAAGGGCTATTGCCGGTCAGGTAATGCATTAAAGGCAGATGAGTTCTTGAGAAAAATGTTGTCAAAAGGAGTTGTTCCTGATAGCATTACATATAACACTCTTATAAATGGCTATGTAAGAGAAGAGAATATGGACAAAGCTTTTGTTTTGCTTAACAAGATGGAGAAACAAGGGCTGTTTCCTGATGTTATTACATATAATGTAATTTTGAATGGGTTTTGTCGACAAGGTAGAATGAAAGAGGCAGAACTGATATTGCAGAAGATGATTGAGAAAGGCGTAAACCCTGATAGATTCACATACACCTCATTGATAAATGGACATGTGAGCCAGGACAACCTGAAGGAGGCATTTCGGTTCCACGATGAAATGCTACAAAGAGGATTTGTGCCTGATGATAAATTCTAACTGTATCATATCATACTGAGTTCATTTGGCTGCATGCCAGATAGATACTGAAGGTGGGATGCGTTCTGTTTACATTCTTCATTCTTGCATTATTGTGTAGCCTTTTGGCTATATTTCTCTTTTGTTTATGGATTGAATATTGATCAAGGAGTGTTTGCAGGGGTTAAGAAAGCTTAATTGGAATCCTTGGACATAAGCATCATGTAATTGCTTATGATGAAGGTGAGGTTACTCATGTTTTGGATAAGCCTTATGATTGTTTTAGAGATGAATATTTGAAATATTGAATATTTACACGTTTAGTTTTTCCTACAGGGAGACTTTGGATAAAAGAATGGTGGACTAGAGAATTCAATCACATTGACTTGCTCTCAGAAACGAAGAGTTGACAATCATGCATTTGTAGAGGTATGAATTTTTGTCATTGTTGCCAAATATTAGATTACAGTCTTTGTCCCTGCCAATGTTTAATTATCTGATGCAAGTGATTTTGCGTGGGCTCACAGTTTCAGTTTTGTAATTGTTATTGCTATATTTATCTATGCAAGAAGTAAGTTTTTTGTTTTATATATATATATATATATATATATATATGTCAGGGTCTGGTTCCATGTCAACTGTGCAGTGCCAACTTGTGAGCGGAATGTTGATCAGAAATTTTCCTTGGTGCATGAGATACAAATGTACCATTGAAGATAACATGCGATAATTATGATCTCACTAAGGGCTTGTTTCATGACCATGTGCACACATGAAAAGTTTCAAGAAAGCCTAAATAATTCAACTAAAATGGATACTGATTGAGACTTGACAATATTTTCTAGATTCTGTGGCTCGACAATTTTAGTTGTAAATTTTGAGCTTTATCAAATATCCTTTATAGTAGTCCCTTGTCCATAGAGGCAGGTGCTGAGGTGCACATATGCTCACACATGCCATTTTTTTATAATCAATTATTGAAAGTAATGTCAGTGTTTTATCACTCATTTTAAATTTACTACCAATATTTTTGTTTAGCATCTTGATGTTGAATTGTGGTAAAGAGAGACAGTGCAATGTCTATGCAGTCCTCAAAAATTATTTCTGCAGGGTATGAAGCCACAACCAGATAACAAGGATATCAAATTTGAAAATTTTCTTATTCTTTAGTTTTAATTTTTATATCAAATTTTTTGGTATTCCTTAAAAGGTGTCCGGACACAGCCTTGAGAAAGGATGCAGATAAGAATAGCAAAAATCACCAACTCGATTGATCAGAATCTGAGCAGACATAGATATGAAGGAGATTAAAACAGGAATACAATAGCCAATTTGGGGTTCCTCTATCCAAGAAAATTGCAAAAGGTGGCTGATCAAAAAGATGGGGGAATTAGTCGGCCTTTAGTGGTATGGTTAAAAAAAATTATTGGGTTGTCAATATGTCTGATTTTCATAAAACCAAATGATATTATTTGCATCAACCTTTCTTCAGCTTTATAATTGGATGATATGAACATTTATGAATTTTTTCTTTGCTTATATGTCTGATTTTCATTAAAAAAAATGATATTATCTGCATCAACCTTCTTTGTTGTTGTAATTGGATGTTATGAACATTTATGAATTTTATTATTTGCTTCGGAGTGTGAATGAAAAATAAATAAATAAAACTCTAAAATCATTTAGTATTCAAGGATGATTTGTAAACATTATCTTCTTCAACGGTTTAGGACTTTCTCCCCTTCCTCTTCTTCTTTTTCGAAATGCCATAAGACAATTATTTTCCTTAAGAAATTTTATTATGATGGCTTGGTTTGGATGTGGAGATGGTGAAGGAAAGGTAAAAAATTACTGAAGATGAAACCTTATTGTTTAAGCAATTTCAAACATCTGTTTCATCAAAAGCATTTACTCTTGTTTAGTGCTGTGGTCAAGAAGGTGACATTATAACCGAGTGGAATTAAGGTGATTAAAGGTATGTAAGGTTATTGGTTGGTTTGTCCATGTTGGAATGGAGTCAATCTCTGCACACTCAACCTTGGATTGAAAGGTCTCCTCCTATCCATCATGGATGGATTCTATCCCACGCTAAAAAATTGGAATGAAAGGACATTGTGTTGATCCATGTTAATTTAAATATATCATGGCAAATTTAGGCAATAGAAACTATTATAGGGAGTTGGGTTGTGACTAGTCCTTCGAATGTATTGCACAAATGTGTGTAAAATATGCTCAATTGCGTGAGACCCTAGTTCAATGACAAGTTCCATCGAAGGAAAGTTTTTCATACCTTGAGGTGTTTAGTTGTGTAAGAGAAAAATATTGGATAAGGGGGAAAAAGACGCATCAAATGGTAAGAACTAAGAAGGGAAGGAAATTGAGGTTCCTATTGAGGAAATTAGTGTCCTAGTTTGTTTCTTTTGGGGAGAAAGGAGAAGGAAAAGGAGGATCTATATTTTTGCAAGGAATTTGTTGGCAAGGACATTTAATTATAAAGGATGCATCAAATGGTAACTGAATCTATGATTTAAGGCATCAACTGAGGAATTATTCAAACCCAAGCAACATACTAAACCATAGGGATCTTAAAAAGCCAAGATAATATATAGTCACAATACATAGAAGTTCAAGACAACGCCATGGAAAATAAAGACTCGCAGCAACAAAGTCCAACTCATAAACACCACCATTCATGACATAAATTCTAAAATTCCCCATAGGAAAGAACCTTAATCTTCCTTCCCTAACAGAGTGAGCAGGAACTTCTTGTAATCCCCTGCAGTTTCCTTGGATACTGCATGATCAAGGGCTACACTGTTTTTCTCAAAGTAAAGCTCCTTGAGGTCTTTCAAGTCCTTCTCTGCCCTCGTAACAATCACACGAGTGAGTGCATCCTCATCAGTCCCAGACCTTTTGATTGCATTGCGCAATACCTATAGCAAAACAACTCAAGCTGAGTCCAACTAGTACTACATTACTGAATAGAAGTGAGAAATTTTCTAACTTTATATGAAATTTCACCTTTTCATAGTAGTTCTTTGGGTCATCAATGCATCGAATGGCAGCATGCAGCACCTTTTGGAGCACGTTAGATTCATCTTTCAACAATTTCTGGGGGAAAAAAATTCATGCTTGATTAATATTATGATTAGCTTAAAATATATGAGTGAACATTAAAGTTTGGACTCTTTTTACAGTTCATAGAACTCTGAGGTAACTTGCTTCTTTGAGCACTAATAGTGTTGAGAAACAACTTGTTGCATATCTAGTCATGGTGTTTGACGCATTTTCTTACCTTCCAATATATAATGAAGGGTTTCAATGTTTGTACCTTAGTGATAGAAGTACCATGCTCATCTCTATAGCGGTTAAAAGAAGCCTTGAGTTGTGCCTTGCTCCTTGTAGTCAGGATCCTGATAACTTCTTCATGATTAAATATTTTGTCTTTAATAGCTTCATGAAGAATATCAGCTTCATATTTTGCTAATCTTTCATTTATCTCAGGGCCATCATACCGGTAAGTAGTCACTAGGCCAACCAAGAACTGTGACAGTCTAGAAAGTCAGAAAGCTCCAAATTATCTTAACTTAATATAGGGCACATTAAAATCTAACTCTTTCATTCTATGAACCCTAATATTTTTTTTTTCTTTTTGCCAAAAACAAAACCCAATACATTTTTTCTGGTGTTTTGATAATAAATTTTTAATTGGTAAATTATAATTTTCGTTAATTTTGGTCCTTTCGCGTCGAGTTTACCCCAAATTTTAGGAACTAAAATTTAATTTACCTTTTTCTAGTTTAACATATAATAAAATACTTTATAAAGTTTAGCTCCTAAGTTGCATATAGGTATCATGCCACCAAGAGTGATGAAGACAGGCTACTTTATAAGGAGTATACTTGCTTAGCATTAATGTCAGTCTTTTTTTTGAGAGACTATCTCTTGTGCCAGACATATGAGGCTGATGTCTCGCTGGATCCACATGTTAATGAGACATTGGTCTCACACGTCCAACGCATAAAAGATTTCCCCCTTTTCTTGAGTATTTTGTTTTCACATTTTTCAATCAAGTAATTTTTTTTTTAATTAAAAAAATCATATTATTATAAGTGGAGGATGGAGATTCAAACCTAATTGTCTCCATTATGAACATCAAGTACCAATTGACCTAAGCGCAACGGCATCAAGTTGGTATCTTAAACTATATAAAAGCTTTGCAGTCTATATTCTTTTTAGATGAAGAAAACTATGATGTATATAATAAACTCATGTTATTTGAAAAGAAAGAGTGAGAAAGGACAAATAAAAAGGGCCAAACTACATGCCTTGCGCAAATCCCCGGTGGTATGTGCAGCCACATCTTCTTCCAAGGAACGTTTGTAGCGACTTTGGTAGGCTCTTCTCACTGCCAAGAGCTCTTCAGGAGAGTAGATGCATGAAAGTTCAATGATAACAGGAAACTCTGTCTCAGCTTTTTTAGTGGCTACATTAGCCAAAACTGCATCTCTATCAAATGGGTCCAATATCCACCTGTATACTGCTTTCTGCATGTGTTCACAAAAGTTGGAAACTTCACTTAGTGTCACAAAACAATTTAGTGATAAAAAATAAAAATAAAAAAAAATAAAAAAAAGAGAAGGAATTATGTTCCATTGATTGATGGTCAAGGAGCAGTACTTGTATCAAAACAAACCTCATTTTAAGGTGGATTTAAAAGAATATCTCATTATAAGAGTTAAGTGTACTCAATAAATTATAAACCTCATTGATCATATGCATTGCAAAATTTTAAAGGAAAATTATTGTTTACATTATATTTTCAATGTAAGATTTATATTATAGACTAAACAAATTGGTACAACATTATACATATTTGCAAAAAAATATATAAAATTATACACATTTACATAAAAATATATAATGTTGTATACATTTATTTTAATCTACGGTATAATATAACAATTTTCCAATTTTAAATAGTCCAATTCAATGATATTTTATAAATTTGTCCGAACTACACAGAACAGTTTCAATTTCATTCTTATACATTTAATTGTATCAATTTCGTCAAATTATTAATTATGTTAATTTGTGTCCTTTTTTTTTTTTTTTCAATATCAACTCAATTATATCTTTAATCAAATCAATTCCTAAAGCGCAAATTTAAATTGAAATTGAAATTGAAAGACCATTTGAAAGTTGAATGAAAAAATTGATATACCTTTTTTTTATAGGGAAAAATTGATATACTTAAATATATATGGATTAATTATAAATTATAACAAATATAAAAAGGACCAAAATTGTAACTTGGCCTTTTAAACATAGAAAAATTTATGATAAAAAAAAGAAGTTAAAGTAAAAGTTGACTGCTCGATCAAATTTTCATTATTAATGGTTCAAGGTTGATTATATCACAATAACAAATGAAATTAATAATTTACTAGGGGCCCATTTCCGATGGGTCGTCATTTAACCTTAGATTGGGGTTGGGAAGTACAAGTGACCCCAAAGGGCCCAAATAATTTTGTTTTGTCCCTTATACCTCTTTTCTTGTTCTCAATACAGGACAATTTTATAGCTTGAAAACACTCGAACCACTAGAAAATAATTGTGACAAAACCAGTGGTTTCTAATTGCTACAATTAGGTGAATTTATATGCTTAAGCATTGTTTGTTTACCCAGAGAATTTCTTTATTGACCAAAAAATATATATAAAGATGATCATGATTATGATGACAATCTAACCTCAAAGTCCCCGGAGAGCTCGGACTCAAGGCGCTTGATGAGATCTTCTTGATAAAGCTCCTCGTAAGCTTGCCTAATTTGCTTCCTTTGAATTGCATTTCTATGTCCAAGTATATTGATTATTGCTTTCTCATCAGTCCCCCATCCTAACAAGTTAACATACCAAAAAAAAAAGAAAAAAGAAAAGAAGAAGCCATATTAGAACAACAAAAATCATATAAATTAATGAAAAGTGCAACCTTTAGATGTTTTTATTTGCAAAGAAAATTTGGACTGTCATCTATGTATTAACACTGACAAAAAAAAGAAAAAATTAAAGGCATCGACATATGCACATTTTTCAAGAGGCTTGTACGTGGCTCAGTAATATTGTATTTGGTCCTCGTTCCATTTGTATATTCCATTAAATTACTTACAAAATTATGTCTTCCAAAATTAAAAATTAGAACAATTAGTACCCCCAATCACCAAATAGGAAATTAAATAACTTACTAATAATCAAATCAGTGAAAAGTGCTCATATTAGAACAACAAAAATCATATAAATTAATAAAAAGTGCTACCTTTAGATATTTTATTTGCATAGAAAAAACTTACTAATAATCAAATAAATATTCAAAGAACAAACAATTTAACCTTTACAAGCCTTTTGGAGATTTTCTGCATCTTCATGGATGGAAACATTTTCAGGAACAATGATGGTAGCCATTGTTTAGCTCTTAAATCTTTCACTAGAGATAATTTTAATTTCTCTAGAATGACACTCCTATATATAATGCTAAGAAATTTTTTTATTAAGGCCTTGTTTAACTTAAGAATTAAGAATCATTAATGACATTTTAAAACTTGTTTACCCACTAATAGATGTGACTTAATATGCATTAGTTGGCTTAGATTCTCATACAATTACTGTGTCATGTGTTGGCATTGTCTGATAGGTACTTCTAGTACACATTTATTCCACTTCTATTTTTGCATGGATGACAAATGCACAAATATTCCTCCAAATAAAAGGACATGAGTTAAATCATAAATGAGACACTTTAAAGTTTGAGCCATTTACTTCTCTACCCAATTAAGCAAAATGGACAACTCACAATGACAAATCAAATGAACTAACCATTTCTTTTTTTTTTCTTTTTTTGAGAAAGAATGCACAGACCATTTCAAGTCACTACATACATAAATAATGATGATTAAGACTTAGTTGGTCCACAATTTTGCCTTTATTAATATCAATTAAATGAAGATGCAGTGAGATAATTAATTTGTTTGACAATGCCTTTTGTAAGAATTAAGAAGCTCTTCAAGAAAATAATAATAATAATAATAATAATAATAATAATAATAATAATAATAATAATAATAATAATAATAATTGTAAGGTTGCAATTTATATCTAAGCCCAACAAGAAGGAGGGTATAAGCCCAAAGAGCCCAATACAATAAATTTATAAAGTGTGGGTCAAAAATCTTGATTCTAATGAGCTTACATGGTAACAGCAATGACTTAAGATTACGAAACAATAAGGATAAACAAGTTTATAATATAAAACTTATCCTCAGATTCAAACCGAGAACCAAGTGTTTATATTTCTCTTCTTTTAAAGATTAATTACAAATATCCAGTTTACAGTATTTTTCTTCCTATCTCTCCACCACCCTCATCCCTGGGACCTCCTTTCTTTCTTATACTCCCACTTGCCTCTCCTTCTTACTCTCCACGTGCAGGTCCAGATTGCTAATGTTGATACTTGTTCCATCAATCCCTCTCGAAAGTCTTTGGGTAATAGTTGTAAGGCTGAAATTCACTGTTCAGATATCACTTCCTCATTAATGTGGCCAGAGACTTAGGTACAAAGCCTTCAATGCAGTGGTAGCAGTTTTCTCTAAGATATTATCCAACTGTTCTTGCTCTCTGTGCCCCCATGAAACATATCTTCATATTCAAAACCTCCTATAGGATCATTCTAGTCAACATGACTTACCATCTGACTCCTACCTCGACTGGCCGATGAGATATCCCTCCTCGGATCACTTCCATTAGCTTCTTCTGCCACAATTTACCCTAGGGTCTCCAAATCTGACATCCTTATCGTTACCAATACGTCCTCAGACAGGTAATGATCCTCGGACAAAGCCCATGGATTGAAAGCACCTTTTAGGCCTTTTACCCCCACAATAATAATAATAATAATAACAACAACTTTTTAAATAATTTTTGGTGGTCCCACATTTTTGTTTTTTCCATTATTCCAAGTCCATTTCCTAAAATTTCATAATATTCTATAAAATGTAAGTTAATCATTTAAACTAAATAAAAGAGAAAGTTATTAGGTACTTCCATAGTATTATAAATGCGTACTCCCTCCTCTCACATGAATGGTGGGTCTCACTATGAATTTAATTACTAGGACTCACCATTCATATGAGAGAAGGAAGTAGTACGCATTTATGATACTCCAGGAGTATACAATAAGGCTGATTTTTTTTATTTTGGAGTAACATATATTTAGAGACAGCAAAAAAATTTCTATTCAGAAACAAAATATAAGCTCAAATCAAAGTAATATTAAAAGCATGATGTACTACTAAACCTTACACTTTGTTTTTTGGCCATAACTTAACATCTTCTCAAAATAAAAATAAAAATAAAAACTTAACATGTCTTGAATCATGTTCAATCAACCTTTCTCAGAAAAAAAAAAAAAAGTTCAATCAACCAAAAAAGATAGTAGTACATAGCTAGGTCTGCTTTGATTCATTGTAAAATCAATGCATGTGTTCGGTCATAGTTTAATTTGATTAATCTAAAATTAATGTGTTAGGTCTTAGATTTGATTCAAGTATAATTAATGTGTTAGGTCTTAGCAATTTATGGATTAGGTGCTTTAATAGTTCGTGCTACCTTAGTTCAGTCATTGAATACCACTGGTAATAATCCTGTAACTTAATATTACTAAATGAAAAACATAATTCAAAGTGTAACGTAATTGGCGTACCCATGCACAAAAACTAAATGAATTTTGCTAGAAATTTTTTTATATGTTCCCTAATATTTCTAAGCATTCTATGCAATTTCCCCCCCTCTTAATTTGTGTATAATTAATTTGCTGGATAACAACAATTTTGAAGCATTAAGTAAATTGGTATGAAGTACTAAAACATTCAAATAATCAACTTATTTATTTCTCAAACTTCCTAATTCTTTTATTGCCATTCCAAAATTAGCCAACTTCTTCCATGCAAGGACATAAAATAAATTAACTTGAATATGAACTTGGGACAATGACACCCAGCTTCTTTTGCATGTTTTTTACTCAGTAATTTGAGATGGTAAAAAAGAGGGTGAGATTCATTGACAAACTCTCAAACTCACCCAATATATATTGTTTTTAAAAACAAATAATTTGAGAAGAGACAGAGAAAATAAAAATAAAAAGATGAGATCTATATATATGTGAAATTTCAAACTCACCTAAACACCCAACTTCTTTTGCAACTTTACTACTTAGCCTACTTAACATGCTATTTAAAATATATTTTTGTTTCTAGGTTGTTCAACGACAGTCTACTTTTAAGCATGGTTTTAAAATATACAGATGGCTAGCTCTAGGTTGTTCAACTAAAGTTCGAGATTCTTCTTCATCTTTCTTCATATATAATTTTTTGTCTTTATATGGAGGATCTAAATTCTTTCAAACACACACATATATATGGTGTATAAAAAAAGTGTTTTTTTTTAATTATTTAAAAAAAAATTATATAAGATAAAATTTCTATTCTAACATAATCTAAGTGTATATGTGTTTGAAACTCTTTCCTAAAGACTTGAACTCCAACTGTTGCCCCCCACACTCCATAATCATTTATACTTGTAGAGTGACTACCGCACTAAGGAAAAGCGGTGGTAAAAATAGAGTTGATAGTAAGCTCATGTGACAACGATATCACTCTAACTACAATTTATCATCTTAATATTTTTTTTTTTTTTTTTTTTGAGAAGGTATCATCTTAATAAGTTGTAGAATATTTTGTGAAAAAAAAAAAAAAAAAAAAAAGAGACTAACACGGCTCAATTTAGAAGTGTTACAATTTATAAAGTTGAGTCCATGCTATACGTACTTATAAGGAAAATGTTAATAAATGCCCTAAAGGCATTGGTTTAGAAACTATTTTTAGAAACATTTTATGGAAAAATAATAATATAATAAATTTTATTAACAACTTTATATATTTCCCATGAAAATAATATAATATGGTTTATTAATAACTTTCCTAATAGCACCTGTTAACATGACCCTACATATAATAACGCAACGAACCATTGACTATTTGTTGTCATAATTATGACTAGGAGTGTTCACCAAATCACATAAACTACAAAAACTACACCAAAACCACACCAAAACCGCCCGCAAAAGAGCATAATCACACCGCACCACATTAATCACACCGCACCACATCACAAGTAACAATACAACGTACCACACCGCACCACAAGTAATAATACACCATACCGTACCGCACCGCACCATATGGTGCAATGCGGTTTGCGGTTTTATAATAAGAAAACTATACAAATCGCACCACACCATATCCTTTCTATATATTAATTAATTAATTTATTTTTAATATTAAATATATTATTAATAGTTTAATAACCCTAGTTTTCAAAAAAAAAAAAAAGTTTGATAACTCTAACAAGTGTTGACTAGAAAAGCCAACCCAAAATAAAGAAAAACTAGCTAAATAATTTAAAACTTGACCAAAAAAAAAAAAGGGAAAAATTAGTTTTTGGCTGGGTAGAAAATATCCAAAATTTGAAAAATATACTGATTTTAAACCGTATCTTATACATAGCACTGCACATGTGACCGTAAAAATGAGGTGCAGTGTAGTTATGGTTTTAGCTAAACTTTAAACCGTACCACACTGCATCGCACCGCACATATGACCGCAAAAATAAAGTACGGTCTAGTTATGATTTTAGCTAAACTGCACCGTAAAGTGCGGTGCTAAAAATGGCCCAAAACCACACCGTATCGCACCGCGAACACCCCTAAATTTATAACTAATAAACAAGTGTTGATTGGATGGTCAGAAAATATATCTAACTACAAAATCATTATCAAACCATAGAAAAATTCATTTTTCTGACAATAAAATGGCAGGAGAGAGAGTTCAATACTTCAAATCAGCGCGAGATACAGCGAAAAACACATACATACCAGGAAGGGCAAAATGGGCTTTTACCCTTTTCGCCAAAAAAAAAAAAAAAAATCAGCATGTTGCCACATTTCCCAAACTAATTAGCGAAATGCCCCTCTTTTGAAACTCGATTTTTTCAAAATCGAGTTAAGCCCTATAACGGTGTTTTAAGGAACCTATAGTGACGTTTTAAGGAGCCTATAGTGGTATTTTAGAACTTGATCTCCATGAAATCGAGTTATAGGTAAAAAAAAAAAAAAAAAACTTGCATGGAACTCGAGTTCGTAGAGCTCGAGTTCCAAAACGTCATTATAGATCCTTAAAACGTCACTATAAGATCCTTAAAACGCCGCTATAAGCTCCTTAAAACTCCACTATAAGGATCCAAAAATTTTATTTTTTTTAAACTGGATTTTGAAAAAATCGAGTTTCAAAAAAGGAGTATTTCCTTAATTAGTTTGGAAAATGAGGCAATACGCTGATTTTTTTTTTTTTTTTTTGCGAAAAGGGAAAAATCCCTTTTTCCCCTACCAGGAAGATAAAACAAATGTAGGTGTTATCCAGAACAAAGACAGGTGATCTCCACCAATCTTTATATATACTTTTTCTTTAATCATATAAAGGGAGGTATGAGTAAGTGAGATTCTTTCAATGTGTCATGTCGAGCGTGATTTAAATTTAGTGCTGCAAAAAGTTTGTTCATCAGTAGTACTCTCACCTTTTGGATGTGAGAAAACAATATTGGAAAAGAAAAGGAAAAAAAAAAAAAAAAAGAGGTGTGGAAATTTTTAAATAATTCCATTTCATGATCTAAATGATTTGTTTATATTATACTTGTGTTACAATAGCTAGTATTACAAAACTATGGTAGTTCATGTTCATGACAATATACAAAATTGTATTGAGTTTGTAGTCTAATTTTATGCCCTTGAAAGCTTAAGGTGGAAGTTTGAAAACAGCTTGATTTTGGAAGAAAAATTTTGTCCGAATAAAACACAAAGTTAGATACTATGAGAAAGGACAACGAGTATGAATAAAAGAAAAGAAAAAAAGTTCTAAATTTTAGAACTCTAGCTCGATCTATTATCATGTAAAAATATAAGAAAATATTAAGAAGAAAATCTTGAGCAACTACATCTTTAATATTTAACAATCTTCATTGTGTACATTAATTGAAGGATATATTATTATTTAGTGATACAATGGGCCTAATACTAACTCAACAACATTAATCCTTTGATGGTGAATATTACCAAATAAGTATGGTAATCTACGATATTATATAAGACGGCCATGGTCCTAGGTATTTCCGGTGTAGCATATAAAAAAAAATATAAAAAATAGCAAAAAAAAAAAAAGTAGTAACATTTATAAGGTAACAGATCCACAAAATTTTTATAGTATTTTATATTTTTCTCCTATGAATCATTGTCTTTTTATGCTAGAGGGTGATAATAAACTATACGAGGGTTAGAAAAGACACAAGAGAAGTGACAAGCACCGATCACCGATGTCTTCTTTTTAGGAATGATGGTTTCAGGAATTTTTCTCAGAGTGTTCTTTAAGAAGCATAAATTACACAACTTAATAAAAAGAAAAATTCATATATTGACAACAACAACAATGAAAAAACAAGCAAATACATAAAATTTACAATTTCCTTCCACGAGTTTTTATATTTTGAAATTGTTGCGTGATAGTCTTATTATCAATACTACAAACTATATCTGTTTCAATCTACACAATCAAGCAATGTTATAGTTTTTTGGGCTATGTTATAATATTCTTTTTTAGATCTTAGTTCAAAGGTTTTTTTTGGGCTTTTTCTTTTTGCTTGAAAGCCCCAATATATTATTAAGTAAAACAAATTATGGAGCAAAGTTTAATTTTATTGGTATAAAAAAAATTGAGGGTGTTCCAAGTTTTTTTTTTTTTTGGAATGTAGACAAATATAAAATTTTAAATGATTATATATAAAAAAAAAAAAATTAAGGTCAGGGTGGTCCTGTGACCACCCTAGCCTTCAAATGCCACTGTCCCTGCTTTTTAGCTAGAACAAGAAACTAGTCATGATTTCATCTGTTAAGCAAATATCACCGGCCCTCCATTGATTAAAGAACTGAGTAGCATCAAGCAAGAAGGCATTTTCTATTGCATATGCCGGGGCTTTCAAGAGCTATAACGGCGTTTTTGAAGCGCCTAGAGCGGTTTTTTTTCTTTTCTTTTTGGTAGTGCATGTCCTCTTTTACAAATGAGTGTAACAAGATATAGAAGTTTACTCTATATATAAGGCATTTTCTATTGCATATGCCGGCGGTTTCAAGAGCTATACGTAAAGGATGGAGGTGCTGCTTCCAGTGGTGTTGTTTCAAGTGCAGTAAAAAAAGCATCAGTTCATAGAGCTCAGTGTTGTATTACAGCTTAACGACTTGTAGTTTAGTCATCATATTGTATAACTGTGTGTAGTTCAGGATAAGAACTGGGGTGTAGTTAGTTACATTGATGTACACGTGTCTCTGTTCTATTGGACACTAGATAATTCTATTAGGATAGAAGTTTTGGTGCCTAATCAATTATGATTGGTTAGTATATAAGATGTATTTCATGTAATCTATTGAATATACAGAAGATTCAGTTTCTCATTTCTTCTTCCTCTGGAACATTCTCTCCAAGAACCATAGATTTCTTTCATGATATCAGAGCCTCATTAATGGCGTCTTCTTCAAGTTCTTCATCCTCTACAACAACATGATCAACTACTAGTTCTTCAATCACTCATGGTGTTAATCCTTCTCTGCTAATCTTGTCAAATATGGCAAGTATGACTATTGTGAAGCTTGACTACAACAATTATTATACTATTGTGAAGCTTGACTACAATAGTTTTGGCTTTCTATTTTCTTTAAAAAAAGTGGTGTGGAGACATCAGATCGAAGTGATCTTGGTAGCATATTCAATGATCAATTTCATCAGTGATGATGATCATGTTCCAGATCCATTTCTTAAGGATAGCTTAGGGAATTTTACAACTAAGGCTAATCCAGAGTATTTTCAATGGAAGAGTCGTGAACAGGCATTGTTCACTTTCCTTAATTCAACTCTCTCTTTATCAATCTTGGTTCTTACTGTAGGCCAAAAATCTAAACGAGAAGTTTGGAAAGTGCTTGAGAAAAGGTTTGCTTCAGTGTCATGATCTCATGTATTCAGTTTGAGGGATGAGCTAATGAGCATCAAGAATGGCTTAGAATCAATGGATTCTTTCTTCCAAAGAATTAAAAAAGTTAAAGATAAACTTGGGGCTGTAGCAGTCTGTGTTGATAAAGAAGAGCTAATCCATCTAGCTCTTGAAGCCATGCCTCCAGAGTATGATGCATTCTGTTCTGCAATTAGAACTACGAATGACATCCTTACATTTGAAGAGTTGAATACACTCTTAAATGTTGAAGAAAGGTCAATCAAGAAGAGGTCAAACACTTCAGATCTCAAGGATTCTACATCGTTTGCTATGGTAGCTAATCAATTCGATCAAGGTTTCACAAAATGAAGAGGCACAAATGGGAATAACAGAGGTCGTGGCAATGGCAGAGGCGGTAATCATTTTTCAAGTGGTGGTTAGTTTCATAATAGCAATACTCAACTACTAGATCATCAATTCCTTCCTTTTCCACAGACCAAGTCCTCTTCCTTTCAAGGACAAAAGGTTGCATGTCAAATCTGTGGCAAGAATGGTCATTCTGCTTTGGATTGTTACCATCGCATGAACTTTGCTTACCAAGGTAGACATGCTCTAGCTAAGCTTGCATCCATGGCTGCAAGATCAATGGCTGCAACTTCAGGTGCTCACCAGAAACCAAATTAGTTGACTGACACTCATGCTTGTAATCACATCACACCATATTTGTCTCAGATTTCCCTTACTCAACAACCTGCAACTGGTGAGTCTGTAACAGTTGGCAATGGGCAAGATTTACTAGTGACACATATTGGTAATGGTAAGCTAATCACTTCTTCTCACAATTTCTATTTGAACAATATCCTTAGTGTTCCTTAAATTGCTTCAAATTTGCTATTTGTTCACAAATTATGCCTTCAAAATAATGCATTTTGTTATTTTGATGCATATTAGTTCTTAATTCAGGGTTTACTTATGGGGAATGTTCTTTACAGAGGGCTAAGTAAGGATGGAGTCTACCCTATACTTTCTTCTGCCTCTCTGTCTTCCTCATCTTCTTCTCATACCAATTCTAATGGCTTTGCTGCAATGTCTCCACAAACTTTACTTTGGCACAATAAGCTTGGACACTCTTGTGCAAAGGTTTTATATTCAACTATGTCTCCCTATCTTTCTGTCAAGTTGTCATTTGTTAATGATATTTGGTCTAAGTGTACATCTTGTATAAGTGCTAAAATGCACAAGCTTCCTTTTCATCCCTTGAGGTGTTTAGTTGTGTAAGATAAAAATATTGGATTATGGGAAAAAAGATGCATCAAATGGTAAGAACTAAGAAGGGAAGGAAATTGAGGTTTCTGTTGAGGAAATTAGTGTCCTAGTTTGTTTCTTTTGGGGAGAAAGGAGAAGGAAAAGGAGGATCTATATTTTTGCAAGGAATTTGTTGTTAGGGACCTTTAATTATAAAAGGATGCATCAAATGGTAATTGAATCTATGATTTGAGGCATCAACTGAGGAGTTATTCAAACCCAAGCAACATTCTAAACCATAGGGATCTTAAAAAGCCAAGATAACATATATAGTCACGATACATAGAAGTTCAAGACAACATGGAAAATAAAGACTCGCAGCAACAAAGTCCAACTCATAAAAACCACCATTCATGACATAAATTCTGAAATTCCCCATAGGAAAGAACCTTAATCTTCCTTCCCTAACAGAGTGAGCAAGAACTTCTTGTAATCCCCGGTAGTTTCCTTGGACACTGCATGATCAAGGGCTACACTGTTCCTCTCAAAGTAAAGCTCCTTGAGGTCTTTCAAGTCCTTCTCTGCCCTTGTAACGATCACACGAGTGAGTGCGTCCTCATCAGTCCCAGACCTTTTGATTGCATTGCGCAATACCTATAGCAAAACAACTCAAGCTGAGTCCAACTAGTACTACATTATTGAAAAAGTAAGAAATTTTCAAACTTTGCATGAAATTTCACCTTTTCATAGTACTTTTTTGGGTCATCTATGCAACGAATGGCAGCATGCAGCGCCTTTTGGAGCACATTAGATTCATCTTTCAACAATTTCTGGGGAAAAAAATTCATGCTTGATTAATATTATGATTAGCTTAAAATAGTTGAGTGAACATTAAGTTTGGACTCTTTTAACAGTTCATAAAACTCTGAGGTAACTTGCTTCTTTAAGCACTTGTTGCGAATCTAATCATGGTGTTTGATGCATTTTCTTACATTTCAATATATAATGAAGGGTTTCAATATCTGTACCTTAGTGATGGAAGTACCATGCTCATCTCTATAGCGGTTAAAAGAAGCCTTGAGTTGTGCCTTGCTCCTTGTTGTCAGGATCCTGATAACTTCTTCATGGTTAAATATTTTGTCTTTGATAGCTTCATGAAGAATATCAGCTTCAGATTTTGCTAATCTTTCATTTATCTCAGGGCCATCATAACGATAAGTAGCCACTAGGCCAACCAAGAACTGTAACAATCCATAAAGTTAGAAAGCACCAATTTTAAATATATTTAAAGTTCAATTATCTTAACTTGATATAGGGTTCATTAAAATCTAACTCTTTCATTCTATGAAGCCCTAATATTTTTTTTTTTTTTTGCAAAAAACAAAACCCAATGCATTTTTGTGTGGTGTTTTGAATCTTTTGATAGTAGATTTTTTAATGGGCAAATTATAATTTTCATCTATGAAATTTGATATAAGTTCAACTTTCATCCTTCATGTTAAGAAGTTTGAATTTGATCTTGAAATTTTTAAAAATGGACAATTTAGTCTCTCCGTCTATTTTTTTCCTGTTTACACGATTACCAAGATGTTAGCGCATCCATTTTCAAGAGACTAAATTGAGCCAATAAAACATTTAAAGAACCAAATGAAACAACCCCATATTTGAGGGACAACACAAAATTAACCCCAAATTTTGTCGACCAAATTCAAAATTTTATCATTTGAAGGATCACATTGAGTTTACCCCAAATTTTAGAAACTAAAATTTAATTTAATTTTTCCTAGTTTAACATATAATAAAAATACTATACGAAGTTTGGCTTCTAAGTTGCATATAGGCATCATGCTAGCAAAAGTGATGAAGACAAGCAACTTTATAAGGATTCTACTTGTTTAGCATCAATAATCAGTCTTTTCTTAGAGAAAGTATTTCCTGTGCCGAACATATGAGATCAATGTCTCACTGGACCCATATGTCAGTAAGACATTAGTCTCACGTCTGACGCATAAAAGATTTTTCCCTTTTCTTCAGTATTTTGTTTCCACATTTTTCAATCAAGTTTCTTTTTTTATTATTAAAAAAAATTATATTATTATAAGTGGAGGAGGGAGATTCAAACCTAATTGTCTCCGTTATGAACATTAAGAAGTACCAATTGACCTAAGAGCATCGGCATCAAGTTGGTATCTTAAACTATATAAAAGCTTTACAGTCTATATTCTTTTTGGATGAAGAAAACTATGATGTATATAATGTACTCATGTCATTTGAAAAGAAAGAGTGAGCAAAGACAGATAAAAGGGGCCAAACTACATGCCTTACGCAAATCCCCGGTGGTATGTGCAGCCACATCTTCTTCCAAGGAATGTTTGTAGCGACTTTGGTAGGCTCTTCTCACCGCCAAGAGCTCTTCAGGAGAGTAGATGCATGAAAGTTCAATGATAACAGGAAACTCTGTCTCAGCTTTTTTAGTGGCTACATTAGCCAAAACTGCATCTCTATCAAATGGGTCCAATATCCACCTGTATACTGCTTTCTGCATGTGTTCAGAAAAGTTGTAAACTTGATATCATATTAAAAAGTCAGCTTATTTTACAATTCAACTTATTTTTTTTACTATTTATTGGCACCACTGCACTTTTTGGTACTATTCATGAGTCCCACTGTACTTTTAGCAAAAAATTTTCAATTTCAGCAAAATAAGCGGATTCCAAACAAACTCTTAGTGTCACAAAAACAATTTTGTAATTAAAAAAAGGAATTATGTCCCATTGATTGATGGTCAAGGAGCAGTACTTGAATCAAAACAAACCTCATTTTAAAGTGGATTTAATAGAATATCTCATTATAAGAGTGAAGAGTACTCAATAAATTATAAACCTCATTGATCATATATCATATTGTTCACATTGTATTTTCAATGTAAAATTTATATTGTAGACTAAACAAATGGGTACAACATTATACATATTTGTAAAAAGTATGTAAAATTATACACATTTACATAAAAATGTATAATATTGTGTACATTTATTTTAATCTACGATATAATATAACAATTTTCCAATTTTAAATAGTCGAATTCAATGATATTTCATAAATTTGGCCAAACTACATTTCGGTCCTTCAATAATAGGATGGTTTCAATTTCATTCTTATACATTGAATTGTATCAATTTCATCGAATTATTAATTATGTTAATTTGTGTCCTTTGTTTTTCAATATCAGCTTAATTATATCTTTCAATTCAATTCCTAAAGGGCAAATTTAAATTGAAATTGAAAGTGGGGAAACGAAAGTTGACCATTTGAAAGTTGAATGCAAAAATTGATATAATTAAATGAATATGGATTAAATACAAATTATGACAAATATAAAAGGACCAAAATTGTAACTTGTCCTTTTAAACATTGAAAAAAATAAAAAGAAAAGAAATTAAAGTAAAAGATGACTAATCGGTCAAATTTTCATTATTGATGGTTCAAGGTTGCTTAGATCACAATGACAAATGAAATTCTCAGCAAAAAAAAAAAAAAAAAAAAAAAGACAAATGAAATTAATAATTTTCTAGGGGCCCATTTCCAATGGCTCGTCATTTAACCTTTGGTTGGGGTTGGGAAATACAAGTGACCCCAAACAATTTTGTTTTGTCCCCTATACCTATTCTCTTGTTCTCAATACAGGACAATTTTATAGCTTGAAAACACTCTGACCACTAGAAAATAATTGTGATAAAACCAATGGTTTCTAATTGCTACAATTATGTGAATTTTTATGCTGAAGCATTGTTTGTTTATCCAGGACAATTTTATAGCTTGAAAACACTGGAACCACTAGAAAATAATTGTGACAAAACCAATGGTTTCTAATTGTTACAATTATGTGAATTTATATGCTGAAGCATTGTTTGTTTATCCAGAAAATTTCTTTATTGACCAAAAAATATATGAAGATGATCATGATTATGATGATAATCTAACCTCAAAGTCCCCGGAGAGCTCGGACTCAAGGCGCTTGATGAGATCTTCTTGATAAAGCTCCTCATAAGCTTGCCTAATTTGCTTCCTTTGAATTGCATTTCTATGTCCAAGTATATTGATTATTGCTTTCTCATCACTCCCCCATCCTAACAAGTTAACATACCAAAAAAAAAAAAAGTCATATTAGAACAACAAAAATCATATAAATTAATGAAAAGTGCTACCTTTAGGTGTTTTTATTTGCAAAGAAAATTTAGACTAACATCTATATATTAACACTAACAAAAAAAAGGAAAAATTAAGGGCATCGACATATGCATATATTTTTCAAGAGGCTTGTGGCTCAGTAATATTGTGTTTGGTCCTCATTCCATTTGTATATTCCATTAAATTACTTACAAAATTACGTTTTCCAAAATTAAAAAGTAGAACAACTAGTACTCCCAATCACCAAATAGGAAATTAAATAACTTTCTAATAATCAAATCAATGAAAAGTGCTCATATTAGGACAACAAAAATCATATAAATTAATGAAAAGTGCTACCTTCTAGATCATTTTATTTGCATGGAAAAAACTTACAAATTATCAAATCAATATTAAAAAAACAAAAAATTTAACATTTACAAGCCTTTTGGAGATTTTCTGCGTCTCCATAAATGGAAACATTTTCAGGAACAATGACGGTGGCAATTGTTTAGCTCTTCAATCTTTCACTAGAGATAATTAATTTCTCTAGAATGACAGTCCTATTTATAATGCTAAGAAATTTGATTTTATTAAGGCCTTGTTTAACTTAAGAATTAAGAATCATTAATGACATTTTAAAACTTGTTTACCCACTAATACATGAGACTTAATATGCATTAGTTGGCTTAGATTCTCATACAATTACTGTGCCATGTGTTGGCATTGTCTGATAGGTACTTCTATTACACATTTATTCTACTTCTGTTTTTGCATGGATGACAAATGCAAAAATATTCCTTTACATAGAAGGACATGAATTAAATCATAAATGAGACACTTTGAAGTTTGAGCCATTTACTTCTCTACCCAATTGAGCAAAAATGGACAACTCACGATGACAAATCAAATGAACAAACCCCCATCCCCGTACCCGCCCCTCAAAGGCAATTTTATTTCTTGAATTTTTCCTACAACTATTACCATTTTTCAAAAAAAATGACAAAATTAAAAATGGACAAAATCTCAAAAACTAAATAATATTATCTAAATGTTTAACAAGACAATGACAAATCAAATGAACAAAAAATAATCCAAACTCCTAATACGATGATGATATTGGTACCTTACTTCCAACTTTGTTAGGGAGAAAAAAGAGATAGAACCACATTAGGTAGAATAAAATAAGATGATGATATTTTTGTTTAAATAATAAGGTTTTAGAGTATGAAAAAATTACAACTTAACCCTTATTAACGAGGAGCGGGTATGGGGCAGGGAGGGTATGGGGCGGGGCAGGTTTAAAAAGTGTAAACCCATCCCCGCCCCGCCCCGTGGTGCGGGTCTAGCCCCATCACCTTTGTGGGGCGGGGAAAACCCGCACGGGGCGAAGCGGGGAGGGGCGGGTCAAGCGGGGCGGGGAAAAATTGCCATCCCTATGAACAAACCATATAGCTGCACCAAAAAACAAGTTAAATACTTGTAGGATGTACATTTAAGTCTTCATATACACATATACACTAAAGTTATGTTAGAGTAGAAATTCTATCTTGTATAAAAAAATTAAAAAAAAAAAAAAACAAACATACAAACCATTTCTTTTTTCTTTTTTCTTTTGAGAAAGAATGCACAAACCATTTCAAGTCACTGCATACATAAATAATGATGATTAAGACTTAGTTGGTCCACAATTTGCCTTTACTACTATAAATTTAATTAAGATGCAGTGAGATAATTAATTTCTTTGACAATGTTCTTTGTAAGAATTAAGAAGCTCTTCAAGGAAAAATAATAATAATAACTATGAAGGATTTTTTAAATAATTTTTGGTTGTCCCACATTTTTGTTTTTTCCATTATTCCAAGCATTCTGTCCATTTCCTAAAATTCCATAATATTCTATAAAACGCAAGTTAATCATTTAAACTGAATAAAAGGCACACGAAGGCTGATTTTAGTAAAATATATTTAGAGACGGCAAAAACACTTCCATTCAGAAACAAAAGATAACCTCAAATCAAAGTAATATTAAAAGCATGATATATTAAACCTTACACTTTGTTTTTTGGCCATAACTTAACATCTTCTCAAAATAAAAAAAATAAAAAAAAAGTTAACATGTCTTGAATCAAGTTCAATATATCAACCAAAAAAGATAGTAGTACATAGCTAGGTCTGCTTTGGTTGACTTTGATTCATTGTAAAATCAATGTGTTCGGTCTCAGCTTAATTTAATTAATCTAAAATTAATGTGTTAGGTCTTAGATTTGATTCAAGTATAATTAATGTGTTAGGTCTTCGCAATTTATGGATTAGGTGCTTTTGATATTTTGTGCTACTTTAGTTCAAGCATTGAATACCACCTGTAATAATCTTGCAACTCAATATTACTGAATGAAACATGGTTAATTTGAAGTGCCTTGTAACTTAATTTTGCTAGAAAGTTTTTTTATTTGTTCCCAAATATTTCTAAGCATTCTATGCAATTCCCCAATAATTAATTAGCTGGATAATTTTTTGTTTTTGGAAGCATTATAAGTAAATTGATACGAAGTACTAATACATTCAAATCATCCACTTATTTATTTCTCAAAGTTCCTAATTCTTTTATTGCCATTCCAAAATTAACTTGGATATGAACTTGGGACGATGACACCCAGCTTCTTTTCCATGTTTTTTACTCAGTAATTTGAGAAGGTAAAAAGAGGGTGAGATTCATTGGCGAACTCTCAAACTCATCCAATATATATTGTTTTTAAAAACAAATAATTTGAGAAGAGACAGAGAAAAAAAGAAAAGAAAAGATGAGATCTATATATAAGTGAACTTTCAAACTCACCCAAACACCCAACTTCTTTTGCAACTTTACTACTTAGCCTACTTAACAAGCTATTTAAAATATATTCTTGTTTCTAGGTTGTTCAACAACAGTCTACTTTTAAGCATGGTTTTAAAATATACAAATGGCTCTAGGTTGTTCAACTAAAGTTCGAGATTCTTCTTCACCTTTCTTCATATATAATTTTTTGTCTTTCGATGGATCGATCTAAATTCTTTCAAAAATACACACACACACATATGGTATATAAAAATAGTGTTAATAAGAAGCTCATATGACAATGATATCACTCTAGCTACAATTTATCATCTTAATAAATTGTAGAATATTTTGTGAAAAAAATTGAGACTAAAATGGATCAATTCAAAAGTGTTACAATTTAAAAAGTTGAGTCCATGCTATTTGTACCTATAAAGAAAATGTTAATGACTGTCCTAAAAATATTGGTTTAGAAACTATTTTTAAAAACATTTTATGGAAAATAATAAAATAATAAATTTTGTTGACAGTTTTATATATTTCTCATAAAAGTAATGTCAAAACTTTTCTAATATAGTTTATTGATAATTTTTCTAAGGGCATCCATTAACATAATCTTACATATAATAATGCAGCGGACCATTGATTATTTGTTGTCATAAGTACAACTAATAAACAAGCGCTGATTACATGGTCAGAAAATATATTTAACTACAAAATCATTATCAAACCAAAGAAAAATTCATTTTTCTGATAAGAAAATGGCAGGAGAGAGAGTTCAATATTTCAAATGTAGTATTAGTGAAAAACACATACAAACCGGCCACGGAAGATAAAACAAATGTAGGTATTATCCAGAACAAAGACAGGTGATCTCCACTAATCTTTATATACTATAATTTTTCTTTAATCATATAAAGGGAGGTATGAGTAAGTGAGATTCTCTAAATATGTCAGTGTGTCGAGTGTGATTTAAATTTAGTGATGTAAGAAGTTGGCTCATCAGTAGTCTCACCTTTTGGATGTGAGAAAACAATATTTGGAAAAGAAAAAAGAAAAAAAGAGGTGTGAAAATTTTTAAATAATTCCATTTCATGATCTAAATGATTTGTTTATATTATACTTGTGTTACAACAGCTAGTATTACAAAACTATGGTAGTTCGTGGCATTATACAAAATTGTATTTAGTTTGTAGTCTATTTTTATCCCCTTGAAAGCTTAAGGTGGAAAATTGAAAACAACTTGATTTTGGAAGATAAATTTTGTCCAAATAAAACACAGAGTTAGATACGATGAGAAAGGACAAGAAGTATAGATAAAAGAAAAGAAAAATAGTTCTAAATTTTAGAACTATAATAGCTAGATCTATTATCATGTAAAAATATAAGAAAATATTAAGAAGAAAATCTTGAGCAACTACATCTTTAATATTCAACAATCTTAATTATATACATTAATTGAAGGATATATTATTATTTTGTAATAAAATGGGCCTAGTAGTAACTCAACAACATTAATACTTTGATGGTGAATATTACCAAATAATTAATTATGGTAATCTATGATATTATATAAGACGGCCATGGTCCTAGGTATTTCCGGTGTAGCATATAAAAAAAATAATAAATAGCATAAAAAATAATGTAATAACATTTATAAGGTAACAGATCCACAAAATTTTTATAGTATTTTATATTTTTCTCTTATGAATTATTGTCTTTTTAAGCTAGAGGGTGATAATAAACTATAAGAGAGTTTAGAAAAGACACGAGAGAAGTGACAAGCACAGATCACAGATGTCTTCTTTTTAGCTAGAACAAGGAACTAGTCATGATCTCATTTGTTAAGCAGTATCACCGGCCATTCATTGATTAAAGAACTGAGTAGTCTTTCTTTTTAATGTAATCAACATTAAACAAGAAGGCATTTTCGATCTGTTGCATGTGCCGGCGCTTTCAAGAGCTATAGCGGTGTTTTTGAAGCGCCTAGACCGGTTTTTTTTTGTAGTGCATGTATTCTTTTACACAATATATATATATAAATAAAGATCATCACAATGAAAAAAGTTAAGAAGAAGAAAAAAACTGCTTAAACCAATTTGAAGTTGAAGGCACACTTACAGTCAGGAAGTGAAATGAAATTGCATGCAGATATATGTATGTAGGTATATTTACATGTATTGATTTAAATGATCTATACAAATTAATAGATGCAAAGATATGTGTATGCATGTGTTTAAAGATAACCTTTGCAGGCTTTTCTGAGAGCTTCAGCATCTTCAACAGGAGAAAAGTGTTCAGGAGCAATGAGGGTAGCCATTGTTGAGCAGTCTGAGAATTGTTTTTTTCTCTCTAGGGAAATGATAAAACTGTGAAGGAGACATGACCATGAGCCTCCTATTTATAATAATATACTATGCCTTAAACATTAAAATTAACGCCACCTCAGAATGATCATGTTTGGACTTTACATGTGGAGTGTTAGGTTTTAAAAGTTTAGAATAGCTAGATTTTTTTACCAACTATGTATATAGCTAGATTTGTTCACATAGATTTTTTACCTTAGATTTTTTTACCAACTATCTTCCATAGTAGATTTGCTTTTTACCTTAAGAATAGCTAGATTAAATTCTCTTCAAGTTTTTTACCGGTTTGGTTTTCTTGGATCATCAGATTTTTGTGTTCTTTATATTTTTTGCAGTTTTACATGATATGATTGTTATTGTTTTAACCTAAATTTGAATAATAAATCTAAGTATTCACTTAGTCAATTAATTAAGTTAAACAATCTAGTTTTTACATAGATCTAAAAACATACATGGAGAATAGACATTGGTTCTTTATTAATATATATATATATATATATATATATAGACACACACATATAAAAATAAAATAAAAAAAGAATAGACATTGGTTCGACAATCATTTATTCCACTAATAATTAATTAAAAGAAAAATAGGAACTCAAACCACACTTTCTTCCATTGCAACAAAATGAAGGATATAGTTCATAATAGGTTCAAAATTCATTTTGTGTAGTTTGGGTTTATAAAACGAATCATGTTACTTGCAAATATGATTCGAATTTGTCTCGTTTAAATACTCGTTCAATCACATTTGTTAATTTATAAAACTGGCTAAGCTTTAGCTCAAGTTTAAAACTAGATTACAAGTCTAAACAACCCCAAGCCCAACTCTATATATTCATGAAAACTTTAAACAATACTTTCTCTAATTAATATGCTATAACATTTAAAAAAAAATTCATAAAAGTGCAGTTTTATTTCATGATTTATAAAATAAAACTACCAGAATAAATGAATCAATTAGAAATTTTTACAACATAGTTTGGTAGTTGATATGTCTAACAAAGTTAAAAAAATTTAGGGTTTTTTTTTTTTTTAAGGTTTGTAATAAGTTAGTTTACCAAACTAATTCAAGTTCATTCAAGTAATTATCTAATTAAGTTTAACATAAAATTTGAAAAAAAAAATAGATCTTGATTCAAATTTGATGATAAAATAAACAATCCAAACTTCAACATCTTAGTGCTCAACCTGGCTTGATTTGTTTACAGCTATAACGACAAGCATCCAATCGTAAAAAAAAAAATTAAAAAATTTGTTGTACTTCCATTTTCATAGACAATCGTTTTTGGCATGGCCTTATGGTACAATATATGGAATCTCTTGGTAATTGCTGGTATATATTTCGGTACTACCAAAGCTTAATTTTTATTTCTTCTTTCCCAGTAAAGTTTTTTTCAGAAGAGGGAATAACTAGTGCTACAAGAGAAAATTTAAAAACAGTTTCGTTTAAGTGCAATACATTTAGTTTTTCTAATTAAATTTTAACGCATAATTGTATTAACTAATAAAATAAAAAAAGGTTTAGTTAATAAGTGCCTTTACGAGTATTAGCTAATAGACAATTTTAAGAAAATTTTGATACAATTTTAATGAGAAATACAAAGGTATGTTATTTTAGTTACTTTTCCATTTTCTTATAAAAAATTTCTAAAAATATTTCCTAGACCAAGATCCTTAGGATATTCATTAACTTTTTTTTTCAATTCTTAATTTTGATGCAATCATGTGTTGAATTTTAATTAATGTCCTACACCTAAAAAATCTAAAAAACTATAAAGAAAGTGTATCTTAATTATTAAAAAAAAAACCACTACAACTACTTATTTTTCTTATTTTCTATCTACCTTTTAGCTTTAGGGTGTGCTTGTTTGGAGATGGAATAAGGTGAATGAAAAACTTTAGAGAGAAAATGAGAATGAAAACTTTTTTGCACTGTTGTCAGAACCGGACCGGACCGGGAGGTCGGACCGTGAAAACCGGGAACCGGAATGAAAACCGGTTTTTTAAGCCTAAAGAACCATATTTTTAGTTAATTCCGTGAACCTCTAAAACCGGGGTTGGACCGCTCAAACCGGTCAAGAACCGTGCGGTCCAACCCCTTAGCAATTTTTTTTTTTTTTAATAAAAACAACTTAATACAATTTTATCCATCTCTTACAAGGAATAAAAAAAAATTATAATTAAAATCCTTCAAAGATATTCAACATTACTTCAAAAATTAATAATAAATTTTAATGTTTTCATGATTATTATTTTATTTTATTAACTTTCTTATTTAAATATTAAATATATGCTTGAAAATCATTAAATTTTCCTCACATATATAAATATATTAGTCAATTTTACTAGTTTTATAAATTTAATATTTATATTTAGGCTTTAATTAATTATTAAATTAATTATGGCATCATCACGGTTCGACCCCGGTTCAACCTCGGTTCGACCTCAAAAACCTTGAACCTCTCCCTTTTACGGTTCAATGAACGGTCCGGGTTTCAAAACCTTGCTTTTTTGGAGTGTATTTGGTTGGATGGGAAGGAAATACATAAATAATGGGACCTAGGTGTTTTCTTTCCGAACTCACAAAAAAATTCTCTCTCCAAAATAGAGAGAAAACTTAAGAGAGAAATTGGAGATCATTTTTAGACGAAAACGCCCAATACAATTTCACCTTCAATCACGTTGCTTTTCTTCACATTTTTTTTTCTTTTTTTTCCTACGTTGCTTGTCTCTCTTCCCCCCCCCCCCCCCCCCCCCAACCAACCTTTACTAGGCAGGCATTGCCTGCCTTTTTTTCTTTTTTTTAATTTTACTTTTGATATACTAGGCGGGCGTTGCCTGCCTCTTTTCTTTTTTCTTTTTTCTTTACTAGGCAGTCTTGTCCAGTATTTTTTTTTTTTTTTTTTTTTTTTCTTTTGTATTTTTTTTTTTTTTAGATGTGATTTTTTATGGTCATGATTTTTATTTTTTAATAAATTTAGGCGATTTTTTTTTTTTTTGTTTTTTTATCACTTTTTTTACCCACCCCCCCTGTTAATCATAGTGGCAATTTCCTACGAATCAACATGGTACGAGGAAGGTTGGTACTATTATATCACCTCTTTTATATAATTATTTTACAAAGCTCAAAGCCCAAAACAATCTTCTATGTGTTCACACTAGGTATAAAGGAAACTGAATTATTTTTCTGTTAAGCAAAGGAAAAGAAATTATTATATAGGCCCCACGAGATTTTTTATTATTATCTTTATCTTCATGGCTACGTTAAAGTTTGAACTTTTTTATTTTATGTTGCTCAAAACCCAATGTGATCTATGAGTTCACACCATGAAAATATGAGATGGAGTAAAAGAATTTATTATATAAGCTAGTCGTACGACATTATCATCACCATGGACAAAAAATATTACCTTTTATTTTGTTTAATGAACTAGAATATTTTTATCCAAAAGCAAAAATAATTATAAAGAGGACAAACCTGTCTTCAATCTGATTACAGATATAGCATAAAGAGGGCCATTGCCCAAATCAAAATTACCATATACATTGTTCAATAAAGACCATTTCGCGAATGTGTGAGCTCATATATTTGCTTTTCTAGAAATCTTATTTTAAAAAATTACCTTCAACCTCATAAATATGTGATATATGATAGCAGCAAACCATAATTTGACACTGTGCATGACAGTTTCACATGTCTCTACCTCACATAATGATGCCCTATATATCACCTTGTAGTTCAGGTGTCTTGGCCCTAGAGTAAAATATAGAGTAAAATATTAGAGTAGGATTAGGGATGACAATTGTGTTTGCGTGTCGAGTTTGTGTCATGTTAACTCATGAGTATATGATTATATGGTTCAATACTAAGTTGATATGTTTATTAAACAGGTCAAAATTCTTCGATTATAATATGACCCATTTATTAAACGGATCAGTCGTGTAGACCTGTTTATTGTATGTCATCAGAATGGAAAAAAAAATATGAAAAAAAAACAAATAAATATTTTTAATATAAAATTGAAAGCTAACAAGTAATTACATTACAAATCATCATTAAAAACTAAAGCATATCTCAATATCACAAATAATTAATCACAATATGTCAAAGAAAATAAACCATAACAACTAATAAGTTTATATACTTATGATTTGAAGGGTGTATTGGTAAAATATCATTTAATTAAACAGGTTAGGCTGGTCAAACAAGTTCCATGGGCTGAACACTAACACAACCCATTTATTAACGGGTCAGTCGTGTCAATCCAAATATGACACGAACTCATTAAACCTCAACCCATAACTTGTTAATTTCATATTACGTCGTATCAGACACATGAGTCATGTCCAATTTTTCCACCACTGTTAATTAAATATGTAGTCACATTTCATCATTTCCAATATATATACTACTATATATATAGTACCATACTATATGCTTGACACACAATAATCTAGTCACACTGGTCCTTGTTGTGACAGCAAGATTAGCTAATTACATTTATTTACGTCTATCAAAGCATTGTGTTTTACACCACCAGTGAAGAAAATTTAATGAGCAAAGGTTGCTGTCTATAAGCATTTAAATTTTAAAAATATAAGAAATAAACCATAGTTTTGAGAGGATTGGTAATGGGATACAATTTTTTCAGTACCTTTGTCTTCTTAAGGTTCTTGAGAAGATTGACAATATTAATGTCGATACAATTTATATATGAGAAAATTTAATGGATGTTTGATAGTTTAAATATATATATATATATATATATATTTCTCTCTAAGATGTTTGAGTTGAGAGGATTGGCACGAGCAATATTATAATGTCAGAAAAAAAATTTCCCACATATTTTTTCACAATTTATTAAATGACTATGTTTTCTATTTACAACAAATGAGGGGGGTTTAAATTTTCTCCCATGCAGGCAATCATAATATTAAGGTGGTAAGTTACAATTAAAATGATATCACTATTACATAGATTTATTATATATATATATATACATATATATCACTTTTGTCTCTATATATTGAGAAGATTCAGAAAGTTAATTATTGATTTTTCAAATTATTAATTATCTCAATTTAATTAGATATTCTTATTCTTAAAAAATAAAAAAAGATAGAACTATAATTCAAAAAAATTTAAAAACAAAAAACTATATCAGAATTATTACAGTTTTTTATTTAAAAAATTACGGTTTTTTTTTTATTTATAAAAACTCCGTAAAAAATATATTTACTGCAATTTCCTCTCAATAAATTCCCAACAATTACATTCCTAACAGCCTAGTCATAATTATGTCAATATTAAAAAAAAAATTGTGAAAAAAATTAATATCAATTTTTTTTTTTTGTTAGGAAAAAATTAATATCATTAAACTTATTAGGATTGACACGTACCCCTATGACTAGGGCAGATGTCTCAAAATGGCCCAAAGGTCATATATAGACAGCTGCTTCCCCCTCTTTCGAAGGTATATAGGGTTTTCATAACATAACAAATGTCTAATGCTGAGTCAACGCAACATCATATATATGTTATAAAATAAGGAACAAAGATACTGACCTCTCTGGCATCTTATGCTCGCCACAAAAAGGACAAGGAGACATTAGTACTATATAGGTTTGGTTGGAAATCAATAACAAGGAAACTTTCTTATTAAGTTTTCGTAAATACCTATGAACATAAATATTAATTAACAACTAATTACCTATGAACATAAATATTAATTAACACCTAAAAATGCTCTTTAAACATCATCACTTGGAAATTGATTTCCAAAGGTTCAATACATTTGTGTTGAGAATACAATTAACACTATATATATTGATATTTTTAGCCCAATACCTTAATATGCAAAAGCAAGAGTGCAAGACTATGTGCTAAGCCTAAGACCCCTTAACAGCTACCAACCCTCCCCTTTCTCTCCCAAAAAAGAAAAAGAAAAAAAGAGGTTATTTCATTAACTTTTCTTTCATAGTAATGGATTCTACACAAATCTGCAATCCAAATATTATGAGAGAAATGATATATCTAATAAATGCATAATATAATTATTGGCAAGAAAGACTCTTTACACATACAACAAGCACCTCTTCTTCCTTTCTAACGGTATAATCCATTGATCCTCCCAAAATTAAAGAGGAGAGATAAAGTTACTATAATCAATGTTTCATGCTTTAACCTAAAATAAATTAAACCTTTCCTAGAGAATCTCTTTCTTTCTTGTATTTCAAGTTCAAACAAAAACCCAGCTAAAAAACGAAGTTCAAAAATAAAGTTCAAATATCATATGCCTTCACTAATTAAACTAATATTGCAACTTACTTTTTTTTTTTTTTTTTGGAGAAAGCTAATATTGCCACATGGTAGTATCTAAAGGTGAACAGCAAATTAGTTCATAGTATACTTAAAAATATCCTTTTGTCTCACTAAAAGTGAGGTTGGGGGGTTCCGTGTGAATTAAAAAAATGGGAATTTTTTTCCCATTTTTTATTTTTTGGTTGTAGAAAGAATGGACACGTATGCTAGTTTGATGTAATCAAAAGAGAACCATTGTATTTGATTTTTTGCTGAGTGGTTTCGTTCGTTTTTAGCCAAAAAATTAATGTTGGTAGGTCAAAGGTTGGTATAGCATGAATATGAATTTTCTTTCATGACTCATTCACTTAGCAACAAAACATGTCATTGCAAATTCACAAAACCCCTTTTTATCTTAAAAGGTCTTTTTGAATGCCCTCGAGAATGTTGTAATTTGCAAACATATTAATATCCATAATATGAAAATAATTAGATATTACATTATATAATATATTACCAAAATTTGGTATCAACAAAGACTCCATGGCCCAATGGATAAGGCGCTGGTCTACGGAACCAGAGATTCTGGGTTCGATCCCCAGTGGAGTCGTTTCTATCCCTTTTTTATCTCATTTTTCTGCCTCTTTTTTTTTTTTTTTTTTTTTTTTTTGACGTTTTCTTCTTATTTGCGAATCCAAAGACTTAAGAGGCCCATAAATAAATAGTGAGCTCAGAGGCCCAAAAGAAAAACCATTTTTCATATATAACTTGTCACTCCAAACCCATTTTAAGACACAATAAAATTACATAAACAATTTACCCATTCATTGAACTTTTTTTTTTTTTTTTTCCATAAAAAACAAACCTATCTAATCCTCAAGGGTAAAAAGAAAAGGCGTTAGAAATAAAGTTGTAAGATTTGACCCACTGTGGTCATTATTTTACCAATTTCTTCCAGTGCTTTTAAGTTTTGACCCCTTTTTATGTTTAGATTGTTGGATGAGATAAGTGATGTAATGATTTTATGTGAAATGCTATGATGGTGTTAGCCTAGAGGTTTTTTTTTTTTTTTCTTTATATAAAACAAAAAATTTGAGGACATATCCTCATAATGTTTTAGTAATTAAGCATGAATGGATAATCAAATACCGTGTCTTTGCCTGCCTTTTTTTTTAAAAAAAAAAGTGTTATTTACCTATTTAAAAAAAAAAATCATGCTATTAATTATTATGTACAACCTAAGACATTATTTACATTAAACATCAATAATTTTAATAATATTGACACTTGGATTCATTTTAGTAGTATTTTCTTCTTAAAAAAAATTAGTAGTATTTTTTAGCGTCAAACTTAATTTCATATACAGACTAGGTTGAATTTCATTTTTCAATTTTCACTTTCTTGAATCCCTTTCAACCTAAGATACTTTCAGAGTTCTTTGATAGCCTAATTATTCTTCTATGTATGTAGTCCTCTATCCTACACACATCATATAATTACAAGAAGAAATTTGTTTGGAATGGCCCCAATAAGTTACTTAGAGAATTTTTTTTTTTGTTAGAAAAAAAAAATCAATAAAAATGGGCGGCTAGTGTGAATTTTCTATCTAAGCATAATCATAGTAATAACCTTAGAGCAGTTGCACCAATCCTACTAAAATGCAAAAAGTAACAAACTTTACACAATATGGCATGAAAAACATCCACATCAACTTGTTTATAATTGTGCAAATATACAAATGAGCTATGGTAATAGTGTAAATATACACGGTTACTATAGCTTTATATCAATTTATTTTTTAATTTCCTTTGCTTCTCTCTCTTCTTGCCATAATCATATCTCTTGCTCTCTTTCTTCTTCTCCCTTTCTCTGCATACAAGATATAATCACTTCTCCTTGGTTTTTTTAATTTTTTTTTCTCTCTCGTCGCATAAGATTCCTCTTCTCCTTTAATTTTTTTCCTCAAACTGTTTTTTTTTCCCCCCTTCCTTGTTTCTTCATCTTCTCCTTCATTCCAAATCACCACCCTAAACTAAACAAAAAACCCACTGCTTGACCCAACCTCTTTTACCACTTAATAGCCAAAAAAACCCAAACAAATGGGTCACTTAGTCAATCAAGGGTGGGTTGATGGAGGTTGGTTGCTTGATGAAGGGTGAGTTGACAATGGGTGGGCTCATGGTAAGTTGATGATGGGTGTGACTTGGGTGGGCTAATGGTGGCTAGTTTCTTGATAATGGTGGGTTGATGATAGTTGGTTACTTGATGATGGGTGGGCTAGTGGTGGCTGATCCATTAATAGGGGTGGTTCGTTGATGGTGGGTTGATAATGGTGACTGATCCATTAATGAGTTTGATCCGTTGATGGTGGCTAGGTGGATTGATTATGGGTGTGTGTTGTTCTGTTGATGGCAGCTAGTTGTTGGTGATTTTGGGTTGTGTTGGGTCTCTAAGAGAGGGAGAGGGAGGGAGTGAGAGGGTTCTAGAGAGAAGGAGAGTGTGGGAAGGAAATAATAAAAACGCAATAGAATGAATATTTTATTGAAATAAATTGTTTAGAATAAATAAACTAATGTGTGTGCTTTGTAAAAGTGATAGTGTAAAATAGAAAAGTTATGTTTTTTTATATATAAAGTAGACATAAATTTTTAGAAAAGCTAATGTAAACCACTCCAAAGCTAAGACCCTAACACTACAATCCTTGATGAATAGTTCGAGCATCCACATTAGTATGTGCAAATTTTTTCCCATTTTGCACATCCAAAACTTAATTTTTCTATTTTACACACTTGTTTTTACAAAATACCCATTCCAGTTTGTCTATTATACATATTTATTCAAATAAAATATTCATTTCTTTAACATTGTGAACAGTAACCATGAGAGTGAAGCGAGAAAGGAAATGAGAAAAAAAGAGTGAGGTGAGAGAAAAAAAAGAATAAAAAATTATTTATACGGTGAGGAGAGAGAAAAAATTCATTTATAAGACCATTGTATATATTTAGACATTTTTACAAAGACTGATATGAGGAGTTTTTGAGTTAAAATATGTAAAATTAAGTTCTTTTTGTAGTTTAAAAAACTATTCACGAACTGGTGTGGTAGCTTACGTGAATGGCCTTACTAAGTTATGTGACATACCACTTGTAAACTAGTCAAAACTAATTGTTAAAACAAAACCAAAACAAGAAAATGACATCCTTCATGCTTTTAATCCAAGAGTCAACTATATACCAAAGCTTGATCCTCGTGACCATCATTTATTTTTCCTACCTGTAATCAATTAACACCAAAAACCTTCTAAACTTCCAATCCCACCCAAAAAAAAAAAATCTGACTGTAAAGAAAATGAAATGATAAACACAAAACACACAAAAAAAGAGGCAAGTAGGCAAGCACTATGGGTCCCACCTCAAAATCGAAAGTGACCACTAAAATGAGCTCAACCACCAACCACAAGATCCATTCAAGGTGGGCCCCACACCCAAAACCCGAAAATTCAACACAATTGAAAACACAAAAAAAAAAAAAAAAAAAAGTAAAATGAAAGGAAATATAATAAATAAAATCAGGCACCCAGCCAATGACATTGAAGCATTAGATCATTCTCTCCTGGCCACAAACTAAGATACGCCTAGACACGTGTCACTCCGACAATCCAATCCACTTGACGCACGTGAACATCACGTGATATGGACCCCACCACCCAACTCTGGAAAACTCGTTTTTACTGTGAAACATCAACTACAACGTTAACAGAAAAACTAAAGTACAAACCAAAAGAAGAAAAGAGAACAAAAAAAAATACCAAGTTTTGTTTTTGTTTTGCATTTTTTTTTTTTAACTGTGAGGTTCCTGTTGGATTTCCATGTTGTTTTTGTACTAAAGTTTGAAGCTTTATCTGTGGAAAAAAAAAAAAAAAAAAATTTGTGGGTGGTTTTTTTTTTTTGGCGATGTGCGAGACAATCTACTTGAGTGGCTATGAATTGGGTTTTGGCTTAGAGAGTTTTTCTGGGGTTTTCAGCAATGTTTGATTGGAACGAAGAAGAGGTATGTAACCCTTTTTTTTTTTTTTTTCTTTTTTGAATGGAAAAGTTTGAAAATTTTGTACTTTAATTTATTTTGAATTGAATTTGTTTATGTATATGATTGAAGTTTGGTAGTCTTAGTTTGGTGGGATGTAGTTGTCAGAATGATTATATGTTTGAGGATTTGAGGTTAAGATGTGAACTTGCTTTCTGGGTACTGTTTAGATTGCTGTGTTCTTATTGTGGTGTTTTTTCTTTCTTCCTTCTTTTTTTTTTTTTTTTTCCAGCTTAATTTGTGAATTTTCATGGTGTGTTGAAGGATCTTTGATATGGGAATAGAATGCAGAAATATGTTTTGATTTTGTTAGCTCATAAGCACATGGCTGTGTAGGATGAAGTATGTACTACTTTGAAGTTCACTTTTTGCCGAAGAGACTTAGGTGAGTAGGAAAATGTTCCATATAATTTGAATACCTTCTTTGGTATGGTTGTATCATTTTTTAAAATTTTCTTTATATACAGTTGTTTATTTTTAACTAAAAAATCCACTTGGATGTTCACCAAATTTTGTTTACTTATCAAGGACAATATAAATAGAGAGAGAATAGTGTCATAGTCTATAAATTTTAGAACAGACTGAATGTGGGTTACATTTCAAAGCTATAGGCAATCATGGAAAACTTGAAGCTAAACCAGTGTCTCCCTGTTGGAAATTGAATCGCAATTTCACTTGAGTATGAAGTGGCCATGAGTTTGTTTTAGGTTTAAATGGTATTTCAATATGAAAAGAATAGGGGTTGAAGTTAGTTTGTATGGTGCAGGGAAGTGTCCTTTTCATGGAGTGAAAGCAACATGAATGAAGAAACAAGAATTGGGTGAATTTCTGAAAGTGATATTCCAATATGAAATATTGCTCCAAGTGGAGTCATATAGGAGATTTTGAGCTCTGGATTTTTATGATTTAGCTGAAAGATTAATATTTTGGTTGAGGTTTAGACAGAAATGTGAAAAATATGAGACTGAAAAGGTGCTGGGTAGCTTGCTAGTGAAGTCCGCAGCTTCTTCAAGCAGAGGCTTGGCATCAGATCCCACCTTCATCAGGATATGAGTTTCATTGGTGGCCCATTCTCCTGTAAAGTAAAAGGAAGATGGGATGAAGGGGGCCCTGTTTGTGTTGTCTTTTCAAGAAAATGTATTGCATGGGTTAACCACACTACGTTTTTAATTACTAGATCCTTACGGTTTAATAGTGAATAAGTAGTAATCATCAAGTGGCTATCTGTTGAAGGGGGTGACTGGAGTTGTTTAGTCATCTTGGTTTCAGAGAAAATATCAAGATAGTGTTTCCTGTGGTGTCAGATTATAATCTGAATGAGGGTTTTGGTTAATTTAGATATGGGATATATTTGTTTCTGCCATTAAAACTTTTCTCGTTGCACTTGTGAGTCATGTTGGTGCATCCTTTTTGGCTTGTTTGATTTAGAGTGTGCTTCTGTTTGTTGAAGGTTGACTTTTTGATAATCAGAGGAATTGGATAAGGTTTTGGCCATTCATAACAAATTCTGGGGATTATTAATAAGAGATGTTTGATACGCAGAAGGCAAGAGGAATCAGTTGATCACCAAATTTTTTACCATGCTTTCAGTTCAGGTTTTTTTCTCTGTTGTAGCACAATAGCTGATTTGATGGATTTTCCATCTTCCCTTTGTCGGATTTTGAATACCTGTTATTGAGGGAGGGGATCATCCCAACAGAGGGATTTAGTGTAAACAAAACTTTTTGGCTTTGTTGTTGTTGATCTGTAATGGAATTCTTTTATTTTTTATAGGAATGGAAGTGATTGTACAAGTGGTAACTATGTATCTGTTTTGCACCACTTCTTGTTAGTACCTCGTAGATTTTGTACAAGGACCCTTTTGTCCTGTTCTATGTTAATCAGATACATCATCATTACTGTTCCGCACTCCCCCTCCCCCTCCCCCCCCACACACAAAAAAAAAAAAGATTCATGATTAGGTTTTGAAGGGAAGGAAGGCCAAGGATGGTCTTCTAAGTTATTTTTGTATTTAAAGATTCATATTTCTGTTTTTGGTAAATTACACCAACCTCCCTTGAGAATTATTGAAATAACTGCCAAGAGCCTTGTAGCTTAATTGGTTGGCACCTCTTGGTCTTTTCAAAAGAGACATCCTAGGTTCAAATCTTTTCTCCCTCAATTATCGAATTATCAAAAGGTTTATCAAAATAAAAATATCCCCCCAAACATTTGTATAAATGACATTCCCCCTTGAGGTTTCTATAAATACAGAAGATAAGCCCATTCCTTCTAACACTGTGATTATCCTAACTTAATATTCCATTAAAAAAAATCCTACCCTAATTATGGAAAAAATGACACTTTCCTCCTTGAGGTATGTATTATGAACCCAAAAGAATACATACGATTCAGGGTAAGCCGGAGAGCTTGGACTGATCTTACTTGGTAAGGCAATGGATCACAAGATTGACAATGTTATTGTGCCCATTCTGTTGAAGACAGCGAGACAATGTGTATTATTGTGTTGAGAGATTCCATGTGGAGATGCAAAACGTGTATTTTGGGGGACATGATAAGAGGAGTATAGTATAGTAGGTAGGCTAGTAGAAAGAAAGCTAAATGATTGAAATAAAAATTGCCCAAGCCTTCTCGATGAAGTCTCAATGCTGGAAAAAGACTTCAAACAAAGTTTTTTGCTAGACTGAAAGGGCCCAATGGTGTGGCTCATTCTTTCTACTTGCAGCTTTACGGTCTAGCATCAGGACCCAAAGTTTTGGAGAAAGTCAAGCAAGTAGGGGTTACACATTTCAAGGGAAAAAAAATGTTATTAAAATCTCAATGTAAGAAAAATTGACAATCTCCCCCCTGAGGTTTGTACAGATTAATAGAATTTTTTTAAATGGATATTTTTTTTGTTAGGAAAGTCGAACATAAACTTATTTGTTGCATTTATACAAACCTCAGAGGGGAAGGCATGTCATTTTGTCCATAGTTTGGGGAGGGGGGGGGGGGGGGGGGGTGTGGGGTATCATCTTGTAAAATGTTAAGGGAGGTTGGATTAATTTACACCCTTTTTTTCAATGCTTCTTGACAAGATCTGAAAACATCTGGGACAAGAAATAAGTTTGATAGGGTTTTCATTACTCAAGACTCTCATTTTCGTCAGTAGTTTCAATACATAAAGATGCAAAAGAAGGAAGAGGATCTAGTTGAATCTATTTGTATTTGGGCTTTGAGAGAAAGAGAATAGCAGGGGAAAAGGTAACTTGAAGACCTCCCTGGTAGTGAAGGGTTGGATTTAGATTTCGTTGACTTTGGTGTTGAAACCTTTTCAGAGATTTCCCCTTACTGAATCTCTCTCTCTCTCTCTCCCAGAATTATGTGTACATACAAACACGTGTATTATTGTTACTATACTATGTGTCGTATTGGATACCTATGCTCTGGTTTTAATTCATACTCTTTTGCTTTCACAAACACATCAGTAAGTTTTACTGGGTCGTTATAAGTTTTTGTTTACTTTTCAAGCATTTATACCATCAACTGCTCAAAGATATTTTATCTCCCAGTATTATGTGTACATACAAACACGTGTATTATTGTTACTATACTATGTGTCCTACTGGATACCTATGCTCTGGTTTTAATTCATACTTTTTTGCTTTCACAAACACATCAGTAAGTTCTACTGGGTTGTTATAAGTTTTTGTTTACTTTTCAAGCATTTATACCATCAACTGCTTAAGGATATTTTATCTGGTTAGATAACATTGCTATTCTCACTTGTCATGTTGATGCTTTACACTTAAAATTTCAGCTTGCGAACATAATATGGGGTGAGGCTGATGAGAGTGGTGACCATATTGTGCCTTATCCTGAGGCTAGTGAAGATTATCGCAAGAAGGAATGGACCCAAGAAGCTGCTACTAACAAGCCTACTGAGCAGAGGACAGCTGGGGCTAAAACTGATTTGCATGGCATAAAGCTAGAGAGCAGCTCCAACCTTGAAACCAATGGAGAGATTTCTACTTCTGGATTTGGCGTGGACTCATGGCCTGATTTTTCTTTATCTAATACCGTCAAAGCTGAACAGGATTCCATGGGTACTGGAGTATCTAATAATTTAACTGAAATTAGCACATATAATTCAACAAGAGGTGCTGAACATACCAGTCATTGGAATGAATTGCATGTCTATATATGTGCATGTTTTTGTGTTGTATGTGCGTGCACTGACTAATAGAGGGGGCATGATTTCTTATTTGATTGACTCATTTTTATGTGATACTTATTGAAAGCAGAGACAGATCAACTGGAAAGAGATGCTGAAATTTTTGAAAATACCGATGAAGGTAAAGAGCAAGGCAATTTGGTTGACTATGGCTGGGCTAACATTGGAAGCTTTGATGATCTTGACCAAATTTTCAGGTACTTGAAGATAGCTGTATCTTTCTCTCTATATGGTAATGAATCTTAGTCTTGACAACATCCTGAAATATATTATTGGTAGCCATGCGCTCATATAATTAAATAAAAAAAATTCCTTTTATTCTCTTTTCTCCTTTTCAGAACTTGACAAATATGCATGCTGCAGAGAACTTATGCTGCTCGAGATACCTGATAATTTCTTCCAAAACATGATTTTGTTCCAAATATCATGGGCCCACCATTTTCCTTTAACTTGTCCAAGTTCTTTACCCATACAAATGAGAGAATAAAATTTAAATTTAGGAACTGTTATGGCTATTATTTGAGCTTTGCTTTATGTTTTTTTCTTTCATAATTGGAAGTGGTGTAAGGAATTTGTCTGATTGATTAGCCTTTTGCCTTTTCATACTTAGAATTGTTGTTATCTGCTTTTTTGGAGTTTGTAACATAATGTCAAAAGCTAAAAGTGAAATGGGTCAATTAAAAATTTGATAGAAGAGCATGGTGAGCTTTATTAACTCTGAAGCGTCTCTATGTCCCTTTATTAATGTAATATTCCTTAACTTATTTTCCTTTTTTCTCCCCCTTTCTCTCAATATTATGGTATCCATCTGACTCAATATCCTCACAAGTGATGATCATACAGCAATGATGACCCAATTTTTGGCCATGCAAGTCTTGGTAATGATGATGAGCTATGGCCTTCTTCTAAAGATGTTAACAGCCCAGTAAAAACATTCCCAATATCTGTGGACTCACCAAATTTGGGGTTAGGAGAACTAAGAAATGCATCTGAGAAAATGGAAATCAAAACAGAATATGTGCAACAAGATGATGACCAGCCATTTAGCATTGGCTATGGGAAACTCAAAGATCCTGCACTTCATGGTATCCCGAATGCACATGCAATGTTAGATCACGTAGAATGTGCTGGAGACAAAATTAATACTATGGTGAAGGAACAGGTATTTGCAGTGCAATCAGTCCCAATAGCATTATGGTTTTCACTTAAACAAGTGGAACACAAAAATCACATCATATTTGTTTCTCTTGCAGACAGATATGGACATGGTGGGGAAAACCTCTGCGGTGACCTTTCACCCAGCTGCTGAAAATGTTGTGACCACCAATGCATTTACAGATAAGGTACATTCTTTTACACTCTCCATTCAACTTCATAATAGTATAATAGTGACCTGTCCCTTATTTATGGTGTCTGCAATCTGCATTGAAGATTACAGCCCAAATAATATTCTCATAGGGTGGTCTACAAAAGCAGTGCCAGCTGATGATAGACAAACAGTATTCGTTTTATTAGAACCATTTTTTTGTCAAACTTTAATATTTTCAAGTTGAAAATACCAAACATAAAACACAGACCTGCAATGGATGACAAAATACCATTACTTATTTTGTCATTTGTGGATATGTTGTTAGTTTTTTGCTCATATGTACCTTTTTCTTTGTGTGAATAATAATTGGCTGGAACCAAATAATTGGCTGGAACCAAAAGCTTAAGCAAAGTGAAATATAGGATTGGGGTAGCTTTGGGTAGGGCTGGTAGGCTCATCTCATGCCAGAATTGCCTGGAAACCTGAAGTGGTAAAATTTTAGGAACGAGTCTTGTTAGATGGCAGTCTGACTTGTTAGACACTCCCAAGCATTAATTACCTATGCCGTTTCATGTCTCTAAGAATTTAGGGTGCAGCAGTGTCCTCAAAACCTTCAGCTCAAATGGCAGCTCCTTGCCATAAAAGTACAAGGTGGAAGGTGAGGTCAAGAGTTCAAGACCCACCAGATGCATATATAACTTATTGATAATTTAAAATAAAATAAAAAAAGCACTGCAATGCCTTGAATGTACACTTTACACTTGGCAATGTATAGCAGTCAGGCTTATGATTTATTGAATCTTATGCTTCTAACTGAAAATAATCGCATCCTTTGTGCTACAATTTTATACTGATGTATTATCCAATATTGTGCTGATACTAAATGGAGTTTTTTTATGATGACTATAGGCTCAGAGTTCCTATTTAGTTGGAATATGTGCATCCTATATAGCTTCATGTGAGTCATATAATGATCTTAAACATTGGAAAAAGAATTGTTACCTGATTAGTTCTGTAGGAGGACTTAGATATTTGCATAGATAAAGTTGCAGTTAGACAACTAATTCTGATGTAAAACAAACTACCTGAAGTCATCATTAGGTTACTTGTTACAACTGGAAAAGCTATTGATGAGTATCAAAAGAACATCTGGTGCTGTTTACTGTGTAATCTCCCCATACAGGATATGTTTTTTGTTGGCTCAAACTAATTCTTTCCATCGGTGGTAGCTATATTCCTAATGTACAGCAATTGTGTTTGCTCTAACGTCCATGTATTTTGGGTTTTTCTCTGTTGTGCGTGCCATTATTATATTATGATGACTATAATTGTCTGCACAATCACATTACTCAGAGCAATTTGCCGATTTGTATTCCTTTAATCTCCAAAAACGTCCACCAACCATTAGTTTCTTGTTCATATGTACAGGCTACTAGGCAAAAAAAACTGTTGAAATCTCGGAGAAAGCCAGAGAAGAGTGAGGGCAAGGCATTGCCACATTTGTATGGTACTTGGTCTCCATCAGGAAACCCATCTAGACAATTTGAGAACCAATTGGCTCCCTCCATTCTACAGTCTCCTCCCTCCTCAATGTTCAGTCATCAGAGGCAGCTTCCAGGACCTGAGTCTTTGCAATACCAGCACATGACCAATCTATTTGTGGCTCCATCAGCCTATGGGAATCTCGCAAATCCATATCCTGCCATGCCTGTGCTTTCCCATGTTCAGTCTGCCAAGCGTAAGCATCAATCTTTGCTTCCTGGTTATGAAGGTTCTCCAAGGGGAGCAAACCCCATAAGCAAGTCAGTGAATACCTGTGTGAAACCTCTGATCATGACACCTCAGGAAAAAATTGAAAAACTAAGGAGGCGGCAACAAATGCAGGCAATGCTTGCCATTCAGAAACAGCAGCAACAATTCAATCATCAAGTCCCTTCTGTAAATCATTCTATCACCCAAAAGCCTACTCAAGAAAGTCAAACTCTGCACTTTGAGGGAGCTGATCTTGAAGTTGAAGATATAAGCAATTTTCCTGCTCTGGATCCAAACTCTCCTTTAGAACAAGATGATTCCAATACAGTCTCTGTGGCAGTTGATGATTATTCAGCGGAGGAAACAGTTCTTTTTAGGCTTCAAGATGTTATTTCAAAGGTATGCTTGACTTTTGTGTGGATTAGTTTCCTCATAAAGTAAGTTGACTGGTTATAAGCTTACAATGCCAACATTTTGCTACAGTTGGACATGAAATTAAGACTCTGTATACGGGATAGCTTGTTCCGTTTGGCTCAAAGCGCAATGCAAAGGCAATATGCTGGTGATACATTCAGTACCAATAAAAGTAGCAGGGATGAACGTGAAGTCATGGGTCAAGAAGAAATCAATAGCCGTAATAGGTTAGTACACCAATACAATTATCACAGTCTATATCTTCAAATTGGACACCTCTTCTTTCTTTTGCCACACATGGAAATAGTCAAATAGGTCACGTAACTTTCATTAATTTCTATCTCAAAAATTTTGCTGAAACTAGATAATTGAAGGCTTACAAATTACATATTACTAATGTAACAACTTAATCTAGTGAAAATTCCTGCTGCAAAAAATTGGCAGATTTAAACAGTGACTTGGCTTTGAAAAATCTATATGTTGCAGTTGAATGAGAGAGACTGTATATAACGAATCTTCTGAAACAAATGATTTAATGAATTCAATAATCGGTTCTATGATTTGCATCCTGTGGTTCTTCACCCATACACCATTTCATATCTTTTCATAGTCGCATTATTTATTTACAGTTGAGAATTCATGTCATGTGTGTGAGTATGTGATGTGAGTGCAGACAAAGTTTTTTTATAGAAAAGCCCCATGTTGGTCACATGTGGACCTTGTATAGGCTTATGCACTAGTTGAGTCTCTCCACCTATTAACTTAAGTTTTTGAATTGGATGCAATAAAACAGTTCAGAGTGCTGTGTTTGTTGTTGGACTCCTTGTGCTTGGCCTATTTGCATCTTTGGTTAGATTTCTTATGGATATTTTTTCAGTTGATTTGCTAGAGAGCATTTTGCTATTTTGGATTTCTTCTAAACTTTTTAGGTCTGTACATGGGAAATAGTGTTAGAAAAAAAATCCCATATTGCTTAGATTGGACCTCCATATGAATTCAGTTACTATTTGGGTCTCCCCACCTACAAGTTTAGCTTTTGGATTGGATGCTTTAACAGTATCATAATGTTTTAAGTCATGGTGCAGTTGCAACCTCTTTGTGTTGGATGATCTACTTTCAATTAGTTTTCTTAATTGAACCATATGGTATTGCAGGAATGCAGGGATGCCTGATATAGAAACAGAGACCAATCCCATAGACCGAACTGTGGCTCATTTGCTCTTTCATAGGCCTCTGGAGTTACCAGGAAAACTTTCTGATACTCCTGAATCACCCATTTCTACAAAGCTCCCATGTGAACACAAAGTAGTAGGTTCATTGAACTTGACAATGGGATGCTTGCCAGAGAGTACAAAAAGTAAACAAAACTTTCCTCACCAAGGACCTAAGAATTCTTACCCACTGCCCGAGCCCCAAAATGTCGATCAGTTTAAAAACAGTCCTTGCATGGACACTTCAGAGAACGATTCAAACAATGAGCCTGCAGATGGTGGAGCTAGGGATGTTGAAGCCTCTAAATGAATGGGGTTATTTTTTTTCCAGAATTATATAAGGGTAATTCATTCCTTTATCTCTTCCATGCCTTTTAATATGCTTTCCACACATAATTTTATGGATTTACTAGTAGTGGTAGTTTTTCCTATTTTGTCAGCCTACTGGATCTTTATCAAGAGTGGATCAAGGAGCCTCAAGCATGTTAGTGTGGAAGATCCAAGAAAGCTACATGGATGCATGCTTCAAGTATTATGTTCAGCATATAGCTATATATCTATTGTCTGAAGATTGAATTTTCTGTATCCATTATAACACTCACGGTGATAGGTGTTTCAATATGTAATGTCTGATGTGTGAAAATTGAAGCTACTTAATGTCAATAAGTCATGGCAGATACGTATATGCCAAGTCTGAGATTGGCTGGTAATTACATTATTCTGAATTATAACAGATGCACTTCATTATGAAGCTCAGCCTAGTATATTGTAGAGACTCTAGTAATAAGATGTTGATATCAGTTACCATTTATATATTATACAAATTCGGATTAGATGATCATAGTATTGTTCTTTGAGCAACTTGTTGACTGTTTTTGGCATTACCATTGCTCACCATAGAGTTTACAACTGGGACAGAAGTTCCCATGTAACAGAGTAAATTTCAGTGATGAAACATTTATATCTTTGCTTATTTGACACCAATCCTCCTCTTTCTTGCATTAAGAACCCCCAACCATTGCTTGTGCTGCCCCATCTATAAATTCATCCCAAGAGATATTCGCATCACCTGACGAGTTTACCCGATTCTTGATCTCTGAATGTGGATGATGAATCATATTATCAAACGTTGTTAATGCAAGGCACAGTGTTTGTGTGTACTTTGTCCAACTGAGGAGCAAGTTGAATGATTTGAGTTTTAAATTTGAGTAAGGTAAACCATTTAGGACTGGAATTTGCAGCCGATTGTAACTATCATCTTCCCAGACTTCCAGTTTATATCCTTCCTTCCTGGTGTGACATTTGTCATTGGATTTGTGAGTTTTCTTGGCTTCAATGCAAGGGTGCCTGGAAATTCCTTTCTTGGAGGCTTGTGCCAGTGAAACATCACTTGCTCTCTCAGATGCCTTTAGACACTGGATAATGCACTTATGTGGGTAGAAATCCTGTAAAATTGCACAAGAAATGCAGATCCAAAAACTATTCTCTACCATCTAACCACAATTTTTGTAAAATCATTCTAAGTTCGTGAAAATTTAGTTCCCCACATCCCCTATACACAACATTGATCTGCAAGACAAACCCTATAACAGCAATAGCATACTTTAGAACTCACTTGCAAAACACCGGTAATCATGCTTTTTCAATTTTCAGCTAAGCAAGGTGTAGAGAGGGAAAATTGTCGTCTACACAAGGTTCAAAATTTCATAACAGATATGAGCAAATAAGCACGGTGCCACACAAAACCTCATCACAAGACATCAATTCAATGATTTCTTTTTTTCTTTTTTGGGTCAGTCAAGTTAAAAAATTCCTACGCCATTTTAAACCTGTAATATGCAAAGTAGTCAACTATACAACTCATTTCCATGTGATGGTGCCATTGTAAACTGTTGACAAAATAAATGCGGGCCTAATGAAATGCAATCCTAATTGCTTTAGAATGTTATCAATGCAGGAGGCACAATCTTCTGGTAAAGAATCACTGAACAGCACGGTAAGTTTCGAGTGAATCAATCATTTCGCCACTATAAGTAATTTTCACCACTTGCCCCTTCTCCAGCCCATAGTATCGTGCAACAGGGTCAGTTTCTAGCATCCGAGGTAGCTGGAAAACAATTAAGGTTGAGTAACTTAATGTGAAACAATTTAATTTGATCAATCATTTAAAGTTATTACGTGGATAAAGAATGAAGATTAGACCCACTTTCATGAATAATACAAGAAGAAAAAATCGAATTTGTAATTCCTCATGGAAAAGATAGGTCCATTTTGGCTTTTATTTAACACTCAAGCAGCATTTGGCATATTGATTGCATTAGCATAGCATAATTCTAAATTTATTAGACAAAACAAAACTCTTTTCCATACCTTAGAATCTTAAATCACTATCCTACTTTTCCCTCCCAATGATATACCTCATAAATTAATGGATTAATTGGAACTCTGAAGTTCTTTCAATAAATGGTGACCATTGATTAGGTGCAGACTTGGATAAATTAAAAATGAAGATCAAGCATGTCCTAATTGACCTGAATAAAATACCATATATGTGAAGATCAACACATGTGACATCAACATATGCAGTCATAACGGTAATATGATTGCAATATGCACCATGAAGATGTATTAATTAGCTGATAAAAGAGAAACAGTCTCTTCTTGTCAATCACTATCCTTGTTAAGGGTAGCATTCGAAACACATAATTACCTGTGTATCTTTCACTTTGTACTGACTCAACAGCCTTTGTTTTCCTTCAGCATTCAGTATCTCATGTTTTGGCATCAAAATGTGCTTTGTAATATTAACCAACAAGTCAGTGATCTGAAGGCAAACAAGTCATAGTGTGGTGTTAAAAACAAAACAAAACAAGAGATAGATTACATGTCATTATATCAAAGTTCAAATTTGTATGAACAACACAGGTGAGGAATCCGTTACAACTACCAGATTTGTACTCGTACCTTTTTTCTATACTCTCAAAGGACCCATATCGATGATAGTAGAAAGGAATTTCAAAGTATCCTTCTTTCTAGTCAAATCAACGGAATATGAAAATATTAAATATACACACTACATTTCAGAGTTGGTGATGAAAAAATTATCTTAGGACCTCCATATTTTGCTACATAATAATCTTGATCATGGACCCCCTCATCCCTTCTATCAATCTAAATAGTCTCTTTACACTTCCCTGCTTTCTCTTTAAAACACTCGGATCCATCATTCAATCAGTCAACCCTAACACCACCAATAGCTGAAACAATTTATGTTGTTTTTGTGGTTATCATTCAGATACAATTAAACTATTAATTGTTTTTGTTTTTGTTTTTTTTTTTCCTATCAAAAAGAATTAAACTATTAACTATATACATGTCTCTAGCAGATAAGCTAACACTGTAGCTGACAGAGTGCTGAAAGAGGTCATTCATATTCTCTCTACAGTTTTGATTCTACAACCTATAAATCCATTGGACAGTTCATAGAATCTCTCTCATTTGCTTATAATTCTTTTAAATAATTCTTTAGGCTATCTTGTGTATCTCACACACACACACACACACACACACACACACAGGGTAGTCTAGTCTTTAATAAATTAAACTACTTGTTAAAAAAAAACTACATATATGAGGAAGTCTTTTCCTTCAATAAAGTATATTACTAATTTTTTTTTTAAAAGTAAATAAACTATTATCTGTCATACAAACCACTTATTCAGTCATACTCATTAAGCTCTATCTTCTCAAAATTACTATTATCTGCATATCCAATCTATGACCTAGAATGCTGCAACATTAATTTTGATATGCAACTACTGAACGACCTCAAGAGAGAGGAAATATTCATGAAGAATAACACTCAAGAGCAGGTATAACCATAGCAGTAAAGAATGAAATCCTGTCAATAATTTGCTTGTTATTTGCTAGCAAACAAGTAAAGAATGAAACCTCTTGAGCAAAAGTAGAGCATGAAATGTTAAAATTTGGAACTTACTTGGAAAACCTCAACTTTGTACGGATATTTTTCCAGTCCTTTTCGAGCAAAATGGTTAATCTTACTCTCATGAATAAGAATTAGCCCCTTCAGATGTTCTAAGCCCATGATCTGACCATAAAGGTTACGAACTGATGCTGTTCTGATCTCCGCGGTTCCATAGAAGATAACCATCATCTACAAAGCAAATATTAAGTTATGCTACTGCAAAATGAGCCTCATCAAGGACTTCCATAGTAAACTTTATCTAATAGGCAGTGCAGAAATGAGATCTTTCACAATGGAAGCATACAATACAATGAAACGAGGAAGAAAAAACTTTTTATGAAAGAATTAGATATTAATATTACTCAAAAGTTCTTAACTTACCAGAAGTGATCTAAATTATTGGCAGATTGATAATTTGTTGGTTATTTGATGATAAATTACAGATTAACAAAAGCACTATTTCAATACAATATCGTCTGCTTTGACATTGTCACATTCGCAATAAATTTTTTTTCTAATCTTTTGATTGTATAAATTAGAGGTGAAGTTTTGTGTTCTGGGGGTATCACAGGAACAAAATGCATTACTTTGGAATTTCAAACTAGAAGTAGTGGTAAAAGTTTCCTTTTCTTTTTTCATCTCTGTTTTCCTGGTAAGCAAACAAAACTTAACCAAAAGGGGGAAAAACACACAAATATCACCCAAAGAAAAAAAAAAGTTTCCAATCTTTTGATTGTATTAATTACAAGTGAAGTTTTGTGCTCTGGGTTATCATAGGAACAAAATCCATTACTTTGGGATTTCAAACTAGTAGTAGTAGTGGTAAAAGTTTTCTCTTTTTTTGCTCTCTGTTTTCCCTGTAAACAAGAAAAACTAAACCAAAAGGGAAAAAAAAAACACACACAAATATCATCCAAAGCAAACAAAAATGCTTGATTTTTTTTTTTATAGTCTCTGTTTTCTCGACAGCCAAACAGAGCCTAAGCAAAAGAAGGCAAAAATATAATCCAAATAAAGAAAGAAAAACGTGTCATTTCTTCACTTCCCTGTTTTCTCGATAAACAAACAATGCATAAACAAAATAAGAATTCCTTGTCTCTCGACAACCAAACAAGACTAAAACCAAAGAAAAAAGAGCACAAATATCAATTTAATCATAAAGAGCTTAGACAAAACAAGAAATCAGAATAAAATCCACAAAAAGTATCCTTTTTTCTCATCCTCTGTTCTCTCCATAATTAAACAATGCTTAAACAGAAGAAAAAACCTTCCTTTTCTCTCTCCGTGTTATCTCAACAACCAAACAAAACTTAACCAACAACATCTTCATCAAAGTTTCCATTTTTTTTTCTTTCTCACCTCTGTTTTCCCAGCAACCAAACAAAACTTAGCCAAGCAAAAACAAATGCACCATTAGCTCCCAAAATCCAAAAACAAAACAGAAAAACGCTTCCTTTTTGTCTCTTTCTCTCTCCCTCTTTGTGTTATCTCCACAACCAAACAAAACTTAACCAACAACATCTTCATCAAATTTTCTACTTTTTCTCATCTCTGTTTTCCCGAAAACCAAACAAAACTTAGCCAGGCAAAAAAAAACAAAAAAAATGCAGCATTAGCTCCCAAAATCCAAAAACAAAACAGAAAAACGCTTCCTTTTTCTCTCTTTCTCTCTCCCTCTTTGTGTTATCTCCACAACCAAACAAAACTTAACCAACAACATCTTCATCAAATTTTCTACTTTTTCTCATCTCTGTTTTCCCGAAAACCAAACAAAACTTAGCCAAGCAAAAAAAAAAAAAAAAATGCAGCATTAGCTCCCAAAATCCAAAAACAAAACAGAAAAAACGCTTCCTCTCTCTCTCTGTCTCTCCTTCTGTTATCTCCGCAACCAAACAAAACTTAACCAACGACATCTTCATCAAATTTTCTACTTTCTCTCATCTCTGTTTTTCCAAAAACCAAACAAAACTTAGCCGAGCAAAAAAAAAAAAAAATGCAGCATTAGTTCCCAAAATCGAAAAACAAAACAGAAAAAAATGCTTCCTTTCTCTCTCTCCCTCTCTGTATTATCTCCGCAACCAAACAAAACTTAACCAACAAATCTTCATCGATACAAATGCATTCATACATACATATATACAGAGAGAGCGAGAGAGAGAGAGAGAGAGTTTGTGAATGAATACCCGATTGTAGGGATTGGAGGAGTGAGGGACAGTGATGCGGAGGCTGAGGAGGTCAGGTTTGTCGCCGAAGACGGAGCGGAACTCGGCGAGCGAGCGAGTCAGCTCCGAGTCAGGCACCACGTAGCCTCGGTCTCTCAGCATTTCCAAAACGGTGCGCCTCGACAGGTAGTACCTGTGGCTCTCCGCGCTCCCTTCCTCCACGTGGCTCGTTATGCAATCTCCTCCTCCTCCGCCGCCGCCAACGATGCCGCAATCGCCGTTGGTACCATTCTCAGCCATACTCTCTCTCTCTCTCTCTCTCTCTCTCTCTCTCTCTGTGTTTGTGTGTGTGTTTGTTGGAGGGAATAGAAGAAGAGAGGAGTGAGTGAAAGGTACAACTGGTTAAATTTTGAGACTCGCTTGGTTTCTTGACAGCTGGGCTTTGTGGGCCCTTACCTTTCACAACTCTTTCCCTGCTTGTTTGGAATGAAGGAATATTTTCTTTTGTTTTTTTCCTAGGTGAAAAAGGATATAATTTAGGATTTATAAAAAAAAAAAAAAAAAAAAAAAAGAGAGAATGAGATTTGAATCTTAAAGGTTTACTATTGGAGGGTATAGTAAAAGAAATGCTTTTATTTCATTTTGTTAGTGATTTTTCATTTTTTCTAAGGATGATTAGGTTGTTGAGTTGGAAACAAATTTTATTCTTGAGAAATTAACATTGTGTTTGTTTTAATGTAAAATATTTTTTAATGAGAAAACACGGACATATTTTTTTGTGTGTTTTTAATAGTGATGTTTAAGATTTAAATCTTCTAATCCTTCAATTACTAAATTAGAAAAATAGCTAGGGAGATTATGATTCAATGGTATTCTTCTTCTTTTTTATGGTGAGAATTTAGGATCAAATTCACTATCAACTTGTTGTAAGCAGTAAATTAAAATAAAATAAAAAGCTTTTACATCATATTATATTTTTTTAGATTTGTAAGATTTGTTTCCCCCATTATTGAAGTCATATTTGGCTTATAGTTTTTCATAAAATTTTTTCATAATAAATTATTTATAATTGCGAGAGGTATTTATATTTCTAATTAGTTTTATATAACTATGAGAGGTATATATATATATATATATATATAAAAAGAGATACATTAGATACCTCATCATTATTTTCCTTCTATTATTGAGATAAAATAAATACTTGTAAAAAAAATTCAAACCTTTTTAAATGATCTTTTTTTTAATATTGTAATATATTTATTTTCATATTCGACTTTCACCTAGTAAAAAAACTACAGCAAAGAGTTATAGAGTGTGATTATTATTTTTCGATAAAAAAAATTAGTGCAATTGATAGAACTTATGCAATGTCTTTATATATCTTTTTTTTTTCCCCTATATTTATTTTTTTATAGTATGTATGTCTTTTGGTATATCTTTTCCGAATTGCAACGTGTAGCAAGTGTGCATAATAAGAAGCGAGTAGCGACTTTGTATTTGAACCGGGGATCGGATACCAAAAGTTGTTCTGAAAAAAACAAAATTTATTCCGAATGAGGTAGTTTTTTCGAGAATCGTTCCATAACTTATTAAACAAAATTAGTGTACTGTGGGCCCACACTAGTTTATGTTTGGCTATCAAGATTCATTTTAATGCGTTTTTCATTGACATAACAAATCTTAACAAGGAAACAAAATTATTGAAATTAAATATTCCCTCTATCCCAGTTTATTTATCCTCTGTTCCATTTTAAAATATGTCAAAATATTTTTCTATTACTAAAAATAAAATTAATTAATTTACTAACGTTCCTATTATATCCTATTTTATTTTCAAAACTATTTGAAAAGAAAACTATTATACCCCAATTAGATTGATTTCTTCCTGTCTCTTACATGGGAAGAAATCAAGTCCTCATTTTTGCATGCGTATCACAAAATTCAAGTAGTTGATCAGTTGCGGTCAGAGCTTATGATGATCAATCAAGGCGACGAGGAATCAGTGTGGTCCTACTTTTTGAGATTACAATGGATATTGAAGCAATGGCCGGATCATGGAATCCTTGATGGTCTACTAAAAGGTGTGTTCATTGATGATGTTAAATATTAGCATTGATACACTATGTTGAATATGCTAGTGTAAATGCGGAAACGAAAGCATAAAGTATAGAACACAATAACACACGAGGATTATGTGGTTCAGCCTAACGGCCTACATCCATGGAGGAAACCCTAAAGGGTTACATCAATAATATATTATAGTGTAGTACAAATCATGTGTTACAATAAACTATAACATGTGTATATATAGTACCCTAGACTAATAGACTTCTAGTACAAGTAGGTGACTTGGCTTGCACACAAAATAGAATTAGGCTTGAGATTATACTAATGGGCTAATATATCTCTAACACCCCCTCTCAAATTCAAAGTGGAAGCTTAATGAAACTTTGAGATTTGATAAGGCTGAGAAGATCCCTTGAATGAAGTTTAGCTTTGTGACGGTGGTTTGAGGAAGGCAATGGTCTTGCAGTGTTGATGTGACTTCTATCGATGGCATGACTATACCAAAGAGATTTGACGGTAGTAGTGGGAAGTCAAAGAAGATGAACGCAGTGAAGAAACACCGAGGAAGACAAAGATTGCTCTTAATACACCGTAAGGACAGAAAACTATGACCAAAGGAAGGTGGCTCTGATACCATGTTAAATATTAGCATTGATACACCATGTTAAATATGCTAGTGTAAATACGGAAGCGAAAACATAAAGTATAGAACACAATAACACACGAAGATTACGTAGTTCAGCCTAACAGCTTACATCAATGGAGGAAACCCTAAATGGCTACATCAATAATATATTAAAGTGTAGTACAGATCATGTGTTACAATGAATCATAACATGTGTATATATAGTAAACTAAACCCTAAACTAATAGACTTTTAGTACAAGTAGGTGACTTGGCTTGCACACAAAATAAAATTAGGATTGGGCTTATACTAATGGGCTAATATATTTCTAACAGATGGATTGAGGGAAGAGTTTTGAGGTTGAATTATTCCTCAAAAGCCCCATTCGTTACATGAAGCATTAAGGCTGGCATTTGGGCTTGAGCAAGTGAAAAGCATAAGAGCAGTGAGGAAAGAGTTGAAGTGTGGGTTTTGTGATGGGATGCATGAAGAAAGGGATTGTGAAGTTAGGGAAAGAATGAGAAAGCTGTGGAGAGAGAGCAAGGAGAAAGCAGAGCCTGTTGTTTTGGCAAAGAGTACTAGGAGTGATGATGAGTTAGGGAAGGAGTTGGTGAGGTCAGTTTCGATTGGAGCGAGCAGTAGTGTGGGAAAGAATAATGAAGGGGAAGAAGGAGGGTTTATGGATGGGAAGAAGAACCAGTTTCAGTATCGGAAGTATCAGCGTTGGATGAAGAAGCTTAAGAGGAACAATCTAATTGGGCCACCTTTTTAGTTGCTTCATTAAGAATAACTCTTTAAAAAAAAAGTTGATAAATTTATTTAGAGGTAGTTTTCTAAACTTATACATTTTTATAAGGTAGACAAGACAATAAATGATGTTTCCTTAAAAAGTTTGACTTTTCAAACAAGACAAACAAATTAGGACGTAGAGAGTATATATGTTTTCAATGTTGACTATTATAATCAATGTGTTATGATAATAGAGTTAATTTTTACAATATTTTTTCAAGTACAGTTGGTAAAAGCCCATATACATTAAAAATGTATATTCTTGGAATGTCATTGTAATGTCATTAAGTAATGTCTTGGAATGTCATTAAGGGGGTATTTGATATTGTTATTTAAACAATAGTCTTCAATTTTTAAACAATATTATACGTATTTTTATACACTTTTTCATCCACACATATTTCTATAAAACAACAACAACGTTACTATAAATCTCTTATCAAACTGGCCCGTAATTCTTTTGAAAAAGACTGAAGCCAAAAACATTTTGTTAAATGATAAGAATTTGCTACAAATTAAGTTGCAGTAACTCCTACAAAATACATGTGTCAAATGGCCATTTAGTGAAAAATTCAATCCTAAAATATAAGTTTTTTTTATTTAAATAGAAGGCTAGATAGTTGTTCATCTGAGGCATTGACATATGTGCATTTTTGTAACTTAATTTATAACAAATCCTTCCCCTTTATTAAAATAGATTAAATTTATTTAGAAAAAAAAAAATCACATGACTCATTAAATAAATTAAATAAATAAAAATATACGTGTGCAGTTGTTTATACTTTATATTGTCATGTAATGTCTTAGTCTAATGATAAAAAGTTATTATCATGAGCGGACTCCATAAATTAAAACTCTCTTAAAAAAAAAAAGTCAAACAAAAGAGTGTGACAATTGGCTTGGTCATAATGAGGCTGAGATGTTTTGCGATGTGATAAGACTTAAGATTTTATTTTATTTTTTTATAATTATAATTCCGATTACTACCACATGCTTGACACTCGACCACCACATCAGATGAAAATAGAGGACGATTATGATCGATTTACTAGTCAATAATAAGTGAATAAAGTTTCTCTCCAAACTAATTTGGAGAGAAACTCTTTAAACTTCATATATATTTCTTTTTTGGGTGTGAAGTTTGAAAATCTAACCGTTGAATTTCATGTTCCTTATGTTCTCAACATGCATATCAAATTTCGTTGAAATTGGATATTATTTACTATTTGATTAATTAACTTATTTTTTATATACAACTTTAAATCACAAAAAACTTGAAATTATAGCATTTATTTGATGACATAGCAATTGCTCTTTGATCTTCTTGAAATTTTGTAAGCATTAAGAATGTAATATGAACATACAATCTAACGATTAGATTTTCAAAATTCACACTTAATATAAAGATATATGATGAGTTTGTAGAGTTTCTTTCCAAATTAGTTTGGAAAGAAACTTTGTTCATAATAAGTGTGCTAAATGCTCACCTGATATAGTCGTGTCGTGCCATAACACCAAACTTGATCTGACTTGACTCATGAGCACCCCTATTACAAAATCCCAATGTCTCTAGCTTTCAATTTATTGTGATATCTTTTTTTCTTGGTCAATTATTTAATTGAAATAGAATAATGGACAAATGTTTTATGAGTTTATATCTGAGGATAATTACACATAACCCACCTGTGGTTTGGGCAAAAATCACTTTGCCTACCCGTGGTTTGAAAAGTATGACTTAACTTACTTGTGGTATGTTTCGTTTGCTTTTCGTAACATACCTCTATTAAAATCAGGGGTAAATAGGTATTTTTGCTCAAATTTTATGTCTCTCTCCTCCCAAAACAAAAAATAGCACCAAAATGCAAGACAAACAAGATCAAAAGGGAGGGTTTTGTGATAGAGGTAGTTGAAGAAAAAGAAGAATTAGTAATACAATTCCAAGCACCTGGAACACAAAGTACATAAACACTTCCTCTTGATCTTGAAGCAAATGGGTAGAAAACAGAAGTTCCACTGCCTCTCAACATCCATAGCTTGCACTTTACATCTACAATAAAGGCATGATCCAGGTGCTTGCTGCCTCCCCAACTCCCTATCCTCCTCATCACAAGCAAACAGAAAGCTTTTGAAGGCCACACATCTAAGAAATGAAACCTATCAACCCGCATACCTGAAACAGAATCGAACCCGACAAAACTAGACTCCAAAAGAACCGCATGAATCGCAATCACCATGGGCTTGTGATCATTACCATCGCCACCACCCAACTCTTCCCTCAATGCCCTCCTCAAAAAATAATGCTCAAAATACTTCTTGTGAGACAAAACTGAAGACCCGTCATCCAATTCCATGGTTTCAGAACCAGAAGGTCCAAACCCAGACCTAGACCTAGACCTAGAAATTTCTCCTCCTAGGGTTTTTCCGTCATCTTCCTGAAGAAGAGTTGTTGTTGTTAAATCACTCATATCAACATCAGTCTCAGAATCTAAGATTTTATGCTCTAGGGTTTCTTGTTTTGAGGGAGTAATTTCAACCTTTTCAGACATGTTTTGATTTGGGGAATTAGGGTTTGGAGGTTGTTGCTATATGGATGAGGAGGAGGAGGAATTGGGGATTAGGATTTGGGACTGGGAAGAGAAGGCAGTGGGCCTATGTGTGAAGAAGATAAGGTCATTGGAGGTAATATCGAGGGATTAGAGATTGGCTTTAGGAGATGATGCGTGGAGCTTGTCTTTGCGGTTTAGGGAGAAATGAAGAGAAAAAGGAAGAGGAAGAGGAGAGTGATTGGGAGAGGGTTTGTTTGAGTTGTTGAAGTGTAGAAGAGGGATTTGGGAGTTTGATTTTTATGGTTTGTTTGGATTTGAGGGACCTAAGTCTGAGTTCCATGATTGGGATTTTGGAAAATGAGATTCAAGATTGAGCGTGTTTGTTGGTTTCTGTTTGTTTATGATGAGGAAAAGAGGGAGTTGAAGAGGTAGCAAGCACCTGGATCATGCTTTTATTGTAGAGGTAGACCACATTAATTTTCACAAAACCCTCTATTTTGATCTTGTTTCTCTTGCATTTTGGTGCTATTTTTTGTTTTGGGAGGAGAGAGACATAAAATTTGAGCAAAAATACCTATTTACGCCTAATTTTAATAGAGGTGAGTTATGAAAAACAAATGGAACATACCAAAGGTGGGTTAAGTAATACTTTTCAAACCATGGGTTGGCAAAGTGATTTTCGCCCAAACAACAAGTGAGTTATGTGTAATTACCCCTTATATCTATTTATGAGTGGGCTCAAGTTCTAAACATGCTGCTTTGGCAAACTAATGAATATTTGTTAAGAGAGAGTGGATAAAAACAAGTTGACCTTAGTTCGAAGATTTAAACATGAAGGGAATGAATTGAAGTTAAAGTCAAATATATATTGGAGGTTCTTTTCAAGCTCGCCCGATGACAATGTTCTTATGGCAAGATATACACTGTTCTTGTTTTAATATCTTTTTCTTGATTTTTTTCCCGATACTTTCATCTGGAAGTTCCCTTCTTTTATATACTCTTTAGCTCCTTGCATTCTAATCCTTCATTTGCAATCCTCTAGGCCTTCCTCAAGACATTTGTCTTATTAGATTTCTGTTGAAAGTGGTAGCAGGAGTTGCTTAGCTGTGAATCTACTGTTTATGGGTCATTTCCTCATCAATGCAGTTGATAAAACTGTTGCCAATCATTTAATGTAAAGGCAGCAAGTGAGCTTTCACAGGAAACTTCTTTCAACTACCTTGACTCTCTTTCTCTCTCAGCGCCATTCTTTCCACTTGGACTTCTAGTAAGTATTTTGTCTTTTCCCATCCTATCCTCCACTCCTCAAGCTTAAAGGGCTTCCATTTGAAGAACGAATGATGATCACAGCAGTTCTATTTTTCCTCGGTCCTCAAGTCTTCACAAGTTTCATGATTAATTAATTGACCATAATTTAACATTAAGCATTGGCATTGGATATTATAAAATGGTATAAGTTGGAGGATTTTAGCATCAAAGCAAAAAACAATAAAATATCACATTTTACCATCTCAAAAGCTACTTTATCTATTAAAGCATTCACATCAAGTGTGCTCAATGCTAAAAATTTAGCATTTAACACACCAAACAATAAAAACCTTCCAATACTAGGTGTTCCAAATACCAAATGATTTTGACATAGTGTCATTCCATCTTTGGAATGGTACGGACAAGAAATGGTAAAATTTTATTATTATTTTATCTACTTTCCTTTCTCTTCCCTTAGCAGATATCTCTCTCTTTCTCCCTATCTACTTTTCTTCTCTTCTCTTCCCCTCTCTAAACTTTCACTCACTCACTCACTCATTCTCTCTCTCTCTCTCAAACACCTACCGATCTCACTACATTGCCCACAAACCCACGCCCTCAAGACTGCCTTGCCGTCGACATCACGCCTTGCCGTCCACCACGTAGTGCTGTCCACCTCGCGCATCGCTGTCCACCTCCCACATTTTCCACCATTCCATGCTACTGACCTCCCACTTCGGATCTCTCAATCTTCCACTTTTTATTGTGGTAGTTGTGGTTTTTTGGTTATTGCCTTGGGTTTTTTTTTGGGTGGATTGTTAGGATAGCACCCTTTAAATCGTATTGTATAATACTATGTATGACATTATATTATGATTAATAAAGCTATTTTATTATTATCTAAAATGATTGTAACATGAATATTTGGACATTATCATATAGTCTATGAGATGCATAGTATGTGATTTAGTCATAGAAGATATAAATCACAAGTTCTATGTAAACTCAGAATTTAGTTCGTAGTTGGTGATGAAATTGAGTATTTCATTTGCAAAGACTATAACATATCAATTAAGAACACATACTTATAAACTGATGGTGTGTATGTGAGTGTAAGTCACTCTCTTATTCTCCTATGAACACATACTTATAAACTGATTGAGAGACCAAATTTCTTGGGCTTAAGTAGAATTGAAGTGAAGATTAAAAGTGTTTCTAAGTACTTTCAATATTTGGTTTTGAATTTCACTGTACTAAGGTACTTTTTCTTATTCTTGAATTTTGAAATTTACATAGTACATGTTAACAATTACGAATGAAGTAAATCCGTTAATTTTTCGCTGCATATGTTTTGTATGTGATATAAACTATGTTTTTTCAACATGGATGTGGGTTAAGTTTCATGGGTTGTAATGGGTTGATGTTGGTGGGTTATGGCAGTGGGTGTGGGCCGATTTTGGTGGTTTGGTTGATTTTGGATTTTAGCTATGATGGTTGGTGGTAGTAGGTTGGTTGACTGGGGTTTTGGTTATGGTTGTCAACGGTGGTAGATTGTGGTGGTTGTAGGGGTGGGCTATGGGTTGTGGTGGTGGTGGTGGTGGTGGTGGTGTGCTACGGGCAGTGGTGGTGGTGGACTGTGTACTGTTTGATTTTTTTTTTTTTATGTTATTTTGATGTGTTATATATATTATTTTAATGTATGAAATTGAAAAATAGAACATGTGATGAAGGGTATATTGTAAAATGATGTGCTAAAATAATAAAATATGTTTTTTATGTGTCAAAATGACATATTTATAAAACAGCTGATGAGAAAGCTCGTATATCATACTATTTTATAATGCACCTAACATCTAGCTCAACTTTTATTTTATCATATAACACATTAAAAAAATATATTTATACAATAAAATAATATATAACCCAAAACCCAATAAAAACCACAGTTAGTAAAAAGGGAGATAAAATGATTAAAAGAAAGAGGCTAAATGAATAATTAAGAATAAAAAGAAAAAAAAAAAATACAAGCTGCTACAGTGGCATTCACACCTACACTTCTGTATTGCATATGTTAAGATATTTTACCATCAAAACACAAAAGATATGCATTATCTGCATTGCTAAGTGCAAAAAAATTTGCAATAGTGTTATAATACTGTTTTACATGTAAGACGGTGCTGTAGCAACTTGTAAAACTTAAACTCTATATTTTATTAATTTCTCATTTCTCTCTCTCCCTTAATCACTTCTCTCTCTCTCTCTCTCTCTCTCTCTCTCTCTCTATATATATATATATATATCACTTTTGGGTTATATATTCTAGTGGATAGATATATTATTTTAATGTATTGTATAGGGATATAAAAGTTTGGATGTTAGGTATGTTGTAAAATGGTATAATATAAATAATAAAATAACTTTTGAGATGGTAAAATAGATTTTTTTTTTTGTAAAAACCGGATGCGAATGCTCTAAATTGCATATATAAAAGAATATATTGTCGCAGTATTGTAAATTTTTTAGGATATAGAAACTGGATAAAACATCATTTTAGTGTTTGTAGATTATAAAATACCATTTTGGGGCTTGTACTAATGCTCTAATTGCAAAATTTTTTACAATAGTGCTATAGTACTCTTCTACATTTAGACTTTACTATTCACATATTGCAAAAATAAATATTATTGTTTTATCCTGACTCTCTCTCCTATCTGTTTTGTCCTCACTTATTTTTCATTATTTTAATTATTTTTTTATGAAGTGGAAGAGAGAGAAAGAGTTGGTGAAAATAATATTTGTTGAGTGTGTTGTAAAATAGTATGATATAATAGATAAAACAAATTTTGAGATGGTAAAATGAATTTTTTTTTTAAAAAAAAAATACGGGATGCTAACTTGTTAGATTAGATAAACTGCAACTAAACTTGGTAACAATACAATGTGGTCTTCAAGTAAAGTTGTTTCTGTTTAAAAGATTGCCTAATAAGAGCGAAGTATGAAACTGCAAATTGAGACCATTGTGATGGCAGTCATGGCACAAAGAATTAAAAAAAAAAAAATCTTTCATAAAAAATTTATAAAATATTTTTATTAATTTTATAGATTTTTTTCATGTAAAAATAATATTTTTTAACAGTAATTTTTTAATAAAATTAGAAAAAACCTTGGTTTGAATAAATTTGAAACTCAAATAACTAAATTGAACAAAAAAAAAAAGAAAAGGAAAATACTAAAATAAATTTCAACCACACTTAAAAGGTCCAATTTACCCTCTACCGTGGTTACGACATGGCACCGAAAATTGAAGTTTATTAAAATTTAGGACAGGACTGGACCGGATGACAACTCAGCTCACAAATCGAACAAAGCAATAGAGACAACATTAAAAAAAAAAAAAAAAATTGTTCACCAAAATCCGAGGAGAAGTGTTTGTTGTTGGTTACTTCTCGTCAGAGTCAAAAACCTTAAAAAATCTTCCAAAAATCCACAAAGAAAGAAGGGGCCGTGTCTCTGTGAGAGAGAGAGAGAGAGAGAGAGAGGCATAGAGATGGAGGCGAAGATTGAAGGAGGAGGAGAAGAAGAAGCAAACAAGAGAAAATGGAAAAGGAAAAAGAGCACAGAAGCTTCATTCTGTCCAATAAATAGTCTTGATGATGGCTGTCTTATGCACATCTTTAGCTTCCTTTCTCCAATTCCAGGTACCCTTTTCATCCCTCTGTCTCAATTTCTCTCTTACTACTCATTTCAATTCAAAACCATTATGTTTCCTTTAATGGGTTATCTCCCAATTGATTTTGTATGTTATTGTAAACACTAAAAACCCCATCTTTAATTTCAATCAAGATCACCTTTTTTTTTGGGGATTGATTCATTTTCATTCATTTGGGTGTGGTTTTTGCTGACTATGATGGTAAATGTAGTATTTTTAGTCAAACCACCACTGATATTCTAGAATATATGCATAAGGGTTTGTGATTGACTATCTGCCCAATTCAGTTTTTGTTGATTTTAACAATATTGATAAAATTAGAGAAGATATGGGGTTTAAAGGTATGTAATACTATGAAAGTTACAAGCTTTAACAAGTCTGATTGGAGTTCATATTGATATCTTAGGGTGCATATGTATAAGCTGTTGGAAAACGGTGTTTTGAGTTTAAAACGAACATTTGTAAAATAGCTATGAGGAGTTGTGGTTGCAAAACAGAGTTTTGGGGTTTTAAAAACGGTCTTTAAGGCTCCCAAAACACCTAACCAAATGGACTCTTAGTGTAAAATTTAGATGATCCTGAGTTCAAGTTTGTGCCCTACTGAAATTGGGTGGTGGTTTTTTCTTCTTCTTGACCTTTTGGAGTTTGTAATGCAGATTATGAGAGATTTATATTAGGCAATAAATGTGCTTAGAAGATTTGCTCAGAAGCTGATACAATTTGTTTAACCTATTATCTAATCTAGAATAAAATTGGAATTAGCTTTTCTATTGGGTTATGTGTAGGACCGGCAGAAAGGCGCCCACATTGATATTAAACAATAAATAATACTGTGTGAACGTGAGCATAAATTTAGTCTTACCAGTGAGTGAGACAAATAGACAATCCAGTATAATTCTAGAAAGAATATAAAAGAATGAGAGAGACAATCCCCTATTATTGTAAAGTTGAAAAAAGAGAGTTAATCCACCATACTTGTCCAAAGATTACAACGGAAGGAGTTGAGGGGATATGCAACCTCATATTGATCAGCCAAACCTGATATTTTCCTAAAAATTACAAAATATCTGCATCCACTTTAATATCCGTATGTCAAAGGGGGCAAAAAAAAAAAAAAAAAAAAAAAAAAAAAGAAAAGAAGAAAAAAAAAAAATGGCATGCCGTACTTCGTAGATCCAATTGCTGCACATATTGTATAATATCCTAGATGTTAATAACCTTTTTTATTTTTTTTTTATTTTTTACATACATAGTAACTTATAGGAAAAAAGAAGAAACTTTATGTGCATAGGGTGTATACACAAACTCTCCTATAGAATTACAATATACATGGATTACATTTGACAGAGAATTTATGAACTTTGAACAAGTGAATTCATGTTACTACATCCAAGAGTGCAAGACCACTCAAATAAGGTTCTTAAAACAAAGATTTCTACCCAACAACAGAGTCCTCTGTGCTATTGAATATGTGACCACATCAAACATAGAGGAATCATATTCCATACAACAGAACTGCCATGCTTACCAAATCATCTAAGCTATCATTTTAATTTTCTTAATGTATCAAAGTCATAACAGATTCAGAAAATCATCAAGGAAGATGATTTTTCTTGTATAGGAGGACCTTGGTTGGATTTGTGGTTCCTGTCATGGAAGAGGAATCAAGTTTAGTAAGGTCTGGGAGTAAGAAACAAGATCAATCGTTTGAATGTAGAAATTTTTGTTAATGTACTTCTTTTCTTTTTTGATGGTTAACAGTCTTGAACTACATTATGTAGCTTTTCTAAATGTGGCGATTTATGACAAATAAGGTGGGAGTTTGAGTCTTTAAGATAGCTATAACACAGTTGAGTTACATTAGCCTAGTAGACAATACCACTATGCATGTTTAACACAATTATGGACTTATAAAAAAAAAATGGTATAACACAATTATGTACAATTTCTGTCACAAATTGCTATTGAGTTTGCAGATCGGTATAACACCGCCCTCGTTTGCAACAGATGGTGTTACCTGGCATGTCACCCTCGTTTGTGGCTGCGAGTGGACCGATCTGTCAAAGATTTATCTGAGCCTGGGGTTTTCCCCAACATTGAGACTGCTGTTGCAGCTGCAAGGTTTGTAAGATATGTCTGCATATATGTCATTCTTGGTCTAGATGGCACCTGACACTAACTTTTTCCATTACAGGCCTGGTGATACCATTTTAATTGCAGCAGGAGGGAGTCATCGTGCCTCTAATATTCAAATAAAAAAACCACTTTGCCTGGTATTTCCAAAGTTTCTTTCAAATTGGAAATTGCTTAAGTATTACACATGGTTCCATTTGTATTTATACCTTCAGATATGAATGTAGGTATTTGGTCTTGCTCTTAACTGGTTAATGGGTACACTATTTACTTTGTTGGATTTGAATGCATCTACATTTTGATTGACATTTGGAGAGAAGAAGCTTTTATACTAATTGTTTTGCTTGATAATATTGTGGTTATTACCTTGAAAAACATGAAATTTGTAAGAAAAATTTCCTAGTCTTACCTGATATTGTTACTTGCGAAGAGGGAAAACAAGTTCTTTGGGGATTAAAAATATTGTACCTCTAAATGAAGAAATTTGACCTTTATGAGTAGCTTGTGATAGCAGAAATTGTGTTGAGTAACCCTAATGTGAGGTAGGGTTGTCTTGGATTACAGGAAATTCGTTCAACTTTTAAGTTTTGGGCCTTTGACCCAACCTACTGCATCATTTGCAGCCCTATGTTGGTTATATTTTACTCTCTTTCACCTGATGATTTAAAACATCCTAACCACCATAGCAATCCCCAATCGTTGGTTAATTATTTTCCTGTAAGTATTGTGATGTTGCTGATTCTAAGGCTGGTTCTGCTGCATTAATATTCTGGCTGCATTTAATCTCACCTTCGAATTCTAATTGACATCATCCTAGAGAATTTTATAGCTTGATTTCATTGTAAGTTTAGATGATGTGTTGCATTCTAGTCATTTTGTGGCAAGGAATTTATTTCCATGAATACCATGCTTTGTGACAAACAGGTTTGCATTGAACTATCAATGCAGATGCAACAAAATTGCTTTCAGCTTTCTCATGAGAATGGACAAATTCACTTGTTGCTTTTCTGTTTTTTGGTCACCTTTAAGTACCATACATTACTATAATAAAATGCCTATTTCAAACAGGGGGCGTGTGATTTCCTCCTACTGATCTTATTCTAGTAGAAAGAAAAATAAACTTTTACTGAATTTGTCCTCTTTCATTTTTGCTACTTTCAATTTAAGCTTACTTTGTTCAGATTGGTGGAGGTGAGCTTCCCGATGAGACAACACTCATTTGTTCTCGAGGTTCAGACAGGTTTGCAAAGTTTACATTTATGTTTCACCTTATTTTGTTATGTGGTGGTTTTATGGGAGTTTTCTTTCTACAACTATATATTTGAGGGTCCACCTCCATGCTGTTGCATTTTGTGGCAGAGATCTAGAAATAAAAAGAAATGTGTTTGAGCCATATGCCTTAAGCATGGATTCAAAAGTGTGTCCATCACAATAGATATTCTGCAATATTATATATGTTAGTGTCGATTGCTACCCTTTAAATTTATCTAGCAGTTTGGGAAGTACTACTGGTGAAAACCACCTCTTTTCTGTACATGTTCATCATAAGCAACAAATTTTGGTATGTTCTGTTCATTTTTTTTGGGGCAGTGCATTGGAGTTCATGTCCACCTGCAAACTGGCAAACCTAACAGTGAAGGCAGAGCTTGGATGCTGCTTGCTTCATAGAAAGGGAAGGCTAACTATAGATGGATGTGTTCTTCAATGTGAGTCGAACCCCTTGGACTATCTGTCATGCCCGATTGTGAGTACAGCCATTGCTGCTCAGCAGCTCTCTTCCTCATTGAATAGCCATAGTGATGGTGTTTTTGTCTCTCAAACTCGCATTGAAGGAGGTGCAAAGGCTGTTTTAACAAGTGGGGACCTGGAATTGCAGCGAGTACGAGTCATTTATGCTCGAACATCTCTATTATTCTGGTTTGACGTAGAGCATCAGTGATGATCATTATCATCCTGTATTGTCTGTAACATTATTCAACTGTTTAAACATGTATGCTATTTATTTTAGCATTCAATTGATTATCAATTTGTGATTTTTTAGATTTTTGTCTGAAATTTACTTAGACTTGACCAATTCACAATTTACCTGGTACTTGGGTTTGAGGTCATTTTACCTGGAAACTGAAATCTATCACTACCCTGGCGTGAGGGACACATGAATCTGTTATGCGCAGTAAATTAATTGGCATGTTAAACATGATCCACTATTTTTTCATTACTTGAATGTTGAGATTGGCAGAATTTGGTGGCCTTGAATACCTGGAAAATGTATTCCTTCACCTAGTTCATGAGAATATATATAATTTTGAATTTTGTTTGAGTTTTTGTATTTGTATTTTTTATTTTTTTTGTGGTGATTTATGCGTGTGTGTGAGTTGGAACCATTTTTTTTTGTCCTAGGAATATTGATCTTGAAATTTTGATAAATTTACTTTATGACAAATGTATGGAGACCAACCGGGTTATTTTACTTATGATGGCATTTTCTTGGAAACAGTATGCTAATCCCCTAAAAGATTATGGGCTTGTGAGCAGTAACACCCCTATTATACTGGAACGGAGTACTATCCTTTACTGACTGTGCTTTCTGGGAGATTCACATTATAAATTGTTGGTAATCTAGTCTTGCTAAATTTTGGAGGCAATAGTTAATTTTATTGGAGGTTGGGCTCTTGAGGTTTGTTAGCCTTGGGTTTGTTAGACCAAGATTTGTTGTTGGGGTTGCATATTCTAGAGAGCACTGTGACTTTATGTAAAATCATTTGGTGTTTGAATTATATTCATGTATTTATAAGGCATATGATTTGTAGTTGTATCATTGTAAATATGTTATAGAGCTCTGACATGTGTTGTGAAGATTTTTGCTTGTGAATATTTTGTCATATAGATATATTACTTATTCCGGAAAGGAAAAAAAAAAACTCTTACAGTATCTTTCGATGGATCATTTTCTCATGCCTTGGACCTTTTTTGGTTTGCGGCGTGACAATTGATGCTTAGGAGGAAATGAACTTACACGGTCATCTACTTAAAAAAACCATTACCTTTCACAATTCTTTGATGGGTAAATACCTCTCTTAAAGACTACAGACGAAAGAAAAAATATCCTCTTTCAAGCTGATTACAAGATTGATGCAAACTCTGTGTTAAGAGTACAAAAGAAAGAAAAAAGTTCCTCTATCAAGCTGATTTCAAGACTGTTGATGCAGACTCCATTTCCAGGGAGGAGATGATCGTGTCCCCTGTAGATTCTTGGCTTTCCCTTGTGCTGTCTATGGATATGAATGATACTTCATCTCTCAATAAATGAGGCTCTTGGAAATTCTCTAAGCATTTTTGAGATTTTCTCAAAGCTTCCAGTTCCATGGAAACCTCTTTCATTGTAGGCCGCTTTTTTCCATTCAATCTCAAACATCTCATTGCCAGGTTTGCAATAGCATGAATATCCTCTCTACTTGCTTCTCTAGCAACTCGAGGTTGTAAAATCTGATGCAGTCTATCCTCCTTTGTCAATGAAATGAAGTGTGAAACAAGATTTCTCTCTTCTTCATCTCTCGCAAAAGAAATTGGTTTTTCCCCAGTTAGAAGCTCTACAAGCACAACTCCAAAGCTATATACATCACTTTTTTCTGTGAATTGACTTGATTGGAAGTACTCTGGATCCAAGTATCCCAAAGTTCCTTTCACTTCTGTGGTGAAGTGAGTTTTATCATCCGGGACTGCTCTTGATGTACCAAAGTCAGACACTTTGGCAGCAAACTTTTCATCCAAGAGAATGTTGGAAGATTTGATGTCTCGATGAAGGATGGGGATTGAAGCTGCACAATGCATATATGCTACTGCTCCAGCAACTTCACATGCAATTCTAATGCGGTTCTCCCATGAAAGTGATAATTCAAGGTCTCGCTGATGGATATGTTGGGAAAGGGTTCCATTAGGAATAAATTCATAAACAAGTAACGGATGGTCGGTCTCCAAACAACAACCCAATAATTTGACTATGTTTCTATGATTGATTTGGGAAAGAATGACAACTTCATTAATGAATTGCTCAATTTGGCTTTTATCGATTCCTTTTGACTTTTTAACTGCAACTATGTTGCCATCAGGTAACATTCCTTTATAAACTGTACCATAGCCTCCTTGACCAAGAAATCTGCTTTTGTTGTAGTTGTCTGTTGCCCTTTGCATTTCCGCTGCAGTGAATATCTTTGCTTTCTCACTACTTCCATAAGTTGATAATTTTTTTTGTAACAAGAAGCCACCGTTTTGCTTGAACAATTTTTCCTTATGAAGTCTGTGTTTTCTTTTCTTTAGGAACTGATATAACTTGTAGCCTAAAAGAAATAGACACAAGAATACCATGCCAACGCCAATACCTGAAGTAAAGAATAAAAAATTGATCAAACTATATGAAGTCTCTGTAATTCTTTCATTAGTACTTTAGTTGACAGACTAATCTAAATTAGACCTTCATTGATCATATCTAGAAATTTTAACGAGTAAATGTGTGTGTGTGATTCTGGTTGTCCAGGGAGAATTTGCAGATAGCCTAATTTGATTTTGATTAAAAACCTATCTCCAAGACAAATTTGGGATTGTATGTCTTGATTCCAATGAGTGCAAAATTGCTAGATTCTGTGTGCATGCTCAGACGACATACAGAGAACTCAATTTTCCTTTCTTTCTGTGAGGTTTTGATACTTGATATAAGGATATTAATTACTAATTATTGGTTACTACTAGGCGATTTGGGATGTGACTACTTAATTATTCCAACCAAAAGTTTGTTTCTTCAAGACAACGGCTAGCTCACACACACACAAACACATACATACATACAGAGAGAGAGAGAGAGAGAGAGAGAGAGATACCTAATAGAGCAATCCATTTGACAGGAAACTTTCTAGGATCAGTCTTGCAGTTGACACCATCTGCAGCATAGCCATTAGGACAGTCGCAAAAGAAACTACTTGGATTTGAAGTGCAAGTTTTGCTTTGTAGAGGAACCAGAATAGGTGTAAATGGATAGATCATGCTTTCCTCTGACAACATGTTTGCCTCTAATATGCTCTGCACACTCACCCCAAAAGCCTTTGCAATTGATGAAACCGTATCATTTATTGTCACCATATAATCGAGCAAGGAGATGACTCCATTCACCGTCTGATTCTCAGTTGGGCATGCACATCTCACTGGAATTGTCAGCTCTATGCCCACCGTAATATCTTCACTATTATAGTAGTTTTGACCAATCAGTGCCTGGCAAGTGGTAAGGCCTTGGTAAGTATCATTCGCTATACGAAAATATGTATCTGATTTCTTGACGGTGTAATGAGCATAGTACTGGTAGATAGAGCCAGAACATGAGCATGTAATTGGAACTGTAGTCAACTTATCAGCTGGAATGCTGTAAAAGATATTTGAGACATTGTTTATTGAAGCAATGAGGGAGGCTTCGGATCCAAGCAAATCGGCAATGCTTTTGGCAGTGTCATAGGGTAATTGGGACCTGAAGGTTACATAGGATTTGCATGATTGCAGAGGACGATTGCATAGGTACCCTTTTGATATAGAAGGGTTGCCAGTGCAGTTGAGCTGTAAATTGTTCAGGTAAGCTTGTTGGCAATATGTTGTGTCACAAAACAAACATAGAAACAGGACTATTGAGAGAGTATAGAATGAAAAGCTCTCCATTGATCATTTGAGTTTCCAGACAGTTCAAATGAGTTTGGCTTGCTTTGCTTGTTTCTTATTACAATGCGGAATCAATTTGTCTAATTGTAAGACTTATTATAGGTTAGATAACTTCTTTGAATTGCTTGGTATGGATTTCAAAGGGACATACATAGTCAAACAAGTGTCAATTTTCAAATGCAAATTGATGACGTTGAGGAGTGGTATTAAGGGATGACTTGCGTGTTTCAGTTGGCTTACAGTTTGTAGTTGATTGGGTCAAACGTTGCCTATCTTTGTGAGGTGTCCATAGAGCAGTTTTCAAAATTTTCTTTGCGAATCAGTCATGTGCTCATGTTAGAGACTAGTGTATTTCTGTTACAACACATGAGGTGAGATGTCACCAATCATATATAAAGATTATATATATATATATATATATATATATATCACAATCATGTTAGCGACGTGTATTTCCGTTTCAACACATGAGGTGACTTGTCACCAATAATATAATATATAAAGATAATTAGATATATATCTATTTGTTAGTTGGTTCCCAGTATTCCTTCTCCAAAAAACAAAAAATAAAGATGCATAATTTAATTTAAATAGTTAATAGGGACAGCAAAAATGGCTTAGTGACCTTAATTTTTAATCTATGTAATCAAACAATTTCCATTTCAAACTATTTAGAAAAATGCCACTATTTTGGAACTCAACATTAGCAATTTTTTTTTGTTTGAAAATTTTGTGTAAAACTTGACATTATGAATGCTGAGTTCTACTTGTAAGCCAACGAGAATTAGTAGAAGACAAGGAAGAAAAGAAGAAACTTTTCTCATAGTTTAACCCTTTGTTTATTTTGAAGTAAAATATTTTTTGAAAAATGCTTTCTCATTTTCAGGTGTTTATTTGCACGTAGAATGCAGTTAAACTTGTAAAATATTTTTTGTTGGTTGTAAAATCTTTTATGAAAATTTGTAAAACGATTTGCCATTAAAAATTTGGTAAAACATTTTACCAAATTTAGTACCTAGATAAAAGTCTGGTGCACTGGGTAGCCAGTGTCGGCAATTTGGTGGCTTGAACCACTGTTGCAGTGATTTGTGCAGACGGTCCGATCACCGGAGACACCGTTTCAACGAGTGGTGCTAGAGGTTCAATAACCGGAGACACCGTTCTTGCCATTAGTATTGGTGGTTTGGTCACCGGAGACACCACTTCAGCTTGAGTCACTTGCAGTCCGGTCATTGGAGCCATTGTTCCGACCGTAGGTCCCAGTGGCCGTGCTACTGTTTTGGTAGTTTACTTGAAAAATTGTATTTTTCATACCAAACACCTTAAAATTTTACTAAAAAAGTTTTACATGCAAAATATTTAAGTTTGAAACTATTTTGTTTCAAAACAAACAAAGCGCGTAGGTGCACGTGACCATGTGGAACTAAAAAGTGCTCCAACTGTCAAACCATAATGCCAAACCTTGAAGACGACCAGTCCGGGCGTGAAATGAAGCAAGGAAAAAGAAAATAAAAGAATAAAAGCAAAGTCCAAGAAAATGACTTAAGTAATAGGCGAAAGAATAGCTCGCTCTGTGCTCACCGCATGGCTGCGGTCCAAGAAAATGACTTGAACAAGCAGAAGCTGGGCAAGTCCAACGAGGCGTGAAGTAAACAAAAAGAATAAAAGAAAAGAAAAGAAAAGAAAAGTGAGGCATTGTGACGTTGTGTAGTAAAAGATAAAGAAAGAAAAGTAAAAGTCAACAAATAAATGAAAGGAGGTTTATTTGTCAATTTGCTGGGCTTTTGGTCTTACGGTTGGACAAATTACTCTTTATTTGTTTGTGGTTAAATCAAAATTTAAGTTGTTTACATGTAATTTAAAATCTCATCATACAAGCAGGGGTGGAGCCAAAGGGACAAGAAGGGGCAACTGCACCCCCAGGGCCCGTGACCCCACCAAAAATTTCACATAAATACTACTATTAAGTAATCTGCCCTGACAGAAAAATCAAAAAACTCCACACAACTGGACAAGCTGACACCAGAAGGAAGGAGAAAAAAAAAAGTTACTACGGAGTCCTTAACACTCCAAAGGCTATATATATATATATATATATATATATATATATATATATTTGTTTGTGTAACTTTTCTAAGCAGTGAATTGTGCACATTCATACAGTTATAGTGGTAAAATAAAAAATAAGAGTGGAATGTAGAGGGTGAGCAAAACAGCCACTCGGTCACATGAAGAGGACGCAAAGCTCCAATGGAGCACTAAGAAGGTTAAGGAAAACCACAATTTGGGCTCCCCTTAGTCTGTCTCTCCCCAATTCTCACAAGAGGGGAGTAGGTCTTACAAGCAGGGCCGGCCCTAGACATTTAGGGGCTTTAGGCGAGAACTAAAAAATGGGACATTTTTTATACCTATATATTAATTAAATTAATATTTATTTAATATTTTTATATTATAATATATTTTATTTAAAATCTATTTTTACATCATTGTTATCTTGCAATTGTATCATTTCATTATCTTCTAACTCTTTTTGGTGAATTTCTTGCTCATTTGTGATATTTTCATCTAAATTTTGTGTTATATTTTGTTTATTACTAATAACAAATTTATCCATTGATCCTTTTTTAGACTCAATTAATTTTTCTTCTTTTTTTTTTTTTTTTTTTTTTTTTTAAGTTTTTCATATCCAGATGCATATTTTCTAGTTGACATTTCTAATTAAACAATATATTTATAAAGACTAAAATAAAAAATAACTTTCAAGTATAGGGCAAAGGAAAAATAGAACCTGATTTATATAGAAATTATTGTTGTAATTTCACCGAACAATAACAAGCTTTTAGCAATCTCAACTTGTATAAATAAATACTTATTTAATATATTATCACTGACTAAAATATATATATTAAAAAAATTATCAAGGAGCTGAATCATTAAAATAAAAAAAAAAAAAGCAAATAAGCAGTTCACGGGACAGGGCTGGATAGCCTGGATCATTAAGACATTAACAAGATCAAGGGGCTGAACCATAAAAAAAAAACACTAAGGAAAGGAAGGCCCAAACTGTTAAAACTAAGGAAAACATAATAAACATTGAAAGTTGAAACAAAACCAAGCCCAATCAATGGCCGGCCCCAATCTCATTATCTCATCCAGTTATATAAATCTCATTATCTCAATCAAACACTCAAAACCGGACCCCAAAGTTATAAAAATTATACCTGAAGATGAAGACATGAAGTTCACGGCTGGCAACTGGCGAGGCGGCGTCACGGCGAGGCGGAGGCGGACTGACTGGCGAGGCGGAGAGGCGCGGACTGATGACTCTAATGATTTGATCTGATGTCTGATGAGCTGCTGCCTTCAGTTCAGATGCTCACTTGCTGTTGCTTGAATTGGATTTGCAGAGAAATAGAGAATGAGAGTTCAGAGACAGAGAGAGGCGGAGAGTCTGAGAGACAGAAGAGGCAGAGAGCAGAGAAAGGTAATAAAATTTTTAGGGTTTGAATTGTTTTATTTGTTTTGATTTGTAAATGTTTTTTGGTTAATCTCATAGATTGGATTTTTGTGTAACATTGTGTAAAATCCAGAGGATAACATTGTGTAACTGGATTTTTGGAGGTCTGATATGTATTTTTTTTTTGGGTTTAAATCTGATACTAATTTTTATTTTGTTTAAATCTGATATTGAATTTTTTTTTTTTTAATCTGATACTAATTTTTTTTTTCCTACTACCCCTAATTTTTTAAAATTTGGGGGCCTCCCCTTCCCTTGGGGGCCTTAGGCAGCCGCCTACCTTGCCTAAGGGAAGGGCCGGCCTTGCTTACAAGGAAAAACTGCTTGGAGGGATGCCTGGGGCTTTCGAGCAAGCTTTCAGTTTAGGGCTTAGTATGGACACTGAAGCAGAGTTTGATGATGAATTTCCAAAGCTACCAATCGGGGAGAAGGTTGTGAAGTTCTCTACAAGCACAAAAATGAGAATTAGAGCGCCATGGGATGAATGCACTAATTGTCAAGGTTTTCGGGAAAACAGTGGGATAGCATTTCTTGCATTCTCGCATTATTAGTATGTGGAAATCTATAGGGAGAATGGACTGTGTTGACTTAGGGAGTTACATTTTTCTAATCAAGTTTCAAGCTAAGGAGGGTCATGCTAGAGTCCTCAGGGAAGGGCTATGGTTTGTCGGAGGGCACTACTTGTCTATTAGATGTTGGGAACCTAATTTCAATGCATCCAAAGCGAACCTTTCATCAGTGGTGGTATGGATCCATCTCCCGGAGCTCCTAATAGAGTACTATGAACTAGCCGCGTTGAAGGAGATAGGAGAAGCTATCAGACCTGTTTTAAGGATTGACGCTCACACGGCAACTGAATCCAGAGGGAGGTTTGCTTGGCTTTGCGTTCAAGTTAACTTCAATGAGCCGATTGTTAAGCTCTTGAAGATGGGGGGGATAGACCAACCGGTTCAATATGAGGGAATCAGTTCTTTGTGTTTTTCGTGTGGTTGTGTGGGGCACAAGGCGAAGAATTGCCACTACAAGATTAGCTCTCTGACGAAAGGTGGAGTAGAAGTAGAAGTAGGAATCAGCCAAGATGAAGGCAAACAAAAATTGTCAGAAGATGTAGAGGATGCCTTTGAACCTTGGGTCCTTGTTGCACGAAAGAGGCAATCTACCAGAAACACACCAAAAGGTAGAAATCTATCTTCTCATTTAGGGATTGATGACCAAACCCCAAGGCCTAACAATGCTCCTAGTCCATTTAGGCGTGCTCTGGATTCTGATAAAGTTGATGGGGACAGCCAGGAGAGAGTGCGAAATTCATTTTTAAACCCGAATATTGGTCCAAATCGGGGTGAGCACCTTGATAAGCCCATTACCTTGAATAAGCCCATGCATGGGGGTGAAATTTTAGATGCTAAGCCTAATTCATCAAGCCCAAGACCTATGAAAACTAAAAAGAAAACCCGAGAAGCAGTGGGTAGGAAAGAGAACACAAAAAAATCGTCCTTAGTTTAGAAAGAGGTGGGTGTTAACCTTTTCATTCAATCAACGGCGGTAGGTAAAAGGATGGGTTCCTTGGGTTCATTGGAGTTTTCGGTGGCAGAGTTTCAAGAATTCAAAGCTGGGGGTTCAAGTGCTCCCACTGTGGATCCGATTGGTGCAGGCACTCATAGGGAGGAGTAGAGTTTGAAAATTAGTAAAGGTCGAATTAAGCAGAAGGAGGCTGAGCTTATGGGAGTAGACAGTGGTGAGGATAGGGTGGAGAGCATCCCGAGTTCAAATTTAGCAAGACTGCCCCGATGGAGATTGTAAATCAGGTAAATCAAAGCCCTTCGGAGCACGACGTAGCATGTTTCTCATCATGTACCCTGAAGTGGATTGACCCGGCTCTCCGATCAGGGCAAGGGGCAGAGGGTGAGACATATGAGATAGTGGTAGGCAAGCTTCATTTTGATCAACTGAAGGTCCCCGAGGTGCCTATTGAGGATATGCAATGTGAGGAAGGAGGTGAGGTTCCAAACTCATCCTAAGTTTCTGGTTTACTTATAATTGATTTGTAATTATGAATTTAATTATCTGGAACTGTAGGGGTACTCTTAATTCCACCTTCTATAATAATGTTATTGATTTGACTCGTATTCACAATCCTGCTATTTTGATCCTTACTAAGACTAAAGCTAGTGGCGATAGGGCGAAAAGGATTGCTGACAGGTTGCCCTTTGATGGGGCAATTTTCGCTAATATTATTGGTTTATCCGGTGGTTTGTGGTTGCTTTGGGATAGCTCTCGGGTGAGTGTAATAGAGCTTTTGATGACAGAACAAGAAATCCATGCATTGGTCACTCCAATTTATGCCAATACTCTGTGGTTATTGTCTACAATTTACGCCAGTCCGAGATTTGCAGAGAGGCGCCTTCTTTGGGATAATTTGAAGACTGTATTTGATCTCCATTCCTTTCCCTGGGTGTTGGCAGGGGATTTCAATGAGGTTCCGATGGGAGAAGATAAATACGGGGGGAGAGCTGGGAACATAGTAGAGCTCTTCGTTTTCAAGACTACCTTGACTCATGTAGAATGATTGACATAGGCTTTTCTAGGACCTTATTCACGTGGTCGAATCAACGTCCTTTAACTCATCTCATTCAAGAAAGAATTGATAGGGTATTTGTCAATGCGGAGTGGAATGGCCTATTTCCTAAAGCATCTGTTCAGCACCTTGAAAGGGCGCACTTTGACCACTTCCCTGTGTTGTTGTGTTTGAATAGAAGTCAAGATGTCAATTTTTCGTGTCCCTTTTGATTCCATCCAATGTGGCTGAGCCACCCAGACTTCCCGGGGATTGTAAGAGAGGCCTGGGCCAGCCCAACTAGGCTCTTTGTAGCAGTTTCAACTTTTGTGGATAAAGCAAGGATATGGAATAAAACTATTTTTGAGAATTTGTTTCATCGTAAGAAAAGAGTCCTTGCCAGACTTGGGGGTACCTAAGCAGCCTTGTCGATTAATCCTAATACTTTCTTGGTGGATTTGGAGAGAGATTTGAGAGCTTAATACCATGAGATTGCCAAGATGGAGGAGGAGTTTTGGGCCATGAAATCCCAGATAACTTGGTTGGTGGAAGGGGATAGGAATACTAGTTTTTATCACACTTTGGCATTGGTTCGTAGAAGGAGAAACCGTATTTCGTGCATGAAAGATAGTGTTGGTAATTGGATTCAAGGGGAAAGAGAAATAGCTGACTATATTAGAAAAGGGTACTCTGATCTTTTTACTTCTAGCCACTGCTATGCTTTCAAGTGTGCTTGGAATCCACCTTTTTGGAACAATTGTATTATTAAGGTTGAGGCAGGGAACCTTGTTAGACCAGTATCCATCGATGAGATTACTGCTGGTTTGTGGTCTCTTAAGGCTTTCAAAGGTCCCAGTCCCGATGGCTTTCATGTGGGGTTTTTTCATCGCTTTTGGTTGTTGGTGGGTGACGCTGTGCGAGAGGAAGTGAAGGGTATATTTGCCTCGAGAAGGATTCCGGATTACCTTAATCAGACTATCATCACTCTTATTCCTAAATGTCAAAACCCCAAAACCTTCAACCATTATCGTCCTATTAGCTTATGTAACACGGTTTATAAGATAGTCACTAAGATTATTGTGGCTAGACTTTGACCCTTGCTTTCTGGACTTGTTTCTCTGCTTCAATAAGCTTTTGTGTCGGGTCGAAAAGGGGTTGATAATGCCATTATTGTGTAGGAGATTATCAACTCCATGTCTAGGAAAAGGGGTAGAGGTAGAAGCGTGGCAATCAAAATTGACTTGGAAAAAGCCTATGATAGGCTTGAATGGAGCTTTATTAGAGACACTCTCACTCTTTTCAAGATCCCCAACCAACTGATCACATTAATTATGAGTTGTGTCTCCTCTTCGCCTATTTCCATTTTGTTTAATGGAGGTTCCTTAGAGCCTTTCTTTCCTTCGAGGGGCAAAGGAAAAAAAGAAAGCTTCAACTACATAAAGGTGAAGGTATGGCGGAAACTTCAAGGATGGGAAGCCAAATTACTTTCTCTAGCTGAAAGGGAAGTGCTCTTAAAGGCAGTTATACAAGCTATCCCAACTTACACCATGGGATGCTTCAAATTGCCGGTAGGTTTGTGCAATGAGATTGAGGCCCTAATTAAGAAGTTTTGGTGGGGGCAAAGGGGTGACCGTAGGAAAATCCATTGGGTTAAATGGGAGGAGATGACAAAATGCATGACTATTGGAGGTATGGGTTTTCGAGATCTTGCCATGTTCAACGATGCTCTCCTAGCAAAGCAAGCATGGCAACTATTGCATAATACATCCTCATTCTTCTATAAAGTATTTAAAGCACGTTTTTTTTCCAAATTCTTCACTAATGGAGGCTGCCGATTCAAGGATGGGGTCTTATGCATGGAAGAGTATCCTTAGAGGGAGAGACATTATTCGAAGGGGAGCAATATAGAGGATTGTCAGTGGAGAAAAAATTAACATTTCGTAGCAATGTTGGTTGCCAAGAAAACATCCTCCATGGCAGCAGACTTGTCCTCTAGAGAGTTTTGAGAGTCACACCGTGGATACACTTATTGATCCGGTCACAAGGAGATGGAATGAGGAGCTGGTGGACGGTCAATTTGTGGTAGAGGATGAAGAGATGATTAAGAAAATTCCCCTTAGTCGAAATGTAGTAGAGGACACCCTTTATTGGCCATATTCCACCTCCGGTCACTATATGTGCAGGTTTGGGTATAGATTCCTTAAAGAGGAATCAAAGTTGTTAGCTCACCCACAAGCTCCACCAATCTGTGATAAAAAGGTTTGGAAAGCGATATGGAAGATGCATGTCCCACTGAAGGTAAAAAATTTTGTTTGGCAAGCTTGTCGTAATGTATTGCCAACCAAACAAGCTCTAATGCGTAGGAAGATAGTTGCCGACCCAATATGTGAAAGATGTAAGTTGGCTAAGGAAGATGTAGAGCATGCTTTATACGAAACCACAGTGCAGCTGTTATGGCCTCATGCAGAAAAATTAAATCAAGCTTACAAGGCAGAGGAGATAGAAGCTTTGACAGCACTTAAAGCATTACAGTTCACGTATGACCTGGGTTTCCAAAATGCCCTACTCGCACTACAAAAAAATCGTTCTATAGCCGCGTTTTTAAAACGCGGCTATAGGTCCAAAAAACGTGGCTATAGCATGTTTTGGTCTATAGCCACGTTTTTTTAGGCCACGTTTTTGCCCATGGCCTAAAACGCGTAACTACAGGCCTGACGAGTCTATGGCCACGTTTTTTTAGCCGTGGCTATAGGCCAAGTCCTATATATGGCCACGTTTTCCTAGCCGTGGCTACAAACCACCATCAATGGCCACGTTTTCTAAACCGTGGCCATACGTCAATCTATAGCCGCGTTTAAAGCGTGGCTATAGGACCAGACAATGGTCACGTTTTTAAAAAACGCGGCTATAGACCCTTATATTTTTATAAAAAAAAAATTTTGATTACCAAAAATTATTTCGGTAATCAAAAGTTTTTTTTTTTTTTAAATCAAAAGTTTTTTTTTAAATTAAAATTAAAATTTCAATTAAATTAAGAAATTCAAAAGAAAAATACAAACCCAGCAGATTCAATTTTTACAGCAAAGAGAGACCCAGCAAATACAAACCCAACAAACACAAGAACACAAACAATATATCTCCTTCAACAAAATCAACCCAAATTGATACAATCTATTCAAGGAAAACAAAAGCACAAGCTAAAAAATACAAATATTCCCATAACAGAAACACAATAAAAAAGAATCCATATACTCAAACCCAAAATTAATCAAAACACAGTCAAACGAAAGAAAATAATTTTTGGCCATGGGTCAGAGAAAAATAAAGCAAAGAGATAATTTTTTGAGGCACTTTAGCTTCATTGATTCAAAATCTTCAAATCTAAAGCAAAGAAAGACAAAGTTAAAAGGAACAAAAATGAACAAAACTCAAAGAACAATAAATAAAACCTCATATTTTCACAAACCCATTCATACAACATTAGTATGAGAGAGCTTTGAGAGAGAGATTTTTTTTTTCACAAACCTCATATCTCCGGCATCAGCCATTGGTGACAGCATGAGAGAGAGATTGAGAGAGTTTTGAGATTAATATGATGAGAGAGCTTTTTTTTTTTTTTTGAATGACTGTGGGAGCTCCTTGTTTTTTTTTTCTTTTGACGAGAGCAACTTCGTTGAGGGAGAGATGTTTTTTTTTTTTTTTTTTTTTTTTTTTTTTTTCGTTTTGAATGATAACTGTACAGCCACCTTTTAGTTTTAGTTCTTCTTTTTCTTTTTTCTTTTTTTTTTTTTTAAAATATGCCATGGAATATTCCATGGCATATTCAAATGCGGTGGAACTGAATCCACCGCATTTGAATTTTTTTTTTTTTTTATTTAAGGAAAAGGTTGGAATATGCCATGGAATATTCCATGGCATATTCCATTTTCAAATGCGGTGGAACTGAATCCACCGCATTTGAAATTTTTTTTTTTTATTAAAGGAAAAGGTTGGAATATGCCATGGAATATTCCAATTTCAAATGCGGTGGAACTGAATCCACCGCATTTGAAATTTTTTTTTTTTTTTAACCTATGGCCACGTTTTTAAAAACGTGGCTATAGACTATCCTATAGCCACGTTTTTAAGAAACGTGGCCATAGACCTAACCTATAGCCGCGTTTTTAAACGCGGCTATAAGTCCTCCTTTAAATATACATATATATGGCTGGATCTATGGCCACGTTTTTAAAAAACGTGGCTATAGACTACCCTATAGCCACGTTTTTAAAAACGTGGCCATAGACCTAACCTATAGCCGCGTTTTTAAACGCGGCTATAGGTCCTCCTTTAAATATACACAAATATATTTGGCTAGACCTATAGCCACGTTTAAAAACGCGGCTATAGGCGAGGTCTATGGCCACGTTTCTTAAAAACGTGGCTATAGGATAGTCTGTAGCCACGTTTTTTAAAAACGTGGCCATTGGTGAAGTTTATAGCCGCGTTTTTTAAAAACGTGGTTATAGGATAGTCTATAGCCACGTTTTTGGAAACGCGGCTAAAAAAAACGCGGCCATAGACCCGCGTTTTTTGTAGTGTCGAAGGGGGTTCACTGGGTCTAATCCAAGCCTTGAAGGCAGAAGACCATAATCTGTCCCTACTGGGTTTATTGGTAGAAGATGTCAAGTTGTTTGCAAATAATTTTGTAAGTTTGTCATATTCTCACACTAAGAGAAGTGAAAACAGTGTAGCTCATAATTTAGAGAAACATGCTATATGCATACCAAATTTTCAAATATGGATGGAAGATGTCCCATCATATGTTGTTTCGTTTTTACATTCAGATGTAGTTTGATTTTTCTTAATAAAATCACACAAGTTCATTCTCAAAAAAAAAAAAAAAATTTATTTTTTTTAAATATTGATTAATATTTTTTAAGTTAATTTCATCTTTCATTCTTGGTTTTTTAATTTCATCTTTCAATCTTGCATTCACTATATGAAAATATGTATCTGATGTTTTGGCTGTGTAATGAGCATGGTACTGGTACATAGAGCCAAAACATGAGAATGTAATTGGAACTGTAGTCAATTTACCAGCTGGAATGCTGTCAAAAATATTTGAGACATTGTTTATTGAAGCAATGAGTGAGGCTTTGGATCCAAGCAAGTCGGCAATGCTTTTGGCAGTGTCATAGGGTGGTTGGGACCTGAAGGTTTCACAGGATTTGCATGACTGCAGAGGATCACTGCATAGGTACCCTTTTGATATAGAAGGGTTGCCTGTGCAGTTGAGCTGTAAATTGTTCAGGTAAGCTTGTTGGCAATGAGTTATTTAACAAAACAAACATAGAAACAGGACTATTGAGAGGGTGTAGAATGAAAAGCTCTCCATTGATCATTTGAGTTTCCAGACAGGTAAAATGATTTTGGCTTGCTTTTCTTATTTCTTTGTGAGGTGTCCATGGAGCCGTTTTCAAGATTATCTTTGCGATTGTAAGTCAATGTTAGAGACGTGTATTTCTTTTTTTCTGATTTTTTATAAGGCGAGACGTGTATTTCTGTTTCAAACACATTAGGTGAGTTGTAACTGATCACGCATAAACATAATTTTTTTATATATATATATATATATATATATATATATTTATTACAATCATGTCAAATAATGTGTATTTCAACACATGATTAGGTGACTTACCGGAAGAGTAGAGACCTTATGTAGGAGCTTACTGGAAGAAGGTATAAAAAACATGTTGATCTGTATTTGTTTGACTTCCCACTATATTGTTTTCACCAGACAAAATTCGTTGCCTTCGTCTTGTCTTGCCAAGCGAGCTTCTCTAGTTGCACAGTCTGTTTGTCGTAAAATTGGCTAAAAATAGACTAATTTTGAGTTAATTTTACTCTATTTTACTCTACTCCCTCTAATCCAAATGGACTATTAAAATGTGTGTTAGAGATATAGAGCAAGTACAAAGCACATTCCCTAATAAGAGAGGACATAATTAAAATGGAAGAACTTAATCTAATTTTTAGGCACAAACCACTTGCAAATCACGTGGAAAAATCGTTAGTTTTGCCAAGAAACTCTCTCTTTATAAGTTATGTAGAAGGCAAACAATGTAGCTTGCAAGTCATGGTTGTTGACGTTTTTTTTTTTTTTTTTCCTGATAATATTTAATTATTATTTTTGTGAGATGTTTGGAAAAGATATTTTAGATTTTAGGTTATAAAGTATTAATCAATATGGGCCAATATTTAAGCAATTACACAGGTTATATATTAGGTTAATTTTATGAAATATATCTAGTTTGTTTTTATAATTACACACGTTTTTTCAAACTTTACTTGCATTTTTAAATGGCAATGCATGGGGTTAGTTTTTTATTTTTTATTTTTTTATACGTAGAATAACTTTAAGTCTAGGTTTTTCCTTTCACTATTCCAAAAAAAAAAAAAAAAAAAAATCGGTTTAAAGTCGAGTCTAGTCCCACATCACTTAGGTCTGTGTTAGGAGAGCTAGGGACTTATAACTCGCTCCGCGACTCTAACTACCTTGGATTTGGTGTGCGAGTTTAAGTCCTTATTCCATTTCACTAAGTATTCACTTTAGTTTTCCCCTTCTCCTATTCCAAATTAAAAAAAAAAAAAACTTTCTTTCTTTGTTTTTTATTTAATTTTAAAATTTTTTTTATAATACCTTTGCAAAATATATCTTTTAAGGTGTAGATAATTCTTTTCTTTTTTCACTCGATTCACTTTGAAATATATATATATATATATATATATATATATTATTATTATTTAAGGGGTTTTCCTGTTTGGATCATGTTTTTTTTTGGTTCCAAAATACTCCTACAACCTACGTTTAAGTAGGGGCAAAATTTGGTAAAAATCACTCCCACTAAAACATTATCTACAAAATAGAACCACTCTTCAGTTGGTTTTCAAATTGTTTTATCCAATTATAAATTAAATTCTAAAAAGAGTATTATAAAAAAATTAAAATAAACACACTCTCTTTCTTTCTCTCTCTCTCTCTCTCAGTCGCTCATGCTCTCCCTCTTCATTGATCCAAGTCTGCCTCCAAACCCAACAAAGTCGTTGGTAAGTTTTTTGTTTCTTCCATCAGCAATTTTTTTTCTTCTTATTCTTTTGTTGATTTCGGTTATTGGGTACTTTATTTTTGTTTTTATTTTCTCTTTGGATCATATCAATGTCTAACTATTTTATTGATCTGACAAACATCACAATTTCTTTGTTTCTTATCAAGTTTTCCAAATTTTATTAAATCATTTTCTGAAAGGTATTCAAAAGTTCTGTCCTTTACTCATGGCAAGCGTTTTGGGGATTTCTCATCCCTCTTTCTTATTTTGTTTTTCTTTTGATAATTGGTATTGCATTGAAATATAATTGCATAATTTAGACATTAGACATGATGATTTCTGTGCTACATTTTTTTTAGGTATCATAAATGCTTTTGTGTGTTTAAATAGAAGCAACAACATGAGAGAAAAATTTACGTGGTAATCCTAATGTGTAGTGTAGATGAAATAGTCCTATAGATACAAAATTTGGGCCTACACTTTATCAACTTTCTTTTCAAGAATGATGCAGTCTTTCAATTGGCCTAGCAAATACTCACTATTTTTTTGGATAACCGGTTTCCCTTGCTCCTTAATCTCAATATCTCACGTTTTTTTTTTCTTAAATATATTTGTTTTGAATTTAAAAAAAAAAAAACCTACTAAAAAGTAAAGATAAAACTTGAGGATAACATGCTAAAAATAATCTCTAACTCTCAATGACGGCTCTAGGAATTTTTCCTAGGGTGTTCTTTGGGTACGTGGTTTTCGTATCAAATATATGTCCATAATTCTAGCAAAAGAATAAACAATAAACTATAAGTTCATTTAAAATATTAATAAAATTATTAATTATTGTTGTTTAGTTATTTTATTAATTTGTTTGTTTTTATAAACTATAATTTGTTAAATTGTTGTTTCATTAATTATGAAATTATTAATTGTTGTTTAGCCTACCATAATTTAATTTGTTTGTCTTTTATAATGTATTAGTTAATTAAATTATTAATTATTGTTTATTAGTTACTTCCCCTAATTAATTATTGGTTAATTAATTTATTATTTATTAGTTGCACTAGCACACACCCCATGTGCATTTGCTTTCCCCAATTCAAATATCCCACCCCAGCCCCATGCCTCTATCCACCCACCACCATGGTTTTAAAAACCGGTACGGTGAAAGATTCGAAAAAGGGATTGGTTACTGGTTTTTTGGTCGGACTGGGGTTCGACCGGTGGTCAAATTGGTGACGTCATAAATAATCTAATTAATAAATAAATAATTATAAAAAATAATAAAATTAAATAAATAAGAATATAGCTACAGATATTTACTAAAAAAAGATATAAAATTTTAGAAGTATTTTCATGTTAAATTTAACTCAAATTAAAAGAAAAATAAATTATCATTTTTTTAGAGGAAGAAAAAGAAGTTAACCTAAACAAACTACCAAAAAAAAAAAGGTTATGGTTTTAAAGTTTTATAATCATATATAATTTTCAGTATTTTTAACAAAATCATTATTTAATTTAGACATATTTATCTATGTTAATATAATTTCACATCTAAATATTTCTTCTAAAAAATTGTATTTATTATAAAAATATTTTATGTTTTTCTTGAATATTGAAATAGAGTGGTTCTAAGACCACAAATTATTCCACAATTTTTTTGCCACAACTCTAACATAGCAGATTGTGTGAGTGGTTAATTGTTACTTAGACATGGACCCACCATTTTTTTTTTACCAATTACACTCTGCGCCGTCATAGTTATGACAAAAAATTATAAAAAATTATGTGATCCTAAACTTTTCCTATTGTAATAACCTTATTGGTGTACGAAGTGCAAATAATTCAAATTCTTTGCCTTTGATGGACTACTCAAACCCACGTAAGCCATATCACAAAAATATTTCTCATTAAAAAAAGAAAGAAAGAAAGTAAAGTGGTTTGCCTCTCCCACCTAACCATCAACGTGGCTAAAGGATTTCCACCCACATTTATACCAAACTTTTTAAAAAGATTGTCCTCTCCTCTTCTTATCTAAAAATTCTAAACAAATTGCTCAAATATAATTCTCTCACTCTGAAGAAGAAGCAGCGGCAGAGTTGCAGTTTCCTCTCTTTCTCTGTTTCCTCCAAAGCCTAGTTCGGCTCCTCGCCCAAATTAAGAGATATTTCTTATTTCATAATCATTTTCTCACATATTCCCACATATTCTCTGTTATAATTTTTTTTTTCAGATTCTCTGTTACAATATATATATTTTTTTTAAGATTTTAGTTCAAAATTTGGTAGGCATAAAAAAAGTTTGAGGGTGTTCCTAATTTTTTTTAAGGGTAGATAAATAAAAAATTTTAAATTATTATATATAATTTTTTTTTTCAGGTCAGGGTGTTCCTGGGAACACCTTGAACCAAACATGGCACCACCACTGCTAGCTCTCATGTAAAACATTGCCTACAAAATAGGACAATAATCACATTATTTTTAAATCTCAACTTCTTCAATTTATATCTTCCTCAATTCCTCTCAATTATGTATTCTTTTTCTCTACACCATCATCATCGTTTTTTCTAAATTCAAAATCCTAAAAAGAAAAAAAAACTTTACTTACAAAAATAAAATTGTAGTTCTAATTGTTCTGGTCAACATGTATGTCAATTTACATTGCTTTTTTCTATATTGTTTTTATAAAGAAATCAACGGCTTTCTAATGATTTGGACTCTGGGTCTTCTTCATTTTCTTATTTCCTTATATCATCATTTAAAAAGAAAAAATTATACTATACGTTTGTGGGTTAAAGCTTATTCATGGTTTTTCTTTCCTTTGATTACAATATTATAGTGATTTTCTTTTATTACAATATTACAGTAAAACACAAACTTACAATTAAAACACAAACTGTGCAATTTGGATAAGTATTAAATTGTGTTAAAGAAACATAGATTGTGCAATTTGTTTTTAAAAGAAAAGCCTCTAGTTGGATCATTATAGGACTACATTATTTATGTACACTCTTAACGTAATAAGATTTTTGTTATTAGTGATAATTGTTTCATTTTTCTCAATCCCATCTCTTCCATATGAAATTATCCCTAACAACTGTTGCCTTTTTACTACAATTTCTTTTTCATTTTTTTTTCAAGAAAATACATTTTTTTTAATTAAATGATATTATTGGTGATTAATAGTACTTGCTAATGTTGACGGCCTTTCTTATAATTTTTTCTTTTAAGGATTAAATATAACTTCATAACTCCCATTAAAAAAAAAAAAAAAAACAACGTGAGAGTTGAGACTGTGAAAGCCTTTCCTATTTAATTTATTTATTTTGGTTTTTAGGTATTTGAATTTTTTTAATTTATTTAGTTTGGTATTTAGGTATTTGAATTTTTTTTTTATGGATGTGTACTTAGTGGCTACATTATAGTACTAAGTGGCTATCTTTTAGGATTAAAACAAAAAAAAAAAAAACTTGATAACTCTCATTTAAATAAAAATTTGTGAAAAATATTTTGATAACAAAACAAAATAACGTGAGAGATTTTCCTATTTAATTTTTTTTTGGATTTTTTAGGCATTGAAATTTTTTTTATAGATGTGTACTTAATTAGTGACTACATTATAGGAGTCATCACACCCCTGAGTTTTTTTGTGATTGGAAAATATAATAATCTCAAATTCTTATGAATCAAAACTATTAACCTTTTCCAAAAAAGTAGAAAAGCATCTGAGAAGAGCATGATAATAGAATACTAGTCTTTGAGTACGCGCTCACGCACGTGCTCAGAGGTTCTTTTATTTTTTGGGTAAAGGTTAATAATTTAAATCATTATAATTTGAAATTACTACATTTTCTAATCATAAAATACCTTGGGGTGTGATGAGTGCTATGCGTTTGTAGATAAAATATTTTTTTCATCATACCCCTAAGTATTTTATGATTAGAAAATGTAGTAACTCCAAATTAAAATGGATTCAAATTTTAACTTTTACCCAAAAAATAGAAGAGCCTCTGAGCACGCGCATGAGCACGTGCTCAGAGGCTAGTGTGTGTGTGTGTGTGTGTGTGTATATTCTCTTTAACGTAGAAAACTATATCTTGCAAGAAAGTTAATAACAATATGACAATTATTAAGAGAATATAAATATTACATGTATTGATGGATACAAACATAATTAAGGTCTTTGTCAATACCTAACAAAAAAGGGGAGAAATAGATGAAATTTGGAAAAAGGTTTTTAATTGTTTTTATCTAAGGAGAGGTGAAATGAAAGAGTTGTTGTTATTGCATATATGTTATTTTTTTTTTTTTCTGTCTTTATTTCCACATATGCGTTAATGTGCTCTTTTGAGTGTTTCAGGAAAGATAGGTATATTTTAGTCAATATCTTTAGCCTCTTCTTGCAACTTCTAAGTTAGAAGTCTTCGATTGAGATTTGTGATGTATTTGGGCATTTTATTGTAATTGGGTTGATCTTGTATTTGAGCATTTCATTTTGTATGTGAGTTTTGTCATGAATTGCCAAATGGGGAGATTGTTAGGTTCTAAAAGTTTAGAATAATTGGCTAACCGTGAGCATAAATTTGTCTAAATATAGATCTTAGAATCTATATGGTATATTAGGTAATGCTCAATTTGTTGCAAGCCAGAATACAAGAACAAGGAAGTTGCAAGTTTAGAAAATTTGAAATATGCCAAGTTCGACTAATCGAGAAGAGTGCTCGACTGATCGAGGCATAGATTTTCAGAATTTAATTAAAGCCGAACAGCTCATTAAGCCTATCATGTGATTAGCGTTTCAAATCTAATTCACATAGTATTTAAAAGAAATCCTAAGGCACAATTTAAAGAGAGAGAGAAGAGTGCTTCTTATGCTTTTTATTGTTGATCTAGGGTTTTTGTACTAGAAACTCTCTCAAATCTTGTCTAATGTTATTCTTTGAAGAAATTTAGAATCCGGTGTTGTAGAAGTTGCTGCCATCACAAGTCATCAAAGGTGATAGAGATCTAAACCTTCAAGGGTGGTCTTGGAGTCATAGACTAGAGGTCTATGTGGGAGATCCAAAGCATGGGTGGTTCATGTAAGAATAAGATCCAGATCATGAGAGTCTGTGGAGTCAGAGCCTAGTTTGGTAACTGTGCTAGATTTACTACAAATTGATATTTTGAATGGTAAATCTCAACTTAATATAGTGGATTGTTTTCTTGGGATAGTTCCTCCCAAGGTTTTTACTTTGAAATGAGTTTTTTCATTGGTTTTTTTAGGTCATCACATCTTGTGTCATTTACCTTTTCACTGTATTTATTTCGTGCGTTGGTAATATATACGAATTCCCAAATCTATGAGAGGCGAAAAATAGATAGAAAAATAACACACGCATACAAGGCAATCACGCGACACAAGAAATTACTTGGTTTGGCAATTTGCCTATGTTTGTGGAGTTATAGTGATTTCATTATTTTTAGGGAAAAATACAAGATGCGATAGTACAATGTTTTTCTCTCTCAAAATAACATGGCAAAACCTAAACTAAAACAATAGTATTTATATCCCACATAATGGATTCACAATGGGCTAAAATGGGCCTAGCTTGGGCCTACCAGCCCAAGCCTCCATTCCATGGACTAAATCTCAAAGAATCTCTTATTAAAAAAGGTATCACTTTTATATTGGGTTGGGTAATAATTTGGATCAGTTAGAGGTATTAAGTTTATACTAACCTCTGAGCATGTGCTCATGCGTGTACTCAGAAGCTCTTCTATTTTTTTTTTAAAAGGTAAATAGTTTTAAATAAAGAGAAAAAAATGATCATTTCAATTTTCTAACAACAAAAAGAAAAAAACAAGTTCCCTTTTTTATTTTTTTTGCACGTGTTCAACTCTAACAATAATAAATCCAAGTTGATATAATTTCAAAATATAAAAGTTGGAAACAGTAAGGAGAGGGGGTGCCTAATTTTATCGGATATCGAGAAACTTGGTGGAATTTTTATTTTTATTTTTATTTTTAAATTTACCTAAAATTTAGGAGTTTTATTTAAGGCACACTTGCATTTCAAGTCTAGTAGTGGGTCTCTTGCACTGTTTATGGGACTCATAAACCTCTTTTTTTTAACAAAACTTTCATTAAAAATGGACCTCACGACATTATTCACACATTTAAAAATTATTTTTGCACAGTATTTTTAGTTTTTAGCAAAAAAAGTGGAATCTAAACGCACACTTAGTCCATTGCTTAAATGACTTTTGAAAGCACCTTAAATAATAATATAGATTAGTAGTTCCAAGAGGTCCAATTCTATTGTAAGCCTATGTATGCCTAATCCTATCTCTCTTTCTCTTCTTATGTAAACTTTATTTAGGGTTCATTGTAAGTAGGACCCACATAGCCCAATATTGTGCACTTACGAGTACTTTTAAAATTTGAGAACAGTAACAACGATATTTTAGCAAGTCAAGAAAGATTAAGTTTATTTATTCTAATTGTGTGCTTATGTGTCCCAAACAAACTTCCTCCTAGAGATCTTATTCCGGTAGGAAGAAAAACAAACTTTTATTGAAATTGTCCTCTTCCATTTTCGCAACTTTCAATTTAAACTTAGTTCAGATTGGTGGAGGTGAGTTTCCCGATGAGACAACACTCGTGTTGTCGAGGTTCAGCCAGGTTTTCAAAATTTACATTTATGTTTCACCTTATTTTGTTTTGTTATGTGGTGGTTTTATGGGAGTTTTCTTTCTACAAATATATATTTGAGGGTCCACCTCCATGCTGCTGGATTTAGTGGCAGAGATCTAGAAGTAAAAAGAGAAGCGTTTAAGCCTTATGCCATGGCTCATGAGCATGGATTCAAAAGTACGTCTGTCACAATAGATATTCTGCAATATTATATATGTTAGTGTCAATAGCTACCCTTTAAATTTTATCCAGCAGTTTGGAAAGTACTCCTGGCGAAAACCACCTCTCTTCTGTACAGGTTCATCATGAGCAACAAATTTTTGTATGTGCTGTTCATTTTTTTTGGGCATTGCATTGGAGTTCATGTCTACCTGCAAACTGGCAAACCTAACAGTGAAGGCAGAGCTTGGCTGCTGCTTGCTTTATAGAAAGAGAAGGCGAACTATAGATGGATGTGTTCTTCAATGCGAGTTCAACCCGTTGGACTATCTGTCATGCCCGATTGTGAGTACAGCCAGTGCTACTCAGCAGCTCCCTTACTCGTTGAATAGCCAGAGTGATGATGTTTTTGTCTCTCAAACTCACATTGAAGGAGTCGCAAAGGCCGTTTTAACAAGTGGGGGCCTGGAATAGCAGCGAGTACTAGTCATTTATGCTTGAACATCTCTCTTATTCTGGTTTGATGTAGAGCATCAGTGATGATCATTATCATTCTGAATTGTCTGTAGCATTATTCAACTGTTTAAACATGTATGCTATTTATTTTGGCATCCAATTGATTATCAATTTGTGATTTTTAGATTTCTGTCTGAAATTTAATTAGTCTTGACCAATTCACATTTTACCTGTTACTTGTTTTTGGTACTTGGGTTTGAGATCGTTTCACATTACTTAGGCCCTAGAAATTGAAATCTATCACTACCCTGGTGTGTAAGTGACACCTGAATCTGTTATGTGCAGTAAATTAATTGGCATGTTAAACATGATCCATTCTTTTTTGATTACTAGAATGTTGAGATTGGCAGAATTTGGTGCCTTGGAAGCTGAAACGTTGCTGGAATACCTGGAAAATGTATCCCTTTACCTAGTTCATGAGAGTCTATATATATATTATTTTTATTTTGTTTGTGCTTTTGTATTTTTGGTTTTGTTTTGTTTTGTGGTGGTTTTTGTGTGTGTGTGTGTGTTTTTGTGGGAGTTGGAACATTGTTTTTTTGTTCTAGGAATTTTTTATATAATATATTAAATTATTTAGTGAGTTATTTTTATTAAAAAAAAATTGATCTTAATTTTGATAAATTGACTTTATTACAAATGTATGGAGACTAACCTGGTTAGGTTACTCATCATGACATTTTCTTGGAAACACTATGCTAATTTCCTAAATGGTTAGTTAGGTAACACCCCTATAATATACAGGAACGGAGTACTATCCTTTACTGATTGTGATTGGACTACTATGCTTTCTGGGAGATTCTTGTTATAAATGGTTAGTGATCTAGTCTTGCTTATTTTTGGAGGCAATAGTTAATTTTATTGGAAGTTGGGCTCTTGAGGTTTGTTACCCTTGGGTTTGTTAGACCAAGATCTGTTGCTGGGGTTGTATATTCCAGAGAACACCGTGACTTTGTGTTAAATCATTTGGTATTCGGATTATATTCATGTATTTTTGGAGGCATATGATTTGTAGTTGTGTCATTGTAAATATGTTATAGAGCTGTGAAATATTTTATGAAGATTTTGGCCTGTGAATATTGTATCATATAGTTATATTACTTATTCGGGAAAGGACAAAAATAAAAATCTCCTACAGTTTCTTTTGATGGTCAGTTTTTTCAAGCTTTGGACCCTTTGGGTTTGGGATGTGACAATTAATGCTTAGGAGGAAATGAACTTGCAAGGTCATTACTTTAAAAATCATTACCCTTCACAATTCTTTGAAAGGTGAATGCCTCTGTTAAGACTACAGAGGAAAAAAAAAAGTTCCTCTATCAAGCTGATTTCAAGATCGATGCAAACTCTCTGTGCTGCCTATCAAGGAGAATACCTCCGTAGATTCTTGGCTTTCCCTTGTGCTGCATATGGATGATACTTCATCTTTCAATAAATGAGGCTCTTGAAAATTCTCTAAAGCATTTTTGAGATATTCTCAAAGCTTCCAGCTCCATCGAAACTTCTTTCATTGTAGGCCGCTTTTTTCCATTCAGTCTCATACATCTCATTGCCAGATTTGCAATAGCATATATATCCCTTTTACTTGCTTCTCTAGCGACTTGAGGTTGTAAAATCTGATGCAGTCTATCCTCATTTGTCAATGCAATAAAGTGCGAAACAAGATTTCTCTCTTCTTCATCTCTTGCAAAAGAAATTGGTTTTTCCCCAGTTAGAAGCTCTACAAGCACAACTCCAAAGCTATATACATCACTTTTATCTGTGAGTTGACTTGATTGGAAGTACTCTGGGTCCAAGTACCCCAAAGTTCCTTTCACTTCTGTGGTGATGTGAGTTTTATCATCCGGGACTGCTCTTGATGTACCAAAATCAGACACTTTGGCAGCATACTTATCATCCAAGAGAATGTTGGAAGATTTGATGTCTCGATGAAGGATGGGGATTGAAGTTGCACAATGCATATATGCTACTGCTCCAGCAACTTCACATGCAATTCTAATGCGGTGCTCCCATGAAAGTGATAATTCAAGATCTTTTCGCCGATGGATATGTTGGGAAAGGGTTCCATTATTTAGGAATAAATTCATAAACAAGTAACAGATAGTTGGTCTCCAAACAACAACCCAATAATTTGACAATGTTTCTATGATTAATTTGGGAAAGAATGACAACCTCATTAATGAATTGCTCAATTTGGCTTTTATCGATTCCTTTCGACTTTTTAACTGCAACTATGTGGCCATCAGGTAACATTCCTTTATAAACTGTGCCATAGCCCCCTTGACCAAGAAATCTGCTTTTGTTGTAGCTGTCTGTTGCCCTTTGCAGTTCCTCTGCAGTGAATATATTTGCTTTCTCACTACTTCCACAAGATGAGAATTTTTCTTGTAACAAGAAGCCACCGTTTTGCTTGAACAATTTTTCCTTCTGAATTCTGTCTTTTCTTTTCTTTAGGAACTGATATAACTTGTAGCCTAAAAGAAATAGACACAAGAATCCCATGCCAATGCCAATACCTGAAGTAAAGAATAAAAAATTGATCAAACTATATGAAATCTGTGTAATTCTTTCTGTAGTACTTTAGTTGACAGACTAATCTAAATTAGACCTTCATTGATCATATCTAGAAAATTTAACTAGTAAATGTGTGTGTGATTTTGGTTATCCTTGGAGAATTTGCGGATAGCCTAATTTGATTTTGGTTAAAAACATATCTTGAAGACAATTTTGGGATTGTATGTCCTGATTCCAATGAGTGCAAAATAGCTAGATTCTGTGAGCATGCTTAGACATATAGAGAACGCAATTTTCCTTTCTTTCTGTGAGGTTTTGATACTAGATATAAGGATATTAATCACTGATTATTGGTTACTATTGATATGGGATGTGACTACTTAATTACTCCAACCAATTGAGTTTGTTTCTTCAAGACAACAGCTAGCTAATACACACAAACACATACATAGAGAGAGAGAGAGAGAGAGAGAGAGAGAGAGAGAGATACCTAATAGAGCAATCCATTTGTCCGGAAACTTTCTCGGATTGGTTTTGCAGCCGACACCATCTGCAGCAAAACCATTAGGACAGTTGCAAAAGAAACTACCCGGATTTGTAGTGCAAGTTTTGCTTTCCAGAGGAACCAGAATAGGTGTAAATGGATAGATAGTGCTATTCTGTGACAACATGTTTGCCTCTAATACGCTCCACACACTCACCCCAAAAGCCTCTACAATTGATAAAACTGTATCATTTCTTTTCACCATATAATCGAGCAAGGAGATGACTCCATTCTCCATCTGATTCTCAGTTGGGCAAGCACATCTCACTGGAACCGTCAGCTCTGTGCCCACCGGAATATCTTCAATATTATAGTAGTTTTGACCAGTCAGTGCCTGGCAAGTGGTAAGGCCTTGGTAAGTATCCTTTGCTATATGAAAATATGTATCTGATTTCTTGACTGTGTAATGAGCATAGTACTGGTAGATGGTGCCAGAACATAAGCATGTAATTGGAACTGTAGACAACTTATCAGCTGGAATGCTGTCGAAAATATTTGAGACATTGTTTATTGAAGCAATGAGGGAGGCTTCGGATCCAAGCAAATCGGCAATTCTTTTGGCAGTGTCATAGGGTGGTTGGGACCTGAAGGTTACATAGGATTTGCATGACTGTAGAGGACGATTGCATAGGTACCCTTTTGATATAGAAGGGTCGCCAGTGCAATTGAGCTGTGAATTGTTCAGGTAAGCTTGTTGGCAATGTGTTGAGTCATAAAACAAACATAGAAACAGGGCTATTGAGAGTGTAGAATGAAAAGCTCTCCATTGATCATTTGAGTTTCCAGACAGTTCAAATGAGTTTGGCTTGCTTTTCTTATTTCTTATCAAGGGACATACATAGTCAAACTTAAAAGTGTCAATTTTCATATGCAAAGTGGAAACATTGGGAAGCAGTGTATCAAGAGAAAAACTATCGGCAGCTACAGCAACAAGGATACACTCATTTGGTTGCTGTCTCAGGATGGTGAATAATCTGTAAAAACTGCCTACTGGGCGCTAGTTTCTGAATTCTACAATTGCCTTCCAAATTGCTCTAGTGCTGAAACTTCAAACAAGCTGTGGAATAAAATTTGGAAAATTCAAGTCCCAAGCAAAATTAGACATTTCAAGTGGCGTGCTGCCAAAGAGTCTCTCCTGACCAAGCAAAATTTATTCGAACGGAATGTCCTCAAGGAAAATCAACGCAGTTACTATGGGGAACATTTAGAAGATTGCTTACATGCCTTATGGCTATGTGACCGAGCTCTTATCAGTTTGGTGGTCAGAAATTAACTTCCTCTATTTCTATCAGAAAAAGTTTAGATCGTTTGTTGAATTGGCTAGTACAGTGATTGAACAAGCTCCTTCTCTCAAAGTGGCATTATTTTCTATGATTACCTGGTGCCTTTGGCAAAGAAGAAATAGAATCAGAGAAAAGCAACCAACATGGGCTTTGACCGAAGTGGCATTGAAAGCTAAGGAACTACTCAATGAATTGCTCGACGTGCAACGAAAATCTCTTAGAGATGGGCAACCGGGGAGTCCAGTTAGGTGGAACCCTCCAAGTGAAGGAATGTACAAAGCAAATTTTGATAGATCAATTTTCTCTGAGCTCTTCCTAGCTGGTATTGGTGTGGTGATTCGGGATGCCTATGGGAATGTAATAGCGGCCCTTAGCCAAAAAATTCGGCTACCTCACTCAGTAGATTTGGTGGAAGCCTTGGTAGCTACTAGGCAGTAAGTTTTGCTAAAGAATTCGCATTTCTAAGGTGGAGTTCGAAGGAGATAGTCATAGAGTTGTCACAGCTATCAACAACCAGGCGCCATCAAAAACAATGTTTGGTCATGTTATTGAAGAGATTTGATTGCTATCAGAGGTTTTTCTTAAATATAGCTACAAACATATAAAAAGGGAGGGCAACCAGCTTGCTCATTCTCTTGCTAGAAGAGCATTTTTATCTGCAGATCTTAATGTATGGGTAAAAGATCTACCGTTTGAGTTGGATTCTATATTCCAAGCTGATTTAGTTCATTTATAAAATACTAATAAGTTTCCCGTGCGATGCACGGATACCGTTGTAATGTTTTATGTAAATTTATTTTTGAAAAATATTATACATATATTATAGCATATTTATTATAAAACTTTGTTATTAATGAGTTCATCATAAAAAGTAACAAATATAAATTGCACACATATATCTATTATAATTATTTTGTTCAAGTAATGAGCAATAATTAAAACAACTTGGAGTAATATTGTATAATATAAGTTGATAAAAGCATATTAATTCATTCTATATTACTAATTTTTATTATATGATGTAATAAAAAGCTTTATTACGAAATCTTTTTTTTTTTTTTTTGGTTTCTTCAATCTTTGTTATTGCGGTATGGTGATGCTTGTTATCATTATCAGTTTCTCCATCTTCAACGTTTGAAGTTTAGTTCATCCATATTTATTCAAATTTTGAGCTTTCATCATTTTTTTCCTTTTGTTGCATCATTTGTGTTAATCACTAATGAATTGGCATCGAGAGACTCTTGATTGGATCTTACAAAGTTTGGATTTTGTTGCTAAGATTTTTCATAGTATTTTTTAAAAAATTAAATTTCAATGATTTTTCAGTTTTTTGTAAATATTTTTATTTTTTGATTTTTGTTAATTTTGGAATAGTGCAGCAAAAAGAATTAATATAGCATATTGAATTGTGTATTTTTTTTTTCTTCCATACCTTTTTATCATTTGAAGGTGCATCAAAAATCTTAGCAACTATATAATTTTCAAAACCATCATTTAGATTGAATTCATTCAAATGAAGTAGAGAAATCCATTTTTTTCCTAATTTTTTTTTTCAAATCTCGTGGGATTCGTTCTCCAATATCAATATTTTTACAATAATTTAAATAAGTAATACCTCAGTTTATTTTTCAGCAAGATCTCTTGTAGATTCATTTAGGATTTTCTCAGCATCTCGATCAAATATCACAAAATTTGTTTTGTTAGGATCATGTTTTTTACCATTCCTATCATTGAATTCTTTTAGAGAAAATATTAAGTTAATGACATTTTGTGAGATAGTACATGATATTTATTAGACTTTTTTGTTATTATAAATTTTAGAAATATGCACTTGTCAATTATTTCAGCAACCTCAGGAATCTTAAGATTTATATATATTTTTGTTGCACTGGTCAATGATAGAAATTTGTCTACATAAATTGCATAGAACATTATTAATAGACAAAAGCATATTGAATTGAAATTGGGGAAAAATGAAGACATGATTTCATGCGAATGAGATTTTCTAGAAGTATCATCTATACGTGGGGGAGGAAGAAGAGAATTTATAAGAGGGTAAGAGTTTTTGCTTTGATTTACATGTGAGAATGGTCAAACTTGGGTCATAATATGTAAGGTAAGAACTGTGCTTGAGTTTTTCATAATGTTTGGTCTACTTTTAAAAAGTAGTCCATTTTATAGTGAACAAATTTTGGTCTAATAGGTCTCATTGTCAAGAACAACCCCATATTTTATTTAATAGTAAAAAGAAGTTACTATGATCTATTGGGTAACAGTAAAAAAAACTTAATAAAAAGAGGTAAAAAATGCTAAATTTATATAATGGTAAAAATAAGTTACTATAATTTATTGGGTAATGGTTTAAAAAACTTAATAAAAAATGTAAAAAAAATGTTAAATGCAATATTAGAATGCCACGTGGCAGAACCTCATGCACTCTCACATGAGGTCTTTGCTTTTATATATACTAGTCGCTAACCCGTGCGATGCACGGAAAAGATACTTTGAAATATCTGTTTAAATACATTATATTCTCAATCTTTTCAAAAGAACACACATGTTAACAACTTCTATCCTTTTCAACTTCATTACAAAAATATGGGCAACTTGTTTTGGAGAGAGAGAGAGAAAGAGATTGTACCTATCAAAGTATCTGTTTAAACTCCTCTATTAAAAATATCCATCCATTGGATTCATAATAATGCCATAGTCCCTACACAATAAACCATATGCTCTAACCCTTTGATTGCAGTGATCCTTTAATGACCACTACTTCTGCCATTAAAGGATCATTCGAATTAAATTTCTTTGTGCAAGCTTTAAGATAAGATTGCATTTCATCTCGAGCTGCTACCCCCAAAATTGAAGCACCTCGACATTTAAACTTGATTAGTCTGTAAACCAAAACATTTATGTCATATTGCTACATTGCACATAAATATTTTTAATTACAAATTATCCTTGCACAAAAAGATCATTAAAAGTACTTAATCTTAGCATGATTCTTCATGTAATATAGCAAAGAAACCATTGGTAGATTATCCAGTTCTCTCCAACCATCTTATGGGTCTGTGTATTTATATTACAAATCATTTAACTTGCCTTTATGCTGTAAACTTGTAGTTGTTTCTTTCTGCAGATTATGTATGAATAAATGTTACAATTATCTACTTCCTTATAGCATGTTCTAATCAGATCAACCACACCATGGATCTCAAAGAAGGTGGTATCCTTGACAAATGAAAACAATAACTTGGAAAATGCCCTCATCTCTTATAAACTAATTTTCATTATTGTAGTCTAAACATACATTAACAACCAAGATAATCAGTAAAGCAAATGAGAAACTAATAAGCTACTTAAAAAACTTCTAGCTTAGTTGAGTATTCTCTGCACTTAATTTTGTGTTATTTCCCATTTCCAAGTCATCCAAAGAAGCTGTCCCATTAGTGAACAATTCTTCCATTACTTATAAAAATTGTTTAAAGAAGAAGAGAAAGAACTAAATTGTACTAATAACATGCTGCTAAGTCAACAAAGTTTTTAAAGGTACCACATAGTTCAACTCCTTCCACATCTTGGATTAGTTTGATAACATTATATAAATAAATTATGAACAAAGCACGAATGTAATGATTGATTGATGTGCACCGAATCATACCCAACATATAAAATGGAAATTTAAATTTATTTTTCTACCTATTAAAATCTACTTACAAATCACTCTAAGACAATTCCTTTATTCATGTCAAGGATTTTATAAACGATTTGCAATTATGATACATCATATTTCTAGCCAACTAATTTGTAAAGTTAATTTTTATCAACTGAATGTGTCCATTATATTAATGGCTGTGACTAACAAATAAGGAGTACTAAATAGTTGAACCCATTTCTCTGCAATCTCTATGTTCTCCCTGTATCCATCTAACTTCTACACAATAATCTACACATAAACCTCTCATAAATTAATTGATTTACCTAATAAAGCTGGAGGTTCTGAGATCAGTCCATAGACATCCTAATTTTTTAAAGGTATTAGAAATAATGCATTAAGACACGGAAAACAAAAAGCACAATATTATAGAAAGTAAATTGACCTTCCTCACTATGGTGAAAAAAGCATTCCACGCTCCAAAATAACGTTGAGGCACCCAAGGCAGTAATTTTCCTTCAGATTAAAGTTCAACTTTGACAATTTGCAATCCACACAACAAAACCAAATAAAAAAGAAGAAGAAAGGACCATTAGATAGTAAATAATCAAGTTGTGTCTCTCTTCAATAACTACTTAAAACCTAAAAGACAAAACATTAAGGAAAAATCTTAAAGAGACAAACTAACCCTTATTTTATGGACCATAAAAAAAGGAAGAGGTTTTTTTCCCCCACATTCTTTAGATAGTTTGTCATAATTTTTGAGTAATGTATTGGCCAAGTCCAATGCAACCTCCATATATTGTTCAAAGAAGAAAAATAAAGGCAAGAGAGATAGAGAAAGGGAGTACCTTCAATGGCTTTCAAATTTGGTAGTTATTCATCAATGTCACCACCTTTTCTTGTGCTTTGGCATTGTTGCCCTCAATTCCTACAAAAAAAAATCAAATGCACTCAATTTGCATAGAGTAAGAAATGCAAAATATTAAGTACTCTAAATGGTATAATGGATTCTGCACAGTGACCTTGTCTAATCATATCAAAATATGCCCAAAGGATCTAGAAGCCAAGAGAAAGTAGTAAAATTAAAAACTTTCACCCTTGACCATAACACTGCTTGCTTTGTAAATCAATTTGTTGTATTCAAATGAAAATATTAAATTAACGGGTGTGATGCTCTCAACTTAGCTATGGCAGCCATCCACAATCTTTGGCAAGGAATTAATATGGACTATAATAAGAGAACCATAACTATCTTTAACAATAATGCCCAAACCTACATAATTGGTGGCTTTTCAAAAAAGGTCAGCGCCATATTCATTTTGAGATGAGGAGAAATAGGTGGCTGCCATTGCCATGTTTTAGGAGCTGCAGTTGTTGGCTAACATTGCAAAACCTAAATAGTTACTGGTCCTGGATTGAAATTTTCATATAAAAAAAATCCAAATTGCATAGAAAAATTCCTAATTTTTGCAATTGAAAATAACCCCCTCCCCCCAAAAAATGATTAATTGCAACTGAGAAACTCAAACTTATAATTTGCTTGGCTGACATGTTCAGAAAGTGACCAGGTCCTTTGCATTGAAATAGCATCCATGAGGTTTAGAACAAACCACCATCTAAAATCTCACTTGCAATGTTATATCAAGTAGCAAATGAAGGACTCATGAAAAAAAAAAAAAAAAAAAAAAAAAAAAAAAATACGATTTGTTAATTTGATGGACCCAACTTACCAAAGTTGGCAATTGAATTCCCGATGAAAACTTGTTAGGCCTAACCTTTCAGAAGCCAATCAACATTGAACAATTTGCACTAATGGTTGAATTTAAGGAAAATAATGGTTCTGGGGAATTAAGATGTGAAATACCCAAGATGAAATGATTTATCATATAACTAAATAGGCTTCAAAGATTGATAAGTATGAAGAGGACATTACCTGTACTTTAAGAATTGGAGGTAGAATATGCACAACCATACCAAATGGTGGATTTGATTTTAAGGCATGCAAGTGCTTTGTGGTCAACTTCACATCCAATTTCTATTACAAATCTCAACCACATCCTACATGAAATTCACCTGAACAAAAAGCAGCCAAAACACCAAAACATTTACAAATTCCTATAAAGTATATGCACCCTAAAAACCAAAAATAAGAAGGTAATCAACACTGGATCCCTTCACTTACTAACCCAACAACTTTTGAGTGTAAATATGCTTTATTAACAAAAAATTAAAAATAATAATAATTCCCAAAGCCAAAGTTCACCTATAGAAAAAAAAAAAGCGAAAACCATTCAAATGAAACCCAAATAACTCAACATAACAAAGTTTTCAGCCTTTTGAGGGAGAGAAAGTAACAATTAGATAGCAAGGACCCAAGGCCACATACAAACCCAATTGGAAAACACAAATGGAATATACCAATATGAATATATATGTAGAGCTTACATAGTTCAATATCACATACATATACTTGAATAAAACCACAACATTAAAAAGAAAACCAAATTTCCAAAGAACTAATATTGATATCACAATTGACAACAAAATTTAAAAGAAATATGTAAATAGCATTGCACGTGCATAAGCAATTGGGTTCCACACATCCAATCCAAAGTTTAGTTTAAGCATTTCTTCAAACACTTGTGCGGCATTAAGAAACCAAAGAAAAAAAATAGAATTCCAAAAATTAAGAAACTAAATAAAATAACAATATGCCAGAATTGAAAATCCAAAAGGATTAAAAAATGAAACGTGGATGTTCCAATACCAAAGAGAGAGAGGGAGAAAGATTAGGTATTGTTGTCATGATGTACCTTTCTCTGTATTCATCTAGCCAATCTAATTGCTAGATGATTTTGTTGAAGCTCTTGGTGATGAGCTCTTTAATTGTGTAGTCATGGCACTGCAAGGTTGAAAGCTAAGTAGAATGGAAAACTTAAAAACAGAACTAAAAGACACATGGAGACAGTAAAAAATTCACCTAGCGTCTGCCTTTGGTTTTTCTGAAACGGCAGCAACTGAAAGGATTGGAACATCTGGAGGAAGGAAGAGCCGTGACAATAAAAGAGGGAGAGCCCTGGCATTATGAATCTGAAGTATAAACTCTGAAGATTTGAAACTGTCTATGGAAGAGAGAGAGGCAACCGTTAGCAAGCTTGAAACCGTGAAACAGGGGTAAAGCAAAAGGCGGGGAGATAGAAAGGGGTTTTTGCCGTTAAAAATTAGAAACCATTCGGCTGGGTTTGGGCTTTGGACAACATATAGGTCTGGGCTTCATGCTATTCATCATTAATGAGAGATTCATGGCTATAATTAAAGCTATAAAGTTTGGGCTTTATGGTGGAGATAAGGTTAGGAATCATTTTTCTTTTATTAGTATTTTAAAATTTAGGAAAAGCATTTTAAATTATAAGAGAAATTCAGAATTTAAAATTTAGGAATAGCATTTTAAATTATAAGAGAAATTCAGAAAAATTGTTGGTAATGACATGGCTGCTGATGTGGCTCAATGAGAGTGTAGCAACATTAAATACTACGTTTCAGCTTTTAGTATTATATAGACTAGTGTTAAACCCGCGCAATGCGCGGGGTCATTTTTACTTATTAAAAGACAATGAAATACATTAAAATTCTTCTAGGGCATGTTGTCTAAGTTAACTGATTGTTAAAATAAACCAACTTTAAACTGTGAAACTTTAATTACGGAAACAATATTTCATAACAATTCTAAAATAGCTGTATAGAACAACTTAACATAAAAATGATACACATAAAAAATCAATAGATAAATATATGTGGTACAAATGGATAAATATAAGGTTTGTCAAGCAAGATGAGGTTTGGAAAAAAATAGAAGTCTATCTACATCTTGTGATAGTGACAAAGACACAGCAGGTATTGATAAGGGTAATTTCTATCTTCACCTTCTGATCATGATGAAAAAGCAACCACCAACAACCTGTTATCATATAGCAGGTCAACTTATTATGATATAGGACATTAAGGGAAATAATTAATAAATCAACCAAACAATAAAACATACGTACAGACACATAAACAAAAATGGAACTCTAACTAAATTGTTTTAACTTCCTTAGACAATGTGACTCAAGCCACAGCAAACCCTTACATGTAAATTAATGGGGAGGGGGGGGGGGGGGACCCAATGACAATGACATTTCACAGTAAAGATTGAATAATTATAAAAATGGAAAATAAATCAATTAATTATGAAATTTAAATGTTACTCCAAAAAATAAAGCCTAAAGCCTCATCCTTGGACTTGCTCACGGTCCTTGGTGTAAATAAACCTTCTCACGGTTTCAAAAATGTTCTTAAGTACCTCTTCATTTGATTTTTGAATGCCCTTACAAACACAAAATGTCATTAAGCAGCATTTAGAAATTCACCCAGTGAAAGATTTTAAAATTCTGTACTTTGAAAAATTAAATCGAAATCTTACAAACATGAGAATGTACTTAGTGACTCTAATGGAAAACACTTGAACACATGACTAACCCACCAAGATAGCAAAATATTGTAACAAATTAAGATGCATCAGACATGAAAAAGCAAGAAACTAAATGCATAAGAATGGATAAATAAGAAAGGATAACGCATTAAAATTTAAAACAACAATTCCATAGCTAAAGAGTAAAGGGTTCCTCAAATTGTTCATATTATTAACGTATAAAACAATGAACAGTATCACTTCCCTAATGTTATTTAGGATATAACAATGAACATTATAAAGAAAAAGAATTTAGTTTAAAAGTAAATTAATTTTAAAATTAAAAATAAAAAACAATCGTATAAAACAACTTAAGCAATGATCTTAGCATGGTCTGCAGACTTGTGAAAAAGGGGTATTTAATCCAAACCTAATCCACAATGTATATTGTGGGTTCTTGGTCCATGAGAGGCAATATGCAAATCTACAAAATCACCTCCATAAAAACAGAAAAGGGGAGAGTTTAAAATGAATGATTATGTAGTAATCATAACTATTCTGTTTAGATGGAGAAGAATTTTAAATGCAGTCAACCTCCTGCTTCAAGTCTTTAAAAATTACAAAATCATAAATGCACACAATACAAAACAAACATCAACTTATTTGATATATTTGTAATAAAAATAGTATGAAGTATTTACGTCTATACAATGCTCTACTTACATCTACACAACATTAACATTTTGTTCATAGCATTTACCTATTTGTAGCATGGGTTCTTGGTTTATGATAGGCAATGTGGGCATGTAAGATATACTTGGGTGCAGGCAAATTTGCAAAGTCACCTACACAAACACCAAAAGAGAAAAAAGAAAAGAAAAGAAGAAAAAGAGAGAATTTAAAATGAATGTTTGTGTGGTAATCATATTTGTTCAGTTTGGACAGAGACGAATTCTAATTGCAGGTCCAGTCCCCTCTTCCTCTGAGTCTGTAAAATTTACAAAATAATAGATGCAACTCAAGCAAACACCAACTGATCTGATTTGTCTATGATAAAATTAGAATGAAGAATATATGTTGAGATTATGCTATTCCTTTTTATTTATTTCACAAATTAATGGCTTTCCTAATACTTGAACAACTTAGAATTTTAAAAAGAAAAAAAGTGAGGATCAACCACAACAGAGTAACAGCTTTCCTTAGTTTTTGAAAAGTTGGTCATCTCCTACAAATGTTTGCAGTTTGAATGTCTTAACTGCAAATGTTTTCCTTGTTCATGGCAGTCAATTGTTATTTGACTAATACCATTTTGCACTCCAATTTTCTTTGATTGAACAAAGACATAGAGAAAATGATAAGATGGAAAGAATGACATTAACACATTGAGATGTAAGCAAGATCTACCTAAAAAACCCCTAACCATAACTACAATTAAGCAAAATACATTAGGTTAAAATTACAACTGAGTTCAAAACTGGAATCACAAATATTACATCACTTGAATTTCATGTTGATATAAATTTTAGGATACTCAGAATATCCTTGGAAAAAACCGAAAATTTAAAGGAAAATATGGTATAAATAAACTAAAACAAAAATCCTCCAACAATTATAAAACCATAACCTAAATATAGAATATTAAATCTCACATGATCTAAAAGAAAACAACAAATAAAGTAAATAACAAAAGGGTACAATGAAACGAAATTGAGAACTGGTTACCTTTGTTTCACTTTTTAATTCTTAGCACCAAACAGATTGCCAATCTAATTTTAAGAATGGAATACAATTTTAAAAAACTATAAAACCGAGCATTGTAAACAATCAAATCAACAGTTAAAAATATTTTAAGAAATAAATCTCTATCAAAACCTAGAAGTAAATAACATTATACTTTCAAATTTCACAGTTTTAAAAAAGTGACAAATCCTTCAGATTTTTTCAAACAGAACCACTTAGGAGAAGCAAATGTAGTCAAATGTATTCAATAAACTGTATCAATAGGATCAAGTTTCCAAATCAAAGTAACAAATGACGGAACCACTGATGTTTATGAAAGAAATTTATTAATATACACAAAAATTATAGCTTCTTTTAAACCATTTATTCATAACCAATTCAGATGCGAGCATAACGGTTAGTATTACCTAGGTATAGTCTTCTTGTTCTTCTTCTAGCCATCCTTTAGAACCTTATCACGGATCTGGTGTGGCACCAACATATTTGAGTCACCAATCTCTTCCAAATTAAAACAGATTTCAGTTCCCTTGTCCAATACAGCAAACTTGGAATGAGTTTTTTGCTTCCTAGATCTTCTAGAAAACTTTGTCATTCCACAGTTGCCACATTGCAATGAAATTTTAAATGTTAGACGTGAAATCAATGTCAATGGAAATTTGGAAGCCCTACCAAAAGGTTAGCATAAACAAAGAAACCAAGATTTTGAATCAGAAATTTAACAAAAACCAAATGATAAAAGATACCCATTGTCCCAAAAAAAGAAGAAGAAGGAGATTTAATAATTATAATCACAGATCAGAATTTGGATTTCCAAAAGACATGAATTCAAAAGAACCATTCCCAAAAATACTCTTTGCTCCCTAAGCTAATAGGAAATACCTGTTAACTTACTGTTACATTAAGCAGAATAACGTGTTTTTTCATCTACAGTATAATTTTTCGCTTTTTTAACTGTACATGTGGTATAAGTTTAAGTGGGTATTTATTCTACGTGGCAAAACATGAGACATTTTAATAAACCATCAACTTAATTGTTAGTATTATAACCGGGGGGCATTATTGAAATAATTTGGTTCCTTCCCTTTATATCTACAACTCTGTATCTTTCACTTTTTAAAATTTTGAAATACACAGCAAAAATATGCATGTGCAGAATTTGGGTAGAAGCAAAAAAAAAAAAAAAAAAAAACTTGTAACGTTGAATGCTCATAGTACCAAGACTAAACTGGTTTAAAATGTAAATTCAATGTTCAGCAAGCATTGATTGTTATTTAAGCGGTGTTTTTTTTTTTATTTTTTTATTTTTATTTTTTAATATAGTGAGAGGCTTTCAAACGGTGGTGCAATAGTGAAAGTTAAAATTTTAAGATTACTGAAACGATGTATCATGCAGGTCTTTTAACTTAAAGCTGTAAATAAACTGCATATCAATAATCATGAACATATATAAAACTGATTTAGGAGTAAGTATTGTTTTAAGAAAATAACTCACTCAGAAAAGATGGATTGTGGATGGGAATTTTGAAGACATTTCCTAAAGACATCATCTCTTAATAGAAGCTTAAATATGTAAATATTTAACCAAAAGACTAACATGTGCCAGAAAATCAAATGGCATTTAAAATGATTAGTGTTACTTCTATAAGATTAATAGAATGCAACGTCCGCATCTTAGAATTGAATAAATACCAAAGATTGGCACACACATAGCACATTAAAAAACACACATACATAGGAGAAAAAACCAATACGTCATTTACTCAAAAAAAACTCAGGTGTCAAACGCTTAGAAGCAACAAAAGAAACACCACAAATTTATGCATAAACACCACAAATAACGTATTTGTTAATGTTCTACTTGTCAATTGAAAACAATCCAAAGTTTACTACCAACAACATAGGAGTTATAGCCGTAACTGGAGACTATGCTAACTTCCTTAAATATATGTATCTTTGCCTAAAAAAGTTTGTAATTCCACACCAAAAAAAAAATTTATCTAAGTTATCTTAGACATAGGCTACAAAAATCTAATTCCATCCAAACCAAGAAAAGAAGACAAACTGTAGTTCATCCAAAAACGTTTTCTTTAAAGAACATTATACTTTCAGATTTCAAAATCCAATAATTTCAATCCCCCTTACAAATAACAAAACAGGTAAGAGAGAAAACAAAACTCAACAATTAAAGTTAAATGATTATGTTTAAAGGATTACTAACCATTAAAACTCATGTAGGATTTGATTTGGTGGGTGTTTCCACTGATTTCAACAGATAGGGATGAAAAGGGTTATGATTCAAAATTCCTAAATTGACAACAAACCATAATTGAAGAGAATATTAGGAAAAGAAATTAATACCTCTAACTCTGCTTCTACTTTGATGAAATTAGAGGCTGTAGATTGTAGAAAGATTCCACATCATCTCTACAGAAAAAGAAGTTGAATGATTAAATCGAAAAGAGACGAATTCAAAACAAACCCATTATTGAAAATACTGAATAAAAATAGTCACATATCAGAATTCTGAACCGGTTAGTTTTTTTATATTGAGAAACTTGAAATCAGTGTTATAATGAACCTAAAACCTAGTAAGCATTCTATTTCTTTACAGTTAAATCCCAAAATAATAATAATAATAATAATTCAATTGTAGCAATCTATAAAACATAACAAAAGCAAATATGATTTAATAGGCTTATTGTAAATTAAATCGAGAAAGATAGATTTTGCAAGAAACCAAAAAATCAAATCAAAACCTGACGTAACCCAAATACCTAAACTTTCAATAATTGTACACTAAAATTTCAGATTTGAAAGCATAAAACGTTAATTAAGGGCAACTTTCCTAGACCCATCATCAAACACCTATCAACCATGAACAAACCCCACTTCACCTATATTGGAACTCAAATAATAATTCACATTAAGTAATTTCTTCGCAAACAAACAGAAACTAAACACCAATTCAATAATTAAAAAGAAAACACAAATAGAAAAAGACCTCTCTTTTCGTGAATTTCGCTTCTCCTCCTCGGTCAGTTGGAAAGAAATGCCAAATTCTTTGAATCCTCACCGTACTTCGCATCGGAATCGTCTGCGGTTATAGAAGGCTGATCGGAAGCCTCATCGATTGGTTCTTCCTCTTCTTCTTCATCTTCTTTGAGGCGATCTAGTGGCGTGATAGCAGTAGTAGCAGCGTCGTCATCTAGGGTTTGAGTTGGTCTGATGAATCGGTGGCCATTGTGTGAGAGAATCGAAGATTGAGTAAGAATGGCACCTCTGACTATTCTTGGAATTCATCATCTTATTCTTTATAGGACCTAGATTAGGGAAATATCAAAGCCTGATCAAAATTTCAAACTGAAAAGCGAAAAGAAAAACTTAATTTGAATACCAAAATCGAAACCAATCCAAACAAAATATCAAAACCTAATCCTAATTAATATACAAACTTAAATCGAAGATAAAAACTCACCGGTAGCGGTTTCGGTCTCTCTATCTTCCCCTGCGTGAGAGAGCGGCGATGGGCTATGGTTTAGGGGTTTTGAGAATTGAGCGAGGCGGAGAAAACGACTTCAATGCGGAGGAAGAGGCAAAAAAAAAGAAAGGTTTATCAATGCAGAATCGTGTCAGAGTTCATCGGCTTTCTCTGTTTCTTTCTCCATGTCCCAATCTCATCCTCTATTTCATCTTCTCTCTCTTTCTCTGCTTCTCTCCCCGTTTCCTCGTTGCCTCTCTCCGTCTTTCATCGCCTCTCTCTCTCTCTCTCTCTTTCCGTGTATTATTTTATTTTAACCGGTCATTTTTTTTTGTTATTTATAATGAGAGGTTTTAAACAGTGTGCAGTGTTACCAAACAAACACACCGTACGTTAAGCGGCTTGTCTTTAGGGTTTGCTGAGAAGCGGCATGTATTTTTTTTTTTACATATAGGAACACATTTGATGAACCTATGCCTTAACAAACGCACCGTACTTTTTTTTAAAAGATAAATTGCGTACGTGTCAACATTTTAAGTGGGCATTTTTCCTAACGTGGCAGCACCTAGTTAAAGGCTTCTGCTTTTATATATAGTATTAGATTAGATATATTGATTTTCTTACTGGTTCCTCAAAAATGAAAAAAAGTGGAAACATTGAGGAATTGTATTAAGGCATGACTTGCGTGTGTTTTAGTTGGCTTATAGTCTGTTGTTGATTAGGTCAAACACTGCTTATCTTTATGAGGTGTCTATAGGAATTGTAGTTTTTTTTTTTTTTTTTTTTAAGTGAGAATGTATTTTTGTTTGAGACATGAGATGACTTCTCACTGATCAATCAGTTGATCAATATTAATCTACATTTATATCTATATATAACTAAAAGCTGAAGTATAACATTTATTATTGCTATACTCTTGTTGAGTTACATCAATGGCCACATCATCCACCCATTTTCAACATTCTCTCTCTAATTTTTTTTCTTATTAATTCTTCAACTTAATATTATAACTTTTTATAACTTTTCTCATTTATTTTACCTTTTCATCTCCTGACTAATATTTAACTTAATATCACCACCGCTCACCATTGGTGCGGTGGTCACTCCACAAGTATAAATACTTGTGGGGTGTGGGGGAGGGGCAAGGGCCGGGGTTTAAGTCTCTAAGAGGAAGTTTCACACACATATACACTTAGATTAGGTTAGAGTAGAAATTCTATCTTGTATATATATATATATATATATATATATATATAAATGAGGCGGTATAGCCAGCCAAGCAGTTTATATCAAAATAATGGAAAATACTGAAAACAATACAATTGAAAGTAACGCGGTAGAACCGGCCAAGCAGTTATATCAAAGTACTTGAAAATAAAAGCAGTTATGTTGAACCGTATGGTGGCAGAGCCATCCAAGCAGTTATATCAAAATAATCAAAGTATTGAAAACAGAAGTGTTTATTGAAAGTAGTTCAAAACACTTACAGCAGTAGTAGTTACAAGATTACAGTGATCAAAAGTACAAGGCTTGAAGGCTAGTCATCAATCTAGTTACAAGCTTTGTGAAAAATAGTGGGAATTTCTAAGGGGTAGCTCTCAGACAACTCTGAAGTAAGCTTACAAAGAAAAGTCTCTCATAAAGAAAATTCTCCCAAAGAAAATTCTGTGTTTAACAATAAGGGACAACCCCCCTTAAATAGGCAAATAAAGTAGTGAATAGTAAAAGTGAATAGTGACGTGAATAGTAAAAGTAAATAGTGACGTTTTTACTATTCATATCAAGACCCGTGAGGGGCATCAAAAACAGTAGAAAGCATCAGAAGCGCCTTTTCAGGAGCCAAAAGTATCTTGGCGTGGAGTGCGAAAAGTAGTCAAAAGGAGAATCATCACCAGGTAAATCAATAGTGAAAGTAGAATTATTGGCCTTTTGTGCAGGCTAGGCAAATAGGGAATCAATTTGCTCCTAGATCAGGAGTATCTTCTTCTTCATCATATTCTCCATCATGACTGAACCACTCTTTGGGAAATGGCTGGGGATGAGGGAAATAAGGGCTTGCAGAAATAGAACCCTCATCTGAGCTTTTAGAGGCAGCAGCTTCTTCTTTAATTTTTCTTTCAAGGAGAATACAAAGAGCTTCCTTACTTAAATCATCAAAAGGAGAGCCACTTTTTATAGGTTTGCTGGAAGAAGAAGGAGAATCAATTTTCCTATCATGAAGAGCAGGGGAAAGTTTCCTGGGTAATGGTCTGGAAACATTGTCAATAATATGTTGAACATATCCAAACTTATCCCACCATTTAACATACCAGCACCTGGTAAGGACATCATCATTCTTCTCATATTGCCATTTTAAAATCCAAGGAATTCTGAACTGTTTAACAAAATGGAGGAGAGTAGGGAATTTGGCATTATGAGCATCAGTCCTGAAATTGCTTTCAAAAGATCTAAAAGCAGTTAATAATGGTTAAGGGAAAATATCAGTAACAGGACCAAACTGAGTCCACCATCTGTTGAACCAGAGAGGTAAAGTAGTGCCAGCATCAAACTCTTTGTCAAAGTTAACAAACCATGAATGAGTCATTGTTTCATTCTGGTGAAGCATGAATCAGAACCAAGCAGTAATATAATCATAATAGGAGTATGGAACAGAGGATCTTGTCAACCTTCTTAAAAAGGCAGGGGAGGGGCCCCATTCTCTTTCAGAAATGAAGTTCTTAATGTAAACACTGTGGTAAATAATTTTGGATTTATCAATGAGATCATAAATTGTTTTGATCAATACAGCATCTTCCTGATGCAAAATCTCTGAATAATATTCTAGCTTTTTATCAAAATGTTCCGGAATCCAATGGAACAATGGAGGGAAATAAGATCTGGCAATTTGGAGGGGGTTCCTAATTGTAGACCTATTTGGTTCAATAAAAAACAGATTTTGGAAATATTGTTTTTTAACATACTGGGCAGTATTGGCTTTCTTGGGGTAAATAGTCTTGACTGGTTGGTGAACAGGGGTCAAAGCATAAGGATCATAGGCTGAGGCCAAAACAGAAGAGTAGTTTGGCTTAGGAATTGTTCCTAAGGGAGTAAAACGGTTAACAATTTCGGAAGAAGAGACTGGTTCTTTTTTGACTAACTGAGGTTCAACAGGGTTTTTATCCTTAGATCTTCTACCCGCCATTGGAATTCTGCAGGAATTCACGAGTAAGAAAATCAGGGATGCTATTTTGAGATCCTTTGATATAATCAATAGTGAAATAAAAAACACTTAAAATAGCTTGCCATCTGGCAAAAATATGTTTTGAGGCAATATTTTCAACATCTTTTTCAATAACATATTTAGCACTTTTGCAATCTATACGTAATAGAAACTTTTGGTTTAATAAATCACTTTGAAATTTTGAAATACAGAGAACAATAGCTAAAATCTCTTTCTTTATAGTACTATAATTTAGTTGTGCAGCATTCCAGACTCCAGAGTAGAAACGAACTATTTGTTCTGGAGAATCTGGGGTGACTCTTTGTTTCAGAATGCCTCCATAGCCAACATCAGAGGCATTAGTTTCAACAATCTTGAAGGCATTAACAGTAGGAATACCGAGACAAGGCAAAGTCTTGACATGAGATTTGATTTGTTTAACAATAGAAGTATGGACATCAGTCCAAGGAGGAGGATTATTTTGCAACCGATCAAAGAGTGGTTTGCATTGCTTTCTCAAATCTTTGTAGAAATCAGCAACATAATTTAGAGAACCAAGAAATCTTTGGAGTTGGGTTTTATCAATGATTTCATCAGGGAATTTATCTGCAAACTGAATGGCTCTATCAATAGGATGGATTTGACCTTCAGAGATGTTATATCCAAGAAATCTGACTTTGGTTTGGAACAGCTTTATTTTCTTAGCAGAAACAACAAGACCATTTCTTTTTATAGTGTCTAGAAACGAGTACAAATGTTTCCAGTGTTCATCAATAGAGTTGGAGAATATCAAGACATCATCAATGTAAACAATGGTGAAATGACTGAAAGAGTTAAATATGTCATTCATAATATTCTGGAATTCACTAGGGGCATTTTTTAAACCAAAAGGCATAACATTCCACTCATAGTGACCAAACGGAGTGGTGAAAGCAGTTTTGTATCTTTCTGCTTCATTGATTTGGACTTGCCAAAATCCAGACTTCATATCAAATTTTGAGAAGACAACAGCTTCACTCAATCTATGAACTAAATCATTCTTGTTAGGCATAGGGTACCTAATCCATTCTAAGACTTTGTTCAAAGGTTTGTAATTAATAACTAAGCGAGGAGTTCCTCTCTCGAGTTCGGCATTTTTCTGGACATAGAAAGCAGCACAAGACCAGGGGGACTTGCTATTCCTAATCAGTTTTTTCTTGAGCAAATCATTTATTTCATTTTTACAGAATTCAACAGTTTCAGCATTCATTTGAATAGGTCTAGCCTTGGTAGGAATATTTTTCTCATTAAAATCTTTAACATAAGGCAGATCAACAATATGTTTCTTCCTATGCCAAAAAGCATTAGGAATATCAGAACAAACATCATTCATCAGGATTTTCTGAAAATTATCAATTTTAGACTGTAATAATTTATCAGAAAGCTGTTCAACAATTTTTTTGTACTTAATTTCTTGTTTAAGGAAACTAAGATGCTTGACTTTAGCATGAATAAGATTAAAAACATCATTATCAGTATTTTTTGAACAAAATTTGAATTTCACTTTCAGTCCAAAAGGATCAGTAGTAATCCCATCATGTTCAACAAGGAAAGGATACAAAGAAGCAATAAAAGGCAATCCAAGTATCACTCTATCAGTCATGTTTTTAACAAGCACAGAAGGTATCTTAAAACAAACATCATTATGGCAAACATGAGCATTACTCAATTCATACTTGATTTTCATTTGCGTGCCATTAGCAGATACCAATTTTTCAGTAGATTTTTCAAAATATTTGGAAGGAATCAATCCTTCTTGGATGCAGTTAATATCAGCACCAGAATCAATCATGGCAATAGTATCAAAAGCATAATCATGTGAAACAACAATTCTAACTTTAGTAAACCATTTCGGAGGCATCATATGTTTAACAAGAGCAAGTTGATTATCATTCCAAGTAATAAGATTATCAGAAATCAAGTTATCAGAAACATTACCAGAAGGAGGAGTTTGTTGAGAAGATCCTTCTCCATCTTGGTGCCCATCATTATCAGACAAATCTTTATCCAAATTTTTATCAATTTTAAGAATTAACAGTTCTTGTTTAAGATCAACATTGTCTTTTTTAATATTTTTGACATCATTTTTTAATTGAATTATCTCTTGTTTAACATTTTTGATTTCTTTTTGAAGATCATTAACAGTTATTTCTTTGGATTTATTTTTATTAAATCTTTCTAGAGTTTCTTCAAAGTTAATAGGAGCTTTGAGTTTTTTAACAGTTTTGTCTCTTGTTAAGTTTTGTTTAAACTTATCAAGGAGTTCTTTTTGAAGCATAGAGTTTTCAATTTTAGCAATAGTGGTTAATAACAGATGTTCTTGTTCTTCTTCTTTTGTTAAAACATTAACAGATTTCATAGCATTGCAACAAGATCCTTTACATCCAAATCTAATATTAGGAGTGCCAGAAGAATCGCAAGACTGACAAGACGAATCTGATGAGGAGGAGAAGTCCTCTTCAAAAGACTCACTTGAAACAGCAGATTCAAGAATCTGAAACAGTTCATTTTGATCATTATCATTAATGTTTAACATTTTTAACTTGTTTTTCAGTTTGCCAGGCTTTTGGGTACAGTCCTTACTGAAATGACCAGATTTGCCACAGTTAAAGCACTTACCTTTACCCGACCTTTGTTTAACATGTTTTCTAAAAGCAGGTTTCTTTTCAGAATAATAATCATTGGGTTTAACAAAATGAGATCTGTATCTTTTATGCTTTTTATGGGAATAACTTTTGTAAACCTTATCATGTTTACTTTTTCCTTTTTGCCTGGAAGGGGCAATAGGAGGTAAACCATACTGTTCACAGAAATTACCCATTTCATATATAGCTTTCTTTTTATTTTTTAATTGTTGTCGTAAATATTTTTCATCATTACACATGTTAATACCAAGTTTTTTAATAGTACTGAAAATATCACCATAAGTCAAATTATCATAATCAATAGAATCACTTTTACCCATTAGTTCTTGTTTTACCTTATGAGCAAAGATAGGAGGAAGGCCATCAATAAACTTCTCTTTCCAGTAAGCTTTTTGGGAATCATTCCGAAGCATAACCCTGGAGAGAAAGACATCTTGGTACCATCTATAATCAGACATAGTAGGACATTTCAAATTATTCAGATAATCAGAAATGCGAGATGAAATATTAGATGGAGTACCAACAAAATGTTTGAGTATGGTATAGACCAAGGTATTGACACCATCAGGGATACCTCGACCAATATCTTCATCAAAAATAGGCATGCCATCATCATCTTTTTTAACAGAATGTTTAATAAGTTCTCTAGATTCTTCTGTGAGATGTTTATCCCACCAACCACGAAGAGAACCAGAAAATCCAATGACAAGCAAGTTAACAACATCAGGATGATCAAGATCATTATGATTGTTCATGTCTGCAAAACCAACCATAGACATGTGAGCAAGTTTGTTAATAATTTCTTGTTCAGACAAACCATCAATATTCCATTCATACATTTTATCAGCAGAAACAGAAAATTGAGTTTGAAAAGATCTTTCTTCAAACTGCATATCAGGAGGAGTAAGTTTTGGATACCAGTTTTTTGTAAAAGACATGGAATTGGGTTTTCCAATGAATCTTTTAATTTCTGGTTGTAAATCATCAAAAGCATTTTCATAAGAAACATAAGAAGATGATTCAGAATCTGTTGTTTCTTCAAAAACAGGTTCTTTTTCATTTCTTGAAATAGCACAAGCAGTACTTTTAGATGCAGAAGCCTGCTCGGTTTTAACTTTTAAATCAGAAAGCATTTTTTCAACTTTATCAAGAGTTGAATTTTGGGAAGCAACTAGATCAACAGTTTTACTCTGAGAGGTTTTGAAATTAATTTTTTCTCTTTGATCGTTCAAATCAATCAAAGGAATCTCAGGTTTTGGAGCAACAGTTTTTTGAACAATTTTTTCTTCAATACGGTCAAGCTGTTGACCAATGATATGCAAAGATTCATTAGCAAAATTGTTTTGTTCAATAATAGCAGAAACAGGAGTTTTATCATCAGCAATTTTGAAAGGAGAAGCTTTCACTTCAGCTTTCTCATTACCACTTTGGCAAGTGATCAAAACAGTTTCAAGAGGAGGGTGACTAGACCGTACAACGGTTTTGTCAGGTTTAACAAAATTAGATTTTCTAATAACATTTAAATAATTAGTATGAACATCATTTTTTGAAACATAATAATTTTCAAGATAATCAAAAAACAAAATATGTTTTCTTTCTTCAACCATTTTTTCTTTCCATTTTCTTTTGACTCTGTCCTTTTCAGACTGATCAAAAGTATCTTGGTAATATTTCCTTTTGGGACGATTCTTTAACAACATAAATTCATTATATAGAAAAACCATATCATATTCAAAAGGTTCGAGTCTATTAATAACTCGTAATGAATTATGAAAAACAGGGGTTTCAATAGGAGGAAAATCAGTAGCAGAAGGAGCATCAGATTTTGCATCATCATCATCATTAGTATTTTGAGTGTCATCAAGAGGAAAATCAGTTTTGGTTGAATAAAAAGCATTGCTAACTTGGGAATTGTTGCTAGCAACTCCTTTTAGCTTTAAATCTTGTTTTCGAAAATTCTTTTTCAAAAACTCATCAATTTCATGATCTCTTTTTGCAAGACTTTCAGATCCAGCAAAGGAATGTCTTCCTTCGTTGATTCTCAAAGGCTTGTTTTTAGATAAACAAGTATCATCATCAAAATGTATTTTAACAGTACCATCAGCAAATTGTTGAATATGAGTGAGATCAAGTTCATCAAAAATAGGTTTTAAAAGTTTAACATGAGGTGTTTCTTTTTTCAAAGTCCATTCTTTAGGAAGAGTAATGTCATCCCATTTAATCATTTTAGGAACACGGATTCGAGCATCAGGAGTGGAACATTGAATTAACATAGTATTACCAGCAGGGTCTCTATCTTTAGAACAAGGAGTTAATTGAGAGCCAAGCAAACGATAGTAAATACGGTAAATAAGAGCAAAAGGTCTACTACCATCATCCATATCATAACCAGATGTCAATACGTTCAAAGTTAAAGCTTTAACAATATTAGGGTCATCTAGTGCAATAGCAAGATCAGGATAACAATCAAAGTAAACAGGACCATCATACAAAGAAGCAGTCTTCATGCCAAGAATGCTATCATTAAATTGTCTAAATCTAGCATCACGTAAACACATAAGCACAGAAGCATTGATACCTTTTCTTGTTAAAGGTTTAACAGCCACTTGAACAAGTCCAATGTGTAAATATTTAACTTTCTTAGTCACAAAACTGTTAATATCTTTTCTGGAAAATAAACAGCATTTTTCATGAAGTTTAGAAATAGAAAAAGTTTGTTCAACAGTTCTGACTCTATATTCTGAGAAAACAGTATTTTCAGACCAACCAAGTTCATAAACAGATTTAGTAGAAACTTTGGTATGTTCCATTTTCTAAAATCAGGGTACTCACTTTTCTCTACAGTATGATCTTCTTCATTCACAATATCAGGAGGACAACCAGTCCTGGAGCTAATAGAGGAATTGGATCTCCACATTTTTACTATAGCTATCCTAGTTATAACACTCAGTTATCATGTTTTTCTCGCAACCGTTGCATTTCGTAACACATACCGCAATCAACCCTTTTTCCTCTCACGCCCTCAACGCCTCACTCTCGGCTTACACGGGCCTTACTGTTCGGACTCGGGAATTCACTTTACGACTACGGTGGCGCCAACGACGGCAAGATCGACACAACAACGAAGGGTCACAAGGTCAGACAGGTACAGGAAAAACAGGGAATATAACTTAATATCACTATTCTTCTACCCTTTTATCTTCGTTTTTTTTTTTTTTGCTTTTCTGATTCCCCTTCTCTTACTATAAACTAGTAAATTGCCCGTGCAATGCACGGATAATATTGTAATGTTTTATGTAAGATAATTTTGGAGAATGTTGTACATATATTGTACCATAATTGTCATAGAACTTTGTTAGTAATGAGTTCATTATAAGAAGTAACAAAAGCTAAACAAAATAATGAAATAAAGATGAAATTTAGAATTAAAAAAAAAAAAAAACCTTAATGAACCAAATGCTAAAATCCTTGATTCATACATTATTGAAATTCATAAGAAAGAAAGCACACACAACATATAGATCATTATACAATCATCATTAAACCAAAACTCAAAAAAAAAAAAAAAAAAAAAAACCCCAAAACTCAATTTATTGTAGGAAAAAAGTCAATATGTATTTCTTTATTGAAATATCAAGAGACTTACTCGAGAAAGAAGCTTTGGAGTCTAAAGAATGCGGATTGAATAGTCGTGTTGTTTTTCCTCTACAAAATTCAATTGCCATTAACTAAATCCCCTCCAACCTCCTATCGCACATCCTTGGTGTCATGGTTACTCTATAAATATAAGTGTTTGTGGGGTATGGGGGGCAAGGGCCAAGGTTCAAGTCCCCAAGAGAGAGCTTCACACACATATATACTAAGATTTGGCTAGAGTAGAATTTCTATCTTGTAAAAAAAAAAAAAAAAAAAAAACCCTCCACCCTAGATGATAACTGCTAATCCCTATAATCCAATTTATGATTTAAAGTAGGTTTAGCTTTTTGTTTATTTTGAAAAGACCAATCTACTCAAGCCATATGCTAAGATTAAACAATGTTGAAAGGACAACGACAATGAGACTTTTTACACTACAATAAACAATCATCGACTTCTCAGTTCTAGACTTCAAGCATCTTTTGGAAATCGATATACATAATAACATAGCCTATAAAAGAAAATAGCAAAACACAGAATCTCACCATCTTAACCCTACTGATTGTAAGTGAAGAAATGAATTTTTGAAAGTAACGAAAGATAGCTTGAACTCATACATGTGAAGGCCACTTAATGCGCGATGGATAGTCACTGACTACAACAAAAGATCACAAGAGCAATAGGTTTCTTCCATTAGCCAGGTGTTTTAAAAAATTGTGAGTATGGAAACAAAATTTGAGAGTAGCAGTAGTTTAGGAAATTTAACTATTAAAGGTTTTTTTTAAGAGAAAGAAAGTTTTTTTAAGAGAGAAAGAAAGAGAATGGAGGCATATATTCAAAGTTGAGAGGGGAAGGCAAAGCGTGAGAGAGAGGTTAGGGAGTCAAAGGTTTAGAAAATCCTACATTAATCGTTACAGCAGAGTATTGATAATGTAAATTATGTGAAAACAAAAAGGCAAAAACCAAAATGTCATTTTGGAGGCAAGCTGTGATTAATGCATCTACACAATCATAAAGGCAGAAACTTTTTATATAACTAACTTAAAAACTTGCCGTACCAAAAAAAAAGACTAACAGAGGAGGGAGACTTTGTTTATGGGATGTTTGTATGTAAATTCATCGCTATAAAATAATAAGGATTCCCATAGAATAAAATAAAATAATAATGATTATAGTAAATAAAAGATATGGTTTTATGTAATTTAGGCGACAAAAATGCTAGAAGATTATCTATCTCGATCTCATTAGTTATTAGTATCCCTTTTTATTAATTAAAAAAAAAAAGCTGAAACATTTGGTATACTAAAAGACATGAAGAAGAGAGAGAGTTGTGGTGTAAACTCAAGCAATTAATGGGAGAGTTGAATGATTGTAGAGAAACTTCATAGAATGTGTCACTTGGCAAAAGCTTAGACCCTCACACAATAAGGTCTCTGCTTTTATATATATGGTCTCTGTTTATATATATATATATATATATATTGATTTACAATTCTCTTTTCGATTCTATTTATAGTTTTTTCACACACAAAAGTTTCTTTCTCTCTCTCTCTCTCTCTCTCTCTCTCTCTCTCTCATTTTTTTTTTCCATTTTTGTTGGATTTTTTAAATATTTTTCTTACATCTCTACTTTTAGGTTGATGAATTTTTGTATTATTTGGAACTCTTCTTTGGGTTGATGTGATTAATTTTTTTTTTTTTTAAGTTTTAATTTTTTCTTCTTTTTGATATTAAATGTTATCATAATTGTATTATAAAGATAGTATATAAGAATATAATGTTGTTTTATTACATAACATCACTTGGATAATTTGGTGTTTATTACCATATCTTTTATTTTTACTTTTTTTTCTTCTCATATTATTTTCTATAAATTTTTTATTATTCTTTCTCACATTCTCTCTTGAAAAAGTGGTTATTCTCTTTCTCTTAATTTTTTTATTCTTTCTTACGACTCTACTTTATATTGATGAATCATTGTGATTTTTTTAAAACTCTATTTTTGGTTAATATATTTTGGTGTTGTATTTTTTAGTTCTCCATCACAAGCTCTCTCTCACTCTCTCTCTCTCTCCAATAAAATTTAGAGAATAAATTATATATATTCAGTATAAGTTTGATATAAATTTTGATTATCATGTTAATCTCTTTTGAAAGAATGAGTAATTTGAATAATTTATTGAAATAAAAATTATACATACATACATACATACGTGTATATATTTTACTTAAATGTATAATCAACCTCATGCAATTCATTTAAAAGTAAAGATGTTAAAACAAATGAATAACTGCCCTAAAGATTACATTTGTAATTCATGATCATTATGTTTAAAAAGACTTTCACTTAATTTAGACCTTCGTCGATCATATCTATACAATTTAACTAGTAAATGTGTGTGTGTGTGTGATCTTGGTTGTCCAGGGAGAATTTGCAGATAGCCTAATTTGATTTTGATTAAAAACCTATCTCCAAGACAATTTTGGGATTGAATGTCTTGATTCCAATGAGTGCAAAATTGCTAGATTCTGTGTGCATGCTCAGACAAACGAAGAACTCAATTATCCTTTCTTTCTGTGAGGTTTTGATACTAGGTATAAGGATCTTAATTACTAATTATTGGTTACTACTAGTGGATATGGGATGTGACTAGATTACTCCAACCAATCGAGTCTGTTTCTTCAAGACAACGACTAGCTCTCTCTCTCTCTCTCTCACACACACACACACACACACACACAGATACCTAATAGAGCAATCTGTTTGACCGGAAACTTTCTAGGATCAGTCTTGCAGCTAACACCATCTGCAGCATAGCCATTATGACAGTTGCAAAAGAAACTACTCGGATTTGTAGTGCAAGTTTTGCTTTCTAGAGGAACCAGAATATGTGTAAATAAATAGATAATGCTATCCTGTGACAACATGTTTGCGTCTAATATGCTCTGCATGTACACTCACCCAAAAGCGTTTGCAATTGATGAAACCCTATAATTTCTTTTCACCATATAATCGAGCAAGGAGATGACTCCATTCATCGTCTGATTCTTAGTTGGGCATGCACATCTCACTGGAACCATCAACTCTATACCCACCAGAATGTAAGCTTACTAAGGAGAATGTAAAACATGTTGATCTAAATTTGTTTGATGACTACCCACTATATTGTGTTCACAAGACAAAGTTCGTTGCCTTCGTCTTGCATAGTTGGCATGACATCTTGCCAAGTGAGCTTCTCTAGTTGCACTGTCTTCTCGCGGTACGAGGGTCTATTTCAAAACAGTTTATTTAGTTGAAATTGAAAACTTTTTGCTGAAAGTGTAGGAAAAAAAAACCTGGCTGAATAGGACAATGAGACCAAAAAATAGTAGACATGTCAAACGGATAGGTTAGGTCGGGTCAAATGGGTTGCAGGTAAAAACATGCTATTTTATGCAAGTTAAAAACGGGTTCAGGTCAATCGGGTTGCGAGTCAGGTCGGGTTGACCTGTATTTTTCACATAATTTTTTTTTTCATAAATAAAACATGTATTTGCTATTTAAAAAATAATGCAACAAATTACTTAATGTAAAATGAATTACTTTGGATTCACCACTTATATCAAGAATAAACTCAATTAAACTTATTAATACTTCTTCAATAATTTTAAAATTATACAAATCCCAACATTGCTAACTAAAACAAAATAACATAAAGATAAGTAAAACAATTACACAAGTTTTATTTCTATGCAATATCAACATCCCAAAATATAGTACAAAATTACAAATGACTTATTGGATAACTCATTTGGCAAAGAATTAAAACATATAAAAAATTTACAATATTGAAAATTAAATTTATACTCTATTTCAATTTGAGAATATACATTAAAGTTTGATTGTTTACTTATTTATACATGGTCTCTTTTATAAATATTATATCATTGTTAAGCAGCATACACTCTAGAAAATATCATAATTTATTTTGAAATCCTATTAATTTTGGACTTAAATTATTAAAAAATAGGTCTAAACATTCATAATTTATACTAATTTGATACTTTGGCTTCACTATTTTCACACTTATGAAGGTTTCTCACACATGTCTATAATTTTAAATCTATATTTTTAACTCTATTGTAATTAGATTATTTTGGCATGTACTTTTCTATTTGATATTAAAAATCTTTACTCATTACAGAAAATTCTGACTCATTTTTGCCATGTTTAATGAATAATACTAAAAAGTACAATGAGACTCATGAATAGTACTGAAAATTAAGAAGTTAAAAATTCTAATAGGCTAAAGCTTGCATCATGTCCCAAATGGGCTCTAAGCCATTCATAATTTCTCGATCATTCTCATTGGTGTTCGATCTCAATGATATGATGTGCTGGTGCATATATGTTCAGAACTCATTCCTACATATAGAGTAAGCACGGAGCACATTCCCTAATAAGAAAGAGGGCATAATTAAAATGTAAGAACTAAAGCTAATTTTTAGGTGAAAATTACGTGTAAAACTCGTTAGTTTTGCCAAGAAACTCTTTCTTTATAGATTATATGTATATGGCAAACAGTGCAGCTTGCAAGTCATGGTTGTTGGCGTTTTCATATGATTAATTATTTAATTATTATTTTTTTTAGATGTTTGGAAAAGATATTTTAGAATTTTAGTTATAAAGTATTAATATGGGCCAATATTTAAGCAATTACACAGGTTAAATATTAGGTTAATTTTATGAAATATAAATATTTATTATTTTTGTTTTATTCATTGACCACTAGCAAGGCATATACTCAAGCTAACTTTTTTTTTTTGGTTGAAAATACTAAATATTTTTAACATACACGGAAAAAGGGAAGAAGGTTTTTGAATTGTGATTATTTGATATTTAGATCACTATTTACATCAAACCATAACTAATTATTGTGTAGCCATTAGGAACAACAATGTGACATATAGTTCAAGATATAGCTAATTTGTTTTAATAATTACTTACATTTTTTTAAATTTTGTTTGCATTTTTCAATGGCAATGCATGGGGTCAATTTTTTTATATTTTATATTATTTTACGTAGAATAACTTTCTTTCTTTGTTTTATTTTACCTTTCAAAATATATCTTTTAAGCCTTTAAGGTGTAAATAATTCTTTTCTTTTTTCAGTCGATTCATTTTGCAAGATCTATCTTTTTTTATTTTTTATTTTTTTTTATTTTTTTAATGTAGAAAGTTATATCTTGAAAGAAATTTAATACCAATATGGCAATTATTAAGAGAACATAAATATTACATGTTCTCCCCCTTTGGCAATTTCGTGACAAAATCCTAAAACAAACTCTAGACTTAACATGTGAGTTGGAAACAGTTGAACAAAACTCACTTACACCTAAGTCTAGAATCTGTGAAGCTCTTGAACCATACAGACAAGTATTTCCTGAAAAAAGCAACACAATACGATCATTGTAAGCAGAAAACTTAAAATGCATATGAAGCAAACACAATGCGATCAAGCAATAAAGAATAACAGCTGTAAAACATGGCTTGACCAAAAATGAGCAATCACTATAAATAGTGACTACAATGATCATTCACTCAAGGAATGAACATCCGGACATGCAAGCTCATAAGCTCAATGCAACACTCAACTAATACAATAACATAAGGTAATTACATCAAGGATATAAAATCCAACAAGGACACAAGAGTGATGTACTAAAAGAAATGCAAACATTAACTAAAAGTACTGAGCTACAAAGCTAAGGTACAAAACAATATATATTAAATAACTAAACACAATCATGAACTATGAGCAAAGCAAAAACATAGTTAATATAGCACAAAGCTCTTTCTCTCTTTCTCATATCACTCCCCCTATCATGAATCATAAGAACTGTGATGAACTTGGAACATATATACTTGTTACCTGAACCACTTGCACAAAACACATTAAACCCTCAAGGTAAAGCAAGTACTAAAAGGACAAGTATAATGTAACAAGTCAATTGCAATCAAGTAAATATGATGTAAAATATATGAACAACTTGATCATACATCAAAACAGTTATAAAGAAATGACTACAATGATCACATAGCAAAGCAAATAATCATCCGAGCATGCATTCAATGAAGCGCAATAGCAAAAGGATGCATGCATGTCCCACACACAAACATGATGCAATGAGAACAACAAAACCTAGATACTAAACATAACTCAAAGCACCATAACGCAAACAAGAAAACAAACATAAAGAAACACAAACAAAATAAAGTTTTCTTATGAACACTATGTCTTTTCCCCCTAGGTATATGCATCTCCCCTATGGAATATCTCTCCTCCTACAAATGTGCACAAGAAATAGAATACTTTCACCCTTTTTGACACAAATTCTAATACCAATTGAATGTTCAATAAGTGTGTAAAACACCTATGAACGTTTAGACCCCCAATTTACAAGTTACTAACACAAGCTTATTATCAAACAATGTATGTGCGGAATATGAAAATAAGCTAAATTAGAATTGGTAAAACAATCTAAACTGAAATTAATCATAACCACAACAGCAATTAAAAGTAAAGATTAAAGGAAGAGAGATATAAACACAAAGACAACACAACGATGTGTTATCGAAGAGGAAACCGAAGTCCTCGGCAAAAAACCTCTCTGCCGCCCTCCAAGCAGTCAATAATCCACTAGAGAATGAAGTTAGGAAACATGAATAGCAGAAAACCCTTCAAGCCTAATCTACTTAGTGCATTTAAACCCTCCAAGCTTCTTGCTCCAACAGGGTAACGTCGAACCTTGTCTTCTCTAGCTTACTGAATCCCGCAAATAACCCATTGCATCAACCAAAATGAATTGGTCCCTTCAGAACTGCTTCTTAAGTACCAAAATGCCTCCTCACAGATATAGGTATGGCGAGATAAGGATTTGGCTAATGTTCCTCTCAAGGATGTAACAATGGAGAGGGTGAGAGTAGAGAAATTTGGAGAATCAAAGGATGAAGATTGTGGATGAGTCAATCTTGTTTTCCTCTAGGGTTTCTCCCTCAAAATTCTCTCTCGAAGCTCTCTACATTTCGTGGATATAAGGGTATTTATAGTAGGGTGTGTATGGAATGTGAAAAGTTAGTTACAGCCAAATAGAGCATTTTGGCGACTCGAGTGCGCAACTAGAATGAGTCGTAAGTTTGAGTCGCGAGCTAACTGCCTAGTCAGCTGGAGGTTTTGTCCTGTAGTGCAACCACTGACGTGACCCTTTAGCTCCCTTTGCATGCTTCACACGTGTGCCAACTTTGGCGACTCGCCAGTCACGGGATCCAGTCGCGAGGCTCTTCTTAAAAGCACACTCTTGAGCTTTTCTTCACATTCTCTTACACACTACCCTTATATGATTCCCACCTAAATATAGGGTTTTTAAATGCTGAATTACAAGCAAATTTGGCACAGAATAAAGCCAACAAAATGATTGAATAAATTCAACCTTACACACGTATTGTTAGATACAAACATAATTAGGGTCTTTCTTTTATTGAGCTACTTTTTTAGCAACAAATACATTAATGAAAATCACTTTAAATTGTCTTCCCAGTCATACAATGAAGTAAACTACATAAATAATAATCACTTCAAGTTGTTCTTGAATTCATACAGTTAAGTATTAGTGTCTCTCACCGAAGTCTTCCAAATTGGCTTTTATGCAATCCAACAATAATATTGTGAATAAGATAACCTGGGAGAGAGAGAGAGAGAGAGAGAGAGAGAGAGAGAGAGAGAGAGAGAGAGAGAGAGAGAGAGAGAGAGAGAGAGAGAGAGAGAAGATTTCAGTTAAAACACCGAAAAGAAAGAAAAAAGAATGGGAAAAATATTAATTTTTTGGTATTATTATCAAAAATTAGTTGTTAAAATACTCACAAATTAAAATAACACTATGCTTTTATGTATTAAACAAACTAATAACATATTGGTAAAAATGACTTTTCTTTTCCACCATGTCAAAAACTTCATCTTAAGTTATACCATGTTATAAGCAAATTAAAAGCATGCCAGTAATTTTATGTATTAAATATGAATGAGATTTTCTTTTCCCTAAAATGAATCAGATAAAAAAGGGAACTTATCGATATTCTATTTTAAGTGTATGACCCGAAGTAAAAGACTGATGTATTCCTAAATTGTTGCAAAATACAAAACCATGAATCACAAAAGCAAAAAAAAAAAAAAAAAAAAAAAAAAAAAAAAAAGGAAAGAGAGAGGTGCTACAACACATAAGAAATAATCAATTTATTACACCACATAATAACTCCAATAACTCCAATGCATTTAACAAAAATTATGATTAAATAAACAATCAATTTATTACACCACATAATAACTAATTTATAATTTACTCTATAGTGTAAATTCTTCATTCCCTTAATTTTGTATTACTTACATCATTAATTTAACAAAAACCTCTTCATGTTATTGCAACATTAATTGATGTTATTACTTTAAAATATTTTGAATATTCTATGTAACCATCTCATATAGGAGCTTACAATATTACCTACGCATCGCGCAGCCCATTACTAGTCATATATAAAGATAATGTGTATCTCTCTCTCTCTCTCTCTCTCTCATATATAAAGATAATGTGTATCTCTCTCTCTCTCTCTCTCTCTCTATATATATATATAGGGTAGGGTTCAAGTTATGTCTGGTGCAATTTTAAGCAATGTTACATCACTCAATTTTTTTAATTGGATGCGAATTTTGACAAATCCACCATTGAATTATGTAAGGTTGAATTTATGCAATCATGTATTGGCTTTATTCCGTGCCAAATTTGCTTGTTATTTAGCAATTAGATATCCTGTATTTAAGTGGGAAATTATGTAAGAGTTGTGTGTGAGAGAGTGTGAAGAAAGTTCAAGATGTGTGCACTTAAAAGAGTCTCATAACTGGCTTGCGATTGGAAAATCTCCAAAGTGGCACAAATGTGAAGCATGCAGGGAGCTGAAGGGTCACGACAGCTAGAACACTACATGACAAAAAGTACAGTCTGGCCTGGAAGTTATATTGTGACTCATTCCAGTTGCGAGGCCAAGTTGCCAGAATGCCCTGTTTGGATGAAAACTGACTCTTCATGTTCCATCTCATATCCTACTATAAATACCTTTATACCCATGAAATGTAAGGAGCTGAAAAAAGAAGCCTATTGAGAGAAAAACCCTAAGAGAGGTTTCTACAATATACTCATCTCATTAGGGAGAGAGAGTTACTCATTCTTGGAGAGAAATCTTTGTAATTTCTTCTCCTTCGCTTTTTCATTGTTATACCCATTGAGAGAAAATTTGTACTGAAAAACTATTGACACCCATTCAAAGTGTTGAGAGTGTTTTTGGAGCTTTGGAAGGCATTGGAAGATGCCAAGGATGGCGGATATAATATGGGCTTATTGCAGGATCTAGTAAGTCAGATAAGACAAGGTTAGACTTAACCCTATTGGAGTAAGAAGCTTGGAGGGCTTAGGTGCATCGGGTAGATTAGGCTTGGAGGGTCTATTACTATTCATGTATCCCAATTGATTTTCTAGTGGGTCATTTACCGTTTTAAGGTTTCCTCTTCAATAACAGTGTCGGTGTTATCCTTGTATTTGCATCTCTCTTCCCTTACTCTTTAACTGTTAATTGTTGTTGTGTTTGTGATTAATTATGTGTTAAAGAAGTTTGTCAAATTGGGTATTGCTTATATTTCATATTCCGCACATATATTGTTTGAATATAAGCTTGTATTTGTAATTTTGTAATTAAGGCTCTAAACATTCATTAATGTTTTTATACGCTATTTGAACTTTTCGATTATATTATCTTCGTATATTCTCCATGCTTGCAAAATTCTAAGGTGATAAAAAATTAATAGTTATATCATCAATCAATTGTTTAAATTGTTTTTGTAGTTTAAAATAATGCATAAAAAATGAGTTTATGGATTAAATGGTAAATAACATCCTATTGACATAAAAATTGACATGAATATTAAGAACATATAGAACATGTAATTCAATGGTGGGATTTTCAAAATATGAATTCTATAACAAGTTATTGGGTAGTGTAACACTGCTTAGAGTTACACCACATGTAACTTGAAACCTATCCTATATGGGTAGAGTCCAAGTTACACCTGATGTAATTTTAAGCAATGTTACACCGCTTAATTTTTTTTAATTGGATGTGAATTTTGGCAAATTCACCGTTGAATTATATTATCTTCGTATATTCTTCATACTTGCAAAATTTCAAAGTGATATAAAATTAATAGTTATGTCATCAATTAATTGTTTAAATTCAAGTTTTTATAGTTTAAATTAATGCATGAAAGATGAGTTTATGGATCGAATGGTAAATAACATCCAATTGACATAAAAATTAGCATAAATGTTAAGAACATATAGAACATATAATTCAATGGTGGGATTTTCAAAATATGAATTTTATAACAAGTTATTGGGTAGTGTAACATTACTTAGAGTTACACCAGGTTTAACTTGAACCCAACCCATATAGGGTAGGGTTCAAGTTACACCACTCAATCTTTTTTAATTAGATGTAAATTTTGACAAATCCACCATTGGATTATATTATTTTTGTATATTCTTCATACTTGCAAATTTTCAAGGTGGTAAAAAATTAATAGTTATATCATCAATCAATTGTTTAAATTCAAGTTTTTGTAGTTTAAAGTAATGCATCAAAAATGAGTTTATGAATCAAATAGTAAATAATATCTAATTGACATAAAAGTTGGTATGAATATTAAGAACATATAGAACATGTAATTCAACGGTAGGATTTTCAAAATATGAATTCTATAACAAGTTATTGGGTGGTGTAACATTGCTTAGAGTTATATCAGGTGTAACTTGAGCACAACCCCCCCCCCCCCCCACACACATATATATATATATATTAATTGTTGAAGTAATACCAATCACATTTATTATAAGAAAAAAAAAAGTAATTGACATCTTTCACAGCTTTTTATATTTCTTATAAAAGTGCTATTACAATTTTTTTAGAGAAACTCATTAACAAATGTCTTTAGAGTACTTTTTAATAGAACGCTATTATATAATTTAATTTAAATTGTTGATAGGAACTCAAGTATTTGAATTCCTAATCCCTTATTTCACAAGGTCTTGTTTATATAGTTAATTTAATTCATTATTTCTATATATCTCTATATATATTAAGAGGATTCGAAAAGTTAGTTACTTCTACCTCTATTGACTAAAGTAACCCTAATATGTTATATTATCGTTACACTTAAAAAATAAAAAAAATGGGGCATATAAGGAAATTCAATAACTAAATTTTAAAATAGTTAAAAAAAAAAAAAATCAAATCCCATGTTCAAGTGGGTTATCCCCACTACCAAGCAGTTACACAATCTTCTAGCAAAATTTTCAAGTTTTACTCATCCAAAATGTAGGCATCATTATCTTTTCTTTAAAAAAAAAAAAAAAAACACTCCATATTTTTTACCATTTTCCCACTAACGCACAACCACACATTTTTTTTTTAAACAAACCTTCACGTTTCCTCTCTGTTTGTTCAAAATGAAAATAATCCTTGTATAAAAAAAAATATGCAAATAATCCTAATGTTCTATACTTCTATTTGAACTCAAATTACTTCTTTAACTGCATTCCATGGGGTTTGGAAAGAAAAAAAAAAAAAAAAACCTATACATCCTTATCCATAGGGACATGCTCAAAACTTCTCATAAATATTACTATAATTATTAGGATAGCCGATAATTCTACGGTACCCCCCCCACTTCAAACTTTCCCCAAAAAGAGTAGCGAAAAATGGAGAAGAAAGCAAAATTTACTCAAGACAGTGGCAAATTATCTCAAATCTTATTCTTATTGTCCAAAATTTTTGTTTCTTTTGATTTAGTAATTATTGTACTTTTTTACTTTTAATTAAAATTTTAGATATTCATTGTTGTTGGCATCTTCCTATAGATCCATAATTGAGGAAAAATGGGCTTTTGCTCATTTCATACAAAAAATCTAGCATTTTGCCACATTTCCCAAACTAATTAGGGAAATGCCCCTTTTTTGAAACTCCATTTTCTCAAAATTGGGTTTCAATGTAAAACTCGATTTGTAGAAAATCGATATGGGACAATCAAACTTAAAAAAAAAAAAAAATTTTTGGCATGGAACTCGAGTTCATGGAGCTTGAGTTCCATGCAAAAACGCCGCTATAGGGCTTTAAAACGCCGCTATAATTGGAGTGCCAATTATTTGTACAAAGATGTCAAGTTTTCCCTTATAGAATCATATCAATTTTTTCATTTGCTTGTTTTGGGATGAATTTGTTTTAGCTATTGTTATATTACGCTTGCATATAATTTTGTAGTAAACTTGGGGGCCCATAATTAGATTTATCATTCATGATAAATTGTATTGAACATATTAGCCAACAAAAAAAGAAGGTTTATTTTTATTTTTTAGGCATTTGATTTATTTAATTAGTAAGAGGGATGGATTTGTTTAGAAATGTACATTTTGTGAATAAATTTTCAAATCCCTATTATAGTCTTCCATATATTGCTCATACATTATTTGTACAGTTTGCAATCAAATTGACAATTGTTTGATTTAGCCTATTCAGACAAGGTGTCTTTGCAATCAAATTGATAGTTTGATTTGAAAATAAACAATAATAATGGTGTATATGTTCAACTTATTATTTTTTTCTTTTACCGTTTTTCTTTTCTATCAGTGTCATGAGGCTAGTCACCAAAATTGAACACCGAAAAAACATTGAAAATCAAATGATTATGTGTGGATTTGTTCATTTTTTGAAGCTAGGCTCATGATATTTCTGGTTGTATCAACAATTTGTAAATGTGTATATCTTAAATTGTGAAGACTGAAATATTATGATATTAGATTAAAAAAAAAATTGTGATGAATAAATAATTATGATACTAAACCAAAAAAAGAGCCTCATCTAGCATATATAATTGATGTAGATGAAATATATACAATAAAGTATTCCTATATTTGCATATTTAGTCTTATTTTTATGCTAATTTGTGATTGATTATAAGCCATTTTTTTTTATCGGTTATAGGCTTTATATGCTAATGAGAATTAGTGGAAGACAGGGAAGAATAGAAGAAGCTATCCTTATAGTTTAATGCTCCGTTTATTTTGAAGTAAAATATTTTTTGGAAAATGTTTTTCCCATTTTCAGGTGTTTATTTGCATGTAAAATACTAAAATGTAGTCAAAGTTGTAAAATATTTTCCATTAATTATAAAATCTTTTTATAAAATTTTGTATGATGTTTTATCTTTAATGATATATTAAAAACATTTTACATAAACATATAGTGGCTGGGCAACTGGTGTTGGCAATTTGGTGGCCAGAGCTGCCACTTCGGCGACCAGTGCTGATGGTCCGATTATTGGAGGCACCGTTCTGGCGATTGATGCTAGAGGTTCGATAACCAAAGACACCATTCTTGCCACTGGTACTGGTGGTCCGGTCACTGAAGACACCGCTCCGATGACAGTTGCCTACAGTCCAGTCACCAAAGCCTCTGTTTTGACTACTAGTTCTAATGGTTGAACTATCGTTTTGGTAGTTTGCTTGAAAAGTTTTGTTGGTCATACCAAACACTTGAAAATATATTACTGAAAATGTTTTACTAGTAAAATATTTTATATATGAAAATATTTTTCTTCAAAACAATCAAAGTCATAAGTGCACATGACTACATGGAACTACAAGGTGGACCAATTATCAAACCAAAATGCCAAACCTTGAAGAGAATTTTTTAGTCTTAATATATCACCATCAATAAGTGTCAAGGATCATATAAAATTGTGGCTTGTTGTTGTGCTAAAGCAGCAAAAGCTAGTTTTTAGGAGAGTTCATTTGAAAAATAACTCCTCATCAAATGCAGGCAGGTTCCTCGTTAGCTATATCTTTAAAGAATAATAAATAAAAAAAACCTTTCTAAACCAGTTATTAAAAAACCAATTAGTAGGAAAGAAAGAGCACAACAGAAGAGAAAAGAAATGATTTGAGCATTTTATAAGAGCAGTTCAATGGAATCGTACAACACTGAGAAAAGTACTTCGTCGTTTAAAAAAAAAAAAAAAAACATTATCAAACGCCCACCGTGGGGCTCGAACACACGACCACAAGGTTAAGAGCCTTGCGCTCTACCGACTGAGCTAGACGGGCTTACGGAATAAGGGGCTAGAATTTCCGGCTCTGAAGGGAAGCAAAAAAGAAAAGAAAAGGGAAGAATATGAGCAAAGTTCAAGAAAATGAATTACACAAGCAGAAGTGTATCAAGTGCTTTATAATTTTCATTACTAGAATGTTGAGGTTGGCAGAATTTGGTGGCCTTGGAAGCTAGAACGTTGCTTGAATACCTGGAAAATGTTTCGCTTGATCACCTAGTTCATGAGAAAGTATATAATTTTGATTTTGCTTGTGTTTGTTTGATTTTGATTTTTTGTCCATTTCTTTTTGTGAGTTGCAACCATTTTTGTTGTCTTTCCGTTTAAATTGTATGAACTTCCTAGAATTTTTATATTTAATTATATAGTGAGTTTTTTTCATCGTAGAAGAAAAATGATCTGAAAATTTTGATATATTTAAATTATTACAAATGTATGGAGACCAACCTGGTTAGATTACTCATGATGAATTTTTCGCTTTGCAAATTTCCTAAAAGATTATGGGTTTTTTGTTGCGTCTCAAATAATATTATCATCAAAATTATTAATTCAAAATAATGACTACACACAAAAACACAAATATTTACTTTAAAAACTCTTTCTGCTTAAAAGGAAAAACCATGTGCCACTTAGAGCTCTCTCTCTCTCTCTCTCTCTCTCTCTCTCTCTCTCTCTCTCTCTCTCTCTCTCTCTCTCTCTCTCTCTCTCTCTCTCTCTCTCTCTCTCTCTCTCTCTCTCTCTCTCTCTCTCTCTCTCTCTCTCTCTCTCTCTCTCGGCCGTCTTCTTTTTCTAGCACTCATTATGCAGCACAAACTCCTTGCTTTTTTAAGCAAGCCAGCCCTCTCCTAAACCTATTTGAATTAGGATTCCTGCTAGTCATGGGCAAAACAAGACAAGCCCATATATGGGCTTTGCTACTATGTGGGCTGGGCCTTGGTGCCATCACCGCCATGCACCTAATTCTCTTTCTTGAGTACCCCTGCCCCATGCTTCATCTTCAACGATGAGCTAGATATGCTTAAGCCCATTATATACCTGGTGTTGAGGTTTTCCTAAGACTTCGATTTGTTCATTCTGAACCTCCTCTTCTCTTATTTGAAAGTGTACACATTAGGTGAAGCTATTTCCAAACTAAGAAACAACATCTATATCTGAACTATCTCGCACGAGTTGATGTTACTAGGCCATAATTCCTAAACACCTCCCACCAGTATATATATGTCACTAGCCCAATATTATAATTCAGCCCAATGAATTTTTTCTTGTCATCGATAATATTGACATGTTTCCATTTAATGGTTTAGAGTATATATTAGAAATCTAAAAGTGTATCAATTGCCTTATTATTTAAAATTTCGAATAACACGACATTAAGTAAATTATTAAATCTAGAAAATATAATTTTAACAGTAAAATAGGCTTTCCGTTTTGATTGAAGTGGAAAATGATTTAGTTTTTGCTTATGTACAACCTTTTAAAGACTCATTTTTTATGCACTACAATATTTAACGAATTTTTAACAAATAAGCAATCAACAATTAGTTACATCCAAATGCATGGCTAACTCAACTCAGGTTAGCTCTAAAAACCAACGAGTTGGATGGGGTCATCAGGTTGAGGCCATATTCATAATCCTAGAAAAAAGAAAAAAGAAAAAAAAAAGTTTTCAATGAACTATTTAAGCTTAATATTCGATAAATGATTACAATTTATAAAATTGGGTCTAATATTCTAATTTAATCAAAACTAATATCAACATAAATCAAACTAATAAATTTAAACTGAGTCCCAGAAGCCAAAATAGATCAAACTAATAAATTAAATTTTTTTAAAGAATAATAATAACATGGTTTTGGTCGGGTTACTGGAGTTGAAAATTTTTCCAACCCAAGCTTAAAAAAAAAAAAAAAAAGAAAAAAAAAAAGAACTCAACCCAATCTTTCAATACACGAAAAACTTACCCGAGGCATTGGCTTGGTCAGATTTGGGGGTTGAATGCACACCCAATTCAACTACTCCTACTCAAAGATAAAAAAAAACATTCTTGAATACCACTCTTGAATTCATATTGATAAATAATGAGAATCAAGAGTGCATTAATTGATAATCTATCACTTGTCCCAAAAAATTTACATTATTATCTGATTTGACACCATTATAGATTAAGATTTATCCAAAAATGATAAATCATGCATTATTATTTTTCAATATTTGATAGTTACAATAGGGAGGAGACTTTGAAACTTGAATATCTCCACTCTCCATTAAAAACTTCAGATGGGTCACCTCTTTTCTTTTTCGCACCAATCCTTATTTACTACTGTATATTTTTTTGGGTGTATAGCTCAACTGGTAAAGCATTGGGCTTTTAACCTAATGGTCATAGGTTCCAATCTTCGTATATGCCCAAACTAATCATGGCATAAACCATGCCTACACCTGAAGACCGGTATTCTAAAAAATGTTGAAAGGATATGACTTATATGACATCAGATCTAGGCAGAATGGGAATATACCCCCCTGTATACCAAAACTGATCATGGCATAAACTATGCTTATTTGTGCATAGTTTGACTTTTATATATACTAGGTTAAGAATTTACAATGATGTTCTGTTTTTCTTAAGACAGACTTTTGAAGCTGATTTAAGTATTGGCAGTGACACATATCTCCTATCTGGACAACAAGGATTACAATCATAAAATGATGTACCAAAATTGTGATTGAAGAAAACATAACTTGTAATGAATGAGAGATCATTGCATAAACTATGCCTATTTGTGCATAGTTTGACTTTTATATATACTAGGTCAAGAATTTACAATGATGTTTTTGTTTTTTGAGAATAAACGACAGTGCTTTTGTTTTTCTTAAGACTGACTTTTGAAGCATTTTTTTTGGTTGAAATTGACAGACTTTTGAAGCTGATTAAAGTATTGGCAGTGACACGTCTCCTATCTGGACAACAAAGATCACAATCATAAAATGATGTACCGAAATTGTGATTAAAAAAAAACATAACTTGTGTTGAATGAGAGATCTGAGTTTTTTTTATATGAGGTAATGTACCAATATGACAATATCTTAACATCTAGATATTCGGTTTGCATAAAATAAGGAACAAGGTACATTGGAGTATTACATTACTGTACACGTACAGTGAAGTAAAAAAAAAAAAAAATTGAATATTGGAAGGGTTGCTGAGCTATCTTGAAGTATTATAAACTTGTAAAAGAACTGAAAGGGAGTACTTCAAATAAACAACTTCAAGTGCATGGTGTTACAAAATCAACACTAACTCTCTTGTCTCTAGAAATTTCTAGAGTTCCACTTAATTTGCTTCTCTCTGGAATTCTCTAGAAATTTCTATAATTTCTCACACAATCTCTTTCTCTAGAAATATCTAGAGTTTTTCTCAACCTCTCTCTCATTCTCTAGAACATTCTCTTGGGTTCCAGATTTCTCTAAGAGATGTCCTTCTAGATGCTTCCACTAAGAAGTGAAATTCAGCCACATGTTTATAGAATAGTCTAGAAGGTAGGAGAATGACATTAATTTAATACCAATAAAAAGGAAAATCTAGAAGTTTCAAGTTGGTTCTCTAACCAACATATACCTAGTATAAATAGATATGGTGAGGTGTGAAGTGAAGTGAAATAGAATGTAAGGTGAAGTAGAGTGTGTGAGACTCCTAGAGGTGTGTAGTGAGTGAGGGTCATAAAGCACCAAGTAAGAGGTGTGAAGTTGTATATAAGGTCAAGTGTGAGGTGAAGTAAATAGGTGTCTAGAGAGTTGGTGTGTGTCTTGTAAAAGCATTAGTGTTTGTAAAGTGTTGTAATTCAAAGAGTTAAGTCTTAATAAAAGCTCTCTTGTTCAATCATTTATTCAACAATCTAGTGTCAGAGCTTCTGCTAACCCAACAATCTGGTATTAGAGCGAGGTGGTCGGGGACCGTGTTTATGGTGTTTAGGATAGTATTTTTGGAGGTGTTCATTCTACTTGTGTACAGTCTGGGACTGTGAAGCCCATGGTCTGGGACCAAGCCTATTTGATAGAGCGAGAGATTTCACCAAGTTGTGATGGTGGACCTCCAAGCTGTCGGAAGCATTAGAAGGCTCAATAACCAGAATTACAACACATGATCGACTTGTATGGAGTCATACTTGCAAGGGCAAGATTTGTGGGAGATCGTGGCTGGTGGCGAAACCACGCCTCCTGAGAACGCCGAAGCTTTGCGGAAGTGGAAGATTAAAGCCCGGAAGACTTTGTTTGCAATTAAGACAAGCATCGAGGAAGAGATGCTGGAGCACGTCAAGTGAGTAAACACACTAAAGGAAGCGTGGGACACCTTTTCAACACTATTTTCAAAGAAGAATGATGTAAGGCTACAATTGCTTGAGCACGAGCTAATGTTAGTGGCACAACAAGATATGATGATCACACAATACTTCACCAAGGTAAAGTCTCTCTGTTGCTAAATCTCTGAATTAGATCCTGCATCAAATATTTCTAATTCAAGAATGACATTCATGGGTTGAGACCTGAATATAGAAGTTTTGTAGCTGCCATTCAAGGTTGGCCTGTCCAACCATCATTAGTAGAATTGGAAAATTTCTAGCTAATCAAGAAGCATTGGTCAAGAAAATGGCTGGAGTCTCACTAAAGAGTGACGAGGAGGCACTTTTTAGCGGTCACTATAAAGACCAACCTAAGAAAAGATTTAATGCAGGTTCTAAGAATAGAAAAGATAAGGAGAGCTCTCAAGATGGAGGAGCTCAAGGAAGTCACGACAATAATGATCGACGATCCACGAGTTACAAAAGCCGTAATGTCAAGTGTTTCAAGTGTGGAAAAATGGGCCACTTTGTTCAAGTGCAGAACATCGCAAGGAAATACAGCGATGTTCAACAACCTAGAAGATGATAGCGAAGGAGAATGGGTTGTTGAAGCGTCTCTTGCTGTGACAGAGCCTATTGAAGAAAAAGAGAAATTAGCAGCCTCCATTGTGGAAAAAGACAAAGAGAAGGCAATTGCAGTGGCCAATCACAATAAAGCAAATTACAAAAGGAATTAGGTTGTCGACTCAGGATGCGCAAACCATATGATTGGCGACAAGGAGCAATTGCAAAACATGTCCAAGTATAAAGGAGGGAAGGCGATAGTAACAGCTGATAACACAAGACTGCCAATAGCACACATTGGTGAGACAATAATCACCCCTTGTAGCGGCAATGATAAGCAAGTACCTTTGAAGAAGGTATATCATGTGCCTGGAGTGAAGAAAAATCTGCTTTCAGTCATGCAACTAGCAGATGAAGGTAATTGGCTTTTGGTCCCAAAGATGTTAAGGTGTACAAGAAGATAATAGTTATTGGTACACCAACCATGGAAGCCAAACAAATGGACTTCATGTATGTGATGTCAGCTGAGTTGGCCTATGTGGATAAAACTCAGAAGAATGAAACAGCAGATCTTTGGCATAGAAGATTGTGGCACGTTAGCTACCATAAATTGAAGGTGATGATGGGCAAGTCTTTGCTCAAGGGTCTACCCCAATTGGAGTGTCGAGAAGACACAGTTTGTACTGGGTGCCAATACGGGAAGGCATACTAACTGCCATATCGAGAGTCAAAGTTTAGAGCAAAGGAGCCGCTAGAGTTGATCCATTCGGAAGTCTTTGGACCTGTAAAGCAGGCGTCTATTAGTGGGATGCATTACATGGTGACTTTCATTGATGATTTTTCGAGGTACGTATGGGTTTTCTTTATGTAAGAAAAATCTGAGACTTTGTCAAAATTTAAGGAGTTCCAAGAAAAAATTGAAAACGAAGTTGGAAGAAAGATTAAATGTCTACGCACGGATAATGGGGAAAAGTATACTTTGATGAATTTTGCAAATATCTACAAGAGTGCAACATACGACGACAATTTACTTGTCCAAGAACTCCATAACAAAATGGTGTGGCCGAAAGGATAAATAGACATCTTGCAGAGACATGCCAAAGCATGTTGCATGCGAAAAATGTGCCAGGTAGATTTTGGGCAGAGTGTATGAAGACAGCGACTCATGTGATCAACAGACTTCCACAAGCAAGACTTGGGTTTGTCTCACCTTTCCAAAAGCTGTGGAACACCAAACCAACGGTAAGCCATTTTCGAGTCTTTGGCTATGTTTGCTATGTATTTGTGCGTAATCAACTACGTAGTAAGTTCGATAAGAAGGCGGTTCGCTGCATCTTTGTGGGCTACGATAGCCAAAGGAAAGGTTGGAGGTGTTATAATCCAACGAATGGTCGTTACACCTCAAGGAATGTGATATTTGATGAGGTGTCTTTGTGGTGGTTGGAAGAAAAAGCAACATTGCCAAAGGAAATCAAAGATAAAAATCCTGAGAGCATGGGAGAGCAATTAAGGAAAGACCGGCTCACAATAATTGATGGGTTACAATCTTTTGAAGATGAAGGTGAGCCAGAGTCTAGAGAAGTAACCCATCCTTGGCAAACTAGTGTTCACCATAGAACACTAGAGGAGGATCGACCAAGAATTGAAGAAGACATTCAAGCATTAAAGCAGGTACCAAAGCCCAAGGATGTGAAACCCTTTTCTTCTAAATGGGTGTATAAAGTCAAGACGTTTAGATGGATCAATAGAAAGATACAAGGCTCACTTGATAGCTCGAGGATTATCTCAATATTATGAGCTAGACTATGATGAAACATTTAGCCTAGTGGCAAAGATCACCACCATACGTGTTCTATTAGCACTTGCGGTGAGTAAATCTTGGAAGTTATGGCAAATGGATGATGTAAAGAATGCTTTCCTACATGGAGAGTTAGACCGAGAAGTTTACATAGAGCAGCCAAAGAGATTTGAGAGCAAAGCCCAGCCAAACAATGTCTGCAAACTATGAAGAGCACTTTACGGATTGAAACAAGCGTCAAGAGAATGGTATGACGACAATGGCGAAATTGAGAGAGAGTCAGTGTTGAGAGAGAGTGTTAAAAATCAACACTAACTCTCTTGTCTCTAGAAATTTCTAGAGTTCCACTCAATTTGCTTCTCTCTGTAATTCTCTAGAAATTTCTAGAACTTCTCACACAATCTCTTTCTCTAGAAATATCTAGAGTTTTTCTCAACCTCTCTCTCATTCTCTTGGGTTCCGGATTTCTCTAAGAGATGTCCCTCTAGCAGCTTCCGCTAAGAAATGAAATTCAGCCACATGTTTATAGAATAGTCTAGAAGGTAGGAGAATGACATTAATTTAATGCCAATAAAAAGGAAAATCTAGAAGTTTCAAGTTAGTTCCCTAACCAACATACAACTAGTATAAATAGATATGGTGAGGTGTGAAGTGAAGTGAAGTAGAGTGTAATGTGAAGTAGAGTGTGTGAGACTCCTAGAGGTGTGTAGTGAGTGAGGGTTATAAAGCACCAAGTGAGAGGTGTGAAGTTGTATGTAAGGTCAATTGTGAGATGAAGTAAATAGGTGTTTAGAGAGTTGGTGTGTGTCTTGTAAAAGCATTAGTGCTTCTAAAGTATTGTAATTCAAAGAGTTAAGTCTTAACACAAGCTCTCTTGTTCAGTCATTTGTTCAATAATCTAGTGTCAGAGCTTCTGCTAACTCAGCACATGGAAAATCTCCCAATGAGCTTAAACCCAAAATAATAAGAAAGTATTTGAGACTCTAGACTTTGATCTCAATATGCTCCAGTTCCTATTTCTTCAGCAACAACTAAACTGCATAACTTGGTTTAAACTCAACAACAAAAGACACCATTCTTTATTGTTCCAAGTCATCCAATATTGCTACTATTTTGAGAATAATTTTGTGTCTACGTTATTGACCATATGCCATTGATTTAGTAGATCTACATGTTTTCCCTATTCAAACATTGCTATGCAGTTTAACACTAAAAAAAAAAAAAAAAAACCCTTGGTGCTTTGATTGCCATTTGTGGCTATTATGTTTTGTTTTAGTTCTGTTGTTGTTGCGTGAGTTTGGATGTCTTGTATTGTACTTCAATTTTTAAATAAAATTCACTAATTCTTAGAGAAGATAGAAAGATAACATCATCTTGAAGCTAATTTCGAAATTTGTTATCTTCATCAATGTGTGATCCTATTATCAAAGTTGCATAATGTTTATTAATACAGTGTCAAACTTTTATTTTACAGTTTCTTTGTAGTAAACAGATGAGACCCAATACGTAATTGGAAGGGCTTAATTATTGAAACTTCTTATTCTCTTTTGCTTCGCAATAAGATGGTAATACTTCATTGCATGCCTAACTAAATTTGTATATAGAAACTCAATTTTGACTGGCCATGCGTATGAAGATCGAGGATGCTACATAAGAAAGTATCAATGATCAATGGTGTTGGTGCTGTTGATTATTGGAAGGTTCATATCATGCATGAAGAGTGACAGAGGATAACAAATTAATTAATGCAATCGAGGATGCTACATAAGAAAGTCTCAACGGTAAATGGTGTCGGTGGTGTTGATTTGGATTTTATGTAATCCAAGTGAACATAAATTAATGCATATCAATTTTTATTTCTAACTTTTTGATTATTAGAAAGATATTACCATATAGCCATCCTATCATTTTGTTTGGTACTAAACGCAATTTCATTTAACATAACCTCTTTTTAGTAAGAGTTTCAGCAAAATACCAAATAAAAAAATTTCAGAAAAAATACATTCTCTCAGAATACTATCTATTATTATTATTTTATATATATAAAAACATGCATTTTTGAAAGAATGTATTTCCATAGAAGAGTTGCCAAACACATCCATATACACATTTATTCAACGTGTGAATCATTAGGTATGGTGCGCAAGTATTGAGGATATAACATAAAAATTTGATTGATTAAACATATTAATTTATTACATCAAGCTTGTACATAAGTTTTATGCTTATGACCTTAACAGTTTATTATTAAAATAAAAACATCAATGTTCAAACAATGATTTGACATTGTAAGGTCTAGTGATATTGGGAGTTCCACTCCAAAGTAGCTCTGCAAATTGTTGGTAGACCTTTTCGGAAAAGTGAGCAGAGTCAAAGAACACAGAGTCACTAACCTTCGCACATAATTCGTACTCATTGACTGGTCTCTTTCCTCCACAATTGGGAATTCCCCCGTATGGACCAGTTCCACAACATGCAATCTTCCCTTCTTTGAAACCTTTTTCCAACAAAATTAAATCAAAGATCGACGCTATTAGTCTATGAAAAAAAAAATGTACAACTACAGAAATATACCTACTGTACTATGAAAATGGAAGTGAGTCAAGTGACAATGTGACATACCATATTTTGAAGGGTTATTAATTCTTTCAATTAGAAAAGTGTAGAAATCGGCTATTGAATATTTGAATCCTTTGAGCTCTTTCTCTAGCTTTGGAAGGACTTCAAAAAGTGCTTTATTGTGCAGTTTTACTATTTTTGTAAGTCCGTCGATGCATGCACCTGTGTTTCCTGGTTGTAGTGCTTTAAAAAGCGGGGTACAACCCCATGGTGCCAAGCTAAGGAATACATATTTTCTTCCTCCTTTCTTATACATTTCCTAGCATATTAAAGTATAATTATAAGCGACTTGGAAACGAAAACAAAATAACCTAACACGAAATTGTTTTATATATTGAATACAACAATAACTGTAATAACTTTGATCACAGTCGTCAAGTTGCCAATCACCATATTTACGTATTCTTCGTCAGAGTAGGTTTGAAGCAAGCTGGGGTTTGTGGTAAAGGGCACAAAATAATCGATGCTTCCAATGCTAAAAAAGTAAACAGCTTTGGCCACCAACGCCTTTGCTTCTTTTTTACCTAGTTCATGCCTCAATAGAGTCTCCACTTTGTTGAAATAATTGAGTTGAGTGTTTAGGCTTATGACCTGATATGGAGGGAGTAAGAAAAGCAAAATATGAGGTCAATGCAAGGATATGAAATTCGATAGGAACATGATTACTTATAAGAACAGTGTCTGTATCAAAATATGATGGAATATATAAGAAAGGAATCTTAAATTTTATAAGTAACGTGTTGCAGAATGAACAAAAAGCATATCGAATAAAGAGAGAGAGAGAGAGAGAGAGAGAGAGAGAGAGAGAGAGAGAGAGAAGCATATGAGGCGAATGCAAGGATTTGAAATTCAATAATATATAAACAATACTTACAAAAGGAACAATGGTAACCCTTTCCTTTCATGTGAATGTAGAGGGTACATTTCACGGATAAGAACTCATTTTTTGGATCATATAGAAAGATTGAAATTTAAAATGATTTTTCACTTATACACTTACAAATTTGTAATATCTAAGGAGCCTGTACTTAATCAGATAGAATGTGTACCAATCCTTAACGAGTTTCACCAGCTCCTATTGACGCAAAGTTAGCCCCATCAATATTCCGTTTATAACCAGGTTGTAGATATGGAAGAAGTAGTGGCAATTTTGCATACTCAGCTGCAACAGTGTTTCAAAAATTAATTGAGCAAAAATTTAAATCCAAGAGAAAAACAACACATAATTAACTATAATCTTACCAATGAAATCTGTAATTAGACGGCCATTGGAAGATCTCCCAGTTGGGTACCCGAAGAAGCTTTCCCCATAAGGTGAATAATTTGCCTGGAAATCAGTAGTGGTATTGATATAGTTATTGTTTCCAGCATCAACTTCTGAATCCCCAAAAATGAATAAGGCAACATGATTCTTTGGCAGACAGATTTCACCATGGCATTGGGTTGTCTGGATACTAATGCTTGCATGCAAAACCAAGAAACAAAGATAGAACCTTAAACTGATCATCATGTCAAATCTTGTTCACTTTCTATAAACTTCTTGTTAGTTGGTATATATAGTATGCTTAATTTCTCATTTATGTGAGGAAATTGCTCCAGTTGAACTTTCATGACAGCTGGTTGAGCTGGTCACATGCATACGTTAAAGATTTGAATAAACACCTATCAAAAAAAAAAAAAAAAAAAAGAAAGAAGGAAAAAGATTTGAATAAACAATATCTAAAGACAAACAAAAACACCTATAAATAAATGAAGACAAACACAAATTAACATCCAATTATATCTACTCTACTAAATTTTGACTAGTATAGGAGTTCCAATTAAGTCTACGATAAGCCTTTTATCCTCAAATAAGAGATTTAAGGTTCAAAGTTCATCTACATAAAAAATCACTTGTTGTCATAACCTGATGATAAGAGTGATTATCATAGAGTGAACGCTAGCTATAGATATAAATTTACCATATTTATCGAAATGTTTGACTAAGATGGCATAGCGACACTATCAATAAGATTAAAGACAAGCACAAAATAATAATAATAATAATAATAAAGTAATTATGTTGTTGACTTTTGGGGGGTTGAGAAAAGGAAATTATGGTGTTGACTTCAATGGGAGCACATGTACTAAGACTATTACTTACTACCATTTTTGTAGTTTAATTAGTAATATTATTACTGGTTTGTCCAAAAAAAAAAAAATTCTGGTCTAGCATATATCTGTTCAAAGCAAAAAAATATGGTTGCATATCAATTGAGAAAACTGCATTAACCTCCCACGTGGTTTTCTCTTGTGAAACACACCCTCTTTTTTTTTTTTTTTTTTTTTTTTTAAATAAGACATACACCTTCGATCATTAAGATGCAAATTATTAACACTGGCCTTCCTTTGGATGACTGAAAAAAATGCTTTAAAAAATTCATCTAAATCTTCTCCTCTATATAAGTAAAGAGAAAAGTATGTCTTAGTGAAATTGATAAGCAAGAGAATGGTAATACACAGCCAAGTCCAATCCTCAAATTTAGTCTGTAAACATGCATGCTCCAATATGTTTACAAGTTTTTATTTTACATTTCTTAAATTTAAATTTATTAGTGTTCAAACAACAATTAAAATTACAAGGTTAAGTGACATTGGGATTTCCATTCCAAATTAACTCTCCGAATTGCTGGTAGGCATTTTTAGTAGGATGGGCATAATAAAAAAACACAATCATCAGTTCCACAATCTTACTTTTTGCAAAACCTTCACAACATAATTAAAACACAGATGCTATTAGTCTGTGAAAAAAATAATACAAAGTACAATGATAATAAAATACATCTTGCACAATAAAATAGTAGTGACATACCATATTTGAAGGGGTTATCGATTCTTTCACTATGAAAAGTATAGATATTGAATATTTGAATCCTTTCAGCTCATTCTGTAGCTTCGGAAGGACTTTAGAAAATGCTTTATTCTGTAATTTCACAAGTGCTGTAATTTCCTCCATGCATGCAATAGTGTTTCCTGGCTTTAGAACTTTCCTAAGCGGGACATAACCCAAAGGCGGCAGGCTAAGAATGAATATTATCTTCCTCCTTTCTTATATATTTCCTAACAAAAATTTGTTCTAAATATTGTATAAATTTGAATGTTGATTTTGTTTGTTTGATTTTCTCTATCTTACGTATTGAATTATCTATTGGTGATTCCAAAATCTAACACCCAAAACAAATAAATAAGTAGAGCTCTTTCAAAAAAAAAAAAAAAAAATCCTAGAAATTTTGTATAGAATATTTAGGTTACTTAGGATGGCATTTTTCTTGTAAACACTGCTAATTGCCTAAAGAAAGATTATGGGTTTGTGAGTAGAAACTAGAAAGTAGTAACACTCTTATGTAGCATAGACAAAAGTGCTCTTCCTTGAGGCCCCATTCTTCAACAATGGGCTTGTTAAGCTTAAACTCATTGCATACCTGAGGTTGAGGTTTTATTAAGACGGTGAGTTGTTCATTCTGAACCTTCCCTCCTCTTATTTGAAAGTGCACTAATTAGGTGAAGCTATTAGCAAACTAAGAAATAGCTTCTAATTAAATGTATCCATGAAGATTCAAATTAAATATTAGAAACCTAATGGCCTGTTTGGAAGTTTAGAGAGGGAGGAGAGTAGAGAGAAATGGTTATACTCCATCTTGTTTGGATATTTTTAAAATTAGTAAGGGAGAATAGAGTAATTAGCCCTTCCTCTTGTTTGGATGTTTTAAAAATTAGGATGGAAAAGAAAGGAAATGATTTAAATAGACAAATTTACCCCTATTTGAAAATAAACTTGCAACATTGGTATATGATTAATTTGTTAAATTAAATAATTATTTAATCAACATTATCATTCAATCAAATACCACTAATAAAAGTATAAAACTACTATTAACTATTATAAAATAATTTTTATTACATAAAAAAAAAATGACGAGAGAGTTCGCAATATCGCCGGTGATTTTCCCGTCCTGCACAAACCCGATGGCTGGAATTGGCATTTAGCAAAGGAGAGTCCCAACGGCACTGTTTCAGCCACAGCGACCCTCGAGCTCAAGCATCTCCTTCATGTCATTCGATATCGGATCCGCAGCAGCCTCCACTTCCTCAACCTTGATCTACGGCGGTCCTATCGACAGAAAGGTGGCTCTATGCTCAGAAGTGGTAGCTTCGAGGACGAGGAACCCTTGCTTGACGAGCTTGGGATCCACCTAGAGAAAATTTGGAATAAAACCAAGTCGATTCTCAACCCGTTCAGGGTCAACTCGGTCATACACAAGGACTCGAATCTATCTGGCTTGATCCTCCTCTACATGTCCCTCTGCCTCTTCCAGTTACTCGCCAGTAAGCTCCAATTCGGTGTTATACTCGGCTGAATAGTCGTCTCCTCTATCTTCCACTACTTGGTGTACAACATGCTCGTTGGAAGGAACGGTAACCTAGAATTGCACACGTGTACGAGCGTGATTGGCTACTGTCTCTTGCCGGTGGTGACACTGTCACTCTCATTGCCATGCCCTGCGCCTTCTTTTCTTTTTGGTATTTTTTCTCAGGAAACAAATGGAGCGATGTAGAAAGGAGTGTAGTGTAAAATTCTAAATGTTGTTAGATCGGGGGTTGTTTGGCTTCAGTGTTAATGAAATAGTGAGATTTAAATTTTTTTTTTCATTCACCTTAAATTTTCTCTGGAAACAAACAAAGATTATTTATATAATCGGTTTGTAATTTTGTTAATTTAGAAAGGGTAAATTGGGGAATTCATTTGATCAATAATTTATCTACTCTACTCTACTCTCTCTTCAAATTTCTTCAATTTGAGGGAATTAAAAATGAGGGGTTAGACGGAGTTAAAACCCCTCCAAATCCCTCCCCCTCCTTCAAAAAACTTCCAAAGAAAGTAATTAAAAAAACTCTCCCTCCCTTTACTCTACTCTCCCTCCTTTTTTAAACTTCCAAACAGGCCATAAAAGTTTAAATGGAGATAATTTAGTTCTGTTTATGGTTTATGCAAAACTTTTTAAAGTCTCACTTTATTTTGGATATAACTATATTTTACCCAATTTTCAACATATAAGTAAATAAAAAATCAGTAAAAAGATGTATCCAAATGTACAATTAACTCAACTCACGTTACCTCTAAAACCAATATAGTAAGAGTATTTCCTAGTCCCAACCAAAAAAAAAAAAAAGGATTTTCATTCAACTATATAAGCTCAATATTCAATAAATAATTACGATTTATAAACCTGGGTATAATATTTCAATCTTATCAAAATTAAGTCTCAAAATACCAAAATAAAATAAATTAATAAATTTAAAGTACAATTTTTTTAAAAATAACAGTAAAGTAGGTTTCTTTTAGAAGAATGTTCAATTAGTTTTAACAATAACTAAATATCATCCATTGCTACTCTTAATTTGAGAAGATTGTAATTCACCTTTGAAGGTGATGCAAAACAGATAATGATAGAACATAGAAGATATCAATTTTTAGTAGTGTCTATGTTTTGTGAGCACTGCTTTAACTGGGAAAGATAAAAGTTAATCGTGCAGTGTCACCCATGAGTTATTGGTAATGATAGAAATTATAGAACTGTTTACAATCATATGATTTAACTAGCACTTCTTGTATGTTGCACTTCCAACTGAAGTATCTAGGATTCAATTCCTCATTTTCCATTATAACTATCAAATTATTAAAAAAAAGATAGATATATTTATCTATTCCAAATTATTCCAAACTAGTTCATAGGAAAGTTCTTTCAAATATTATGTGACGATTATATTGAGTATTTAGATATACATTTAATTATTGATTTATTTAATAGTTATGTGATTTATTTAAATGACTTTTTTTTAGAAGGATTTAAATGACTTAATGAGCCATCTTTTTTTTTTTTTTTTGCTAGGTAAACGCGAGGGCTTGAACCCCCGAGTAAATGGTCTCAATACAGGCTGGGTACCAGCTCGCCTACATGAGGCGGTGGTGACTTAATGAGCCATCTAATAAATAATAAAAAACATGAGTGCACATTTAAACCATATATAATGAACAGGAGGAGAAACCTAAATTCTTTTCAATAGATAAATGGGCCCTACCAGGAGCTTTCCCTCTAACAGTGATATTAGGATATCACAAATTTTGCTACATTAACACAAGGCATACAAATTGACGTGTTATTAATTACAAAATGTGTAATTCAAACATTCATTTATTATATTGTTTAAGTGATATAAATTATATTCTTATCACATAGTAAAATTTATAGTAATAACTTTAACATTTTCCATACCCCAACTGTACATACTTAGATGGATGTTAACCTACCTTTTTTTCCAAGGAATTGGCAAATATTTTTTGGTTAGAGAAAAATGTAACTAGTATAATTCCTCAAATTTATGTCAAGTGGGTTATTCTCTATCTATTAATTAATTCCACAGAAACATATAGACATAGTCAGTGATTTGGAGGATCAACTACTTTAACTAAAAATGTGGGTTTTAAGCACATAGTTGAATTTAAAATCTTGGGGCTTCACAATTTTTTTTTTTAATTTTTTTAAAGAAATGATATGTCTACAACATTTTCACAATATTTTTACAACAAATCCTAAGTGGCAAGTAGTTACTAATTATTATTGTTGGGGCAAAAAAGAAACCTTAGTATTAGATTCAAATTTGAACTAATAACAACTAACTACTTATGATTTATTGTGAAAATATTGTAAAAATATTATGGACGTAGCATCTCTAAAAAAAAAAAAGAGCCTAACCTAGGGGAGCTTCAATAATTAGTAATTTTGACTTGTAATAATTGATACTAAACATATTTTGAATTCAAAGTCCATGTTTGTACCATCGCACACCCTTGGTGTGATGGTCACTCTACAAGTGTAAGTGCTTGTGGAGTGTGTGGGGGGGGGGGCAAGGGCCAGGGTTCAAGTCTTTAGCAAGGAGATTCACACACATATACATTTAAATTAGGCTAGAGTAGAATTCTATATTGTATAAAAATAATAATAATAATAAAAAAAGTCCATGTTTGTCATTAGTGTTTAGAATGCTTTCCAAAATTTAAAGACAAATGACCCTAACTCAGCGGACTTGGAGACTCAACAATTAATAATTTTGACTTGTAATTTATACAATTATACTATAAAAATATTGAATGAAAGTCCATTGATGTTAACCCCCAAAAAATAAATCCATTTATGTTATTTGGCTTATTTCTAGTTTTGGAATAACAATCAAATTTCTTCTATAAAGAAAAAAAGGAATAATAGTCAAATTCTCCCACTCAAAAAAAAAAAAAAAAAAAAAAAAAAAAAAAACAAAAAAACAAAAAAAGAAAACGAAAAAGAAAAATCAAATTAATATGCACAAGGTAGGATAGGGTAGCAGTGACCATTCTTTATTGTTTGAAGTCATCCAATAGTGCTCTTAGTTTAAGAATAATTTTGTGTCGTTATTGACCATGAAGAGGGTATATTTAAAGTAGATGGTCCGAATTCGCAAGACCTACGATAGGAAGAATTACTAGGACGACAGATAAGAGTGTGAGACGACGAGGCTCCTTAAGCATGAACAAATGACCTAAGGTGAACGAATCACCTTCAACAGATGGACGGTCTGGGCTTGACGGATAACCTACAATAAACGGATAAGCCTCTGGACAAGCACTGATGACGACGGTGTCAAGATAGGCCACGTGGCAATGACATAGCTTACTTGGTCTCTACGGGAATTTCAGATAGCAACAACTGGAGTTCCAAGATTAATTAAATCCTTATATGGAAAAGGGTCCCTTAAATCACGTGCTTTTATGAAGATCTTCTCTACAAGGAAATATTTCTCTTCTCCAAGGAACCAAGGTCAGTTCCTCATCACTATGAAAATTCCATAACCTACAGAAAACAGGTATGCATAATTCACCCCCACTCTGGTACTTTAGAGTTGTGACAATCTCTCTAACTTAACCTTTAGAGGGTATTTGGCCGGTACCACATTGGTACTCTCACGTTGTCACGAGCATGTGAGAACTGTGTGGCCTACTGGCGATTTTTGGCATCATCAGTTGGTGCCGTCTGTGGGAACCTAGGAGTAAATAAGTCGTGCTACTGTTTCCCGGACAAAAAGGTTGCATGGTGCTTACCCATTCGATGGCAACCAACAACAATGCTCAAGGAGACGAACCATGTACTGCGGTTCTTGAGAAACAGATCTAGACACTAGCAGCGGCAGTTGAACATCTTACCAAGCAAAACCATGATTTGGAGGAGCAATTGCGCCAAACAGATGCCAAGCCTTGGAAGCAAGTAGGAAACAGCCACCAGCGCAATGACACCAAGCAGAATTGAGAAGGGCCGGAAGGCAGTAATGTTATGAGCCGACCAACAGCCACGGATGTTGCCCCACCAAACCTGGTTACAGACATGCAGAAGATGAGAGAGCAAATGGACTTAATGATGCACGCCCTTAAAGGGCGGGTGTCAAATGATCTCGACGATCTAGTACATAGGACGAATTCACCTTTTACCACACTTGTTACTTCATTCCCTCTACCATTGAAGTTTCGTATGCTACAGATATAGGCCTACGACGGGTCGAAGGACCCATTAGACCACCTGGAGACATTCAAGACCCTCATGCATCTGTAGGGTGTAGCGGACGAAATCATGTGCAAGGCCTTTCCTACCACTTTGAGGGGTCCTGAAGAGTGTGATTTAGTAGGCTGACACCAAACTCCATCAACACTTTCAAGAAGTTAAGCACCTAGTTCGCCTTGCACTTTATTGGCGGACACAGGTACAAGAAGTCAACCACGTGTGTGATGAACGTTAAGCAGCGAGAGGATGAAACGCTAAGGTCTTATATCACCCATTTCAACAAAGAAGCACTCTTGATTAATGAGGCCGACGACAAAATACTCGTGGCTGCGTTCACTAACGAATTACTAAAGGGTAAGTTTTTGTTTTTTCATACAAGAACGATCCAAAGACTATGTCAGATGTGCTTTATAGGGCTACCAAGTACATGAACGCGGAAGACACATTACTTGCGTAAGAAGAAAAGCCTAGAAAAAGAGAAAGACAGGAAGATGCAAGACAGGAGAGAAGGCGGAAGGTCAGGAAGACTGAAGATGGGCAAGAAGATAGACGCTTTAAGACCCCCTCGACGAGATTTGCAAATTTCACTCCTCTAAACGTTCCAATAGATCAAGTACTAATTCAGATAAAGGATAAAGGGTATCTGGCCAGAAGAGTTACCCAATGTACTGTGGGCTTACAGGACGACGGCGAGGACACCTACAGGAGAGACACCATTTCGACTTGCGTATGGTAGTGAGGCAGTCATTCTAGCTGAGGTTGTCTCACCAGTTACAGGGTAGCAAGCTATGACATGCAGAAAAATGACGAGGCGATGCGCTTGCAACTTGATTTAGTAGATGAGATCAGAGTAACGACTGAACAAAGGTTGGCGCGATATCAAAGCCTAATGGCCAAGCACTATAACTCCCGAGCTAAACACTGAGATTTCAAGAAAGGAGATCTCGTCTTAAGGAAGATAACGGGCGCCACCAAGGACCAGTCTCATGGAAAGTTAGGACCCAACTAGGAAGGACCATACAAAATCACGTTATGGAATAGGAAGGGCACATACTATCTTGAGACGCTGTACAGAAAAAAGCTATAACACCCCTAGAACGTGGAGCTCCTAAAGAAATACTACCAGTAGATAGAGGTGTGAACGCCGGCACTCCTCATTTTCAATTTATTTTTTCAACAGATAGTTTTAGTTTTTATTATTCTCTACTGTACTTTTACAGCCCAAAGGGAAATTCTTTCTTTATGAATAATATTCTACTTGCTTATCCATCATAATAAGAGAAGTTTATTTGGAACATATTAAATGCTTTCTACTAAGATTTATTTACTAAGTCCATAAACTGGACGGATCATCCCATGGAGGATGAGATTTATTTACTAAATCCATAAACTGGACGAATCATCCCATGAAGGATGAAAATTTACTAAGTCCATAGTGTGGACGGATCATACTATGAAAGATGAAATTTATTTACTAATATGGATAGATCATCCTATGAAGGATGAGGTTCATTCCCTAAGTCCATAATGTGGATGGATAATCCTAAGAAGGATGGGATTCATTCGCTAAGTCCATAATATGGATGGATCATCCTAAGGGGATGAGATATAGTCATTAAGTCCATAAATTGGACGGTGAGATTTATTTGTGGTCCAGAAATTGGATGGTTCACCGTACGAAGGATGGCTTTGAAAAATCTGTTAAGCGAATAAATCATCCTATAAATAACACATAGTCCATAAAGTGGATGGAGGGAAAAACTCATTCAAGTTATAAAAAACACTTCATATGGAAAATAGACGGGCGTACATTATACATACAATTAAAGTACAATAAATGTCTACATAAGAAACCAACCAAAGGCAACGGTTGAAACAAGTCCACCGTATTGTTCTCCCATACATTCCTAAACTTAAACAAAAATAAAAAGTATATACTACTTCGGAACTACAAGAGTTGTCTCCTTGTCATCAGGCATATGAGCTAAGGGTTGACGGGCATCACCCTCAACGGATCCCTTCACATCAACCTTTTGAGCTTCACCATCGCTGTGGTCTTCACCAAAGAGTTCATCTGTCCCCTTAGTGTCAATGGGGTGAGCTGGAGTCTGGCCCTTAGGGTCGATGGTGATGTGTGAAAGGTTCAAGTCTGGAAAAGAAGCCTTAACTTGATAGAGGCAGTCGTCAAATCCGTCGACAAAAGAGGTGCCCAGTTCACTTAGAAGGGTGTCAGAGTTCCGGTACTCTCGAATAGCATCAGCCTTTGCCTGACGAAGATTATCCTCTTTGTCTTCCAAGGTTTCTTTTAGCAACTCTACTTGTTTCTCCAACTCACCATGGACCTGCTCGGACAGCTTCAGCTTCTCTTCATGATGGAGCTTCTAAGCTCTCAGCTCCGACAGCTCTTCCTCCGTTGCACTTGCCTTTACACAGACACGCTTCAGTGTCTTCTTGTGAGAAAGGAAACTTTCCATCAATCCCTTCCCCATCAGGATCCCTGACATCAACAACGAGTTAGTACAATATGATGAAAATACGATGGAACATGTAGTGACGGATCCAAACCTGTGTAAGGCTAAACAGTGTTGTTTCCCCTGTTGCTTTAGTAGCATGATTACCCAGATCCTAGTAGTCCTTGTCCTTAATGATGGAGGTAATTTGCTTAAGGGCATATTGGAAATCCTCTCGGAGAAGGATAGGAGATTTCTCCTTGACGGGGTCTGGGTTGACCATCAGACCCTTGCTCTTCCCTAGGCCAAGCTTAGGGGGCAACTTAAAACCCCCGGAAGCTTGACTAGCAGCCAGTCCCATCACCACCTTCTGCTTTTCGCGTTGGCAGTCAATTTTCTCTAACGGTGGCCTTTTCATGGACTGATGAGTTGAATCCGTCTTGGAGGGAAGACCCCCTTCTAACTTCTTTTTAGCAACAACTTGCTGCTTGATGTATGCCCTTCTCCTAGCTTCTTCCATTTCTACAAAAAAGTGGACGGGTAAGGATGGTAATTAAAAAACGAACACACACAATAGGCAACAGACTTAGATTTGCGAATTCGTGCGTCATATCGATGGGCAGTAGTGGTAGGTTCTGGACCGTCACAGTACTAGTGAAAGGTATTCAAGGTAACGAGCTTTATCCAAGTCCTCTTCAACAGCCTAGTAGTCTTAAAAATTTTCTCCAAAAAACCGAACTGCTCGGTGGTAACTTGTGGATGTTCACAAGCTGCAAAAAATACGGTTAGGACAATTGAACAAATATAAAGGATTGAACACAATAAGTATGGACACATACCAGACAGAGGCATTATATCCCATGTCATGTTAACAGGCATGTGCTCATGATCATTTGGACGACACATCCAGTTATCCCCACAGAGGAAAAAGTAACGACCCTTCTAGTTCCTGTTAGAGTCCGGGGTCTCACACACTAGCCTAAGCATCGGACTCCGTGGAAAAAAACTATACATTCCCCTGGATTAGCCAATCTTAGACGGACGGTAACAATGGAAAAATTCTTCCACTATCAACCGTCGCGCCCCATTGGACATCACCTCGTATAAGACTTCTATACCTAGGAAAACCCTCCAAGCGTTTGGAGAGATCTGGGAGACGACCAATCCTAGGTATTGGAGAAGACGACGGTGAAGAGCACTCAATGGGAAACAAAGCCTAGCTTTCAGCATCTACTCGTATAACCTGACGTCTTTAAGACCACTATAGTAGCACTCCTCTGACTTAAAGGGTAGACGGATAGATATGTTGTCGGGTATCTGGTACTTCTCCTTAAGTGTGTTGAAGTGCGGCATTTTGATGGTAGAGACGAAATCATTTATCGTCCACAAAGGAAATATGATGAATTCCTTGAATCCATCAGGACCTATGATGAATTGGATGGGAGGGTCTACACCATTTAAGTCATCATTTGAGTCATACTCTGACTCGTTCTCATCCTATACCTCATCCTTCATACTGGTAGGTGAGTTGGCTGATGGTTCCCTCTCCTCACTGGAGGTATCGGGGTTTACTTAACCTGACGGAGACACCTCATCGTAGCCCACTCCATCGCGGATAAACGATTAACCACTTGACGCCTCATTAGACATCTAACCTACAAATGGTGGATAAAAAACCCTAAGACTCTAGGTCTACACTAACGACGGACAAGCAAACGCAGTAAAAAAAAAAAAAAAACTTGAGATAAAGGAAAGAATACTCACAGTTGACGGTATGAGAAGGACGATGGGAGTCTGAAAAGAACAGTAGTACAAAACCAACAAGGCGACGGCCAGAGAAGAGTGGACGGAAGCGCTTTGATCAGTAAATTTTTTTCCAAAAGGTAAAAATGATAGGAGCATGCAACATATATATAGAGGGAACAGCGTGGAAGACAAAGGGATGCTTCAGTTCTAGCAAACAACCACTAAAAGCTAGCCACGTGTCCCTATAGCATTAATAACCCTAGGCTAGCCTGTCAATCAACACGCTTCTCAAGGATAGAGGCAAACTGTCACTTTACGGATTTGTGCAAAGTAAGCGACGAATCCATGGAGTGAGGGGGCAACTGAAGAGGGTATATTTAAAGTAGATGGTCCGAATTTGCAAGACCTATGATAGGAAGAATTACTAGGATGATGGATAAGAGTGTGAGATGATGAGGCTCCTTAAGCATGAACGAATGACCTATGGTGATCGGATCACCTTCAACAGATGGATAGTCTAGGCTGGACGAATCGTCCATCAGTGGATGGATGACCTATAATAAACGGATAAGGCTCTGGATAGGCACTGATGATGATGGTGTCGAGATAGGCCACGTGGCAGTGACATCACTTACTTGGTCTCTAAGGGAATTTCAAATAGCAACAACTTGAGTTCCACGATTAACTAAACCCTTATATGGAAAGGGTCACTTAAATCACGTGGATTTATAAAGATCTTCTCAACAAGGAAATATTCCTCTTCTCTAAGGGACCAAGGTCGGTTCCTCATCACTATAAAAAGGCCATAACCTACAGAAAATAGGTACGCATAATTCACCCCAGCTCTGACACTCTAGAGTTGTGACAATCTCTCTAACTTAACCTTCGGAGGGTATTTGGTCAGTACCACACCGGTACTCTCTTGAGGTCTTTTTCTTTCTTGATGTTGTGCAGGTGTTGCCGCGAGCACGTGAGAACTGTGTAACCTACTGGCAATTTTCGGCATCATCAGACCATATCCTATAGATTTGCTAGATCTACGTTTGGTCAATTCAAACATTGATACGTAGTTTAACCCAAAAAAAATGCAGTGCCAATTTTTTTAGTAATCTGATATGGTTTAACTTAATCCCACAATATGTTTGGAAACACTACAAAATGGACGCCAGTTTGGTTACCTCAACAATATTGTTTCCTTCTAGATTTTAACTGACCAAACAATTATCTATAATTTATAAATACTATATAACCAAATCTTTTGACTATTTGTTGATTTCTCCAGAGGTTGTCATGTAGGATTTAAAACTCCCACAATATTCCACATAACTACGTAAGCAATAAAAAAAAATTCAACTAAAAAGACACAAAACAAAACCCAACTCTTTCTGCTTCCTTTCATCCCCATCTCCCTCTCTATCACAGGTCGTACACAAACCAAAACCAAAATAACCCCATCTCCCTCTATGTTATCTTCCTAATCCCATAAATTTCTTCAACCACAGTACACATCTAGCACAAACCAAACCCATAAATCTCAAACACAAGCCAAACCCACAAATCACAACCATTACCATTACAACACCCTCTTTGCCGTGAGAGAATGGAGGTGTGTGAGAGAGATGAGGTAAGAAGTCAATTTTTGTATTAATTGCTCAGCCCAAAATTTTTGCTGATATCATTTTCTTCTCTTTCTTGGTGCTCCTCCCCCTGTACAAGATTCTCTCTCCTTCTCCCAAATTTCCACCTCAGCCCCAAAACTGATGTAGGACACGATTTAATATTTAATTTTTGTAATTATTTAATTTTAGTATTTTTATATAATTTTTGTTATTTTAGGTTTATGTTATTTATTGCCTTGTTTTGGTTTTTATTTTTTTTTTTATTTTTTTTAAATGTTGTTTAGTCAAATTTACGGTTTTATATGCTTTTGTAGCTACCTTAGGGTTTCCTAGTCACCTTAGGGTTTCTAGACACCCTAAGTTTTCTTTTTACTATTTAAATGCATTGTAGCCTCCAAAGGCAATTTAGTTTTTCAGATTAATAAAAATACAGACTCTTTTGTCAATTCTTTTTCTAGTGGATTATAGTTTATCACCTTGTAGATTTAAGAAACCACTCGTGGATTCGAGGTTTACTACCCAGAAACTAATAGTTTAGTTTTTGTCCATCAAAGAGAGCATCGTGTGTGCTTTCTTCAGGCTTTTGCGACATCAGTTGGTATCAGAGCTTGAAGAAAGCACACACGATGCTCTCTTTGATGGACAGAAACTAAACTGTTAATTCCTAGGTAGTAAACCTCAAATTCACGAGGAGTTTCTTGAATCCACAAGGTGATAAACTGGAATCCACCAGAAAAAGAATTAACAAAAGAGTTTGTATTTTTATTAATCTGAAAAACTACATTTCCTTTGGAGACTACAATGTGTTTAAATAGAAAAAAGAAAACCCAAGGTGACTAGAAACCTTAAGGCGGCTTGGAAACCCTAGGGCGGCTAAGAAAGAATATAAAACCCTAATTTGACTAAATAACATTAAAAATACCTAAAACAAGGCAATAAATAACCTAAACCTAAAATAAATAAAAAAATTACATAAAAATACTAAAATCAAATTATTACAAAAATTAAATATTAAACTGTGTCCTATATCAAATCCCTCCACTTAAAACAAACTTGTCCTCGAGTTGATGGTAGAAATTTGAAATCTTCTGCTCCAAATAAACAAATACTTTGAATGCTTTAATGACTTGATCCAACTTTGAAACTTGAATTCTTCATTACATGTAGCATAAAATTTATTTTCACCTACCTTCAATTTATTTGCAACATCAATCAACAAAGGACTGGCAATAAAATTAAAATTTTCTACTCCAAGAAAATTAAAATATTGTGTAGTCATCTTAAACAAATCAACCGAAGCCTGAGGATTGTGAGTTGTGGACTTGCCTTCATATTTAATCTCATTTGGATATTCCACAATATTCTCGACAATTATCATCTTTTGAGTTGTGGACTTGCCCTCATATTTAACCTCATTTGGATATTCCACAATATTCTCAACAATTATCATCTTTTGATTTTTGTCATTATCCACAATCAGCTCAACCTTAAGTTCTTTGACGTCTTCATCAAATATTTGGCAGGTGGTAACGATCTTCTATTCAATAACTTGTTGCAAGTCTTCATATTTTTTAACCACTACAAAATTTTCCTTAGAAATAGGTTGCTTCTTTACAACCTTTAAACCCTTTCCTTTACTTGACACATGGACTTGATTGTGATAATTTTGGTTTTGTGGTTGACCTTCCTTGTTTTGAATATATTTCTTTTCATATGAATATACAGATTTTTGATCAACACTTGTATAATCTAGTACATCATAATAGTCATTAGGAAACCATAAATCAATTAGTATCCTTTTCATTCTTTGTCAAGAACAGATTGGATGCTTACCTCGTCGCTTTCTATACATTTGAATATCTTCCCACCATTCCTCCACTTCTTCATCCGATTTATTAGATGGAAGCTACACTTTTTCTTCATCACAAATCTTTCAAAAATTAAAATAATCTTCCAAATCAAGAAGCCAGTCAATAAAATCCAACTTACAAATATCTCTGTCAAAGAATGGAATTTTCTTGTAATTAGGAGTTCGTCGTTGAATATATTGATCATTGTTGTTGTGAGATGATTTCCTATCAAGAAGAGTAGCAATCATTTGCTTGTTTTTGCCTATAATTTGCTGACTCTTTTCACAAAATTGTTTATTCTCATCATGAGCCTCTTTACGAAACTTAAGGAACTCAACCCTAGTAAGGATTGGGTTGTTACGTCATCACTGCTGTCATTGTCGTGGTGGTCACTATCTTGCTGGTTGGCCAAATGCCTGACACAATGCCTCCACAACAGGTGCTACAATATGGTATTGTGAGCAAATGTAGTAACTATATGGCAGACACCGGCCTGCTTCTCATCACTCTACAAAATATCCAGCTGTACATAAAAATGACCTAGAAACATAGGGGCCAATGGCAGACTCACCCTGGCAGAAACCTTTATGGATAACTAAAAGTAAAGGGGTTTTATAACATAATGGGGACGCAAATTGAAGATGAGCTTAAAAAGCCAAAATGCGACAAAAGCAGCACAACAGTAGAAGCCTTAGAGAAATCACCAACCTAGTAAGACAAGTTCGCATTCCCACTCATCCCTTTCTTCCACTCGGCTTCCTCCTTGGTCAAAAGCTAAATATCATTTGGGTTTGTATCACCGAGAATGGGTAGCAATAATTGATTTGCCACATCCTCTAAAGTCATGATGATCTCATTGCAAGAAAGGAAGAAGGTATGGGTAGTGCTACACCATCGACAGACTAAATGACGAAGGTTGAGCAAATCCTGATAGTTGGACAAACACTAAGAAGAAATGATGGCCTTTAACACACCAGCCTATTGTAACGCCACCATAAAACCCACATTGAAAAACTTCGTGTCCACCCACTCTTTCCAACCCAAAAATGTACCAGACCCAAATTCAAAGAGAATGGGCACAAGTAGTGAAGTCCCTTGGCAGATGTCGAGGTTGGAAATGGAGGAAGCCAAAGGTGCCCAAGAGACTTCAAAGTCACAGCAGCAAATGGAAAGTCACATGCAGCCCAATGGAGGAGGCGAGTAGTCGCTAGGCACCACAGGGAAGTGATGTCGATATCGTACCATGGGTCAATGAGAGGAGGGCACTCATTACCCGGATCGCAATTCCCTTCCTCCTCCCTAGAAAGGTCCAATTCGGAATGGGGAACCTCTCCAACCATGGTTTCAGCAAGCAGATCATCAGTGGCAACTTTTTTCTCTTTACGGTGGGAAGAACTATCACCTTTTGCCTACAACATTGTAGACAGATTGAATGGAAAAGGTAATAGGCAAGGAGGTTTTGGGAAGACAAAACAGTGGAGAGAAAGGAAGAGTAAATGGTATGAGAGAATGACGAGGAAAAGATAAATAAAATGGCTGAGGCAAATAAAAGTGAAGTGAAGGGAGGCAACGGGTCATCTGTCAAAAGAAGCATCTTATTAATGAAGCAGAGATTGTGTTTCAGAATAACTACTAAATTGGGAAATTCGAAGAGACAAGTTTATTCATAGTAGAAAAGGAAACAAGGTGGGGCCCACTATTTGAAAAACCAACAAAAAAAAAAAAAGTTATATGACTAGTCGCATATGAATTTCAGGGGTAATCCACATGCTGAAGGGGTTGAATATTGATATCAATTTTTGACAAAGGGCCCAACAATAGAAGAAGCCCAACAATATAGAGAAGGTAAGGAGAGGAAAATGGTAAAGGAATAAGGAAACAAGCCCAGCAAGTTGAAATGGCAGGATCAATGGCCAGCAGGCCCATAAGAATAAAAAAAAGAGGTAAAGAAGAAGTAAATGGGCCAAGGAAGCCCAAAGAATGAAGTATTAAGCCTATGGGAATAATAAGAGGTAAAGAGGAAGTAATTGGGTCAAGGAAACCTAGGAAATAAATTGGTAAACTCAATGGATTGGCTTAAAGGCTAAGGAATCCTAAGGAATCTAGCAAATAGCTCATGGGAGTAAAAGAGGTAAAAAGGAAGTAAATGAGCCAGAGAAGCTCGAGGAATGAAGAAATGGGCTGGCATGACAGGAAAGTTGGCCAACAAAGCCCAAAAGAGATAAAGGCATGAAAAGTGGGCCTAGGGAGTCCTAAGTAAGAGATTAATGAAGAAGTGGGTTGGCACGATAGGAGCATCCGTCCGCAAGCCCACAAGCTAACAAGTAATAAAAGGAAAGGTAAAGCTATAGCAGACATGATGAAGTGATGTGATAGGATCAATAACCAAAAAGCCCACATACATAGAATAGGAAAACATGAACTCGACAAGAAGATGATAGGTTTTGCCTAAGCAATGCCTAGTCTAAGAGGGGGTCAAAGGTAGGGAATATGAGCCCAAAAGCTCACACATCCTTCACGCCACAAAAGATAAACACCAACCAGCACGTATGTAGACATAACATTTTGTACCCTTTACAATTCTAGCTCCCATTCCCTAATGATGCTCAAACCCTAAGGCCCAAGACCAGTTTAGAGCCCAATTAGATATCAAATTAACTTGAGGAGTCTAAAAATGAAAAATATAACCTTTTGAACGAGCAAAAATATATTTTTAAAAATAAAATGACCAAAGTGTCCTTTGGCCTGCGTACTTGGGCCAAAGCATGCGTACGCAAGCACATTCTTACGTATGTAGCTAGGGTTTTAGAAGCATAAGAAAATCAATTTTTCTACAATAATGGCTATGGTTTGGAATGATTCCCACATCGTCTGGGAATTGCTCCAAACCCTATTTTTTCCACTATATAAAGCTTTATATGGAACATTTTTAAAACACTGAGAAATTCCACAGGAAAAACCTAAGATTCACTAGAAATAGTGAATCAAAATGGAGTTTTTCACAAAACACTCTTAAGTCATTTTTATTTGATTGAGACTTTTTTTGGCCCTAATCCTTTTAGTTTAATGTTGCTAATCACTATTTTATTGAATCATAATAGATTTGACTGAGGGGAACGGTCAAAATCAAAGCTTAGGAAATTCTTTTGAGGTATCAAGCTTCAACCTTTCTCTTCTCTTCTTTTTTTTTTCTTTGCTGTTTAATTTGTTTTTCTTGCTTTGTTTGTGCTATAGCCTATTTTTTTAGAGTAGGTTTATGTCTTCTTGTATATTCTGAACATGTTTGGTTGTTAGAATTAGAGTTTTTATTTCTACTTTGTTTTGTTGTGTATCTGTTTCTGGGTTAGGGTTCAAGCATGTCTGTGTACACATACTTTTGTGTGCGTGCGCAGGCTCAAAGTATGTGTACACATACAACTGGCCTGTATACGTAGACCTATGTATGGACACGCATACTCGTACCCAGAAATCCTAAATCTACTTTTCTTGTGTCTTTTGTTTTGTTTGTTTTACCTAATATGCCTCTGTTCTAACCTTCTTATATGCTTTTGATTTGCTTCTTCTTTGTTCACATGTTTGTTTGTTATTGTATGCTAGATTAGGGTATATCTCTTTGTTTCTTACTCTTAATACCATGTCATTCATTCATTTGTCCATGCATCAATGCCATAGGTGCTATGTTGTTGCAAGGTAAGTAAAGGGTAAGCCATGCATTAAAAATGTCCATGCATTTGTGTTATGGTTTTACTTTGAGATATGATGGAACATGCTTAGATGTATGATTAGGGTTTGTAATATGTTAATGCCTTGCTACCATGTTTAAGTTACTGCCTTGTTGTAAATGTATGATAGGGTTTTCATATGCTAGATGAATGCTATGGTTTCTTATTTGTGTTTGGGTTTGGCTCTCTTTTGCATTAGGATAGATATGTATATGGTTTGGGATGAAAGATGCCATTTTTTATGTTAGATGCATGTTAGTATGTGTGTGTGTTAAGTCTAGAATATAAGTGTCGAGTTAGTTTTTAATAGGGTTAAGACATAAGACATAATGATGGGAGGCCAACCTTAGGATTGAGTGATCTTGGGTGCCTAACACCTTCCCAAAAGCGTACATAACCTTTGAACTCATACTATGGTAGTAAGATCAATGGTCATTCCTCAAAATGACGCTATATATATGGTTCCTAGACCATTGCAAAAACTAGATGGCAACTCCCCCCCTTGTGTCCACAACGTACAATAGAATCAAACAAATATGAAAGCATCAAAAATGGAGTGAAGACCAGAAAGAAACAAAGTTCAAATGAAGTGGAGCATACACAAAGGGCTAGGGCACTACCTACTTGTACCCAACCAATACATGGGAGGTGGGCCACATGGCAAGGCTTTTAGAGGGTGTGATTTGGCGGTAAGGAGAAAGAGGGGGTCTATTTTGGGGTTCTCACTCAAACTTCTTTGGGGAAAGATGTCCTGTTGGGATGTAATCTCACCCAAAAGAGGTAATCTCACCCAAAAGAGGTAAGCGTGAGCTGAGACCACTTGATGCATGCCATATAGATAGGTAATGGAAATGCTTAATCCTTATCCAAATAAGGAACTGAAAATCAAAGAGAGGTAAGAAACAAGACAAGAAATTTTTTTTGGTGATGGAGAGTAGTGCAACCAACACATTCAGAGCAATGGTAGTGGCTAAGCAGCTGGCAGGCTAGTGGACAGTCTTGGAAGGACACTCATGAAGAGCCAAAAGCAGTTGAGGGGTAAAAATGGTGAATCCCACCATGACAGATAGTATAAAAAGGGGTAGCTATGAACAGTAAAAAGAATAAAAAGGGAGTGGAAAGAAGAAGAGGTAGAAAAAGAAAGAAAGGAAAGAATAGAGAGAAAAGAAGAGAATATACAGAAAAAAATCAGAGAGACATAAGTGGTAGGAATAGAGACATGTATCAATAGACTACATTTTTCTCTCCCTCTTGACAGATCCATTCTCTAGATTGAGAATTGAAGCTTAAACTATTTAGACCCTTCTTCCAAAATGTGTAACTTCTATGGCAAATGCCTTCCTTAAGGTTACTCACATTTGTTGAGAAGCTAAGTTTACTTTCTGGTAGACAAGTTTTTCTTTTATGTGGGTGATTAGTTTACCATTCAGTTATTAAACTGTCTGCTGTAGCGTTATTTCCATTTTTTGTATTATTCAGCCATACCTTATTTGAGTTACCTTCCTTGATTCCGGTGTTAGTATCACTTGTTTCGTATTATAGTTATTCTTTTGTACTATATTCTTGCTATAACATCTGTAACAGTTATTCTTGTTGTGGCCACATTATACGCTCAGCCTGTGATGCCTCTGCCAAAAGATGTCTACACTGGGACAACTTGACTTATGCACAAGCTGGCCTAAAGTGTATCTCATTTAGGCCAGCCCCAACTCTCTTACCTCAAACCCATGGACCACAATACAGTTGGAGGCATTGAAGCCCAACAACACAAAAAGGCTCACCACCGAAGGTAATGTACGACTCACACCAACATTTGCACTCAAGGAGAACAAAATGAGTTATTCAATGACTACTACAAAGTAACAAAAGAAGAAGATACAAAAAGTTATTTAAATTTGCCAAAAAAAAAAAATCACAAATAAATATGAAAAACATTTTTTGTCTTTCTATCGATTACACATTTTTACTTTAAAATTGCTACATTTATTGGATAATTGAGGATATTAGGGGTTCGGAATCCTAAATTTCATTTAAAAAATTTTTAATTGACATTTTCCATTTAGTAATTGTATCAATGATAGGGATTTTTGAGATTGGAATCCTAACGTGCAACATTCATTTTTTTGTGATGAGAGTTAGATATCTATTTACTTTATTTCTGATTATGTTAGATATTTATTTGCTTTTGAAAGATATCAAATCTAACTCACTTTCACAAAACTTAAAGTAAGTTATCATATGCATTTTTCTTTGGGAAAGAATTTCAAATCCATTCCACGGGTTTGTCTCAGTGAAAGTTTTTAATGTTGTTTGGCACTGTCAACGAAAGTTTTTTGAATCAATTCAACTGGCCGTTTTTATATTCTCTTTCACTCGTCTCGTCTCTGTCTTTTTTTTTTTTTTTTTTTTCAATAACTTGATAGTTGAGAGAGGAAGAATTTAAATCATGAATGTCTTTATTGAAACTTGGAAACACCAAGAGGTTCAAATTGAGCAGCTGGACACAACATTAGTGTTACGTTCTAAATCTATTGTAACCTTCCATTCTATTATAGTGAATTTGTTTACTTTGAGGATAGCTAGATGAAATCCTCCCTAAGTTTTTTACCTTGAAATTGTTGGTTTATTGGTTTTCTTGGATCATTATATTGCTTACCTTCTTTACTTTTCCATACTAATTAAGTAATATGATTGTATGTGTTTAATCTAGATTTGAATAATAAATCTAAGTAACTACTTGACTAATTAAATAGGTTAAACAAATTTGGTTTACAGGGGTCTAAACAAACAGACAATTAGCATTAAGAATCTTATAAGGTAAGATAAGAAATACTACACATTTAAGCTAAATATTATTCAACTTGAAAAATCACTCGGTGCAGTGTCCAAGTGTTGATAGTACAAAATGAAGATTTGATTTGCATATTAATTTATTACATTAAGTTCTTACATAAGAGCTCCGTGCCTATATTTTTTTAATTTCATATTTTTATTTTACATTAAATCTAAATACATTAGTGTTCAAACAATGTCTTGAGATTGTAAGGTCCTGAGACATTGGGAGTTCCACTCCAAATTAGCTCTGCAAATTGCTGATAGGCCTTTTCGGAAGGATGACCAGAGTCAAAATACACATAATCATTAACGTTCTCACATAATTCGTACTCTTTCACCGATCTTTTTCCTCCACAACTCGGAGTTCCCCTATATGGACCAGTTCCACAGCATGCAGTCTTTCCTTCAATGAAGCCTTCCCAACATAATTAAAACAAAGATGCTATTAGTCTGACATAAATAAAATACAAAGTACAACACTGATAAAATACTCTGTACTATGAAAATGTCAATGAGAATGTGACATACCATATTTTGAAGGGTTGTTTATTCTTTCACTTAGAAAAGTGTAGAAATCTGCTGTTGAATATTTGAGTCCTTTGAGCTCGCTCTCTAGCTTCGTAAGGACTTCAGAAAGTGCCTTATTGTGTAGTTTTACTAGTGATGTAAGTTCTTCCAAGCATGCACCTGTGTTTCCAGGTTTTACTAGTGCTTTAAAAAGCGGGGAACAACCCCATGGTCCCAAGCCAAGGAACACAAAATTTCTTCCTCCTTTCTTATATATTTCCTGAAAAATCAAAATATAATTATAGCCAACTTATTAAAAAAAAAAAAAAGAATAATCAAACATAAATTTGTTTAAAATATTGTATACAACACTAATTGTTATTACTTTGATCACATTTGTCATGTTGCCAATCACCAAATTTACGTATTCTTCTTTAGTGTAGGATTGTAGCAAGCTGGTGTTTGAGTTGATGGTCACAAAATAATCGTTGCTTCCAATGCTAAAAAAGTGAACAGCTCTGTCTAGTAAAACCTTTGCTTCTTTTTCACCTAATTCTTGCCTCAATAGAGTTTCCAAGTTGTTGAAATAATTGAGTTGAGCGTTCAAGCTTATCACCTGACAAAGAGAGAAAGAAGAACTTAAGATTATAATACTCAGTATTATGTTAAAAGAACGAGAGCTATATTTTGTATGTAATGTGTCCCAACATAAGCAAAAGCATATGGGGCCAAGGCAAGGATTTGAATTTGGGTAATATATAAACAATTCTGACAAAAGAAACCATGACAATCCATCATTTTCAAGTGAAATGGAGAGAGGTCATTTCACAATTAAAATTTTATTTCTTGGATGTTAGACAATTTACAGAATGTTACATCATTTAAAATTTAAATTGACGTGTCATTGGATATGCATTTAAATCTGCAATATTTAATATGACTTGAACAGAATGTGTACCAATCCTTGACGAGTTTCATCAAGAGCACCAGCTCCAATTGAAGCAAAGTTAGCCCCATCAATATACCGCTCATAACCAGGATGTAGATATGGTGGAATTAGCTGCAATTTTGCATACTCAGCTGAAAAAATGCTTCAAAAAGTAAGCAACAATTCAGGTCCAATAGAAAACAACACGTAACTATTATCTTACCAATGAAATCTGGAATTAGACGGCCATTTGAAGGTCTCCCAGTTGGGTACCTGAAGAAGCTTTCCCCATAAGGTGAAAAGTTTACCTGGAAATCAGTAGTGGTATTGATATAGTTATTGTTTCCAGCATCAACTACTGAATCCCCAAAAATGAACAAGGCAACATGGTTCTTTGGCAGACAGATATCACCAAGGCATTGGGTTGGGATAGTAATGCTTGCATACAAAACCAAGAAATAGAACCTTAAACTGATCATCATGTCAAATCTACTTCACTTTCTATTAGCTTCTCATCAGTTGCTATTCATTTATATAGTGTGCCTTAGTTTGTCCTTTAGATGAGGAAAATGTTCAATTAGACTGATTGTGTTGAACTTTCATGAAAGGCTGCTATAGTTTATTGGCTGGGTGATGAGCTAATCACATATGTTCAAAGTTTGAATAAACAATGTTTAAGGACAATGTTTATTCAAACTTTGAACATATGTGATTAGCTCATCACATATGTTAGATGCATCTTCTAAATTTTGACTTTTACATGGCTAAATTCGATAATTCTTTGCCCAAGTGTGTGTGTGTGTGTGTTTTTTTTTTTTTTTGGTTCCCCTTTTTATTGTTTAGTTCTAAGAGCGCAAATTTTGATTTTGATTTTGAATTTTTTGATTAATTTTATAATTACAATGGGAAGGAGTAATTTGAACCTTGTATTTTTTATTAGAAATACCAAGAAGTGCCAATTGAGACAAATTAATTTTACAGTTTACCTCATACCTTTTATATTATATAAGTTAATGACATCCTTTGAAAATTTCCATTTTCATATATGTAGTTTATATTTTAAATGGAGTAAGGTCCAATAAAATTTCTATAATGAATTTATATTGAAGTTCATAAAATCTTACTATTCATTGTCAAATGAGTTGATTTGATTTTCTCACATCATCCATATCAATACCTAAATAGATACCAAAACAGTACCAATCAATATTTTCATATTTGACAAATCAAACATAAGGTGAGCAGTACGTGAGTTTTAGTTAGCTCAACTGGTAAAGTTTTTGATTGTTGAATAAGAGATCTGGAGTTCAATCTCCGTCTATACCAAAAACTAATTGGTGTCTTGGTCTGATATTAAAGAGCTAAAATTCTCTCTCAAAAAAAAAAAAAAAACATAAAGTGAGCTGTGGTTCCTCCTCTCACCCTCTTTTTATATTTTTTGTAATTATTGAAATGAGTTGTTGGGAAAAATATTGTATATATCTATGCACTTACTGACTTTAAAATGAATTCACATTAAATTTTGTTCCTTATCTTATAATCATTAAGACTTGATATTATAAATAGCACAGCCTGGATGGAGACCGACTGCCATTTGTTTATTAGTCAATAAATTATATTAAAAAAATGTAATTAAATAAATAAATGAACTTTCCAAGCTATTTCCTTCTTGCTACTTGGCAAAAAATGTAATCAATGTAGTTTAATTATTTCCTATAAAAAAAACGCGGTTTAATTATAGACCTATTTTATGAAATAAATAGGACTATAATAAAATAACACCTAACCATGTTAGGTTTCTGTTTCTTTTAATAGAATAAATCAAGAGAATAAATTTTTAAAAAATCTTCTTAGAAGATTTAAAAACTAGGAGTTGATATTCGGCGAAAAAAAACTAGAAGTTGATTGTCAAGAGACTCAAGACTTAAGAGTGTAACTAGATTAGTTGGCACTTCCTAAGCCTTTCAAGACATTGCTCAAAGTCCTATAGGGGAAAAAATTTACATATTTCTGAAACAGTGCTTCCAACTCTCGCAAAACGGGTGAATCCATAAGACATATCTCATAAACAGTTGCATAATACAAAAACTAATCAAATATTGAGACTTGGCTTCGGAACTAGAACCAAGCCTTATCCATTCTAAATTTCATTGTTGAAGTGCACTTCTTGACTTTTTGCCCAGTCTAAATTTGATGAAGACTGATTCTTAAATAATAATAATAAATAAAAAGGGAAATTTACCAACTCTTGGAGTATATTTTGTTTGTTTGTTTAGACCCCTTAAACCAGATTGTTTAACTTAGTATATTAGCCAAGTAATTACTTAGGTTAATTATTTAAATCTAGGTTAAATAATAATAAATCATATCGTATACACCAACATAAAAGTAAATAACACCATGATATGATGACCTGGGAAAATTGATGAAATGAACCGTTTCAAGGTAAAAACCTAGGGAGGATTTGACTTAACAATGTTCAAGGTAAAACAAATCCATTATAAGAGAATTGAAGTTTTTACAATCAGATTTAACCCTAAATCTATTGCTACCTTAAGGAGTAACTTATTGACACGACCACAAGCGAGTTTCGAATCCACGGACTCTTTCTCTTCTTGGATTTATTGTGACACAAGCACTCACGCTTGTGATTTTGAGATCCCACTCAAAGGTTTCAAATCACCTTCAGTTGTTGATCTTTGTAGCAGCAACTAGGTTCTACCATCACTTGATTGTAGATTTTGCTCCAATAAATGCTTGTGTAGTTAGAAGGTACAAAACCTCTCAAATCTCATAAAGAGTAACACAAAAGTCTTCCAAAAGTCTGCAAAATGTAACTAGTGATAGGCCAAGAATGTATTGACCCATTGTGATAAATTAACCGATTAAATAGCCAAGTTAATTAATTAATCCAATTAACATGCAAAACACGTGGTAGCACAAACAAATCACCAACTAAGTTAATATGCAGCGGAAAATAAAGTTGACAAGGTGATTTATTTACAAATGGAGAAAACCTCTAAGGTAAAAATCTCATTGGGTGATTTTAAGGTCACCACTCCCGAAAATCCACTATTATCTCAATAAGCAGTTACAAGTAAATAAATCTCAGTACCTTGTACCAACCTACAATTCAACCATTACTCTAATACACAATTGGACTTGTTCTGTAGTGACAGTTTCTCTTTTTTAATGCACTGCTCCCAGTGTGTGACTAACCAATCGATGCGTGAATCTCAGTACATGGCTTACTCACTAACTTGAGAAAGATGTTGGCTGCAAAGTTCTTCAGTTCATTAACACGATGAAGATCACGAAACTCCTTGGTCACAAAACCCAACGGCATACAAACGCAGCAGCTTCTTCAAGAGAAAGATGAACTAGGGAAAATTCTGTCTCCGGTCACAATTTGCATGAGCAAAACTTTACTTCACACTCACGCAACTTTTGGTGGTCCTTAAAATAATCCTTGTATATGTTTAGGGTTATGAGAAAAGAAAGCATAAACATGTACACACGGATTTGTGAAATCAGATCTAAAAAACTGATTTTCATAAATCTCAATAGATAGGGTATCTATCGAACAGCTATCGAGCATCGGGCAAAAGCAGCCTTTTAAACCTCGATAGATGCTATCTGTTGAGCTAACTATCGAGTTTTAAAATCTAGCACTTCTTCACTTGTTTCTTGGACAATTTTGCATGACTTCAATACTTAAACTTGAACTCTTGTTCCTTGAAGTATTAAACACATCCTAGATCTACGCAATTACAAGTAAAGTGTGTTTTGTCAAAAGATTAGTCAATTCTAAATGACATATGTTCCTAACATCATTCACATATGTCCTAACAGCTAGGATTTTCATTTTATATGTGGACAAGTTAGATTGAAATCCTAAATGTTTTCGCGGGTTTGGGCTTGGTTTAAAAATTCTGTAGAATTTGATTTCTGCAATTCTTGATCAATCGAGCTTGACAAATTCTGACTCTTCTTTTCTGTAGTCAGCTTGAACTTGAAGCTTGAAACTTACACCTTTGAGCAATTCCTAACACATAAATTAGACATGTTTTTGTTCTTGGTTTGCCAATACACACAAAATATAATTCTAAACATTTAATCCTAAATCTTTAGAACCTAACCTATTTAATAAGTATATATAGGTTGATAGAAATTAATCATTCCAATCCAGTTTTGAATAGCTCCTCTGATGAGATGCCTATTTCTCGTTGCATGAAAACCCCCCCAATGATGTAATTCTGTTATCTTTTTGTCTTAGTTTCATGGAAAATTCATGCAAAGTTCGTTCCTAAAAAAAAAATCATGCAAAATTCCTTAACAAAGGTGGAATTTTCCCTTTCTCTTGCTCATCATAAAAAAGTTTTTTTTTTTAAATAAAAAAAAATAAAAAAATAAAAACACTTACAAAGTATCTGTTCGACTAGTAAGACAAGTTGAAGACACTTCAAAGTTCAAACTCAAAAGTATATATCAATCACGTAGGTAGCTTGGTTTTCGAGATGTCCTGGCATGTTCTAGCACATGTTTTTATCCTTTTTTGTTTTTTGTTTTTTTTTTATTTTTTTATTTTTTTATTTTATTTCTTGGTTTTCCCGACTCTTTGAGGTGGCTAGTTAATTAAGTACAGGTTTTTGTAGTGTGTGTATATATATATATATATATATAGTGTTAGAAATACTGAATGACTATATTGTATTTCTCACTAAAATAATATACATAAATGCCTTTATATAGGAGGCATATGAGTGCAGTACAAGTAAGAGTATAATACAAGAATGTGTGTTGTACAAGAATGTGTGCTATACAAGTAATCTAGTTGGGCCTAAAGCCCCCAATACTATACACTTTAACAAAGTAAGAGTGTAGTACAAGAATGTGTGCTATATAAGTAATCTAGTTGGGCCTAAAGCCCACAATACTATACACATTAACAGCCCCCCTCAAACTCAAGGTGGATGTAAGACCAGCTTGAGGTTGTCGACTAAATCATGAAGACGTCCCTTAGGATGCGACTTGGTGAAGATATCTGCAAGTTGATCTTTGGAGGAGACAGAGAAGAGCTTGAGAACACCATGAACAAGATGATAACGGATAAAATGACAATCAATCTCGATATGTTTAGTGCATTCATGAAAGACATCATTGTGAGCAATATGAATGGTACTCTGATTATCACAATAAAAAGGAGTAACAGAGGACGTGGACACACCTAAGTCCGTAAGTAGCCATCATAGCCAGAGGAGCTCAGATGTGGTATCAGCAAGGACACAATATTCTGCCTCAGTACTGGAGTGGGCCATAAAGGTTTACTTCTTACTTCTCCAGGAAATCAAGGAAGAGCCAAGGAGAAAGCAATAGCCAGTGGTGGACCTGCGATTAGCGGGATCTCCTACCCAATTAGCATCAGAGAATGCACGGAGTACAAGAGGAGACTAAGCTGAGTAGAAAAGGCCATGGAAGAAAGTGTCCTTCAAGTGTCGAAGAATGCGCAGAACAGCAGCATAGTGAGTCGATCAAGGAGTAGACAAATACTGACTGACCTGATGAACAACATAGGAAATGTCTAGACGAGTAACTGTGAGATAAACTAGGCTGCCAACCAATCATCTGTAAAGAGAAGGATTAGACAATGGTTTCCCCCCTGTGGGAGTTAGATGCGCATTAAGCTCAACTGGAGTATCAGTAGTCTTGCTGTCAGTGAGTCCAGCTCGAGACAAAAGGTCAGAAGCATACTTGACTTGAGTAACATAAAGACCATTTGTGGAACGAGTGATTTCAAGACCTAAGAAATAGCTAAGGTCTCCAAGATCTTTCATCTCAAACTGCTGACTAAGAAAATCCTTGAGTTCTTGTATGTCACTGACGTCATCACTAGTTATGATCATATCATCCACATAGAGGAGAAGAAAAATGATGCCTTTATCAGTGCAACGAAGGAAAAAGGCAGCATCAAAAGGACTGGCAGTGTAACTTAGGCAAAAGATGGTAGAGCCGAACTTTGCAAACCAAGCTCATGGAGCTTGTTTAAGGCCATACAATGCACGTCAAAGGCAACAAACCTTGTTTGATTCAACAGAGAGACATGGAGGAGGTTGCATATAAACTTCTTCACTCAAATCCCCATTAAGGAAGGAATTTTTACATCCATCTGAAAAAGATCCCATTTTCTAGCAGCGACAACAGCCAAGAGGGCACGAATAAATGAGATGCGAGCAACTGGAGCAAAGGTCTCTTCATAATCAATCCCATACTCCTGTGTAAAATCTTTCGCAACAAGACGAGCCTTATAGCGCTTAATGGACCCATCAGAGCGAGTCTTAATCTTGTAAATCCACTTACAACTAACCACAAACTATCCAGGAATGAGAATAACTAGATCCCACATATGGTTTTTGGTTAATGCATCAAATTCCTCTTTCATTGCAATCTGCCATAAAGGGTCAGTGGAGGCCTCACGATAGGTCTGAGGCTCGTGAAGTCTAGCAAGGGCAATATAACAATGATAATCAAGCAAATGTGTAGGAACGGAGCTTACCTGAGTTGAATGACAAGGTGGAATATCTTGTGGAGGATCTTCAGGCGGAGCAGGAGCAGGGGACCCAAGCTCAAATTGGGGTAGCTCGTCATCAACCTGATCATCTTCAACCTGTCTAGAAGAAGTATCAAAAATATTTGGAGGAGGGTTAGAAAAGTCCAAAGGAGTATCAAGAGTATTTAGAGAATGAACATGAGACTCATTTGGAAAAACTTCTAAAACAAATGAGGTCGTTAGGGAAGAACGAAAGTGAGAGAGTTCAACAAACAAGTGGTGTTCCAAGAAGACAACATTACGAGAAACATGAAGATAATGAGACACAGGATCATAACATCGGTACCCCTTTTATGTTTCGCCATTACCAAGAAAACAACAAAGTCTAGATCGAGGCTCAAGTTTGTTGTGCTTATGAGGTTGAAGAAGAACGAAACAGGCAGATCCGAAGGAGTAAAGGTGATGATAGTCAAGTGGTGACCCAAAGGGGCCCTCATACGGAGTTTGATTATGGATGACAGTGCTTGGAATGCGATTAATAGCATGAACAGCATAAAGAGCAGCTTCACCCTAAAATGGGGGAGGTACTTTGGTAGAAAGAAGAAGAGCATGAACAGTGTTAAGAATGTGACGAAGTTTTCATTCAGGTCGACCATTTTGTTAAGAGGTACTTGGACAAGTTAGATGATGTACTGTGCCATAGGAGTGTAACAGAGCTTGAAAAGCATATTGAGTATATTCAAGAGCATTATTAGATCGAAAAATTTTGATACGTTTGGAGAATTGTGTTTCAACCATTTTTGCAAAGTCACTATATATTGGCAAAATTTCAGAATGAGATTTCATAGGAAAGATCCAACTATAACGAGAATAATCATCAATACAAACAACAAAATATCGAGATCCACCAATACTAGCAACAAGAGGTCCCCAAACATCAGAATGAATTAACTCAAAAATGCTATTAGAAATAGAATCATTATTATTAAAAGGCAAAGCTGGTTATTTTCCTAATTGACATGAAGTACAATCAAAATTATCTTTGGACACAGAACCTAACAGACCCTTAGAAGCTAACTGTTGTACCAGAGAAGAGGGTGCATGACCAAGACGAGAATGCCAAAATGCGAAAGAAGGTAAGGAAGAAACTGCAGCAGTAGCAGCAGCAACAATAGACACTGGTGCAACAGGTGGAAGATGAAGATTGTCCACGGGAAACATACGCCCGACTCTAGGACCGGTCCCAAGCTCTTGTCCCGTCCTCGGATCCTGCACAATACATCCAAAATAGTAAAAAATAAGGCAATATCCTAGTTCAGCTAATTGTCCCACAGAGCACAAATTATAGGATAAGTCAGGTACATGGAAGACCCCAGGAATAAAGATGTTGGAGGTCGATACAAAACCTAGGCTATTTCCATGCATGGTGGAACCATCAGCTATATGAATATTTAAAGGATGTGGTGCAGGGTCAAGTTTGAAGAATAAGGATGAGTGAAGTGTCATGTGATTGCAACAAGCAGAATCAAAAAACCAAGTTTGAGACTTACCGGGTAAAACTGAGAGAGAAGTGGAAAGAGATGCATTACCAGCCATACGAACAGCCTGAGCTATAATCTCCTGTAATTCAATGGGTGAGAGGTTGATAGTGGATCCAGAAGACTAGGACTCAGCTGAAATGGGAGGCATTGACGGAGTAGGCTCAGCATTAGCAAATGCAACAGTAGATTTGTTGCGACGGTAATAGGTCTTAATAGTGTGGCCAGGACACTTGCAATAGTTGTAGAACTTTTTGTCGGTTTGCTTGCGACGATTGTTAGAGCCAGAAGGATCACCTGATTTATGAGGTTGCTCTATGGGCGAAGCAGAAAGAGTAATAGCCAGAACATTAAACTTATTCTAGGCTTGAAGGGTTGCAAGGCTAGCTTCTTCTCTGACCAACTCATTTACAGCAGTATCAAAAGATGGAGGAGGACTGCGATTAAAAAGCTGAACACGAATGGGCTCATAGTCCTTGTGGAGTGACATCAGAAACTCATAGAGACGAAATTCATCTCGAATAGCAACATATTGTTGAGCATCTTTTGAGCATGCCCAGGTTGGATCAGAAAGGTCAATTTGGTCCCAAATGAAGCGAAGCTGATCATATTAGTCATTGATGGATTGCCTTGGTTCTTGCCTGAGCTGATGCAATTCAACCACTAATCGATATTTCATGGATCCATGAGTAGTGGAGTATCTTTTGGCCAACATATCCCATGCTGATTTTGCATCATCAAAGCTGCCCAACAGATTGGAGATGGAGGGAATGGAAGTGTTTCGAATCCATGTGAGGATCATGTGGTTGTGACTATCCCATTCAATCATGCGACTGAGGAAGTCTGTATCATCTTCACTTGCCTTCTTTATGGGAATAGTGATTACACCAGTACAATATTGCCAGAGCGTGCGACCCTTAAGAAAACTGCGCATAGCTTGAGACTAAGATAAGTAATTCTTATTCCCCTCCAATACAGGATTGATGGGGCAAGGAAGAAAAACATCATTTTTATCCATTTAGAGACACAATATACAAAAATAGACTGCAAAAATGAAATCTACGCGAAAAATTGAGTAAGAAGAACCTGGATTGAAAAAGTCAACTCTAGAAAAAAGTCAACGGTCAAACTCAACGGTCAATGGTCAGAGATGATGATGTTAGCAGATGATGTGGTGCTAATGTCAGCAGGTGACTGGATGCTGACGTAAGCTAGGGACGATGTGGCACTGCTGACATCACGGATGACGTTAGCTTAGAGGGTTGATGGCGCGTGGGCTGGAGCGCAGATTCTTTAAGTGGCACGTCCGGCCTCCGATGGCTTCGCGGTTTCTACTAGCGTGTAGATCGGTGCAAGTCAATCTTAGTGGTACCTGCAGAAAGTTTATCGGGGCAAGAGTCGCGGCGGCACGGAAAAAGGTAGTGGTCTTTGCATGAAACACCTCAACGGCGGCTGCTACAGATCCGAAACCTAAGGACGATATCTTGAAGACGTCAGAGGTTCAACGGTGAAAGGCTGTGGCAGTTGCTATGATGGCAGAAGCGATATTGAGGATGGAGTTACACCAATGAAGATAAAACTACAAAGAAAAGGTCAGAGCAGTGGCTCTGATACCATGTTAGAAATACTGAATGAATATATTGTATTTCTCACAAAAATAATATACATGAGTGTTTTTATATAGGAGGCATATGAGCGCAGTACAAGTAATATGAGTGTAGTACAAGAATGTGTGTTATACAAGTAATCTAGTTGGGTCTAAAGCCCAAAATACTATATACGTTAACAAAATAAGAGTGTAGTATAAGAATGTGTGCTATACAAATAATCTAGTTAGGCCTAAAGCCCACAATACTATATACGTTAACATATAGTAACCCATTTTCAAATGAAAAAAAAAAATTATACTTTACTTGAACATGATGATGTTTATAGTATTTAGGCAAATGATAGGGTAATGATTTTTTTTATACTAATTGTTTCATATCCACTTTTCATGTTTTATATGTAGATATTTCCTTTTTACCATTTTAAAATCTGTATATCAATGCATGCAAGCACGAATAATGTATAAAAGAGTATATGTAAAAATGAGCATAAGATACCATTTTGTACTCTGTCTCCAATCATTAAAAATGTTAAAATTAGTGTTGAACTTTAATCAGTATGTGAGCTTGGATCACAGTGAGATGAGTGATAAATTAATAGTAAAATTATTAAATTTATCATTAATTAACAGATTATGCTTTGGAATAAGTGGTTAGTGGATCGCTAATCTGTACTATATTATATCACACAATGCCAAAAATTCAACGTCGACTTCCTATAAAGTATAGTCTAATTTGGTTCCCAATTCCATTTTCTATAGAGAAATTTTTAAGCATAAATGAATGTGGGGAGTGACGTCTCTTTTTCCACAGGGTCCCATCATGGAAAAGGAATGCAATAACAAAGACAAAAAACAAAAAAAAAAAAAACAAAAAAACAAAAAATTAAGTAGATGTGATGTGACTACAATGATTAAGATAACTTAATTTTAGAACCATGGCCAAAAAAACTGAAATTATGAGAGTCAAATTGGTATCTCTCTTCTCCTTCTATGAGCGTTCACATCAAGAATCTCAAAAAATTTATTATTAAGCATCTCAAAAATTTATTTTATTTATTTTAACAACTTATTTTACAATACACCTAACATCAAAAGTTTTATATTTTTTACTTCTTTAAAATATTATTATTTTTATCATTTTTAATTATTTTTTATTCTCAATCTCATGTCTTCCACCACCCACAAATTCATTACCACTGACCACACCCACAAATCCATTGCCACTAGCCACCATCGCCCACAACCACAACCACCACCACCCATCCCCTAACCACCAATATCACAAACAAAAACAATCACCGTAAACCCAACAAACCCACAGTCACCATCACCCACCCACCTACCACCACTGTAAACCCTAACACAAAATCAACCCACCACTGGCCACCACCATTACAAAACAACCACCAAATCACAAAACCCAACCATCAAACAACCAATTACAAAACAACCACCAAAACCCAGCCATCACAAATTACCAAACACAAAACAATCACCAAAACCCAGTCATCACAAAACCCAGCCACCAAATCACAAAACAACCACCATCACAAATCCAAAACAATCACCACCAAATCCTTATTCTTATAAGATTATTCGTGCTAGTAAATTTAATAATTTTACTATTAATTATTAAATTTACTATTTTTAGTTTTTTTGGGTAATTATGCCAAAGTTTAATACTTCAATTAAAAAATAGTATATTTATGGGTAATTATGCCAAAGTTTTTTCCTATAAAAAAATAGTGCTAGACATGGTTTGGCACAGTCGGTGTGGGGGGAGGTTTTTGAGTCATGCGACCTCATTGGAAACCTTAAAAGACAAACCGCCACTATGTCGCTTGATCGGACATGGTCTACAGCGACATTTTTCTCTACGACGTTCAAAAACATTGCAATATCATGGTCTCTATAGATCTATTGCGACGTTTCTAAAAACGTCGCCATATGTGACTCTTTAATGGCGTTTAGAAACTTTTAGTGACGTTTTCTAAAACATCACTAAATAATATTACATTTTTGTATATAATGTTAGGAAATACATTTAGCGGCGCTTTTAAAACGCCGCAAATAATCAATCCTATAGTGATGTTTCAAAAATGTCGCTATAGGATCGATTATTTGCAGCATTTTAATAGACACTAAAAAGGATTTCCTCTTACTTTTAGCGACATTTTAAAAACATTGCTAAAGCCTACTCATTATTTTTTAAAAAACATTAAAAATGCTATATAAACTTGCTTAAAATTCAACAACTAACATAAACTTGTAATAGATCAAATATACCTATTGATCATCAATATTCCACAATAAAAATGTTAAAACTAACACATTAAACATAGATTCAAATATATATATATATATATATATATATATATGTTTAATATCAATACATGTATCATATTGAATTAAACAAAACACTTGTCTACCTGCACCAAAAAAAAAAAAAAAAAAAAACCATTTAAACTATGACAATATTATAAACAAAGTATAATATTTCCAAAATAAATGTGGTTGTAACAAAATACTTGTCTATCTACACAAAAAAAAAAAAAAAAAAAAAAAAAAAAAAAAAACCACCCAAACTATGACAATTTTATAAACAAAGTACAATAGTTCCAAAATAATTGTGGTTGTTTAAAACAAATATGTAATCACCCATGGAGTCCATAAAACACTACATTTACCGCTATATGCTAGTTTCTTGATGGGATGAAGTCTGCGATCAATAGAGAGTTGGGGATAGATGATCTAAACCAAAACCACCATAAATACAAATTAAGAGTATCTAATAAGTTCATAAAGAAATCATTTTGAATAACAAAATAATAGTTGCTATACTTAAAAAATTTAAATGCCAAATACATTCTTAAAACATTAAAATTTAATACTTGACTAGCTTCCGAAGAATGATTTTGCTGATTTTGCACTAGTTGCATCAATTGGGTCACTCGCTCCTCCAAGTTATCATAATGCTCCTCCAAGTGTATGTCCATATCAAGCCTATCAATATCCTCATCCACACAAATGGACTAAGTCTTAAAATTTTACAAACTTAAGCAAAGACTATGGAAGTAGAATTACACATATACTTAAATATAGTGCACAACATATTCAAAACCACTTAGTTTTATAAACGTGCAAATAAGATTACACATAATCTTAAATATAATAATCAAACCATATCAAGTCTATCTATATCCTCATTTACACAAAACAGACTAAGTCTTGAATCTCTACAAACTTAAGCAAATACCATGGAAGTAGAATTACACATACACTTAAATATAGGGCACAACATATTCAAAGCCACTTAGTTTCATAAACATAAAAAAAAGATTACATGTAATCTTAAATACAATAAACAAACTATATCAAGTCTATCTATATCCTCATTTACACAAATGGACTAAGTCTTGAATCTCTACAAAATTAAGCAAAAACCATGGAAGTAAAATTACATATACACTTAAATATAGTGCACAACATATTCAAAACCACCTAGTTTCATAAACATACAAATAGGATTAAACATAATTTTAAATATACTAAACAAATCATATCAAGTCTGTCTATATACTCATTCATACAAATGGACTAAGTCTTAAAACTCTACAAACTTAATTAAAAACTATGGAAGTAGAATTACCCAAACTCTTAAATATAGTACACAACATATCTCAATAATATCCATCCAAATTTCCAAATTTAATAAACACTCCTAATATCAATTGCAACGACCTTATAACACCATGTAAGCCACCCACTTGCTCCAACACAACAATCCACCCAATATAATTATCATAATCACAAATATAGAATGCTTACAAGTATTGAAGTCCAAAAAGTAATCAACAAATATAACTCAACAATATCTATCCAAATTTCTAAATTTAATAAACACTCCTAATATCAATTGCAACGACCTTATAACATCATGTAAACCACTTGCTTGGTCCAACACAACAATCCACCCAATACATTATCATAATCACAAATATAGAATGTTTACAAGTATTGAAGTCCAAATAGTAATCAAATACTATAACTCAACAATATCCATCCAAATTTTCATAAAATAATAAACACTCCCAATATGAATGTAAACTGCCTTATAGCACCATGCAAGCCACCCGCTTTCTCCAACTCAACAATTCACCCCAACACAATTATCAACATCTCAAGTACAAAGTTTTAAGTAAAAATTACTTACTATACGCAAGCCAAGCATGCACGTTTCCGAAAAAGAAAAATCCAAACTTATCACAATAAACGAGTAGTTAACCTGCAAAATAAAAACGGACACTTAAATGATGTGGAAGACAAATAAGGGTGCCATTACAAAAATTTTAATGAGTCGGGATTTGGTACAATTAGGCAGAAAAATTAAGGACCACTTTGCAAATAATATATGAAGTTTAATTTTATCCAAACTTTGTCATTTGGTACACGTAAGGAAACTTACCCATTATGCCTAAATGTCTCAACTGAAATAGGTACTCTAAATCATCCAATTTCTTTAACAAAAGAAACTTTAATCTAGCGTGTATGTAGGACTTGGGCCAAATCCTATAAGAAGAAAAAAAGGAATACTTTCATTTTTAACAAAAAGATTGACACATTTGGGGAATAATGATTACACATTGAAGATAGTGGGTAATGGGCTTTTTTAAAAAATTAATCTCAAGCTAGCTAAACCAAAAAACTAATAACAAAAATATTCAAAATCTACAAACTATAGAAAAATTAAGTAGAAAAAAAAAATACAAGATTTACAAACTTGTACATAAACTTACAATGATTTAGCCCTTAATGCTTAGGTCTTTTTGCTCAAAAAGCCAAAATCCAAGCAAACATAAAAAATTATCACAAAAGTTCCATGACCCATTAAAAAAAACCAAATCAAAGCAAACTCATAAGCCAAAACACAGACTTACACTTTAAAGAAACTTGAACACCAAAAAAGAGGGAAAATAGTATGGTGGTGGTAGTGGAGGTCGACGACAACCGTGGTGGCTATGGTGGTGGCTAGAGAGGGAAGAGCTTGTAGATTGGTGGGTCAGCGGTGGCTATGGTGGCAAGGGCGGCGGCAGCGGCAAGGTGGTGACAACAACTTCTTAAACACTTAGTTTCATAAACATGCAAATAAGATTACACCTATCCTTAAATATAATAAACAACTCATATCAAGTCTATCCATATCTTCATTCACACAAATGGACTAAGCCTTGAACCTTTACAAACTTAAGCAAAAATCATCGAAATAGGATTGTACATAATCTTAAATATAGTACACAACAACTTCATAGACACTTAGTTTCATAAACATGCAAATAAGATTACACATAACTTTAAACTTCAAAAACAAACCATAGCTTAGTCAGCCGCATCCTGCATACTAGGTGTGAGATCCAGTGCAAAGAGTTGCGTACAGGTACTCTTTCATTGGAAAATATACATGGTTACATAACCTATATCTCTAATCTCCAATCATTTAGAGCCATTTGGCCAAGGTGCTGCCTCTTTGAACAACATGTGAAGCAGGCAACAAGGTTGAGATACAAATTTTAGCACTTGTTGCTTGCATGTGCAAGTCTAGGAGGATGGACATTATTTGTAGATTAAAGATGTGGGACATTGTCCTAGAAGATTATTTGTTTAGCACGTGTGCTGAGCTTTGTAGCAAATCTAAATTTTTTTGAAAAAAAACCAACCACTTACTCCCCCCCACCCCCTTTCTCTCCAATAAAATGAACTTGTAAGATATTGTAAAAGGCAGGCAAAGCTCAATAGGAAATACATAAATAAGCACCAAAAGCATGTCATGAGGATCAGGGGAAAAAACCATTTATAAAAACAACTAGAACATCCAAGAAGCTCTCTCCGTCTCTATTCCCATAGGTCCAAACAAATTAGAATTCTCACTTCACTTTGCTCTCATTTTCTTAAGGAAAGAGCTAGAAGCTCTCTTGAGTCCGTTTTCTCAAACACACGGGTCCACACATCAAAAGAAAAAAAAAGCTTCATCTCATTTCTTCTTCATACTCTCTCAAAGAAACTAGAAGACTCAACTAATTTTTAAATCTGTTTGGATATATGGACCACTGTTTTCCAAATTGTAATACATAGCTTTGTTCCAAGTAGACATATAGATATAGGTCCATTTGTTTTCATTGTTAATGTACAGTTGTACTTTTGTACAATGTTTTAAAATGAATTAAAATAAAATATAATGAAGAAAATTGAATCAAACATTAAAGTCTTAAAAGTTTGTCACAACCTCAATACATGTTTATTATTGTTTTTTTTTTTTTTTTTTTTTTTTGTAATTTATTTGAATGTCTATCATTGTTAAAAACATTGATAGGTAAGACTATTTCATCTTGAGAACCTTTATTTTTACTTTGTACTCCACCCAAATTAGATAACCGATAAATTGAATTCTTTATATAACTGACATGACCAAATCTCATAGCTCCCATGCATTGTTTGTTTTTGTTTTTGTTTTTGTTTTTTTTTTTTTTTTTGAGTGGAAAGAATCCTAAACAACATAGGCCAATTAGAGCCACTAAAAACAAAGTAATTTTTAAGTTTTATTACACACATTTTTTATAGTACTAACTTTCTACTTTTCACTTTATTATTATACTTTAATAGCCGGCTTCTCCAAAAAGCAAAAGTGTATTTGTATAAATCTTTATTCAACAAAAGCTTCATTTACACACGCGTCACTTCGTGATTTGGCCTTGGTCTTTCTTCTAGGACAATCAACTTGGCTTCTGCTTCATAGTCAACACAGAGGAACATGAGCATCAAGATTCAAACTTCAAATCAAAGGTGGTGGACTGATTGGACCCCCACCATATCTCTTAAACAACATTTGGCGAAAGACAAAACTAGTTTGTGTTTTGTTTGGGTCACACCATAGAGAATGAGAGAATATAAAGTCTAAAACTATATATATTTAGGCTACACATTATTATATTTATCCAAAATTGTTTTTTTTTTTTCCTTTTTATGAGAGTGACATAACCACTATATTTAGTGGCTAAACTTAGCTAAGAGGTTGTTGTCTATGTTTTTCTTTCATCCCCACAAATACCCTCTCGAAAAAAATTGTTTTAACTTTAATTTATTCCATCCATTTTTTTTGTTTATAAAAATGATGGGGACGGATTGTCTCTATTATGAACAGGATTTGGATTTGCCTCTTGTATATTTGAAAGAGTGGCAATTGTGACCTTTGCTACCTACTACTAGTGCAGGTTGCTACTAATTTTAACCAAATTGAATTTAGCCTAGTTGTTGATTAAAGCTTGTATGCAAAGGGTACTGAATTATCAAGTGCTAGTGGCAATGGGCAGGCCACTAATGTTAATTCTTCAATAGAATCAAGTGCTAGTTTTCCATATGATCCATGGAAGATTGCTTCACATGAGTTTGATGAGCACATAGCTACAGAAGATGATAGTAAATGCACTACTGATGTGGACAAATATCTTAATGAAGCTAGTGAAAAAAATAGGGAGGGTTTTGATATTTTGGCTTGGTGGAAAGTAAATTCTACTAGATATGTAATCCTTTCCGAGGTAGCACGAGATGTCATGGCTATTCCTATGTCCACTGTTGCTTCTGAGTCAGCCTTTAGCACGGGGGGTTGTGTTTTGGATCCTTTTAGAAGTTCATTAGCTCCTAAAACTGTGGAGGCCCTTATCTGTGCTCAAAATTGGTTAAAAAACTAATCTAAACCAATCAATCTTAGGGAAGCAATGAATGAAGTGGAAAGTCTTGAGCAAGATGTTGAAGCGGGTAATTTTCTAAAACTATATATTTAAATTGTATATCAGTTTATTGTTCTTTGTTTAATCGTTTACTAACATTTTTTGTATTTAATTTCATAGAATTGATGAAATTGGCAACAGAGAAAGAAGATTAAGTGAAGACTTGGAGTGTGAGCTACAAAATAGAATTTGGAGGGGGAGAAGTATAGCATTGGATGGATAGACCTTCTTTTTTTTTGGTTGGGTCCATGTTCATTTAAACAATTTCTTGTTGGGTTTACAATTAATACTTGTTTTGGATTTGTAATTCATTTCACGCTTTGCTTTAGACTTGTTTACATTATGGTTTTGATAATTGAAACTTGAAATTAGTTGGCATGACTAGAATTGCTTTGAGTATGGGTATATCCTTTTTGCTTTGTACCTGGTGTTTCACATAAACTCTTTACTTCATATTCTTGATCTAAAGTGAAGACTAAAGAGCATTAGATTTTGATAGTTAAAATATTTAAGTTGCTTGCCACTCTACCTTATTGAAAGTACTTGACTTCATTACATGTTTGATGTATACTTGAGAATTTGAGATAGTGATATTAATGATACATTTTGAATTGTATGGTGATATATATGTTGAATTTTTATATAGCAGGTGAATCTTTATACACCGCACCGCACATGTGACTGCAAAAATAAGGTGCGGTGCAGTTATGGTTTTGGCTAAATTATACACTGCACCACACTGCACGTGTAACCGCAAAAATGAGGTGTGGTGTAGTTATGATTTTGGCTAAACCGCACCGCAAAGTGCAGTGCTAAAAATGGCCTAAAACCGCACCGCACCGCACCGCGAACACCCCTACACAGAGGAGTTAATATGATGCTCTACTAAAAAATCTCAATATTCTTACCATTAACACTTCAATCTACTGCTTTATTTTAAAGCCAGAGGCAAAAAAATAAATAAATAAATAAATAAATAAATCAATTACAAAAGAGTAATATTTTGACATCCTAAAAGTATCATACATAGTATTTAATAGATATGGGTTACTACATGTGCTCCAAAATCAGCATCAAGATGAATAAGAAAAAGATAATAATAGGAAAAATGATTTACCTACTCAAAACCAAGCATAAGATTTGCCCACTCTATATTACTAATAATCAACAAATTGGACCTAGCAAGAAGGAGTGCAACCTGGGCCAAAATAAATCACAAAATACCAAGTGAAACATTATCTATATGTTTCATAATAAAAAAAACTAAATATTTCATAATAAAACCACGAAAATGAAGTAAAAATGACCAGATCTACCAAATAAACCTTGTGAGATCATGTAAATGAAGAAAATATGGAATAGACTCCTTGTGGCTTTATGTCTTTCTTTTATTTTCATGGGTTATGGGATGGGTATGGTGAGGAGGAGGGAGAGGAGTGAAGAAACAGAGAGCAGATCGGTGGCTTAGGCGGTGGGTATAATGGTGGCTATGGCTAGGGCGGTGGGAACGGTAGTGGGTATGGGTGGTGGCCTGAGGGGAGAGTGAGAAGAGGGGTTATGGGGAGAGAGAGAAGTGGTGGGAGGGGATAGAGAGAAGTGGGAGCTGAATGAACAAAAGAAAGAAAGAAAAAAAGTGTAGGGGAAAAAAAAGTGGGAAATGAAAAATTGGGCGAAACTTTGTGCCGGAAGAAAGAAATTTCTGGGGGGAACATATAGCGACATTTTACGAAAATGTCGTTATATAGTTTCATTACTTTATCTTTTCTTCAGGGAAGAAAGTAATGGAATTTATTAATAACTATAGCGACGTTTTATGAAAACGTCACTTTAAGTGAAATAAATGCCGCTGAAAATGTACTTGTTGCGATGTCTTAAGAAACATCACTATTATTCAGGGTTATAGCGATGTTTTTTTTTTTTAAACGTTGCAAAAGACACTCTTTAGCAGCACTTGTCAAAAATGTTGCAATATACTACTTATAGCAGCAGATTTGAAAACGTCACCAAAAATAAACGTTGCCTAAACCTAGATTTCTTGTAGTGGCGGTTTGAGTTGGTATGGCTATTGATTGCTCCAATCATCAGGAAAAAAAAAACAAATCTGAGAACCCAACAACCAAAAGTCAGTATATCTAACAATCCAAACAACCAAAACTCAATAGATCTAAAAACCCAACGATGAAAGAGGTTAGGGGGAGAATGATAAATCTAGTTTGAACAAAATCTAGGCAAAGATGAGACTTATGGTGGTTGTAAGGAGGAAAATTTACCATATGTAGTGAACGGAGAATTTCGGAATTTAGAGGGAGGAACCACTAACCATACTGGTCAAAGTTAGAAACGTAGATTCTTCATTGACAATCACTCCATTCACTATTAATAGTTCTGTTACTAGGTTTGATCAGAGTTGTTTTCGTACAATTTGTTGGGTCAAATAGGGGCTTGAAAAGTCCTAATAAAAAATATTAACAAAAGAAATCATGACAATGTTTAGAAATTATTCCATACAATTGTTGTACGTACTACACTTCTCTTTCACAAAAATATAGGTTTTATGTGTGGGAGCTACGTATGGCTTGTTATGTACTAGATTTATTAGTATCTTGATGTAAATGGTACCCATTTTTCATTGGAAAAAAAAAAAAGACCTAAAGAGGGTAGAGTTCTTAAACAATTTAATTATACGTATGTACATACATGCCAAAAATAAGAAGTTATACTTTATTTTAACGGGATGTTTATGTATTGAATAATAGGGTAATGATTCTCTCATACTTATTATTTCATATCCACTTTTTATGTTTTAAATAGGAATATCTCCTTTTTATCCTTTTAAAATGTGTACGTCAATGCATGCAATAAATATTGTGTAACAGATTATATGTAAAATGAGCATGAGATACTATTTAGTCCAATTAATAGCATGTTTAAATTTTGTACCTCCAACGCTAATAATATTAAAAATCTCAAGTGCTGGACTTTGCTCATTAAGGAGCTTGGATCACATGTGAGATTAGTGCTAAAATAATAGTAAAATTAATAAATTTATCATTAACTAACAGATTGCTTTGGAATAAGTGGCTATTGTATCTCTAATATATACTATATTATATCACACAATACTAAAAATTCAAGGTCGACTTCCTACAAAGTCTAAGTCTAATTTGGTTCCCATTTTCTACGGAAAAAATTCTAAGCATAAATGAATGTGGGGGTGACATCTCTTTTTCCAAAGGGTCCCATCATGGAAAAGGAATCCAAGAATATAAAAAACAAAAAATTAAGTAGATGTGATGTAGCTATACAATTATTAAAATAATTTAATTTTAGAACTATAACAAAAAAAAAAAACCGAGAGTGTGAGAGTCAAATTCAAATCTTTCTTCTCATTCTATTCGCAAAAAGAAAAGTACATATCTTCTTGAAATTGATAAGCAAGAAAAAGGTACATGCATGTGAGCAATGGGGTACGATCTTGAAAGATGTGTGAACCAATGATCGATGGTCCATTCATAATTCACATCCTTTTGATAAAGTATCTACCAGTGGAGCCACCTTTCATTTCAAGGAATATTTTAATTTGTTGGGTACGAAACAATGGATACAGTTATTTTAGGTTTCTATTCCTCTCAGTTTTGAGTATAATAAAACGATTTGAATTATTAAAATATTAATTTATTAAATTCAATCTATAAATAAGCTCATTAATTATGTACATTTTTATTCCACAATTAATTAAATCTAAATATATCAGCGTTCAAACAATGTTTTGAGATTGAAAGGACCCGTGATATTAGGAGTTCCATTCCAAATTAACTCTGCAAATTGCTGGTAGGCCTTTTCAGTAGGATGACCAGAGTCAAAGAATACATAGTCACTTATGTTCTCACATAATTCGTACTCTTTGACTGTTTTTCTTCCTCCACAACTCGGAATTCCCTTGTATGGACCTATTCCGCAACATGCAATCTTCCCTTCCGTAAAACCTTCCCAACATAATTAAAAACATAGGTGCTAATAATCTTTGATAGAACTAAGATACAAAGTACAACAATAATAAAACACATTATATATACAATGAAAGTTGGGACAATGTGACATACCATATTTTGATGGGCTATTTATTCTTTCATTAAGAAAAGAGTAGAAATCGGCCACCGAATATTTGAATCCTTTGAGCTGGCTCTCTAGCTTCGGAAGGACTTTAGAAAGTGCCATATTGTGTAGTTTTACTAGTGTTGTAAGTTCCTCCATGCATGCACCTTTGTTTCCTGGTATTTGTGCTTTTATATACGGGATACAACCCCAAGGCGGCAAGCCTAAGAATACATATTTTCTTCCTCCTTTCTTATATATTTCCTGATAAATCAAAGTATAGTCATAACCAAATTAAAAATGAACACAGGAATAATCTAACAAAAATTTGTTCTAAATATTGTATATATAAAACACTAATTGTTATTACTCTGATCACAGTTGTCAAGTTTCCAATCACCATATTTACATATTTTTCTTGAGAGTAGGATTGAAGGATGCTGGGGTTTGTGGTGAAGGGAACAATGTAATCGTTGCTTCCAATGCATATTAAGTAAACAGCTTTGACCAGCAACGTCTTGGCTTCTGCTTCACCTAGTTTTTGCTTTAACAGAGTCTCAATGTTCTTGAAATAATCGAGTTGAGTGTATAGGTCTATCACCTGATAATGAGGGGGGAAGAGAACAAGGGAAGCACTCAACCACGAGAACAAAGTAGAAATATACAAATTAATGTCACAAGAACATAATCTACAGATTCTATACAATGAATAACTTCACAGCAACACTAAATTAGATACAATGATTTTACTAAAAGAGTATAGTTATAGAAATTCTATCGAACGAGGCAAAAATTTGAGCCTAATTGCACTCTATTTATGGAAATCCTAATTAAAATTCATTTTTAATTAACCCTACATAATCAAATAGAGTGCATACCAAACCTTGACGAGTTTCAGCAAGAACACCAGCTCCTATTGATGCAAAGTTAACCCCATCAGTGTACCGATTATAACCCGGATGTAGATATGGTGGAATTAGCGGCAAGTTTGCTTGCTCAGCTGCACTAATGCTTCAATTGTCAATTACGCAACAGTTCAGGCCGGTCGAAGAGAAAACAACACATAACTATACCTTACCAATGAAATCTGGAATGAGACGGCCGTTGGATGCTCTCCCAGTGGGGTACTTGAAGAAGCTTTCCCCGTAAGGCCAAAAATTTGACTGGAGATAAGTAGTTGTATTGATATAGTTATTGTTTCCAACATCAACTATTGAATCCCCGAAAATGAATAAGGCAACATGATCCTTTGGCAGGCAGACGTTACCAAAACATTTATTTGGGATAATAATGCTTGCGTACAAAATCAAGAAATAGAAATGGAACCTTAAACTCATCATGTCAAATCTTGTTTATACTTTCTATAAACTTCTCATTTATGTAGGGTTCTAAATTTATTCAATATTTGAACATTCATGATAGGCTGAATGAGCTGATCACATACGTTAAAGACTTGAATAAACATTATCTAAAGACATGAACATGCATTATTTTTACCTTATCTAGTTACATGCACTGAATTTTGACTACTATTGCATGGCGACATCATCAATAAAGACAAGCACAGACAAAAAATTATTCCAACCTCATCCAGTCACATGTACTAAATTTTGACTAGTAGGACAGGGCAACATATTCAATAATTTATGGCTAGAGTCCATTTAATAAGATAATTTTCGCTGAGAACTGTGTAACTCAATTAGTCTCTCTTGAAATTTCTAAGGAAGTTCAAACCACTTCTACCGACTGTAACTATTTAATTATAAAAAAGATTAAAAGAAGAAGAAAGAAAATTAAGAAGTAGAAGATAGTTTTCCAGTTGTAGGCATGATTGCCTGGATCAAGTCTACAACTGAAAGTGTGAGTGAAATTCATATCTATCATTCTCCTTCTATTAGCTAAAAGAAAAATGTGTTTTCTTGGAATTGATAGAGTATACAAAAATTTTGACAACTTTTTTCACTTATGTTGAGTTGACAGGTTTTCACTAGTTGCCATCTAGACCCATTATTGATATTATATTTTTCTCTACCACACTATCTACCACAGTCAAACAGTCAATTTTTAGTAAACTTTTTTTTTTCCTGTCTTTTTAGACTTTCCCAACTGATAAGCAAGATGTTTGAACCCACGGTGGTCCATGCATAATTTCACATCCTTTGGTTGGTGGTGTTTTTTTAGACTTTCCCAATTGATAAGCAAGATGTGTGAACCAATGGTGGTCCATGCATAATTTCACATCCTTTGGTTGGTGGCTTCGTAAAACTAATACACAGCCAAGCTTTTGAATAATTATCTTCCAGTGGAGCCACCTCTCATTTCAAGGATTATCTTTAATCTGTTGGGTACAAAACAATGACCCCAGACCCTGAATTATTTTAGGTTTTTCTTACTCTCAGTTTTTGACCATTTTCTAGTCAAAATGACTGGGGCTCTATAGGTAAATACTGAATCACTGATGATCTCTCTCTCTCTCTCTCTCTCTCTCATTTTTTCTAATATATTTTTGATAACAACGAGAGATGTGTTAGGACATATGTGGAAATTGATATAAACATATGTCATTTAGAATTAACTAATCGTTTGACAAAACGCACTTTACTTGTTATTGGATAAATCTAGGATGGTTTAAGTCTTCAAGCAACATTGTGTTCAAGTCAAGAGTTAAAGCGATGCAAGCCTGTTCAAGAAACAAGTAAAGAAGTGTTATATTTTAAAACTTGACAGATAGCTCGACAGATTGTATCTATCGAGGTTTAAAAGAAGTTTTTAGCTTGAAACTCGACAGTATCTCAACAGATAGCCTATCTATCGAGAATTACGAAAATCAGATTTCTATATCTTTTTTTCACACATATCCAAGCTCTTTGTGTGGAGTTTCTTTTCTCACAACCCTAGATATATATAAGGATTATTTTAAGGGTCGTCTAGGGTGACGCAACTAGATGCAACTTGATGCAAAGTGATTATTCACTAAAATTGTGACCTAAGACAATTTGCCATAATTCATATTCCTCTTGAAGAAGTTATTACATTTGTATGCTAGAGGCTTTTGTAACCAAGGAGCTTCTTCATCTTCATCTTGTCGATGAACTGAAGAACTTTATAGTCAACATCTTTTTAAAGTTGGCGAGTGAGCCACGTACTGGGATCCGCGCATCCATTGGTTAGTCACGTACTGAGAGATGTGCATTGAAATGAGAGATTGTCACTACATTGCAAGTCCAATTGTGTATTGGGGTAAGGGTTCAACTGTAGGTTAGTATAAAGTACTGAGATTCATTTACTTGTAACTGCTTGTTTTAATAATAGTGGATTCTTGGGAGTGGTGACCTTAAATTCACCCGATGAGGTTTTGCCTCGATGATTTTTCTCATTCGTAAACAAACCATCCATGTCAAATTTATTTTCCGCTACATTTAGTTATTTGGTGATTTATTTGTGCTACCACGCTATTGCATGTTAAATTGACTTATTTAATTTACTTGACTAATTAATTGGTTAATTTACTTAAGGGGTCAATACATTCTTGGTCTATCAAGTGGTATCGAAGCAAGCACACTCTGATTAAGGTTAATCTTTGCTGTGTGATCCATTGACTCCTGTTTTTCATGGATAGAGGACAATCTTCAATTATATCTCCTTTATTTTATAGCACTAATTATGCATACTAGAAAGTACGCATGAGAGTTTTCTTGCAGTCTTTAGATGAAAAGGTATGGCAAGCTGTGGAGATAGGCTGGACCAAGCCAAAGGGAGCATCAGCTGATTCAAATGATGCTAAGATCAAAGCAGCAAACTTTGACCGCAGAGCATTGAATGCTTTATTCAGTGCAGTCATGAATGAGAAGTTGAAGAAGATATCCTCCACTGAAACTGCTAAGGAAGCATCGACTATCCTCCAGACAACCTATGAAGAGACGAAGGCTATCAAGAATTCAAAACTTCAAAGGCTTACCACAAGTTTTGAAGAAATTAAGATGGAGGATGAGTCATTTGATGAGTTCTATGCCAAACTCAAGGACATAGTGAACTCTGCATTTAATCTTGGGGAAACCATTCGCAAACCCAAGATTGTGAGAAAGGTACTCAGATCTCTTTCGGAGAGATTTCATGTCAAGATAACCACCATTGAGGAATCAAAGAACATTGACCAAATTCCTTTGACAAAGCTAGTTGGCAATTTGCAAACTTATGAATTGGGTTTGTCTAGGATTGGAAAATTAAGCAAGAGTAAGAGCATGGCACTGAAGGCCAAAAGCAATGACATCGATGATTCTTTTGATGATAAAGATTCTAAGATGAAATCCTATATCACAAGGCAGTTCAAAAAGTTTATGAAGAATGCCAATGCAAAAGGATTTGACAAGGACTGAAAGCAATCCAATTTTTCACAGTTCAAGAGTCAAGATAAAGGAAAGAAGGATACTAGAGATAATGGTCAGTACACTGTTCCCTCTAGACCAAAGTGTTTCGATTGTCAAGATTTTAGACACATGAAACAAGAATGTCCAACTTATCTTGAGACCATTGGGAAAAGCAAAGCCCTTGCCGCTACCTTGAGTGACATCAAGCTTGAAGATGATTCAGATAATGATGACGAGGGAATCTTGAATGCCTTCACTACCATAATGAATCCTACTGAAGGGATTGTTGAAGAGATAGATGAGGAAGAAGACTTGGTAGAGTCTAAGTTTAAGAAGATGGATGAGTTGGATGGCATCCATACAGCCTATGTAAAACTATACAAGGTTTTCGAAAAGCACGAGAAATTGTATAGGCTGGCCACCAAGAAGTTGAGTAATGTGGAACTTGATTGAGAAGAACTCTCCACAAAAGTTGATGAAGCTAATCAGACCATTGGAGCACTGCGGTTTGAGAACAACTTCTTGGCTGAAAGGACCAAAAAGCTTGAAGAAGAGTTGTTCCAAGTTAGAGCTCAATTGGAGAGGAATTCCAATGCAAAGCTTGATGAGATGCTTAGCTTTTAGACATCTGCTTCTGATAAATCCAGTATGGGGTATGATTTTTCTTCTCATAATATTGTTTTTTCTAGTACTACTGTGTTTGTTCTATCTGCTAATAATGTTGGGTCCGAGAACAATGATGTTAAAACTGCTTTAGCAAGTGAAAACATAGATAAGGGTAAATCTATCATAGGAGCACCCCCTAAACTTGAAAAGAAAGAGACTAAAAACCTTAGGACTAAGAAGGGTAATAACCAAAAGTCTAAACAAAAGAAGTAGCATCTCTGTCATCACTGTGGAGTTACAGGACATACTCGACCTAAGTGCTACAAGTGGTTAGCCACTCAACAAAGTAACAGTATGATCTCATCTGGAAACCAGTTTCCATCCTCTTTTGCATCTCTTGGAGATCTTCTCGAGGCCCTCATGTTCCTTTCAAACTTGAACAGTTTCAATTATTTCCCCTCACCTCCAATTCAAGGATTCGCACAAAGAAAAGTTTCTTCCAAGGTATGGAAGGAAAAAGACTCAAAGTGATTCAGTCACTTTTTCTCTCTTCCTCTCTTTTTGTTTTTACATTACTTGTTTGTTTTGCTTTCGTGTGTTTGAGTCAGTCTAGTTTTATGCTATGCCTTGTTTTAACATGTTTTTGTTTGTTTATTTTCAGTTTTTTCCTTATTTTGTTTTTCACAAAAAAAAAATTGAAAAATCAGAAAAATACAAAAACAGTGTGTGTTATGTGTACATTGGTACTTGTGTACCTTGGATGGCCATTAAAAGAAAGTTTTCTAAATTTTGTATCTCTTGTAACTTAGATGAGCATCTCTATGCACAACTAAGCAAGTGATCTTTGTGACTCGTGTTTGTGATAAGTAAGATTATGTAATCTCTTATACTTAATACTTATATCCCTCTTTATGATGTGAAGGACTAAAAAATCCTAAGAGAAATGCATAAATAACCATCTCACCACTAAAGCCCACCAATCATGTATAATATCTGTGTGCTTCGGCATAGCAAAATTGTGATGTTTAAATGTTAACATAATTGGGCATTTTCTTCTCTCTCTATATATGTCCATGCATGATATGCTCACAAAAAAAAAAATATGCAAAGAAATTCAAAAGCAAAAAGAATCAAAATATTTTTAAATATGATTGCAAGTGTATTTCTAGGAGATGTGAGAGTTATAGGATGTACCTCAAAGGTGATAATCCCCATCAAGCAGTTATGATTGTGTGTGAGTTAAATTGATTTTCTTATATCTCAAATCGTCATAACATAAGAAACTTACGCAATCTTGCAATGTTTTCACACACAACACGCAAAAATTCTCTGCTACTTTTGATATATGGGCAGGTATAATGTGATTTAGCCATCACAAGGAATACATATGTTAATGTATGCTAACTAAACTGTCTTGGCTTATTTTTGAAATATAAAATTGGTTAGACGTGTTGTGTGTGTGTGTGTGTGTTTAATTGCTTTACATTCTTCTTATTGGGAGTGTTTTTAAGAGCTTAACATATTGATTGGATCTTTGGTTGAGTAGCTTGCTTGATTGCATTTATTTGTGTGTTTTTCTCCTCTTTGAAAAATATGTTTTTATCAAGCTCGACAGCTTCTCGATAGCTAGCTATCCATCAAGACCCTTGGATTTCTTTTTCCTGATAGATCTTATCGCATCTTAGATCCATTGAGCTATTTAGAATTTGTCTCGATAGTTTCTCGATAGATTCTTGATCCATCAAGAAAGTTTCTGTCTGACTAATAGCTTCTCGACAGCTATCGAGGTAATTTTGCCATCGACAGCATCTCGACAGATTTATCTATCGATAATTAGTGCTCGACAGATTCTCGATACCTCTCGATCCATCGAGACGCAATTTCTTTAAATTGCTTTAGCTCGAAATCAGATTTCATTTCTCTCTTTCTCTCTTGACAAAAACTTGTCTTTTCACCTCCTAAACACTTTTTCTTCACTCCTTTCATCTTCCATGCTTGCATTTAGGCCTAGATCTTATGTGTTCTCCTCTGGAATGATCTTCTAAACCTTCTTTCTTCATGCATTTCACGCATTAGACCTAGGTTTTTGGGTTTTTGAGAATTTTTTGGGGTTTTTGAAAATCTTTGAGTATTTTGCGAAATTTATGGGTTGGGTTTTGCTTAAATGATGTTATATGCTCATGCACTGCATTACATTTGCATTTTCACAATGTTCCATACATTTAGTTGTGTGTTTTATATGCTTGAACCTTGTGTGCTAGTAGGATGGGATTGGGCTGAGCCCCTGATGTTTTTTTGTTACACGTCACATGATCATGCATTAATCATGCATACATACCTTCTTTTCATTCCTTTTGGTATATTTTTTGATTGGTGCTTTTCTGTTTCTTTCTCTCTCTCTCTCTCTCTCTCTCTCTCATAGTATGCGCATGGTACCCAAGCGCAAAACTACTTCATCTCGGAACGCTCTTCATTCCGGGGCATCATCTTTTGATCCTACACCTCTTCGTGTCAATTTTTGTGATGAGAAGGCCCACAAGGACTTCTCGAAGAACTTCTCCAAACGTGGCAATTATTCGGAACGCCACATTATCTTACCAGACTTCTCCGATACTACTCTACTGACTGTTATTCATAGGCGGGATTGGGAATCTCTATGTGAGATACTCGTGAGTTATCCCTCCATGATCATATAGGAGTTCTACTCCAATATGCTCGGTTTTGATTCTTTAGTACCTCAGTTTGTCACTTTTGTTCGAGGTACTCGTTTGGTAGTTACCCCGGAGTTTATCTCCGAAGTTCTACATGTTCTGAGGGAATCGCATCATGATTACCCCGGATGTCCACGTTTGAGGATTGTGTCTAAAGACAAACTTCTGTCTCTCTTTTGTGAGACACCTTCTTCATGGGGTAAGTGTCAAAACACCTTATGCTCGGGCTTTGCAAAAGGTCCAAGGTTCCTGAATATGGTAATGACATTTGTTCTACATCCCTTGTATCACTATAATTCTATTACTGAGCCTTGTGCTCGCTTTTTTTTTTTTTTCCCCTCTTTGAGGGCTGTTAGGACATATGTAGTTCAAGTCCGTGAACATATGTCGCTACTTTATGTAATTGGCTTATCCTTAGATAAAACGCATTTTACTTATAATTGGGTAGATTTAGGATGAGTTTAACACTTCAAGAAACAGTGGTTCAAGGTTAAGTGTTGAAGCCGTCAAAGTCTGTCCAATAAACAAGCTTGGAAGTGCAAGTTTTTAAAGCTCGACACATACCTCGACAGATGCATCTATCGAGCTTTAAAGAAGCTGTTTTGCCCAAGCCTCGACAGCTTCTCGACACCTCTCGACACCTCTATCTGTCGAGAATTAAAGAAAACAGATTTCCAAGTCTGTTTCAAGTCTAATCCGTGAGTGTGTCTTTGGGATTTCTTTTCTCCTAACCCTAAACATATAAAAGGATTATTTTAAGGGCCGTCAAGCAAGGAAGCAGAAGATACAAGTTACACATTCTTTGAGAACTTGTTGTTCATGCAATTTGTGATCAGAAAGACAAAGTCCGTGCCCTAGTTTATCTCTGATGATTTGAAGAACTTTGCAGCCAACTTTCTCTCTCTCTAGTTGGTATTTGAAGTCGCGTACTGGGATCCGCGCATCTGGTTAGTCACGTACTTGGGAGCCGTGCATTGAAAGGAGAAACTGTCACTATAGAACAAGTCCAATTGGGTATTAGGGTAAGAGTTCAACTGTAGGTTGGTGAAGTACTGGGATTCCTTACTTGTAACTGCTTGTTGTGATAATAGTGGAGTTTCGGGAGTAGTGACCTTAAATCACCCAGTGGGGTTTTTGCCGTAAGGGTTTTTCCCATTCGTGAACAAACCACCGTGTTATTTATTTTCCGCTGCTTAACTTAGTTTGGTGATTTGTTTGTGCTGCCACATGATATTGCATGTTAATTTGATTAATTAAAAACTAGGCTAATTAATTAATCTAAGTTATCACAAGGGGTCAACGCATTTGTGGCCTGTCAAGGACCTTTCTATAGATTTTCTCTCTCATTTCATTCTCTCCCTTATAGATGTCTATAAGGATACGGCGGCCCGTGATATGCTTATCTTTCCTTCTGCTATCACGAGGACCATTCGCCACTTTCCTATCTCCTATCCCGAGTCTGATCATTTCCCCATCAAACGTGCCATAGACCAAGATGGAAACTCCTTCATCCACTTTTGCTCCTTCTTCTTCTGCAAGTGGTGTGACTCTCGAGGCCATTATGGCTCAGCTTGAGCACATGGATGCTCGCCTTGACACTCTTAGTGATGAGTTGTGTCAAATGAACACTCGTATGAGTCGTATTGTACAACGTCAAGCTTAGTTAAGTGGTTTCATTGCTTCTCCCTCTCCATCTCCACACGCTTCTAGGGACGAGGACGATGATGATGGCTCCAGTGATGATGAGGATGAGGATGAGGATGCTAGCTCTTCCGGTGATGAGAAGATGACCGCTTCACAGTGACTTGTCATTTGTCATTCATGACAAAAATAGGGAGTAGTTGTAGGTATAAGGGTAGTCATGTATCTAGAGAGAAAGTTAGCATAGGCCTTTTTGTTAGGGGGAGTATTGTTTCGTTTGAAGGATGTAGTGAAGCTTATATGTACTTTGCTTTTCTTTTCTTTTCTTTTCTTTCTTTTAGTGACAGCAAACATTGTATTTATCATTGATATATATATATATATATATATATGATGATGATGATGATGATGATGTTATCGCTTTTACCTATCTCTCCATGTGTTGTTTCTTTTCTATCTTTATACACATGATTCTTATGTATGCAATCTTTTAATTTCTATTTCACACTAAGATGCCTTAATGAATTTTGTTTAAAGTATTTCAGAAATACAGGCTGTCAAAATCGATCATGCCACGAACTCTTTTCTTGTAAAGTTTTTCAAGAGTTTGTGTTAAGATTAGATTTTATTGTATTCAACAAGTGAGTATGAGTTGAGTGATTATGACTTCTTTCATATTTCATTTGTTTGTTGTGGTTTTGTCACGGATTGCCAAAGGAGGAGATTACTAGGACATATATAGAAATTGATATGAACATATGTCATTTAAGTTTGGTTAATCCTTTGACAAAACGCACTTTACTTGTAATTGGGTAGATCTAGGATGGTTTAAGGCTTCAAACAACATAGTGTTCAAGTCAAGAGTTAAAACCATGCAAATCTGTTCAAGAAATAAGTGCAGAAATGTTGTATTTTAAAGCTCAACAGATTGCATCTATTGAGGTTTAAAAGAAGTTTTTAGCCCAAAACTATACAGCCTCTCGCCAGATAGCCTATCTATCGAGAATTACGAAAATCAGATTTCCATATCTATTTTTCACGCATATCTAAATTATTTGTGTAGGGTTTCTTTTCTCACAACTCTAGACATATATAAGGATTATTTTCAGGGCCGTCCAGGGTGACGCAACTAGATGCAACTTGATGCAAAGTGATCATTAACTCAAATTGTGACTGGAGACAATTTGTCCTAGTTCATCTTTCTCTTGAAGAAGCAACTGCGTTTGTACGCCATAAGGTTTCGTAACTAAGGAGCTTCTTAATCTTCATCGTGTTGATGAACTGAAGAACTTTGCAGCCAACATCTTTCTCAAGTTGGTAAGTAAGCCGCGTACTGAGATCCAGAAATCGATTGGTTAGTCACGTACTGTGAGTCATGCATTGAAAGGAGAGATTGTCACTACATTGCAAGTCCAAATGTGTATTGGGGTAAGGGTTTAATTGCAGGTTGATATAAGATACTGTGATTCATTTACTTGTAACCGCTTGTTTTGATAATACTGGATTCTCGAAAGTGGTAATCTTAAATTCACCCGGTGAGGTTTTACCTCGGTGGTTTTTCCCATTCGTAAACAAATCACCCGTGTCAAATTATTTTCTGCTGTATTTAGTTATTTGATGATTTGTCTGTGCTACCACACTATTGCATGTTAAATTAACTTAATTAATTTACTTGGCTAATTAATTGATTAATTTACTTGACTAATTAATTGATTAATTTACTCAAGGGTCAATACATTCTTGGCCTATCAAGATGAGATATTTAAACCGTGATCGATGTCATGGACATATCAAGAAGTGTTAATTCTTGCTGTTTTTTAAATTTTTTTAAAAAAATTTAAAAATTAATTTAATTAAAAAATAAATAAATAACCAAAAGTTCCAATAAGTTTCTAAAATTATTATTTTAATCATCACTAATAAGTTTTAATTTTAATGAAATTCGGTTTTACAGGGTATGCTTTTTGCAAACATAATTTGAGATACTCTTGTCACGGCTTGCATTTTAATTTTAAAAAGAGGAATGGTCTTACTAGCATCCAATCGGTCCCAATAAAAACATTTTCCTTAATGAAAAGTGGGATTACGTATACCAGACTCGTTCATAACAAAGTTGGAAATAAAACTTCTATTTTCGAGAGAAATGAAATATTAAACAGGTTTAAGTAAAAATTATTCACATTGAAATAATGCACTTTCCAAACGTTGATCGAGAATATATAATCAAACAATTTGAATTATAAAAATAGTAATTTATTAAATTCTGTCCATAAATAAGCTCGAACATTTTTATTGCACTATTAATTAATCTAAATACATCAGTGTTCAAACAATGCTTTGAGATTGTAAGGACCTGTGATATTGGGAGTTCCACTCCAAATTAACTCTGCAAATTGTTGGTAGGCCTTTTCGGTAGGATGAACAAAGTCAAAAAACAAAAAGTCACTAACTTTCTCACATAATTCGTACTCATTGGATCTTTCTCCACAGCTTGGAATTCCCCTATATGGACCACTTCCGCAACATGAAATCTTCCCTTCCGTAAAACCTTCCAAACATAATTAAAACAATGGTGCTAATTGTCTATAATAAATCTAAAATATTGAGTACAACAATAATAAAATACATAATGTACTATGAAAGTTAAGGACAATGTGACATACCATATTTTGATGGACTATTTATTCTTTCAGTACAAAATGAATAGAAATCGGCCAGTGAATATTTGAATCCTTTGAGTTGGCTCTCTAGCTTCGGGAGGACTTCAGAAAGTGCTTTGTTGTGTAGTTTTACTAGTGTTGTAAGCTCCTCCATGCATGCACCTGTGTTTCCTGGTATTTGTGCTTTTATATATGGGACACAACCCAAAGGTGGCAAGCCTAGGAACACGTACTTTCTTCCTCCTTTCTTGTATATTTCCTGATAAATCAAAGTATAGTTATAACCAACTTATAAATGGAGACTGTTAAATATTAACATTGATACATCATGTTAAATATGCTAATATAGATGCGGAAGCGAAAGCATAAAGTATAGAACACAATAACACACGAGGGTTACGTGGTTCAGCCTAACGGCTTACATCTACAGAAAAATCCCTAAAGAACTACATCAATAATATATTAGAGAATAGTATAAATCATGTGTTACAATAAATTATAACATATATATATATATAGTAGACTAAACTCTATATTAATAGACTTCTAATACAAGTAGAAGACTTGGCTTGTATACAAAATAGAATTAGGCTTAAACTCCTGCTAATTGGCTAATATATCTCTAACAAAGACAAGTATAATCTTACACAAATTGTTCTAGAAATTCTATAAACAGTAATTGCTATTACTTTGATCGCAGTTGTCAAGTTTCCAATCACTATATCTACGTATTTTTCTGGAGAGTAGGATTTAAGGACGCTGGAGTTTGTAGTGAAGGGGACAAAGTAATCGTTGTTTCCAATGCATATTAAGTAAACAGCTTTGACCAGCAATGTCTTGGCTTCTTCTTCACCTAGTTTATGCTTTAACAGCGTCTCCATGTTCTTGAAATAATTGAGTTGAGTGTTCAAGTCTATCACCTGATAATGAGGGGGAAAGAACAAAAGGCAAGTAAGAAAATATTAGAAATATACAAATGTCATAAGAACATAATCTATATGCCAAATATGATAAATAGATAATGAAGAGAGCTTTTATTTTGTGAGCAAGTGTCCAAGTCCAAGCATGAACAAATGCCTTCTAGGCCAATGCATTGATATAGTATATTAAACATATTTAATAATTCAAGTAGGTTAGGTTCTTCAACTAAATTTAATAATTCAAACATATTGTTGTATTGAATATAATCGTGCTTAAAAAAAAAAGAATTTGTTGTTTGTACTTCATTTGCTAGTGCAATCATGTGTTTGAATTTAGTTGAGAAATATAATGTACTGCATTTAAGAAATTGTTCCAAAGTTTTTTTTAGTTTGGAGTAATTGTGCCAAAGTTTTTCCTTATAAAAGATAGTGCTAAACATGGTTCAGCAGAGTGGTCTGGGAGGAGGTTTTTGAGTCATGTGACCTCATCAAGAACCTTAGAAGACAAACCACCACCATATTGTTTAATCAGAATTCTGATTGTGTTGGTGGCGGTCTAGGTTGGCATGGCTGTTGACTGCCCTGATCATCAGGAAAAATAAACAAATCTAAGAACCCAACAACCAAAACTCAATAGATCTAAAAACCCAACGATGAAAAGGCGAGAGGGAGAATGATAAATCTAGGTTGAACAAAGTCTAGGCAAAGAGGAGACCTATGGTAGTTGTAAGGAGGAAAACTCACTATAGGCAGTGAACAGAGGGAGTCAGAATTTAGAGGGAGGAACCAACAACCATACAGGCCGAAGTCTGAAACCTAGATACTATTCTTTGACGGCCACTCCATTCACTAGTAGTAGTTCTGTTGCTAGGTTCGACTGGAGCGGTTCCGATACAATTTGTTGGGTCAAATTGAGGCTTGAGCAACCCTAATAAAATATACTAACAAAAAAAACCATGAAAACCTCGAGAAATTATTTATTACACTTGTTGTACTTACTGCACTTCGCTTTCACATAAATGTAGGTTTCATGTGTGAGACCTACATGTGGGATTCTCTTTCCCTTATATGAGAGGAAAGTAAACTGCAGTGGATGCATTAAATAATTTAACAGCAATCCCTATTAAATTAGATACATTGATTCTAATCAACAGAATAATTGTTATAGATGGACTAAGCAGAACTTTGAGCCTAATTGAACTCCATTTATGAAAATACTAATTAACATTCATTTTTAATTAGCCTACATATAATCACATAGAATACGTACCAATCCACGACGAGTTTCAGCAAGAACGCCAGCTCCTATTGATGCAAAGTTAGCCCCATCAATGTACTGATCATAACCCGGATATAGATATGGTTGAATTAGAGGCAAGTTTGCTCTCTCAGCTGCACCAATACCTCAGTTGTCAAATTAAGCAACAGTTCAGGACGAAAAGAAAAGAACACATAACTACATCTTACCAATGAAATCTGGAATGAGACGGCCATTGGAAGCTCTTCCAGTGGGGTAATTGAAGAAGGTTTCCCCATAAGGCAAAAAATTTGCCTGGAGATTAGTTGTGATATAGTTATTGTTTCCAACATCTACTATTGAATCCCCGAAGATGAAGAAGGCAACATGATCCTTTGGCAGGCAGATATTACCAAAACATTTGGTTGGGAAACTAATGCTTGCATACAGAGCCAAGAAACAGAAATAGAACCTTAAACTCCTCATCTCAAATCTACTTTACTTTCTATTGGACTTTTTGTTGCAGTTTTCATTTATATATATATATATATATATATATTTATATATATATAGGTTGCTTAGACTTTCCCAATTGATAAGCAAGATGTGTGAATCAACAGTGGTCCATGCATAATTTCACATCCTTTGGTTGGTGGCCTTCATAAAACTAATACACAGCCAAGCTTTTGAAAAAATATCTTCTAGTGGAGCCACCTCTCATTTCAAGGATTATCTTTAATTTGTTGGGTACAAAATCAACGACCCCAGACCCCTGAATTATTTTAGGTTTTTCTTACTCTCAGATTTTGACCATCCTCTAGTCAAAATGACTGAGGCTTTATAGGTAAATACTGAATCACTTATGACCTCTCTCATTTTTTTTAAATATATTTTTGATAACAACAAGAGATGAGATATTTAAACCGATATCCATGTCATGAAGAAGTGTTAATTCTTGCCATTTTTTAAATTTTCTTAGGAAATTTAAAATATTAAATTAATTATTAAAAAAAACAAAAAAAAAACAAAAAACTAAATAACCAAAAGTTCCAATAAGTTTCCAAAATTATTATTTTAATCATCACCTATAAGTTTTAATTTTAATGAAATTCGGTTTTACAGGGTGTGCTTTTTGCAACATTATTTGGGATACTCTTGTCACGGCTTGCATTTCCATTTCAAATGAGAAATGGTCTTACTAGCATCCAATCCGTCTCAATAAAAATATTTTCTTTAATGAATTGTGTGCGTTTGGATTTAAATAAAATTATTTTACTATTCAACTTATTTTTGCTATTATTCGTGAGCCCCACTGCACTTTTTGGCACTTTTCATGAGTCCTACTGTATTATTTCAATTAACTTTTACATTTATCTATAGTACTTACTACAACAAAATGTATTTTCAGTGACAAAAAGATTCGTCACTGAAAGTGTTTTTTGTCACTAAGAACCTTTAGTGACAAAATCGGACATTTAGTGACGAAATTCATTTCTTCGTTGAAACTCCGTCACTAAAAGTCCTGGTGACGAAAAATTTCATCACTTAAAGTCTGATTTGATTTTTTTTTTTTTTTTAACTTTTAGAAACAAAAACGTTTCGTCACTAAATGTTTTCCTCACTAAAAACATCATTCAATGACGAAAATATTTCGTCACTAAAAACACTTTAGTTTATTAAATCATATTTAGTGACGAATAATTTTGTCACTAAAACTATTTTCAGGTACATATAGTGACGAAAAAGTTCGTCACTACAACTATTTTTAAGAAAATCCATGCACATATAGTGACGAAAATTTTCGTCACTAAAACCATTTCTTACAAAATTTTGCTACATTTAGTGACGAAATATTTCGTCACTAAAACATATTTTCTGTTTTTATTTTTTTCATGGCTTTGATATTAACCTGTAACCTGTTATTACATTACTCAAATTTCACATTTGAATAATACATTTATTTCAACAAAACATTTATAAAAAAATAAAAAAAATCCATACATTCCACAAGTAAAAAATAAAACAAGTGTCTAATTCAAACTTCTTCCATATAATAATTGTTTGCAACATATACAATAACTCAAGATGTTTTAAAACAATACAAAAAGTGTAGTATAATATAATTAGAACTAACGGAAGATGTCCTCATATGTCTTCAAGTAATACCAAAAGTAAATCTCCTAAAAGCCATCAATAAAAAATCTGCACAAATATAAACGTTAGGACATATGTAGTTCAAGCGGTTGTTACCATATGTCGTTATTTTATGTAATTGGCTTATCCTTAGACAAAACACACTTTACTTGTAATTGGGTAGATTTAGGATGTGTTTAACGCGTCAAAAAAACAGTGTTTCAAGACTAAGTGTTGAAGCCATCAAGTCTGTCCAAGAAATAAGCAAGGAAGTGCAAGTTATTAAAGCTCGACACCTATCTCGACACATGCATCTATCGAGCTTTAAGAAGTTGTTTTAGCCCGAGTCTCGACAGCTTCTCAACAGATCCTCGACACCTCTATCTGTCGAGATTTAAAGAAAACAGATTTTCTGTTCTGTTTTAAGTTCAATCCGTGAATGTGTGGGACTTCTTTTCTCCTAACCCTAGACATATAAAAGGATTGTTTTAAGGGCCGTCAAACATATGCAAGTTGCACAAGCATTGAGTTATTCTTGTTCATGCAATTTGTGATCTAAAAGACAAAGTTCATGCCCTAGTTCATCCTTTGTGAAGAAGTTGCTGTGTAATGTGCACCGTAGGGTTTTGTAACCAAGCATCTTCCTGATCTTCAACGTTTGGATGGTTTGAAGAACTTTGCAGCCAGCAACTCTCTCTCTAGTTGGTGTTTTGAAGTCGCGTATTGGGATCCGCGCATCTGGATAGTCACGTACTTGGGAGCCGTGCATTGAAAGGAGAAACTGTCACTACAGAGCAAGTACAATTGGGTATTGGGGTAAGGGTTCAACTGTAGGTTGATAAGGTACTTGGGATTCCTTACTTGTAATCACTTGCTGTGATAATAGTGAAGTTTCAGGAGTGGTGACCTTAAATCACCCGGTGGAGTTTTTGCCATCAAGTTTTCCCCATTCGTAAACAAATCACCGTGTCCTTTATTTTCCGCTGCATACTTTAGTTTTGGTGATTTGTTTGTGCTGCCACGTGATATTACATGTTAATTTGATTAATTAATAACTAGGCTAATTAATCAATCTAATTTATCACAAAGGGTCAACGCGTTTGTGGCCTGTCAAGTGGTATTAGAGTAGGCACACTCTGATTAGGGTTTAATCATTGTGTGTGATCCACTGACCCCTGCTATCATGGATAGAGGTCAATCTCTTATTATACCTCCATTATTTGATGGCACTAACTATGCATACTAGAAAGTACGCATGAGAGCTTTCTTGCAGTCTTTAGATAAGAAAGTGTGGCAAGCTGTGGAGATAGGCTGGACCAAGCCTACAGAAGCGCCGGCCAATTGGGTTGATGCCAAGATCAAGGCGGCAAACTTCAACAGCAGAGCATTGAATGACCTATTCATTGCAGTCACCAATGAGGAGTTTAAGAAAATTTTCTCAACTGAAACTGCTAAGGAAGCGTGGACCATTCTCCAGACAACCTATGAGGGAACCAAGGCTGTCAAAGATTCAAAGCTACAGAGGCTCACTACAAGCTTTGAAGAAATTAAGATGGAGGAGGATGAGTCATTCGATGAGTTCTATGCCAAGCTCAAAGACATAGTGAACTCAGCCTTCAATCTTGAGGAAACCATTTCTGAACCCAAGATAGTAAGGAAGATGCTCAGATCGCTGCCCGAGAGATTCCATGCTAAGATCATGGCGATAGAGGAATCAAAGGATATTGACACAATTCCTCTGACTGAGCTGGTTGGAAACTTGCAAACCGACGAATTAGGGCTGACTAGGTTAGGTAAGTCAAGCAAGGGCAAGAGCATGGCACTAAAGGCCAAGAGCAGTGACACAGATGATTCTTCAGATGATAAAGATTCTAAAATGAAGTCCTATATTAAAAGGCAATTCAAGAAATTCATGAAGAATGCCAATGGAAAGGGCTTCAACAAAGACCGTAGGCAATCCAGTTCTTCACAATTCAAGAATTCGGATAAAGGGAAGAAGGATGTCAAGGATGGCGGTCAGTACACTGTTCCCACTGGGCCAAAATGCTTTGGGTGTCAAGGCTTTAGACACATGAAACAAGAGTGTCCAACGTACCTTAAGAGCATAGGGAAGAGCAAGGCACTTGCTGTTACCTTAAGCGACACGGAGCCCGAGGATGATTCTGAAAATGAAGACGACGGAATCTTGAATGCCTTCACTGCCATTGTTAATCCTACTGATAGGGTTACTGAAGAAGTGGATGAAGAAAAGGAATTGGTGGATACCAAGTATGAGACTATGGATGATCAAGATGATATCCACACCACCTATGAGAAACTGTACAAGCTTTCTGAGAAGCATGAGAAGCTCTATAGGCTGGCCACCAAGAAGCTCAATGATGTGGAACTTGACCGTGAGGAGCTTTCAACTAAGGTTGATGAAGCAAATCAGACCATTGGAGCACTGAGGTTCGAGAACAATTTCTTGGCAGAGAAGACCAAGAAGCTTGAAGCGTAGCTGTTTCAAGTTAGAACACAATTGGAGAGGACGTCAAGTGCAAAGCTAGACGAGATGCTAAGTGTTTAGAAATCTTCTTCAGATCGTACTGGATTGGGGTATGAATTCTCTCTCTCTAATACTCCTTCTGCTAGTACTACTGTTTTTGTTCCACCTGCTAATAACATTAAAACTGAGGATAAAAATGTTAAAACTAAATTAGCTAGTGAGAACGTAGACAAGGGCAAGTCCATCCTAGGAGCACCCCCTAAAATTGAGAAAAGGGAAACTAGAAATCCTAGGACTAAGAAGGCTATCTCTCAAAAGCCCAAACAGAAGAAGCCGCATCTCTGCTATCATTGTGGTGTTGCCCGTCATACTCGACCAAATTGCTACAAGTAATTAGCCACTCAACAAAGCAATGGCATGATAGTATCTAGGAACCAGAATCAGCTTCAAACCTCTCTTGCTCCTCTTGGAGACATTCTTAAAGCCCTCATGTTCCTTTCGAACTTGAACGGTTTAAACTCTTCCCCCTCTTCACCGGTTCAAGGGTTGACTAAAAGGAAAGGTTCTTCCAAGGTGTGGAAGGCAAAGGGATCTAAGTGATAGCAATCACTTCTTCTTCTCTCTCCCTGTTTTATTGTGTGCATTACTTGTGTGTTGCTTTACTGTTTTGAGTCAGTCTAATTTTTTACATTGTTTTGCTTTCTTTAACTTGTTTTTGTCTGTGTGTTTCCAGTTTTGTGTTTTATTTTTGCTTTTCTGATAAAATAAAATCAAAAAATTGAAAAATACAAAAACAGTGTGTGTTTGTGTACATTGGTTCTTGTGAACCTTAAAATGGCCATTGAAACAAAGTTTTCTAAACTTTGTATCACCTATAACTTAGATGAGCATTCTTCTGCACAACTAAGCAAGTGAGCTTTGTGGCTCTTTGTTTGTGATGAGTAAGGTTAAGTGATCTCTTCTTCTTAACACTCGTATCACTCTTTTTGACAGGTAGGACTAAAAAATCCTAAGAGAAAGGCATAAATAATCATCTCACCACTGTTACTCGCCAATCACGATATGACATCTGTATGCTTCGGCATAGCAAAAGTGCAATGTCAATGACATTTGTATGCTTCGGTATAGCAAAAGTGCAATGTCAAACGCTTAACATAATTGGGTATTTCTTTTCTTTCTCTTGTATGCCCATGCATAATATGCTTAATAAAAGAAAATATGAAAAGAAATAAAAGCAAAAAGATCAAAATGCTTTAAAATATGATTGCAAGCGTGTTTTCTAGGAGATGTGGGAGTTATAGGATGTACCTCAAAGGTGATAGTCCCCATCAAACAGTTATGATTATGTGTGAGTTAAAGTGATTTTCTCATATCTCAAATCGTCATAACTTTGAGACACATATGCAATCTTGCGATGTTTCACACACAACACGCAATACTCTTTGCTATTCTTGATACATGTGCAAGTACAATGTAATTTGACCATCACAAGGTTTACATGTGTTAATGTATACTCACTAAACTGTCTTAACTCTTTTTTGAAATATAAAATTGGTTAGACTTGTTTAGTGTGCGTGTGTGCATGTGCGTTTGCGTGTTTTGGGAATCATGTGCTTAATTTTTCTGTTGAGAGATGATTTTGAAAGCTTAATGTGTTGCTTGAATTTTTGGTTGAGTTGCATGCATAATTGCATTCATGTCTGTGTTTTTCCTTCTTTGAAAAACTGTTTTGAAAGGCATCTCGACACCTTTCGACACCTAGCTGTCTGTCGAGCTTCCTAGACTTTTTCTAAACGCAATCTCGACACATTTCTCGACACCTGGTGGATCGATCGAGAAACTTTATGTCTGCTCGATAGCTTCTCGACAGCTTCTGGATCGATCAAGGTTCCTTCATGCTTGACCCTTCTTCCTCGACACATGACCCCAATAGCTTCATCTATCGAAGTGTTTTTTCTCGACACCTACCTCGATAGCTGTCTCGACACCTCTCGATAGCTGCATCTGTCGAGAATTACTGAAGGTCTATAAAACAGTTCCTCGCGATTTTCTCTCATTTCGCTCGATCTCTCTCACTCGATAGCACGCATTTTTCCCTCCCAAAACCTTTCTCACTCTCTCCAAACCTCTTCCTAAGGCTTTCTCAAGTGTTTTTCTTGATCTTTCTCACTTGGTAAGCATCTTTTCACTCATTATTCATGCATTTCATGTTTTAAAACCCTAGGTTTTGAGTTTTTAAAAATTTTTTGGGATTTTTCAAAATTGTTGAGGTTTTCATGAAATTTTTGGGTTGGTTTTATAGATTTGATCTTTAAAACTACATGCATTGCATCATATTAGCATTCTAATTGTATTTTCATGCATTTAGATGTGTGCAAACCTGTTGTGTGCTATTAGGTTTGGATTAGGCTGAGCCCATGATGTTTTTATTGTTGCATGTCACATGTTCATGCATTTCCCATGCATACGTTCTTTCTTTTCAATATATATTCTTCCTATATTGAACTATTTGGGACTTTTCTGTTTGTTTCTTCTTTCCCCCTCTCTATGTTTGCGTTAGTAATGTCTATGGCACCTAAACGTAAGTCTATTCCATCCCAGAACCCTTTGCGTTCTAAGGGATCTTCTTCTTCGGATTCCACTCCATTATCTATCCGGTTCCATGATGAGAAAGTCCAGAAGGACTTCTCGGAGAACTTCTCTAAACGAGGTGTTCATTCGGAACGCCACGTTGTCCTGATAGACTTTGCCGATACTGACCTTCCCGATGTCATTCACAGTCAGGCTTGGAAGTCACTGTGTGACGTCCCGGTCACATGTCCACTCGTGTTGATACAGGAGTTTTACTCCAACATCCACTGGATCGATTCTTCAGTACCTCTCTTCTACTCTAGTGTTCGAGGTACACGCTTTGCTGTCACCCCAGAGTTAGTCTCTGAGGTTCTTCATGTCCCTAGGTTGGATCATCCTGATTACCCTAGTTGTGAGCGTCTATGGACTGTGTCCAAAGATGAGATGATCTCGGCGTTCTGTGAGCATCCTTCCTCTTGGGGAGATCATTAGTATACACCATGTCGGCCTTTTGCTAAGGGTCCTCGTTTCCTTAACATGGTGATGACTTTTGTTTTGCACCTACTTTCTCACTACAACTCTATCACAGAGCCTCGTGCTCGGTTTTTGTTGTCCTTCCTAGAGGATCTCTCTATAGACTTTCCTTCACATTTTATTTTCTCCATCATAAATTTTAATAGAGATACGGCCACCCATGATAAGCTCATTTTTCCTTCTGCTATCACGAGGATCCTTCGCCGTTTTTCCATCCTATTCCCTTCGTCCGATCCTTACCATGTCATGTCTGCCATAGACGCCGCTACCGTAAAACGTAGCGAGGCGTAGTTTCAATCGAGACAGTCCGATGGTGCTACTCCTTCCTCCCGTCCAACTACCTCCAAATCTGCTCGAGCAGCATCTGCTCCTTCTTCTTCGAGCGACGTCACTCTAGGAAACATCATGGCGCAGCTTCAGCGCATAGATGCTCGCCTCGATACACTTTCCACGGAGTTGTATCAGGTGAACGTTCGTGTTGGTCGCATCGCCAGGCGACAGGCAACCTTGGGCGGCTTTGCTCCAGAGGCTTCTCCTCCGCCACCTCATGTTTCTTCTGGGACTGAGGCTGATGATGACGGTGATGACGGTGATGCTTCGGATGATGATGATGGAGATGCGAGCTTTTCTGATGAGATGTCTACTTGACACTCTACCCTTTGTCACTCGTGACAAAAAAGGGGAGTAGTTTTTGTATAAGAGTAGTTATGCTTAGGGGGAGAGCTAGTATAGGACATTTTTTGATAGAGGGAGTGTGGATTGAGGGATGTAGTGAGGATCATATGTATTTTTTTCTTTTCTATCTTCTTAGAGATACATTAATCATGTATTGACATACATTGTACTTATTTTCTGATATATATGATGATGTATGTTTCTTTCATCTACCTTTCCATGTGTTGTTTCTTTTCTGTCTCTATACACATGTTCTTTTACTTGTACGCAATCTATTATTTTTGCTTCACACAAAAATGCCTTGATGTGTTTTGTTTATAAGTGTTTCAGAAATACAGATTGTCAAAGTCTACTTGCCATAAACTCTCTTCTTGCAAAGTTTTTCAAGAGTTTGTGTTAGGATAGATTTTATTGTATGTAACAAGTGAATATGAGTTAAAGTGTTTTATGACTTCTCTCATATCTTCATTTATTTGTTGTGGTTTTGTCACGGATTGCCAAAGGGGGAGATTGTTAGGACATATGTAGTTCAAGTGGTTGTTACCATATGTTTCTATTTTATGTAATTGGTTTATCCTTAGACAAAACACACTTTACTTGTAATTAGGTAGATTTAGGATGTGTTTAACGCGCCAAAGAAACAGTGTTTCAAGACTAAGTGTTGAAGCCATCAAGTCTGTCCAAGAAACAAGCAAGGAAGTGCAAGTTATTAAAACTCGATACCTATCTCGACACATGCATCTATCGAGCTTTAAGAAGCTGTTTTAGCCCAAGCCTCGACAGCTTCTCGACAGATCCTCGACACCTCTATCTGTCGAGATTTAAAGAAAACAGATTTTCTATTCTGTTTTAAGTTCAATCCGTGAATGTGTCTTTGGGACTTCTTTTCTCCTAACCCTAGACATATAAAAGGATTGTTTTAAGGGCAGTCAAACAGATGCAAGTTGCACAAGCATTGAGTTATTCTTGTTCATGCAATTTGTGATCTAAAAGTCAAAGTTCATGCCCTAGTTCATCCTTTGTGAAGAAGTTGTTGTGTAATGTGCACCATAGGGTTTTGTAACCAATCATCTTCCTGATCCTCAACGTTTGGATAGTTTGAAGAACTTTGCAGCCAACAACTCTCTCTCTAGTTGGTGTTTTGAAGTCACGTACTGGGATCCGCGCATCTGGTTAGTCACATACTTGGGAGCCGTGCATTGAAAGGAAAAACTGTCACTACAGAGCAAGTCCAATTGGGTATTGGGATAAGGGTTCAACTGTAGGTTGGTAAGGTACTTGGGATTCCTTGCATGTAATCGCTTGCTGTGATAATAGTGGAGTTTCGGAAGTGGTGACCTTAAATCACCCGGTGGGGTTTTTGCCGTCAGGTTTTCCCCATTCGTAAACAAATCACCATGTCCTTTATTTTCTGCTGCATACTTTAGTTTTGGTGATTTTTTTGTGCTGCCACGTGATATTGCATGTTAATTTGATTAATTAATAACTAGGCTAATTAATCAATCTAATTTATCACAGGGGCCAATGCATTTGTGGCCTGTGAATAAAAACAATACTACATTAAAATCGTAAAGTAAAAACATTAATTATGTTATAAGAAACTTTTCTAACAATGTATTAAGAGTAGTCACACCATGTAATGTGGGTCAATTGCTAAAAGAAAGTACTAACCAAAAAATGTTTTAACGTGAAGTTGAACCACCCCCCATAGGTAAGAGCGTCATCATAACCATTCCTCCTTAAAAAGTTAAGAATATTCTTTTGGACCTCTTCTTGCTTAACTCGTGCCTCTTGGTCCCTAGCTCGCTCCTCTTTAAGCTCAATGATCTCATTTTCTAACCGTTAAATATACTCCACCAAGGAATTAGATGAGGCGGTGGTTACTAGAGAAGAGGAATGTCTCATGCCAAGTCCTTTTACAATACCAGACTTCTTCTTAAAAACCAAGTTTGAGATCTCCTCTTGTGTTAGGGGAATTGCATTAGGATCTTGACAATAATCCTCTTGCACTTTGAGAACATTTTCCTATCATTTGGAAAAGAGAAAGAAACAAACAATCACAACATTAATAATACATATGTTATAACTTTACGAACATGATAGGGATGGAATGATATACATATATATGTCGCTTCATCCTCATGGTGTATTCACATATTTGTATTTGGATTGAAATGAACATCTTTGAAGATTTTTGCCAATTCAGGAACTTGACCGTCATTACTATTGGTTTGATTAATTAACATTCAAGTGTTAGATAGCTATACTTAATTAACCACAACATGTAATATACTAAGGTTTAAGAAAAATGAAAAAGCACACACCTCCTCATCAACCCTAATAGCAAGTGCCTTTGTTCCGCATCTATGTTTTCCTGAAGTTTTCTTCCTATTTTCAGAGTTCTTTCTTGATTTTTTTTCTAATAAACAACATCCAAGATATTTATTAGATCAGAAATAAAACAGTATACATTTACTTTATCTAAGTATTAATCTAATCAGTTTACAACATAATATAATAAACAGTGGATAATAATAATATATGCATAAATAATTTACCAGTCAATCCCCATTGGTCCATCTCCCATCAATAAGTTCAGTCCACAGCTCAAGTTTGGCATTCTTTGGCGGGTGGCTTCTTGCATAGTCAGCACCATAAGATTGTACGAGCTTTTTATAAGCTTGATGCAACTTGTGGAAGCTGGAACTCAATAATCTTCCACATTTTGTATTTAATGTTTTTGTTACCAAGTTGGAATCCCCTTATAGCTCAAACTGATACTGTAAAATGAAGTGTATATGTATTATAAAAATACTATTATATGAATTTAATATGCTTAGTGACAACAAAGGTGAGTTAGACGTTATCAATGTAAATTTACTGCGATATTTTGAAGCACCACATCTCTAGTAGCAGCATTAACATTTTTCCAATTTTTCACGTTGTAACTGGACAAATTACTTTGCACTTGTAAGCCAATTTGATTGACAAACTTGCACACATTCTTCCCAATAGGAGCATCATATTCTGCAACTATACGTACTGGCAACTTACCACTTTTTTCAACAAGTGCCCGTACTGCTATACCACATGTTATTCCATGGCTATTTCTGGTAGCAGATCCTATTTAAACATTATTAATGTTAAGAAATTATACATTCCATGTATATTATAGCTAAATTAAGTGAAGTATAATCTCAATAGTAAAAACAGGGTGCAGTTGTAATTAAGTATGTTCTATGTAATTACCAGTCGTGCTAGTTAATGTGCCAGTAGTTTGCGCATCCGCACTAAAAGAACTTTGGATGAGAGGATTTGCTTCAGGAGGTGTTTTCATAGATTGGACAGTAGATTGGACCACCGGGATAGATCCCTCACCTCGCGAGAGTGTAAGTCGTCCTAGTGCCATCTGTAACTAACAAACATACATATAATGGAACAACAAAGTCATTACAAGTAATGGAACAATAAAATTATTATCATCTATTATATCCTATGGAACATCTATTGTACCTTATGGATTACAGAATTAGATAACTTATCATCATTGTCATCATCACCAATAGGTGGTACATAATCAGCATCTACCACAATACTAACTCTACTTCTTTTCCTTTTTGCACAATTGGACTGAGCAGTATCCTTTAGAGAAGTTGAGATGTGCTTCAATCCCAAAGCATCAATTCTCTCTTGGTTTTGCCTCATTTTATCCAATCTTTCCATCTCATACCTCGGTATGTTATGAGTGTATTTGGCATTTTTGGACATTTTTTGAAACTATGTATTGATGTCATCAAGTTCAAAATAAGTACAAAACATCTCAATAACAATTACTACTAACTTTACATATCATAGTCTACGTCATTATCCATATCAAGCAATTCACAAGTGCAAAATTTGAACACAATTACTACTAACTCAACACTCAAATGACCACATCAATATCCATATCAAGTTCAAGATAAGTACAAAACATCTCAATAACAATTGCTACTAACTTTACATATTATAGTCTACACCATTATCCATATTAAGCAATTCACAAGTGCAAAATTTGAACACAATTACTACTAACTCAACACAACAAATGACCACATCAATATCCATATCAAGTTCAAGATAAGTACAAAACAATTGCTACTTAGACAACCACAAAACTTTAAGATAAGCACACAAAATATAAGACAATTGTTATAAACTCTACATATCACAATCCATATCAAGATCAACATCAGGTATGTCATGCTCTTCATTTTGATTAGCATCTCTTGAAGTTCCACCTTCAAGAACAACCTCAGTTTCAATATCACCCATACAATAGTCAATAATATTGTCCTCAACTTTGATAGAGATAACATCAACAATCGCTTCTTGTTGGAATGCGTCACTATCTTCTGTATTATCATTGGATTCTCTACCCCCGACTTCCGGAACATCAAACACTCCCCTATGTTGGATGGATTGCACAATTTTTCAAGATTCACTCAATTTGGTATCTTGAAGGTAAAAAAACTTGTCTCGCTTGACTAGGAAGTATAAAAGGGTCATTTTCATACCACCGACTTGTAACATCAATGCTTGTGCAGTGTGCATCAGTTCTTATCGTTCACCTTCGACCTTTGGTACCAACATTGTACCATTCATACTGGAACAAAACAACTTTATGGCGAAACACATACTCTAATTCACAAATTTTGCACACATGACCATAGAAGTCGTGCATTTCTCCCTCATGGTCTCTTTCGGTACATATACCATTGTTTTGGGTTACATGACGATTGTCTAGATCCCTTGTATGGAACTTCACACCATTGACCATACAAATTGTATACTCCTTCACATGCAACTTAGGACCATTTGCTAATGACCATAACTCTTTAGTAGCTTCTAGTGACTCGTTAACTTTCAATCTATTCATCTATAATGACATACAACAAGTGATATTAATTAGTAATAAGTAATGACGAAGCTATTTAAATTTTTAATTTTTATTAGCGTGTGATTAAATTTCAAATTTCTTACACGTTCTCTGAACCACTTGGGAAACTCTTGTCATTGGATTTGAGTTATGGCTTCTCTAGTAAGATTATGCAATGTACTTTTGTGTTCACTGTTAAAAATAAGGTGATTTATTTTTAGCTAAGCATTGCAGATAATATTCAAAACTTGATCAAACAATACATGCATATGAAATCACATACTTTAAATAAGGCTCTAGCTCAGGACTATTGTACAACAAGTACCAATGAGCAGTATCAAGCAATGCACGAGACAAGTTTCCATCATTCCGCCTACCACCTGTAGGTCAGGTAGTCTGTGAAAAAACTATCAATCCTTCACTAAATTCACCAAAATCTTCATTTCTTTCTCTTCGATTATGCATAGTTTCAATCCCATCAATACACAAAGACCAGTTGTTAATACATTCTTTGAGAATATAAGCCTCTGCAATCGAACTTTCTAGTCGAGCTCGATTCAAAACATATCTTTTCAATTTTCCAAGGTACCTACGAGGAAAAAATTATTGCTGAAAGTACTTTCAGCAATAATTTTTCAGTTTCAGCAAAATAAGCAGTATCCAAATACACTCACATATACCAAACTCGCATTCATAACAAAATTGGAAATAAAACTTCTATTTTCGGGACAAATGAAATACAAAATAGGTTTAAGTAAAAATTATTCTCATTGAAATAATGTACTTGCCAAATGTTGAGAGTATATAATCAAACAATTTTAATTATTAAAAATAGTAATTTATTAAATTCAATCTATAAATAAGCTCGAACATTTTTATTGCACTATTAATTAATCTAAATACATCAGTGTTCAAACAATGCTTTGAGATTGTAAGGACCTGTGATAACATAATTAAAACAATGATGCTAATTGTCTATGATAACTCTAAAATATTGAGTACAACAATAATAAAATACATAATGTAATATGAAAGTTAAGGACAATGTCAGATACCATATTTTGATGGACTATTTATTCTTTCAATACAAAATGAATAGAAATCGGCCAGTGAATATTTGAATCCTTTGAGTTGGCTCTCTAGCTTCCGGAGGACTTTAGAAAGTGCTTTGTTGTGTACTTTTACTAGTGTTCTAAGCTCCTCCATGCATAAACCTGTGTTTCCTGGTATTAGTGCTTTTATATATGGGCACAACCCAAAGGTGGCAAGCCTAGGAACACGTATTTTCTTCCTCCTTTCTTGTATATTTCCTGATAAATCAAAGTATAGTTATAACTAACTTATAAATGGAGACAAGAATAATCTGACACAAGTTGTTCTAGATATTTATAAACAGTAATTGCTATTACTTTGATCGCAGTTTTCAAGTTTCCAATCACCATATCTACGTATTTTTATGAAGAGTAGGATTTAAGGACATTGGAGTTTGTAGTTGTTAGAAATACTAAATTCAATAGTATTGTACTTCTCACTGAAAGAATATACATGAGTGCCTTTATGTAGGAGGCATATGAGTGCAGTGCAAGTAACAATATAGTACAAGAATGTGTGCTATACAAGTAAACTAATTGGGCCTAAAGCCCATAACACTATACATGTTAATAGCCCCCCTCAAATTCAAGGTAGATGTGAGACCAACTTGAGGTTGTCAACCAAAGTACGAAGGCGTCCCTTAGGATGTGACTTGGTGAAGCTATTTGCAAGTTGATCTGTAGAGGAGACTGAAATTAGCTTAAGAGCACCATGGATAAGATGATAACGAATAAAATGATAATCGATCTAGATGTGTTTAGTCAGTTCATGGAAGACATCATTGTGAGCAATATGAATGACACTCTTGTTGTCACAATAAAGAGGAGTAGCAGAGGATGTGAACATACCTAAGTCTTTGAGAAGCCATTGTAGCCAAAGAAACTTAAATGTAGTATCAACAAGGGCACGATATTCTGCTTCAGTACTGGAATAGGCCACATGAGTTTGTTTCTTGCTTCGCCAAGAAATTAGAGAAGAACTAAGAAGAAAGCAATAACCAGTGGTGGACCTACGATCAGTGGGATCTCTTACCCAATCAGCAGGATCTCTTACCCAATCAGCATCAAAAAATGCACGCAGAACAAAAGGAGACTGAGCAGAGTAAAAAAGACCATGGAAGAGAGTGTCCTTTAGGTACCGAAGAATGCTCAAAACAGCAGCATAGTGAGTCGATCGTGGAGCAGACAGATACTGGCTCACCTAGTGAACAACATAGGAAATGTCTAGACGAGTAACAATGAGATAAATTAGGCTGCCAACTAAGCGTCTGTAAAGAGAGGGATTAGACAATGGTTTCCCCCCTGAGGGAGTCAGATGCACATTAAGCTCAATTGGAGTGTTAACAGTCTTGCTATCAGTATATTCAGCTTTAGACAAGAGTTCAGAGGCATACTTGGCTTGAGTAATGTAAAGTCCATTTGTAGAATAAGTGATTTCAGACCCAAAAAGTAGCTGAGATGTCCAAGATCTTTCATTTCAAGTTAATGTTTGAGAAAATCCTTGAGTTCTTGAATGCCACTGAGATCATCACCAGTTATGGTCATATCATCCACATACAAGAGAAGTAAAATAGTGCCTTTGTTAGTGCAACGAAGAAATAAGGCAGAATCATAATGACCGGTCATGTAACCCAAGCGAGATATGGTATAGCTAAATTTGGCAAACCAAGCTCGTGGAACTTGTTTAAGGCCATAAAGTGCACGTCAAAGGTGACAAACCTTATTTGATTCAACAAAGAGACCAGGAGGAGGTTGCATATAAACTTCTTCATCTAAATCCCCATTAAGAAATGCATTTTTGACATCTATCTGGAAAATGTCTCATTTACTGGCAGCAGCAACAGCTAAGAGGGCACGAACAGATGAGATACGAGCAACCGGAGCAAAGGTCTCTTTATAATCAATCTCATACTCTTGCGTAAAACCTTTTGCAACAAGACGAGCTTTGTAGTGCTCAATGGGCCCATCAGAGCGAGTCTTAATCTTGTACATCCACTTACAACTAACCATAGATTTTCTAGGGAGGAGAGTCACTAAGTCCCAAGTATGGTTTTTAAATAATGTATCAAGTTCCTATTTCATTGCAATCTGCCATAAAGGGTTAATGGAAGCCTTACGATAGGTGTAAGGCTTGTGCAGTGTAGCAAGGGCAGTGTAACAATGATAGTCAAGTAAATGTGCAGGAATGGGCCTTACCCGAGTTAAGAGACGAGGTGGAATGTCTTGTGCAAGATCTTAGGCAGAGTAGGAGCAGGGGACCCAAGATCAAGGTTGGGTAGCTCGTCTTCGACCTATTCATCTTCCACCTGTTTATTAAAGGGGGAACTAGGAAAGGAATCAAGGATATCTGGTAGTTGGATAGAGAAATCTATAAGAGAATAAGGAGCAGCTACATGAGGGTCAGGAGCAGCTACAGAAGGAAGATGTGCCTCATCTGGAAATAGATCTAAGACAAAAGAGGAAGATAGAGAAGCACGGAAATGAGAGAGCTCAACAAAGAGACGATGTTCCCAAAAGACAACATTGCGGGAGATACGAAGACGATGACGATGAGAAACAAAATCATAACACCAATACCCCTTTTTGAGTTTTGTCATAACCAAGAAAACAACAAAGCCTTGAGCTAGGCTCAAGTTTGTTATGCTCATGTGGCTAAAGAAGAATGAAACAAACAGACCGAAGGAGCGAAGGCGGTGATAGTCAAGAGGTGACCCAAAAAGGCGTTCATATGGAATTTGATTTTGGATGACAGGACTGGGAATGCGATTAATAGAATGAATAACATGAAGAGCAGCTTCTCCCCAAAAAGGTGTAGAAACTTTGCCAAAAAGAAGGAGAGCACGAACAGTGTCAAGAATATGACGAAGTTTTCATTCAGCTCTACCATTTTGTTGAGAGGTACCTTGGACAAGTTAGTTGACGAACGATGCCATAGGAATGTAAAACTGCTTGGAAAGCATATTGAGTGTACTCAAGAGCATTATCAGATCGAAAAATTTTGATACGTTTGGAAAATTGAGTTTCAACCATTTTTGCAAAATTAGAATATACTTACAATAATTCAGAACGATGTTTCATATTAAAAATCCAGCTATAGCGAGAGTAATCATCAACAAAGACAACCAAATATCGAGATCCACCAATACTAGAGACAGAGGAAAGTCCTCAGACATCATATGAATAAAGTCAAAGATATCAGTGGATATTGATTCACTAGTATTGAAAGACAAAGCTAGTTGTTTCCTAACTAACATGAAACACAATCAAAATTTTCTATAAACACTGAACCTAATAAACTTCTAGAAGCCAATTGTTGTACCCGAGAAGAAGATGCGTGACCAAGTCGAGCATGCCAAAGTGCAAGGGAAGGAATAGAAGAAACTGTAGTAGCTGCGGCAACAGAAATAGGAGCAATAAGTGGAAGATGAAGGTTGTCCACGGGAAACATACGCCCAACTCTGGGACCGGTCCCAAGTTCCTATCCCGTCCTTGGATCCTGCACAATATACCCAGAATAATCAAATATAATGTGATAACCCAACTCAGCTAATTGTTCTACCAAAAACAAATTGTAACAAAGGTCAGGAACATTAAAGACCCTAGGAACTGAGAGGTTGGAGGTCGAAACAGAACCTATATTATGATCAAATATTGTGGAACCATTTGCTGTACGAATATTAAGAGGGTGTAGTGCAAGTTTAAGTTCAGAAAATAAGGACGAGTGAGGTGTCATGTGATTGCAACAAGTAGAATCCATAAGCCAAGAGGAAGGAGACATACCAGATAAAGCTGAGAGAGATGAGGGATAAGATGCATTATCAACCATACGAATGACTTTGGCGATGATGTTTTTAAGGTTATCTGTGGACATAGTGAAAGTGCGACCTAAAGACTTAGACTGTGCAGAGACAGGAGCCATTGGTTGGACAATCTCAATGTTAGCAATAGAAGCAGCAGAACTTAAAACAGTTGATTTGTTGTGATGATAGCAAGTTTCAATATTGTAGCCAAAACGTTTGAAAAATTTGCAAAAACATTTGCTGGATTGTTGGCGACGATTATTGCAACAAGAAGAAGACATGTCCTTATTCTTCATTTAGAAGCAAAATATGCCAAAATGGACTGTAAAAATGAAATCTACGTGAAAAATTGGGTAAATGGCACCTGGACTACAAAAAAAAATCAACCCTAGAGAAAAGTCAATAGTCAGAGTCAACGCTCTAGTCAACACGGTCAACATCTGTCAATGCTAGTCAACGGCCTAGTCAACGATGACATCAGCAAGGCTGACTCAAGCAAGTGACGTCAGCGATGATGCGATTCCAGATGACATGGCAGGATGACATCAACAATGACGTCAGCAGGAGGGTTAAGGCGCGTGAAAGTGCGTGTGAGCACGTGGAGGCGCGTGACAGGCAAACGTGGCGCGTGGGAGCGCGTGGATCAAGAACCCAGCTGTATAGTGGCGCGTGAGCTGCAACATCTACCTATGTGTGCTTTGATACCATGTTAAATATTAGCATTGATATATCATGTTGAATATGCTAGTATAGATGCGGAAGAGAAAGTATAAGGTACAGAACACAATAACACACGAGGGTTACGTGGTTCAACCTAACGGCCTACATCCACAGAAGAATCCCTAAAGGGCTACATCAATAATATATTAGAGTGTATTACAAATCCTGTGTTACAATGAACCATAACATGTGTATATATAGTAAACTAAACCCTAAACTAATAGACTTCTAGTACAAGTAAAAGACATGGCTTGCACACAAACACAAAGGAGAATTAGGCTTGGGCTTCTGCTAATGGGCTAATATGTCTCTAACACCCCCTCTCAAACTCAAGATGGAAACTTGATGAAATCTTGAGATTTGATTAGGATGAGAAGATCCCTTGAATGAAGTTTGGCTCTATGACGGTGATTTGAGGAAGCCAATGGTCTTACAGTATAAATGCAACTTTTAACGGTGATATGACTATACCGGAAAGTTTTGATGGTAGTAGTGGAAAACTAAAGAAGATGAACGCAGCGAAGAAACACCGAGGAAGACAAAGATTGCTCTTAATACACCGTAAGGACAGAAAACCATGGCCATAGGAAGGTGGCTCTGATACCATGTTAGAAATACTGAATTCAATAGTATTGTATTTCTCACTGAAAGAATATATATGAGTATCTTTATATAGGAGGCATATAAGTACAATACAAGTAAGAGTGTAGTACAAGAATGTGTGCTATACAAGTAAACTAGTTGGGCCTAAAGCCCACAACACTATACATGTTAATAGTAGTGAAGGGGACAAAGAAATCATTGTTTCCAATGCATATTAAGTAAACAACTTTGACCAGCAATGTCTTGGCTTCTTCTTCACCTAGTTTATGCTTTAATAGAGTCTCCATGTTCTTGAAATAATTGAATTGAGTATTCAAGTCTATCACCTGATAATGAGGGGGAAGAACAAAAGACAAGTAAGAAAATATTAGAAATATATAGATGTCAAAAAAACATAATCTATATTTCAAACTTTGATAAATAGATAATAAAGACAGCTTCTATTTTGTGAGTGAAGTTTCCAAGTCCAAGCATGAACAAATGCCTTCTAGGCCAATGCATGGAATTGAGTAGGGGTAGTTTATCAAAATGGTGAAACTTAGGTATAATATAATATAATTTTTCAGTTTCAGTAGGTTAGGTTCTTCACCTAAATTTAATAATTCAAACATATTTTTGTATTGAATATAATCGTGCTTAAAAAAAATCGTTGTTTGTACTGCATTTAAGAAGTTGTTCATAAGGCTTTTTTTGGGTAATTATGCCAAAGTTTTTTCTTATAAAAAATAGAGCTAGACATGGTTCGGCACGGTCGGTGTGGGGGGAGGTTTTTTAGCCATGCAACCTCATCAGAAACCTTAGAAGACAAACCACCACCATGTCACTTGATTGGAATTATGATTGTGTTGGGACAAGTAATAGTATCACTGTTTTTGGGACAAGTAATAGTATCACTGTTTTAAAAAACCAAACCGACCGGTTCAACCGAAAAAGTCAGTCCGGTCCGGTCCGATCAAAACCCTCATAACCAGTCAATAACCGATCAAAAACCGGGAAAAACCGGTCAAAACCCAGAAATTTTGAAAAAATAGGTTCGATGCCCGATTTGGTTTTTAAAACCATGAATAGTATATCATAACTAGCTTAAATCCCAGGCTTTGCACCGACACTTATTATTATTATTATTATTATTGAGAAGTATTTTAATTGTAGGACTATTTTGGAGTCTTTTGGCTAAATATTGCAAAAAATAGAGTTTTTTATTGTTATAGGCAATGTTCAATGTTATTTAGAAAATTGAGAAGAGAGAGTGAATTTAGGCAACAGTGTTGCCGCAATTCTAAGAAAAGTAGGAGAGAGAAAGAGAAAAATAGGGTGAGAGAAATTTTGGAATTTCGGTAACAGTGTTATCGAAATTGCTTCTGCCTAGCCCCTGCCCGGCCAGTGAGAGTGCGCGAGTGTCCGAAGTCAAAAAAAAAAAAAAGGCATTTTTGGCAATCCCATTGCCAAAAATGGAGGGAAGAATAAAAAAATAAAAAAAATAAAAAAAGATGCTACGTCCACAACATTTTTACAACAAAGCACAGGTGGTTAATTGTTATTGGTTCAAATTTGAACCTAACACTAAGATTACTTTTTTGCCCCAATAATAACAACCAGTAACAACCTGTCACTTAGGATTTGTTGTAAAAATATTGTGGACATATCATTTCTAAAAATAAAAAAAAATAAAAAAATAAAAGATTTTTGGCAATCCCATTGCCGAAAATGGAGGGAAGAATTAAAAAAAAAAAGGATTTTTGGCAATCCCATTGCCGAAAATGGGATTGCCAAAAATCCTTCTTTTTTTTTTTTTTTTTTGACTTCGGACACTCGCGCACTCTCACTAACCGGGCAGGGGCTGGGCAGAAGCAATTTCAGTAATACTGTTACCGAAATTCTAAAATTTCTCTCACCCCATTTTTCTCTTTCTCTCTCCTACTTTTCTTAGAATTTCAATAATACTGTTGCCGAAATTCACTCTCTCTCCTCACTTCCCTAAATAACTTTGAACAGTGCCTATAACAATAAAAAAAAAACTCTATTTTTTGCAATATCTAGCCAAAAGACTCACTATTTTGGATAGATTTGATTTTTTTTCATTTTTAATTATACTTCTGGATTTTGTGACCTAATATGAAGCATTCTTTAGTTTTTAAAATTGAAGATTTCTTAAATCTTTGATTTAATATATTATATTAGATATTAGATATCATTTTAAATAATATTAGATAAATTTATAATAAATAAACTTAGCTTATTACCTGTATTATTTGCAGGGCGTGTACAATGATTAAGTATTAAAATTATTATATAGCATCAATATTGGAAATTATAGTGAGTTTCTGTCGTTGCCCAGATATTTCTGGGCATGGCTATGGCAATTATAATAGAGCAATCATGGTGTTGACTTCCATAGGAACACTTGGAATTGAATACTTAAAATTAATATTATTACCAGTACTGGTCTAACAAAGACATGTTCAAAGCAAATCAATTTGATTGCATGTTAAGATCTAACATAGATATGTTCAAAGCAAACGAATTTGACTGCATATTAATTTTGGAAGGCAATGCAAGAGGTAAAATATAGAAAATCTTCTTATAATTTAACTGCAAAAACATATGCTTCACCGGGTTGCATCCAATCCAAGGAAGTCAATACCGTATCGGAGGCTATACTAGTCAATATCGGTGTACTGTTTCGAGTTTACCGTTATTTTATATATATATATATAACCAAAATTCATATAATTTATTAAAAAGCTTAAATTTATAAATCTTTATCTCATTTAATATGTTAGTCTCTAGTTAAAATTTCAACCAGGTAATATTAATAATAATAGGGAATTGATGTTCCTACTTCTTTATTAATAATAATAATAATAATAACAACAACAACATCACAGTCAGTAAAGTTTGACAGTACAAAAACTTTTGTCACCTATAAAAAGTTAAAATGCTGTTTGAAACTTCTTTGCATTAAAAAAAAAAAAAAAAAAAAAGTCAAATTTTATAACAATTCACTTGGGTGTGTCAGAGGACACACTGCCACAAGTTACAAATAAAAAGCAAACCCCCTTTACCTTTAGTCTTTTACTATTAAAAGTCACAACAAAGGAAACAACTAAAGCCTTCAGAAATAAAAACATTAGAACTGAGAGAGGTAGACGGATGGAGGGATGGGCGTGAAGAAGAAGAAGAATGGCTGGTCACTTTCGAAATAGTGCTGGCGATGGTGGTATTATGGATTACATGGTATTTTCTTTTAATGTTAATAACTAAATATCCATTTTTCTTGTTTTTCTTTTACCATCCGATATTATTTTTCGGGCGGGTATCCAATTTTTTTCCCGGTTTTGTCGATATAACTCGGTAAGCTCCGGTACAAAAAGCAATACGAAATAGCCATGTTTCTGTATCAGCCAAGTTGTCGATACGAAAAATTCCGGCTATATCGGCCGGTACGGTATAGTATTGACTCCACTAATCCAATCCCTAGAATCATTTTTAGTATTGTTTGCCATTGCCACCACTAGCCGAGAAGTGCACCACCAGTGTTTGGACCCACCTCTAATTTGGTGTGTTGTCCAAATGTTGTGAGTATAATATGATGATTGAATTATTAAAAATATAAATTTAGAGAATAAATTGGGTTAGGAGCTGGCATAAAAGGTATGTTTCACGCCAGCCAATCCTAACCTGCCACATCAACAAAACAAATTAAATCAAATATACTCATTGTCTTGCCAACACATCAGATCAACCTCCTTTGCCACTGCAGGTCCAAAATTGAAAGCTTCTCTACCACAAGAAGAACCAAAAATAGAGGCTTCTGCTGCACCCAAGATAGTCCTGTGACTCAAAATCATTCCACCAAAGAAACCCCATCATTTGGAAAGCTCTTCTGCTTCACCCATTGTCATTCCTAACTACTTTGCAATACAGCTATCTATATAAAAATATTCCCTACCTAAACCCAAGAGGTAGAGGATCAACCGCAAACCCACATCCAGAGTCATTTAGCAAGCAATTCCTGACTCACCACTCGTCTTGCCCATCCAATTCAAACACAAAATTGATGAACTCAAAGGTCAAGATTTGGCAAGAGAAGGGTCTTTAGGTTTTGAACTTAACACTTGAATCCAATCAAACCCCAAGAAAATACCAAAAAACAACAAAATCCATACCAAATCAACAAAACCCATACCAAATCAAGTGATTGATTTCCAAAAAATTACCCAAAATCCATCAATATTTCGAAATCCAAAATTTGGGTAAATAACAAATAACATTATTACTTGCATCAGCTCCAAAAAAATTTCACCAGCTCCAAAAACAACGTGGTCAATGGCATTTGTGATGGGGTGGAACTCTGGTGTGAGGAGGAGGAGGAGATGAGATTTGGGTTTTGCCGTGTTCCATGTCTGATTTGGTCTGAAGAGTTTGACCGTGTTGTGTTGTGTTTGAAAGGGGCTGAAGGGTTTCAATTGGATTATAATTTTGTGTTGTGAGTGTGTTTGATTTAATTTATTTTGCTTACATGACAGGTCAGGATTGGCTGGCATAAAACACACTTTTTACACCAGCTCCTAACCCAATTTATTTTTATAAATTTATGGGTATAAGGGTACATATATTAAGGGTTAATAATTTCTCAATTTTCATTATATGCGTACAGTTTGATTTTAATTTTTTTTAAGTAAATAAATAAATAAACATTAAATGCACCTTAAACATTGTGCTTACGACATTTGTTAATGAAATCATTAATTTATTAAACTGCAATATGTTAAATGTTTACAAGTTTTTAATTTTACATATATTAAAATTTTAATGCAATCAGTGATCAAACAACTCTTTGAGACTATGAGGTCGTATGACATTGGGATTTCCACTCCAAATCAGCTCTGCGAATTGCTGATAGGCTTTTTCGGAAGGATGAGGAGCGTCAAAGAACACATGGTCACTAATGTTCCTACGTAATTCGTACTTAGGACCAACGGCTCTCTTTCCTCCGCAACTATAAATTCCATTATATGGACCAGTTCCACAGCATGAAATCTTCCCTTCTTTAAAACCTTCCCAACATAATTAAAACAAAGATGCACTATTAAAAGCAAAGTACAATTAAAAAAAAAATACGTATTGCACTATTAAAATGGAAGTGACATACCATATTTTGAAGGATTATCTATTCTTTCACCAAGAAAAGTGTAGAAATCGGCTATTGAATATTTGAGTCCTTTCAGTTCACTCTTTAGCTTCTTAAGGGCTTTAGGAAGTGCTTTATTGTGTAGTTTCGTAATTGATGTTACTTCCTCCACGCATGGATTGGCGTTTTCTGGTTTTATTGCTTTCACAAGCGGGAGACAACCCAAAGGTGGCAGGTTTAGAAACTCATGTTTTCTTCCTCCTTTCTTATATATTTCCTAACAAATCAAATTATAATTATGACCAATGAAATCATGAATAACCTAAGACAAATATTCTCTAAATATTGAATAAAACACTAATTGTAATTACCTTGATCACAGTTGTAAAGTTATCAATTACCAAATTTACATATTCTTTTGGAGAGTAGACACTGGAGTTTGAGGTAAAGCGGAAAAGGTAATCGTTGCTTCCAACGCTAGTTAAGTAGACAGCTTTTGACAACAATTTCTTGGCTTCTTTTTCACCTAGTCTTTGCTTCAACAGAGTACCCAGCTTCTTGAAATATTTAAGTTAAGTATTTAGGGCTACCACCTGATAAGCAAATGAAAAGAACAAAAGAATTGTACACAGCCGTGAGAACAGAATAGACATGCTTATATCATGAAAACGTAATCCAAATCTCACAATATGATGGAATACAGGAGAAAAAGAGCTTATATTTCATAAGTATCCAATCATATATGAAGCAAATGCAAGGATTTGAATTTGGGTACTCAGTATATCTAAAATGCTAAGAAAAGGAAACAGAGCAGCCCTTAGGTTATCTACGTTGATTCATGTTAAAGATATCAAAGGAAACATGGCAACACTTGGGTTAGATTCGTTGATTAATGCATGTTAAAGATATCAAATCTTAATCTTAGTCAAGGACCAAATCTTAATCTTCGTCAAGGTCCAGTGTTTGGTAGTATAAAAAAAATAAGTAAAAAGAAAACTATTTTTGGTTAACAAAAAAAGTATAGCATATATTTAGAGATTATTTTCCATTAAATCTTTTTGGAAAACAACTCTATCTCATAGTAAGCTAAATAAGGGAAGTTAAAATATTATTTTTCAATTCATTTAAGATAGTTACTAAACATAAGAAAATGAGATAGTTTTACAGAAAGTACTTTTAAGAAAATGACTCATTTTCTAGAAAATATTTTTGCCTAAACAAACAAAGCATTAATATCTGATTTAGAATACTTGCAAAATAATCTTGCAAGTAAAGTAATTTTGATCTTACTCAGAGTACAAGTAAAAAAAAAATCATAATCCTTCTTGTGGTGCAAATAATGTAACCATAGTATTTAGTCTTCTATTATTATCCTTTATTGGGTTCATTATAATACATAGAGCCAAATATAAAGATGTAAGATACCACGCCAGCAAGTCTGAGGACTTGGGTTTGAGCCTCAACAACTAGCTGTGTGTTGGTACTCTTTATATCTCATCTCTATCCCAAACATTCCAAAAGAATAATAAGTGAGTTTCTCACAGATCGGGAGTATGGGGCCTCGACTGGAAGTGGATAAGATACTACTATGATTATGCCCAAGTAGGTAAGCCACACTGGTCGCCCCTCTCTACCCACTTTTCCTTTACCCCAAAAAGTCGTAACCATCAAAGGTTCTCTACAATTAATGGAATCCTCTAAGGTTAAACAGAACTATAACTAATCATTCATTGTTTTCTCTCTCTTTTCCTTTCACTATTTTCCTTCTTTATGTTCTCACGTTCTTTCTCATTATCTCATTATATTTTTTCAATTATTCTACCATGGAGTCAGAATTTCTTTATCTTTTCTGTTAGTTCCAATCAATAGGAATATAGGATATATAGTTGTTAAGGAAGAGCTCTATAGGGCTATGCAAATAAACTTTAGCCCCAATTGTGCTTCAATTCTGAGAATCCTAATTCAAATTCTTTTTTTAGGAGTGTACATAGTCAGTAGAATGCATACCAATCCTTGACGAGTTTCATCAAGACTACCGGCTCCTCCTGATGCAAAGTTAGCCCCAGGCCATCAACGTACCGATGATAACCAGGATGTAGATATGGAGGAATTAGCTCCAAGTTTGCATACTCAGCTGCAATAATGCTTCAAAAATTAATTAACAATTGAAGTCCAATAGAAAACAGCACATAACTATTATCTTACCAAGGAAATCTGGAATTAGACGGCCATTTGAAGCTCTCCCAGTTGGGTACTTGAAGAAGGTTTCCCCATAAGGTGGAATATTTGCCTGGTGATCAGTAAGGGTATTGATATAGTTATTGGTTCCAACATCAACTAGTGAATCCTCAAAAACGAATAAGGCAGCATGTTCCTTTTGCAGGCAGATCTTACCAAGGCATTGGGTTGGGATAAAAATGCATGCATACAAAACCAAGAGATAGAAATGGAACCTTAAACTCATCATACCAAAACCGTGACAACTGTTTTCAAGGGCTAATTGTTTCAATGTAAAATTCAAGGACTATATTTAAAATGCGAAACGTTCAAAAAAATGTATATTAATATGTCTAATAATAGTACTTCTAAACCCTAAAAATAGAAAAATAAAAACGAACAAAATTAAAATTTAAAAAAAATGTTTAAGTCAATTCCACAACAGTTTCCATGGATAATATTAATGATAAGGTACAACTAACTAAGGATAATGTTAAGTTAATTAGCGAACTCCCAGAGACTTACTAAACTCTAGGAAATTTATGGGAAATTATTGTGTACTCCCGGAGTACCATAAATGCATACTTCCTCCTCTCACATGAATGGTGGGTCTCACTAATTAAATTCATGATGGGACCTACCATTTATGTGAGAGGGGGGGAATACGCATTTATGGTACTTCAGGAGTACCTAATAATTTTCCGAAATTTATATGTCATTGTTTAAATTTGAATTTTTGTACGTCAGTTATCCAAAACTCTTGTAAATTGAATTCATTGTAAAATTATATATACAGATAGCCTTAATCCTAATTCTAATAAGGCAGCACATTACCTTCATTATTACAGGTTTCGCTTACTTCCAATTGCTTTTCAACTAGACATCTTTTTTCTTTTTTCTTTTTTTAATGATAAACTGGCACATTACTCACTAACTAAACATTTTGTAGAGATTAAAACTCATTACCATATTATTCTATCTCATGAACTATTTTCACACAAAACAAAGAGTCTATCGATATGAAATATAGTTTACTTTAAATAATTATATAAGTATAATACAAAACTATCAGACTAAGGGATTAATTGCTTCCAATTTCAGGCCTTACGCAATTGCCTAAATGACCAAAAGAGAGAGTTGACTCCGAAATGATCTCAATCTCTTGAACAAATCTCTCATTTCCTTACTAAATTGGGAGGAAATGAACGATTTCCTTCAAACCAAATAAGGGGTTTGTTGTGTTAGTGTAAGCTCTAACGCTATCTTATTGGTGTCTTGGACAAAAAAAACAAAACACATTTTTTTTCTCTCTCTCACAAATTCCAGACACTACTTGTTGGTTGCAGTGCTCTTTCTGGCTTTTGAGTATTAATCACATTGGTACTCAATAATTAAGCACACTACTTAAGTTCAAAGAAGTTGAAATCAACATTGCTAGGACAATTTCAAAATTATTTTTGGAATTATCTTGAAATAATTAGTTAGAAAGCCATATACCATTGGAAAGATCTGTGTTTGTAGTTTGCAATATGGTTTCCAAAACTAGATCAGATCGCTTGGTTTGATTGAGTTAACTATGAATCAGAGTCCAGTCTAGGATTTTATATAATTACAAATTAAATCAAACCGATTTGAATAATGGCCTAGAACCTTTTCGAATAGCCAGTTGAACCGGCGAATTGCTAAACCAATCGCAATTAGGTTTGTTCAAGAGTGCCATTTATGAGGAAACTTTGTAAAGGAAATGCAAAGGTTTGAAATCGAGACTCCTCACCCTTTTGGAAGAAACGACAAGGATGCTAAACACTTAGGTAGCTAATTAAGTAAACAGCTTTAAACAGAAGTTGCTTGACTTCTTTTTCACCTAGTTTTTGCCTCAACTGAGAATCCATGTTCTTGAAATACTTAAGTTGAGTGTTTAGGTCTATCACCTGATTAGGAGGGAAAAAGAACAAAAGGGAAGTAGTCTACTATGAGAACAAAATAGACATGCTTATGTCATAAATAATCTATGTTTCAAATTGTGATGGAATATAGAAAAAAGAGCGCTTATATTTTGTTCGTAAAGTGTCCAATAATAAACAAACGCATATGAAACAAAACGCATGGATTTTAAATTTGTGTAATTTATCAACATTGCTAATTACAAGAAAAACCTTGGTGTCACGTTAAATTTATTCAATCAAGTGTTAGCTTCATTCCGTACCAAATTTGCTTATAATTTAACAATTAGTTACCCTGTTTTTAGGTGGGAATTATGTAAGAGTAATGTGTGAGAGAGTGTGAAAAAACCTCAAATGTGTGCACTCAAGAAGAGTCTCGCGACTGGATCTCATGACTGGGAAGTCGCCAAAGATGACACACGTATGGAGCATGCAGGGGAGTTGAAGGATCGCGACAGCTGAAGCATTACATGACAAAACTTCCAATCTGGCAAGTTAGCTCATGACTCAAACTCGCAACTCATTCAAGTTACGAGGTCGAGTCGCCAAAATGCTCTATTTGGATGAAATCTGACACTTCACGTTCCTCATACACCCTACTATAAATACCCTTATACCCACGAAATGTAGAGAGCTTCCAGGGAGAATTTTGAAATAAAACCCTAGAAAAAAACAAGATTGACTCATTCACAATCTTCATCCTTTGATTCTCCAAATTCCTCTACTCTTACCTTCTCCATTGTCATATCCTTGAGAGGTACATTTAGCCAAATCCTTATCTAACCATACTCATATTAGTGAGAAGGTATTTTGGTGCTTGGGAAGCAGTTCAGAAAGGACCAATTCATTTGTTTGATACAATGGGCTTATTGCGGGATCCGGTAAATTAGAGAAGATAAGGTTCGACGTAACCGTGTCAGAGCAAGAAGCTTGGAGGGCTTAGGTGCACTGGGTAGATTAAGCTTGGAGGGTCTTCTACTATTCATGTATCCCAACTTCATTCTCTAGTGGATTATTGACCGCTTGGAGGGCGGTAGAGAGGTTTTTCACCAAGTTCTTCGGTTTCTTCTTCGATAACACATCCGCCTGTTATCTTTGTGCTTGCATCTCTTTTCCCTTTCTCTTTACCTTTTAATTGCTGTTGTGTTTGTAATTAATTATGGTTTAGAGTGTGTTACTAATTTGGGTTTAGCTTATATTCATCATTCCGCACATATATTGTTTGTGTATAAGCTTGTATTGGTAATTTTGGAATTGGGGGTTTAAACGTTCATTAGAGTTTTACACGCTATTTGAACTTTCACTTGGCAACCCCTAGGTTAGATATCTTGTTTCATGTTAAAGATATCAAAGCTTTATCTAAGTCAAAGCCCAAATCTCTCGCTAATGTTCATTGTATCTAAGAATGCAAGCAAAATAATCCTACAAATAAAGTAATCATGATCCTACTTGAAGTGCAAATAAAGAAATCCTAGTCTTATTTGTATTAATTATTAAAAATTTAATCACAAGGTTTAGCCTACTATACTATACTCTTTAATGGGTTCATTGTAATACATAGAGCCTAATAGTAAAGATAAAACCATCAAGGGTTTTCCACTATGGATGTAGGTCTCTTAGGCCAAATCATGCTCATTCCTAGTGTTATCTCTCTTTCTCTTTCTTTGTTTGGCTTCTTTCTTTTCACATGTACTTTTTCATTATGTGACTATTACATTTCAATTATTCAACCATCGTATCAGAAGTAGTCTTTTTCTTTTTCATTTTTTGTTAATTCCAATTAATAAGATTTTTTTTGTTCACTATTTTTCAAATGAATTCAGTGTGTTTTGGGAAAATGTCCACAGAGTGCTTTTAGCTCAACATGCTTTTTACCATTAAAACTTTCCTTACAAAGCATTATGCAACCCTACATGTGCGCGCATGCTCAAGCATGCACGTACATATAAGTAAGTGCAAGTGAATGCAAATTCTATATCTACGCACACATGCTTAGCAATCTTGCACGTTTTCCTTCCCCAAAAATATACTCAAAGTTAAAGATTTTCTATATATAGTTAGACCCTAGACCAATCATGGACCCTTCTAGTAATATCGTCATTGGGGAACAGGAGTTCGAGTCTTAATGGGTACAAAATGAAGTGTCTACAAATCCATCTCTAATTTGGTGTACTATCTAAATGTTGAGAGTATAATTTTATAAATATGATTATTTGAATTGTATTAAACATATTAATTAATCGGTAAGGATTAATAATTGCTCAATTTTGAGCGGTAATGCACATATTCCAAAGAAGAAAATACATTTATTTTAATGATTTATCAGCTTGCATGCACCAATTTATTGTGATTTTGTGTGCTTTTTGGAATATATGTGTACAATTTGATTTTAATTTTTTTTAAATGTATAAAAATATTATTTAATAGAACATTAAATGCACAATAACCACTGCCCTTATGATGCTCGTTAACAAAATCATTAATTTATTAAATTTAGTTCGCAATATGCTCCATGTTTACAAGTTTTATTTTACATTTATTAAAATTTTAATGCATCGGTGTTCAAACAACTCTTTGAGATTATGAGGTCCTACGACACTGCGAGTTCCACTCCATATTAGCTCTGTGAATTGCTGGTAGGCCTTTTCGGTAGGATGACCAAAGTCAAAGAACACATAGTCATTGTAATACATAGAGCCAAATATAAAGATGCATGTATCGCATCAACGGTTTTGCGCAATTTCTAGAGTCCTCTCTTAGGCTGAACTGGATCATACTAATCATTCATTCTGTTCTCTCTTTGGCTTCTTTATTTTCTCACGTATTTTATCATTATATCATATCAATGTTTCAAATATTCTATGATGGAATCAGAACTCTTTTTTATCTTGTCTAGTTGTCTGTTAATTCCAATCAACAGGATATATAGTTGTTATATAAGAGCTTTATCGAACTAGCAATGCAAGTAAACTTTGGCCCTAATTGTCCTTCATTCCTGAGAATCCTAATTAAAATTAACTTTTTCTGGAGTGTGCATAGTTAGTAGAATGCATACCAATCCTTGACGAGCTTCATCAAGAGCACCAGATCCTTCCTGATGCAAAGTTAGCCCCATCAATGTACCGATTATAACCAGGATGCAGATATGGAGGAATTAGCTCCAAGTTTGCGTACTCAGCTGCAATAATGCTTCAAAAATTAATTGAGCTACAATTCAAGTCCAATAGAAAACAACACATAACTATTATCTTACCAATGAAATCTGGAATGAGACGCCATCGGAAAATCTCCCAGTGGGGTACCTGAAGAATGTCTCCCCATAAGGCCAGAAATTTGCCTGGAGATCAGTAGTGGTATTGATATTGTTGTTGTTTCCAACATCAACTACTGAATCCCCGAAAATGAATAAGGCAACATGTTCCTTTGGCTGACAGATGTTACCAAGGCATTGGGTTGGGATGATAATGCATGCATACAAAACCAAGATATTGAAATGGAACCTTCAACTCATCGTGCCGAATCTTGTTCACTTTGTATTAACTTATCATGACTTGCAATCTTGATCTATATATAGGGTGCATAACTTATGATTTAGGCTAGTAAAAAAGAGACCTCTGTTGATATATTCTTCATAAACTGGCTATGTGAGCTAATCACATGCGTCCAAAATTTGAATAAACATTAGATATAAACAAACAATACTCTAACCTCGTCCAGGTACATGTACTAGATTTTGAATTTTATGGCTACGAATGCAACAATTCTTTGTTAAATTTGAATAAACATTATATATGAACAAACATTACTCTAACCTCATTCAGGTACATGTACTAGATTTTGAATTTTATGGCCACGAATGCAACAATTCTTTGTCGTCTGTGCAAATGTAGAACGCAGTTTGAACTTTCAAAATAGTTGGGCAAAATGACGCTTACCTTTTCAAATGTATTAATACCATGTTGCTTTTAAAGCATTCACAGCAATGGAGCTAAAAATTTAGTTATTTAGCACTACAAAAAGTTACTTTATCTATTTTATTTACTCACTTTATAAAACATCCAGTAACAGTGGATCTATTTTAACTTTCAACACAATAAAATAATATGAACATCACAATAAAATAAGATATCTACTACAATAAAATAATATATCTACTACAATAAAATAATATATCCACTACAATAAACAACAATCACAACCACCGCAACCGCTACTGTTGCTACTACCGCCACCGTCGACCCTTCCAATCGAGTTATCTCCTTATCCCTCAACTCTCCCAAGCACAACTTCTTCGCTTTGATACGAAGACTCTCTTTGTCATGTTCTTTGCCATATTCCCTTACATCTTTTCCGATAACTTTGTTCTTTCGGTTAGCCTTTTTGGCCTTCCTACCAATTGGCCTCCCTCAAAATTGGAAGTGTCAACAAGTCCAAACCCACAATCCCCTTCGCCAATAGATGTTGATTCCAGAGTTTGAGGCACGGATGCTCTCGATCTTCCATTAGGATCGTTCCACTTTGGTTGGTCCTTTAACATTAGCCAACAATGTTCAAGAAAAGGGTTTCTTGAGGGTCTCTTTATACAAAGCTTTCGCATTGGTAATCTAAAAAAATTAAAAGAAATATAACATGATTAGTATCTTCAAACTATTGGTGAATGGGTATGTTAACATTATTGCAATATAATTTATACATTATCTTGTTCGGTTATACTACTTTGATAATGTGTGTTAACTTTAGTCATGCACCCACAAAACTTATTTGTCTTTTCATTAATCGTTCCCCAGCGACTTGTCAATGAGATAGTAGTACGTGTGGTACCGGATGTATTGTACTGCGTAAAGTATTCCTAAACTTTTTTACGAAATGTATTTTGTGTTTGTTCATTACTGTGTATGGCATCAACACTAATATTGAATCATATTGACACTAGGAGTTGATCTTCCTCAACACTAAAGTTAGAGCCCCGTTTTCCTTTTGTAGAAGAGGCATTTTTAACTTGAGGTGGAGAATCAGAAACTAACATAGGAGTATTTTGAGAAATTCCCAAAAGTTATGAGTCAATTTCTATATCCCCATTCATGATACCCGTGTAATATGTTAGGTCTTTACGTGATTCCATAAAATTAGGGAGAAAAAAAAAGTAAACTTCCCTGCACACAGAAAATTCCTAAACTAACATTTATATCAAAACTTAAAATACTTAAAAGTATGACAATAGAACATGATTATGCATAAATACTTCATTTGACATGTAGTTTAATCTCACTGATAAAGAAAACAACAAATTCATTTTTCAGCGTCTCAAAACCAAACTAGCAATTTCTCATTAAAACTAGAATTCATGATAAAATATTGTTTGTAAAGGAATTTACAAACTAGAGTTTTAAAGGAATTTATATTTAAGAACAAAATATAGTGGATTTGGCAAGAAAAAGTACCCAGCTTCAAAGAACTTACAACCTGCTTGAAACAAGGGGCATACTATAGTTGATTGAGTCTGGTACTCCACACTAACAATAATACACATATCAATAAAATAAAATCAACAAACAAAAAATTAGCAAGAAGCAAAAACAGAAACAAAAAAAAAATGGTAGCCTTCCCTACACACAGAAAATTCCCAAACTAACATTTAAAAAACAAAAACATAAATTCTTGCAAACAGAAAATTCCGAATACATTCCAATCCTCAACGATTTATCATTAGATTCAACAAATATTATAAATTCCCTGCAAACAAAAAATTCTCAACTGACATGAAAAATTTACCATTCCAATTACCCAAATCAAAAATCTCAAGCATGTTGATGAAGAAGACAGAGACAACTCACCGGACCAACTCACCGGACTTGGTGGGTCAGATTTAAGAGAGGAGAGGCAAAGTTGGTGGGTCAGAGCATCAAAGATGGTGAGTCGGGTTGGCATGGGTCAGATAGAGGAGAAGAGAGGCGAGTCGGGTTGGTGTGGATCGAAGATGTGGATCGGCGGCGTGGGTCTGAGGCGTGGATTGGTGGCTTGGGGCTTGGGTCGGCTTGGGAGTTCGACAGAGTGGGTCAACCCATGGGTCGGTGACGTTGAGCTTCGGTGGGCCGGTGACATTGAGCTTCGAGTCAGGCCGGCAGTGATGAGTCAAAGAGGTGAGAGTTTGAAAGTGATGATCTGAGGAGAGAGGGTGAGAATGAGAGCACAACGGGCAGAATGAGGAAAAAGAAAAAGAATAAAAAAAGTATTACTTTAATAGAGGTAGGAATTAAAATGATATTTTTAACTTTTAGCTTCACCTTCTGTACGTAGCCAAGCCAAAAGTAGTTTCGTATGGAAGCCTAAAGCCAAAAAATTTTAGCTTTACGTGCATAGCTATGAGAACATTTTGAGTTTTGGTGAAGTTAAAATAGCTATGGAGCTATTTAGCTTCACTACTGCTAACGCCCTTACCACTTTCCTAACCCACGTCTCTTTATTTCTCATTAATGTTTTTTTTTTTTTAAGAACTAGTAACCTTTTTTAAGTGGTTAAACTTATAATTGTGCCTACAAACTTGCTTGTAACTCAAGATTACTACTCATTCTAAAAAAAAAAAAAAAGGCTTAAGATTACAACTTTACTTAATATATCTTTTTACTGAATGCAAATAATGACAAATCCACAATTGGATTACATTTTCTTCTTATATCTTCCATACTTACAAAATTTTTAAAAGATCAAAGATCATTAACTATATCATCAATCAATTGTTATAATTGCAAGTTATTGTAATCTAATATTATGCATAAAAAATAAGTTTTTAAATCATAAAGTAAATAACATCCTATTGACACAAAATTTGACATTTGTATTAAGAGCGTAAAACACATGTAATCTAATCATTAAATTTTCAAAATATGTAGTAATATTAATTTTTTTTAAAGGAAATTGTACCCAATCTTTGTCTTCTTTTTTAATACAAAATGGGGTATGGCATATGAAATAGGTATAAAATTTGCATTTGTAAGAATTTATATGTAAATAATATATACTATTTGTAACGCCCCAACCCATCAAAAAAAAAAAGGGTCAGATTTTGACCCACACGTGAGCCCTACCTATCCCCTTAATTCCCCCACAACATATTCACAAAATATCTCACTCTTCTATTTGGCCAGCCATACCTCACTTTGCTCTCTTTTCTTTCTTTACACAACAATCACTCCTCTTTCACTCTCTCATCCTCTCCCACCGATGTACCTCCTTAACCACCATCTCCACCGTCATTTTTCGAGCAAGATCACCGGAAATCCTTAAGAACCTCTAAGCACCTTAATATCTTTTATTTGAGGTAAATTTTCTAATCTTTTTGGTGGGTATATATGCTTTTGCTAGAGGTTTTCTTTATCTAAATTTTGATAATGACACCCATATAATTTATGAGTTTTGGAAGTGATATTTATGTGTTTATATGTATGGGTTTTGTGTTGGTGGAATTATTTGATGAGTGGGTTTATAATTTTTACAATGGTGGCTATCTAAGTGGTGAAGATTTGAGAATTTTGGCTTTTTAACGTGAAAGAGAGGGTGAATATAATTTTTATTGATTATTTAGAGTTAGTTTTCTAATTATTTGTCTTGGCAAATATTATGATTTTAGTGTCATGGGTCTCTTGATGATATTATATAAATCTTGTGGGAACTACATATTAAGGTGTTGAAGTTTTGGTGTTAGAAAGAATAATTACGAGTACAAATTGGAGGCTATGTCTTGTAAATTAATTTGTTAAGAAACTTTGGATGTGGAATACATTATTGGTAAGGTTAAATACTCAGGCTTGCCTAATAAATTTCTTAATTAGCAATTTCTAATTCGTAACTAGATGCAATGTCAAGCTTGGTACTTATCATGATAGGTTTGCTTGATATTGTTTAGGTTTTAGCTAATCTCCTTTGGAGTTTGGAGAATTAGGTTTTTGAAAGTTGCAAGGTAAGTAGCTTTTTAATGGGATTTTTGAAAAATAATCATGTTACATAAACGTTGTTCTTGGGTCAAACACATTTTGGAAAATTATTTGTGAGATTATGTTTTTTTAAAAAGTATTGTGTTGTGACCTTATTATATATGACTATTTATAAAAAGTGCATCATATTTGGTAATGTATATAGGGAAATGTATGATTTGTTAGCATAGAAAAGATAAACATCTTTTATAAAATTCTTGGGAATGAATTTTATGGATTTATTGCATTATTTGCAAATTCTAAAGATGCTTCATCTTGACTTGTGATATTTGGGAAATTGATAGAAAATCTTAATGACAAGTAATGATTTTGGAAAATTTGAGAACTTTGTGAAATGCTTGGATATTAAAAGGCTTTATGAAACTACTTGGAATTGAACCGTGCATGTTTTGATTTCATGGAAACTGTGTGCTCTTCATGTTTTTACTCTTGGATTGTGACATGTGATTACCCAACCAGATTCCATAGTCTTTGTGACATTGGTATCTTGACATCCTGTCTTTGTGGCGGATTGATGTCTTTGTGGCATAACTAATTCCTTCGTGGCATAAATGATGTCTTGGATCTAGAAGAAATTTCATTAGACTAACACATGGTGTTGGACTGATCATTTCATTAATGCTTTAACCAAAAATACTTACATAGTTTTTGACTAATTGAAATTCTAATGTCAAGAGTTATTTGCTTAAATATAAAATTCATGGACTATATTTAAAACTAGTTGTTGAAGCATGGGTTTTTATTTTATTTGTAAATTTGTAATTATTAGTCCTTAGATAAGTGCTGCATTTTTGTAGTAGCTATCAAATCTCATTTTTTGGAGGCTAGATCAAATCTCACTCCTACCTATTTCAATAATTGACAAATGAATAATGCTGCGACTTAAATAATGCTCCCAAGTACGGGATTATCACGAAGTAATAATTCGGTAAGTCTGAGGTCGAATTCACTAAAAAAAAGGAATTGATTAGCAAACCACAAGAGAAAAAAACTAAAATAATAAAGTTTAATTTAAGAGATTTTTGATGATTTAGTAAAGTTAATTTAAATTGAGAGTAAACAACAATATATTAAGGCGTTAAGGTTTAGGAATCCACATACAACACATCTATTGATAGTCTTAACAATATTTATTTATAACTCAACTAAAATTCATACGAAGGATGATCTTAGTCAGATGATTTAACAATAAAAACTTAAGAATTAATTGGTTAAGGTAGTTTTATGAAATTAATTGATTTTAGGCAAAACACTTTTCTAGATGAGTAAAATAATCAAAATCATAAAAACATAAGCATTAAAACCAATAAATAATTGTTAAGAACATACAAATAAATTGGTGGGTTTCACCCCTTGCCTTAGCAAGGCTTCTAGCAAGTTATAACCTAAATTATTTTCTACAGCAGCTCCCTTCTGAATTTTTTCCCTAAAAGGCCTTTAAAATAGGTCAAGGAATCCTATTACAAGTTAAATTCCCGTTTGGAGAAAATCTCAGGTTTTTAGGCTTCAATTAACCGACATTTTTGGCCCATTGAACTTCAGAATTAGGACTTTTGGTAAACTACAAAGTTGTAGCACTTTAAGTTAGCTTTTTAGGCCAACTTGAATCATCACGATTGGACATCTGAGCTGTAAGTTATGCTCCAAATACTAACTAGTGCATAAGCTGGAATCCTAATCCAAATTGGACTTAGATTTTGTGCAAATTTCCTTTGATTCCTTACTCTAATTGGACTCGAATTTAATTGGGTTGGTCTTATTTGACTTTATCATGGTCCTTGTAAAAGCAAAGTCCATTAGCTTTTCTTTTTTGCACAAATTCACTTATTTAATTTCACTATCCTACAAAAGACAAATTCATGCATTAAAATTTAATTAAGCACAAAATTGATTATTTAGCATTATTACAAAACCAACTATAAAATTCATGAATTAACTCAAAATAAGTATGATAATGCTTTTTAATAATGATGTAAATATGCAAATTATCAAATAAATTTCATTAGGCTAACACAGTTTTTGACGGATCATTTCATTAATGCTTTAACCAAAAATACTTACATAGTGTTTGGCTGATTTAAATTATTAAACATATTAATTTTTGGGTGCGGGTGATGAGTGCCTTGACATCACATTTGAAGGATTAATAATTACTTAGTTATGAGTTTTAATTCACATGTTTTAAAGAATATATATATATATATATATATATATATTTGTTAATAATTCATTGGCTTGCAAGCACAATTTCATTATGGTTGTGAGCTTTTTGGAACATATGTGAGCTAGTTGACTTTATTTTTTAAAAATATATATAAATATATTATTTAATAAAATATTAAATGCACATTAACCACTACTTTTAGGGCATTTGTTAACAAAAGCCCTAACTTATTAGATATGCTCCAGGTTTACAAGTTTTTTATTTTTCATTTATTAAATCTAAATACATTAGTGTTCAAACAATGCTTTGAGATTGTAAGGTCCTATGACATTGGGAGCTCCACTCCAAATTAGCTCTGATAATTGTTGGTAGGCCTTCTCAGTAGGATGAGCAGTGTCAAAGAACACATAGTCACTAGTTTTCCTACATATTTCATACTCAGAACCGACCGATCTCTTTCCTCCGCAACTTGGGAGTCCCCTATATGGACCACTTCCACAACATGCAACCTTCCCTTCCATAAAACCTTTACCAACATAATTAAAACAAACATGCTATTAGTCTATGAAAAAACAAAATGTGAAGTACAATAATAATAAAACACATCTTGTACTATAAAAATGGAAGTGCATACCATATTTTGAAGGATTATCAATTCTTTCACTAAGAAAAGTGTATAAATCGGCTATTGAATATTTAAATCCTTTCAGCTCACTCTGTAGCTTCGGAAGGACTTTAGAAAGTGCTTTATTATGTAGTTTTACAAGTTCTGTAATTTCCTCCATGCATGCATCGGTGTTTCCTGGTTTTAGTGCTTTTATAAGCGGGACACAACCCAAAGGCGGCAAGCCTAGGAATGCATATTTTCTTCCTCCTTTCTTATATATTTCCTAACAAATCAAAGTATATAATTATGACCAACTTAAAAACGTAAACAAGAATGATCTAACACAAATTTGTTCTAAATATTGTATAAAACACAAATTTTAATTACCTTGATCACTGTTGTCAAGTTGCCAATTACCATATTTACGTATTCTTCTCGAGAGTAGGATTGAAGCACACTAGAGTTTGATGTAAAGGGTACAAGGTAATCATTGTTCCCAATGCTAATTAAGTAAACAGCTTTAAATAGGAGCTCCTTGACTTCTTTTTCACCTAGTTTTTGCCTCAATTGAGTCTCCATGTTCTTGAAATACTTAAGTTGAGTGTTTAGGTCTATCACCTGATAAGGAGGGCAAAAGAACAAAAGGGAAGCAGTCTACTGTGAGAACAAAATAGACACACTTATGTCATAAGAACATAATCTTCGTTTCAAATTCTGATGGAATATAGAAAAAGAGTGCTTATATTTCATTCGTAGAGTGTCCAATCATAAACACAAGCATATGAAGCAAATGCAAGGATTTTAAATTTGCGTAATTTATCAACAATACCAATTACAAGAAACCCTTGGCAATCCTAGGTCCGATATCTTGATTCATGTTAAGGATACTAAAGCTTTATCCAAGACAAGGCCCAAGTCTCTTTTCAATGTTCATTGTATCTAAGAATGCAAGCAAAATAATCCTACAAATAAAGTAATCATGATCCTACTTGGAGCACAAGTAAAGAAATCCTAATCCTATTTGTATTGCTGAAGACGTAATCATAGGGTTTAGCCACCTATAAAATACTCTTTACTAGGTTCATTGTAATACATAGAGCCTAATAGTAAAGATATAACTATCAAGAGTTTTTCATTGTGGATGTAGGCCTCTTAGGCCGAATCATGTTCATTCATTGTGTTCTCTCTCTTTTTCTTTCTTTCTTTGCATTCTTTCTGTTCTCATGTACTTTTATGTCATTATTATGTTTCAACTATTCTATCATAGTATCAAATGTCTTTTTTTTTTTTTTTTTTTTTTCAATAATTCCAATCAATAGGATTGCTGTTATGGAAGAGCTCTATCAGGCTATGCGCACAAACTTTGACCCTAATTGCGCTCCACTTTTTAGAATCCTAATTAACATTTTAAGGAGTATATATAGTCAGATAGAAAAAAAGCATACCAATCCTGGACGAGTTTCATCAAGAGCGCCAGCTCCTCCTGATGCAAAGTTAGCCCCATCAATGTACCGATTATAACCAGGATGTAGATATGGAGGAATTAGCGGCAAGTTTGCATATTCAGCTGCAATAAAGCTTCAAAAATTAATTGAGTAAACAATCCAAGTCCAATAGAAAACAACAGATAACCATTAGCTTACCAATGAAATCCGGAATTAGACGGCCATCGGAAGCTCTCCCAGTGGAATACTTGAAGAATGTCTCCCCATATGGCCAGAAATTTGCCTGGAGATCAGTAGTGGTATTGATATAGTTGTTGTTTCCAGCATCAAGTATTGAATCCCCGAAAATGAATAAGGCAACATGTTCCTTTGGCAGGCAGATGTTACCAAGGCATTGGGTTGGGATGATAATGCATGCATACAAAACCAAGATATAGAAATGGAACTTTAAACTCATCATGCCAGATCTTGTTCACTTTGTATTAACTTATCATGACTCGCAATCTTGATCTATATATAGGGTGTATAACTTGTGATTTAGGCTAGGAAAAAAGAGACCTGTGTTGGAATATTCTTCATAAACTGGCTGTGTGAGCTAATCACGTGCGTCCAAGATTTGAATAAACATTATACTTGAACAAACATTACTCTAACTTCGTCCAGGTACATGTACGTACTAGATTTTGAATTTTATGGCTACAAATGCAATAATTCTTTGTTGTCTGCGCGAATGGAGAGCGCAGTTTGAACTTTCAGAATAGTTGGGCAACAAGTTTTTCAAATGCATTAATACTGTGTTACTTTTACAGTTTTACCAACCTCACGTCACTTTAGCGCTCATTATTTTTGTTTTTTTTTTTATTCTTTAAAAAACTTGTTACCCTTTTTTCTTTTTTCTTTTTTTTATAGTTCTAACTTTCTTTCTTTTTTCTTTTTTTTTTGTTGTAGAGAAAATATGGTTATAACTATTAAATTACCGATTCTTCTAAAAGTTTAAACTATTAAGAGATAGTGAGTTTAATCACTTAATCATAATTTAAACACTTCCCCCTTACTTGTGGGCCTAAAAAAGATCTTCTGCTCTGATACCATATTAAATTACTGATTTTTTTAAAAGTTTAAACTATTAAAAAATTGTAACTTTAATCACTTAACCATAATTTTAACAATAACTTGTATAATTGAGATGAGACCCTATTTTTTTTAAGACAAAATTTAGTTACAAAATTAATTGTAACTTTACGCTACAACCTTACTAATATTTTCTTATCGAAGGTGAATTTTGACAAATTCACCATTAGATTACATCTTCTTCTTACATCCTCCATACTTGCAAAATTTATAGAAAATTTAAAATTAATAGCTATATCATCAATAAATTGTTTAAATTGTAAGTTTTTGTAATTTAAAATTATACATAAAATATAAAGTTCTAGATCATATAGTAAATAATATCTGATTGACACAAATTTTGACTTATGTATTAAGAGTGCAAAGAACATATAATTAAACTAATTTTGTAACTAAACTTTGTCTTTTATTTTAATACAAAATGAGCTATGGCATATTGAGCTCAAGGGCAAAGCCAGAGGGGGGCCACCTGCGGCCCCCACCCCCCAAAAGTCCTTCATATTTTTCTATAAACCAAACCATACCCCTAACATGAAATAAAAAATTAATAAAATACACATTTCTATTTGAGAAAGTTTAGAAATACAACAATATTTTACAATATTTTCACAACACTCTTATTTTTAGTTGGGATGAATCTAAGAATATATATATACACACATTGACCAAGATGTACTAATACTTTAATTTATTGTAAAAATATTGTGAGAATTTGTGGTGTTACTCAAACAATTCCTCCAACTTTAAACAATGAGTCTGACACAAAATAAATGCCACCAAACTTGTTTACACTTTTAACCAATCTTCAATCCCTTTTCTTTTTTTTATTTTTACTTATCCAAATTTCTTTCCTTCATTTCAAGTTAAGCACGTGGAACTCAAACTTTACATATAACAACAACAACAACAACAACAACAACAATAATAATAATAATATCTTGTATGGCACTAAAGCAATAAAGCATCCATTATTAATTTATTTCTCCTTCATTTCTTGCATTTTCATAGTTTCAAAATTTGAGTTTTTATCATAAATCCAAATTTTAAATGATTATAAGAGTAGAGAAAAAAAGTTGAAATTTTTATTTTCTCAATTTATTTTGAGGAATCAAATTAAATGTCTAAACTTTATGTATATAGATTAATATCTTACTTTGATTATTGTCCGTCAGGAATGTTTTACAATTGTTTAAATTTTAATAGATTTTATAGGACAATTATTATTGTTTATAATTTTATTATTAATATCAATTAATAATTTTAAGTTTTTTATTTTTTATTTTTTAATCATGCCCTGCTTAAACTTAAATCCTAGTTCTGCTATTGAATGAGATTAATTTTATAAATTGGAGCCTATGCCTTGTGAATTAATGTGTTGAGAAATTTTAGAAGTGGAATACATTGTTTGTGAGGTTAGGCTTGCCTAATTAAGTGCTTATTTGGCAATTCCTAACTTGTAGCTGGATACAATTTCAAGTTTTATGCTTATTGTGATTAGTTTTCTTAATATTGTTTAGGTTCTAGTTAATCTCCTTTGGAACTTGGAAGATTAGGCTTTTACGGGTTGCAAGGTAAGTAGCTTTTTAATATAATTTATGGAAAATAACCATGTTGCATAAACATTGTTTTTGGATTAGACACATTTTGGAAACTACTTATGGAAACTACATTTTCCTAAAAACTATTGTACAACCTTAATGTATATGACTATTTATGAAAATTGCATCATGTTCGATGTTGCATATGGGGAAATGCATGAATATCTGTCATGGAAAAGAAAATCATATTTGAATTCCTTTGATAGTGGATTTCATTGATTTATGGTATCATTTGGAAATAATAAAGAAGTTTATCTTAACTTTTATTATTTGGGAAAGTGATAGCAAATCTTGTTGACAAAGAATGAAATTGAAAACCTTACAAACTTTGTGAAAGTTTTGGTTATTTATGGTTATTTTAAAACTACCTCTATATAAACTATGTATTTGAAAGTAAATGTAACCTGTGAGCTTTATTTCATTTTAACTCAATGCTATGTGTGATTTCCCGATAATTATCCGATTTGGTTTCTGTTGTCTTTGTGACAACAGAATTAGACCTAGGTTAGTGCGCTTTCACTTTGGATGACGCGTTCTTCCCTGCTACCCATGGGGGAAGAGGTTCCTTGAATGTGTATGGGTGAGGCTGCTACCTGTAGGGCCAAAAGACCACATGCAAAAGATGTCTTATTTGAAGTGTTCTCTCTGCTGCCCATGGGAGGAGAGGCAAAACCCTAAGGGTATGGGTGAGGCTGCTGCCCATGGGCCAAGAGACTACGTACATACCAAAGAGGACAATATCATGCCAATTGTGAATAGGTGGATCCCCTGACTAATCTACGTGATAGTGTGGTATATTCATGATAATTTGTCTTATGTTAAATTTTATGGCTTTGGAATTATACTGTTACTACTCACAGATTATACTATATAGTTTCATGGAATTTTCTTTGAGAAACTTTGTATTTCACTATTTAATCATTCTTGTAATGTTATTATTGAAAATGATCTTGCAGTATTCAGTTAGAAATCTCCCAAACTAATATATGCTTTGTAAATTGTTCATCATCATGAAACTTGCATTTCTCTCACCTCCATTAATTATGCTACTTATTGAGCTTTGTTTCATCCCATTCTTTTACAACCTATTTTAGGGTAGGCAACAATCATTTTGAGACAAGTTTTCTTTTTCTTTCTTTTTTTTGTGGCTAGTACTAGTTAGACTAACTACTGATGGAGGCTGGACTTTTATGATGGTGATATTTAGATGATGTACATTCTATAGAGTAGGCTTGACTCATTCTTTTGTATCTAATAGCAATTATGAATTTATTTCCACTGATGGGAAGGGTTAATGATATGAAATTATATTTATTCAGACCCCCTTTTTTGTGGCCAATGGTCCTTCTAATTATTGCATAGAGCTTGGCTTACTTTGAGAGTATCTTTAATGAAATTATTATGAAAATTCTGAATGTTGGTACTTAGTATGAATTGTTTGGATTTAATTGTCAAAAAGGAAAAATCAACAGGTACCTTCAGGATGCATTTCTCATGCTTTGGACTCTTTTAGGTTTGAGGTGGGACAATATCTGACTCATAGATGTGGACACAAAAAGATAGAGGAGGGATTGACTGGAAAACATTTTCCTGCCTTTTGAGGTGGAAACTAAACTCAATATCTCCATTAGTTATCATCTACCTGAAGACTCCATAATTTGGGTGGGTAATAAAAAAGGGTCATTCTAGCTGAAAAGTGCTTACTATGTAGCTAGAAGGGTCGTAGATAAAGAGGACCAGGGCAAATCCTCGATGGGAGGTGTGTGTGCCCTACTATGGAAGAGGATGTGTACTATCCTTTTTTTTTTTTTTTGGTTGAAATTATAATATGATGATTAGAATTATTAAACATATTAATTTATAGGTACGGGTGATAAGCGCCTTGAGGTCATATTTGAAGGATTAATAATTACTCAATTATGAGTTATAATTCACTTTTTTTAAACAAAAAAATATATTATTTGTCAATGATTCATTGGCTTACAAGCACAATTTCATTATGGTTTTATGCTTTTGGGACATATCGGTGCTAATTAACTATATTTTTTGAAAGAATGTATAAAAATATTATTTAATAAAGTATCAAATGCATGTTAACCACAACCTTTAGGAAATTTATTAACAAAAGCCTTAATTTATTAAATATATTCCATAACTATGCTTCTTGTTTACAAGATAGTTTGAGCACTCTATCCTCATATGACCAAAATCTTTGCACTCATTGCACTGGATAAGGGGTTTCTCACTCTTACCCTTCTTAGAAGATTTAGATTTCCTAGGAAGTTTTTCCTTATCCTTTTTCCTAAATTGAAAAAACTTGATAATCTCATTAGCTATGAAAGTTAGATCATCATCCTCATCATCATCTTCATCTTCATCTTCATCTTCGCTTTCATCTTCATCTTCAAAGTCAACAATCTCTTCCTCTATACCCTTAAGAGCCAAGTTTCTACTCTTTCCACCTTTTTTCATTAAACCTAATATCATCTCATAGGTTTGAAGGTTCCCTACAAGCTCAGTAAAAGGAATTTGGTCAATGTCCTTCACTTCTTTAGTGGCAATGATCTTGGCATGGAATCTTTCAAGTAAGGACCTAAGGATTTTCCTTACAATTTTGGATTCTGCTATAGACTCTCCAAGGTTGAAGGCAGAATTCACAATATCCTTGAGTTTAGTATAGAACTCATCAAATATCTCATCATCCTCTATCCTTATTTTTTCAAAACTACTAGTGAGTCTTTGAAGCTTCACAATCTTTACTGTCATGGTACCTTTATAGGTGGTCTCAAGAATGGTCCATGCTTCCTTAGCAACTTCCGTGGATGATATTTTCTTGAATTCCTCATTGGTCACCCCACTAAACAAAGCATTCAAGGCCCTACTATTGAAATTTGCTACTTTGATTGTTGCTTCATCCCAATCCACTATTGCTTCCTTAGGTTTCATTCAGCCAACTTTAACAGCCTGCCATACGTTTTCACCTAGAGCCTACAAAAAAACTTTCGTACGAACTTTCCAGTACGTATAATTAGTGTTATCAAATAAATGAGGAATCAAAAGAGATTATCCATGATCCATGACAACGAGGGTCAAGGATCACATTCAGAAAATTAATCTAATTAGAATGTACCTACTTTGATACCACTTGTTGAAAAATTTAGACCCAGTTGATAGAAGTAACAAGTTTTAAACCCAAGTTATTAATTAGATTTACTATGAACAAATCTTGTTAAAATAAACTAACATCAATATCATGTCAATATCATGCACAGTGAAATAGAAAAAAAGACAAGATATGATGACCCAAGAAAACCAATGAAACAAACTAACTTCACAGTAAAATACCTAGGGGGGAAACCTTCCCGAAAAGAAATTCACTATAATAAAAAGAAGTTTCGGATCTAGTACGAAACCTTTATCCCTAGACTCTACAATCCTCATAGATGAACTTACAGTAGAAACCTTTTACCGCTTCAAAACCTCTAAACTCTTTAATATATGAATAACACCATTTTGCTCGGATCCCAATACGTGACTAACCAATGATGCACGGTTCCCAGTACGTGATTAACTCACCAACTTGAAAATATTGTTGGCTACAAAGTTCTTCACTTCATCAACAATGAAAATCGAAAAGCAATTAGTTTCAAAACCCTAAGGCGCAAAGATGCAATAACTTCTTTTAGAGAGAATACGGCACTCGGTCACTTTTTGCATGTGTTTTCCTTGTATTCTCTTATGTGACGGCTTTTAAAATAAGTTTTATATATGTCTGGGGTTATGAGAAAAAAAACCCTACACATATATGTCAGCATGGGCCGAAAATCAGATCTGGAAATCTAAATTTCGTAATTCTCGATAAATACTGTATTTGTCAAGCAGCTATCAAGACCTCGATAGATACTATCTGTCGAGACCTCGATAGATACTAGCTATCAAGTTTTAAAATCCAACACTTCTTCACTTGATTCTTGGACAGATTTGCATGGTTTTAACACTTGAACTTGAACTCATGTTCCTTGAAGTATAAAACACATCATAAATCTACCCAATTACAAGTAAAGTGTATTTTGTCAAAAGATTAGCCAATTTACAATAACATATGTCTCTAACAATATCCACATATGTCCTAAGAAAGTCCAATAAAAAAACAACACATAACTATTATCTTACCAATGAAATCTAAAATGAGATGGCCATCAGTAAATCTCCTTGTGGGGTACCTAAAGAATGTCTCCCCAAAAGGACATAAATTTGCCTGGAAATTAGTAGTGGTATTGATATTGTAGTGACCCAAAAGAGAATCTTGCAATCTATGGAATCCCACATCACCTAGGGAAGCACATGGGGATGTGCTTATAAGGAGTGACTTTTCTTTAATGTGTAGAGGCATTTTCCCCCACTACTATGTGCTTTGAGGGAGAATAAAATTGTGAAGGGCATGGGCCCCAAAGCAGACAATATCTACACAGTTGGGGCAGGGCCATTACAGATGGTATCAGAGCCATGCCCTAGTCAAAAGTGTGGGTCCCACACGCGATGACACATGTGCCCGTAACGGGGGTGGATTGTAGTGCCCCAAAAGGGGGTCTTGCAATCCATGGAATCCCACATCAACTAGGAAAGCACATGGAGATGTGCTTATAAGGAGTGACCTTCCTTTAATGTGTAGCGGCTTTTCCCCCACTGCTGTGTGCTTTAAGGGAGAACAAAACTGTGAGGGGCATTGGCCCTAAAGTGGACAATATCTATATAGTTGGGGCGGAGCCGTTATAGATATAGTTGTTGTCTCCAATATCAAGTATTGAATCCCTGAAAACAAATAAGGCAACAAGGTCCTTTGGCAGGCAAATGTTACCAAGGCATTGGGCTAGGATGACAATGCATGCATACAAAACCAAGAAATAGAAATGGAACCTTGAACTCATCATGCCAAAATCCAAATCTTGTTCACTTTGTATTAACTTATAATGACTTGTAATCTTGATCTATATATAGGAAGCATGTATTGGCTCGTTTGATAAGGTTATTCTAGTAACGTTGTTTGTATTTTTTTTAAAATACGTATGTGTGAAAATACGTGTAATCTATATATTACTTAAAGCTGAAGCGTGACATTTATTGCTGCTGAGCTCTTGTTGCGCCACCTCATCACCACGTCATTCACCACATAATTATTATTTATTATTTATTCCTATTTTTTTACAAATATATATATATATATATATATACACACACATTGATTATTGACTTTACATATTCATCTTTGTCAGTTTTAACACTTATATTTTTTTTTTCCAATTTTTCTATAATTTTTTTTACATTCAATTATTTTTTAAATATTTACACCTTCTTCAACCTTTTTTCTTCCCTTACCTTTTCATCTCCCCACTACCCTCTATTTTAATATTGCTATTCATATTTCCCTTCATCTTCCTTTATTTGGCTCTTCTTATTTGTTCTCTCTTTTTATAAATTTGTCACTCTTTTCCTTTCTTTGCATAGTTTTCTCTCACAAAAATGCTCTCTCTCTCTCTCTCTCTCTCTCTCTCTCTCTCTCTCTTTTTTGGAGGATTTTTTTTTTTTATTGCATCTCCGCTTTAGGTTGATAAATTTTTTTGTTTTTAAGAATTCTAATTTAGATTGATACGATTTAGTTTTATGTTTTAAGTTATTTTTATTATTATTTTGCTCTTTGATTGTTAAATTTTATCCAATTACATTATAAAAAATTGAAGATAGTAGATAAAAATAAAATAGTATTCCATTACATAGCATAATTTGGATAATTTATTGTTTATTGTTATATATTTTAATTTTTCTTATTTTTTTCTTCTCTTCTATTTTACTCAATATTGAAATTCAACCACATCCTCCTTATCATTAAATTATTTATATTTTCTCTCACTTCTTGTTTTAAAAAATAAAAAATGTAATATTTTACTTAAATTCATATAAAAGAAAATTGTGCTCATCAAATTGTACTCATTTTTTTAATATTTACACTTTCTCCAACATTTCTCCTTCTCTTTACCTTTTCATCTCCCCAAACATTCTACCTTAATATCACTCTTCCTCTTTCCTTTTATCTTCCTTTATTTCGTTTCTTTTTATTATCATCCTCTTAGTATAAATTTTTCATTCACTCTTCCATTCTTTACATAATTTTCTCTCACAAAAAAGTGGTTATTTCTCACTCTTTCTCCTTCAATTTTTGGTGGATTTTTATTTTTATTTTTCTTGCATCTCTTTTTTAGCTTGATAAAGTTTTGTATTCTTTAGAACCCTATTTCGGTTGACGGGATTTAGTTTTGTGTTTTAAGTTTTTTTTTTATGACTTTGATTGTTAAATATTATCATATTGAATTATAAATAATTACAAATAGTATATAAGAATGTACTATTATTATATTACATAGAATTATTTGGATAAGTTAATGTTTATTGTTATGTATTTTTTTTTCTTATATCATTTTATTTAAAATTTAAATTCAGCCACATCCCCCATATATATCATTAAATTATTTATATTTCCACTCCTTTTTTATTTTAAAATTTTTAAAATATAATATTTTGCCTAAATTAAATAAATAAAATTGTCCACATTAAGTGGAGTAATGCTAGAGAAACACCCATTCTCACACCCGATGCATCAAAGGAAGAATGAAATACGAAAAAAATCAAGTTAAAAAAAAAAAAAAACTAATAATGCATATTTAATGTCATAGAATCATCATCAAATTTTGGAAAACGATAGGTTGCCAATGGAGAGAGAGAGAGAGAGCGAGAGAGAGAGAGAGAGATGGTATAGAAAAAAAACCAATACAAAGTAATAAAGAGTAAATAAAGAAAAAAAAATCAAACGTTAATTAGTAATCGTTGATTGGAAAACAAAGAGGTTGTAAGGAGAAGCAAAAAAAAAAAAATAGAGATCATCGTGTAGAGAACATTAAAAACTTTACAGTGTAGTAACATAAACTGTTAAATTCACTTGAAAACTAAAATCAACAATCAAAAATTAAATAAAATCATAGTACTAAAATTAAATTTAAAACTAATCAAACTCTACCTATGGAAACCATATTAATCATAACTAAAAAAGAGATGTTCTCTAATAGTAGTAGAAATTACAAAAGAAATGAAGTTAGAAAGTTTAAAAATCCATTTTTGACATTTCATTTAACCTTATTTATAATATATATATATATATATATATATATATATATTTTCATATACTATTGCTTTCGAAAATCTAATGAACAATGCTACCTCTCATTTATCGTCTTTGTTATGCAAATCATTAGTTAGTAAATATATGATAATGCTAAAAAGCATTACAAATAAGATTACTAAAAAAATATATAAAATTAATTAAGCATTATCATTATGGAGTAATAGTTTATAATTTTACATATCCAAAAAAGTGGAATATATAAAATTTTCTTAAAGGTATGTGTAAAAAATTCACTGTGTGTGTGTGTGTGTGTGTGTGTGTAAAGGTAAAAAAAAAATGTATATTTAAGGTTTTTATTAACTTAAAAACTAATGAAAAAACAATGGTTAATAACTAAAATTATAGTATAAATAAAATATTTAATGAGACTATCCTTAAAAAAATTATCATGTACAACGCGTAAGTATGCGACTAGTGTTGTTTAAACACTGAAAACTATTACTCAAAATACCCTACCAAACGGGCTTATAACCTGCGACTTAAGCCAGGAAAAAAGAGACTTTTTTTTTTTTTTTTGAGAATGTGGAAAAAAAAAAAAAAAAAAAGAAGAGACTTTCTAGACATGTTTTCTGTTTATATATTCTTTAATTTACAAGTTGGCTGTGTGAGCTAATCCCATGCGTCCAAGATTTGAATAAAACATTATATAAAGAATAAACATTACTCTAATTCTGTATTTTATGGCTACAAATGCAATATGTCTTTGTCAAACTTAGAAAGTTGTCTGCGCGAATGAAGAGCGCAGATTGAACTTTCAGAACAGTTGGGCAAAACGGCGCTTACTTTTTCAAATGTATTAAAATATTGTGTTACTTTTACCTACCACTTTTCCAACCCAAGTCTCTTTAGTTCTTCTATCCAAAAAAAAAAAAAGTCTCATTAGTTCTCGTTGCTTTTGTTTTTTTCTTTTTTTTTTTTTTCTTTTTAGAACTTGTAACCTTTTTATTATGGTTAAACTTATAATTTAGCCTACAAACTTGCCGTTTAAGCCTATAATTTTATTCAATATTTTTTTTTATTGGATGTAAATGTTGATAAATTCACAATTAGATTAAATTTTTCTCTTATATTCTTCATACTTACAAAATTTCTAAAAAACCAAAGATCATTGGCTATATTATCAATCAGTTGTTTAAATTGCAAGTTATTGCAATCTAAAATTATGCATAAAAAATAAGTTTTTAGATTATATAGTAAATAACATTCAATTAACATAAAATTTGATACGTGTATTAAGAGCATAAAGCACATGCAATTTAATAGTTAAGTTTTCAAAATGTGTAACAATATTAATTTTTTTAAAGGAAGTTGTACCCAAACTTTGTCCTTTTTTTTTTAAATATAAAATGGGTTGTGGCATATTGAAATAGGTATGAAATGTGCATCTGTAAGAATTTATAGGTAAATAATATATATATACTATTAACATATAAATATGATATTCTCACTGACAATGTTGTTCTCTCAACATAGGAGGAAATATTGTTACACTTTCACGTATGGTATTTTCCTTTGTCCTTATTTCAATTGTGTTAACAGGCATATTGTCTCGAAAAATAAGTTCTTTTTTAAACTCGGGGGTTCTATTGCATCATCAAGTTTTACTCGATCTGTGGGATATAATGTGAGCATTATGAGCTTGAGCATATTCTAAAGTTGATGCTTTTGGATTCAAATAGCTTGAGTACATTATGAAGTGCTCCCCTCAAATGGTACCCCTTACAAGAAAAGGATATATATAATTCGTTGCCCGCTGCTAGTGGAAGTAATATATCTGCCGATTCTTGGAATTTTTTTTTTTTTAGAAAGAAGCATCCAGTAATAATGTCAACTAGTCGCGGCCCCGCGCGTCGCGCGTGATAAATATTTTTAGGGTGATCTTTTTGTTATTAATATTTGACATGTTATTATGTCTCAAGTTGTTATATACGTATCACCAATATATAGTAAGGTTCATCTTGACAGGAGCTTTGACTCATAGAACTATATTTTTTTTTTATTAGAGATTACTATTTGGAACAAAATGAGGATACTTTATAGTAGAATTGATTTTTTTTTTTTTTGAAATATTAATTCTACCATAATCAGTTGACTAATTTATAAATTTTCAAGTCAATTGAACAAATTTTGTATGTTACATGTAATCTTTGTTTCCATAGGGTAAGGACATTCACAATCCCAATGATCCACTCCATTATTTTTGCATGCTTAGTTTTTTGGGATACAAAATGTGTTTGTTTCGAAAGTTGTATGTTAAAGGATTTATTGATAGTTTTGAAGAAGGTTTTTTTTTTTTTTTTTTTTTTTTTTGTATCTGTTTGATTTAGAATCGAAAATAGTAGTTGTATTCTCTCATTATTTGATTCACATTACAACGCAATTGCTAGTCTATATTTTACAATTTTGTCCCCTTCTATGTTGGCTTGAAGAAGGATTTCCTTTCCCCTTGTAATTTGATCATGTACAAAATATTTGTGATCACGTTGTATGATCATTTTATGATTGTGTAGTTGTATGATGTTTTTAGTTTGTAATTTTTAAATTGTTTAGGATTGTAATTTATAGTGTTGTGTGTGTTTTATGGATTAGTGATTGCTCTCGTTATTAGCAATAATTTTTTATTGTCGATTAAATGAATAAAAACTTTTCATATACCCTCCACAAGCCTTATAGTATTTAGGCGTAAATTCAAATTTAGTCCCTCCATTTTGCCTTTTTTCCGTTTTAGTCCCTACATTTTCAGTTTTCCACATTTAATCCCTAATCTAATTTGCACTTCTCAAAATGGTCTTTGCCATCACTACCCTAACGGAAAATGATGACATGTCAAATGGAGGGATTAAAAAGCCCAAGCCAAATAGTCTTTCACGATACAATACCTGTTCAATTGCCACTTTCTTTAAGAAAATCAAAAGACAATAATATTAAATTATTATCGTTATAATATCAAAAGTCTCTTATAATTAAATTATTAATAGTATTGAAACAGCTGAAGCAGTCATTAATATCCAGTTCTTCTACTCTTCCTCTCTTTATTTAATTGAATTACTTCTTCAAACCTATTCAATTTTCACTTTCCTTAAAAAAATCAAAAGACAATATATTTGAACTATCAATACTCCTACACAAATTAATTATTAATAATTTTGAAGTAGCTAAAAATTTATTAATATCCACATCATTTATTTTACCTTCATATAGTAAAAGGTGAAATGAAATGTTGGAAAATGGGATATTTAAATTGGGTAACTTTATTTTTTATGTAATTTACTAGAGGAAATATCCTTGATAGCTATGTTGTTTTTATTTTTATTTTTTTTTTCCTAATGCATTGTAACGTTTCATGAGAACACTTTATGTAGATTTTTTTTTAATTTATATTTGAATTTAAGTGCTTCCAACAATTGTGTAAATTTGAAGCAGTAATTCAAAAAATAATTGATGTTTTATGTTCATGCTTTGATTGTTTAGTTGTATTATGGATTTGTTTGGGTTTTAACTTATAAGTTATTTAGGAACTCTATATATTATACTTCCTTAGATGATTAAAAACATATACTATTACCATAAATATCTCTCTCTCTCTCTCTCTCAAAGAGAATATATATAATTTAATAGATTTGGAGGATGTGGTTGAATTTAAATGTTGAATAAAATGAGCTGAGATTACATTTTGATTGTTAAATAATGAAGTTTTTATTTCAGCTTAAATGGGTAAATTTCATGGAATAGTAGTAGCTATAGTTGCTAGCTGGTATTGATGTGATTCATTATTTTTCTATATTTTAGAATTTATTTTTATTAGTGATAGTGTTTAATTGGATACCCTTGATTCATGTACCTTGTGGGGTCAAAAAATTTGCAGCTTTATTTATTTATTTATTTTGTTATTTTAATGATAATAAATGTAGGTAGAAGTTAAGACTGTAGGTAGAATAACTTGTATAAGTTTCCCCTCAAAAAAAAAAAAAAAAAAACACTTGTATAAGTTTCAATTTTCCAAAAAGATTTTATTATTAATTGATCAAAGACTTTTGCTTGATTGTTTTGACACAATATGAATTCCTATATCTGAATTCTCTTCCCACCTTCCAATTATAGTCGTTAAGTTTTAGTTGAAACACAAATGTTTTTCCAATGAGCTTTTCTATTTTCATTTAGTAAGTTGAAATTTGCATTCATTTGATAAAATATTGAATATAATTTAGCATATTCTTGTCAAAGTAGATGAAAGATCATATAGTCTTACAATTGCACATTTGTTTGATAGTTTTCTTGCTATTGTTTAAAGTAATTTTTCAGCTTCCTTATCAAAAATAAATAAATATAGCACTAATTTGTTTTTCTTTCTCAAAAAAAAAAAAAAAAAAAGCTTCCTACTACCACTACTACTATCAATGTTGCTTATGAAACTCATACGAATTCTTGTTATTTAATAAACATAAAGTAGAAACAATAGCTTGTAAATAGCAAACAAAAACAAAGGAATGCAAATCTGCTTTCAACCATTAAAAAATTAATAGAGAAAAATTAATAGAGAAAAATTAATAGAGAAACATTGTGCACAATTTTAATGAAAATATCCTTATTTAATAATATATCGATATGATACTTGAAAGATTATTATAGAAAATTTGGGGCAATATTTTTGCTCTATTAAAATTCAGATATTTTAAATTATGGTCTAAAAAATTTTAGAAGTACAACGCAAAAATATGGGTATTACATCTGATAAATGATCATAACCCAAAAATAAAAGTAAAATTTTGATTACCTAAAATTCTAATTTTAAAATTTCTTTCCGATTATTTGAATTATATGTACCAAAGACCAAACATAGGAATTTTTAATTAGAGAGACATACTTATGAAAATAGAGCCACATCCATATTGGAAAAAGCATACAATCTAATGAAAAAAAAATTATGCCCATCAATTGATGGTGTCAATCTTGCACAAAAGCATTATAAAGCCCGAGTTATGGTATTTGTCTATAAACAAAACATCAAACATATGATGAGCAAATCACCAAATGACCTTAATGTTTAAACTATAAAGATTGAAAATTCAAATGATAAATTTAGGAAGTACATTGCTAACAAAAATAAAGTGGCACTAACCTTTTGCATTAGCCTTTATATTTGTTGGCCATTTACTTATTCCCATGGCATAGGACCATTTATTGGAGGCTCATAAAAAACACTCATATCAATATCATAATATGCATTACATGTCACTAAAACTATCAATATTCATATTTTAATAGTATAACTTAAAAGAGAAAGGAAAACAATTAAATTTGATAAAAGAGTACTTGCAAAAATGTTTAAGACAACATCATATATTGTAATCCTCTTCTACTCTGGTAAAAGAATGGTAGTCCTACCGGAAAGAGACAAAGACAAAACTCTTACAATCTTGAATATTGTTCAACCTAGATTTAAAGGGCAATTTACAATTTTTTTTTTTAAAAATCGATTAGAGTAGATAAACAATCAAAGAGAACAAAAAAAAAAAAAAAAACTAAAAATACAAAATTAAATCACATCAACAAAAGTAGAGTTCTAAATAATATAAAAAATTATCAACTTAAAGAAAAGATGCAAGAAAAATTAAAAAGATCAACCAAAAAATTGAGAGAGAGAGAGAGAGAGAAATAGCTTTTTTTGTGAGGAAAAACTATACAAAGAATGGAAGAGAGAATGACGAATTTATAGTGAAATGATGTGAATAAGAAGAGACAAAATAAGGGAAGATGAAGGGAATGATGAAGAGTGATATTAAAGTAGAAGGTAGTAGGGAGATGAAAAGATAGGGAGAAAGTGTAAATATTAAACAAACGGGTAACATTAAAAAAAATTATCAAAAAATTAAAAGAAATAGAATAATGACGTGGACGTTGATGTGGCTCAACAGGAGCGTAGCAACAATAAATGCTACGCTTCAGCTTTTAGATATATATAGATTTTCAGGCACTGTTGCCATCAGCATGTTTCATCTAAAAATGGTAAGGTTAGTTGCAATTCCCTCATAGATTGTCAGAGGCAAGGAGTGTTTTTGGAAGTGAACTTGGGGAAAGTTTTGACCATATATTTGCTGAATGTGCTTATACAGCTAGTACTAGGAAAGTTCTGCTGAAAATATGCTTAGTTCAACAAAGATGTAAGGATGAGGAAATAGCTTGGGCAGTGGAGTGAGTAAGGGGCATGCGCATATTTTCATTCGCATCAGTAGTAGAGTGGGATATATATTAGAGGTGGGAGAAAAAGTGTGCAGTATGTAACAAAAGGTGGAACTTAAGGATTAGAATTTTGTGGATCATATTGGTTTACGGAAAATTATTAAGTACTTCTGGAATACCATAAATGTGTACTCTTCACTCTTACATGAATGGTGAGTCTCACCATGAATTTAATTAGTGGGACTCACTATTTATGTGAGTGAAGGAAGTACACATTTATGGTACTTCAGGAGTACATAATAATTTCCCTTGGTTTACGTTACTTTACTGCATCTAACTCCTAAGTGATACTGTTTTTGCTGTGGTTTTGTGTCTGCAATTCATTTTCATCGCTAAACATTTAACTTTCAGCACTTGGAAAATCTAAAACCAACTGGAGGCTTTTTATAGTGCAACTGTAGTGTTGCCAAGAAAATCTTATGTCTTGTTTCTTACTGTTTTCAAAATATAACTTTTATCTCTAAAAAGTTTGAATCGGGCTGTGTTGAGAGAAGTGTACTTCTTTGTTTCCTAGATTCCTAGTGAAATCTCAATACCATTAAAAGTAACCAAAAAAAATATAAATTAAGGAATATTTTGGAGTACATCCTAGCAAACGCATTTCGAAAATTACCCAGCTCTAGATGTGTAACAATCACAGTTGATATAAAGTAAACAGAACAAGCTGGCAGGACAGACATCTTTGAAATTTTTTATTGCAGAAGGTCAAAGTTGATTGGAAGAAACATCCCTAGATCTTAAAACCAAACCTATAATTACTGCATTCATCAATAGGATGATATCAAGTAATTTTTAGGTACAAATTGTTGGAAGCCTCAACATGTTGCACATATTGTGCCTGAAAATCTGAAGAACAATTAAGATTTAAATATCATTCATGATTGGAGGTCTAGATTGTAGGAAAATTAATACAAAATTCTCAAACCTGTGAGAAACAAGATAGAGAAAACACATGTCAAAGAAAAAAATAATAATCACACGCACAAGACAGTATTTACATGGTTCGGCAATTTGCCTACGTCCACGAAGTTGCAGGGATTTCACTATTATCAGGGAAAAATACAAAGTGCAGTAGTACAATTTTTCTCACTCTCAAAATCTACCTCCAGAAACCCTAATCACTTAAACAACGGTTTCTATATCCTGCACGCAGGATTCACTATGGACTACAAAACGGGCTAAAAAAATTTTTTCCAGAGGCTACGGCTTTGGCCTATCGGCCCAAGCCTCTGCTCTATAGACTAAACCTCAGAAAATCTTTCATTAAGAGCCTCGCAACATCATTTTAGGTCGGGTCGTCATCCGAATCAAACACAACTAAGCCCAACACAGATTTATACATGAAACACTTATCAATTGAACAACACTAACAACCAGTCCACTGAGCACCCTCTGGTTTGAAAACATGTACTGGTAACTGCTGGTGGTGACATGACAGCCTCAAGAATGACAATCTTTCATGGAACGAGCACCTGAGCTATCTTGTGACAGTTTTCCCCTCTTTGCCGTCTGGCACCACTATCTTGGCATAGGACAATTTAGAATCCTTGATAGCAAGAATGGAGTTGGACAGCCCCTTCTGGTGAGGACTGCAAGGACAACGAGATCGGTGATTTTCTGAGCCTTTTGAGCACTCTGGAGTGTGGAAGAGAAGAAAGAACCAAAATTCTGGAGAGGACTTATTTCTTGCTCTCCACCATCAATTCCCAAAGCTCATAGAGAGGTTGCTTGTTAATCTGATGATGTAAACTCAATTTAAACAGGTGCTTATGGAATACAAAAAATGTCCTTGCCATTGTGGTAGAATAGCAAATATGTTTTCATAACAGCATGCATGATGGTTGTTTGGTCATATCAACCAAGGTCGCGAACATGAATGAAAATGACATAGACAAAACAAAATACTGCAAAAAAGGGGCACATAACTTGGCAGTATCAAGCACCAAAAGTTTCCAAGAGTAGTTAGTAGAAGTGATGAAGAAATTTTTTAGTAACAAAGGATCTGTTCAAAAATGCTACTGTAATCTGAAAATAATGACAAATCGGTCGTAATGAGATGAGCTTACCTCCTTTAATTGCATGATCCATCCAGCATGGATTTGTTGTGCTCCAAGACTAGCAAGCCCACATAGTTTCCATTAGAGACAACGAACGAGATAAGAATTCCAAGCACGGACCGCATGCAGAAAAGACTCCATTAGTTGATTTCTTCATGATTACATATACCAACAGGAGATGTCTTCCACCCACATGTGATGTGTCTGTTACGTCTAGAATGTGCCATTTAGATAATTAAACAGAGAAAGGCTTGGTTTAAATGAACGAACATTCAACACTGATTATTTCTGATGATTTCAATACCATTTTTTACTGTCCATGAGAACATTTTACTACTTTTATTCCATTTCCAATTTGTAGAATAAGTAATGTCTGGTTTCCTCCTTTCAGAAAAGCAAAGGTAAAAGATAAGAATAGAAGCAGTGTAAAGCGTACCTGCATTGTACAATCAAAAGAACATCTCTCACTAAGACTGAGAAGTGATTTTCAGTCCCAAAATTGTGATAATGGTAGCTACAAGTCTGCACTAGGTTCCATCTGCCACTTGTTAAGTATGGATTAAACAGCCAGCCATATTTCTCAATCGCACTTTATAGTCTAAATTGTTAAAAGAATCAATCTGTTAGAAATGAATACTTAAGCTTAAGGGGAAAAAATGAAACTACCAGAGACATGCCATTCCCTCAATCTTCCTATGTCTTGTTGTACCACCAGGCGTTTGGACTCGAAATGAAGGTGCAGAATAATGCTGCAGGTCCTTCCAGTTGGAATGTGGGCAGAGGATTCAAATAACCAAAAATCCTCAAGATAAGAAGTTTTTTTAGTGACCTGGAAATGTATCAGAAATTTAGGAGTGTGACTGATGCAAGAGGAACAATAGGCACTGATATTGCACCAAATAAATGCCAGGCTTGTGTTTTAAACTGCTGACAAATTGTTGCTCAAAAAAAAAAACTGCTGACAAATTAAAGTGAATCCTAATCTGTATTCAGGTTCCTCTCTTGCAAATCATTTTACTTTCCTCTCCAAAAATTTAAATAAATAACATGGGGCACTATGGAATACTGACCAGCATCATTCATCCCAAAGATTCCCTTGCATAAAAGAATTAGCTGCTATTTGAAGGTATTGAAGCAGAAATAGCTTCAAATTGCCCCGATGTATACCGTAGATTAAATGGCCTGTCATATTGTGCTAAAGTCAATTGCCAATATCACATAAAGCTACTCTAGACTTTGTTAGTCATCAAAAGAAAAATGCTGGAAAAACTTACCACTGAGATTAGTAATTTACTCAAAGGTCCTTGTCTATGCACTTCAAAAGTCCAAACTTGAAATTGGTGTATGGATCTTGGATAACGAAGAAAGAGCACTCCAGCAAAAGTGAGAGCAAGGGACTCTTTGATAGAGAAAGAAGATGTTTTACAGATGCTTGAAATATAAATAGAAACTTCTTAGTTTATACAATGCAAGAGGATCAGCGGCAATTGGTAGCACAAAATCGATGCTGGGTGCATGTGTGAGGCACTTGTCTGAAAGTGACACTGCAAAAAAGAATAGGAAAGGAAATGATTATATGCATTGAAATCCCACATAGAAAATAAACTAGTTTATAAAAGTTTATGTTACCACACCATTATTCGAAGCTTCTCTTTCCTTTTCTTTTTCTTTTCTTTTCTCTTTTTTTTTTTTTTTGGCAAGAAGAAGAAGTATAGTTAGTACTAGAAAGTGAATTTCTTTACAAAGGGTAAATTTTATAGTGGATGTTCAGGAGATATTTTTTGAGAAAAGTGAATTTTGCCCTGATGCAGTCCAAACACTCTTTTTTATTTATATTGTTATTGGTTTTATGATCAAATTTTCAAGCTTCTTGCAAACAATACAAGTTAATTTAAGAAATTTGCCACATTCGTTTATATTCACGCTATCCAAATCAAACGTTCCATGAAAACCAATTTCTTTGAAAAGGAGTTTTTGATGATTTCGGGCAATGATTTTAGCTCAAAATTGAGCAAAAAGCAGATGGTATTAGTGCAAAACAAGTACTCACCTTTGCACGGAACTGCTTGTCAATTCATAGCTCGTAGCTTATGTTATAACTTCATCTTCAATCTGTATGAAAGGGATGTGTGAAATTTTAGGCCAATCTTTCCCTTTATCTCTTTGACACCGTTGTTTTAGAAGAGGGCATCGTTCGAGAATTAAAGAAGAAAGAGAAGCAGGCAAGCGCTCTTCTGTTAAGTACCGGAGGTCATCGCAAAAACAAATCTCCAAGCGTTGAAGAGAGGTGAGGTGTTGAAATCCCTTAGAGTTGAGTGACTTCAGAAGTGAAAACCAATGAAAGGTAAATTCGGTAAGGGTGGGAGGCAGCAATGCCTCGTCCGGAAAGGACTCCACTTTTTCATCTCCATTCCAAATTTTGAATTGTTTGAGGGAGTGAAGACCTTGCAAACCCCACTCCATGCGACGGGAAAAGAGTTTGTCACATAAGGTATTGTCAAGGGTAACTAAATTGGAGGGCAAACCGCCATTAGGAAATGATTCTAGTTCTGGACATGAATGCAATCCCAAAGACTCGAGAGATGGGAGAAGGGTGCACATCCCTTCAGGTAGTGACTTCAACTTTTCACATCCGGAAATATAAATATCTGTCAAATTTGGGGCGCACAATCCTCCATTAGGAAAGGACACAAAATTTGGGCAATCAAAGATACTCAAAAAAGTGAGAGAAATAAGATCCCGGTGAGATCCCTCTGATACCGAAAGAGATTCAAGACTTTCACTTTCATACACTAAAAGCAATTTGAGCTTTGGGTAGACCTCCAATGGAAAACACCAGAGTGAATCAAAACCACCTTTAATTTCCAATCCTTCAAGTGATGGATAGTAATGCCTCCTTGGCAACAGAAATGTTCCTTGAATTGAAAGTGTTTTTAATGTAGTGGGTAGACCACCTCCTGGGATAGACATCATAAGCTCTACAAAGGATTGTGGGATATGACCTTCTCCAACTTCAAGCTGTAATAGCCTAGGTGGTAATTCCTTCAATAGTAACTCATCACAATTACGTAACTGCAATTTACTGAGATTCGGAGATGTAGGAACCGAAGCAACAAGCTGCGGACAATCTTCAAGTTGAAGTGCTATTAAAGCAGGAAGGTGGTTGGGCAGACCTCTGCTTAGTTTAGGACATTTAATTATGCAAAGCTCTTGGAGATTATAGAAAACACCACCTTCATCTTCATCTTTGCCTTCAAATAAGAACCATTCCTGCCACTCTGGCATGTCCTTGAAACTTAATATTTCAAGGGATCTAAATGGCTTAACTGCAGAAGAACCACTCCCGTAGAACTCACGATCCACATGTGATACCACATGAAAACCTTCAACAAAGAGTTTCTTGAGGTTAGGCAGATCCCCAAGTGGAGGCAAGGAGTAGCAATACTTACAATTGGCAAGCCGTATGTACACCATATTAGAGAATGAACAATCTTGTAACCATTTTGGAAATCTTGTACCCCCATAATTTTCAATGGTGAGAGATTCAAGTTTTGAATGAGGACACAAATGTTCAAGCACATTCATTTCATTTTCTGAACTGTCCTTGTCATGACCCCATTCAAGCACCAACTCATATAGGTGTTGCTTATCCTTCAAATTAACCTCCATTGCATCTCTAGCATGTTGAACATTTTGCAAATTTAATATAGACAATGCTCCAGAAAGATGTAGAAGTTCCCCCAACTCTTTAATATTAGACCTATTATGTTTGCTCACAACAAAAGTAGTTAAACTCCGGAGATTTCTTAATTTACCCATATGCAGTGGCATCTCTTCCAATTTTGTTTTAACTATATCTAGGTGCCGCAAGTTGACTAATCTCCACATCTTGGAAGGCAGCTTGGTAAGGGACTCGCATCCCGACAATAGCAAGGTTTGTAAATTATACAAAGTACATAGAGAATTTGGTAATTGTTCAATTGAAGTGTAACTAAGGTTTAAAAAACGTAAATGTTTCAAATTACCAACTGATTTAGGTAATTCCTTCATGTTTCTATAGGTAGAAAATGATAGCACTCTTAAGCACTTAAATGTCAACAACAAATCATCTATCATCCTTGCTGATATGTTATTCTGCATCCACTTAGACAGTGACAAATCAAATCCAAGGAAGGTTCGCAAACCCTTGGCTTCGTGGGACACGTTAAATTTCTTAAAGGCATCAAATTCAGTTCTAACATATGAAAAATGACGAGTCTTTCTTCTGATTTCACTAGAATCATCAATCTCCAGCTTGATACAAAATTCTCCAGATATAAATTTTGCCAAATCATTGACCAAGTCATGCATCATGAAACATGATTCATTGTTACTTGATTGTTGAAAAAGTAATCTAGATACCAAATCATCAAAGTATTCTTCACCTATTTCTTCTATCCTTTTATTTCCTTTTGATTGCTGCAATAAATCTTCTGCCATCCACAATTTGACCAATTTCTCCTTTTTAAATTCATAATCCTTTGGAAGGATCGAGCAATAAGAAAAGCAACGCTTCAAATGTGGTGGGAGATAGTGGTAGCTCAATCTGAGAGCTGGAATGATACTAACATTTCCTTTTGGTAAATCCCATATATCACTCTTCAAAATCTTTGTCCACTCTCTTGGATCTTCTTCAAAACGCAGCAATCCCCCAAGTGTTTTTGCAGCTAAAGGCAAGCCTCCACACTTTTGGACAATTTGCTTACCGATTTCCCTTAGTAATGGAAATTCACTAGAGCTTCCATTTCTAAATGCATGCTTTTCAAATAACAACCAGCATTCTTCATTTGACAATTGATTTAGAAGATAAGCTGGAACTGTGCATACATTTGATGCAATTTTTTCAATTCGTGTCGAAACAATGATCTTAATTTCTTGTGCCCCACATTTAAAAACTTTTAGGTAACTCAATCCAATCATCATAATTTTCATTCCAAACATCATCTAAAACCAGGAAAATTTTCTTGTCTATGAATGTCTCTCTAATTTTAATTTGCAGCAAATTCATGTTTTGAATATCACACATAGACAAAGTGGCATCCTCCAAAATAGTTTTTAATATCCTAAAACAATCAAAGTTTTCTGAAACGCAAACCCAAGCTTTGTGATCAAAACTATCAGTTACTCTTTTGTCATTGTATATAAGTCGAGCAAGAGTTGTTTTACCAACCCCACCCAGACCTACTATGGGAACAACACATATACCATTATCACTTGCATCACTTGATTGAAATTTCATAAATATAGCCTCCTTATCTTTGTCTCTGCCAAAGACACCATATTCTTCCGGACAAGAAGTTGTCAATGGTCGTGAAGGTATTCCAACCGCAGCAACTTTTTCTAAACGAAGAACATCCTTTTGTTTTGAAATAGATTTTAATCTGTCTAGAATATTTCTCAGCTCTGATTGAATGCTTTTGTCAAATGAACTAACAAAAGTAGAGATCAAGCCCCTTACCTTACTAGTGGATTCAGCTTCTAACTTGCATCTCAAAGCTTCATAGGCAATCTCATCCAGGAGGTCATCCGCAACATAAACAGCATCTTTGAGCTCATCAAGCCACTCTTTCACAGCAGGGTTTGTAATTTGCTTCTCCTCTGCATCAATGAGCACTGCATCAGCAGACATCAGCTCTATCTTCAGCTTTGCACCATTCCATCAATGTGTTTCCTTCCCTTGAGAAAGTCTAGGACCTCACGAGACGCCACTCTGTCAAACGCCACCTGAAGGAATGCAGAGAGAACCGCTCCACCCACCAAAGCTTCAGCCATAGTGATGAAAAGGAAGAAGTAAAGAGAAGTGATAAGATGATAAGATTCAGTGAGAGTCAATTTGTAAAAAGGGTGTGCACTTCTTGCAAGAAATAAAGTAGAACATAAGATGCAGGTCCTTTCTCTAAGTTTTGGTATGTCGCACATGGGGACAGTCTCTAGCCGCCTTGGTTGAGTTGGCGTGAATGATCAAAACAAAGTTGACAGATGGTACCGTGACATGACCAATATGCATGATTGGTGCACAGATTGAATAATATAATCTGAACTGAAGTAAAATCCTATATTCTAACTCCGAGAATTCTTACTTGTTTTTAAATAATAATTCCAGAGTTCCATAACCACAAATATCCCAATTGAAAATACGAAAATTTAAAAAACGTTATTAGCCAATATATTAGAGATATGGTGTTGTGCAGAATATGTAATTAATTTGTAATGGACTACTAATTAGATTTTGTTCTTTGCAACTTATGCAAGTTAATATATTATAATTAACCATCTTTGACAAATTATTTATGCTAAAAGAATTTTTCATTTTAGCTGAAATTTACAAAACAAACTAAGTGTATTTAAGCATAATTAAATTTGTAAAAAAATCCATAATCATATCTAAGGTAACAATATTTTTTTTCACCAGATAAATTTTAAAACCCAATATTCTGTTTTGCAATCACAACTCCTCATAACCTTTTTTAATAAATGCTTATTTTAAATTCAAAACACAGTTTTCTAACAGCTTATACAAATGCACCATTAATCAAACATATATTACTTGATACATTTATTTCTTTTTTTCCATGTACATATTTTTTTTTTCTTGTGTATGTGTATATACATCACCGGTTAAAGATTCCACGTACGTTGTATTTGGGCCTAAGAAGAGTGCACCACTAGAACCCAAGCCTTAAGGGGCTAAGGTCCAAGAAGTGTACCACTAAAACAGTGCCCTTCCCCCAAGGCTCTGCTTTCACACAAGCATAACTACTTCAATAACGAGAGAAATCATGCACGCAATAGAAGTATACCTAAAGTCTTTTCTTTTTTTTTATTCTTTATTTTGGGAAATAACTATTCACTTTAGATATATATATCATCAAGATTGTTTGGGGAGTGTGAACAAAATTAATTATGAGATTATTGATGAAAATCACAGTAAATGACATTATTGTCTACTTTACTAAATCTTTTCTAACACATGTTAACTGACGACATTGTCTCCCAACATTATGCTGGCTTGCAAATTACCCCTTGATATGATGTTTTTGACATCTTTGTTGAGTGTGCTTAAGAAAATTCAAGCACAAGTGTACGTATGATTGAGGAAATATATAAGAGAACTAGGAGCACTTTTTCTTCTCTCACTCTCTTTTTTTTCTTTTTCTTTTTCTTTTTCAATTTAAATTTAATCAAAATGTCTTTTTTTTTTTTTTAATTATGACAAATTCCAACCAACTCAATGCTCATTTGAAGGTTCTGAAAATTAAACTTCAATTCATTGTCAAGTTTTCAGCTTGGAATGTTTGGAATGAAGGAAAGAAAAATAATGAATATTATATTTATTCTCTTTTTAACACATACACGGAAAGAAATTGAAATATGGATAGAAGTATGAATAGATCGGATTAGAGGTTTTTTTTTTTTTTTAATCTAATTCGATACATTAGGTTGAGAAATTCTCAACCCAACCCATCATGTGTATAGGAGGTTGGGTTTTTGCGTTGGACTTAAATAGTTCATAACTTGGAAAAAAATTAAGTTTTTATCAACTATTTAAGACATTTTTTGATCAATTATTAGAATTCACATAATATGCCTAAATCATATTCTAAATTTTCAAACTTACCAAAAACACTTTTCTCAAAATACAAATTAAATCAAACAAGAATAAAAATAAATATTATAAAATAAACTTATATATCAAGTTGGGTTGGGTTAGATTGGTTAAACAATACATCTACCCAAACTTGACCCAACCCAAAGCTAATAAAAAGTATCAACCCGACCCAACTCTCAAAAAACCAACCCAAAGCATCAAATTGTGTTGATTTAAGTCAGTTTTTTGGGTTAGTGAGTTGGCTGCACATCTCTAAATATGATTTAATTTATCTAATTTGTTTGGGAATTGGGGGTTTATAAAAGAATGAATTAAAGCAAAATAAATAAATAATTATGTATATTTATTAGCATTTCTTTTCTTAAATCTATATAAATTTATGTTTTTTATCTAACAATTTCATTCATTCCTACTAAATATAAGGACTGAGCATTCCTTTATTCCTCTCACTTTTATTCCTTCCTGACTAAATGTCTAAACAACGGAATTGCTGAATGTTTATTATAAATCATTTTTATTCTACTATTTTATTCCTTTCCATTCTTTCATATAGGCTAAATAGTGATTGATGATAGACAACCCTAACACTACAAGCTCGAATTCTTGGAGGATTGCATAACAGCGTGGGCAAGGTGACAAAGACCAGCTCTCCAATTTTTGTAGAAGCTCTTGCATTGAGACGAGCAATACAAATTGTCTTGGAAATGAATATTTCATCAACTAGTGGTTGAACAATGTGAGATGCATTAACAGTTACATGTGCAAGCTATAATAGAAAGAAGATATTAAGCAGCTAATGGCAAAACCCTGTTTACCAAAAAAAAAATGGCAAAACCCGTATGAAGTGGAGTAGATTTATTTAATGAAAAATCAATATCAAAATACACTAAAAAAATTAAAAGGTTAATTTTCTCTTTCTGGTAATTGTATTTAAGCTTTCAAAATTAAAACTAGTGTATTGTTGATGCTATTGTTAAGATGCTTAAGTTGAAAATTATTCACATGTTATTATAATTTTTCTCTCTATAAAATTCATTTGAGTTATTGTACATTATTATTCTCATTTTCTATTGGAAAAGAACGCATTTTTTTGTTAAAGAAGATTTTCTCACTTTTCTAGTTGATTCTTGATCACGTATTATTATTATCAATGATTTTATATAAAATTAAAATCTCATGATTCTTAATCTTAATATATGATAGGATCCGGAAAGCCCTTTCATCAACTAGGATCTTGATTTTAACAAACATGTTGTCAGAAGGGAACAAAAGAAAAGGCCTCATTTTAACAAATGAAAAATATTAGTCATGAATATTTCCCTAAGATCTATATTTCCCAAAAACTCTTTCCTTCATAAAATTAGGTTGGAAACAACAACCAAAACTGTTCTTAAGAAATATCTAAAGCTTTCATGTGAAGCGTAACACAGCCATAAGGAGATTGGTTCCAGGATCAAAACTGCTACAAGATTTTCAGCTACACATGCAATACAACAATGCTGACTGTCTATTTATATGCCACAGTTTGCTACAAGATTCTCAGCCCCTTGCCCTCTCACAATGACAAAAATCATCTTCCTTTGGCAGAGTTGTTTCCCCCAATACAGCTCTTGACAACCAGGAAAACCACTATTCCTTTTTTTCCCCCCTTGATTTTGTCGCATTTCTCACTCCGCTCTTATCCAATCTGCAACTTTTCCAAGTCTCTTCCAGCACTAAAATGTGGTCTACTACGGTACAATTTAAATTTCATTTCTCAATGTCCACTGCTTATCAAACTATATTTCTGAATTATCTGAAAGATGAACATGGGAACTGTCAATAAAATAATCACCAATCATGACTATAATAATGCTTTAAACACCAGGCATGAAATGTGAATCTGAGAAGTAAAGCAATGTCATCACAAAAATGGAGCTGCCCGAAAATTGAACAAGTGATTCTTGTACAGAATTCCAGTAAGGACAGGGAGAAAAATGAAATCAAAACAAAACAAACGATAATTGAGTTCATTAGTAATGGCAGTATCCAACACTTGCGTTCATTAGTAATGGCAACATCCAACACAACAATACATATTCAGATGATTGGGATAGCCAAATGCACAGACTGTGTCTGTAATGTACTAAAATATTGCATAATGAAATGTATTCTCTCCAAACTGCATACTTCAGTTAATGAGCTAACCCAAATGCCATAAAAAACCAAACTGAGCCAACAAGGCTGAAGAACCAAAGAATAAAAACCTCCTAACTTAATACCTGGTGATAACGCGGCATCAGATTTAGATACTGTTAACCATATCAAGGCCAGCAATGAATTGTATTTAAAGAGGCAATAAGCAACCCATTTTATGGGCGTTTCTAAAGGAATGGTTTTGTAATCATGGGGGTAGAAGCTTCTTTTGAGGCAGCTAATATTCATTAGGTATTGTCATCCCATACAGAGGCCAGGATTAAATGTAGTGTTTAAAATGGGCAATAGGCAACCTATTTCTAAAGGAATGGTTTTGTAATTACAGGAATGGAAGCTTCTTTCAAGGAAGCTAATAATCATTATTTGTCTAGTTTTTTCCTCATATTACTATTCTATATGATCTTATCAAGATCCATATCTAATACCTATAATGAAATAACTACCATGCGAGCACAAAGTATGTTGCCCATGCACTCAGTAATATATTTGTTGCCTTGTGCTGTGCATACAATACAAGCATGTTATATATATATATATATATATATATATATATATTTTTTTTTTTTTTTTTTTTTGATAAGTGTATACATATATATATATATATATATATGAAAGTGATTTGCAAAAGGCCAGAACCACAAAGAACACAACTAGTGCCAAGGGGCAATTTGTTAGTGATCAATGCCAACAAAAAGTCTGCAGTTCTAGATTCCTTATCTTATGGGCTGGGTAAAATGGTTCTGGGAAAATTACATTTTAATCTCTATAGTTGAAGGGTGTCATAAATTATATCCTATAGCTTTAAAAAGTAATAAATTAAACCACGCCAATTTTCTAACTTATAAAAAAATAAAAAGTAACAAATTAAACTTTAACCCCATTTAAGTCTCATGACATTGTGCTTGGGATTTAATATTTGACTGAGAGTTTAAATTGTTACCTTTTGAAATCTCATTGTTTAATTTTAACTCTGAAACAATAGGATTTTTTTTTTTTTTTTTTTGAAATGGGCTTTTATTTGTTACACCCTAATTATAGGATTTTAAATGTAAACTTCCCAAAGGTTTGTGAGGGGAGGGGAGGAGGACTCTACCTACAACCCCCAGAAGCCATCCATGAGAAGGGTGTACCTTACAAAGGTAGGAACAACCTCAATGCTATATGAATGTAGCGGGATTTGAACCCAAGCATTGAGCAAGTAGCTCAGTTTCAGGCTTATTCCATAAAAACAGAGGATCTCTGCTTTACCACGAAGACAAGGAAATCGCCAGAAACAACATCCATCTCAAACCAGAACAGATGGAACTGTCCAATTTATTCAATATCATGTTCCGATGTTCAACAACCTACAGTGTTTTTTGTCAATTTGATGTAAAGTCAGCACTCAGCATAGCCTCTTTCAAAATAGGCCCTCAGGGCATATCTCTTACTTGTAAGCAGCAGCTTTGTAAGCTTAATAATGCAACAGAGATTTGAAGACGGTTTTATATATATAAAAGCAACTATTTTATTGCCTCCAGTAAGCTCAGTATAGAATACAATAAGGTACCATTCCATGATGGTTACACCACATATGCTCTTTTAACTTATACCAGCCACTTGATACAATTGCTATATGTGTAAGTGCTAAATGGAACATATTTACATACATCTTTTCTTGCACTGACATTTTCAATTTCAAAAGTTAAGCTTTAGCTTCATCAATGAAATGTGTTAAACATACAATTACACACTAGAATATAGGCAAAACCATTAACAAATGTAGAATATAAAATTTAAACTTACCCAATAAATGTCCAAAAAGCTAAACTCAACTTGCTGTAGGAGGTCTTCGTTGCACCACCAAATCATCAGCAGAGTAATAATCAGCAATCAGCCGATACACATATGATGGATTGTGCCCCCCTCTGTGAAGGAAGTAAAGAGTAATTTACTTGTAACAGTTACAGGATAAAAGAATTTGAAATATCAAGATCGGTACAAAAGTATTCAAAATTCTCAAAACCATACAATAAGCATACAAAAGTGAGCTAAAAGTTTGCATCCAGACAAGAACAAGGACAGGATAGCAAACATTCCATAATGGGGCACAGAAAAGGTTTTTTAAATGAGCTCCAGAATATATAATTTTGGAACCCAGGTAAATCTTTTCTTTCTTGAAATTTACAAAAGATTTTGTTGAACTTACGTGTCAGTAATAAAAAGACTAACGAGCTTTGGTGGCACATAATCAAATGTTGGATTGACCACATGAAGAAGAGGGGAAGCAGTGCCAATTCCAAAATCCATGCAATCTGAGAATTCTCCAAAATCCAGCAGCTCAGATGGGGATCTCAGCTCATTCAGTAAGACCTCAGGATTGTGTGGATAAAGAGGGCACAACTGTCATGTAGATGAAACAGCACTTCATGAAGGCACAACAGCAATAATTGGAACAAAAAGAATACCAATAATTTCAAAATTGCATGAAATGAGATACAAAACTTAAACATTTCCACTGGCTAGTAATCAGCATGCCAGGAATTAGAGCAAAACATGCATTTCAGTATTCACTATTCATTAACTCCATCAAAATAAATTTAAGCCAAAGTCATTGCAAATTTGTGGCCATTTCTTTCGCATTACATAATAAATTCTTAGGCCACTTAGATTTCAGTTATTACTAATTTTGTTTATTCACAACCCACAAAATCTGATCCCTGCTTTGATCCAGAAATGCAAAACAAAGTTGAACAGCTTAGAATACTCTCTATGGACATCAGAAATTCCAAAAAAAATTGGTTACTTAAACTAATAGGCAACTAAAAATGAGTTGATTAAATTTATTCAAAAAAAAGGTGTTGATTTCAGAAGAATGCATCACTGATAACTTCACTCTTTCAGGTTGATTAGCGAAGTGCATATTAACCCGAAAGAGGAAATTTGGGTTAATTTCAAATGGTCATTGTTTTGGAATCATTAAGACTCCATGCAGCAAAGAATTTTAGTCATTTTGTAGATTAAGGCTGCTATAAAGCAAATAATTTTAGTCACTTCAAAGCATAAGAACTAAGAAGAGAGAAAGAAATTTAGGAATGTACCAGAAGAGACTTGGTATACTTATCAATCATCAAAACCTCTAATATTGTACCAAATTACCTTGTGACTGCCAGCAAGTACAACAAAAGGGACAGCATGCCTTTGAGCTGCAAGTGCAACCATATTTAACCCAACAGGTGCTATAACCCCACCATTGGCCATGACAGCATGTGCTCCAACTATAACCTTTAGGAATTGCAACATTGAATTGAAGCCAAAAATCAGTCCAGGAAATGCTGTTCCAATTGAGGAAAAAAACAAATAGAAGGGAAAGAAAAAAAAAAAAAAAAAAAAAAAAAAGCTTAAGGCCATCAATTTACCATGTTCACACGGGAAATCATGGCAAAAACTGCAGAATCAGTAATTAGTGTAGTTTGTAAACCTCTCATGACCAAATCTTTTGCAAGAAGATGTCCCTGATACCTAATTTTCAAAATAAATGGCATTACAGAGAGGAAATCAAAATTACAACACCTAAAAAATAATAGGCAGTTGCACAAACCTTGGAGCACCCTCTGCTACAAACACCCGAAATGATCTCTTTTTCTCCTTTGCGGCGCAAAGAAATTCCAATACTGTTCTTGAACTTCCTAAAGTTAATATTACCTCGCTGAAAAAAAAATGCAATTAGAAGTGTTTCAGAGATAAGAAAAAAAGGTTCTAGAAAATAAAAACCACAGAAAATTATACATCACAAAAGCTGATGTGCACAAGACTATATTTTCAGATTGATGAACAACAATAAAAAGACATAACTACACGGAGTTGTACAAGTACTTTGTAAGTATTTTTGGAATAACAAGTAAAGGGCGAATATAAATAATGATAAGAAATTATCAAATGGAAAGTTAGCCCAGACAAGACAAATAATTCCCAACCTAGGTGCACTAATTGACCTACATATATTAAAACTGTGTGTGAGTGTGTGTTGTGGGGGGATAAATCTCAAGATATATTGAATATTAATCCACAAACAGCTTCTGCTCTCCCTGCATGAATCAGTCACTTAGATACAAATTATGCATCACACAAGCAACTATGTGGTCCAGTGAATGACAGCAATTCACCATTCTCATCAGAAAATCTGTTATGATGTTTAAGGGATTACAACTTTCTCATATAAGAAATCGTAAGCTGTTCTGAATCATCTTATAAAAGTCACATGCAGCACTATAGAGAGGAGACAACTCAATATAAAGGGATGATCATATCCAGAAGAGCTTTGCTCATCCTGAGAAATGTGTAATATGGCCAAATATCAGACTGTTTAAATTTTAATTGAGTGGATCAGATTGGCATGCCATGTGCCATCCAATTAAACAAAAACCTATGTTGGTTCTCATAAGGTGGACATATTGCCTGTGACATAAGTTAACACCAGGATCAAGGGTATTTTTTTAATAGTAAGAAAATTATGTATTAAGAAGAAATACTGGAGAAACCCTAGTACACAGAGCATACAAGAGCCCCACCAAAAAAATAACATCTCAAATTACAGAGATCTAAAAAATTAGTAAAAGAACAACAAACATGATTTGGATATCCCTTAGCCATCCAAATAAATATCTCAAAAAGTCTAAATTGAAGCACCGCTGAACACTAAAATGAAGTCAATTAATTTTCAACATTAGTGCTTTTACTGCAAGTTCAAATTTAAGGGAAAACATGGATTCCCTATCAAATCCACAGTTTTAGCCATGTCAGACTGCATATTATCTGGAATTCAGCTTCTAGTCTACAGCATTCCATACTCCATTTCAACAAAAAAAAATGAGATAAAATAAAATAAAAACAATTCTTTTCACAATATAAATCATAGCAATACAGGAAGATTTTGGCAAACAAACAAATCATTTCATGCATAACAACCTCAACCATAATTCTTCAAAAATAAAAAATATAGATAAAAAAAATTAAAAATATATATAAAATAATAAATAAATAAAAACACATAAACGGTAATTCTCAAAGAAATTTGATTTGAAAACTTGTCTTTGTTAACACTCCATCCCAACCACCAAGTTTTCTTATAATGCCACCTCTAAATCTTCAGCTCTTTCACCTCAATATAAATCATAGAAACTTTACAAGCCATATCCTAGGACCACAAACAAAACATATAAGCCACCACAGACTGTTGGAAATTACAATAAAATCAACTATCAAAGAAATTTGAGGATGCATACAAATTTTATAAGCACAAAAAGGTATAATTGCAGGTACTGTCAGCTCTTTTTTTTATTTTTTCTATAGATAACACATTTTCAGCTCAAAATTATATAGATCAATTCAAACAATTTTCAGACTACCCACATAATTATTTGCTTATGTATTACATGATGCCAAAAAAAAAAGTATGTTTTTTAATTAGTTTACACCTTACCTTCCACCATTTTCTTAAGGGGGAGAGAAGGTGTGGCCCAAAATTAAAAGGTTTTTCCTAGAGGCAAATCAAAGTTAATATTACTAGTTAAAAAAAGAATTACTTTTGATGAATGTGCTCTACTGCTTGCTCGGCAATCAATTCATGGCAAGTGGTAATATCTTGAATGAGTTCATTCAACGCTTCAATGACATCATGTTTCAGCTTCCGACTTCTGGAACTTTTATCAGCAGCTGCCAGGAAAAATAATTTATCAACCTCAAAAACTCATCCATTTGCAATTTATTATGCAAACAATCACATTCAATAGCAATTATATTATTTGAGATAATTAGATAGAACGATGTTTGTTTATGAACTTACCAAACTTAGATTTACAAACAGTGTATTGTTAAAAATTATATACAAAATGGACTATTTATACTATCACTAACTTACAAATAATAATTTGATCTCTAATGAACTTATTTACAGAGTTACACAACTCAATCCCAAGTCTATATAATATTAAATAAGCATATAAACATATAAGTTATATATACTCAAATTGAGCCTTATACTCAAAATATTTTTCACAAACACAATTTTATGTTTAAGCTTAAGCTTGGCTCATTTAATTGTTGAGCCTAAACTTGTGCTTAAGCTTGGCCCATTTGCTAAATAAACTAACATGAAATGAATTGTTCGTAAATAGCTTAGTTCATTTACAACCATATTCTAGATTGAGTAAACAGAAATATAATATGTGAGGATAGAAGCATTTAAAGACAGGCATAACTAAGAAAATAACAATAATAACAATACTACTACAACAACAATGATGAATACAAGTAAAATTATGGAGCTCACACTTGCTTTTTCCTTCAGAATCACCCCCAGATGAAGAAGTGTGAGGAACAGCACCCGAGTCAGGCACATCCTCAAGAAGAGTTTGCAAGGAAGGTGGACGCAAAGTGCTTCTTGCAGCTGCAGCAACAACAGCAGCTGATAGAACTGGATGATTATCCCTCTCAGCATCATCTTCGTCATCACTAACGCTTGATAAACCCAAACCAGCAATGGCAGCTGTTGCAAGAGACAGATCCTCCTCCCTAATAATGTGCAAAACGCGCCTCACAATATTACCGACGGCAAGCTCTTCAATTAAGAAAACAACAAATACAAGTCTTACTTTTCCATATAAGTAAACCTAAAAATTGCAGGTCATCCTTCATGATAACCATCATAGTAATGTGATTAGAAAATATCCATCATGAATATTGAAGAATCATGCAAAGATATTCGGCCCATATAAAGTATAAACATGCCTTTTATATAACATGCTGTAGTTCATAATCTGAGAAAAAGGGAAAAAAAAATATACAAAATTACAAATAAATTCAGAGGAATATATAACTTTTTTCTGGAGAGAGAGAGTAGATAGACAGATAGAGGCCATAGTTCCCTTGTATCAGGCGCAGCAAAAGGTTGTGTAACATTCTTGCACATACAACAGCAATCAATAAAATACTTTTTTGTGATTCATCATTAGAGAAAATGTATAACATAAGAGCTCACTTTATCCATCCTGTAAATTTGATGTTGTACTTGACAACATAATAGCCTAACAGATGCCAAGAAAATAAAAGAACAGAGAAAATACCTTCTGTGCACATGCATTGAGAATCAATGTAGAGATCATTGATATTTTCCAAGAACAACAGTGTCTATTTATTTTTATACAGAAAACAATCCTCTGGGTCGTATCCAAAAAGATTCAACTTGAGATCTCAGACAACATGTTTCTAAGAGCAACACCATATGAACCCTTTGTTTCAAATAAACAAAAATAAAAAAAGAAGGAAGGGATTGATACGAGAGCGACAGCTTCAAGGGCTCAGAACTCCAAATAATTACTTCAAGGGCAATAAGCCTCCAAATAAGAACTCTAGAATATCACTCTATGGTGAAAAAGCCATATGATCTATCTTTACATAGGGCTCAAAACCTAGTTTACACAAAAACCCTAAACCAATAAGGAAATCAAAATAAAAATAAGGCTCCTAGCATATTCTAGACTGTTGGCCCAAACTAAATAATAAAATTACAACTATAAAATAAACAATGATAAAGAATATAGTGGCAGCAGTAATTACAGAATCATATGTTCCTCCCATCACAACAAAAAATGAAGGACTTGTACCTTTTCATAACTCATGCATATACAAATCAATAGGCAGCTAGCATGCGAATTACTAACAAAGCTTCACAATCTAATTTAAAGAAGGGCAAGACTTATGTACTGTACTTAGGTGGTGTTCTTTAGGTTCTCCTATTAAAATTCTACCATGTAGATTTTTTCGCATGAGATGAAAGTGTATTTTTTAGTTAAGTAGCCACATGGCAGAATCTTAAAAGGGGAACCTAAGGTATTGTATCTAAATTTTGTCCTTCAAAGAAATACTCATCCTCTTGAGAAACATGGTTCATTAAATTTTCACAAAGATGCTTGATTGAGGGTAAACTAAGAAAAATTAAGCTTTGACTGATTTCAAAAGAAATCCATGATTACAAATACAATTACTAAAATTTAGCTATCACATACATGTTTACAACTACAAAACAAACACATGAAAAAAAAAAATAAATAAATAAAAAACCATGACAATTCAATAGTTGGAGGATGGGAGTTGAATCTTGGACATCTCCATTGGAAACACTAGGAGAAGCTAGTTGACCTATACAAGGTTCTTGGCTAAGAAGAAAATCAATATATTACTTCCATAAAAAAAAAAAAATCATAATTTGCCTTTTTGAAGCACCCACTACAAGTCCTCACATCCATGCAACTCCCCACCCCCAAATAAATAAATAAAAAGGAACCTCACTTGTAATGCTTGAGATAGAAACTTTTTTACAAATACTAAGCCCATACACTGCTATAAAATCGTCTAGTAGACCACTGGGAGTTCAAATTACCAATTCCTTTTAGTGTTGCTTCAGTCATGAAACTTAAGAACTACAGGCCTACGATAAGAATAAGAAAATAAAATTCTAATAAAACTTTAATTATATATAGATATTCACCCAACATGATGCTTTGGCTTCTCTTTTGGCTTATTTACTTATTTACATTTTTCTAAAGCCTCAATTTTTCTAGGTATAACCATACTTTTGCCAAGTTTTTTTTTTTTAAAGCAAAATAAGCCACAAAACTACCCTAATGCCAAACCAAGCTTGAAACAATCCCCTCAAGAACACATACTACTGAAAATTTTCTAGTCATGATTAGAAATTTAATTCATACACATACCAACAGGATTTGCAGCAATCAGCTGCTCCCCAACTGCCCTAACAGCATCAATCAAAGCTCCAGCCTGGTTTGTGTAGGGCACTCGCGTCTGTGAAATTACCGACCGAAGCAATTCAGCCGTCTGCCTTGATGTGGCCTGCGAGCCCTCGATTTTACTGCCACTCACAATATATCAAAGCACAAACACACAAACATATACTCTTAATCACAGCCTTCATATACCATATGTGCAGCTATACAAAACAGTGCTGAAAAATGTTACCGTTTTCTAAGCTTGTTAATGAAATCATTCACAAGGACCTGCACATCCGGCATGATTGTCACGAAATTTCACCTAAAAAAACATTGCACACATCTAATCAGTCAAAATCTTAATTTTAAGAAACTAAATTTCACAGATTTCTCAGCTTTTTAAACAAATACATAGCAGAACTTTCCTTTCGAGTTTCCTTAGTTTTTCTAAGCACCCAAATAGAGACTACAAATTTGCCACTACCAAATTATCCAACAAAATAAAAATCACGCACATCCAGCATGATTGTCACCAAATTTCACCCAAAAACTGTTGTGCACATAAAACAATCACAGTCAAAATTTAATTTTAAAGAAACTCAAATTTCACAAATTCCTCAGCTTTTTAAACTAATACATAGAAAAACAAAGCATATATAACACAAAAAGATCAAAATTTTCATTTCCTTTCAAATTGCCTCAGCTTTCTAAGCAACCAAACAAAGACTAAAAATTTGCCACTACCAAATTATCCAATAACATAAAATTTATGCACGTCCGGCATGATTGTCATCAAATTTCACACAAAAACCATTGCATACATATAACAATCACAGTCAAAAATTCAATTTTAAAGAAACTCAAATTTCACAAATTCCTCAGCTTTTTAAACTAATACATAGCAGAACAAAGCATATAACATGAAAATATCAAAACTTTCATTTCCTTTCGAGTTTCGACAGTTTTCTAAGCAACCAAACAGAGACTACAAATTTGCCACTACCAAATTATCCATCAACATAAAAATCATGCACATCCGGCATGATTGTCACCAAATTTGACCCAAAAACCGTTGAGCACATATAACAATAACAGTCGAAATTTTAATTTTAAAGAAACTCAAATTTCACAAATTCCTCAGCTTTTTAAACTAATACATAGCAGAACAAAGCAAAATTTCACAAATTCCTCAGCTTTTTAGACTAATACATAGAAAAACAAAGCATATATAACACGAAAAGATCAAAATTTTCATTTCCTTTTGAATTCCCTCAGCTTTCTAAGCAACCAGACAGAGACTAAAAATTTACCACTACCAAATTATCCAACAACATGAAATTTATGCACGTCCGGCATGATTGTCATCAAATTTCACCCAAAAACCATTGCGTACATATAACAATCACAGTCTCCAGCTGATTTCTTTGGTAGTTCAAGGGGTTTAAGACAAGGAGATCCACTATCTCCTATGCTATTTTTGATCATGATGGAGGTGTTTAGTAGGATGTTGAGAAGAGTGGAGGGAGCTGGCTTGATCCGTGATTTTAATCTTGAGGGTAGGAGGGATGGAGGGGAACGTGTTTCACATCTACTATTTGCAGACAATACTATCCTTTTTTGTGATGCAGATGTGGAGCAAATTCTTCATATTCGGTTGTTGTTACTCAGTTTTCTGACAGTAATAGATTTGAAGATCAATGTGCATAAGAGTGAAATAGTTCCAATAGGGGAGGTTGTTGATGTGCATGCTCTTGTTGATATTTTGGGCATATGTCGTATCTTGGCATGCCATTGGGGGCTTCACATAATTCCCCTTCAATTTGGAATCCAATTTTGGAAAAAATTGAGCAGAAATTAGCTGGGTGGAATAAGTTGTACTTGTCTAAAGAGGGTCGATTGATGTTACTTAAAAGTACGCTATCTAGTCTTCCAACTTACTTTCTATCGTTATTCACAATTCTTACTCATGTGGCTAATAAAATTGAAAAGTTGCAAAGGGATTTCCTATGGGGTGATAGCAAGATTCATTTGGTAGGATGGAATAAAGTTTGTGTGCCTATAGCCAAATGTGGCTTGGGGATAAGGAAACTCACCACCTTTAATAAGGCCTTATTGGGAAAATGGTTGTGGCGGTTTGGGAAGGAAGAGGTTCGGTTATGGAGGAGGGTGGTAGCTTCAAAATATGAGGAAGAATGGGGGGATGGACCTCAAAGCCGGGTAAGGGAGTTCATGGGTGTGGTTTGTGGAGAAGTATTTGCATGGGATGGGAGGATTTCAGCAAAAATTGTCAGTTTGTTGTTGGGTTGGGAAATAGAGTGAGGTTTTGGCAGGATGGGTGGTATGGGGATCAACCTTTTCAATTGGTATTTCCAAGGATGTATGGTATTGCCATTAATAAGGAGATTTCTATTGAAGCTTCTTTGCCTAGGCAGGGGGCGGAGGAGAGAAAAATTTGAGATGTTCATTTTAGTAGATTTTTTAATGATTGGAAGATGGATGAAAGATTGCAGTTTCTTCGTATATTAGGTGCCAATACCCTTCCTATGGATGTTGGAGACTGGATGAGATGGAAATTGAAGCCTAATGGGGCTTTTGACATCCGGTCGTATTATAACAAATTAAGGGATTCTCCCTCAACTGTCTTTCCTTGGAAAGCTATTTAGAGAGTAAAGGCCCCTAGGCGAGTTTCTTTTTTTGTTTGGTGTGTAACTTGGAATAAGATCCTAACGGAAGATAATTTGAGATTGAGGAAATTGGATTTTGTGGATTGATGCATTATGTGCCATCATTGTGGAGAGATGGTAGACCACTTACTTCTTCATTGTGAGATGACTTATCGGTTATGGAGCTTTGTTTTTATAACTTTTGGCTTGTCTTGGGTTATTCCTAGATCAATCGCAGACTTGCTTTTTGGATGGTGGAATTGGCTGGAGAAGCATTCGTCTCAGATCTGGAACTTAGTCCCGTTGTGCATCCTATGGTGTATTTGGAAGGGACGGAATCGGAGGACTTTTAAGGATTTGGAAAGCACCAGTGATCAGTTGCTTGCTTCTTTTAGTGAAACTCTTTTTTATTGGTCTTGGACGTGAGGACTCACGTCTCGTGAGTCCTTCCCTTCTTTTCTTTGCTCCCTTTTTCTTTTGTAATTTTTCTGTTGCTTGGTTTTCTCTTTTGTTTCTCTCTATTTTCTTCTTCTTGTATTATCTGGTTTTGCTCTATGTTCTTCATGCAAAGAGTTGTCTTTCGAATATATATCATCTTTACTTATAAAAAAAAAATATCAATTTTAAAGAAACTCAAATTTCACAAATTCCTCAGCTTTTTAAATTGATACATAGCAGAACAAAGAACATAACATAAAAATATCAAAATTTTCGTTTTCTTTCGAATTCCCTCAGCTTCCTAAGCAACCAAACAGAGACTAAAAATTTGCCACTACCAAATTATCCAAAAACTTAAAAATCATGCACGCCCAGCATGATGCTCACCAAATTTAACCTAAAACACATCGCACATATAATCACAGTCAAAATTCAATCTAAAGAAACAAAAATTTCACAGATTCCTCAGCTTTTTAAACTAATAAATAGCAGAACAAAGCACATAACATAAAAATATCAAAATTCCTCTCAAATTTCATCAGCTTTCGAAGCAACCAAACAGAGTCAAAAATATTGCACTAATACCATTTCTCCAGCACTCCACTGGCTACTCGGAAAATGCAAGGAAAAAAAAAAAAAAAAAATTTCAGGAGTGAAATTTTAATTATGAAGATACTAAAATTTCATAGATTCCTCAGCTTTTTAAACTAATACATAGCAGAACAAAGCACGTAGAATAAAAATATCAAAACTTTCACTTCCTTTCGAATTTCCTCAGTTTTCTAAGCAACCAAACAGAGACTAAAAATATGCCACTACCAAATTATCCAACAACATAAAAAGCATGCACGTCTGCCATAATTCTCACCAAATTTTCACCCGAAAAACGTTGCACACATATAATCTCAGTCAAAACTAGTTTCAAGAAACTTAAATTTCACAGATTCCTCATTCTTTTAACTAATACATAGCAGAACAATACATATAACATAAAAAATAAAAAAGATCAAAACTTTCATTTCCTTTCGAATTTCCTCAGCTTTCTAAGCAACCAAACAGAGACTAAAAATTTGCCACTAGTTGTAATACCATTTCTCCACCACTCCACTGTTTGGCTACTCAGAAAAATGCAAGAAAAACAAAAACAAAAAACTTTCACTCCTGAATACGTGAAACAGGTAGACAAAAATTGGAGTCTAATACAAATAAATAAATAAATTCTAATTATTAAGCTTATTTAAGCTCATTGAATTTTCATGAAACAAAAAAATAATAACAAGGAATATGAGGCAATTAACAATAAGAGCAAAATTCGTTGAGTTTTCTATATTGTTTCCATCATTTTTTTTCTGAGTAACCAAACACAGAACAAAGAATATAAGGAGATGGAAATATGTATAAAACGATGCTATCAATCTGATAAGGGAATCGTGAAACAGTAAAAAGGAAGATTAGGTGGAATTTTACTGAGAAAGATTAAAAAAAAAAGGTTTGTGAATATTTGCTTACAGCTGAGATCGAAGACGCATATGAGTGCAAAGTGCGAGAGGGGTTTTTGCGTTTTGGTGATATGAGAGAGAGAGAGAGAGAGAGTTTGGGTTTTCACTTTCAGAGCTTCGATGCTCACAGCTCACCTGTGTGTTAGAATACGCAACCTCTTTTGAGTTTGGGTTTTTGGGTTGGGTTCTTGACCCGGATCCGAACTTGGGTCTGTTTTTTATTTTAAAAATTGTAAATGGCATAGTAAAAGTTCTAAGATGTTTTTACGCCTAACGGTTTCAAAATTTAGGTTTTATCTTCTGAAATTTGGAGTGTTTAGATTTTACACCTTAAAATTTTAAAACTTGATTTTATACCCTAAATTTTAGAAGTGTTTGAATTTTACATCTCGAATTCTGAAACTTTAGGATGTAAAATTCACACTCCCAAAACTTTAGATAGTAAAATTTAAATACTTCTAAAATTTAAGGAATAAAATCAAATTTCTGAAATGTAATGTTGTAAAATCTGAATATCCTCAAGTTTCAGGGACTGAAATCTTAAAATATCTAAAATTTAGGAGGTAAATTCTAAATTATAAAATGTCAAAGTATAAAATTTAAATATCCTCAAATTTCAAGAGGTAAACTCTAAATTCTGAAATTTCAAGTTGAAAAATTCAAACACCCCAAAAATTAGGGATATAATTTGAAATTTACCTTTTTAAAAATTATATAAATATAATAAAAAAAAATTTTGGAGTTTTTTATTCATGTTCTCCACCGCTGCATAATGAATACTCGGCCGAATACATTTTAATGGATTTGGTCCAAATCCGCAAATACATTTTATCGGATCGGCCCGAATCCAAATCATTTTATTCTTTATGTTATCCAAAATAAATGGATTTGGTTCCTATCCAAATCTTTATCCTGTTAAACTATCCAAATAAGGGGCCCAACACATTTTATTAGATTTGGCCCAACTTCGACTCTTTTTTTCTTTAAATTATCTGTGTTCTGATTTAAGCACTCAATAAATGCAGCAATTCAAAAGTTGGATGTAATTATTTGAAAAAAAATTTACCAATTCAAATAATTGTTATGTTTATATTATAAATTGTTTTAATGTTTTTATATAATAAAAAAAACTATATAATATTATTTTTCCCTTGGATTGAAGTCCAATATTTTTGCTAATACCTTTTTTTTATGTGTGCTAATTATTTTTTATTATTATTTGATAAGTTACATACAATCACCGATTTATGTGGAAGGCTAATAGAAACAATTTGAGATAAACCGACTAATATAGATGTTTATTTAGCAAATAAACCAAGTTTAATGCTTATATGCTAGCCTGATAGGCTTCTTTTTCTTCAACTTGAGGACTATAATCCATCTCTTTCATCACTATGGGTTTTCTGTAAGAGAGATGATGGGCCAGTTCCCTGTTGTCTTTGCCCACTTTGAAACTTCGGCCTTCCTTTTTGTCTTAATATTATTTTCATACTTATAAAAAAAAAAATGGTAAATTTTAACAATCTACCTAAGGTTTGGCAAATACAGTTTATTGGATTTGGCCCCAAAAAAAAAAATATTTGGCTCAAATTCAAGTCTTTATTATTTAAATTATTATCTATATAAGGTATTTAAATTTAAGCACTTAATAAATGCGAAATTCCCAAAAGTTGGATGTATTTATTTGAAAATAAAAATTTTTACCAGTTGAAGTGTTTATATTATAAATTTTTTTTTGAAACAATATTATAAATTATTTTAAAAAAACTATATGTAATATTTTTTTCCTTGGATTGAAGTCCACAATGTTTGTTAATAATTGTTTTTTATTATAATTGTATACAATCGCCTATTTTTGTGAAAGGTTAATAGAGTTGTAAATAAACTAAGTTTTTTTCCAAACAATTTGAGATAAAGTTAAGTATAAACATGTTTATGTTCGTTTATTAAGCAAATAAACCAAGTTTAAGTCTAGATTGAGTTCGACTATTAAACAAGTTAAATAAAAATACAATTATGTATTTATGAACTGACGCTGATCATCTATTCCAGCTTTTTTTTAACTTGAAAAGCACAATATTGAGATACCTATTTTTTAAATATCAACTTGAATCAACCATTTGTTTTCACTAGTATTCTAACTCTAAAGTGTACTTCATTTTTAACCATTTCATAGAATACTATCTTTAAATGATTTGACTCCAAGAGGTTGGTTTAGTGGTTTTTAAGGACTCGTGATATCCATGAGATCCTAATTCAAAACCTCTCCAACATCTTAGGACCACTTTAATGAGATTTTTTTTTTTTTTTGGCAATAACCTAATATGTGTGGGATGAGAACTGAGAAGACTGCATACACTCAAAGAGGTAGTCAGATGCTCGAAGTGGTCTGGCGGGGGGGGGTCAATTATGCATAGGTTTTACTAGCTAGAGGTGAGTCTAGAGAGCTCTTCTTTAGAAAGGTTCCCTGCATTGAGTTTTTATTTCAATTCGTCATTCAATGCTTGTAAATATAAGCTTTTACACATAAACTGCTTAGCTTGCCAAGGGTGAATACTCTTGGATTACTCGACAATTGGTTCTGGTGGGTGGGGTCAAGTATGCATAGAGGTTCCCTACATTAACCAAAAACCTGCGTCCATACGTATAAAAGTGATTTAAAAATTGAGCTTTTATTTCAATTAGTCAATCGTTGGTCATATTGAGGTTATTGATTAATTGGAGTATTTGATGCGTTGAAAGTATTATGGGAGAACTAATTTTAGTATCCATTACTTTTGACATTCTCTTTCACCAAATAATTTCTGATAGATATTCACAAACTGCTAAGTTAATCAATTTTGGATTCCATTTTGGACCACTGAACATTTAAAAGAATTCCTAGCAATCGTTACTTTTGACAATTTGTGAAAGTAAGATTGGGCTACATGTTGCTTGATTTATTTTACAAAAAATGCTTCTTCAGCCCCGCTGTGTGCATTTGGTTTGGCTAATTTGCTGTTAGTGGGTAAAAGTACAGTTATACCTAAACAATTAGGCTTTAGTATGTTGTGCATATATAGATAACCTAAAGAAGCTCCGGGAAAATGCTAAACCAAAATGCAGTAGATAGTCTAGAGAAACTCTTTCTTAATCAAGAATTCAGTTTGACATCATAAATTTTTTTAATAAAATTACTGGATTGAGTTTCTTCCAAAAGCTTAGTAATGATGCCAAGCAACCCTAGGTTGTGAAGTGAAGCCTATGGTTTGTGAACTGTTCACCCTCTTTCCCCTATTGTTTTCAGAATTCCTAAATCTGACAGTGTACAGAGTGTCATGTCATTTAAAATTGCGATACTGGATACACCTTTAGATTTGTAATATTTAATTTGAATCATAAACTGGATCATTTCAAATGGAGAGGATCCTGATACATTGCTTCTTAATTGTGTTCCTACCAGTACCAGTGCTGCATCACTTTTATTTTTATGTCAATTAAGATAGGTAAAATTTTCAATTCAGGTGACAAAAGGGACTTGGGAAGAAGTGGTGATGGAGAGAAATTCTACTGCTCATGCAATGGAATGGAGTATTAAGCTGGAGAAGGCCCTCCACTCCAAAAAACTTGGTTAGACCTCACTCTATTTTTTTTTTTTACAGAGAATTCTCGTCTCATAACATCTTTTTTTGTATCAATGCTGATTTGGACTCTTCAAACTTGTGCATATGTCCAATTAAGAAAAAAGTGTACCCAAATTGATTTATTTTGCTATAACTTTTCAGTTTGTTTGTCATAATTCAGGTCAACCTGTTGAAGCTATATTACAGATTGGGCCACAGCTCGAGCATTGGAGTAGAGAACCTGAACCGAGTGTGGCAGTAATGACATGTTTGGCTTAGTGCCAGGGGAGGATAGGCTTTTTGCGAACACCATCCTATTAAGGGTTGCTGATGCTTTTAGGTTAAGGTGATAAACGCACCAAACTTACTATTGTTCAGAGTTTCTTATCAAAGTACAGGCATCATGGCAAGAAGAATAAAAGTAAAGGAAGCAAAGGGATTTTGTCTAAGGCCAGGGTGCACAACAACCTAGAATTGTTGACAAGAGTAAAGGATGTTTTTGATATTGGGGATAGGGGTGTGCAGCGAACCCGCCATCCCACCAAAACCGACTTGACCCAACCCAGCAGGCTGGGTTGGGTCGGTTTTTAGGGCTTGGTGGGTTGGGTTGAGTTACAAAATTTTTTTTTATAGCGGGTCAAGTTGGATTTGGATCATAAAATTCTAAACCCGCCAAGCCCAACCCAACCCAACCCACCCATATATTGAATATATATATATATATAATATATTATATAATTAATAAATTTTAAAAAAATTAGCTCTACCTATCCTATATAATAGCCTATTGGTTCACACAAACCCTAGTAAATTACTATTATTGTTTAGTCATTATTAGTATTGTTTTCCTTTAATGAGTTACATTTTTACTAATCTTTGAATTTTTTTAATATATTTATATTTATATTTTTTCCTACTCAATTTATTAATAATAATAATTAAAAATTTGTCCAATCCATGGGTTCAACTCGACCCAATCCAACCCATGTGGGTTGGATTGGACTTATGGGCTGGGTTGAGTTTTTTTTGACCCACTATGGTGGGTTGGGTCAAAAAATCCCCTTAACCTGACCCAATCTGACCCATGCACACCCCTAACTGGGGAAGTTGAGTCAAGAGCATTGGCTTTAGCTCTCTTATGCTGTTGGGCGGATTTTCCAAAAGACAGTGCACAGTTAAGATACATGATTCTTTCCAGTCTAGTTTCTTCTTATGTTTTGGAGGTGAGATTAGTATTTTCTTTTTTTCTCGTGTTAAAATTGTGATTTCATCATCAGTATTGTTTGTGCAACTTAATTTTGTTTTGTCGCCACCATCATCATCATTGTTAAGGTCTACAACTTTACATTCTTTGTTGAGAAAATCATAATATTTCAAATTCATTCACAAGAGAGTTAATGCACCTGAAGGCCATTATTGACTTATTTTCAGTGAATTCAGGTAGGCAGAATTAACCAGCTTCTTCTATATATATATATGATAAAAGCGCCATTTATTGAGTAGAAATGGAGGAAAGGAGGGTTTTGTTGGCTGGCTTAACGGTTAGATTGACTATATTGGTCACATTTTTGGTTGGCTTAATAGTTAGGGAAAATTATTAGGTACTCTCAGAATATCATAAATGTTTCTTCTTACATGAATGGTAAGTCCTATTATAAATTTAAGGGAAATGCTAACGAATGCCCTTAGAGCATTGGTTAACAATTTATTTAAAGAAAGTTTTTATGGGAAAATGAAATAAATCAATTAATGTTTTGACAACTTTTTTCATTTCCCATAAAAGTGATGGTAAAACTTTTCTAAAATGGATTATTAACTAATGCCTTAAGGGCATTCGTTAACATGACTCTAAATTTAATTAGTGGGATCCACCATTTATGTGAGAAGAGAGAATACGCATTTATGAAATTTCGAGAGGACATAATAATTTGCTAATAGTTAGATTGACTATCTTATTTTTAAACATTATTTCACGTTACTTTATCTCTTTCTTAAAAAAATAATAATAAATACACACAGTTATATATATATATATATATATATATATTACTTTTAAAAATTATAACACGGTATCTTACTTTTTTCTTAAAAAAAAAAAAAAATACACACGATTATCTATATATCACTTTTAAACATTATAACACTTAATAAAAAAATAAAAAAAATAAAAAAGAACATTATTGCACTTGCAAAGTGTGTGTCATGAGTCTAGTTATTTAAATAAGGTATTCAGATTTAAGCAGTTAATAAAGAGAAGTGTTGTGTCCATAACTTTTTTATCATATTTTTACAACAAATTCTAGGTGACAAGTTGTTATAAGTTTTTTGTTTTAATTTACCACTGAAGTTGCTTTCTTGCCTACCAATAATAGGCCATAACAAGCTTCCACCTAAAATTTGTTATGAAATGTTATAAAAATGTTGTGAATGTACCATTTCTCCTTAATAAATGTGACAATCCTAAAAGTTGGATGTATTTATTTGAAAATAAAAATCTTTACCAATTGGAGTAATTGATGTGTTTATGTTGTAAATTATTTATAATAAAAAAACTATATGTAATATTTATTTTTTCCCTTGGATTTAAGTCCGCAATGTTTGCTAATCCTTAACGGGTGCTAATAATTGTTTTTATTATAATTGATAAATTACATACAATCACCTATATGTAGAAGGTTAATAGAGTTGTAAATAAACTAAGTTGTTGTTGAACAATTTGAGATAAACTTACTAATATAGTTGTTTATATTCATTTGTTTAGCAAATAACCAAATTTTAAGTCCAAATTGAGTTCAAGGCCAAAATTGAGAATTAACAAGTGGAATACAAACATAATTTTGTATTTAAGAACCGGCATTGACCATCTAGTCATCTATTTTTTTGTTTACTTGAAAAACACAATATTGAGGTGTCTACTTTTTTCAATATCAAATTGAACCAGCCATTTGTTTTTGTTAGTAATCTAACTCTTAAATGTTCTTCATGTTTAACCATTTTGTGGAATTCTAGCTCTAAATTATTTATAATTAAAAAAATGCAATAATTTCATTATTGTAGGGCCAATAAGAAAGTAATTTTGTTTTTTAAGAACAAAAGAAGGGGCTCATACGTGTGACCCTTCCCTTTCATATAGTGGGAGCTACCACTATTTGAACTTCTTTCCTACCTCAGTTAGATAAAAAAAAATTTGAGAGGGACTCCTATCAACAGACCACACCCCCCAGGTGGTAAAAAGGGAAAATTTTTGAAACGAGGAATCAAACATTAAAATGAAACTTTGTCACGTTAGTATTAAGGATTCGTTTGATTGGAATGGTAGAAAAATGGAAGGATAAAAAATATTTTAATTTATTTCATTTTTGTTTGGTTAAAAGTGAAAAAGTGGAAGAATGGAAAAAGTGAATTTGTATAAATTTTTGAGAGAGTTTCAATTTATGATTTTTACTTTTGATAATAGTTCTTTATTAGCAGATCAAGACATCAATCAATTTTTGGTGTAAGCATGGATTAAAAAATAAAAATCACCTAAAAAAAAATATGTCTGGTTACAAAAAAAAAAAAAAAAAACAATCACACCCACAAACTAGGAAAAAAAAAAAAAAAAAAGTGAGGAGGCAACGTGCCCAGGAAAGCGCAAAAAAGGAACTGCACGAATTTCCTGGGTACCAGAAACTAAAAAAAGAGAAAAATATGAAAATTTTAAAGTTTTAAAGTTTTGTTGTTTAATAAACGGAAATTTAAAAGTAAAAATGTCAAAATAAAAATAAACCCAAATTTTGACCTCGAAAATAAAACTTTTTTTTTTTTTTTCTCTTAAACTTTCGCGGTTTAGCGCAATCAACAGTCTAGAAAGAAAGACAAAGACGAAAACTTGATGTTGAATTTCTCTCTATCTGCTTTCGCCGCCGACCGGTAACCTCGTCCTTGCCTGTCTCTCTTTCCTGCCGGTAAGTACACTCTCTCTCCTTTCTCTATTTTTCTTCTTAGCTGCTTGTCTGTTTTTAACAACTTTTTTTTCTTTTAGTAAATAGCACATTTGTTTAGGTACAGTTTCTTTAAAACCTCACTGTTTTTTTTTTCTAGGCATAACTATGGTTTACAACTATACTTTAGTCAATTTCCATCGATTCAAGCTTTAAGCAATAACCTTACATTTGAACACACCGAAGTGATTTAAAAGATTGAGCTTTTATATGGATTTGTCACTTACAAAATATAAAGTTTAGTATCATTGTTTAAGTGTTGTGAAAATACGTGTGAATAAAAAAAATATTGTGAAAATATGTGTTGGGTTATTTAAACAACATAACCAAACAGGCTCTAAGTGTTTGCTTATGGGCATGGGCATAAACTGCTTAGCCTGTTACGGGTGGATGACTATGGATTACCCAACAACTAGTTTTGGTGATTGGGGTCAATTATGCAGAGGTTTTACTAGATAGAGATGAGTCCAAAGAACCCTTCTTTAGAAAGGTTCCCTACATTGAGTTTTGATTTTGATTTTGTCATTTGATGTTTACAAATATAAGCGTTTGCACAGACACTGCTTAGCCTGTCAGGGGTGATTACCCTTGGATTACCTGACAATTGGATTTGGCGGGTAGGGTCAATTATGCATAGAGGTTCCCTACATTAAGTAAAAAACGACATCCATATGTACGGAAGTGATTTAAGAATTGAGTTATTATATCAATTGGTCAATTGATGTTTATAATGAGGTTTTGTTGATTAATTGGAGTATTAGATGCATTGAAAGTAATATGGACGAAGGGGTTTTAGTATCTATTAATTTTGACATTCTCTTTCACCAATAAGTTCTGATAGAAATTCACTGCACTGCTCAAGTTGTTGATCTAATACATTGCTTCCTACTTTTGTTCCTACCAGTACCAGCACCAGTGCTGCATCGCTTTTAATTTTATGTCAATTAAGATAGGTAAAATTTTCAATTCAGGTGACAAAAGGGACTTGGGAAGAAGTGGTGATGGAGAGAAATTCTACTGCTCGTGCAATGGAATGGAGTATTGAGCTGGAGAAGGCCCTCCGTTCCAAAAAACCTGGTTAGATTACTTTCTATTTTCTTTTTCACAAAGAATTATCATCTCTTACATTTTTTGTATGGATGTTGATTTGGAATCTTCAAACTTGTGCATATGTCCAATTGAGAAAAAAGCGAACCCACAATGTTTTGTTTTGTTTTGCTATAACTTTTCAGTTTGTTTGTCAGTACTGAGAATTTGTCACAATTCAGGTCAACCTGTTGAAGCTATAGTACAGATTGGGCCAAGGCTCGAGCATTGGAGTAGAGAGCCTGAACCAAGTATGGCTGTATATGACATGTTTGGCTTAGTGCCAGGAGAGGATAGGCTTTTTGCGAACACCATCCTATTAAGGCTTGCTGATGCTTTTAGGTTAGGTGATAAACACACCAAACTTGCTATTGTTAAGATTTTCTTATCAAAGTACAGGCATCATGACAAGAAGAACAAAAGTAAAAGAAACAAAGGGATTTTTTCTAAGGCCAGGGTGCACAACCACCTAGAATTGTTGACAAGAGTAAAGGATGTTTTTGATACTGGGGAAGTTGAGTCAAGAGCATTGGCTCTAGCTCTCTTCGGTTGTTGGGCAGATTTTGCAAAAGACAGTGCTCAGATAAGATATGTGATTCTTTCCAGTCTAGTTTCTTCTTATGTTTTGGAGGTGAGATTAGTATTTTTCTTGTGTTAAAATTTGTGATTTCATCATCAGTATTGTTTCTGCAACTTAATTTTGTTTTGTCGGCACCATCATCATCATTTTTAAGGTCTACAACTTTACATTCTTTGTTGAGCAAATCATAATATTTCAAGTTCATTCACAAGAGAGTTAATGCACCTGAAGGCCAATATTGACTTATAATTTCAGTGAATTCAGGCAGATAGAATTAACCAACTTCTTCTATATATGATAAAAGTGCTTTTTGTTGAGTAGAAATTGAGGAGATGAGGGTTTTGTTAGTTGGGTTGATCATATTGTTCACATAGCTGGTCCCCTGGAAAATATTGCAACACGTGTATAAACTCTGAGGCAATAAGAAGTTTCTAGAAATTTATGTGGACAACTTCATCATGGGACATTTATCAAACATTATATGAAATCTTTGACACATATACCATTCTATTTTGAAGACTAAATTTGCAGATTGACACTGATGGTGGACTTATTTAGTCCCTGGATTTCTGGCTTCACGTTTTCAGGGGCACATTATCCCCTTGCCCACCACCCCCTTCTTCTTGGAAACTCTTTTCACAATGTAACTGGTTCTATAGTTTAATTCATTATCTACAAAAATTTGTCTGGAAATGATCTGAAAACATTTTGTTTGGTTTCTACAGGTAAAGGCGTCATTATTTGCTGCTGGTTGCTTTTCTGAGTTATCAGATGACTTTGCTTGTACTGTATTGGAGATGCTGGTTAATATGTTGACTTCATCTGGAACATCACCTGCTGTAAGGTTAGCTGGCGCACGAGTTCTTGCGAAAATTGGGTGCTCATATTCAGTTACAAATAGAGCTTACAAGGTTCTGGATCTCTTCTGTTTTTGTTTCAGTTTCAAATACACATGGAAATCACTTGCTAAAAAAGAAAAATAGACACATGGAAATCTGCATAAAGGGGATAGATTTAGTTTCTCTGTGGGATGCCATGCTACTCTTTTTTTTTTCCTCTTTTCTTTTGCAACAAAAGAAATAGGGGGTGATAAAGGGCCATTTTGTGGATTAAGCCAAGTAACATATGATATGATCATATTACATGCGATGGGATGGTATGTTGGGTCTTGACAAATTTATATTTAGTTGCGCTTCAAGCCTTCAACACCAAATTTAGGAAATTATTCACAACCACATGGAATGTGTGTACTTTGTGTGCCTTTTGCATCATGATAGATATTTATCTGTGTGTCTGCTGCATAATGATATGTATTTGTCTGTGTATATCTGTTGCTTTATCTGTGTCTGCTTCATAATAATATGTTTTTGACTGTGTATATCTGCTGCTTTATAATCAATATTTGACTTTCTTAATTCTCCTGATTATCACCCAAAAGTCATGATGTTATGTGATGTCTGGAAAAACTTGAGCATTTGTCTGGATCAAAGATTTGGGCTAGCTGACCATAAGCATGTTGTTTCTTTTCTCTTATCTGACTTCCAAAGTTGCAGTTCAGTGGTTGTGAGAGCAACACATAATAGACATGAGTTTCTATTAGAGTACATGGATAGTCAAAACTAGTGGAAGAAATACTCATTTAACCTTTATCCTAGCTAGTATTTGGTAGAACAGAAATATAATAAGTGAAATCACGATCTTCGAAGCATGTAATACCTGTTTAATTTCATAAACAAAGCTCATTTATTGTGCTTTTTTTTTTTTTTTCTGACTTGTTTACAGGGTTAGAATGATAGTGATAATTCATATATTTCAGACAGGTCTAAAGTTGGTGTTGGAATCTACAGAAGAGGAGTTTTTGGTTGCTTTGCTGGTTTCACTCTCAAAGCTCTCTTTCAAATCAACAGTTCTTATTTCTGAACAGGTACATTTTCCAACAGATCAGCTTGTCTACTTTCTCTTGATGCTGTAGAAATTTCCATTATATATGTGTATACATTCACTACGTTTGTATGTCTGTAGACTGCCTACTTCAGCCCTTTACTAGAGATAATGCTTATAAATTGAACCTATTCTTGTCTAGAGTGAATACCATTATGAGTTTGAGGTTGTAATTAGCAACATGCTCAAAAATAATGCGGGTGAAGTATGGTAGGATTAAATTGGCAATACCTGCTTTTTTATATGGGTAAGTGGTCAAAGATAGAGAATTTTTTTTAACTATATCTGTGATTGATTTTTTCTAATTTACTATTGACATCATAATGCAGGTGGACCTTCTTTCCTCATTTCTTAGAGGAGAAAAAACTTTGCATATGAAAGCTACTGTATTAAGATGCCTGCGCTTCCTTCTAATAAAAGGACCGTGCCATTTCCCTGTTAGTGCAGATCTAGCTAAAGCATTATTCAGCACATTAAATGATCCTGAACTTCCAACAAACATGCAATGTGAATCTCTACGGATTTTGCATAAGGTAATAACTGAGCTTGTATCGATGAACTTGTGATTTAATATTGTCAATTTACAATCTCTTGACCACCATTGGGAAATATGCAGATACTTCCTTATATGTCACCTCAATTGCCTTGTCTGGACACCCCTGAATTCACCAAGCTTTTAACCATTGCTGAAGATTCCTCCCAATCTCCAATCACGTTGAATAGTTTCTTTTTGATCCATGTTGTGGCAGATATATCAAGGAAGCTTGGGGGAAACATGGAAATGGAATCTGGTATGTTTGGTTCCTCTCTGCCGTCAAGGGTGATCTCATTGGTTATAGATCAGATGACCTTGCTGGTAAAGCCAGTAGAAGATCTTTGCCAGATTGACTCCAAAGTGTTTCAAAGAGTTTGTAGTCTGCTCAACCTTCTTCTTCTTTTGGTTGGAGAACATCCAGATCAGGGTGCTTTGGTGCTGGATAAAATCTGTTTATTTATTGAATATGTTGCAAATATGCATGACCACGTCATGGCTACAGGGCATTCAAATAGACTGGGTCCCGAGTTGGTGGACTTAAAAAAAGAAAAGAGCAGAGTCATTAGGTCAAAGCTTGTATTGGCTGTATGTAGATTTGTGGTTGCCTGTCTTGAAACTCTCAATGAAGCTGGCACTGCCACAACTATAGTATTTGAAAAAGTAAAACTTCTGGTTGAGCATGTGTGTCAGTGCAGCTTATTTGATTCCTATATACATACAATTTTCTCTTTATTGTTCCACCGTAAAATAATTTGGGGTTTTTGGATGAATGAAAGTAAGGAAACTTGTGATCTTAATAGAAACTCTGTTAATTATCACATGATTGAGAAGGAAGTTCTTATCCTAGAGTGTGCAAATAAGATGTTGAAAGAGAGGTATAACTGGCCTGCTTACAGAGCTGGGATGTATGCTGGATGTCAGGGAGCATGGTTCACAGCCACTTTCTTATTTCAACAGTTAATAACAAAGGTTCAGTCTGATATCTGCTACTCCTGGTTAAAATCTATAATTAAATTGGCTCATTCTGAGAGGAAAATCCAGCTGCTACTTTTGCCAAAACAGGGTTCTACTTTGGTAGAATGGTTAGAGAAGAATAAATTTCCTGTTAGTGATGATTTAGGTGAAATCAGCAGAGATACTACTGGAAGGTTTAATGAGCCTAATTACAGTGAAGAGCTTCTTGGGGCTTATAGGGGTATCTGCTCTGCAGGGGAAACATTAGAACGTGCTGTCTCATCAGGTCAAGAATTTTGTTTCCAGAGATGGTTTTTGTATCTAAGAGCTAAACTTCTAAGAACTTTGGTGGATTTGCTAAGAATTCATGCAACCATTCAGTTTAGCTTGGACAGGATTAGCAATAATGGAGACGTTGAGTTCCTAAAATCTTTTGCAGAATTTATTCAAATATCTTTGCAGTTTAGGAAGCTAGCAAAAGAATTTGATTTAATAGCCACATCTTCCCTTGGTATAGACAGCCAAAGTTCAATAGTCATTTCATCACTTGCACTAAGTTGTTCACTCTTGGCCTTCAGTACTGGTTTCATACTTTTTGTTCCAAATCTTGCTGCCTATGAAACTGTTACTAGTTGTGGTGTAGAAACCTCAGAATACTGTTCACGTGCAATGTTGATACAAAATTTAGTTGGGCGTTTGTGGCATATAGACCATGAGACAAGTAGGAATCTCTGTCAGATTTTATATGTCAGTGCACAGCTTAAGAACTGTTTACATGCCAGTGGACAGCTTAAGAACTGTTTTGACTTGCAGTCTAGAAATAAACTTTTGAAAGTCAGTTGTGAAGAAAAAGATATTCTTACTCTTTGTAGTTATGCTGTTTCTGGGGTTGTTGGTTTGCAAGAGGCAAATAGAGAGCACAATGAAGACATGTTACCCAAAGTTATCAAGGATGGTTTACAACTTCTTTTGAACATTATTATGAAATGGATACAAATTCCTTTTCGGACTCCCAAATATCTCTTTAAAGTAAGGTATGTTGAGCAGCTTCCCCATTCTTTGCGCTAAAGATTTATTGCATGGCATATGGTATTAAATAGAACGATCTTAACTGAATGACTCGGTATCTAATGTATAAGGTCCAATGCTAAGGCTCTTCTGTTATGAAACAACATAATTACTAGTATTTCTTCCTAACTCTAAAGTATTAATAGATGAGACACATTCGAACCTTAGTAGATCTTGTGTGTCAAAGCATGAGAAACTTAAATTATATATTAGGATCTGAATGAGAGATCAATGAAAAGAAACTTTTAGGTCAGTACGTGGGGTTCACTGCTCTAGGATTCTTAAGCACAAGATTACTTAATTTGCTTCTTCTTACCCGATTGCATGCATCTTCTGGCTAATTTATGGAATTTTCCTGTTTAGTTCTTTTTATGGCCAGAAAGTAGTCAACTTGTACTGTTCAGAGTGTCAATGTAAGATCAACTCTTTCTTTTTCTTTCAAAATTTTAGGAATTGGTGGCATGTTTCATCATTTGGAATTCCTTTTTTACATTATGATGTGCTCTTTGAGTCACTTTGGTTCTACAAATTACTGTTAGGATGTATAATTAGTTTGAATGACTTGAATTTTTTTTTTCTCTCTTAATTTTTTGAAAAAATAAATTTACTGTTTTTTATATGGGTGAAATGAAACAAGGGCTCTCAAATACAAAGATCTTGGTTCTCCTTTAGATTTTTGTTCCTTTTGTAATGTATGCTTTTGATTTTGCTCGTTTAATGCTTGTAAATTTTACATGACAGGCCTTGCATTGGATCAAAGCTCTTTGCGCGCAACTCAGACACTAAAAGCTCAGATAATATATCCGTATTGCCAGGCTTCCATCTATCATTGAACCTGTGTCTTCAACTGAATGATTTGCCACCAGATCTCCCAGCTCGGCTGACCAAGTTATATTGCATTCTTTATTGTAGAGTATCCTTTCAGGAGCACAGACCAAGTGAAGAAGACAAGGAACAAATGCAGTGGGGCTGTCGAGCTTGGGAAAATGATGATATTGTGGAAATCAATGAAATGTTATTTTGTTATGTGACAAATTTACATACAAAAAGGATCAATAATAGTAAGCGCAGAAAGTATGATAACAATGAGGATGGGGTTGTTTATGCATTTGTGCATTTTGAACCAAATGAGAGTGGCCAAGGATTTGCAAGTTGCTTGCTTGATATTTCTAGTTTTCCGGTAGGTTCTTATAGAATTAAGTGGCACAGTTGTTGTATTGATGATGAGGGTTCTTATTGGAGCCTCCTCCCTTTGAATGCTGGACCTGTAGTTACTGTTGGCAGATGATTTTGTGAAAAATCTGCTGATACATGTAAATGATCTTGTATGCTGCATAAAACGTACCATATAAGTTATTTCCTTAGAAATAGATTCATTATGTATTGTAACAGATTCTTTAGGTAATGTAACCTTAAGGATTGTATCTGAGACTATCCATCTTGTTTGCAAGACATAAAGGAATGGTATCCCTTAGAAGAGAAATAAATTTGCTTTGTATTCATTATTTGTTTTAACTAGTAGCGAAGAGCCTTGTAACTTAATTAGCACCCTTTGGTGTTTTTAACAGATACATTCAGGATTCCAATTTCTTCTTCCCATTATATTTATCAATCATCAAAAACATATTGAAATTGGTAATTATTACACGTCTAGATTGTGAGTAAAGCTAAGACTGAAGTTTTGGAAGGTATTCAAGATAAAAGTAGGGCTAATTTCTATCCCTTTTTCTTTAGAATTAAAAAATAATAATAAAGTAAGGTTGCATTTCTATTTATCTATTTATTAATGTCAGATTTTAATGTCCTAGTTAATCAAGTTGGCCCCTACAGTCAGGCTAGATTGTACAAGGCCAGCGCTTATTTTACTCGATATCTGTTCAATAACGTATGAATACCCATTAGGTGGATTCAATTATAACCTCACCTAACTCTCAGTAGAATTATGTAGTGAGCAACAATTATCCCAGGCAAACTAATGTTGATTTTTATGAGAATTCAAAGGCAGGACCTACCAGTGGTCATAATCACATGGAAGTAACTTGCAACTTAAACCACCCTCCACTGGTCACATATGAATCTTCTCAAATTACATACCAAACAAGTTTCCATTCTTCTCCAATTACGTACCAATACCAATGACAGTGAATGACATTTACACCTTAATTTGTCCTTTGTTGTTGCCGTCCCATTAATGTTCTTCTATATATTTTTATTTGCATTGATTCATTGGAAAATAAACAATTAACATAAATAAATAAATTAATTTTTGGCATGGATCAGAAATGGATAATCCTTGCTCCTTGGTGCTAATCTCAGCATTTCATTCAATGTGACTCTTGGAAATCATAGCTAACCACTGTTTACTGCCCACACCAAGAATCCTTCATTCATAAGATATTTCCACTGAGGAGTGAGGAACCAACCACCAGATCATCACCTACCACTACCAGGGTTATTTTTGTGTGAGAAACAAAATATCTAAAATCCAGACATTTTTGAAAATCTCTGGTTCTTTCGCGCGTGTGTAGTTCCCCCGTTTCATACACATCAAGTTATTATAGGAAATCACTTACCAATTAACCAAGTAAAAATTGATTATTTGGGAGATATACAATGTGGATGGTGGAACCCCATTTTCGTTGCGTATAATTTTTCATGTTTATACAAACAATATCCCTTTAATTTGAGTACACTATTGACATTACTTTTATTATGCATCAATCACAATAAACGTGTCATTAGTTATTTTTATATATTAAGAGGATTTAGAAAATTAGTTACGGTTTCAAAAAATGTAAAAATATATTCATAACCTAATTAGATAATCTTTATTCTTAAAAAATAAAAAATAGGGCTAAAATTGTAATTCAACAAAATTTAAAAACCAAAAAAACTACTAGAGAAATTTATTTTCTTAAAAATCACAGATAGTTAGTAGTTATTGGTTCAAATTTGAACCTAACATGAAAATTACTTTTTTGCCCAAACAATAACAACCAGTAACAACATGCCACTTAAGATTTGTTGTAAAAATATTGTAAAAATGTTATGAAAAAAGTTTCTCTCCAAACTAGTTTGGAGAGAAACTCTACAAACTCCTTGCATATTTCTATGTTGAGTGTGAATTTTGAAAATCTAACCGTTAGATTGTACGTTCTTATTATATTCTTTATACATGTAAAATTTCAAGAAGATCAAAAATCAATTGCTATCTCATCAAACAAATGCTAAAATATCAAATTTTTATGATAAAGAATTATGTATAAAAAATAAGTTTATTGATCGAATAGTAAATAATATCCAATTTGAACGAAATTTGATATGCATGTTAAGAACATAAAGAACATAAAATTCAACGGTTAGATTTTTAAAATTCACGCAAAAAAAAGAGATATACGAAGAGTTTGTAGAGTTTCTCTCCAAACTAGTTTGGAGAGAAACTTTGTTCAAATGTTATGGACATATTATTTCTCTTTAAATATATCTCATGCACCTTTAATACATTTTTTTCCCTAAAAACTAGCTTACAATGAGCCATCCGTTTAATTCATTTCAAATTCTAAATTTTAATTTTTTAAAAATTCTTTCATATGTATCCTCACTCACAATAGATAAATTTAAATTAAAAAATTAAATTAAAAAAAAAAAAAAAAAAAGGCGTGTGTGGAGGCTAGTGTAAAATATGTTGCTTTCCTAAACTAGATTTTTAAATCAGCGTAAACCTGTCATGGTCCTACCTAAAGTAAGAAGTTGGTAACTGCTCACTTTTTCTTTTCTTTTCTTTTTTTTGTCAGGAAAAGAAAGAATCAAAATGCTGAGAGGCCATTCTCATTTCACTTCGCTAATCTCATTTACAAAAAGTACAATCAAAACATACATAAAAAAGAACCGAATGTGGATGCCACACCACACACGATCTAATATATGAGTAAAGTCTCACCAGTCACCATTTTCCCCATCAAATCTTACAGCTTAGGCCATTCTCTTTCCATGTCCCCTCTTTCCCTTCTTTCACTCTCTCTCACTCTAACATAAGTGGGACAGTTTTTTTTTTTTTTTCAACAACGTGTCTTTAGACTTCCAACGTAGGAGAGAAAGAGATGGAAGAAGCAAAAATGGCAAGAAAAGCTCTAATATGGTCCGTGGTTATGGGGTTAGCCCTTAGTTTCATTGCAAATCATGTTTACGGAGACCATTCTCTAGTGGGTCAATTTTCTGGCAGTCATTATCATGACCAAATGCGCAAATTGCAAGCCTTCAAGGACTCCTTTACCCAGTCATCAACAGCTCCTTCTCCTAGCTATACTCAGCAGCCACAGGTACAAACACTCTATCTTTCTCTTAACCTCTTATCTAATTTTGGTTCTTCTTGCTTCACATATATAGTTTATTCACCAATCTTTAAATCCTACATATATATTTACATACATTTGATAATAATAGTAACATATTTTCTTGGCTAAATATTTCATAGTCATGGCTAATATTGTCAGTGATTTTGATAAATGATCATATGCTGTGATGTATGGTGAAGCAGGCTGCGTTTAGTGCACGTGTGTATCACGTGACATCATACGGTGCAGATCCAACGGGAAAAAGGGACAGTACAGAAGCACTGCTTAGAGCTATATCAGATGCAGTCCAAGGTTCAAGTGAAGGGTCACTGATGGAGGGAATAAAGAATCTTGGTGGTGCACAGGTTAATCTTGAAGGTGGCAATTACCTCATTAGCCGACCGCTGCGATTGCCGGCCACCGGGTTAGGCAACCTCATGGTACATATGTTCACATTCTTACATGCACACATATAAATTATGAAAATTTATTGTTTTTACCATTTGGTATGCATAATGTCTATACTTTCATTCAGTGCTTCTACAAATTTTTTTAAATGTCCATATTTAACGTATGCTCTCACACAAAATTACTTGATCAATGCCTTAATTAAGCATTGTTTTATACTTTGATTATCACAAATGTAATATGATTTATACGTAATAAAAATAATGTTTTATCAATGTTAAAGTAACTTGCTATAATCAAAACTTGTGGTCTATACAAATTATAAGGAAAAAAAATTGTTCACAATTATGTGCCCTTATCATTGCTTTAGTAGACAGGACGACTGGGACTGGGGTATACGGCAAGACCAAGTGCCTTGATAGACACAAAGGTCGTCATGTACATTAGGTGTCAGTTTAAGCCTGCAAATTGTTCAATGTTTAAGCAGTTGGTCAAACACTCAAACATGACTTAGAATAGTTTACTTTTAAAAATAATTGAATAAATTTTCGTTTTCCTAGGTTCTAAACTTCTTCTAATCACGGTTAGGAAAGGATTGTATTTGTCACACATACCGTGACACCTTGGAACCATGAGAAAGAAAGTTATCCTTTCGGCAGCTTTTGGAAATACTTTAATATTGCTCCGTGATTTTGACTGACATGCAATAAATATGTCTTTTTGGATTGTTAAATGAATCTAATCTTCCATACTTTAGATCCTCCATGTGTGAAAAGTTTTGATGCTATGTAAAGCAAAATCCACCAAATCCATACAATAGGTGAAAAACCACAAAAGAGATTGCATTTATAAAACGACACCTAGATATTCCTGGTGATTTGAAGGAATATTGTTTGATTTTATTTTATTTTATTTTTTTTAAGTTAATTACTGAATTACAGAATAGTAATGACTTTAGCACAGGACTGATATGAAAAAATATGAGTGAATTCAGTAGTAAAATTGTTGAATTCATAGTGAGGCTTTTATGGCAGTCAACCACAAGTCAATGAAACCTAGTGCCATTAAGGAAAGCGATAAAGATTCTCGGGCTGAGATTCGATGCAATTGCTTTGTGCAACTAATACCCCTTTTTCTCACAATATATTTTTACTAATCTTACTTTTTCACTTTTATTTTTTTTTTTACTTTTATTTGTTATTAGAAAATGCTAACAAATACCTTTAGAGCATTGTCTAAAAATTCATTTAAAGAAAATTTAAATCTCAGCCACTCAGAGCAATTGTATTAGGAAAAGCCATTAAGAAACTCAGAGTGAAATTGTTGAATTCATAGTGAGGCTTTTATGGCAATCAACTACAAGTCAATGAAACTTGAGTGCCATTAAGAAAAGCCATAAAGATTCTCAGATTGAAATCTGATGCAATAGTCAATGAAATTTGAGAGCCATTAAGAAAAGCCATAAAGATTCTCGGATTGAGATCCGATGTAATTGTATTGTGCAACTAACACCCCTTTTTCTCACAATATTTTTTTTATTGATCTTACTTTTTCACTTTTACTTTTTTTACTTTTATTTATTTATTTAATGGTTTAGATTTAAAGTTGCATTTTTTGCAACTTTAAATCTCAGCCACTTATAGCAATTGTATTAGGAGCAATACTTAAGTATTGCACCTAATCTTAATCCAAGATTCTCTCTTTCTGACTATCATAAAATAGAATATTTATGACCATATCCTCCAAAATACTGTTAAAATTGTAATTTTTGTTTATAATTATTGGGTGATAAGTTTTAATCATAAAAATATCATTTTTATTCGAATCCAAAACTAATACCACTTATATTTAGCACTAATCATTACACATCATCTCTCTTTTATAAATCCCATAGTAAAAATAATGGGAAATGGGAGATTTCAATCTTGGTTCTTCTTGTTAAGTAGAGTAAGTTACAAGATTTTTGGCATGTCATCTCAACATTTGTGGCAAAGATTGTGAAAAAATGTGACATTAGAAGTATTTTTCCAAAAATCATTCTTAGTGACATTTCATTTTTTATAAAAATAAAATAAAATATTCATTTCCTAATTTTGCAGCTGAAAAATCACACTCCTTAAAATCTAAATTATATGAATATTAATAATTGAAGTTTTATTTAATCCTACTCTTTTTTGATATTGTGTTGATTTGATTATTTAAATTTAACAGATACATGGAGGAACACTGCGTGCCTCAAATGATTTTGCAACTGATGGGTATCTGATTGATTTGTCAGCTTCATCAACTAGCAACAATAATGAAGAAAATGGAGGGAGCTCCATGGGTGCACAGCTATCCTCATCATCATCCTACAATTATGAGTACATAACCCTCAAAGACCTCATGTTGGATTCAAGCTACAAGGGTGGAGGCATTGCAGTCAGAAACTCACTTAGGACCAGCATAGACAACTGTTACATTGCCCATTTCTCTAGCAATGGGATTTTAGTCCAAGGTGGCCATGAGACCTACATAAGAAACTCCTTTCTTGGCCAACACGTCACTGCTGGTGGTGATCATGGCGAGAAAATGTTCTCAGGCACTGCAATAAGCCTAATGGGAAATGATAATGCCGTCACAGATGTGGTAATTTTTTCAGCTGCTATAGGAATATTAGTTTCTGGTCAAGCCAACATAATTTCTGGGGTTCATTGCTACAATAAGGCCACTGGCTTTGGTGGCACTGGGATTTATCTGAAATTGCCCGGTTTGACACAAACCCGGATTGTGAATTCTTACTTGGATTACACTGGTATAGTTGCTGAAGATCCTGTGCAACTTCATATCTCTAATACATTTTTCCTTGGTGATGCATACATTATCCTAAAATCAATAAATGGGGCGGCAAATGGGATCAACATTGTTGATAACATGTTTTGTGGTTCTGACAAAGGAGTTGATATTGTTCAATTGGATCAATCCAAAGGACCATTCAAAGATATCAAACAAGTTGTGATTGATAGGAACAATGTCAAAGGGATGAACATAAAGGCCACAGTTGCAAGGGGGTCTGTGAATGGGGTAGGAAACTTATGGGTTGTGGATTTCAATAGGGTTCTAGTTTTTCCTAACCTTATTAGTCATGTGCAGTACTCGTTAAGTTCTACTAGCAGCCAGTTCCCTAACCATGCCTTGAGGAATGTATCCAATAACCGGGTCCAGATTCAGACAAGTTTGAATGTTTCAGCTAGCGTATTTGTTACAGTGGATCAATGGGTAGAAAATTAAGCTGTCCTAAATTGTTGGATCAAGAAATTTTGACTGGCAACTGTGAATAGCTTGCAAGGAATTGATCCCTTTGTCAAAAGTCTTACTATCTTCAAAGAAATTAATGTTGTTAAAATTTGAACTTGTATAATTAGACACATTGAATTGAACGAAAGAAAAGTTTCTATAATGGTGGAAAAGTCTAATAGGTACAGACGTACAGTTCAAAAAGTATTTTCCGTGAAGTTTGACTTTTGGAACTAGGTGTCAATTGACAATGATTTTAATCAAAATTGTTGTAACAGTGGAAGCTCTTTTACCAAATTGTTGTAGGAAAATGTCTCTAGATAGCACTCACACACAAGATTGGTTGTAAAAATATTATGAATGTTAGAAAAAACACCAAAACTTAAGTAATAGGAACAACGAGAACCCAAAAGAAAATAATAGACATTCACATGCAAGAAAAAATACTACGGATTTACATGGTTCAACTTTTGCCTTATATGCATGGATTGTGACAAGACAAAATTTCCCAAAAAATATAGAAAATACAAAATGGTCTTATGGCATCACATAGCCCAAATCCCAATACACCTAAATTATTCTCTTACACAAATACAAAGTTCTCTCAATACACACGTGGTGCTGAATACAAAGTTAGGGGCTAATAATTAACGAAGAGAAGTTTTCTCATCTTCGCACAACACCTCCACAAAGCCCCCTTCAAAGATATCTTCCACTCTTACATTATGAAAGTAATTTTTCTCACGTGAGTATGGGTGGAATTCGTAAAACAATCCATGCTTGACTTGTTTACAATGGCAGCATGGTAAATTAGAGTTTTGACCTCAAAGCGTGGGCTTGCATTTCAAAACATTTTGATAGTTTTAAGATATTAAAAAGCATTCTTTAGAAGGTTACTTTGTATGCCTGTGATATTCAAAATTTGAATTTGTTGCAAACTAAATGGGAAGAAATTTCTCCTAATTTTATACAATGTTTGGAATGAGAATTATAATAAGTGGGACAAGTTACTTAGAGTTTTTAAATGTGGGGCACGAGAGATTAAGATTATTATAATGACACGCAATGAAAGAGTTGCATAAAAAATACGCATTGTCCCAACTCATCTTTGTTTAAAGGAACCCTCAAATGATTAGTGTTGGCTTTTATTTGCACAACTTCACCATCTCATCGCTATACAGAAAACAGAGAATCAATTGTGTTAGAATATAATTGCAAAATACAAAGTAAAATGAGAAGGAAAAAAAAAAAAAAAACTACCAACCGTTCATATGATGATTCTGTAAGCAATTGCTATATATATAAATTTTGAAAAAGAAAAATGATACTGGGGAAGTTTTTTTGTAAGATAAAATTAGAAAAATGATATTGGAGAAGTTATCTTTAAAGATAAAATTATAAAATTATGGAGGAAACTGCTTTTAAATAATAGACTAACTTTTAGGGGTAAAAACCTAAAACGTGGGTTTTTTTTTTTTTTTTTTTCTCATTTCTTTAAAGATAAAATTATAAAAATCATAGAGAAAATTGCTTTTTAAATAATAGGCAAACTTTTAGGAATAAAAATACCTAAAACATAGGTTTTTTTAAAAAAACAAAAAACAAAAAAAAGGTAAAATTGTGTTGGTTAGTAGGCTATTAGTAGAGGATTCTAAAATCTTAAAATTTAGGTTTTTTTTTTTTGGCTTGAAACTGTAAAATAAAATAAAATTGTGGTCCTATCTTGTGGGCAATGTTTTAGTACGAATTAGAAGTGTATTTTTACCGGACTATTCTTTAGTTTTGCCCCTACATAAATGTACAGTGTAGGGGTATTTTGGAACAAAAAAAAAACTAAGTTCAAACCGGAGAAGCCCTTTAAATAGTAATATAGATAAATTATTCAAATTATTCATTCTCTTAAAATAGATTATCATAATAATCAAAACTCATATCAAACTTATAATGAATATTTATAATTTATTATCTAAATTTTATTGGAGAGAGAGAGAGAGAGAGAGAGAGAGAGAGAGAGTACTTGTGATGGGAAATTAGAAAATACAATATCAAAACGAATGAACCAAAAATAGATTTTAAAAAATCACAAATATTTATTAATATAAAGTAGAGTTGCAAGAAATTGTGAAATATCAAGGGAAAGAGAATAACCACTTTTTCAAAAGAGAATGTGGGAGAGAATAATAAGAAATTTATAGAAAATAATATGAGAAGAAAAAAAAAGGTAAAAATAAAAAATATAGTAATAAACACAAAATTATATAAGTCATGTTATATAGTAAAATAATATTATATTCTTATATACTATCTTTATATTGCAATATGATAACATCTATGAAATCAAAAAGAATAAAAAGATAACAACTTAAAAATACAAAACTTAATCACATCAACCCAAATTAGAGTTGCAAATAATACAAAAATTAATCAACTTAAAGTAGAGACGCAAGAGGAATATAAAAAATTCCACCAAAAATGGGAAAAAAATGCGAGAGAGAAACAACCATTTGTGTATGGAATTGAGAGAGAGAAAGAGAGACAAATAATAATTTGTGTGTGAAAAAACTATTAATAAAATGGAAAAGAGAATTGTATATTTATAGTAAAAGGAAGGGAATAAGAAAAGCAAAAAATAAAGGGAAATAAAGAGATAGAGGAAAAGTGATATTAAGGTAGTTAGTAGTTGGAGAGAAAGAGGGAAAGTGATATTAAGGTAGTTAGTAGTTGGAGACGAAAAGGTAAAAGAGAGAGGAAAAGTTAGAAAAAGTATAACAAAAAGTTAGGATGTTGAAAATAAATGGATGATGTGGCTTAACAGGAATATAGTAATAATAAATGATATACTTCAGTTTTTAGATAAATATAGATAATTAATAAAGTTATAGATGAAAAATTGACAAGAACAATTAAGCTATTGTATCAATCTAAACAATTACTATGAACAACTACTTGACATTTAAACGGGATGTTCATTTGGCACAACTACTGGTTTTAGACTAAACTTTCATTATATAGTATATAATATGTTTTTTTTTTTGGCCACTACTTACATGTGTTAAGTTAGATTATATTTTATTATTTCACTCTTGGGTAAGATCATAGTATTTATTAATGTCCTAACTCTTTGATTCTATTTTTTTATGGCCACTACTTACATGATTTCAATTGCTTTTGACGGTTTGTATAAAATAGTTTGCGTGGAACAAATTTAGCACTTCTTTTATTTGGCTCACAACCAGCCTATTGTTGGAATTCATGTTATGTAAAACTCCACAAATAATGGACAAAGATTAGAAACTTGCTGTCTTTGAGTGAATTGAAGTTTGTCAAGATAGATTACAACTACAATATCACTATTTCCTTATGGCTAAGGTTAAGTAATGGATTAATGTTACCTCACGTTCAACCTATTATTAGAAACTATATGATATTTAGCACCAAAAAAAAAAAAAAAAAAAAAAAAGAAGAAGAAGAAGAAGAAGAAAGAAACTATATGTCACCGCGACATCTTAGGCAAGAGAAACTCGTTATTTGCAAACTAAGTTTACAAATCCACCCATTTATTTATGGACAAAGGGAATATATAGCATGAGTTTTGAGAGAGAGAGAGAGAGAGAGAGAGAGGTGTTTTCTATTTCAAAGGATATGTAGGAAAATTTTAAGGAGATAAAAATATTTTAAACCTTAAAAGTTCTTATTAAAAGAAAAAAAAAAAAAACTTGAAGTGACTACAAGTTTACAACAACAAAAACAACAACATATAAGCACGTGAAAACAAGTTTGTAGTTTACAACCTCGCTAGACATGTCAAACATGTCACGGGTTATTCGGTGTGGACGGAAGATGTTTCACCACACCTCAATGTTGCATTCCTAGCCAATTTGGCTTTTCTTTGATGGAAACAACTATCTTTTTCTCCCTATAAATATATATATATATATATATATATATATATATAAATGAAGTACAAGACATTATCTCCTTAAATTTGGAAATAGAAAACACCTACCCCCCCCCCCCCCTTTCTCTCTCTCTCTCTCTCTCTCAAACTCAAAACTCAAGCTATATATTCCTTTTCAACCCTGCAGAGACAGAGAGAAAGAAAGCAATTCAAAAACAATGAAGGCCTTCTTGGGATTAAGCTTCCTAATACTGCTGTTGGCAGAAGAAGCTCTATGTTCCTCTAGAGAGCAAAGGCTATCAAAGTTGCTAGAAAAGGTTGAAGCCAGAGTAGCGTCTTCTCCTACTGAGAGACTTTTGGCACCACCACCACGCGAGGCTGTAGACAACCACACAAGGGTAAAAGAAAATTACTGTCACATTTTTATTATATTATGCTTGCTTACTCTGTTATTTTGATTTTTCTTTTCAATGTTTTGGTTTGAATGTGTTATAGGATGGGAGGGTATTTTATCCAATTGGGTATGGAGCAGACCCAAGTGGGACACGAGACAGTAGTGATGCCATATTGCAGGCTTTGGGTGATGCTCTTAAATTGAGAAGTGGACTGCAATTTTTGCCTGGCATCAGTGACATTGGTGGTGTGATCATCGATTTGCAAGGTGGAAACTACAAAATTAGTAAGCCAATAAGGTTCCCTTCTGGTGTCGGCAACATTGTGGTAAGTATCTCTCCTTTTTCCTACTGAAATCCGTAATTAATGGTTCGTTAGTCTATGCCTTTAATATCAAATCAAGGTAGGGAGATCGGAGTGTAAGGAAAAAAAAAAAAAAAGTGCAACGTCCATAATATTTTTGCAATAAATTTTAAGTGATTAGTTGTTATTAATTCTAATTTGAACTCTACTATAATTAGTTTTTTACCCATCTATAATAATTAGTAACAACCTATCACTTAAATTCGTGATTAATGCTACGTTAGTCCATGCTTTTAACATCAAATCAAAGACAAATCCAAGATTTCAAGTAAGGGAGATTGGAGTATAAGGAAAAAACAAAAACAAAAAAGAAGAAGACGTGCAACGTCTACACTATTTTCGCAACAAATCCTAAATGATTAGTTGTTATTTATTTTAATTTGAATTTATCACTAAAATTAGTTTTTTATCCATCTATAATAATTAGTAACAATCCGTCACTTAAAATTTATCGTAAACATAATATTTTTATTTTTTTTAAATAGTAATAAAAACTCAAAATAAGCATCATTATAATATTAATTAATAATCATTAGTATGTTTTGGACTAAGGATTTACATGAATTTGGGTTGGACTGGATTAAATTGGACCAATGATTTTAGAGGGGAGAGGGGCCAAGCTACGTAGAGGGCGTTTGGATCCGGCTAAAAACCCATGTTTGGCATTTCAGCGTTTTTTTTTTTTTTCAAGCTGTGATTGTTGACAATTGGACGTGCTTTGTTCACTGTTCATTGGCCATGAACAGTGATTTTAGGCCAATGAACAGTAATTTTAAACATGAACAGTATTTTTTATATATTAAAAAATTATTTTACTACAGTATTTTTCAGTTTTCAGTTTTAACAGTATCCAAACAGACCCTTACTAAGGGACCTAAATAATTTTTTTGGGAGGAGGGGGGGTGCGGGTTGAAAATATACCTAATATAAATTTTTTTTTTTCAAAAGTCCAGCGGGGCCTGGGCCCTTTTGGGCCCCATCCTGGGTCCATTCCCACGTCAAATTCAAATTTTTTAACATTTTTTCTCCTTTTACAGTTGCCATTAGGCATGGGCCGTTCCCGCATAAAATTCAAACTTTTTGACCTTTTTTTATTTTTTATTTTCCCTACGATCACTATCATACCTGGACCCCTTTGGGCCCCCTCCTGGGTCCATTCCCGCATCAAATTCAAACTTTTTGACATTTTTTTTTCCGCTCTTTACAATCGCTATTAACATTTTTTTTTTTCCGATTAAGAAGTTCTTAGAGTATTTGTTAATGAATTATTATTATTTTTTAATTGATACAATTTTTATGATAAATAAAAAAGGCTATTAAAAAATCAATTGCTCATTTGTTTTTAATATAATAACTTTCTTAAAATAATTTACTAATAAGTGCCCTAAAGATATCAGTTAATTTTTCCCTTTAGCATGTCCACTAGTTTAGTAAAGGGCCTTGTATTACTTCATGCGTGGGTGGAATGAGAAGCCATATACACTTGAAGAAAAGTCGGGTACTTGAACATCTCTTCCCAATCATTTTACACAATGCAAAAAGCTAACAAATGCCTTTAAGACATTAGTTTAGAAAATATTTTTATACACTTTTTATGGGAAAAAAAAATTAAACAGCAACTCATTATTTTTAAAAACTTTTTAAACTTTCTTAAAATGGTTCATTAATTTCCTAAGGACACTCATTAATTGGATCCATAAATAATAAGTAGTCCAGCAAGTTCATTCTCTTTCACCCACAAACAATTACTTTAATGTAAATAACATTGGCATGGTCAATTAGGTACAAGGAGGAACTTTGCGAGCATCAAATACATTTCCTATTAATCGACACCTCATTGAACTATGGGCACCAAATTCTCAAAACATAGGAGGAAATAAGGCCCAAAATGGTCGTATTCGCTATGAGGACATCACCTTCAGGGACATCCTCTTTGATTCAAGCTACCGAGGAGGAGGGATTTACATTGTTTATTCAGCAAGAACTCGTATAAACAATTGCTTCTTTCTCCATTTCACAACAGAGGGAATTCTAGTGCAACAAGGCCTTGAAACCTTCATTTCAGGCTGCTTTCTTGGACAGCAATCATCCATTGGTGGGGATACAAATGAAAGGAATTTCTCAGGCACTGCCATTGATCTAGCAAGTAATGACAATGCAATCACTGATGTTTCAATTTTCTCAGCAGCAATAGGTGTTGTATTGAGAGGTCAGGCAAACATGCTCACAGGGGTACATTGCTACAACAAGGCATCAGCTTTTGGTGGGATTGGAATATTATTGAAACTAGCTGGATATTCACAAACTAGAATTGATAATTGTTACTTGGATTACAATACTTTAGTCATGGAAGACCCCGTTCAAGTCCATGTTAGTAATGGATTCTTCTATGGGGAAGCTACGATTGTCTTGAAATCAGTCAAGGGTATAATCTCAGGGTTAAATATTGTGGATAACATGTTTAGTAGTGGACCAATGCAAGCGAAGGTTCCAATGATAACATTAGATGGAAAATTCACTGACATTGATCAAGTGGTGATTGATCGGAACAATGTGAATGGTTTGAACTTGAAATCAACAGTTGGAAAACTAAGCGTGGCCGGAAATGGGACGAGGTGGGTGGCTGATTTTTCGCCGGTGCTGTTATTTCCCAACAGGATTAGTAATTTGCAGTACTCATTGCACACTCAAGGAAAGCCTAAATTTACAGCACATGCAGTGACCAATGTGTCTAATAATGTGGTGGTTGTAGAGAGTGAGAAGCCAGTTAATGGAGTGGTCTCCTTGGTTGTTTATCAGTAATGTATGCATAAAGTTGTGCTATCTTCATCAATTAATTGTTGGTGCATATTTATTTGAAATAAATAGAAGACGAAAGTCTTGCCAAGTCTTTAATATGATTTTTTCTGCTTTTGAGTTTTAATTCTTCTATTTGCTGACTTTGGTTCTTGCATTTGCTCGTAACCTTGGTCAAATTCTTTATAGATTTCCAACTTTTCTACTTGCAGCTAATGGAAAAACTAATCAACTATGTGCCTTTAAATTTTTCAAATTTGTCGGAAGTGATGAGAGAACTTGGAAGACACAAACCATATAAGAATTTAGATTAGACATTGATCTAGAGTCAAGAAAGTTTCTAAAGTAAGGAACCAAAGCTTGGGATTAGAGTGTACGTTTCCCACCTCAACAACTTGAAAATAAGCTTTGCATGCAGGTTTGGATACTAAAATATTTTCAAAAGGAGATTATCCTACTTTTTTAACTTTTGCTTCCTTCTTATGATAATGAGTCTAATCATGCAAAAGCTTTTATAATCATTAAAATAATATGTTGTAATTAATGTATAATAAAATATTGTTATTGGTGATTATGTTTAAATGATATTCTTGCAATTACAAGGACTTAATCGTTACTTTAACAAGTTGTGAAAAATATTATAAATTAGAAGAGTAATGTTAAAGATATGTCCTTAACATTATTCTTCTTCTAATGCCTCAAAAGTATTCTACCAAAAAGCGGTTAGAAAAAGATTCAATTTTTGAATGAATTTAATCTCATCCATTATATGGCAATCAAAAAACTATTCAATTTTTTTTTGAAAAAAGAAACAAATAACCATTCACTTATATTTGAATAAATTTGATGTATTCAAATATATATATATATATCACGTGACATTTTTTATAGTATAATTTAGTATGTGATTTTATATATATAGAAGGGTAAAGTTGAAAACACATAACTAATTGTAACTTTACTTTGTTAAGAGTCTTGTAATTTATTTAGTAGTATTATTTGATCTGTGGAACTTGATGCAAATATAAGTTTGAATTTGTGGGGACATGTATGGTGATTGGTGAGATATCCATCAATCATGCTAATTGCTTTATGCAATTTGAGTAGTTCTCCGTTTTTTGTTTTTGTTTTTTCTGAGAAGAATCATTCGAGGAGTTTGTCATGACCTTTATGGATGATTTGGTAGGTATGAATAGTATCATTGACAACATGGTCGCTTGTTATTTGTATCAATGTGGGAAGTGAATGAAAATTAAAATTGAAAAGGACCAAAAGGTTCTTCTGGTGGAAGTGTTTAAAAAAAAAAAAAAAAAAAGAACTCTTGCTATCAGTGCAGGATCAGGATTTGGATCTATTGGGCTAAAGATATCAATGTCGTATGTCTTGGATTTTTTACTTAGAGTGGAATCAATTGATCACTTTCAGTCTTCCAATTTATGGTTCAAACATTGTAAAGGATCAAACGCACCAATCTTTATAAAAATTAAATTGAATGCAACTACATAATATTTGAATATAATTGAAAAACTTAATGTACTAAGAAATTGTACCTTAGTTTTAAGTTTTCTTCACTAAAGCTAAAGTACAAGAGTATGCCCTAGATATAAATCTTGGTTAAAATTGAATATGGTGTAGAAGTTTCAATTCCTAATAAAAGAAAGTCAAAATAACTTGGTGCACATATTGAAAGTCTATTGAAAAATATGAATTAGATCCCAAAGTTTTAATCCATGGACGCGGGTGGGTTCCAGCATATTGGTTTATCAAATAGATGATAATTATTAGAATTTTAAATTTAGGTGCTCTAATGCTTTTCCTAGTTGCATTAGGACTATTTCCTCTTCTTTTTTTTTTTTTTTTTTTTTCTTTTTTCTTTTTTCCAGTTGAATTAGCATTTTATTTGATTTTCTTTTCCTAATTAATTCTTTTTTTCAAGTAGAAGTTAGTTTATCATTTTTTTTCCTAAGAGAAGTAGGAGAAATGGATTAATATTATTATTTGGTTATTAATGGGTAGCAGTTTTTTTCCCGGTTAGATTTAGAGGAAAGAAATTACAGTTTTTTTTATAGAAAATAAATTCACATTTCACACACTCAAACAGCGAGCTCTAAAATCACCCACTACGGTTCACACTCAACATTAAAAATCCACCATGTACCATATATAATCTTATAAGAGCACAAAAATAGCCCAAGGTCCACTTAGAATAGTGGTGTTAGGTATTTCTAGCCCAATGCAATTAATTTGTAAGAGATCGAGTTTGCAAGGTTAGTTGTAACGCTTTGTTGCGATCCAGATATGAACTTAGCGGAATTAAGGCTTGTAAGATGTTAAAGAGAAGCAAAACATAGGGATAAAACACTTCCTCAAGCCTGGCCAAGGAGGCCATGTTTATATAAAATTTGCTTAAGTGTTGATCCAGGGTCATATTCTTTTCCTTCTAACCCTTCCTTTATGATCCAGCCCCTTTCTTAGAGGGATTCATTTCCTCCATATAGTCCCTTTTATTGCATCTAAGCCTTCTACCTATACATCCCTGGGTAGTAATTTGGATGCTTGTCCTATCAGGACTTTGCTAAATGTGGTAGAATGTGTTGTGAGGTGTGGGAATACTGTTCAAGTGTCATTTCTTTATTAATTCGGTTAGCTGAGTTGGTGCAGTGCAATGAATGTGGAGGTGATGGCTACTTTCCCAAAATATTTCCTCTCTTCTTTAGTTGCACATCTTTGATGTTTTCCATGGTGCCCTGCTCTTTGGTGCAAGTGGCCAGCTGAAGTATTCTCGAGGTGCACTTGTTCCTCGGGCTCCTCAGACGATGGGTCTCTATGTCTTCCCTTCTAGAACCTTAGTCCACGTGTCAGGCTTGGATTGGTGTAGTCTCTACATCTTCCCTCCTGGGACCTTAATTCACATGTCGGGTCAGGGATTGGTGCACAAATGGGCCTTTCCCCATCCTTGGACCAAGCCCATGGGCTCTATGTTGTGTTTAGATCCTCCCTTCCCATAGGTCTATTTTGTTTGTTTATCTTGTTGTTCAATTGGTATAAAAAACTCTCAAACAATGTAATTGAACAACTAAAACTCATTTTGAATCTTACCTTTCATCTTGGGTCCCCTACATATGAGACCTGAAAAGTTGTAATAATTGTGTATTATAGATTTTGTTTTTATACACATCTATGCTACATCATAAGGTCAAGCTTGAATTTCGTGAATTTTTTTCATTGACATGAGTATTCTAAAGTTTGATTCTAAAATTTAGCTTTTCAAATGGAGTTAATACAATTCAAATTAAATAAAATACAACCTATAACATATTATTTTAAAACATGAATTTAGCCAACAATTTTAAACTCATCTATTTTGTCATAAGTTTTCATCAATCTCCGAAACATATTAATTATTAGCCTTTCTTTAGGCGGATAGAAAGAAGTAATCCCTTCTTCCGTATTACTTTTTAATTTTCACATTTGATTGCTCACAAGTCACTAAGTTATGAGTACTATTTTTGTGGCAGGCAAAAAATAAGTCAAGTCTATGTCAAGTACTAACTTGCTACTTTTGCTCACGTAATTAATTTTAAAGAGATGGGATGCTCAATCAACCTTAAATACCCTTAACAAAATAAAAGGATTTAAATGGATGTGATTGGATTAATTCTAAGTGTGAATTAATGCTAATAGGTAAGAAGCTGCCTTGAAAGGATTATATTGAGTTCCTCGGGTTTAGTTTTAGGTAGTGATTACAAATGATTTTCAAGTCTCAAAAAGTCCGTCCCTTCCTCCAGGTGCTTCTTAGCTTTATATAATTAGCTAAGATGTATCTAAGTCCTACATTTGGAAAGCCAGGGTTAGATTTTTCCTGATAATTGTCCCATCAAGACTTTACTAGAAGGCTTCCACATTAGGCTATGAGTTGGGTTGACATTGTTTATAGGTCATTTTCTCATTAATGTAGCTAGCTAAGTGGGTACAGAATATTGAACGCGGAGGTGATGGATGTTTTATCCATCCTCTTTCCTTTCTTCCTAGCTTGATGTCAAATCTTCCTCCTCGCCCTTGGTTTGCATCTGATAGCTTTTAGCCTTGGTTCTTGGTTTCCCAAGGGCATGTTGGCATCCTCGGAGTCCTCGGGTGTTGTAGTCTTTCTGCATCTGTATAAGGTCACTCGTATTTTTCCTGAGGATGTTCTGTTGGTACTTTCCGAGGTTCGTACTCTTGGCATTGTTCTTAATCTATCTGTCTATATTCTCATATTCTCATCCTCCCACAATTTTTTTTAAAAATTTATTATTATAGGAAGTTATGGGTATTGTTGAATAATAAATTTGTTCCAACATTTTTTTTTACCTGAATCCTTATACTTAAGAGCTTGTTCGTGCTTTTAATTTCTTTATTGGTGCTCCAATCTCTGAATTCTATGCTACAATTGTTCTTTCTTTTTTAGTATCAAGGGTAGATTATAAATATATAGTATGTATAATTGAATATCATATATTATTTTTATTTTACACTTGATACTTATTTGAAAAAACGAAAAAAGAGAGAAAAGAAGAAAGAAACAAATTTTGATTTATGAATTGATTTAAATTAAACCCATATGTGTTCGTGGTGAACTAAGTAGACCCATACCTTAGCTTCAAGATTGCCTCCCGCATTGTGTCACTGAACCCATTTAAAGCAATAGCAGCAATAAGCCTCCCCATGCGCAGAACCTATGTCTGTGGTTGGCTCGATCAAAAATCGATCATATAGATAGTGGCTTTTGTCACTATTTATGCTTGTGAGTTGTGATGATAAGAACAAAGTAGTCCACTAGTATTACATGCAAAAGTCGTGTATTAAGATAGAATATAAAATGTGAAAAACAAAATTTTGATATCAACAATTAAGATCTTGTAATTATCCAAATAATTGATAAAAGTTGTCGACAAAAAGTTTACAAGAACAATTAAGCTATTGTTTCTATCTAAAAAAATTACTTTGAGTTTGAGCAACTACTTGACAATTAAACAGGATGTTCACTTGGCAGATGACACAACTAGGAGTTTTACGTTCAATTTTTATTATGCAATATATAATATGATTTTTTTTTATGGCCACTACTTACATTTGTTAAGATAGATTATATTTATATATAGTAGTGTTTATTACATATAAATTGTTTTACACCGTTTTACACACCTTCAAAAGCAGCTAAAATCATGTATGTCAAACAGTGTAAACTAATTTGTATGTAACAAATTTAACCCATTTTTTTAGGGTCACAAAATGCCTATTATTGGAATCATGATGTTATATAACACTTCACAAATAATGGACAAAAATTGGTTGTGTTGTTTTTTGAGATAAAAGGAATTTGTTGTCTTTGAGTGTATATATTGAATTTGTCCAGATAGATAAAAACTATAATATCACTATTTCCTTACGGGTAAGGTTAAGTCATTTATTAATAATGTCCATATTAACGTTGGGATTCCGTTTCTTATTATCTTAGCCTCACGTTCAACCTATAATTAGAATCTGTATGTTACGCACCTCATCTTAAAGTTAGGCTAGAGAAACCCGTTATTTGCAAACTAATTTAACAAATCCAACTTATTCACAGTCACATGTACACTATATTATATATCTAGCTAACTCTTAAATAATAAAATTAAAAAAAAAAAACTAAAATAAAAAACAACAACAATTTTTTTTTAAGAAACGTAACATTATCTCCTTAAATTATTATAATCTTATTATTTTCTTTTGGGTAAGTTTAAGTCATGGATTAATGTCCATATTAACTTTGGGATTAATTATGTTTCTTATCTTAGCCTCACGTACAACCCATTATTAGAATCTATATGTGATATGTCACGCACCTCAAATCAGGGTTAGGCAAGAGAAACTCGTTATTTGCAAACAAAAAGTGCTTATTAAAAATTAATTAATTAATTCTCAAAACAAAAATGCTTATAAAAAATTAATTAATTATTTTTTTTAAAAAACCCTTAAAAGAGATTACAAGTTTACAACAATAACAACAACAAACTATAAGCACGTAACATTCTCTCCTTAAAATTTTCCTAGATAACCTTTGAAACAGAAAACACCTACCTACCTCTCTCTCTCTCTCTCTCATGCAATATATATTCGTTTTCAAGCCTGCAGAGACAAAAAAAAAAAAAGATAGCAATTCAAAAACAATGAAGGCCTTCTTGGTATTAAGCTTTCTAATACTGCTGTTGGCAGAAGAAGCTCTATGTTCCCCTAGAGAGCAAAGGGTATCAAAGTTGCTAGAAAAGCTTGAAGCCAAAGTAGCCTCATCGCCTACTAAGCCACCTTCGATACCACCACTAAAGGCTAAACACAACAAAAAAAGGGTAAAAGAAAATACTGTCACATCTTTATTATTATCATGCTTGCCTTCTTTCTTGTTTGTTGTTTTGATTTTTTCTTGTCAATGTTCTGGTTTGAATGTGTTATAGAATGGGAGAGTATTCAATCCCATTGCCTATGGAGCAGACCCAACTGGGACAAAAGACAGTAGTGATGCAATATTGCAAGCTCTGTGTGATGCTTTTCAATTGAGAAGTGGATTGGAATTGTTGCCTGGGATCAGTGACTTTGGCGGTGTAGTCATTGATTTGCAAGGTGGAAACTACAAAATTAGTAAACCAATAAGGTTTCCTTCTTCTGGTGGTGGCAATATTGTGGTTAGCCTCTCTCTCTCTCTCTCTCTCTCTCTCTCTCTCTCAGCCTGCGTGTGAGTTCTTCTGCTGTCTCTCTAACTGCGTGTGAATTCTGCTGTGTATGCCTATCATTTTTAGTGTTGTTTTAGCCTTCTACGACCAGGACAGCAATCTTGCAATAAATTAAAGTTATGGTGACAATATAAATTCATAACTTCACATCATCCTCCAGTTTACCGGCCACACACTCCCAACAATCTACGATGAAAGATACTGTTATAAATTTTACTATATAAAGTTTATAATTTAATGTAGTGTTGAATGTGATTGATGTACATGTTTTAACTACCTTATTTATGTTTATGTTACTCTTTTATGATTGATGATATGTAAATTTATAAACTCATTTTAGTAAAGCTTGTAATACCTTACTTCTGCTTATTTACAATTTGTATTTTAATTTTAATTACTCACGTAAAAATTAGACAAAACTCCAAGTAAATAGGATGTTGATGTGAATTTTTTATCGTGACTCTAGCTTTCACGCGTATCGGCTATTGTTTTAGGATTAAGGCATGGTTTGGCTGCCTAGAAGTAGTATTATTTAATTTTGGATTTTTCTACCGTATAACCTAAAGACTCACAATAGTATACCATATTTTTTAAAAAAATTTATTGGGAATTGAAAAATTTTGATAGCTCTTTCAACTTCTGATAAAATTTTTTCAAAAACAGATCTGTTAATGTATACTCTAAGGACATATATTAACTGGAACCTTTAGAGCTTGTTTGGTACATATGTTTAAAAACTGAAAATTTTTAGGCACACAATAGTATACTACTTTTGGAAAAAGTTTTATCGGGAATTGAAAAAGTTTTGATAGTTTTTTTTAATATTTGATAATTTTTTTTCAAAAATAGATTTGTTAATTTATGCCCTAATGGCATATATTAACTGGACACTTTTGAGCCCGTTTGGTACATTTGTTTAAAAATTGAAAATTGTTATTTAAAAACATTTATGAAAATACTTGTGAATAAAAAGTGTGTAGAAATACGTAAAATGTTATTTAAAAACTAAAAATAGTTGTTTGAAAACACAAACCAAACACCCCTTTAATTTTTTATGAATTTTGTGCATGAATGTTTAAAGTGTATTATATATACTCATTAAATTTTTTTATCAATACCCATTAATTTTATTTTGTCAATGTCCTGAAGTTATAAATTAAAGAAAATATCTCTCTAAAAAAATTAAAGAAAATAGTAAATAAGGAATAATTTATATTTAATTATTAGTTTTAATATACACACAAATTGATTGTGATGGTGTGTTTTTTCTTTTTATTGACACTTATTTTATATATAATATAACTATTTAAAAAAAAAAAAAATCTAGTACAAGATGTAAAGCACTTTTGTATTGTTGAATGCGTTTTTGATATACGTGCATTTCATAGATTAACATTCAAAGTGTTGCACGTGTATTTGCTACACGTGCCACGTTGCATCGCATGTTACAGCCCGCGCTCTGCCTTCTATGCAGGGCAGGGACATGCATTAAACACCGGAACTGCCCCTTCTTGCTGCTTAACATTCATCATTAATGCTTCGTTAAACTCTCTATCTTCAACATTAAAATCATTCAAAAATTCAAATTTTTTGACCATTTTCTCTATTTATAATCCCTACTAGTCTACAACAATATTAGGAAAAAAAAAAAAAAAAAAAAAAAGCCATATGTTAACTGGTTCCTTAGCCCAATTGTTAATAGAGAAAAGTTAACAGATAATTTAAAAACGTTAGTTTATGAAATATTTTTTTTTACAAATTAATACAAAAAGAAAAATACAACTATTTTTTTTTTTTTACATTTTTCATGAAATTTATATCAAAACTTTTTTTAAAGCCTAAATCAATATCCTTGAAACATCTGTTAACTTTTTTCTTTAAAAAATAATGACTTATACTAATTTAGTCAAGAGCGTATTACTAGATATGTGTAATAGGACAGAGAAACTATATACCTTAAAGAAATAGTCAAATACTTTTGAAAAATAATGAACTTGTTTTCTAATTGTTTTAAATAATTAGGACCGTTTGATAATATTGTTCTAACTAGTAACGTTGCTTGTATTTTTTGAAAATATGTGTAAGTAAAAAAGTGTGTAAAAATACGTGTAATGTTGTTTAAAAACTGAAAATTGTTATTTAAAATCCTATACCAAACTGCACTTAGTAGTTCAACAAGTTCATTCTCTTTTCCCAAAAACAATTATTTTAACTTAAAAAATGATATTGGCACGGTCAATTAGGTACGTGGAGGAACTTTAAGAGCTTCGGATACATTTCCTGGTGATCGACACCTCATTGAACTATGGTCACCAAATTCTCCAAATACAGAAAATAAGGTCCAAAATGCTGGATTTTACTACGAGGACATCACCTTCCGGGACATACTCTTTGATTCAAGCTATAGAGGAGGAGGGATTTACATTGTTGATTCAGCTAGAATTCGCATAAACAATTGCTTCTTTCTCCACTTCACAACCCAAGGAATTCAAGTGCAAAGAGGCCATGAAACCTTCATATCAAGCTGCTTTCTTGGACAACACTCGACAATTGGTGGTGATAAAAATGAAAGGAATTACTCAGGCACTGCCATTGACCTAGCAAGTAATGACAATGCAGTCACAGATGTTGCAATTTTCTCAGCAGCAATTGGAATTGTATTAAGAGGTCAGGCAAACATAATCACAGGGGTACATTGTTACAACAAGGCATCGTTTTTTGGTGGGATTGGAATATTGGTGAAACTAGGTGGATATTCACAAACTAGAATTGATAATTGTTACTTGGATTACAATTCTATAGTCATGGAAGACCCAGTTCAAGTCCATGTTAGTAATGGATTCTTCTATGGGGATGCTACTGTGGTCTTGAAATCGATTAAGGGTAAAATCTCAGGGTTAAACATTGTGGATAACATGTTTAGTAGTGGACCAGGGCAAAGTATGGTTCCTATAATAACATTGGATGGACAATTCACTGACATTGATCAAGTGGTGATTGATAGGAACAATGTGAATGGTTTGAGCTTGAAATCAACCGTTGGAAAACTAAGGGTGGCCGGAAATGGGACGAGGTGGGTGGCTGATTTTTCGTCGGTGCTGCTATTTCCCAACAGGATTAGTCATTTGCAGTACTCATTTCACACTCTAGGAGAGCCTAAATTTACAGCACATGCAGTGACCAATGTGTCTAATAATGTGGTGGTTGTAGAGAGTGAGAAGCTTGTTAATGGGGTGGTCTCCTTGGTTGTTGATCAGTAAAGTATAATTAGGAAAAAAAAATTGTACTTATTTTAACAGAAAGTTGTACTCTCTTCATCAATTGTTGGTACAAAAAGAAAAGAGACGAAAATCTTTGCTAGGTCTTTATAATGATTGGTTCTGCTTTTGTGTTTTAATTCTTTTATTTGCTGACTTTGGTCCTTGCATTTGCTCTACCATGCATGGTCAAATTCTTTACTAAATTTCCAATTTTTCTACGTGTAGCTAATGGAAAAGCTAATAACTATTTGCTTTTTCAATTTTCAAATTTGTCGGAGTGATGAAATTAAGAACTTGGAACTTGGAAGACACAAACCATGTAAAGAATTGACATATGATAATGACATGCTCTAGCGTCAATTCTAAAGTAAGGAACAAAAGCTTGGGAGACGTGTATGTTTCCCACCTCATCAACTTGAATAGGCTTTGCTTTGCATGCGGGTTTGGATAACATTTTTAAAAGAAGATTATCCTACTTTTAACTTTTGCTTCATTCTTATGATTATAAGTTTAATCAAACCAAAATTTTTTAAATCATTGAAATGATATGTTTTGAGTGATGTATAATAAAATGGTGTTATAATTGAGGATTATATTAAAATGATGTTCTTGTAATTACAAGTTATGAAAAAGATATTGTAAATATGATTATGTCCTTGACATTTCTCATCTTATAATGCCTCAAAGGATTCTACTAAAAAAAGAGTTAGACAATACTTTAATCTTTGAATGAATTTCATCCCATCCATTATATGGCAATCAAATAACTATTCAATATTTTTTATTTTAAAAAATAACCATTCACTTATATTTAGATAAAATGATGTATTAAGTGAATTAAAAAAAATAATAACATGACATTTTTAATAATTTGATTTATTCTCCATACCAATTTGAAAGAAAATCCTGTGTAAATGAAAATTTATATATTAATAACCCAAACCCAAAGAATAAACCAAATTAATACAAAAATTTCTAATTTACAAAATCGCCTTCCTAATTAGAACTCAAACAAAGCATACAGAGAAAGAAATATAAAGTAAACAAAAACTTAAGAAAAATTATGCGTAGTACTTTTTTAATTAGTCAATATTTTATAAACATTTTAAGATAAGTTAATAATCAAACAAATGAAAGGAAGAATATAAATAATAGTCACGACACTCCTAAGTAAATTTATCTTATAAAAAGTGCAGTAATTTAGTAGTATTATTTGATTTCACAAAACTCAAATAGAAATATGAATTTGAAATTGTGGGGGCATAGATGGTGAGATGTCCATCCATCATGCTAATTACTTTATGCAATTTGAGTCGTTTTTTGTTTTTATGTTTTCTTTGAGGAGAATCATTTGAGTAGTAGTTTGTCATGAGTCATGACCTCATATGGATGATTTGGTAGGTATATGAATAATATTATTGACATTTTGTGGTTTGCTTGTGCTTTCAAAAGAGAACATGGTTTTGTGGGCTTGCAAAAAAGTATGATATCGATGGTGATGTGAAGAGTGAATATTGCGTAGCTTTATGTTTGTATCAATGTGGGCTGTGGATGAAAATGAAAATGAAAAGTCAAAAGGTTCTTCCGTTGGGACTGTCCTAACCAAGTGTTCAATTATTACTGGTTTAATTTATGATAAAAAATACATAAAATAAATAAAAACTATTGCCTTCAGTACAAGATTTTGATCTCCTGGGCTAAAGACATCAATGCTATATATCATATATGTCTTGGATTTTACTGAGAATGGATCACTTTCAATCTTCCAGTTTATGCTTCACCCAACCCATCTAATCTGTCACTTTTCCCCCTACAATTTAAAATGGAGATAAATTATATAGATTATGAAATTAATTTTTTTTTTTTTTTTTTGGGGTAGAATACCTAGTGAAAATTTTAAAGCGAAAGAAATTAGGTGAGTATACCTGAAAGTAAATGTAATAATAGAAAAACTCAAAGTATAATTTTACCCCCAAAAAAATTTGTTGTGTGAAATGGTGGGGGGGGGGGGGGGTTTTTCTATTATTATATTGGGTTATGCTAATTATTCCCACCCACTTTGAGTTTTTCTATTATTTTCCCATATTTAGCTTTTAGCTTTTAGGTTCATTTTTTTGCTGCATTACTTTCGACAAAGCATCAATTAACTTATTTTATTTAGCTTTTAGCTTTTATCTATAGTATTTTTATAAAAAAAAAAATCAGCAAAACTATAAATAAATTATTTCTAAATAGATATGTATCTATTTTTTTTTTTTTAAGTAAGAAGAAGACCATACGTTGGAAATAGCGAAGCAAAAAAGTATTTGTTTGACTTGTGTCTACTTTGTGTGCAAAATAGTGCATGCACCTTGCATTATGTTAGATTCTTTAGTCAATTTTTTTTTTTTAAATTTCATTTATTACTTCAACAGTATTTTTTAAACTGCTTTCATAAATTCATGTCAATTTTTTTATTAGTTGGACCCACATTAATTTGAGATAGTTTTAATTTATATCGTTTATTCTTGATGATATAATAACTCTTTATAATTAGATCGATACACTAATAAGTTTTTAATGTAGGCGAGAATTGAATCTCAACTCTTTTACCCGATCATAAAAGATTTTGCCAGTTGAGATAATTAAAATTCATACCTTATTATACTTGTTAACATTTTCCATATTTTTTTTTAGAAGAAAACATTTTTCATACTTTATTTATTTATTTTGGTAAATAACAAATGGGTAGAGAGTGCCGACTAGTGTGACTTCTCTACCTTTGTGTAACAATAGTAACATGTTCCTCACTCTAAAGCGAGACCCCATATTTTATTCTGTGCTAAGAATTCACTTACTTTTTAAGTCGACCGTCTCGATTGAAAATGAAATATAAAAAACAACAGCAAACAACTAGTTGTTTTAAGACTCGTTGACCCTGTATCTTTCCAACTACGCCCCTCGGAATGTTGGTTTTCCCATATTTTATTACCCTATGTGGATATGAATAAATTTTTTTTTGGGTAACCTTGATCGGTTGTCTATTAATAAACAAGCTACCAAACATAGTCACTATGACTCTGTACGTCGCAGAAAGGCACGCGCAAAATTTTCGCGTAGGGAAAATCATCAAAACTTTACTTATAAAACCGTGACACAGAGGCCAGAGCCGGCTACAGCATTTCCGGGCCACTGTTTCCCTCTCTCTCTCTCTCTCTCTGTCTTTCATAATCTCACTCTCTCTGTCTCTTTCTAAATACAAACTTCCTAATTCTCTCTCTCTCTGATCTCCGTCTGTCTCCCAAAGATTCAATTCGATTTCTGAGCTCCCTTTACGGTCCCACACACCTTTTCAACATTTTCCTTTTTGTATTTTCTCGAGAAAAATTTCTCTCTCCTCCCAAAACCCCTACTACCCCCTCCGCTCCTCTCTCTCCCTCTCTCAACGGCTTTAATTTGAATTGAAATTTTCTCGTAGACGCGCACTTCTCTCTCTCTCCTCTTCCTACCTTGTATTAATTACATTACACAGTACAGTACCACACCACCACTACACCACTACGCGTTTCTCCAATACACCTCTCTCTACCTCTCTCTCTCTCTCTCTCTCTCTTAGGGTTTTCGTTTTCGTTCTCGCAATGTCCTTTTGAGTTTTCAGGTACGTTCTTCTCTCTCTATGTGTTTTTGTTGTTTTGATTCGGTTTTGAAATTTTCCTGTGATTTCGGGATAAGTTTCCCCTGTTTCTGTGAATTTGCGGAATATTCTAGATCTGTTATGCGAGTCAAAGTTTGGACTTTGAATGCGCGTGCGCGTGATTCTAGGGTTTTGTTATAATCGCCATTTGAAAATTCTTTGAATTTTTATGTATATAATATACTAATTTTGGTTTAGGTATTTGTTGTTCTCTGTTACGATTGGCTTAGTTTTCGTAAAAAAGTCTATTGTTTGTTCAGGGATTCGAAGTCGTTGTTGATAGCGTAAGTTTTTCGTTCTTCGAAGTTAGGGTTCTAATGGCATTGAGTTTGATAATGATTTGTTGCGTTAATTTGATTTTTGTGATGCTTTTTTTTAAAAAGCACTTTTTGTAATGGTTACTGTGGTAGTTACAGTATCCACCAATTACTGTTCATATTGAGAGAAAATTTGACTTTTTGTAGTTTTGAGATTTGAGTTTTAGAATGCTGCTTCCATGAAAGCATAGATTTTTTTTTCCCCTTTTTTGATTAGGAAATATTTATAGAAGTTTTTATGGGAAATTGAAAAGACTTTTTTTACAGATTTTTTTTTTTAAAGTCCCATGAATGTGGTATCTAATTTTTAAGGTGTTAGAACTTAGAAGTTGGGGGCTGAATACCTACTCGGCTAAGAGTATTTTAGCTCAACTAGCACCTCGTCATTGCACCTCATGGTGCGTTAAACAGCGTTTTAGGAAATGATGATGTGAACATGGGAATTTGTTATTTTTATATATTCTTGTTTGATCGAGAGATTATGAATTTTTATTGTTATTGATATCTTTGTTAGGTTCTAGACTCTGGAGTTCCTGTCCACTTCATACCTTGTCGAAAGAAGGCAAGAAATTAAAGTGCAAAACTAAATTTGTTGGTAAGAATATCTGGTAATGTTTTTAGTTTATGCCTGAAGCTAGTTACTACTTTCATTTTAGTTAATGTTATTGATTTCTTATATATAATGATCCCCATTCATGGGCATGTAAATCTTTATTTTAATTTATTTTAATTTTTATATTGCAATAAATATGTTGAGATGCCTCTTTTTTCTAGAGTGTATTATATGCTAGTAACTATAGTTAAATGTTCAAAATTGTCAACATATATTTTTTGTGTTTTTGCTATATTGTTGTTTAATAGTATGACAGATTGAATCATTTTTTTCTTATCCTTTTGCAGTTGGGGTAATTATGCCTTATATTGGAAGATTGGTCCTTATAAATAGTGATCCACATTCATGGGCATGTAAATCTTCGTTTTAAAATTTTTTTTATTTTTATATTGCAATAAATATGTTGAGATGGTTTTTTTTTTTTTTTTTTTTTTTTTTTCTAGGGTGTATTATATGTTAGTAACTATAGTTAAATTTTAAAATGTTATCAACATATCTTTTTGTGTTTTGCTATTTTGTTGATATATAATAATATGACAGATTGCATCATTTTTTTTCTTATCCTTTTGCAGTTGGGGTTATTATGCCTTATATTGGAAGATTGGTCCTTGTTTTACTATTTTTTTTCATCTTTGTATATAAGCCCTTTTCCTTTCTTTTGATGAATCAATTACTGTTAGTGATGTAACTACTTGCCTCATGCTTGATGGGAGTTGATTGGTGGTTTATTAGGCTTCTTTTCATGGAATATGAGAGTTATAATCCGTTCTAGTGTTACTTGAAATGACATCTTGATCTGATTGCTACATTTATTACAAAAATGTTTTTCTCGTCTACGTTCTGTTTCAGATCTCATTTCTTATGAGTCATGGATTGATGTTACGTATGTATTTGTCTGCCTAGATTTTGCTTCTAGAGTTAGCCACCGTAATACCTGGATGGCATCTGGAAATCCATTTTTTGATGAAATGCGGAGCAAACCTGAGGTCATTGATCCTCCTCAAAGTGAAGACATGTTGGACGTTGGTGAACATGTGAATGACCCTGCTGCCATTTCTCTAAAACCTAATTTAACTGTTTCTAGCAGTGTTCGTGAGCTATTAGAGTGTCCTGTGTGCTTAAATGCTATGTACCCTCCTATCCATCAGGTTTGTGTCAAATTGCCATGTACCCTTCTATATTGCATTCTTAAATGAACACAAATTATCTTGTTGAAATGCCCTGTATATCAATTGTTATGTCCATATAATAGTTGGTGTTAATTTTTTTTTACCCATCGATTCATCTTACAAAAAAGAATCTGTTAGGGTGTTTAGTTGTTAATGTGTTTCAGTTTCTTTTCTTTAATTTTTATAAACAGCTGCTTGGTTTCATCTTGATGCATTCAATCATTTATACACCTTTGGCAGGCTTGGTCAGTCGCATTGCTTCCAAACATGCAATAGTTTTGATCAGTAAGGCCATTGATTAGGCAGCTTTTGTTGAGATATTTATAGTTAGAAGTTAACAGTACCTATTTTCTATTAGGAAATCTTGAATTAATGTTAATATTCATTAACCTTCTACGCATCTTGATTAGTATTTTATTTGCATGAATCAATATTTGAGTTAATAACTGTGCCATTTTCACAAAGAGCTGTCCGAAACAAATGGGCTTCACTTATTATGGTTATGCGTAAAACTTTGATATTTTATTCCTAATATAGATTTCCGTATTAGCTTACAGCATTTCATCAATTATTTCCCAGCCATAGGCACCTCTTTACTCATACTATTTTAATGAATTTTTTTTGCACCATATATTTGGATATATGGTATATGGAATTCCACTAATTATTGTGTAAATTAGATATTTAATAAGAAATCAGTTATACTCAAGTCACTAATCTATTACCAGTCGGTTTCTGTTGTAACTCATCATTATTCTTTTCTTGCTTAATGTGTGGCAAATGTATTTCATTTGAACCTTTTGTGATACTTCCTGAAGAATCATTTGTACGAAATTTTCTTGCAACTATTTTTTTTTTTTCAAGTCATGAGTCGTACTGAAATGTCATTTTTTACACAAATGGGTCTTGCTACATTGCCTATGACAGGTAAAAAAAGTAAGAGTCAGAGAGATCAGATTTGAAAGATTTAGAAAGCCTTTGTCCCAATGAGGGTGTTCCACACTCTATGCTGCCAGAGTCTGCCATATGTCCCTGTTTTTTCTCTTATAAAGTAACCAAAATATAAAAGGGAAAAAAAATAGACATGTAGCATACTGTAGTTGGAGTATGAAGTGGAACACTGTTAGTGGGATAGAGGACTTTTTTTCAGTAACCCTACCATTAAAATGAGAATTGGAACATTTAGAAGAATATGCAAACAACAGCCTCCTCCCCCTTCTCTTTATTGCCCATCTTCTTTCCAACCTCCCCAAAGAACAACACAACTAAGCATGGAATTTCCCTGCATTGAGGTTTCTTTTATAAAAGAAAATCATTTTTATTCTTTATTTTTCCCTGTATCAAGATAATTATTATTTTTTATATAATTGGAAAGAAAATGGATGCAAATTAAATGTCAGTTTCAACTCATTGGTGTTCTACTGTTCTTGCTGCAGTGTTCAAATGGTCACACATTGTGCTCTGGTTGCAAGCCCAGAGTGCACAACCGGTGCCCTACATGCAGGCATGAACTTGGCAATATTAGATGTCTTGCATTGGAGAAGGTGGCTGCATCTCTGGAACTTCCATGTAAATATCAGAGTTTTGGGTGCTTGGGCATATACCCATATTACAGCAAACTTAAACATGAATCTCAATGCGTCTATAGACCCTATAACTGCCCCTATGCTGGATCAGAATGCACAGTCATTGGTGATATACCCTATCTGGTGGCCCACCTGAAAGATGATCACAAAGTTGACATGCACAATGGCAGCACCTTCAACCATCGCTATGTCAAATCAAATCCACAAGAGGTTGAAAATGCCACATGGATGCTGACGGTATAGTGTTTCTTACTTGTCCTTATCTCATTGTCTTCTTTATAGTTCTTTGCTTTAGCAGAGGTGGTACTGTGTTTATCTTGGTACAATGTCAATAGAAGAATTATGTCAGATACATTCATATCATTCATATCCACTAGTTAATGTGGATACAGAATTTTGTCATCCCGTGAGGGGTCTAATCCACTGTTTCAGCTAAAACCGGGTGAAATATTTATCAGTACTTTGTGGACCTATTTTTAGGAACTGGAATCTTTTAGTTGACGTGCTTGATAATTAAGAATGCAATCATATTTGAAACAAAAGTCAATTTAATTATAGAATTGTAGTAAAACCCATCCATATGGGATTTTTCTGTAGTTTTGCCTATATTGGGATGAAATACTTGTGTCGTTGTCCTGTAGACCCATTGTTTATGGAAACAGTGCAGCTTTTGAGTATTGAGCTTGATAATTCAAAATGCTAATAGACAACTTTTAATATTGGCTTATAGTCTCTGCCACAGTAGGGTGTGTTATCAAATGTTGATGGAGTGGGTGAATAATTTGTTGTGGAATGGCTACACTTTGAAGTAGCATGTTATATGCCACATTTATCCATATAGCTCAGTTAATTCTTGCATTTACTGGACAAATTGGGGTAGTAACTGATCACTGAATTTCTCTGTTATTTCTCTAGGTTTTCAGTTGCTTTGGTCAATACTTTTGTCTGCATTTTGAAGCTTTCCAGCTCGGGATGGCTCCTGTCTACATAGCATTCTTGCGATTTATGGGTGATGATAATGAGGCAAAGAACTACAGCTACAGCCTAGAGGTTGGTGGAAATGGGAGGAAGATGACTTGGCAGGGGGTACCTAGAAGTGTTAGGGATAGCCATAGGAAGGTGCGTGACAGTTTTGACGGTCTCATCATCCAACGCAACATGGCTCTCTTCTTCTCTGGAGGAGACCGGAAGGAATTGAAGCTTAGAGTGACAGGTAGGATTTGGAAAGAGCAGTAATAAAGAATTTCTGCATTTATCTTCTTTCCGGTTCTGTCCTTTTGGGTCTTCTGGTCATGTATTTTTTGGAATGTAGGACGCAAACTCTCTTTGCTTGTCCATGCATTGAATGAATATACATGAGTAGGAAGGCATACCTGTTATCTGTAATTACGATGATTATCTATTTGTAGATGAATTAGTCTGCTGCTGGTAGGTTTTTCTTTGGTGCTCTTGTGTGGATGAATGTATCAGTTTTGGGATGGCTTTTGATGAAATTGTGTTATCATACAAATTAAATTGGAAATGGTATATTCTAGCTTTTGGAGATAAACCATATGAAAAAATAATAAATAAAATAAAATAAAATTATATAGAGGGATATCCGGATATGCAGGTGAAAGAGAAAGAAAGAGTACACCTAATCTATATATATATATATATATATATATATATATATATATATAAAACCGAAGTCTCTTATGTACCCATAAATTTTCCCGTCAACAGTATACTAAAAAAAAAAAAAAAACGTAATTAAACTTTTCTAAAACCTGGCTCTGCCTTTCCCTTTTACGAAGACTCTGCCTTTACCTTTCACGATACTGTGCCTTCTCTTCCCTGCCTTCCTCTACCAGCTCCTCCTTGATCAGACCCAGGGCAAGCCAATCAGACCCAGGACAAGCCAACAGCAATAGATGTTCCCGATACTTTTTCTTCCTCTCTCCTCTTTAGACTCTCAAATCTTTGTCTTTGTTCATAGCTGGAAGCCCTCCCGCTCTGTCATTTTCTTTCCCAACTTCTCCTGGGTGCAAATACAATATCTTCTATTTATCTCAAACCTGATCTATTGGAAGAAGTATGGGCTCTCTTATCTCAGTCTCTTCTCTTTTTATTCTGTGTTTTCTCTACTGCCGTTCTTCTATTTCTTCGTTCCTTCTCTGCCTCAGATATGTTTCTCTCTCTGTGACCGCTTCTCTCTATTTCTTTTTCAAATTTGGTTGCATTGGCCCTACAACTTTAGACATTCTGATACAGAGAGCCAGAGATTTGAGGGATATGGGAATTGGGGAAATTCTTCAAGGTGCTGGGGCTTGAAATGTAAAAATATACATCCAACTGTGCATGAATTAATGGGCTCCAACAAAAGTTCCTTGGATAACTAAATCTCTAATCTAGGAATGGCAATGGGTTGGGTTCAGGCCGGGTTTTTTAATACCCGGACCCAACTTGCAGGACTGTCTGAAAATCCTGAATCCGGCCCGTTTATTAAACGAATTTTTTTTCTTAATCCCAAACCGGGCCCGTCGGGCACCTGCGGGCCCTGCCAGCAGTTTTGCCTGGGCCTAAACCATGGCCCAATCCCAAAAGAAAAAATTTGCTTGAAGCCTAAATCGTATTACCGTGGCCCAATAATTAAAGAAAAAAAAAGTTTGGCTAGAATCATTATTTTTGAAGATGTGTTTGCCAAGATTCAAGCCTTGATTTTTTTTTTTTGGTTCTTTGATCAGCAAAGAAAATCAAAGAATGAAATTGAAAAATTGAAAAATAAAAATACCCATTAGGAAATCATGGATGAACAGTGACCAAAGATTTATGATTTTCCCTTTCAAAATCACAAAAACAAACACAAATTCCTAATACAAACACAAACACAAATTTCAAATTTATAATTTTCCCATTTAAAATCACAAACACACACAAATTCAGATTTATGATTTTCCCATTCAAAATCACAAACACAAACTCAAAAATTTCAGATTTATGATTTTCCCTTTCAAAATCACAAACACAAACACAAATCCTAACTCAAACACAAACACAAACAACTCACATAATAGAGACGAAATGAACCCAGAAAAAAAAAAAAAAAAAAGAAGAAAAGAAAAGAAAAGAAAAGAAAAGATTGAAAGAGGTGATCCGGTGGAGAAACACGATGGAAGTGAGGCGGTTGGAGGTGCAATGATGGCCAGCGGTGAAGAGCTTCAGGCTAATCAGGCCGACAGTGACAGGTGTTCAGGCTAGCGGTGAGTGAGGGAGTGACCAAGTGAGAAGAGTGGGAGAGGAGAAAGAGAGTAGGGAGGAGGCTGATTGTGTGAAATGAAATGGGTATGGGATTAGGGCTTTTTTTTTTTTTTTTTTTTTTTTTTTTTAACTATATATATATATATGTGAGGGTATTTTAGTATTTTTATACTTACATATATAAACGGGTCGGGTCGGGTCAGGTCAGGTTCGGGCCGGGTTTTTGAAAAAACCCGGACCTGACCTGGACCTGCTTCGGGGTTTTTTTTTTTTTTTAAAACGCATACCCGACCCTATAATTTATTTGGCTGGGTGAAATCCGACCCATTAGGGTCGGATGGGACCAGGTATCCGCGGGTTGAATTTACATTGCCATCTTTACTCTAATCTCAACACTAACCATGAAAGAGAGTTCAGAGAGGCCAATAATTAAGCATCAACATGCATTGATGGTGTTGGCATCTTTTATTACAACTATGGCCTTTCAAGCTGGAATAACCCTAGTGGGAACATGTGGAGGATTTTTATTTTTTATTTTTTAAATTTTTGACTGAAGATGATAGCATGTGGAGGAGTTTAAAAGAAGGGGAAAAAAAAATGTTAAAAGGTTGATAGCATGTGGAGGAGTTTAAAAGCAGGGAAAAAAAAAATAAAAAGAAAAAAATGTTAAAAGGTTGAGAGAATAAGTGTATGAGATTAAAAGAAAGGTTAAAAAAATGTTAGTAGGATAGTTAGGGTAAAAAAAAAAAAATATAAATGATGCTAAAAATATAACAAATTTCATCACTGTACTTCTAGAAACTAATGTCACCAGTTATATATAAAAAAAATTCTTTGATATTTTTTTATTATTTATTATGATAATGCCATTTACCAATCATAATTATTGTCACATCAATCCACAACATGTTTTGTTATTAATTTGTTGTATCTTTACCACAGTACACCATTGGTATGATGGTCACTCCACAAGTATTAGTGCTTATGAGGTGTGGGGTGCAAGAGGTCGGGGTTCAAGTTTTCAAGAAGGAGCTTCACACACACATATACATTTAGATTAGACTAAAGTAGAATTCTATCTTTAATAATAATAAAAAAATTTGTTGTATCTTTAGCATTTTGTAAAATAATTAGTTTAGTGTGTGTGTGTGTGTGTGTATATAGCGATAATTTTGATATATATCATTCCCTTAGGTAAACCGAAATCGTCTCTAATACGAAATTTACTTTTGCAATGTATACCTTGTGTTTGACAACATGTCTCACTTATGCATTAGGTTAAGTCAACTTCATGGTTTGTGCCTCTTGGTTTAGTTTCCACTGGTCGTTTTTTTTATTTATTTTTTTATGTGCATTTAAGCATACTAGGCCATCAACATATTTTGTATTTTAAGTACATTAGAAATTTAATCATAAAAGCCAAAAATGCAACATTATAATATTAGTCTTCTTACAATGAAATTTTTTATGAATTATGTTTTTTGTATTAATATACATTTGCAAGGACAAATAAAATATTGGAGAAAATTATAAACGTGATAACATTCAAACATTAAGGGGTAAGATTATTACTAAGTGAGAGATTGAGAGAAAAAATTCATTGAAAAATATTAGTTTAATTTTTTAAAAATCTCTTTCAATAGTTTTCCTGTGCATAGCACGAGTTAGCAACTATCTTGGTTTCTATGCTCCTGGTTTTGCTCATCTAATAAGATTGAAGCATGATATTTTTTGCTTGCACACCTAATTTGGTTTGGATTTGGGCCTTAACTAGGCCTTGGGCCTTGATATCTTTTGACAATTACATTTGACCACAGCAACAGAGCAACCCATCTTTGTTTGAGTCAGGGAGATAAAAGGATTGAAACTAATAAATATTTTAAATATTTCTCTCTATCATTGATATTTAGAAGGACAAAGTTTGGTTCTATTATTTTTTTCACCTCATTACATGGCAAATTAATACATTATGAATGGTTTCTTCAATTGCCACTTAATAGGTAAGGCTGAAGCAAGATAACTTCAAATATGTTTGGAGTAAACTTTTTCTTATTTAAAATAGAAAAAAAGTAATTGACAAGACAAATGTCAAAATTATCATAGATGGGAATAACATAGAATTCTCAATGCATGATGCGAAATTACTGAAAATAAGCTGAATAACTCAATAGCATTGAAGTATCATAAAAATACAAATCAAGGAATATTTCAAAAGACACCCAATCAAACTCACTTGGAAAATGATCAAGTTTTAGATGTGTGACAATCACATCTGAAATCATATGGCTTGCATGACGGTAATGAAAAAAAGGAAATCAAGGAAAAAAAAAAAAAAAAACATAAAGCCAAGTCTCAATTGGCCAAACACTAACGTAGTGTAATTTTCTATTTTAGTCGAGAAAATTGCACACATGGAGTTGCACTCTTGAAATGAAGTAAATAGAAAATGCTGGAAAGAAGAGACATCATTGTTGCTGGTTGAATGTCAATTAGTTCTTCGGAAGTTCTTTTTGCAGGTCAGTTTAGTTAGTAGCAAGTAGCAACCCCCTTATATCATAATACCAAGAAAATAATTATTGGATTCTTCAAAGGGATGATATGAAGCAGTTTCCAAACGCACAATTGTGAAATGTCTCAACTTGTTGCACATCTTGTATCTGAAATCCTGCATAATAATAGATTACAAAGATTAAAATAATTTATGTTAAGGGGTCCAAATTGTATACAGAGCAACACAACCAATTGGAAAAACAAACAAACTTCGAGCACCTTTAGGTTTGAAAATGTAACATAAACCAAAAAAGAAAGGCATATAACCTGACATTATCAATCACCAAAAGATAACAGAAATAGTTTAAAAGTGAAAAAAGAAAAAGAAAAAGAAAAAAGCAACGCAGTATGTGTTCGAAAATGCTAATGCTAATCTAAAAATAATAACAAATCCAAGCAATAGTCAGAACGAGATAAACTTGCCCCCTGTAATTGCATGATCCATTCAGCAAATATTTTTTTGTATTCCAAGACTTGCAAGCCCCCATAGATGTCATTAGAGATGAAAAGGAGGCAGGAAGCAAGCAGCCCCACCTCCTCCAGAAAAAGACTCCATAAGTCACTTTCTGTGGCATTTAAATAATTAAATGGATGGATGTTGTTAAATGAACAAGCAATAGACTTTACTGTTCTTGTGAACATTTTTCCATTTATTCTTCCGTTTCCAATTCTCAGAATAAGTAATGTCCTGTTTCCTCTTTGGGGAAAAGAAAAGGTAAAAGATAATAAACGAAGCACAGTGGAAAGCTGACCTGCATTGTTCAATCAAAAGCACTGCTCTCACTAAGTCCGAGCAATGATTTTCAATCTCAAAATTTTGATAATGAAAGGCAACAAATATGCACTAGGTTCCACATGCAACTTGACTACTATGGATTAAAAAGCCTAGCTACAATGCAGGAACAATCTGATTAATTGTACCTTGCATCCCCTGAAGTGAGAAACTACAGTTTTCAGTACTGATAAAAAAAATTTTGACATGAGAGAGAATACACTCAATAAGCAAGACCCTTGAAAGTTAAAGCAGGTCAATGATATTGATTTTTCAGCATACTATGGCAATTAAAAAGGTCACAAAAATATGTTGCAACTTGAAGTTTCTGCATTCATGTTGATGACTGCAGACAGTAGAAATTCATATAGATAACCTTTGGAAAGTATAACCTTCTTCCAAAAGCTACATGCCAAATCAATTTGAAAAAAACCGAATTGCTAAAAAGCTAGAATTTTGCCAATAGGAAACACACTATGCTTTTCATGAATTTGTACGCACGTGCGTGCGTACACACATATTCTTCTACAGGAAGAAACAAATGCAAAAGTGAGAGTTTTGAAAGGTGAGCCAGCTAGAGACACTTTACGGCTTGCAATAAGACTGGACGGGAAAGGTTCCCAGTAATTTACTAAGAAGCACATGCATACCATACCAATAAACAAACTGATTCTTTTTTTGGATAAGTGACCAATAACAAATTGTTGTTCATTTTCTAGCTAGTGGATCAAACTGACTGCTAAACTTGAAACCTGAGTTTCATAAGATTAAACAAAATGCAAAGCCGTGCACTAACTCATACCACCGGAGGCACTGGCAATAGATGTGAGGAAGCTCCTGATGAAGGCATACGCATTGATGCTGGCATTGAAGATGGGATTGAAGAAGGCATACCATGCTGGCATTTGAGGTGGAGCGCAAGCTAAGTAGGGATACAAAAACAAAAGGGCACTGCTATATCATATTTACAGCCGGCAAAGTAGTCAGTTGTTGCCTCTTGCTGGTGATGGTGCTGCTGTGGACCTGCTGCAGATTTTGTTGTTATCTTTGCTGTTGATTGGCAGCAAGAAGAGAGGGATGTGGACCAGGAGGGAGAGGAGCTTCTAAGTTATTGAAACTGGAAGAGACTGCTTTTGCTATCCCTGAGCTGAAGCATCTAGCAATGGAGCAAATAATGGCATTGGAACTTTAACAGCAGGAATGTTCCCTTCATTGCAAAGGAAAGCCATCGAGTTTGGCTTTAAATTGCTACCTAATTGTCCGCTCAGTGGAATTGCCCAATTCTCCCATTTAGGAGAACCGAAGTTTGAATTCCCCCTTCTCATATTTTGTAAGCCAAAAAAAAAAAAAAAAGATTTGGTCATGAATGCTTCAAAATCTTTGGCACACCCAGTAGATGGACTGCATTTAAAGACACACCAAAAAATTATTGTGGTGGGGTTAAAGTTTTAGTCATATGGTATTAAAGAAAAGCCATGTGCGCATAATATCCTCTTTTCCTAGCACATTTACTACAAATTATTTTCCTTGGCTAACCATGGCTGGTACTTTGGGTTCTCTAATTTTATTTCAACCTCATAGAGGAAACAAAGTAATTAGGTATACAATTATATATTGGTATGTATCATAGAATTCAGTACTAAATGAATTGAACATCAAACATTCGATTATTGCGGAACCAGATGAGCTTATGCCTTTGTATGATCCATTCAGAATGGATTTTATAGTGTTCCAAGACTTGCAAGCCCACATTAATTTTATTAGTGATTAAAATACTCAATGGGGATTTCATTAGGCCATTTCACCCACATGTGATGTATTTGTTAGATCTGGAATATAGTATTTAGATATTTAAATGGATTAACGTTTGGTTTAAATGAACGAGAATTCAACACTGAAACCGATTTAAATATCACCTCGTTTTTTTTTTTTTGGTTCTTGGGAACATCTTTACATTTCATATTAGCTTTCCAATTCCGTATATGTGACATCTGGTTTCCTCTTTTGAGAAAAGAAAAGGCAAAAAGTTAAGAATGAAAGCATAGTGGAAAGCTGACTTGCATTGGTCAATAAAAAAAATGTGATAATGGAAGGTTACAAGTCAGCACTAGACTCCGCCTGCCGCTTGTAACTATGGATTCAATGTTGGATATTTTTATAAATATATATATATATATATCATATTTACTTTAATACTCATTTATGTGAATTGAGGAAATCAATTATCCTTAATGTCAGATACATTAATTGCTAAATTTTGAAAATTCAAATATAATTCAAAATTTGAATAGTTAATTTCAATGGTTTTAATTAGGAAATCTCTGAAAATTAATGTGAATTTTAATACTATATATTGCCAACTTTTAGTATACTTTCCATTCTAAACGTTTTGTATTCAAACGTTCTTATTTAAATGTGACATAATGACATTATATATGCAAGAATTTTCAGCATTTAAATGTACATCTATTACTGAATTATTAATAAGTTAACATATATATACAAATGTTTACTATTTGGTTTAATAGAAAGTGGTCAAACAGCTAGCAATCTTTTTAAGAGTAAACGGCAGAATAACAGCTAGCAATTTTTGTAACATAAATTCAAAAAAGAAAGAAGACTTTTGAAAAGTTTGTAATAACGGGCCATTAAATGCTTGGCTTGATGATCCTTTCTTTTTTTTGTTCCCAGCGTGAATGATCCTTTCTTCTTTTTGTTCTCAACGTAAACTTTGGCCAAGGACAAGATTATAGGTCCGGCTATATATATATATATATATTTGGAAAGAAATAAGGATTTGATATACAAGCACATCTTTATCTTTCAATTACAAAAGCTGCAAACTTTTAAAAAACAATTTTTTTTCTAAACACTTACCATCTTTTACTTCTTTCTACTCACAAAAATATTCTATCTCTTACAAATTTTCTGGGAAAAAGAAAGTACTATTGAGAGCTTATATCTTATGGGCAGTATAGGCTTGTAAGGATAATTAGCAAAGGCGGTTGGGCTGTTGTATCCTGGGGACAACGTGTAAAAATTATTTGTCTAACTACACTGGATATACCGTAAACGGCACAATTTGTCTCAAAACAGTGACTTGGTCCACGCCTCATCTCTGCCACCTCATTTGGTAAATCAAATTGTGTAGTTTCCAAGAAAAATTTAGGTATTATCTCTCCTTTATTTCCAATATTCAATAGCCTGCCATATTTCACAAATCAAATGCTACAATCACTTCTAGTCTAAATTTGTTAAAAAAAAAAAAAAAAACTATGAAACGTCTCATATTTGTTTTGTTGGTTTTGAAAATCATTTAGAGAAGAAGCAGTTCACTAAATTGATAGAGCTGAATATAAAGAAGTACCTGACAATGAAAAAGAGTTGTGTTGCTAGCTATCAATTGTATGGAGTGAAACAGGGGATTGGGTCTCGTCTAGAGTTTCAGCACCTATCAAAACTTCTTCATTAATTCTTATGCAAGGGTTGTAAGCCATCTTGCGACAATTTCCCCTTCTTTTGAAATTGTTTCTCCAGAAAAGAGGCTACCATAAATCATAGATAAAAAAAGAGAGGCGGGTGACCCATCATTGAGCTTGAATCGCTTGGACTTTTCCTTGATAAACTGAACAATCTCAATGTCTCTTCACAGGTTGCTCAGTTAAATAATACTCTGCAAAAACAAATCAATAAATAAAAACAATCACCAAGATTTTATTGTTACTAATAAAATTAATGAGACAAGAAATCAACAATTGCATTCAATTATTTATTAAGTGCACAGAAATCAAACATCATTCTGCATCATTTACAATTAGCAGGGAAGACTAGTGAAAAAATTTTAAAATCAGGGATAGTAGTGAGCTAAGGAAGTGAAAAGCAATGCAGTATTAAACTAGTTAAGATGCTGGGCTGAAAAAACATGAAAAGCAATATTAAAAAAAAGAGTAGAAAATTTTCAGCAGTAGAGAAAAACATTCTGCTACACAGAATTCTTGTTATTTTGAAACAAAACATGTTTATTAAGAGAGATATTTCAATCACACAAGCATTCAGCATTTCCACATCTAAGAAAAAGAAAACCTTTACTCCAATTTTCAATTTCCTCCCTTGCAAGTCACATACTTTCCTCTCAAAAAAATTAAAGAAATAACAGGAAGCAATTAGGGAATACTGACCAGCACCATTCAATCAAAAGATTCACTTGCATAAAACGTTTAGCTGCTGGTTGAAGGTATCAAAGCAGCAATAGCTTCAAACTGCCCCAGTGTCCAACTGAGAATAAATAACCTGCTAAATTGTGTCTAATTCAATTGCCAATAATATCACATAGAATAATCTGTACTTGTATATTTAATAATAATCAAAGACAGAAGCTGGACAAACTGACCGGTGATAATTCTGTCGAAGTCTGTATCTCGCATCTCAAAAGTCCAAATTTGAATGCAGTGAATGGATAACGAGCAGCTCCGGCAAGAATAAGAGTAAGGGAATGCTTGAATTTTGATAGGAAAGAGGGATGAGCTTTGTACGGGTAACTTGAAAACATAATAAGAATTTAGTATTTTATGTGACGCAAAAGGATCGGCAGCCAGCAGTATAGCACAAAAGTAATGCTGGGCTTGTGTAGAACACGTTAGTGACACTGCAAAACAATAGGCAAATAATTGAATCTTTACATTGGCGTCCACAAATTGAAAATCAACCAATTTATAATATAGGCAAAAATTATGTCTATTTTATTTGTTTTTACAACTATATAACTTCATGAAAAATTTCCACTTATTACATAATTCTATTTTTAATCACTGGTCCTCAAAACCTCCTGTCATATAATTTAAAGTTTTTTATTTTTATTTTTCTCCGGGCATCAAACAGATTGATTGCTAGATGCAGATTAGTTGTTTCTTTGTTGGCTCTACATTTCTCTTTCTTGAGAAAGTGACTTTTGCCTAGATGAGTTAATTTAAGAAATTTATTGTAAATGACTTAATTTCACATTACAAATGACTTAATTTCAAAATACATTCTAGATCTGAATCTATTATTTTAATTGACTTGCAAATTACATGCTTACTATAATTGGAAACTAAATTTATTTATTCTAAAATTAGTAGGTATTTCAAGTAAAAAAGAAAGAGCATACATTTTTTTTTTCCAATACTTTCCAAAATTTGATAGCTATGACAACTAGGATGGTGGATTTGAACATTAGACATCTTCTTTAGAGACATCAAAAAGTGTAGCATAATTCAATAAAATTGAAAAATATATATTTAAAATTTTTATTACAATTATAGTGAGAGACCGGGAAACTCAACTTTCAGAAAAGAGTTTAGGCATCAGCACCTTTTCTTTTCAGGATCATATGGAGTTGCCACTTATTTTATAAGTAAAATAAGAAAACTATACAAAATTATTACAAGATTGTCTTGAATAATACACATTCTCATTAATTTAAATAAATACAACTTAATAGAAGGAACTTGATGCGGGAGATGCAAGAAGATAATTATTTAGTGTTATTTATGTTTGCAAATCAGTTGTATTTTTATGTTTTAGATCCTATTAGTTTATTGAGTGATTAGTATTTTAATTTGAAAGTAGGGTTATTTTTGTAATAAGGAAATTAGGGTTTTCTAGCCAATTAGAACTAGGGTTTAGCAATCCTTTATAAGCAACCTATTGTACTCCTTGAGGAGGTGATTGATATTTTGATGAATAAAAAATGGACGTTTGGTCTCTTTTAGTCTGATGCTGACTCTAGGTCTACTCTAAATGTTGACTCCTAAAAGTTTTCCCGCTTAGTGCTGACTCCAAGCCAGGCCTAGGTGCTGACTCCTAGGTCATATTCTTTTATTTTATTGTTGTTTCAATTTTGTTCTGGTTGTCTTGTATCAGAACTATACATGGCTTTATTTCCTAGTTACAATCTAGTTTAAAAAAAAAAAAAAAAATACAAGGCATTGTTTCCTAGTTACAATTTATCAAAAGAAAATAAGACACTATTTTACGAATTTAAGATTTATGGCTCGAGAGTTAGGTTATAGAAGTACCCATTCTACTCAGACAAAGTCTGGTCTTCTAGAATTTTAAATGACAATTTAAATACCCATCAAAAGAATGACAAGCAAATTGTTGTGCTAATATTCCTAGATCGATGAACTTCCAAGAAAAAAATTCAAATCTAATTTGGGTTTTGAAAAAGATTTTCAGGCCTGATTTTTTATTTAAAAAATAGTAGAGATTTTGAAAAAAAATTTCAGATCTGATTTTTAATTAAGAAAACAACAGGGATTTGGAAAATAAATTTCAGATCTGATTTTTGATTTAGAAAACAGAATGGGATTTTGAAAATAAATTTCAGATCTGCTTTTAATTTAGAAAATAGAATGGGATTTTGAAAATAAATAGTAGATCTATTTTTTTCGTTTAAAAAAAGAATGAGATCTTGAAAATAAATTTCAGATCTGATTTTAATTTAGAAAACAATAGAGATTTTTTGAAAATAATTTTTAGATCTGATTTTAATTTACATAAAGCAATAGATCTAGGATTTAATCATATGCATTATACACCTACATGATCAAACACATGCACATAAACAAACAATCATAATATGTTTGCTTGACAAAAAAATCCAAAAAAACAGAAAAAAGATCTTGTTAGAAGAGCAAGGAGAACTGAATTGGATGAACAAATATGTAAGTAAAAAGATAGAAGCTTACTTGCATCAATGCATCAATGAATTCTACAAGGGAATGGCGAAATCACTTTAGGGTTAGAGAGAGGGTGAGTCTTTCTAAGTCCTAAAGAAATTATACTTAACGGAAAAGAAAGTTTTAAAGTTAAATTTCTAGAATCTTTTTAATGTTAAGAGTAGAGGGGTGCTGAATTTTGTTTTTAATTCTGTATTTATAGAGGTTTTTTTGCTTAAAAAACAAGCTAGGGTTGCTTAGAAAATCAGCAAGCACAAGTTAGGTCGAATTTTATCCTTAGAGGTGTTTTGCCATGTGCCGATCGGCACTCCTAGAGTGCCGATTGGCACTCTTGGGTGCTCGGCCCAGTTTTCTCTTTTAGTTCGATTTAGACTCTTTTTTAGGGATTTTCTGAGTTGGGAACAATATGCATGTAGTGCAACAACGTATTGGTTGGCTTTTAAAGGGTTCGACTCCTAATGGCATCCAACCAAGTGTTTTAATTTTTTTTTTTTACAAATGAGGCTAATTGTACTAATGGCAAAATTGAAGCTAATGTTTTGGGCAGTTTTCAATGATTTAATGCATCCAGAACGGTCTCATCTTCGAAGATTAAATTATGGGAGTAACATTAAGTGTCTCTCTCCTCCTTCATTTCCTACTAGTTTTAGTAACTATATCACCGAATTTTTTTCCTCCTAATTCGGCAACCACATCACCGAATTTTTTTTTCTCTCCCTTCTCTCCTCCTATTTCAGCAACCACATCACTAAAATTCTTTTTTTCTCTCTCCCATTGTCCCATCATTTCTCTCTCTTCTCTCCATTTTTTTCTCAGAATTTTGGCAACGATATTGCCGAAATTCGCTTTTCTCCTCATTTTGCCAAATAAGTTTGAACAGTACTTATATCACAAATAAACTTTTTTTTTTTTTTTTTGCAATATTTAGCCAAAAGACTACCAAAGAAATAGTTGCTTTGATAGAACCATTATTAACATACCTTTGTAAATTATATTTATCTGGTTGTTGCATTTTTCAACCAATAGACTTGCTCTTTATGCATAATGGCATGGGATGGTTTTTGTACCCAATTGAATTCATTATTAAATCATTTTATTTGGTGAGTAGAGTCCATACTTGTAAAATGGAGAGATTACTTTCTCTATAACAAAAGGTTTGCACTTCCATTCTATAACCCAGGTCTGAAAATACAGCCTTTTCACCTTGCTACTCGAGCTTTTGGCAACCCAGGCCATATAGCTCCTCCACTCACCCCACTCTAGCAAAATACCTCCCTAATCGAACAAGCAGAGATCTTGCTGGAGACAAGTTTGGTGCTATAGGTGTTGGCAAGGCAAAGAGATTGGATTCAACTTTGAGTTTTTAAATTTTTTTATAACTAAAAGTAAATTTAAAATGTGACATAACAAATAAAAAAATGCCATGTCCACAATACTTTCACAACAAATTCTATGAGGCAGGTTGTTACTTGCTATTACTAGTAGGCAAGAAGGTAATTTTAGTGATGGATTCAAATTAAAAACTTATAACAACATGCAAACTAGGATTTGTTATGAAAATCTTGTGGACGTAGCATTTCTCTAATAAATAAAAATCATAATAAATATTTATTAATAATTACCATAATTACAAATGGCATTTTTTTTTTTTTTTTGCATTTGTTTGTATGTTACAATGGAATGGACACCAACTTATTTAATGAAATGTTACAATGCACTTATATACACTAGCACATTGTAAATGTTTCATATTTTAAGATGAATAATTATATATATATATATATATATATAAAAGATGAATAATTTTCCTTAGATTATGCAACTATATGATTCTCCAAAAAAAGAAAAAAAATGTTAGCATATATATAACTTTAGATTAGTTTCTTCAACAAATAATTGCATAGTTATAGTATAATGCAATCATATAGAACTACATTATCATTAAGTTTTTCAACTAAATTCAAATTCATTGCTTAAATTTTTTAAATTAAAAAGTAAAAAAGAATGGAATATTCTCAAATACAAGTATTTTTTTTTTAAAGCCTAAATACAAGTAAATATTGGTAAGTGGACATTGATTTTGATGATCTTGTTTATAATTATTTTTAAAAATGGTGTTATTTGAAAAAAAAAAATTACCTACGAAGTAAACAAAGCTTTTGTAACTTGTTTCTATTTCCCACTCAAAACACTATCCCTCACTCACTCACTCACTCTCTCCCTTCACAACAACACATTTCACTATCTCATTTTCCCGCACGTCCCTACATATACAAATCCATAACCAATACACTCTCTCACTCTCAGACCCTAAAAACTTTATCTCTCACACACATAGTTTCGGAAGATGTCATTGTCCCCATCAATGGAGTCACTAATCCTCCCAACTCCACGAGAACTCTGTGATGAAATTTGGCAACTTCAGGCTCAAATTTAGGATCACTTCTCCAATCTACATCGACCTTTGCCTCAACGTGTCATTCCCTTCTCTCCTCTCCTAAATCTCCCAAACTCTAATCTCCTCCCTCCCATCACTACCTACAACGTTGTTTGTGGCATCCCCTACACCGCACTCCCAATCACCACCTGTGTTTTGATCTCCCACCAAGTCCCAATGCTCATGCACTGCAATGTAATCAAAGCTTACGGTACCCCCAAATCCATCGATGGTGTTTCATCAAGGACCAAACTTACTTGATCATTGAAGACCTTGTTACCAGTGGCACGTTAATTTTGGAAACCCCCGCATCGTTACACGCCACTGGGTTGGTGGTTCGTGACTCGATGGTGTTGATCGATCGAAAGCAAGGTGGAAGGGAGAAGTTGGAGGATATTACATTTTACTTTTTTCATTGTTTTTTCCATTTTAGTCATACTTTATCTTTATATTTGTTTCCTTGAAATGTATGGAATACCAATAGTGGATGCTTAGACAGTATTTGACACGGAACTCTCAAGCACTAAAAGAGGCACACCCTTCTCAAATTCTAGAAGAAGCATATGTAGCAACTTGACCCTACATTTATAGGATACTTGTAAATTAATCGAACATTCTCCATTTTGAAACAAGGAGCATGCTAATAGCAATAGTCCAGATTACACTCCTAATTTAAGCCAAAGAGATGAACATAGTGGTAGTACCTCTAATAACAAATACATATATTTTTTTGGGAAGAAAACAATTAAATAAAAGCTCCATGAACATAAACATAAAACTAAACATAGAAAAGAGTATATATGTTTTGTATTATTTTTTACTAAGAACCACATGTCATTTCTTATTTAAATGTAAACATGAGATTTGCAAGGTTATACTCGCTAAGATCATGATACTTGTAAAATAATGTTGTTGTTATTATTATTGTATATTTTCTAGTTTATGCATATATTAACTATTCTCCTATAGATCAAGAGGAATAAATCCAATAATTAATGATTCAACAATACCCCCTTTCACTTTTTAGTCAATCTCTCACTTACAGTAATTAGTTAAAGATTTCATTTAAATCAAACAAATTCAAAATGTACATTTATTTAGTCTAAAATATAAAAATGTAGTGTACTAAAGGCATAAACCTAGTACAACAATTTGACTAAGTCTATTTTAATTTGAAGAATAAGCAAAATAGTGCTATCAAAGTGCCACATCGCCTTATGGAGATGCATACACTGAAGCCGAATCGTCATTTTACCTAACCGTAAATAACCTCAAATTACCAATACAATAAGGGGACTGACCATAGTAAACAAAAAAAGTGCCAAAAATAATTGCCATGTCACCCATAACATAAGGTAATTGTTTTTTCCACAGATTGTCCAAATATAGTCTACCATACCAATTAGTGCACCCATGAAATATGACAATACGATGTTTTGAAGAAATATGTCCTTTAAGGGAACTCAAAGAATAAGTATGTGAAAGAAATAGTAAGGTTTCCTAAATGAAATATATATATATATATATATATATTATATAAGTATCATGAAGAAGAAGAAGAAGAAGAAGAAGAAGAAGAAGAAGACATTAAACACCCAATGGTGAAAATTACAGCAATTGAAAGAAATTGCATAAGTGTGTGATTCTTCATCTTTTTGGAGGAAATATAAAAAATGAAAGACATAATATATAAATTGGTGAAAAAAACCTAATTAATAACCAATTATTAGTTCTTTCTCTATAATGCAAATAACATCTTGCTTCAATTTTTAATTCAAGCATTTGGGGAATTTGATGGAAGATGGTTGTTTTTTTGAAAATAGCATTTAATAAAAGCATCATGAACATCAACATAAACATAAACAAGAATATATATATATGTGTGTGTGTGTGTGTGTGTGTATAAAATAATCTCACACTTATAGTTCTTACTTGTCCTTATCTCATTGTCTTATTCATAGTCTTTTGCTTGCTTATGCTTTACCAGTGTTAATGTGTTTCTCTTGATACAATGTTCATAGAATAACTATGTTAGATATATCTGTATCCACTAGTTAGTATGGATTCAGAATTTCATTATCCTGTGAGGGGTCTCATCCCTTGTTTTAGCTAAAAACGAATGAAATATTTGTATCAGTACTTTGTGGACCTATTTTTTGGAACTAGAATCTTATAATCAACAAGCTTGATGATTAAAAAAATAAAATCATTATATGAAAAAAAAAGAGTAAGTCAATTTAGTTATTGAATTGTAATAAAACCCACACATATGGAACTTTTTTATAGTTTTGCCTATTTTGGGATGAAATTCTTGTGTCTTTGTCTTGTAGACCCATTGTTTATGGAAACAGTGTAGCTTTTAAGTATTGAGCTTGATAATTCAAAATGCTAATATGTTAAAGACAACTTTTGATATTGGCTTATAGTCTCTGCCATATTAGGTTGTGTTATCAAATGTTAATGGTGGAGTGGCTACATGTCTTCGTAGCATGTTATATGTAATACCCCAATTTTGTTTTTATGATTATCACTGTACCTTGTCATTTTTAATATAAAGTTCAGGTACTATATGTGTGTGCACAGTAAGATGAGAGTAGACAATTTTGTGGTGCTACAAATAGGTGAGAAAATTAAAGTTTTAGTGCATATATTTTAGTGTGGCAATTAAAATTATAAATAAATAAATAAAAGAGGAAGATTTTTTTTATGGGCTTATTGGAGACTAAAGAGATAAGCTCAAGTGGGTTTTAAACTACAGCCCATTACCCCACCAAGCCCACATCTCTGATGCGTTAAAATATAAGAGGAAAAGATAAATTAGGGTTTTGGCAAGAAGGGTTTCATCACTAAAGAGGCTAGAAGGTGAATTTTTCCTTAGAGTTAGAGGCAACCAATTGTTCCAAGTATGATTTTTCATTTGTTAGAATCAAAGAATTAAAAGAGTCAGTGATATGTAAATTTGCTTCAAAGTGATATCTTTTCCTAGAATTTGGTTTACACTTTTGCGTTAGTCCTTGAATCCTAGGTTGCCATTGTAGGTATTATAGAACAAAAGCTAAAGTTATTAAATTCAGGAGCGTGGCTTTTGTTATTTTTGAAAGATTGTAAGAGTATTGGGGCTGCAATGATAATCACTCATATATCCGGTTTTATACCAAAAAGTTCTTTTGTTTTTACCGGACAATACTTTATACCAAAATCCTACACAGTTTTCCCACTAGGTTGCTCACATTTTGTCAAAGTCCAATTTCTCTGATGGATGGAATGATGGCCTTGGTAGTCTTCACCTAGACTTTGACTAGTGTTAAGGACTCTTTTTCCGGCCCACATGGCATTACTTCATTGGCAACCCATGCCATATCAACATATTATTGATTTTTTGGGTAAATATCTTTAAAGCCCAAAATAAGCTCATATCTTATTCAACTACATGGATTGGGCTCACATGACTCGCAAGATCTTTACTTCAAGAGGTAGATTCATGGTCCACATTTCCTCTTTATCAATTGGGATCATAACCCCACGATATCATCAACATTAACATATAGATTAGGCTTAAGGAATGAATCAAAGCTTATGGCCTATATTACCTCTCTTACACATGGCAAGTGGCTTCTTCAACAAGAGCCCATATTTACACAAAATGACAATAAAACCCGAGGTAAGTCATCTCGTCTTCGGCTTATGATCCAAGCTCATAAGTCTCTTTGGGGAAACTTTGGGAGTCGTGGTTGGAGGGCCAAGAGGTATGTTCAGTAAAGTTCCAGCGGTTTAGAGTTGATAAAAGAAGCATGTTGCTTGGCGTGTCTTCTCCAACTCCCTAAACTCTGACTAGTCCGGGTGTAACAGGTAACGTACGGTAAGCATCTCTTATCACATAGAACTTTAGATGATAAAATTCCTCATTGCTCTTTTCCTAAAACTTAATATTCATCATATGACAAATCTTCAATATCCCCAACCATCTAACCTCTGGAAAAATAACTGTTCATTCAATCCCCAGCTGTTGCTATACAAATGTAGAAACTTTATTATATTATTCTACATAAATCTTATTACTACTTTCAGCTAAAATCCAACTCAAACACATGGTCTAATCTGATTGGCTATCTTTTATCTCCAACTATATACAAAATTTTCATGATATCTCTCAATACCTAGCTGCTGTCTGCCACAATCAGACCATATATTTCTCTGCCAGCTGCCAGAGCATAGCATTAATTACTCTTCTTACTCACCAAGATTATGTCACAACACAATGAGATCTTAGCTAGATCTATAAAGCTTCATTAACTTTCAACCAATCATTCTATTACTTGTTAAAAATGTGTTGCAATAGAACCTTGCATCAAAAACACAAACACCCAAAAGGGGAAACATTTCCAACAGAACCCCAGCTGTGTATTGAGCAGTTGACACCTGGCTGGAAGTGATATCATCAGCCATTTAATGCTGAAATCCCAGCTGCCAACTGCTATACCCAAAATAGAAAGATACCCTTGAAAGAGATCTTACCATTTTCAGCCAAATCCATACAATAAATACTGAATGTCCTCTCCAGCAATCTGAAATCACCCAGCTGACCTCATTTGCTTCTGCCCAAAGCAATAGCTGTCTTAGGACAACTGGGATAGCTGTCACAGCTTTTCCTGACAGCTGGGACAACTTTTTCAAAGCAAATGTAACAGCTGACCTAGCAGCCTGAGCATTACTATTTTTCTTTTCCACATTTGGCTAAAACCAAAACCAACTAAAGTAACTATCTTTTTCTTGCCAAAATACCTTCATTTTCTATTGCTCTTTCCCCAGTAGCTCTTACCCAAAATAGCAAGAATACCTTAAAGCTAAACATACCATTTGTGCTCAAATTTTAAGATGGATTTTCTGAAGATTCATTGCTATTTGGAACAAATTTTGGCTGAGATTTTTTGCTAAAATACCCCTTTAAACTTAGCTAAATAGGACCCCTCATTAACACCTCAAAAGGGGGACACAAAATAGAGAAGAGCAACTCTTTCACAAACTTCTCTATTCTCTCTCCCTCTAATTATCTTCTTAAGTTCTTAATGAAGTTCTGAGTTTTTAGTTTCCAAATCAGGAACTAAACTCTTCAGCCTTTAGCTCATAAATGCCCTTCATAAACTTTCATACACCCTACAGCAGAAAATCTCAGTAGCAAATTCCAGCAGCTTTGCTAAACACACTACAATACCATTACTCTCTTGTACTCATTCTCTCACTCTCTATATTCAGAAAATGCGTTTATCTTACTGATCCTATCCCTAAATACTTAAACACATCTCCATACTTTTCTCTTACAAAATCTTTCCTCTTGGAAAGAAATCTCTACAACTTTTCCAATAATTATAATCTCATATTTTTACTATCTTTAACTACCATATCTCTCATACTTCCATATACCACACATGTTACAAATGCTACATTCCACAAAACACTCATATTTTCTAAACATCTTTTTCTTCACTTTTTTTACACAATCTCATACATATTTACTACACCATTACATATAACACACTACACTTTTCTAAACTTCACTCTCTCACTCTGAAATTCTATTGTTTTGCTGCTCATAAACACATATCAATACTCTTTTCTATCTCTCTTATAAAAGCCCTTCTCATGGAAGGCATAAAGTTTTATTACTAATGCCCTTCTCCTAGAAGGTACCAAGATCTCATATCAAAGCCCTTCTCATGGAAGACACAAATCCATCTTACATAAAACTTTTCTCTTAGAAGGCACAAATACTCCATGCAAAAGCCCTTCTAATAGAAGATAACACTATTCATAATTTCACAACAACTAAAAAAGCATTGTCAAAGGGAAAACTCATTTAAGTGTATGATAAAAAGGGCAAACTTAACTAGTCTCTACACACAGCTGAGCATACTTTCTCTCCACTAGTTGCACCCATTTTTCCTCCTCAATTTCGAAGCTATCATGGCAAACTGCCTCTCTACCGCTGGAGTCACTCTGCTGGGATATCATCAACTCACTGAATCTGTACAACTAGGCCATAAGTCGTACAAAGATAAGTGACTTTGCTTCTATATCTTTAAATATACATAATTGAATACATGATTACTTCACATTTAAATACATATTACCTTATTCCAACTATTATTCCAACTATTAACTAAGGCTTAAACTCATTTAAATACATGATAAGAGGGGCAAGCTTAACTAGCCTCTACTGCTGGCATTCTGTTGGAATCCTATCAGCTCACTGATGATACACAGCTGAGCTACAAACCATACAGAGATAAGTGACTTTGCTTCCATATCTTTAAATTTACGTAATTGAGTACATAATTACTTTATTTCTAAATAAATACTATTTTATTTCAACTACTATTACAACTACTAATCAAACCTATTATATCAAACACATATTGCACATTTATTTAACCATTATTGTGATTCTTAAACTTTGGCTTTGATGGTTTTTTAGGCTTAAAAGTACATCGGTAGCTATTGGACCACGTGGCTCAATGTTGAGTTCCGGGATGCAACTCCCCAAATGAACCCGGGTCTAGCAAGGTCACCCCTTCAAAGGACCAAACGTGGCCGAGGAACCGAAAAAGGCCCCCGAACAACTAGTCCAAACACAATGCACCATTCAGGTTCAACACTTCTACAATTGTTTTAGAGGACAATGAAAGATTTGAGATTTCATACCAAAATTCTTATATTAAATCCATAGGGTTAATGGATGTTGATTTCATGACCAAATCATATTGGTTTTGGCCCACCGTTTGCATTGGGGATTATATATTAAATCCTAAAGTATTGGCTACTGCATTCCTCATGGTAAAATGAGTTTCGATTAATGCAAGGATATATTATTGATTAGAATACCATTGGTTAGAAAAACATTAATTTAGTACTGAAAGTGTTATTAGTTCAATAAAGTATAATCCTAGTGAGTTCATTTGTATAGTTCTATAAGTTTTATTTTTTGTAGAGGATATTAAGTATATTTTATGATTGATGATAGGTCATATTTAAGAGTGTTTTGAGGCTTTTTGGAGGTCATTTCAGCTGGAGTTTCAAAGTGATTAAAGTACTGTAAGTGATTATGCATAATATACACAAGTTTTGTCCCTTAGGTTCTTGGAAGTTAAAAGTTTTCAAAAATTTTGTATTTCAAACTTATATTTTCTAAAGTTTGTCAAAAGTTTTTTTTTTTTTTTGCATCATTGAAAGAGAAATTTCGACTATTAAATAATGTTTTAAAGAGATACTTTGAATTTTAAATAATGTTTTAAATGTCCAAATCTCATTTAAGAGATGATTTTTAAACTACACTATTTTCCACAAATAATTGAGTTTCAAAGTAAGTTTTCTAAAAAGGTCCTTGTTTCTTTCAATTTGTTAAAACCAAGTGATTTCAAAGCCATATTCCTATTCTCCAAATGGTATTTAAAATGTTTCTTTTAGCAAATTGAAATTTCAGATTTACTCAAGAATTGTATTATATTTGTATAAATTCCTCAATTCCTATTTGTTCCCTAAGGGAGTCAAGCATCCTTTGATTTATGTATCAGTTTAATATTGAGGTATTCGATATGCCTTTAATGTTGGAATAACTATTATTATTATGAAAATTATTCTTTGATGTATAAACTTTGTTTTTTGGTGATATTTGACTCAAAATGAGTATTTTTAGAATTAATCAGATATATGTGTAAATCCGCTCATAGGATTGTATGTGAGAATAGATGTTGATCGCTTACTAGTAGGGGTTAGATGTTGGTTTCTACTCAAAGGATTGTATGTGAGAATATGTGATGTGTATATGTGACACTATGTTCTGATCAATTATATGTATGTGATTTCAAATGATTTTAAGATGTGATTACATATGTATTAAGTGATTCAATATATGTTTGTGGAATAATTATTTTTGATATCATTGAATGAGTTTGTGAAAAATCAAAATACTCATGCTTTGCTTGACTCTATTCTATTGTGTATTTTATATAATTACTTACTAGATGTGTGGCTCATCCTGTCAATTACTATTTTCAGATTAAAGTGTAGTTGGAAATGTAAAACCTTTGGATCACTTTGTAAGGTGCGAGATAGAGCATGGAAGTTGTAGGCGACTTTAGTATTTCTTGAAGACTTATAGAATTTTAGTTACCTTTATTTGGTAATTCATGTTTTATATAGTGGAGATTATTTCCAATTTGTGAAGTTTTGATCTTTTGTAAGAGGTTTTTAAGAGTATTGTTTCTTTGGAGTTTTAATTTATTTTGGATTATTTATGTTTATTGAGTTATATAAGTTCAGCAATTTAGTCATGCATCTAAATTCATGTTCCATGGATTTGGGTCGTGACATTATATACCACATTTATCCATATAGCTTAGTTAATCCTTGCATTTACTGGAAAAATTGGGGTAGTAACTAATCACTGAATTTCTCTTTTATTTCTAGGTCTTCAGTTGCTTTGATCAATACTTTTGTCTACATTTTTAAGCTTTCCAGCTTGGGATGGCTCTTGTCTACATAGCATTCTTGCAATTTATGGGTGATGATAATGAACCAAAGAACTACAACTACGACCTAAAGATTAGTGGAAATGGGAGGAAGATGACTTGGAAGGGAGTACCTAGAAGCATTAGGGATAGCTAGAGGAAGTTGCGTGACAGTTTTGATGGTCTCATCATCCAACGCAAAGTGGCTCTTGAAGACCTATCAAAAGGGACAAAGAATCAGAGAAAAGGGTATGCAAACATACACACATAAACTTACTAGCCAAATAGTGATTCTTCAAACAATTGAGCTTTGATCTTATTGACAGGCCGGCCGGAAACTCTTTGGGACACACCACACTAGTGTACTCCAAGGCTATTAATTCTCTTTTATAGGATTACATAGCCGCTTACCTGACACCGTACATCCGTATTGACAAGGGGTTCAGCTGACGATTTTCTACATCATCGGCTCTCTTCTTTTCTAGTGGAGACTGGAAGGAATTGAAGCTTAGAGTGACTGGTAGGATTTGGAAAGAACAGTGATAAATAATTTTTTCATTTATCTTCTTTCAAGTTATATTCAACCTTATAGTAAATAGATCTATCCTTATAAGTTTTGAGTTTTTTGGTCATGTACTTTTTGGAATGTAGGATGCAAACTCTCTTTGCTTGTCTGTGCATTGAATACATGAGTGGGAAGGCATACTTGTTATCTATAATTACAATATTTATCTATTTGTATATGAATTTATAGTCTGCTGCTAGTAGTTTTTTCATTGGTGTTCTTGCATGGATGATTATCTTAGTTTTGGGACAACTTTGATGCGTGGGCAATTAAATTGTGTTATCATACAAATTAGGGTAAATTGCAAATTACAACCTAAAGTTTGAGTATGTTTGGATTTTACACCATGAAGTTTCAGAATTTCGAATTTACTCCTGAAATTTTGGGGAAATTCAAACACCCCAAAAACTTTAGAGTGTAAAATTCAAACACCTCCAAACTTAAGAGAGTAAAACCCAAACAAAACTTAAATTTAGGGGATAGAATCCAAATTCTAAAATATTGAGGTGTAACATCCAAATACCCTTAAACTTCAAGGAGTAAAATTTAAACTCTGAAACTTTAGAGTGTAAAATCTAAATAGTCCCAAACTTTAGGGGTGTAATTTACAATTTTTTGTACAAATTAAATCGGGAATGATGTATTCTAGCTTCTGGAGATAGAACATATGAAAAAACAATAAATAGAATAAGATAATATAGAGGGATAAAGTAGGTGCAAGAGAAACATGAGTTTGATCATATAATATATGCTATATTCTTCTTGTTCTGCTATATTCTAAATTAATACATTATACAAAATTTGCAACACAAGTAAAATTAATATTTCTATACTTGCATGCCAAATTAGATTGAAGCATGAGTTTTTTGCTTGCCCATCAAATGGGTTTGGATTTAGGCCTTAACTAGGTCTTGGGCCTTCATATCTTTAACAGTTACTAAAGAGGGTAAAATTAAGATAGACGGACTCGTTCAACAAAACTTGCCATGGGCAACGGTACTGGGATAGTGGATGATCAAAGTGAAAGGAGAAGAGACAGATTGTGTCCAAGGAGGACGGACTCTCCCTGATGGACAAATGAGAAAGTAGACGGATGCAAAGTGGATGGGTGGCAAAGCCACGTGGCATCCACATGGCTTAAGTGGTCTTCAAGAAACTTCAAATGAAAGTGCCTTGTTTCCCACAGTTAACCTTAATCAACAAAATCTCTATATGGAAAGGATCTCGGGAAATGCGTGTATTTATGAGGATTTTCCCTACAAGGAAATATCTTCTTCATCAAGAAACCAAAGTCGGTCCTATACTACTATAAAAACTTAGAACCCTCAGAAATCAAGGTATGCATAATTTACCTAGCTCTGGTACTCTAGAATTGTGAAAGTTCCCTAACTTACCATTCGGAAGGTATTTGGCTAGTACTGTACCAATACTCTCTGTACGGTCTTCTTTTTTGTTGCATAGGTCTCGTCTAAGAGTATGTAGGGATTGTGTAGCTCACTGAAGAATTTCGGCATCATCAGTTACATTTGACAACAGCATCAGAGCAAGCCGTCTTTGTTTTGAATCCTGGAAATAAAAGGATTCAAACTTTAAAACAGGAACGAATAAAGAAGTATTTAATCACATAAAAATTGAATAATGGATATATTTCTATTTTATGTTATTTTATTTCTGGGAATTTTGTAAAAGTAGCAATGAAAAATCTTATTTATTTGACCTTCTTCGGTTACTAATTGACGGAGAAAAACTAGCAAGTGATTCTTTACCTTTTACCGAGATGTCGATATCTAATTATCCAAAATAGGAAAATATATAAATAATACTACTGTCTTTTAAGACATGTTCTTCTCTTAATACCAATCTCATATTTATTTTTAAAAATCTCCAATTTTGACGGATTAATTGAAAAAAATGATCAATTTCTTAAATGTACTGACCTACTAATTTTTACGCTGACAATTGAAAATATAAGCAATTTTGACTTATTAGATACTTCAATTATTCAAGTATAATAACTTCTACTAATTGAGTTGTGGGGGCCTTTTTGTACTGTTGGGCCTCAATCCCTTCTCTTGTGCTATGACTTGTTGATATGAGGTAAGAGAGTTGGGACTCGCCTTGCTAGGACTGCGTTTTAGGCCAACTTGTGCACAAGTCAGGCTTACCTAATGTAGATGCGTCCTAACATGAGTGTTGCAGGCTAAACGTAAGGTGTGTCACAGCAGGAATAACTGTTACAAGTGTTACAATAGGAATACACTACAATAGGATAACTATGATAATAAAACATATTATATAAAGCTAACAGATTAAAGAAAGTTAATAGAGTTATGGCAGAATAACACAACAAGTAGGAATAACACTATAGTAGAAAAAAGGTAAATAACTTAGTCATTCCTAGCTAAGCAGTGAGTAAATCACCCAATAAACATAACTAACGAAACAACTCATCTATTGGATTATGGGTAGAGCTTTTCAGTAAAAGCAAACCTAAGAAGGGAGCCAATCTCCAACACAGATAACCTCAACAAAAGGCTCCTACCATAGAAGTTACTCACTCTAGAGAAAGGGCCTAAGTGGTTTGAACTTCAATTTACAGTTTCAGAGAGTGTGTCTGTTAAGAGGGAGAGAAAATGTAGTCTATTGATGCATGTCTCTATTCCTACTGCCTTACTTTCTCTCTGGTTTTCTTTTAATTCTTTTATCTTTTCTTTTGTTTCTCCATGTTTTCTCTTCTCTCTATTCTTTTTTTTTTTCCTACCTCTTTTGTTCTTCTCTCTCTTACTCTTTATGGCTACCCCCTTTTATACTGTCTGCCATTATGGAATTTACCCCTTTTGTCCCTAAACCGTTTTTGGCTTCTTGTGGGCATCTCTCTAAGACTACCCATTAAACTGTCGGTTGGTCAGCCATTACCTCTGCCCAGAGTGTGTTGGTTGCATCACTCTCCATTTCCAAACAAAATTACTTGTCTTGTTTCTTACCTCTCTCTGTGTTTGTTTCACCTCAATGGATATGGATTAAGCTACCTCACCACTTACCTCTATGGCATGCATTAAGTGGTCCCAGCCCACACTTACCTCTTTTGGGAAAAATGTCATCCCAGTAGGACATTCCCCAAAGAAGCTTAGGCATGAACCCCAAAATAGACCCCCCTTCTCCCTATTGCCAAACCACATCCTTCGAATACCTTGACCCGTGGCCCACCTCCCAGGTTTTGGCTAGGTACAAGTAGTTGGTGCCCTGGTCCTTTGTGCACACTTCACTCCATCTATGTTTGTTTCTTTCTAGCCTTCACATCATTTCTGCTACTCTTGTGTTGTCTGGTTGTACTATGCGTACTAGTTTGTGTCTATCCTTTGTGGCGTGAAGGATGTGTGGGTTTTTGGGCTCATGTTTTCTTTGTTTTATCCCTTCCTAGGCTGGGTATTGTCCAAGCGAAAGCCTTTATCTCCATATCCTATTGAGCCCATGCATTTGTCTCTCTTCTTTATGGCCGTGGGCCTTATTGCCATTAATCCTATCACACTGCTTCGTTTTGTTTGCTATGACTTTGTCTTTCCTTTACTTCTAATTACCCCATGGGCTTGCTGGTTGATGTTCCTATCATATCAGCACATTGACCCATTAATTCTCTACTTAGGGCTTCCTTGGCCCATGTACTACATCTTTACCTCTTATCATTCTTATGAGCTTATTGACCATCATTGTTGCAATGTCAGTCCATTTAGTTTACCACTTTATTCCTTAGGCCTCCTTGGTCCATTTATTTCTTCTTTACATTTTTTTACTCCTATGAGTTTATTGCTTAATTCCTTGGGATTCCTTGGCTCTTTTACTACATCTTTACCTCTTATTTCTCTTATGGACTTATTGGCCATCATTCCTGCCATGTCAGTCCATTAAGTCTGTTACCTTACTTTGTTACCATTTTGCCCCTTGTTTTCTTCTCGTCTTCCATATTATTGGGCTTCTTCTGCTGTTGGGCCCTTTGTCAAAAATGGGCATCAACATGAGTTAATTAGAATTCATGCAATAATTTTTTTTTTACTGTTTCTTAAAAAAAAGACTGATTTTATTTTGATAATTTAATAATTGGAGGAAAGCAAATTTTACCACCCTAAACTATACATTGGATTACAGTTTGCATTCTAAACTTTTTGAATGCATGTTTTGCACTAAAAACTATGACTTTTGTTACACTTTGCACTCTGACATTAAGTTTGCTGTTAACTTGAATGGGAATCCAAAGTTTAAGGCATAAAGTGTGATCAAGAGCATAGTTTAGGGTGGTAAAATGTAATTTCTTCTTTACTTTTAAGGGATTGAGAAGAGGAGCAATTTGGTCTTTTCACCAGATGTCATACTTTTTCATCTAAGTTAATGGCAAACTTAACGTTGAGGTGCAAACTGTAACAAGGATCATAATTTAGGGTAGTAAAGTGTAATTCTCCCGAGGAAAGGAGATGGGGAGATCTGAACTCTTGATGTCTTTGTTACAAACACTTGTAATAACTAATCATAATAATTGATGCAAAGAAAGCATGAGATACTGCCATGTCGTGTGCTTCTTGAGATTTTCTCTATTTAGGCTTTTACCTCAATAAAGTTTGCATTTAATTCAAAGTATAAGTTCATTGAATTTATATGATTATTCTTATAAATTTTATAGAAGAAACTATTTTTATTTAGGAATATTAATAATTGATTTAGAATATAAATTTTTGCTCATGCTTAATTTCTTTGACAATGTTTATCACAAAAGACACAAGAATTTATATATTTGTGAATTCACTAATGTTAATCTTATCCATTTAAATTTCTGAAGTTATTTTAGTGACATTTCATACATACATACATACATATATACCTATATACACAAACACACACACACACATGTATATAGGGATGAGTTCAAGTTCCATCTGGTGTAACTTTAAGTAATGTTACACCATCTAATTTTTTTTAATTAGATGTGAATTTTGATAAATCCACCACTAGAATTCATTATCTTTGTAAATTCTCCATACTAACAAAATTTAAAGATGATTAAAAATCAATAACCATGTCATTAATAAATTGTTTAAATTCAAATTTTTGTGGTTTAAAATAATGCATAAAAGATGAGTTTATGAATCAAATGTTGAATTACATTCGATTGACATGAAAATTGGCATATATATTAAGATCATGTAGAGCGTGTAATTTAATGATTGGTTTTTTAAAATATGAATTCAATAATAAGTTATTGGGCGGTGTAACCTAATAACTTTAACCCAATTACACCAAGTATAATTTTAAATCAACCCATATATATATATATATATATATATATATATATATGGGAGGATCCAAAAGAAGAACCTCTGCTAGGCCAGACCCGAGGAGTATGTAGGTCCAACTGAATCACCTTGGTCTATGTAATCCAAGATTACTTGGAAGAGGAGCTCAATGTCCAGATTTGGATATTCTGGGAAGATCTTGTACTTGGGTCACCCAAAGAGGATGAGATGAAGTCCACATCAAGCTTGAAAGCAAGAACCAAGGAAGACAATAGTGACAAGTGTGGATAAAAGAAGGGGAGGAAGGCTTTTCAAGGAAGCATCCATCACCTTCTCATTAAATGCACTGCAACAACCATGCCAGTAGAATTAATGGTTGAATGACACCTGAAAAGTGTCAAGACAACCTGTAGTTCACTCGGCACTTCCTCCAAAGAGGGATGAGACAATTATCTAGTGGGAAATTAACCACCCTCCATGTGGATTGGATGAAAAGGAAAACATTATGAAAGAAAGAAGAATCCCAATGAACAAGGATTGAAAAACCTAGAAACTAGAGAGAGGGAGAGTCATACTTAAGCAGGTAATACTCCAAGTGTAATAAGGCACCTCAGCTGACCAAGGAAACATTAATACACTTGTTTACACTTATCTGGACTCTTTAAATTTATTTTTCTCCATCTTGACCCGTTTTCTTGACTTTGACCTGTTAGATAAGAGGCCCAAGTGCTGGTCTGCATTCTCATCTTTAAAAACTAATTGTAGTGGGCTCACAACCCAGCCCAACTGCCCTTTGGGCTTTGGTCTTTGGTCTTTTTGCCCCAAACAAGATGAATATTCCTCACATCCAATCAAACTTATTTTTAAAAAAAATCAAGTTTTAGCCGGAACTCATTGTCCAAACACTAATACTAACAGAATGTATATTTCTATCAAATCTAGGAGCTGAAAATTGGAGCCATCACATAACATTCTCTCCATCACTCTACATTGTATCAGTGCACACATGCAATTGCATTCTTGAAATGAATTAAATAGAAACAACTGAGTTTTATACAAATCCATGTAATACATTGAAATATATAATTATTTTCAAATGTGCTATAATGTATGATTATTCTCTAAATTTTATTGGGATAATTTATTCTCCGTAAAAATAAAAAAGAACTTCTATCTTTCTAGTTTTACTAATGTGTAATTGTATCATTTTTGGTGTTTTTGATTAATATACTTCTAACTATTATTATTATGAGTGATATATTGCAACTATTCTTAATTAGCGGATCATTAGTGCTATTATAAGCCCCAAAGAGTTTTTTCCTAGTTTTTGGTTTTTCTCTTCGTGAACACTTCCATTGTTCTTGTGGCTTTGATTGATTGTGTTGGGTTTTACTACCATGTTTTATTTCCATGATAATGTCACTTGGCTAATATCATAAACAGTTGGGCGTAATCCACAGTTAGTTTAAAATTTGAGTAAAGCCAGAGTCTAAAGTGTGTTTCTCAACACCAAATAGGATTGGACTTGGGCCTTAATATCTTTTAACAGTTACCATCCTTAATTATCAATTTTGGCAGCAGCAACAGTGAACAGAGCAAACAATCTTTGTTTAATTGAGCCATTGAGATGGAAGGATCTAAGCTTAAAAACTGAAACGAGTAAAGAACTGTTAAATGCATAATGGAATAATCAAGAGAAATTGTTTCTGGAATTTAATATATTTGACCTTTGATTCGGTTACCAATTGATGGAGGAGGAAAACTTGTAAGTGATTCTTCACCATTTAACTACAAGTAGATATCACAAGGTCAGAAAGAGCAGAATATCAAACATCAATCTCTTTTAAGGCGTGCTCCTCTCTTTTTTATGACCTTTGATTCAGTTCCACTTCCCACCACTTTGTTTGAATTATCAATGGAGGCAGGGACGGAGCTAAGTATTGACTAAGGGGGCCCTTGACCTCATGAACCTTTCCTTAGCCCAACTGCGCACTGAATAATATATAACCCAAACGATAACCAAAAAAAAAAAAAAGGATAAAATGATGCCTATCTACATCTGGTTCTTCTTTCCAGGTATCCGTTAATTGAATTTAGTGGTATGTCTAATTAACAATCTCAAATCTCTCTCTCTAACTCTCTCTCTTTTTATTGCCTGAGCCTTGTTTTTTTAACAATACATGTACCTATAAGTGAGTTGTTGGGACAGATGCCCTCGTCTAATTAACATCTTCAGGGGCAGGCTACAAAGGTGGAGCAACAACGGCAAAACACGTAGCATATCTTATTATTCTCTCCTGAGAAAGTTAGACTCACTTAGACTAGTTAATGTTAGACCCTTAAATTGACTAGATTAGCAACTCATGAAAAATCTGACTTCCACCTTTTAAGTCCAAAAAAAAAATAAAGAAAATCTGACTTGGTTATTTTTACTGGTTAATAACAGGCTACAAAGGTGATTTTAAGATTAGGTTGGTAACTAGTTAGTAACTCAAGAAAAATCTGACTTGGTTAAAATTTATGATTTTTAGACAAATTGCTGTGACAGTTTGTAATGATTTTTGACATTTAAAAGTATGACTTCTCTTTTTTATCAAATAATCGTGTTGCAAAGTATTTAAAAATAGTTATTTTGTGTCCTTTTTGTTGTTGTCATTTTGTTAATACTACATGAATGTTAATTTTTAAAATTTTATGAAAATAAATTGTTTTTACTTCGCCCCCTCGATTGAACTTCTTGCTCCGTTAGTGCCACCATGCATGCAGTACATGGATTGTAACTGATCCAAAACCAAGCTCTACCAACGTGACTCGGGAGAAAGAAGAAATTTTGGTTCAAAAGGACAGTATTGGCTGATGTTATTATTTATTTTGATAATTAAATTGCAATTCCAAATTCAAGGTAATTTCTTTCAGTTAGCCTTAGCCATGTTACCAATTCTGTGTTACAAAAGAGTTGTTATTGTCCTTTTTCCCTAGAGTCAATCTCCAAGTATGAGATATAATCGCCAAGAAAAAGTAGGGTACCTTTGGACGCCCAGCAAAGGTGGGGTATCTTTCTTGTCCAAAGAAAAAGAAAGGTATATAATGTTGGCATGAGCAAAAAAGCTTACTTAAAGTAGATGTTTGTCCATAGAGTGATCACTTCACCAATGACCTAGTTTACAAAGCTTTGTTTCAGTTTCCCACTCAAATGTCAAACCGCACTCCCTAACTCCCTCAAATGTCAAAGCTTTGTAATGAGCTTTTATGAACTTTGTTCATTTACAACCTTAAACAAGGATGGATGAAATATTTTTGTTAAAATTCTTTTCAATCTATTATTTTATTTCTTAAAATAGATTAAAAATATGAATGAAATATTCTCAAATGGAAGTAATGTTTTGGTAGAGGGATGACCTTGTTTCTAATTAAAAAAAAAAATAAGGGTGTAAATTGGAAAAATAATAAAATTAAAAGTCTTGAGAAGCAAACAAAGCCTATTCACTCAAATATCAAACCTTATTCACTCACTACTTCACAACATTTCAGAGCCTCACTTTCTCTTTCACTCTTATTTGAAAATTAGTTCAGTGTCAAGCGACTTGTCACGTGAGTTCAATTTTTCAAAAATTAGTTGGATGTCAATTTTGCCTCACAGATCAAGTGCAATTGCAAAAACCTATGAAAAAATAGTTATCCCTTCTCTACAATACTTGATTTAGAACCATCTGAATTTGATATAACCCTTACATCCCACAATTTTTCACCTAGAATTCCCATATTGAAGAAATAGAGGGAAACCAAAAACCCTAGAGAAAATTCCCTTGTTCTTGCTAGTCTCTACCTTCCCCCTCTCCAAAATTTCATAATACTTGAGAGGAGATTCTAAACCACACATACATTCAACCCCCTTGTGAGTTCTTGAGAGTTGCTGGTGTCTGAGAATCAATGAAGCAATCTCAAATCTTCCAGAGACTTGATTGGAGTGGTTGGTGTCTCAACTTGCGGAAGATTTGGGGAATTTGTTGCTTGCAAGAGTGGGGACATAGTCATTACTTAGCTTCGAGGGTTTTGTAAGTGATATATATTGCAACTATTCTTAATAAGTAGATCATTAGTGCTATAGACTCTAGTGAGTTTTTTTCCTGGTTTTGGGTTTTCTTCTCCATGAACATTTCCGGCTTTCTTGTGACTGTGATTTGATTGTGTACCATGTTTTATATCCATGGTAATGTAAATTGACTAATAATGTAAATAATTGGGCTCAATTCGACAACTAGATTGAAATTTGACCATAACTGTAACCAATTACGATTGGACTTAGGCCTTAATATCTTTAACAATTACCATCCCAAATCATCATTTTTGGCTGCAGCAACAGAACAAACTATCTTTTGTTCGAGTCACGGAGATAGAAGGATCCAAGCTTAAAAACTGAAACGAGTAAAGAACTGTTAATTGCATAATTGAATAATCAAGAGAAAATGTTTCTGGAGTTCTTGTGCAAGTAGCATTTCTAACGAAGCAAGGAAAATTTAATACCATTTGACTTTTGATTTGGTTACTAATTGATAAAAGGGAAACTAGCAATTAATATATGTCAGAAATAGTAGAATATCGAATGTCAATGTCTTTTCAAAAAATCTGGCAACAAAAAGAAAATGTACAATTCTTGTCGCAACTGTTTATGCAGCAGACTATGAACAGTAAAAAAAAGTGATAAGTCCATGTGAAAGTAACAAACAATCAATCGTAGCTTGCTACATAGGATAGTTGTGGTAAAAATTGTAGTTTTTTAAAGGTTGTTCTCTTTTTCCAAGAGTCATTTTTTCAAAAAGAATATTTTACATAAAACTATCTTGTTTTCCTATATTTGGTAGCAACCTTAAATAAATTGGAAAAAAAAAATTGACTTCTCCTAATTAGCTTATTACGAGATAAAGGTGCTTTAAAAAAAAAATCAATGGAAAATAATCTTTTAAAATAAGCCACACTTTTTCTATTGGCCAAAGATAATTTTTATTTTGACTCATATTTTCTGATATTACCAAATACTAAAAAACATCAAAAATTATCTTTACACGAGATTTTTCATCGAAACAAATAGAAGTAAAAAAAAACCCAAGAGAAAGAAGAAGATACAATAAAATTAGACGTCTAATTCAAAATGAGAGTTGCATTTAAAGCTTTCAGTTAGCTATAACCATGTTTCCATTTTTTCAGTGGGTTACACGAGGAATTATTGTCCTTTTTCCTTAGTGTCATTCTCCAACATATATAATAGCCAAGCAAAGGTGAGGGATAGCCTTGTGGCCCTTTTCGACTTAAAGTTGGTGTTTGGGTAAAATGTAAAACTGACCTTCTAAGTTTCTTCAGATTTCATTTCAATTTTCGAACTTTGCTTTTGTTCATTTTAGTCCTCTAACTTTCAAGTTTATTTAATTAAGTCTTTTCCATCAACTTTTGTTATATGTTGTGGTTAATTTTTCAATTTTATAAATTTTTCTTCAAATTTTTTAAATTAAAAAAATCCAATTCAATTAAAGATTGAAAAATATTTTCTAGATTTTTTTTTTAAAATTTTAACAAAAGTTAATGAAATGGCCTTAATTGAGTAAATATGAAACTTAGAGGACTAAAATGAACGAAAACAAAGTTAGATGACTGAAATGAAATATGAAGAAACTTAGAGGGTCAGTTTTGCGTTTTGGCCTTGGTGTTTCTTTGGCCTCCGCTATTCTTTTTTTTTTTTTTTCACTAACTAGCCAAATGCCCAATAAAGAAAAAGATATTGTTGTTGACTTTATAGAGGCAAATATTCAATTGTAGGAATATAAGTAAAGTTATTGGATGTTATGGAATTGTGTTTTATGAGATTTTGAGGAGTAATTCTAGTACCACAATTGTGTGGCAGATTGCGATTTACTCCACTATTCACACCCTATTACTTGGATAATTATGGTAAAAAATTGTGGGTTACTTTATGGTCATATAATTTTTGGCTTTTTAGACCTCATAAATTTTATACATTATTATTTTAATATGAATTTTTTAATTGAACTTAAATTACATTCTATTTTTAAAGTCTTCATCTGAATCTATAATTTTATATATAAATACAATTATAATAAATGACTTAAAAATAGAGATTCTATAAGAAACTAATATTAGAGTTCCTAAAGTACTCTATCAAGTAAGGTTCTTTTATGCTTGATCTCTCATTTAAAATTCAATGGTTCAAATTACACCAAGTTATTAATTCTTTGAACAAAACCTTAAAATAGATTCCACATTTGTTATTAAAATACATATCATATTTTTAATAAAATTATAATAAATGGCTCGGGCAAGATTTAGGTACAGTACTTAGTTGTTGTTTCTTAGGTTCTCCTTTTAAGATCCGTGTGGTGGGCCTTTTTTGCAACTCTAGACTGGATTGTTTCCTACCACATTACTGCCCAATAGTTTTGGGATAGGAGAGTCGGAATGGCTTGACTGCAACACATCCCAAGCCAGCTTGTGCACAAGCTAAGACCCCTTCATTGGGACCTTGGACATGTGCCCACAGCAGAAGATGCTATCACAAAAATGTTATAGAATGAGGGTGTAATATGACAAAATCAGAAGAATATGCTTGTTGTCAGCCAAAGACAAAAACTAAGCCATTTTCTTAGTAAAAGGGGGAAATAACACAGTGATATAAATACAGCATAAATGAGTTAATAATAACAATAAAAGAAAAGGAAATAATATTCATGCTCGATCAATAAAATAAAAGGAAAAATGGTTAGTTTGTCGTGCTTGATTTCTCAACGGATTCAAGTCTAGGAAGGGAACCACTCTCCAATGCGAGCAATTTCACGAGGGAAATCCTACTATAGAAATTGCTCACTTTGAAAGAATGGGCCTAGATGGCTTATCCTTGGATCCTTTAATCTTTACTAGAGAGTAGGCTATTAGAGGGAGAGAGGGGAATAGTCTATTGGTGCATGCCACCATCACACTCTAGCTCACTCTCTATTTTTCCTTTCTGATTCCTTTCCGATTTCTATGTTACCTATTTTCTTATCTTTCACTTCTTTCCTTACTTGTTTTTCTCTTGTTTATCTCTTGTGCTTGCCTCCCCTTTTTTTATTGTGTTCTGTGTATAACTAAAGCCCCTTTTATAATGTCTGTCGTGTGTTTTTACTATTTTACCCCTGAACTACTTTTGTCTTGGTATGGGTGTCCTTTCCAAACGACCCACTAGTCTATCGACTGCCTATCCATCACCACTTATCTATGCTAGCTGTGCCACATTCCATTCCCAGACAAAAGAATTTTGTTTTGTTTTCTTACTCTCCGTGGCATTCCCATCCGAATAATGATGGGCATTCTCTCTTACCAACTCTTATGGCATGCACCTAGTGCTTCCAACTCATCTTTCCCTTTTTTAGGCGTTATGTTGTCCTAGCAGGACATTTTTCCCAAAAGAGCTTGACTGGGAACCCCAAAATAGGCTTCCCCCTTCTCCTTACCGCCAGACCATACCCTCTCTTACCTTTGACTCAAGGCCCATCACTCAAGGCCCATCACTCCTGTATTGGCTAGGTACAAGCGGGTGGTGTCTGAGCCTTGTACGTGCTCCACTTCCATGTGTGTCCATGGCTTGTTTGCTTTCCATGCATTTGCTGTGGCCTAGGAGCTTGTCTGGTCTTTGTTGCACATTCTGCTACTCATTCTTGACCTCTTGTGGCGTGGATGAGTCACTGAGTTTTCATTCTTTATATCTTCCTTCCTCCCTGGGCTGGGTTTTGCTTAGGCATGGGCCTTTCCTTCTTCAATCCAACCCTTACCCTCTTTGTGGGTCGATTGACACCTTTGGTATATCGCCTCATTGTTTTTGCCATGTTATCATTTAACTTGTGCTTGTTGGGCTTCTTTTTGGCTTGTTTTACACTTTCCTTTTACTCAGTTTTAGTAGCCCAGTACTATTGCTGGGCTTGTCCTCACGTTGTTTTGAGCTTCCTTGGCCCATTTCATCCCTTTAGGCCTTCCTTAGCCCATTTTATTCCTTTGGACATCCTTGGTCCATTCCAATCCTTCATTCCCATGGGTTTTTGCTAAGTCTTTTGGACTTCCCCAACTCAAATTACCATATTCTTTAATTTCGAGGTTTATTGGCTTTTCCATCAACCCCATTTACTAGTTCCTTCCTTTGGACTCCTTTGGCCCATTTTTGTTTTCTTTCCATTTTTCATAATGCCCATGAGTTTACTACTTCTTTCTTTGGGCTCCCTTGGGCCCGCTTGCTTTCTTTGGGGCCCTTTTACTATTTTACAGGCTCATGGACTATTTTTCCTGTCATTCGGGCTTAATGATTTTCTTCTTACTTTGCTAATTCTTCTTCTTTATTCCCTCCCATATTTTTGGGCTTCTTCCCATTATTGAGCTTTCTTGCCAAAATGGGCATCAACAATCTGCCATATAGATTTTTTCTTATGGGATGGAAGTGAATTTTTTAATTAAGTAACCATATGGCTGAATTTTAAGAGGAGAAACTAAGGAACAACATCTAAGGTATTGTACCTAAGTTTTGTCCAAATGGCTCGATATTATAGATTCTAAAAGAAACGCATAATATTAGACTGTATACTTTTAGACCATCTAAAGTTCCTAGAGTACTCTATTAAGTTTTTCTATAAAAAAAAAAGAACTCTATTAAGTAAAATTCTTTTAATCTTGACCTCTCATTTAAAATTCAATAGTTCATATTATACCATATCATTAATTCTTCAACAAAACCTTAAAAATAGATTCCACACCAGCTATTAAAATGGACGTCATATTTTGAATTTAAAAAGATTTAATAACTTAAATCTAAACCCTAATCTCACTGCCTTGCCAATGCCCAAATTCACCAAATTGGTCTCTAGCGAGATCTTTGCACCGCAATGAATAGAGAACTTGGCGGCAAATTAAACGCAAAAAAAAAAAAATAATAATAATAAAAAAACAGTTGCTTTGGTAGAACCATTATTATCACACCTTTGTGCAAATTATATTTCTCCAGTTGTAGCATTTTTCAACCGGTAGACTTGCTCTTTATGAGTAATGGCTTAGGATGGTTTTTGTACTCAATTGAATTCATTATTAAATCATTTTATTTGGTGAGTAAATTCCATACTTGTAAAATGGACAAAGTACTAAAAATGCAGCCTGAAAATGCACTTCCATTCTGAGTTAATTTGCACTTCCATTTCTAGAACTCAGGTTTGGAAATGCAGCCTTTTCACCTTGCCACTCGAGCTCTTGGCCACCGGGCCATACAGCTCCTCCACTCACCCCCACTCTAGCAAAAATACCTCCCTAATTGAACCAGTTGCCAAGTTCTCTATTCATTCCAGCACAAAGATTTCACCGGAGGCAAGTTTGGTGTTGTCAGTGTTGGCAAGGCAAAGAGATTGGATTCAGACTTGAGTTTTTATATTTTTTTAAAACTAAAAAAATAAATTCAAAATGTGACATATCAAATAGAGAAATGCTATGTCAACAACACTTTCACAACAAATACTAAGAGGCAGGTTGTTACTTGCTACTACTAGTGGGCAAGAAGATAATTTCAGTGTTGGATTTAAATTAAAAACCTATAACAACCTACCAACTAGGATTTGTTGTCAAAATCTTGTGGACGTAACACTTCTCTAATAAATAACAATCATAATAACTATTTGTTAATAATTACCTTATATTTGTGGACACCACCTTTTTTAATAAAATGTTATAATTTACTTAAGTACACTAGCACATTGTAAATGGAGTAATTCTACGGTACCCCCCAAAAAAGGGGGGGGGGGGGGGAGGTATGGTACCCACTAGTAGGTAACCTACTACACTTGGTTACTTTTTTTTCACACATGACGGTTCCATCCTCACATTGTGCAGTTCTAACATCACATCTGACAATTCTTTTATCACATTGGGTGATTCCCTTACTTTTTTCTCACACTTGACAGTTTCATCCTCACATTGTGTAGTTCCAACATCACATGTGATAGTTCTTTTCTCACATTTTGTGGTTCGCTTATTTTTTTTTCTCAAATTTGATGATTCCATCCTTACATTGTGTAGTTTCAACATCACATATGATAGTTCTTTTCTCACATTTGGTGGTTCCCTTATTTTTTTTCTCACATTTGATGGTTTTATCCTCACATTTGATAGTTTTATCCTCACATTATGCTGTTTCAACATCACATATGACTATTTTTTCCTCACATTTGGTAGTTCCCTTACTTTTTTTTCTCATATTTGACGATTCCACCATCACATTGTGTGGTTCCAACATCACATATGACAGTTTTTTTATCACATTGAGTGTTTCCCTTACTTTTTTCTCACACTTAACGGTTTCATCCTTACATTAGGCAGTTCCAATATCACATGTTATAGTTTTTTTCTCACGTTTGGTGGTTCCCTTATTTTTTTTCTCATATTTAATGGTTTTATCCTCACATTGTGCAGTTCCAACACCACATGTGACCTTTTTTTCCTCACATTTGGTAGGTCCCTTACTTTTTTTTTTTTTTCCTCACATTTGATGGTTCCATTATCACATTAAGTAGTACCAACATCCCATCTGACTCTATTTTTGTCACATTCAGTGGTACCCTATTTTTTTATTCTCAAATTTGACCGTTCCATTATTACATTGGGCAGTACTCACATTACTTCTGACCGTACTTTTGTCACATTTGGTGGTACCCTATTTTTTTCCTTACAATTGACAGTTCAATCGCCATAGTAAGCACTACCAATTTTACATTTAGACTTATCACTGAGGTCACTTTTTTACTCACTAATAACCGCTCATCACAATAGTAATTTTTTTTAAAGTTATTATAAAATTTAGAAATAAATCGGAAAAAAAAAAAACAAAACAAAAAAAGCATCCCATGAAATTAGCCCAACCACAATTATTATTCTTGTTCACAAAAGAAAATCAGCTGGAATTATCTTGGTTTCTTCCACAAATATTTGAATATACCAATTAATTTCCTACATATTTCCCTTGGTAGCTTCCATCACATTCAGGGGCATACCTCCCTATAAAATAACATAGTTGAGGTGATTTTCCTGATGTTTATATTTTTATTATTTATATATGATGGTAAACAAAAAATTAGACTATCTCCAATTTGTCTATAGTGTTGTCCAAGAAGGTCGTCCAACATGGAGTCACCTAGACGGCCACCAAACACTTAGAATTTTTCAAAGTAAATCTATATCCAAAAGCTTATGATTCGGACCACATTCTACTATTCTAGAGTACAAGCAAAATTCTTATTCATCGCTCTAACTTCCCACAAAGTTCTTAACTTCTGATGGCAGTTGTAGAAGTTAAGTTTGAACCTTCTAACTTCCATCCACGTTGAGGAAGTTACTAAACAAGTAACCACTCCAAAACTCGCTATAAAAGGATTCAGTCATATGAAATCAATGTAAGTTTTTCACCACTTATAGAGTTGGAATTTTTGAGTTCAAGAGAGAAAACTTACTTAAGCATCAGAGGGTTTTTGACCAGTTCACCCTGGTCACCTTTGATCTTGTGCTTCTTTCATTTCAGGCCCTCCAAGAAATCTCAAGCCCATTGAAGCCCAGAGCATTCAGCCTATTGATTTTTTGTGCATCATCAATATATACTTTAAAATCGAAGATGTATAACCTTATGTGCTCTTTAATTGTTCTTATGCAACATCTGCAACTTAATAACAGTTGTGTGTTTATTGTGGTGTCTAAGGTTGGAAATAGGGTGACTATATAATTAGCAAGTTATACAAAAAATCCAATACAAAGATTGTTGACAATTTTAAAATTTTCAGCAAACAGTTGAATTGAAACTACAGATCTAGTATGAAATAGTCATCAATCATGGATACTGCACCAGGTTTTATATTTTTTAGGCATTTTCATTAGATCCACATGTGCGGAAGTCAAATGACTGTGTCCGACACGAGTATAACCGCCCCAACTAAAGTGTTTATGCAGTTTTGTTTCATAAAATTATTATTATATTTAGACCCATCTAAAACAAAATAAACATCCCAAAAATTTTCCACAATAACAAAAATTACTAAGAGAAAAGCTAAAAAAAATTAAGCACAATTGACTAATTTTACCCAAAACGAACAACCCAGCCCTTTTAAAAAAATTTATCAAAATAATTTTGTCCTTGAGAGTTTAGCATTTTGACCATAACAGTAAGTGTGAGCCTCATTTGAGTCAATAGAGCCTCCATTAGCTAAGTGTGAGACAGCCCTAATAGCAATGAAATGTTTTCATTGTTGAAGACTTATCAGTGCCACAAAGCCGTTATCTCTCTCTCTCTCTCTCAAAGTTTTGCAAAATTTATACAAACTTTTAATTCTAAAGTTGTTTGGTATTTTTTTCTATAAGATATTGGAACATGTAATTTGAACATAATTGGCTGTTAAAATGTCAATTTTCTGAAACTAGTGTTTGAATGTACAAAATTCTATAATAATCTTTATTCTTTGATGTGCTGTAGATGGAAGAAACCACTTTTATTTAGATAAGTTTGTCTTGTCAATGGAATTCTCCTCTGTTGAATTGATGGAACATTAGGAAATGTGTTCTAAGATACTATTGGGCTTTATAGAATTTCTTAGGCATACTTATCTCGATTTGTGATATACTTGGAATGGAGTGGATTCATTTTATCTGTTATCACCATTCATTCATTAGTATGGCACTGTTACCAAGAAATAACCCATCACCACTGGCATTGCAAGAAATAATGCATAAATTATTTTAGGTATCTAAAAAGCCCAAACCTTCTCTTTCCTCCTGTCCACCCCTTCCTTGTAGCATCATAATTAGTGGAAGATGCCATTGGAATTCATTGTGGGCAAGTTATGATTCATTTTAAGGTTACAAAACTTTGAACTTAAACATAACTATACTCCTAAGTTAAATTTGAAGTTCATGAACTGCTATACCAGTTAATAGTTATAAGTTAATAGTTAAATTTGAAGTTAATAGTTTCAACAATAAATGTCGTAGTTTTAACTTTTAACATACAAATGAAGTCCAAGAAAGAATGAATTAAGTTTCGCAATTGAATCAAGTTTTTCCATAGAATCAAGTTTTGCTAATAACTTTGTTTTGGATAAAAACTCTATAATATCACATTAGAATCCATACACTATAGCTACATTTTCTCAACAACTAAAACTAATTTGCTTTTTCAAAAGTTGTATATACTTAACAACCAAGTCTGCAAATATCTTGTCGATGGATGGCGTCCACCTTGTCCTTAAACCTTCCAACTTTGGTTGATGACTAGCTTCATTGTCCATCTATGTGTGTAGAAAATGTAAAGTGCATATTTTGTTTCACAGGATCAACCACTACCTTTCCACCTCCTTAAATTACCCATTGAACAATTTCAGCCCTCTGAGAGAAGAGATCATAGCTAATAGTTAAACACATTTGAATATTTAATACCTATCTCAAATTCATTACTACATACCAAAAAAATGAAAGAACATAATAAAAAATATATTCAACCAAAAAAAAAAAAAATATATTGAGAATCAGAAGCAATTAGCAAAACCCAAGAATGCATGCTAGTAAGTGTAAAAAGAGCAATCAAGTTCTTAAAGCTGATAAATACTTTTTCTTCTAAAATCTTACAACATGTCCAGAACTGCTTCCAATGTTCAAACCAATCATAGAATCTTATTTGATAATTTATAATGCCAACTTTAATTAAGAAACACACAAACTAAAGCCCCAGATCTAGGGGGATTCAATGTGTGTATGTGTATATAACATTATAATGAAAATTTTAAGAGGTTGATTTCAAGTTAATGGAAAGAACTCAAAAGCCTAATCCAAACCAAATTTTTTAATACATAAGCAATATGTTCTCTACCATTAAATATAGAATTCTTAACATAGCAACCAAAGACCTTTATTTTCAAGCAGGTTTATAAGACTGCAAGTTCATGTTTCACATTCCAAGTCCTATTTAGTGTACAAATTTTCTTTTTGCAAATGACATTGATAGTATTTTCAAGAATTATTAAAAATACCTAGTGTACATTTCTCTACATTTACAATTTAACATACACATTTACGACTAGAGGCACATAAGTGAACTTCAAAATAATGATAATTATACAAAGGCCATGGTTCTTTTAGTGCAAAATTGAAGGAATTTAACAACTTACCCTATCCTCAAGAAAGGATTTTGAGAAGCAAAATACTCTCGTCTTGAACACACTTGATGGCTTCTCATTTTTAACACTTGAATCATGTTGTGTCTTCTTTGACCCCTTTTTTTTTTATCCATCAATTGACCATTACGTTTACCATTTATAATAGGAAGTTGACTTTGCTTAGAAAATTTTGAAGTTGATTTAAGAGAACTGTCTCGGTTCATGTTGATTTCTAACTTCTCTTCTTTGTTTTTCTCCAATGATAGCTATCTAATTCCAGAGTTCCTATTCCCCAGTACCTGATTAGATGACATGCTAGGATAAACTGTGGAGCTTTTACTTTGAATTATGCTGGCTGCTCGAACCACTGCTTCTTTTGTGGAGCAAACAGAATCTATGTGAGCACAATTTACAAGTTAAGATTAAAATGTATAACATACTCAAAAGTTTGACAAGTACCAATCAAACAAATGAAAGAAATAAAACAACCCACATAACGATATAAGTCCGGCTTGAACTAGGATGTGAAATTTAAAACACTTACACACAAACCAAGACTTTTAATATAGAAATAACAAACCTTTTGGAAGAAGTAGATCATAGGCTATGTATCTCAGTAGAACATGGATCTCTTACTTTTCTCAATCACAATCTTCTAGCCATGTGCTTTAACTACATAAATAACACCCAAAGCTGCAAGGCTCCTTATCTCCTTTTTCTCACTAAGAAATTACACAAGCAATTGAGAGATGAAGCTAATACAAAAAAGGGAAGATATTCCCCAACACAACAAGCATAATAGATAGCCAATGTGAATAAAAGGAATATCACATTAATGTCATAAGTCACCATACTAGCAAGGGACCTTAAAGAATTGCTTAAAGAAAGAACCAAATTTATTACTTCTCTGAAGGAGATCCAACTACTATGTGTGTCAATTTATCATTGAATGACATATATTGGGATCCTCCACCTCTACGCACCATACTGGCTAATTTACGCATTTTAGAACTTCAAAGCCATTGAATAAATACAAAAAAATTAAAGTTTCACATTACAAACTTGCTGAGGGATTCTTCAATGGGAAATTTTTACATGGGGTTTCCATTGGGGGAAAAATTGAAGCAAGTGGCTTGATTTGCAATTCAAATTTGCCTATTACGAAATTTCAATTCATATTTAACAACATTACTGCTCCAAAATTCTTAGAGAAAAAAAAAAAAAAACAATCAAATAGGCTCAAATCTTGACGATAAATTCAGGGAAAAGGGGGAAGGGATGAAGAAAAAACCTATCCTACTCATACATTCAATTGAATTAAATCCATCATTCAAAAACCCAAATCTTGATGATAAGTTCAGGGAATATGTATGACGAATGGTTACCTGAGATTTGTATGAAGATGAGGTGAAGATCAGCCAAGAGCGATGAGGAGGAGCAAAATTAAAAGAATGCAGCAAAGAAGTAGAGAGAGCACGCGAGAGGATGAGGTGAGAGAAAAAAAAGAAAAAGAAAAGAGAAACGTTTGTTTTTTTTTCCGTGTTTGATTTTATATGTTACCTGCTTGACTGGTAACTGATAATTCATTAAAATCGCATAAACCGCCAGGATGAAAATAAGTGAAATAAATGGTTAGATCAATGGGTGGGTATTGTACCCACACAAAAAAAAGGTGGGTATGGTAGAATGACCCTTGTAAATGGTTCATAGTTTAAGATGAATAATTATTAAAAAAAACGATGAATAATTTTCTGTAGATTATGCAACAATATGATTCTCAAAAAAGAAAAGAAAAAAAAAGAGCAAATATATAGCTTTGGATTAGTTTCTTCAACAAGCAAATAATTGCATAGTTATAGTATAATGCAACCCTATAGTACTACCATTGTCATTAAGCTTTTCAACTAAATTCAAATTCATTGCTTAAATTTTTTTTAAATAAAAAAATAAAAAAGAACGGAATATTCTCAAATACAAGTAAATTATTTTTTTAAGCCTAAATACAAGTAAATATTGGTAGAGTGATCATTGATTCTGATGACCTTGTTTATAATTATTTAAAAAAAGGGTGTTATTTGTAAAAAAATAAAATTTAAAGCCCTGCAAAGTAAACAAAGCTTTTGTAACTTGTTTCTATTTCCCACTCAAAACCGCACTCCCTCACTCACTCACTCCTTCCCTTCACAACAACACAATTCACTATCTCATTTCCTCACGCATCCCTACATATACAAATCCAAAACCAAAACACTCTCTCACTCTTAGACCCTAAAAACTTTATCTCTCTCTCACACAGTTCAGAAGATGCCATTGTCCCCGTCAATGGAGTCACTAATCCTCCAACTCCACGGGATCTCCGCCATGAAAGTTGGCAATTTCGAGCTCAAATCTAGGATCACTTCCCTAATCTGCATCGATCTCTGCTTCAACGTCTCTTGCCCTTTTCTCTTTTCCCAAATCTCCCAAACCATAATCTCTTCCCTCCCACCACTACCTACGATTTTGTCTATGGTATCCCCTACACCACACTCCCAATCACCACCTGTGTTTCAATCTCCCACCAAGTCCCAAAACTTACGCACTGCTAGGAAATCAAAGACTACGATACCTCCAAATCCATCAAGGGCGTTTCGTTAAGGACCAAACCTGCTTGATCATTGAAAACCTTATTACTAGTGACACATCAATTTTGGAAACCGCCACGCCGTTACTCGCCACTGGGTTGGTGATTCGTGGCTAGATGGTTTTGATTGATCGAAAGCAAGGTGGGAGGGAAAATTTGGAGGATATCACATTTTATTTTTTTTCATTGCTTTCTCCATTTGAGTCATATTTTATCTTTATATTCGTTTCCTTGAAATGTATGAAATACCAATAGAGGATGCTTGGATAGTATTTGACACGGAATCCTCGAGCACTAAAAGAGGCACACATTCCTCAAATTCTAGAAGAGCATACGCAGCAACCTGAGCCTCCATTCATAGGATACTTGCAACTTAATCGAACATTCTCCATGCTAAAACAAGGAGCATGTTGAAAGCAACAGTCCAGATTACACTCCTAATTTAAGTCTAAGAGATGAACATAGTGATAGCACCTCTAATAAGAAATAGTTTTTTTTTTGGAAGAAAACAATTAAATAAAAGCTCCATGAACATAAACATAAAACTAAACATAAAAAAGAGTATATATGTTTTCGTATTATGTTCTACTAAGAAACATGTCATTTCTTATTTCAATGTAAACATGAGATATACTCACTAAGATCATGAGACCTGTAAAATAATGTTGTTGTTATTATTATTATTATATATTTTCTGGTTTATGCATATATTAACTATCCTCCTATAGATCAAGAGGAATAAATCCAATAATTAGTGATTCAACAATACCCCCTGAGAGTTAAAGATTTCATTTAAATCAAACAAATTCGAAGTGTACATTTATTTTGTCTACAATATAAAAATGTAGTGTACTAAAGGCATAAACCTAGTACAAAAATTTGACTAAGTCTATTCTAATTTGAAGATTAAGAAAAAAAAAAAGAGGTACCAAAGCGCCACATCGCCTCATGGAGAGGCATTCACTAAGGGAGTGTATAGGTAACATAAGTCCCAATCCTTATAGATCTCTATAACGTGCCACTGCAAATTAATAATCTCAAATTACCAATACAATAGGGGGTTTCCATAGTAAATAAACATGGCTCCAAAAATGATTGTCAAGTCACCCATAACATAAGGTAATTTTTTCTTCTTCTGATTGTCCAAATATAGCCTACCATACTAATTAGTGCACCCATGAAATATGACAACACAATGTTTTGAAGAAAAATGTCCTTGTTCATTGGGAACTCAAAGAGTAAGTATGTGAAAGAACTAGTAAGGTTTCCTAAATTTAAAAAAAATATCTATTATATAAGTATCATGAAGAAGAAGAATACATTAAAACCCCAATAGTGAAAATTACAGCAATTGAAAGAAATTGCATAAGTGTGAGATTCTTCATTCTTTTTGGAGGAAATATGAAAAATTAAAGACATAATAAATAAATTGGTGTGAAAACCTAATTAATAACAAATTGTTAGTTCTTTCTCTGCAATGCAAGAAACATCTTCCTTCAATTTTTAATTCAAGCATTTGGGGGATTTGATGGAAGATGGTTATTTTTTTAAAATAGAATTTAATAAAAGCATCATGAATATAAACATAAACATAAACATGAATATATATATATATATAAAAGAATCTCACACTTATAGTTCTTACTTGTCCTTGTCTCTTTGTCTTATTTATAGTTCTTTGCTTGCTTATATTTTACCATTATTAATTGTTTCTCTTGGTACAATGTCAATAGAAGAATTATGTTCAATGCGTCTGTATCCACTAGTTAGTGTGGATACAAAATTTCATTATCTTGTGAGGGATCTCATCCATTGTTTCAGCTAAAATCGAATGAAATATTTATATCAGTACTTTGTGGACCTATTTTTAGGAACTAGAATCTTATAATCAACAAGCTTGATGATTAAAAAAAATACAATGAAGCAAGTCAATTTAGTTATAGAATTGTAATAAAACCCACACATATGGGATTTTTCTATAGTTTTGCCTATTTTGGGACGAAATTCTTGTGTCTTTGTCCTGTAGACCCATTGTTTGTGGAAAAAGTATAGCTTTTAAGTATTGAGTTTGATAATTCAAAATGCTAATATGCTAAAGACAACTTTTAATATTGGCTTATAGTCTCTGCCACATTAGGGTGTGTTATCAAATGTTGATGGTGGAGTGGCTACATGTTTTCGTAGTATGTTATATGCCACATTTATCCATATAGCTCAATTAATCCTTGTATTTACTATAAAAATTGGGGTAGTAACTAATCACTGAATTTCTCTATTATTTCTAAGTCTTCAGTTGCTTTGATCAATACTTTTGTCTGCATTTTGAAGCTTTCCAGCTCGGGATGGCTCCTGTCTACATAGCATTCTTGCAATTTATGGGTGATGATAATGAAGCAAAGAACTACAACTACAACCTAGAGGTTGGTGGAAATGGGAGGAAGATGACTTGGAAGGGAGTACCTAGAAGCATTAGGAATATTTAGAGGAAGGTGCATGACAATTTTGATGGTCTCATCACCCAACACAACATGGCTCTTGATGAAGAGTAAAATCACCTTCGATAATGAAAAAAAGAGATGACAGATCATTGTCCATATCATGGGCAAGGACAAAGAACATTAATTAAAATCCTCATAAATGATACAAGTGATAGGTAACATGCTAGACAAACAAAAGCGTAACGGATGGACCTACGGGAAAAATATCATTGAAATCTATAACACCCTAGCATTTATGACCAATGGATCCAAAACCATTAAGATTAGCAATTACTCTCATGCTGAAGGGAAAAGACCTATAAACTTTAGGGTGTAAAATCTAAAAACCTCCAAACTTTAGAGAGCAAAACTCAAATAGTCCTAAAATTTAGGGGATAAAATCCAAATTCCAAAATGTTGAGCTATAAAATCCAAATACCCCTAAACTTTAGGGGGTAAAATCCAAATTCTGAAACTTTAGGGTGTAAAATCCAATTACTCCCAAACTTTAAGGGTGTAATTTGCAATTTATTGTACAAATTAAATTGGTGTTAGGACATATGTGGTTCATCTTGTTTTGAACATATGTCATTATTTTATGTAATTGGTTTATCCTTTGACAAAATGCACTTTACTTGTATTTGGATAGAATTAGGATATGTTTAACGCTTCAAGAAACTGTGTTTCAAGATCAAGTGTTGAAGTTATCAAGTTTGTCCAAGAAACAAACTGAAAAGTGCAAACTATTAAAGCTCGACACCTAGTCTCAACACATGCATCTATCGAGCTTTAAGAAGCTATTTCAGCTCCGAGACTTGACAGCTCCGAGACTTGACAGCTTCTCGACAGATCCTTGACACCTCTATCTGTCGAGATTTATGGAAAACAGATTCTAAGTTCTGTTTTGATTCCAATCCATAAATGTGTCTTTGGGACTTCTTTTCTCCTAACCCTAGACATATAAAATGATTATTTTAAGGGCCGTCGAAGGAGGCACAAGTACATAAGTTGCACAAGTATTGAAAAATCCTTATTCAAGCTATTTGTGATCCAAGACAAAGTTCATGCCCTAGTTCATCTTTCTTGTGAAGAAGTTACTGTGTAATGTGCACCGTAGGGTTTTGTAACCAAGCATCTTCTTGATCTTCATCGTGTGGATGAATTGAAGAATTTTGCAGCCAACAACTCTCTCTAGTTAGTGAATTGAAGTCGCGTACTGGGATCTACACAATTGGTTAGTCACGTACTGGGAGCCGTGCATCAAAAGGAGAAACTGTCATTATAGAACAAGTCCAATTGGGTATTGGGGTACGGGTTCAACTGTAGGTTGGTAAGGTACTAGGATTCCTTTACTTGTAACCGCCTGTTGTGATAATAGTGGAGTTTCGAAAGTGGTGACCTTAAATCACCCGGTGGAATTTTTGCCGTTAGGTTTTCCCCATTCGTAAACAAATCACCGTGTCTATTTTATTTCTGTTGCATACTTTAGTTTATTGGGGATTTGTTTGTGCTACCATGCAATTTGCATACTAACTTGATTAATTAAAAACTTGGCTAATTAATCAACTTAATTAATCATAAGGGGTCAACGCATTTGTGGCCGATCAAGTGGTATCAGAGCGAGCACACTCTGATTAGGGTTTAATCCTTGTGTGTGATCCATTGACCCCTGTTTGTCATGGATAGAGGTCAGTCTCTAATTATACCTCCATTGTTTCATGGTACTAACTATGCATACTGAAAAGTACGCATGAAAGCTTTCTTGCAGTCACTAGATGAGAAGGTGTGGCGCTGTGGAGATAGGCTGGACCAAGCCTACAGAAGCACCGGCTGATTGGGATGATGCCAAGATCAAGGCGGCTAATTTTAACAGCAGAGCATTGAATGCCTTATTCAATGCGGTCACCAATGAGGAGTTCAAGAAGATTTCCTCCACGAAAACTGCTAAGGAAGCATAGACCATTCTCCAAACAACCTATGAGGGAACTAAGGCTGCTAAGGATTCGAAGCTACAGAGGCTCACTACAAGTTTCGAAGAAATTAAGATGGAGGAGGATGAGTCATTCGATGAGTTCTATGTAAAGCTCAAAGACATAGTAAACTCAGCTTTCAATCTTGAGGAAACCATTTCTGAACCCAAGATAGTAAGAAAAGTGCTCAGATCTCTGCCTGAGAGATTCCATGCTAAGATCACCGCGATAGAGGAATCAAAGGATATTGACAAGATTCCTCTGACTGAGCTGATTGGCAATTTGCAAACCTACGAGCTAGGGTTGACTAGAATGGGCAAGTCAAGCAAAGACAAGAGCATGGCACTAAAGGCCAAGAGCAGTGATACAGATGAGTCTTCAGATGATGAAGATTCTAAGATGAAGTCCTACATTACTAGGCAATTCAAGAAATTTATGAAGAATGCAAATGGAAAGGGTTTCAACAAGGACTGTAGGCAATCCAGTTCTTCTCAGTTTAAGAGCCTAAATAAAGGGAAAAAGGATACCAAGAATGGCGGTCAGTACACTGTTCCCGCTGGATCAAAATGTGTTGGGGACATATTTTTATGTAATTGGCATATCCTTTGACAAAACGCACTTTACTTGTATTTGAATAAATCTAAGTAGGTTCAAGATGATCATTACAAGTGGTTAAATTGAAGACATGAAGATTACTCAAGAACTGCTCAAGAAAAGTTAAATCTGCAGGTCTCGATACCTTCTTGACAGAAGCTTGATCTGTCGAGATTCATTAAAGCTCAACAGATGTTTCGATCGATCGAGCTTACGAGAGTCAGATTATAGCCAGCAACGTTTTTGCTCTAAAAGGCTAATTGTTTATGGGTTTGTATAATTCTTATTGGACTAGAAAAACCCAAGGTTTGTGTAAACCTATTTGGAATAGGAGAGCCCACTAAGCTCCTATTTAAAGAAGGTGAAAAAAGAAAAACCTAACCCTAGAGAGCTTCATAAGGTTTTCTTTTTGAAACCCTAGCCCCCTCCTACAGAAGAAAGAGTTCTTGCTGTGTTTCTTGTACGCCTTTGGGTTTTGTAACCAAGCAAAATCTCTTGCACCAACATTGAAGATCTTATTGGTGTTTCTATGTGAAGCTGCTGCAAATTAACTACAACAATCAAAGGGTTGCTGTGGAGTTAGTCACGTACTTGGATTCATGCCAAGGAGTAAGCCGCGTACTGGGATCCGCACATCAAATTGGTTAGTCACGTACTTGGGAGCCGCGCATCAAAAGGAGAAACTGTCACTACAGAACAAGTCCAATTAAGTAATGGGGTAAGGGTTCAACTGTAGGTTGGTAAGGTACTGGGATTCCTTGCTTGTAATCGCTTGTTGTGATAATAGTGGAGTTTCAGGAGTGGTGACCTTAAATTACCCGGTGGGGTTTTTGCCGTCAGGTTTTCCCCATTCGTAACCAAATCACCGTGTCTTTTATTTTTCCACTGCATTTTCTAGTTTTGGTGATTTGTTTGTGCTGCCACGTGAATTTTCATATTAACTTGATTAATTAATAATTTTACTAATTAATCAATTTAATTAATCGCAAGGGGTCTACGCGTTTGTGGCCTATCAAGTGGTATCAGAGCAGACACACTCTGATTAGGGTTTAATATTTGATGTGTGATCCATTGACCCCTGTTGTCATGGAAACTCTTGATTGTTTTGATTTGCGTGATCTTGTGTTGAATGATGATGATGATATTCATGATGCCTATTACAAGCTTTATAATTTTTGTATGAAATCTCTTAAATGTTTTACAAAATTAAAAACTAAATTTAAAAAGGTCAATCTTGAAAAAGATGATTTGATTGCAAAATTGGATGAAGCCACTAATTTGAATGAGAATTTTAAATATCAAATTTCATCTCAGGTGGACAAAATTAAGAGTTTGGAAAAGCAACTAGTTGAATTTAAAATTGAAGTTGAAAAATTAACTAGTGCCAAACTTGTTGTTGAGCCTAACTCAAAAGAAAAGGATTTTTATATTCCCCTATTCAAAAGGAATAATGAAGAGTTGAAGGCTAATATTGCTAGGATAGACAAAGGTAAGCAATCTGATGTTAACGCTGAAGTTTCTAAACCTATGTCTAAAACTCCTCCTAGGTTGAATAAAAATTCTGAATTTGTCCCTACTTGTCATCATTGTCACAATGTTGGTCATATTAGGCCAAATTGTCTTAAGTTGAGGTCTCTGTCAACATCTAAGGTTAGACCTCCTTCTAGGAAGTCGAGTAGCCCTAAAACTGCTCATGTTTGTCACCATTGTGGTGTTTCTGGACACATTCGTCCTAATTGCTTTAAGTTGTATCCTCATAAGCAATTATCTAAACGATCACAGGTTTTCTCTCAAGGACCTACACTTTTGTTTGGAGAGTTATTAAAAGTCTTGAGCTTTTTAACTCAATTTTAGAAGAATTTTAATTCTTCTATGCCCTTCAGTAGTCATACTAGGACATGTGTCTTTTCATCTTCACGGCCAAAGACTCGTTCTGTGTGGGTGAGAAATGAGCCTAAGACTTAATTGTCTTTTCTGTTTGTCCTTTGCTTTAATTCTTTCTATCTAAAGTAGGACTCTCTTTGCTTGATTTCTTTTCTGCTTTTGAAATCATGCTTTCATGCATATGCATCTTTCTTTCATGCATTCATGTTGTTTGTCTGTTTTTGTTTGGCTGTTTAGTTTTTATTTTTTTTCAAAATAAAAAAAAAATTTGAAAAATTGAAAAATACAAAAACAGTGTGTGTTTGTGTACATTGGTTCTTGTGAACCTTAAAATGGCCATTGAAACAGAGTTTTCTAAACTTTGTATCACCTGTAGCTTAGATGAGCATTTTTATGCACAACTAAGTAAGTGAGCTTTGTAGCTCTTTGTTTGCGATGAGTAAGGTTAAGTGATCTCTTATACTTAACACTCGTATCACTATTTTTGACGGGTAGGACTAGAAAATCTTAAGAGAAAGGCATAAATAACCATCTCACCACTGTTACTCGCCAATCATGATATGACATCTGTATACTTCGACATAGCAAAAGTGCAATGTCAATGAATGTTAAAAGCTTAACATAATTGGGTATTTCTTTTCTTTCTCTTATATGCCCATGCATGATATGCTTAATAAAAGAAAATATGCAAAGAAATAAAAGCAAAAAGATTAAAATGCTTTAAAATATGGTTACAAGCGTGTTTTCTAGGAGATGTGGGAGTTAGAGGATGTACCTCGAAGGTGATAGTCCCCATCAAACAGTTATGATTGTGTGTGAGTTAAAGTGATTTTCTCATATTTAAAATTGTCATAACATTGAGACACTCATGCAATCTTGCGATGTTTTCACACACAACACGCAATATTCTTTGCTACTTTTGATACATGTGCAGGTACAATGTGATTTGGCCATCACAAGGTTTACATGCGTTGATGTATGCTCACTAAACTGTCTTAACTTGTTTTTTAAAATAAAAATTTGTTAGACTTGTTTAGGGTATGTGTGTATGTTTTGGATCAAAATGCATGACATGTTTCTTGCTGAGAGATGTTTTTAAGAGATTAATATGTTGTTTGGATCTTTGGTTGAGCTGCATGCTTTGATTGCATTCATATCTGTGTTTTTCCCTCCTTGAAAAACTGTGTTTAAAGCATCTCGACACCTCTCGATAGCTAGGTGGATCGATCGAGGAACTTTCTGTCTGCTCGATAGATCCTCGACACCTTCTCGATCCATCGAGGTTGTCTCGATAGCTTCTCGACACCTCCCGATCGATCGAGATACCCTTGCATGCATTTCATCTTTCTTTCTTTTGCATGTTTTTCCCTTTGTGTCCATAGCATCTTGTTTTTCTTTTTCTTGTAGGTCTATGGTTCCTTGTTCTCCTCGTTCCCTCTATATTTGTTTTTTGTCTTTCTTCGGTCAAGTCTTTTGGCTTTTTATACCCTTTGCCAATCGTGTCAAAAAGGGGGAGAAATTTGAGATTTGTATCTCATTCCTTAGGAGGAGTAATAGACTTAGGGGGAGAATTTCATGTTAAAGGGAATAAAGTTTTTGTTGTAACTAACTTAAGGGGAGAGTTAGTTTGATACACATTAATATTGATATATTTTTTTGTGTTATGTATCTTTTGGTTTTGTAACCATTTTTACATACATGATGCTTATCAAGTGGTATATGTGATGATTGTGAGAGACTGCAACCCCGGCCCGTTTTATTATGAGTTGTTGTGTTGGGCCAAACCCACGTGAATGGGTGGAGTCGTGTTATTGTCTCTCAAAATGGAGGTTCGACTAGTTATATTTTTCCCTTTAGATTAAGGGTTTTACAATGGAGTTGCCACTTATTTAATTATTGGAAAAATAAGAAAACCAAAATTGAAAAATTCATCATTTTATTAATTTTCAATTGAATTTACATTGGTCATAGGAAAATTACATGGCTTTGGTCCTAGATACAATCTAAGAAAAAGTACATGGTTTTGTTTCCTAGTTACAATCTAAAAATTGAAAATTACATGGACAAACATTTGATCTACTAACCCTTGATCTAAGTTCGGAGGCTATGTTACAAGGTGGGAAGGTGTTAGGCACCCACCTTGCCCGGTGAAACCGGTCTTCTAGACTATGGTGGCCAACATTCATATCATATCATCCAATATGCCAATCAATTTACATGATGAATTTAAGGTGTGTGCATGTGATGAACCCTAATTCAATTTATTAAGCATGACATTTGGATTGAAAAATAAATCCTGGTGAATGTGTGTGTATGGTGACATCCTAGATTCAAGGGTTTGAAAGAATTATGAAACAAACATGTTTTTTTATATTTTTGATGTGGATTTAAGATCAAAACTAATGCTTATGCATGAATATGTGATGAATAACAAGAACATATGAAAAACACATAAGAACATTCAAACATATTCAAGAGAATTTAAAAGTTACTATCATGCTTTAATCCTAAATTCCTATCATGGCAACACAAAAAACAAGTTAGGGAAAGAAATTATACCTTCATGCAAGATCCATATGGTGGATAATGAGACTCTTGAGGGGGGTCCTATGGGTGGAGGAAAAGAAGAGTTAGGAGAGAAAGAGTGAGTCTCACTCAATATTTTGAGTCTCGAGAAGACCAAAATATGACAAGACTACTCAACTTCCTAGAACTCAAGAGAGAAGAAGAGAGGGGGGTTTTTTCGTGTCTTGGAATGAAAGAGAGGTGGGTTTATATGGTAGTGGTGGAGGAAATAGGAATGGAAGGCCATTAATGAGGGTTGACAATGAATCATGAACCTAGACCTCATTTTAGCCTTTGGGAAAATTTGGTGCATTAAATGGAGAGATTTGTGGGAGTGGGGAGCAAGCCAAAATTCGGTTTTCCCGTAGCTGCTGTAACAGCCCGTAGAGCCAACTTTGAAAACTCATATCTGACTCAATTTTGATCGGAATTGTGTCGTTCTTGTGCTCAAATTGAAGCCCTGGATGTCTAGTTTCTGGGAAAATTAACCTCATTCACAGATTCAAAATATTCTGAGAGATATCAATGAAATAGTGAGTAGAGGTCATTTCTTAGAAAAATAGTTTCAGCACAATTAACATTAATAGGTCCCAAATTAGTTTCCAATTAACATTAATAGGCTCCAATCACTCCCATTTCAAACCTAATTAGTTCCAAATTTACCCTAATTAAAAGATAATTGCACAAATTACTCATTGAATAATTAATGTTTAACTATCTAATTAATTAGGTGTATGCAACCTTACCATAAAATGTAATCCTAACCAATCAAATTATGACACATCATTAATTTCAAATTGATTATAATTATAACCAATTGGAATTAATTGTTCATAATCACATAAGGTCGGACTCAATTTGTGATAGTGCATCTCGGCCATTAAAACTTGATTTGATGATAACTTTCAATCTGATAGTCCGATTAGGGCTTATAACTAATCGATTTGATCGTTACAACATCAAGATCATTTTGGTGAAATGAGATTAAGGATCTAATGACCAAAATCAAGATGCATATTTCTAAGGTGAAATTACCCTTTTACCCTCCAAGTGAGGTTAAATGCGGGTTGCAAAATGAGGTGTCAACAATGATGTATGTATTTCACTCTTTATCTCACATGTGTTGTTTCTTTTCTCTATTTATACACATGTTTCTTGTTTATTCAACTTGTCATTGTTTTCCACATGGTACCTTGATGTGTTTTGTTTAGTGCCTTTCAGGAAAGACAAGTTAAAGTCAAGTCAAGATTCCGAACCTTCTTCTTGTAGCAACTTCCAAGGTTCAAATCTTTTAGACTAGGCTTATTTATTCTTGAGTAGAATGTATTCTAGGACATTTAATGTACTCTTGTGATTTTGTCATGGATTGCCAAAGGGAGAGATTATTGGGGACATATTTTTATGTAATTGGCATATCCTTTGACAAAACGCACTTTACTTGTATTTGGGTAAATCTAAGTAGGTTCAAGATGATCATTACAAGTGATTAAATTAAAGACATGAAGATTACTCAAGAATTGCTCAAGAAAAGTGCAATTTACAGGTCTCGATACCTCCTCGACAGAAGCTTGATCTGTCGAGATTCATTAAAGCTCGACAGATGTTTCGATCGATCGAGCTTACGGGAGTCAGATTATAGCCAGCAACGTTTTTACTCTAAAAGGCTAATTGTTATAGGTTTGTATAATTCTTATTGAATTAGTAAAACCCAAGGTTTGTGTAAACCTATTTGGAATAAGAGAGCCCATTAAGCTCCTATTTAAAGGAAGTAGAAAAAGAAAAACTTAACCCTAGAGAGCTTTATAAGGTTTTCTTTTTGAAACCTTAGCCTCCTTCTACAGAAGAAAGAGTTCTTGCTACGTTTCTTGTACGCCTTTGGGTTTTGTAACCAAGCAAAGTCTTTTGCACCAACATTGAAGATCTTATTGGTGTTTCCATGTGAAGTTGTTGCAAATCAACTACAACAATCAAAGGGTTGTTGTGGAGTTAGTCACATACTTGGATTCGTGCAAAGGAGTAAGCCGCGTACTGGGATCCGTGCATCAAATTGGTTAGTCACGTACTTGGGAGCAGTGCATCAAAAGGAGAAACTGTCACTACAAAACAAGTCCAATTGAGTATTGGGGTAAGGGTTCAGCTATAGGTTGGTAAGGTACTGGGATTCCTTGCTTGTAATCGCTTGTTGTGATAATAGTGGAGTTTCGGGAGTGGTGACCTTAAATCATCCGGTGGGGTTTTTGCCGTCAGATATTTCCCATTTGTAAACAAATCACCGTGTCTTTTATTTTTCCACAGCATTCTCTAGTTTTGGTGATTTGTTTGTGCTGCCACGTGAATTTGCATGTTAACTTGATTAATTAATAACTTGACTAATTAATCAATTTAATTAATCATAAGGGATCTACGCGTTTGTGGCCTATCAAAATGCTTCGAGTGTTAAGGCTTCGAACTAATGAAACAAGAGTGTTCTACGTACCTCAAGAGCATTGGGAAGAGCAAGGCATTTGCTGTTACCTTGAGCGACACTGAGCCCGAGGATGATTCCGACATTGAAGATGACGGAATCTTGAATGCCTTCACTACCACTATTAATCCTACTGAAGGGATTATTGAAGAAGTAGATGTAGAAAAGGAATTGGTGGATGCTAAGTTTAAAACTATGGACGACCAAGATGATATTCATACCGCCTATGAGAAACTGTACAAGCTTTCTGAGAAGCATGAGAAACTCTATAGGTTGGCCACCAAGAAGCTCAGTGATGTGGAACTTGATCGTGAGGAGCTTTCCACTAAGGTTGATGAAGCAAATCAGACCATTGGGGCATTGAGGTTCAAGAACAATTTCTTGGCTAAGAAGACCAAGAAACTTGAAGCGGAGCTGTTTCAAGTTAGAGCACAATTGGAAAGGACGTCAAGTACAAAGCTGGATGAGATGCTCAGCGTTCAGAAATCTGCTTCGGATCGAACAGGATTAGGGTATGAATTCTCTCTCTCTAATACTCCTTCTGCTAGTACTACTGTTTTTGTTCCTCCTGCTAATAACATTAAAATTGAGGACAAAGATGTTAAAACTGAATTAGCAAGTGAGAACTTAGACAAGGGTAAGTCCATCTTAGGAGCACCACCAAAGCTTGAAAAGAGGGAAACTAGAAACCCTAGGGCTAAGAAGGCTATCTCTCAAAAGCCTAAACAGAAGAAGCAGCATCTCTGTTATCATTGTGGTGTTGCCGGTCATACTCGACCAAATTGCTATAAGTGGTTAGTCACTCAACAAAGCAATGGCATGATAGCATCTGGGAACTAGAATCAGCTTCAGACCTCTCTTGCTCCTCTTGGAGATATTCTCAAAGCCCTCATGTTCCTTTCGAACTTGAACGGTTTTAATTCTTCCCCCTCATTGCCGGTTCAAGGGTTGGCAAAAAGGAAAGGTTCTTTTAAGGTATGGAAGGAAAAGGGTTCAAAGTGATTTTGTTCACTTCTTCTCTCTCTCCCCATTTTTTTGTTTTTCCATTACTTGTGTGTTGCTTTACTATTTTGAGTCAGTCTAGTTTTATGCATTGTTTTGCTTTCTTTAACATGTTTTTGTCTGTGTGTTTTCAGTTTTGTGTTTTATATTTGCTTTTCTGATAAAAAATAAAAAAAAATTTTGAAAAATTGAAAAATACAAAAACAGTGTGTCTGTGTACATTGGTTCTTGTGAACCTTAAAATGGCCATTGAAATAGAGTTTTCTAAACTTTGTATCTCTTGTAGCTTAGATGAACATCCTTATGCACAACTAAGCGAGTGAGCTTTATAGCTCTTTGTTTGTGATGAGTAAGGTTAAATAATATCTTGTACTTAACACTCATATCACTCTTTTTGAAGTGTAGGACTAGAAAATCCTAAGAGAAAAGCATAAATAACCATCTTACCACTGTTACTTGCCAATCATGAAATGACATCTATATGCTTCGGCATAGCAAAAGTGCATTGTCAAAAGCTTAATATAATTGTGTATTTCTTTTCTTTCTTATATGCCTATGCATGATATGCTTAATAAAAGAAAATATGCAAAGAAATAAAAAGCAAAAAGATCAAAATGCTTTAAAAATATAATTGCAAGCGTGTATTCTAGGAGATATGGGAGTTATAGGATGTACCTCGAAGGTGATAGTCCCCATCAAGTTGTTATGATTGCGTGCGAGTTAAAGTGATTTTCTCATATCTCAAATCATCATAACTTTAAGACACTTATGCAATCTTGTAATGTTTTCCACACACAACACGCAATACTCTTTGCTATTCTTGATACATGTGCAGGTACAATGTGATTTGGCCATCACAAGGTGTACATGCGTTAATGTATGCTCACTAAACTGTCTTAACTCATTTTTGAAATATAAAATTGGTTAGACTTGTTTAGTGTGTGTGTGTTTTGGGATTCATGTGCTTTAATTGTCATGGAGAGATGTTTTTGAGAGCTTAATGTGTTGCTTGGATTTTTGGTTGAGTTGCATGCATGATTGCATTCATGTCTGTGTTTTTCTTCTCTTGAAAAACTGCTTTTTATAGCAAGCTCAACACCTTCTCGACACATCCTCGATACCTGGCTATCTGTCAAACTTCTCAACTTTTTCTTATCTCTATCTCGACACCTTCTCGACACCTGGTGGATTGATCAAGAAACTTTCTGCCCTCTCGATAGCTTCTCGACAGCTGATGGATCGATCGAGACTCTTTTGTGTTTGATCTTCCTTTCTCGACACCTTTTCTCAATAGCTGTATCTGTCGAAGTAGCTTTTCTCGATACCTACCTCGATAGTTGTCTCGATACCTCTCAATACCTATATCTGTCGAGAATTATTGATGGTGTATATAAAGGTTCTTCGCGATTTTGTCTCTCATTTCTCTTGATCTCTCTCTCGATACATTTGGTTTTTCTCTCCCAAAACCTCTCTCACTCACTCCAAACCTCTTCCTAAGGATTCTTCAAGCCTTCCTCAAGATTTTCTTCTCTTAATAAGCTTCAATCCTCTCATTCTTCATGCATTTCATATTTTAAAACCTAGGTTTTAGGGTTTTTGAATTTTGGGGTTTTCCAAAATTGATGAGTGTTTATTGCAATTTTTGGGTTGGTTTTATAGATTTGATCTTTAAAACTACATGCGTTGCATCACATTAGCATTCTAAAAGTATTTTCATGCATTTAGATGTGTGTTCTTTAATTGTGTGCTGGTAGGATTGGATTGGGCTGAGCCCATGATGCCATTTTTGTTGCATGTCACATGTTCATGCATTTCCCATGCACACGTTCTTTCTTTTCAATATACTTGTCATATATTGAATTGTTTTGAGACTTTTCTGTGTGTTTCTCTCTTTCTCCCTCTCTTTCTGTTTGCGTTAGTAGTGTCTATGGCACTTAAGCATAAATCCATTCCGTCCTAGAACCCTCTTCGTTCTAGGGGCTCTTCATCTTCTGATCCTACTCCTCTCTCTATTTGGTTCCGTGATGAGAAATCCTAACAGGACTTCTCAGAGAACTTTTCTAATCGAGGTGTTCATTTGGAACTCCAAATTGTCCTGGCAGACCTTGCTGACACTGACCTTCCCGATGTCATTCATAGTCGGGCTTAGGAGTCACTGTGTGACGTCCCGGTTGCTTGTCCTTCCGTGTTGATTCAGGAGTTTTACTCCAACATCCATAGGATTGATTCTTCAGTACCTCTCTTTCATACTTACATTCAAGGTACATGCATTATTGTCACTCCGGAGTTGGTCTCCGAGGTGCTTCATGTTCCAAGGGTTGATCATCTTGATTACCCCGGTTGTGAGCGTCTATGGACTGTGTCCAAAGACGAGATGATATCTGCATTCTGCGAGCGCCCCTCTGATTGGGGTGAGCATCAGTACACACCATGTAGGCCTTTTACTAAAGGTCCTTATTTCCTAAACATGGTGATAACTTTTGTTTTGCACCCACTTTCTCACTACAACTCCATCACAAAGCCTCGTGCTCGATTTTTGTTGTCTCTTTTAGAGCACCTCACTACAGACTTTCCTTCACACTTTATCTTCTCTATCATAGATGTCTATAGGGATACGGCTACCCGTGATAAGCTCATTTTCCCTTCCGCTATCACGAGGATTCTTCGCCGTTTTTCGGTCCCGTTTCCTTCGTCCGACCCATTCCATGTCATGTCTGCCATAGACGCCGCTACCATAAAACATAGTGAGGCGTAGTTCAGGTCGCGACAGTCGGATTCAGCAGCTCCTTCCTCCCGTCCGGCTCTATTCAGATTTGCTAGAGTCACATCTACTCCCTCCTCTTCCTCGAGCAATGTGTCACTTGAAGACATCATGGCACAGCTTCAGCACATGGATGCTTGCCTCGATACACTCTCTATGGAGTCGTATCAGGTAAATGTTCGTGTTGGTCGCATTGCCAAGCGACAAGCTACCATGGGCGGCTTTGCTTTCGAGGCTTCTCCTCCACCTCCTCATGTAGCTTCTAAGACTGAGGATGATAATGGTGATGACGATGATGCTTCGGATGATGATGATGGAGATGCTAGTTCTTCTGATGAGATGTCTACTTGATACTCTATCCTTTGTCACTCATGACAAAAAGGGGGAGTAGTTTTAGGTTATGAGCGTAGTCATGCTTAGGGGGAGAGCTTGTATAGGACATTTTTTTCACAGGGGGAATGTTGATATGAGGGATGTAGTGAGGATTACATGTATTTCTTTTCTTTTCTTTCTTTTTAGAAATACATTGTTCATATACCCTGGTCTTGTGACCATTTATTGACATACATTGTGCTTATTTCTTAATATATATGTTGATGTATGTTTCTTTCACCTACCTTTCCATGTGTTGTTTCTTTTCTGTCTTTATACACATGTTTCTTTACTTGTATACAATCTATTATTTTTGCTTCACACAAAGATGCCGTGATGTGTTTTGTTTAAAAGTATTTCAGAAATACAGGTTGTCAAAGTCTACTTGCCATAAACTCTCTTCTTGCAAAGTTTTTTTAGGAGTTTGTGTTAGGATAGATTTTATTGTATTCAACAAGTGAATATGAGTTAAGTGATTTATGACTTCTCTCATATCTTCATTTGTTTGTTGTGATTTTTTCATGGATTGCCAAAGAGGGAGATTGTTAGGACATATGTGGTTCATCTTATTTTGAACATATGTCATTATTTTATGTAATTGGTTTATTCTTTGACAAAACGCACTTTACTTGTATTTAGGTAGAATTAGGATGTGTTTAACGCTTCAAGAAATTATGTTTCAAGATCAAGTGTTAAAGTCATCAAGTCTATCCAAGAAACAAGCTGAAAAGTGCAAACTATTAAAGCTCGACACCTAGTCTCGACACATGCATCTATCGAGCTTTAAGAAGCTGTTTCAGCCCCGAGACTCGACAGATCCTCGACACCTCTATCTGTCGAGATTTATGAAAAACAGATATTAAATTCTGTTTTGATTCTAATCCATGAATGTGTCTTTGGGACTTCTTTTCTCCTAACCCTAGACATATAAAAGAATTATTTTAAGGGTCGTTGAAGGAGGCACAAGTACACAAGTTGCACAAGCATTGAAAAATCCTTATTCAAGCTATTTGTAATCCAAGACAAAGTTCATGCCTTAATTCATCTCTCTTGTGAAGAAGTTGCTGTGTAATGTGCACCGTAGGGTTTTGTAACTAAGCATCTTCTTGATCTTCATCGTGTGGATGAATTGAAGAACTTTGCAGCCAACAACTCTCTTTCTAGTTGGTGAATTGAAGTCGTGTACTGGGATCCGCTCAATTGGTTAGTCACGTACTAGAAGCTGCTCAATTGGTTAGTCACGTACTGGGAGCTGTGTATTAAAAGGAGAAACTGTCACTACAGAACAAGTCCAATTGGGTATTGGGGTAAGGGTTCAACTGTAGGTTGGCAAGGTACTGGGATTCCTTTACTTGCAACCGCTTGTTATGATAATAGTGGAATTTTGGGAGTGGAGACCTTAAATCACCCAGTGGCAGTGGCAGCGGCAGCGGTAGCGCCACGTTTAGGCCAGGGTGTTCCCAGGAACACCCTGGCCCGAAAAAAAAAATTATATGTAATAATTAAAAAATTTTTATATGTTTACACTTAAAAATTGATTATGGTGGGAACACCCTGGCCCGAAAAAAAAAATTATATATAATAATTAAAAAAATTTTATATGTTTACACTTAAAAATTGATTATGGTGGGAACACCCTGGCCCGAAAAAAAAAAATTATATGTAATAATTAAAAATTTTTTATATGTTTACACTTAAAAATTGATTAGGAACACCCTCAACAGAAATGAGGAACACCCTTAAAAAGAAAAAAAAAATTGTTCCACTTTCAAGCAGAAAAGAACAAAAAAAAAGCCCAAATAAAAATTTTGAACTAAAATCTTAAAAAAAAAAAAATATATATATATATATATATATATATATTTGTAATAGAAGAAGCCCACCAGGAAAAAAAAAAAGCCCAACATCGATCCAAATCAACAGATTACAAACCCAATCTGAAGAAAAAAAATAAGGTAAAAGAAAACCCAACATGTAGCAAACCCACAGATTTTCAAAAAATAAAATAAAATAAAAAATAAAAAAACCAAAACCCAATATACGCGATTACAACTTAACCTAAAAAATCCAGAGCATGAGCAACAGATTCATCAAGTAAAGCAAAACCATTTATCAAAAAAAAAAAAAAAAAAAAAGCAAAACCAGAACAGAACACATCAACGACAACCACCAACGGCAACGGGTATGGGTTTCTCTCATATAAGAACCTCAGGTCCTCTGCAAAAGCGACTTAGCAACGCTGCAATAGCCACACCCAGAGCAATCGACGGCGAGATCGGAGATTTCCTTCCCCAGATCGGAGATTCGTGACGGCGAGATTAGCATAAGATGATAAGAACCTCAGGCAACATCAAGGTATTTCAGTTCTCTCTCTTTTTCTTTATCTCATCTCTGCTCTGAGCCTTTAACTGAGAGTGGCGTTCTCTCTCCCTTTTTCTTTATTTCATAGTCTGGCCTGTGACTATTTTTTTGAAATCTCTCGTTTTCTTTGCTCTGACTTAGACTTAGGCTTTCCTAGAGTTTTGTTTTGACTAAATTGGCTTTTTGTGTAAGTTTAGATATGGAAATATGGAACTGTGTATTTGTGTTGACTGTTGATTGGCTATTGTTTCTTGAGTGGGGGATGGGGGTGGGGCCGTGGCATTGGAATTTTGGATTGAAGTAATGGTCTTGGTCCACTTAAAAGCAATTCCCAGAACTTTCTCAAAAAAAAAAAGCCACACCCAGAACACATTATTAAAAGACACACATTATTAAATGACAAAAATAAAAAAATAGCTGACCAAAAAAAATAAAAATTAAACTGTTAGGCAGACGGCAGTGGGTTGAGTCAAGGGGGATGATGTAGTATATTTGTATTCTTTACATTGTGCAAACCCAAATTAAACTGTAAGGTGTGTGCTAGATTGCTAGTAGTAAAGAAAAATAATGAAATAATTAAATAAAAATAATTAATAATTTTATTGATCCTTCAAATGAACTTATAATTTATTGTTTATTCTTTCGTTAGATATTATTGACAAATATTTGATAAAGAAACTACATACCTAAGATTCATTTTTTGTATAAGATTCATATTCATCTTCTAAGTGGCTTTGTGTTAACTTTAACTTAAAAATCTTCGCTTGCGTGTTTTTTGGTTGTTGTTGGCTTCAATATATGAATTTTTTTTTTATTAAATTGTGTAATTTCTTAAGGAACACCCTGAAAAAAATTCCTAGAGCCGCCACTGCCCAGTGGGGTTTTTACTGTTAGGTTTTCTCCATTCGTAAACAAATCACCATGTCTATTTTATTTTCGCTGCATACTTTAGTTTATTGGTGATTTGTTTGTGCTACCACGCAATTTGCATGTTAACTTGATTAATTAAAAACTTGGCTAATTAATCAACTTAATTAATCACAAGGGATCAACGCATTTGTGGCCTATCAATTGGGAATGATGTATTCTAGCTTTTGGAGACTAAACATATGAAAAAAGAATAAATAAAATAAGATAATATAGAGGGATAAAGCAAGTGCAATAGAAACATTAGTTTGATCATATTTGCTATGTTCTTCTAGTTCTGCTATATTATGGATAATACATGCTGCAAAATTTGTATCACACGATGCTTGAGAAGTGGGGCAATTTGGTCTTTTCACACGATCTCATACTTTTCCATCTAAATTAATGGCAAACTTAATATTGAGGAGCAAAGTGTAACAAGGGTCATAGTTTAGGTGCAAAATGTGCATTCGAAAAGTTTAGGGTACAAAGATTTAAGGTATAGTTTAAGGTAGTAAAGTTTAATTCTTCCAAGGAAGGGAGATGTGAGATCTAAACCCTTGGTGTTTTTGTTAGGAATACTTGCAATAACTAATAATTAATAATAATTTTTTTTGAGAGAGTTTCAACCTATGGCGTCTACTCTTGATGATGGCTCTTTATCATCAGACTAAGGCACTAATCAGTTTTTGGTATAGGCAGGGATTGAACCTCAAATCTCTTATACAACCATCAGAGACTTTACCAGTTGAGCTAACTGGAATCCACACTAATAATAATAATTGATGCAAATAAAGAATGAGATACTTTCATATGGAGCATTTCTTGAGATTTTCTCTATTTAAGTTTTTATCTTAATAAAGTTTGCATTTATATTGAAGTATAAGGTCATTGAATTTATATGATTATTCTTATAATTTTTATATAAGAAACTATTTTTATTTAGGAATAATAATAATTGATTTAGAATATGACATTTTTGCTTATACTTATGTTCTTTGACAACGTTTGACACAAAAGGCATAAAAATTTAAATATTTGTGAATTCACTAATGTTAATCTTATCCATTTAAAATTTTGAACTTATTTTAGTGATATTTCATACATACATACATACATACATACATACATACATGTTAGGACATATGTAGTTCAAGTCTGTGAACATATGTTGCTATTTTATGTAATTGGCTTATCCTTAGACAAAACGCACTTTACTTGTAATTGGGTAGATTTAGGATGTGTTTAACATTTCAAGAAACAGTGTTTCAAGATCTAGTGTTGAAGTCATCAAAGCCTGTCCAAGACACAAGCAAGGAAGTGCCAGTTTTTAAAGCTCGACACCTACCTTGACACATGCATCTATCGAGCTTTAAAGGAGCTGTGTTTCCCGAGCCTCGACAGCTTCTCGACACCTCTCGACACCTCTCGACACCTCTATCTGTCGAGAATTAAAGAAAACATATTTCCAGTTCTGTTTCAAGTCTAATCCGTGAATATGTCTTTGGGATCTCTTTTCTCCTAACCCTAGACATATAAAAGGATTATTTTAAGGGCCGTCAATGGGGATGCAAGTTGCACATTCATTCAGAACTTCTTGTTCATGCAATTTGTGATCTGAAAGACAAAGTCCGTGCCCTAGTTCATCTCTGATGATTTGAAGAACTTTGCAGCCAACAACTCTCTCTCTCTAGTTGGTAATTGAAGTCGCGTACTGGGATCCGCGCATCTGGTTAGTCACGTACTTGGAGCCGTGCATTGAAAGGAGAAACTGTCACTACAGAACAAGTCCAATTAGGTATTGGGGAAGAGTTCAACTGTAGGTTTGTAAGGTACTGGGATTCCTTGCTTGTAACTGCTTGTTGTGATAATAGTGGAGTTTCGGGAGTGGTGACCTTAAATCACCCGGTGGGGTTTTTGCCGTAAGGTTTTCCCCATTCGTAAACAAATCACCGTGTCATTTAATTTCCGCTGCTTAACTTAGTTTGGTGATTTGTTTGTGCTACCACGTGATATTGCATCTTAATCTGATTAATTAATAACTGGGCTAATTTAATTAATCAAAGTTATCACAAGGGGTCAACGTGTTTGTGGCCTGACAATACATACATACATACATACATACATACATACATATATATATATATGGGGGGGATCCAAAACAAGAACCTCTGCTAGGCTAGGCTTAAGGATTATGTAGGCCCAACCGAATTGTCTTGGTCTATGTAATCCAAGATTACTTGGAAGAGGAGCTCAATTTCCATATTTGGAAATTTCAAGGAAGGACTGTGAACTTGTGTCACTCGAAGAGGTTGAGACAAAGTCCACATCAAGCTCGAGAGCAGGAACCGAGGGAGACAACAATGACAAGTGTGGATAAAAGAAGGGGGGGGGAGGCTTCTCAAGGAAGCATCCATCACCTCTGTATTGAATGCACTACAACAACCATGTTAATGACTGAATGGCATCTGAACAGTGTTAAGACAACAATCACTTCCTCCAAAGGGGGATGAGATAAGTATCTAGTGGGAATTTAACCACCCTTCATATGGAAGGCTAAGATGAAAAGGAAAACATTATAAAAGAGAGAAGAATCCCAATGAATAGGGATCGAAAAAGCTAGAAACTAGAGAGAGGGAGAGTCATACTTAAGTTGGTAATACTCCAAGTGTGATAAGGCTCCTCGATTGACCGATGAAACATTAATAAACTTGTTTACACTTATTTGGACTCTTTAAATTTATTTTTCTCTATCTAGACCCATTTTCTTAACTTTCACGGCGAAGAATCCTCATGATAGCGGAAGAGAAAATGAGCTTATTATGGGTAGCCGTATCTCTATAGACATCTATGATAGAGAAGATGAAGTGTGAAGGGAAGTCTATAGTAAGATGCTCTAGAAGAGACAACAAAAATAGAGCACGAGGCTCTGTGATGGAGTTGTAGTGAGAGAGTGGGTGCAAAACAAAATTCATCACCATGTTTAGGAAACGAGAACCTTTAGTAAAAGGTGTACATGGTGTGTACTGATGATCACCCCAAGCAGAGGGACGCTCACAGAATGCAGAGATTATCTCGTCTTTGGACACAGTCCATAGACGCTCACAACCAAGGTAATCAGGATGATCAACCCTAGGAACATGAAGCACCTCGGAGACCAACTCCGGAGTGACAGCAATATGCGTACCTCGAACGCGAGTATGAAAGAGAGGTACTGAAGAATCAATCCCGTGGATGTTGGAGTAAGACTCCTGTATCAACACAGTAGGACAAGTGACCGGGACGTCACACAGTGATTCCCAAGCCCGAGTGTGAATGACATCGGGTAGGTTGGTGTCAGCAAAGTCTGCTAGGACAACTTGGCGTTCCAAATGAACACCTCATTTAGAAAAGTTCTCCGAGAAATCCTGTTGGGCTTTCTCATCACGGAACCGAATAGAGAGAGGGGTAGAAACAGAAGAAGAAGAAGAAGAAGAGCCCCGAGAATGCAAAGGGTTCTGGGACGGAATGGATTTACATTTAGGTGCCATAGACATTACTAACGCAAACACAGAGAGAGGGATAAGGAGAGAAACACACAGAAAAGTCCCAAACAATTCAATATATGACAAGTATATTAAAAAGAAGAACGTATGCATGGAAAATGCATGAACATGTGACATGCAACATAAAAAACATCATGGGCTCAGCCCAATCCAATTCTACCAGCACACAATCAGAGAACATACATCTAAATGCATGAAAATACTGTTAGAATGCTAATGTAATGCAATACATGTAGTTTTAAATATCAAATCTATAAAACCAACCCAAAAATTTAAATAAACACTCATCAATTTTGAAAAACCCCAAAAATTTTCAAAAATCCCAAAACTTAGGTTTTAAAACATGAAATGCATGAAGAATGAAAGGATTGAAGCTTACCAAGTGAGGAAGATCTTGAGGAAAGCTTGAAGAATCCTTAGGAAGAGGTTTGGAGTGAGTGAGAGAGGTTTTGGGAGAGAAAAACTAGAAGTATCGAGAGAGAGATCGAGAGAAATGAGAGACAAAATCGCGAGGAACCAATATATAGCCCTTCAGTAATTCTTGACAGATGCGGGTATCGAGAGGTGTCGAGACAGCTATCAAGGTAGGTATCGAGAAAAACTACTTCGACAAATACAGCTATCGAGAACAGGTGTCGAGAAAGGAAGATCAAACACAAAAGAATCTCGATCGATCCAGAAGCTGTTGAGAAACTATCGAGCAGACAGAAAGTTTCTTGATCAATCCACCAGGTGTTGAGAATGTGTCGAGACTGCGATAAGAAAAAGCTAACAAGCTCGACGGATAGCCAGGTTTCAAGGAGGTATCGAGGAGGTGTCGAGCTTGCCTTAAAAAGCAATTTTTCAAGAGAAGAAAAACTCAGACATGAATGCAATCATGCATGCAACTCAACCAATGATCCAAGCAACACATTAAGCTCTCAAAATCATCTCTCAACAAGAAAAATTTCATGCATTTTGATCCAAAACACACACACACACACACACACTAAACAAGTCTAACTAATTTTATATTTCAAAAATAAGTCAAGACATTTTAGTGAGCATACATTAACGCATGCAAACCTTGTGATGGTCAAATCACATTGTACCTGCACATGTATCAAGAATAGCAAAGAATGTTGCGTGTAGTGTGTGAAAAACATCGCAAGATTGCATAAGTTTCTCAAAGTTATGATGATTTGAGATATGAGAAAATTATTTTAACTCACACACAATCATAACTATTTGATGGGGACTATCACCTTCAAGGTACATCCTATAACTCCCACATCTCCTAGAAAACACGTTTGCAATCATATTTTAAAGCATTTTTAATCTTTTTGCTTTTTATTTCTTCGCATATTTTCTTTTATTAAGCATATCATGCATGGGCATATAAGAGAGAAAAGAAATACCCAATTATGTTAAGCCTTTTGACATTGCACTTTTGCTATGCCGAAGCATACAGATGTCATTTCATGATTGGCGAGCAATAGTGGTGAGATGGTTATTTCTACCTTTCTCTTAGAATTTTCTAGTCCTACCCGTCAAAAAGAGTGATACAAGTGTTAAGTACAAGAGATCACTTAACCTTACTCATCACTATAAAGAGCCACAAAGCTCACTTGCTTAATTGTGCATAAGGATGCTCATCTAAGCTACAAGAGATACAACGTTTAGAAAACTCTGTTTCAATGGCCATTTTAAGGTTCACAAGAACCAATGCACACAAACACACACTGTTTTTGTATTTTTCAATTTTTAATTTTTTTTTTAATTTTTGAAAAGCAAAAATAAAACACAAAACTGAAAACACACAAACAAAAACATGTTAAAGAAAGCAAAACAATACATAAAACTAGACTGACTCAAAAACAGTAAAGCAACACACAAGTAATGCAAAAACAACAAAATGGGGAGAGAGAGAAGAAGTGAACAAGATCACTTAGAACCATTTTCCTTCCACACTTAGAAGAACCTTTCCTTTTTGTCAACCCTTAAACTAGTGATGAGGAGGAAGAATTGAAACCGTTCAAGTTTGAAAGGAACATGAGGGCTTTGAGAATATCTCCAAGAGGAGCAAGAGAGGTCTGAAGTTGATTCTGGTTCCCAAATGCTATCATGCCATTGCTTTTTTGAGTGACTAACCACTTGTAACAATTTGGTCGAGTATGATCGGCAACACCGCAATGATAACAGAGATGTTGCTTCTTCTGTTTAGGCTTTTGAGTGATAGCCTTCTTAATCCTAGGGTTTTTGGTTTTCCTCTTCTCAAGCTTAAAGGGTGATCCTAAGATGGACTTACCATTGTCTAAGTTCTTACTTGCTAATTCAGTTTTAACATCTTTATCCTTAATCTTAATGTTATTAGCAAGAGGAACAAAAATAATAGTACTAGCAGATGGAGTATTAGAGAGAGAGAATTCATACCCCAATCCTATACGATTCGAAGCAAATTTCTGAACACTGAGCATCTCATCCAGCTTTGCACTTGACGTCCTCTCCAATTGTGCTCTAACTTGAAACAGCTCTGCTTCAAGCTTTTTGGTCTTCTCACCCAAGAGATTGTTCTCGAACCTCAGTACCCCAATGGTTTGATTTGCTTCATCAACCTTAGCGGAAAGCTCCTCATGGTCAAGTTCCACATCACTGAGTTTCTTGGTGGCCAGCCTATAGAGTTTCTCATACGTCTCAGAAAGCTTGTATAGTTTCTCATAGGCGATATGGATATCATCTTGATCATCCATTGTTTCAAACTTAGCATCCACCAGGTCCTTTTCTTCATCTACTTCTTCAGTAATCCCTTCAGTAGGATTAACAGTGGCAATGAAGGCATTAAGATTCCATCATCTTCATTGTCAGAATCATCCTCGAGTTTAGTGTTGCTCAAGGTAGCAGCAAGTGTCTTGCTCTTCCCAATGCTTTTGAGATACGTAGGACACTCTTGTTTCATGTGTCCGAAACCTTGACACCCGAAGCATTTTGGTCCAGCAGGAACAGTGTACTGGTCGCCATCCCTGGTATCCTTCTTCCCTTTGTCTAGGCTCTTGAACTGAGAAGATCTGGATTGCCTACAATCCTTGTTGAAGCCCTTTCCATTTGCATTCTTCATAAATTTCTTGAATTGTTTGGTAATGTAGGACTTCATCTTGGAATCTTCATCGTCTGAAGACTCATTTGTGTCACTGCTCTTGGCCTTTAGTGCCATGCTCTTGCCTTTGCTTGGCTTGCCCATTCTAGTCAACCCTAGCTCGTAGGTTTGCAAATTTCTAACTAGCTCAGTTAGAGGAATCTTGGTAATATCCTTCGATTCCTCTATCGCCGTGATCTTGGCATGGAATCTTTCGGGTAGAAATCTGAGCACTTTTTTAACTATCTTGGGTTCAGGAATGGTTTCCCCAAGATTGAAAGATGAGTTCACTATGTCTTTGAGCTTTGCATAGAACTTATCGAATGACTCATCATCCTCCATCTTAATTTCTTCAAAACTTGTAGTGAGCCTCTGTAGCTTCGAATCTTTGACAGCCTTGGTTCCTTTATAGGTTGTCTGGAGAATGGTCCATGTTTTCTTAGCAGTTTTCGTGGAGGAAATCTTCTTGAACTCCTTATTGGTGACCGCACTGAATAGGGCATTCAATACTCTGCTGTTGAAATTGGCTACCTTGATCTTGGCATCATCCCAATCGGCCGGTGCTTCTTTAGGCTTGGTCCAGCCTATCTCTACAGCTTGCCACACCTTCTCATCTAGTGACTGCAAGAAAGCTCTCATGCGTACTTTCCAATATGCATAATTAGTACCATAAAAAAATAGAGGTATAATAAGAAACTAACCTCTATCCATGACAAACAGAGGTCAATGGATCACACACAAGGATTAAACCCTAATCAGAGTGTGCCCGTTCTGATATCACTTGATAAGCCACAAATGCATAGACCCCTTGTGATGAATTAAATTGATTAATTAGCCAAGTTTTTAATTAATCAAGTTGACATGCAAATTACGTGGCAGCATAAACAAATCACCAATAATCTAAAGTATGCAGCGGAAAATAAATAACACTGTGATTTGTTTACAAATGGGGAAAACCTAACGGCAAAAATCCTACCGGGTGATTTAAGGTCACCACTCCCGAAACTCCACTATTATCACAACAAGCGGTTACAAGTAAAGGAATCCAAGTACCTTACCAACTTATAGTTGAACCCTTACCTCAATACCCAATTGGACTTGTTCTGTTGTGACAGTTTCTCCTTTTAATGCACGGCTTCCAGTATGTGACTAACCAATTGCGCGGATCCCAGTATGCGACTTCAATTGACCAACTAGAGAAAGAGTTGTTGGCTGCAAAGTTCTTCAATTCATCCACACGATGAAGATCAAGAAGATGCTTGGTTACAAAACCTTACGGTGCATATTACACAACAACTTCTTCACAAGAGAGATGAACTAGGGCATAAACTTTGTCTCGGAGCACAAATAGCTTGAACAAGAATTTTTCAATGCTTGTGCAACTTGTGTACTTATGCCTCATTTGACGGCTCTTAAAATAATCCTTTTATATGTCTAGGGTTAGGAGAAAAGAAGTCCCAAAGACACATTCATGGATTGGAATCAAAATAGAACTTAGAATCTGTTTTCCATAAATCTCAACAAATAGAGGTGTCGAGGATCTGTGGAGAAGCTATCGAGCCTCGGGGTAGAAACAGCTTCTTAAAGCTCGATAGATGCATGTGTCGAGACTAGGTGTCGAGACTAAGTATCGAGCTTTAGTAACTTGCACTTTCCAGCTTGTTTCTTGGACAGACTTGATGACTTCAATACTTGATCTTGAAATACAGTTTCTTAAAGCGTTAAACACATCCTAAATCTACCCAATTACAAGTAAAGTGCGTTTTGTCAAAGGATAAGCCAATTAGATAAAATAATGACATATGTTCAAAATAAGATGAACCACATATGTCCTAACAAAAGTTTACAGCACCACACTACCAAATCATCCATAAAAACAATACCTATCCAAAAAAAAAAAAAAAAAGGACCATTGAAAACAATAGGTTTTGAACCACCTGTGATAACAAGGGTAAGTGTGTGTAATATACACAAATCAGAACGGGGAAAAATGGGTAAATAACCTTAATTTTAAAACTATGTAGCAAAATACCTCTCTTTTAAGTATTTAGCAAAATGCCACTATTTTTGGAATTCGATTTTAATAAAATTGAGTTACAGGTGAAACTTGACATTAGCAATATTGAGTTATATGCATAGTTTGTTGCTTAAATTTTGACATTGTTAATGTTGAGTTCAACTTAAAAATATACGTAAAACTCAATTTGAGAGATATCGAGTTTTACACAGAATTCAAGTTCCAAAACATGGATATTTTACTAAATATTTTAGAAAGAGGGGTATTTTGCTATAGAGTTTTAAAATTAAGGGTATTTTATCCATTTTGCAAAATAGGTGCAAGTGTGCAATTTGCATTTTGAAAAAGAATAAGAAAAAAGAAATGTGTGCAAATGAAAATACCGAGAGCTTAAAGGAGTATATATGTTTGGAATAGGGTTTTAGAGGTTTCAATCAAATACAAGTAGTAGTCATTCGATAATGTCAAGTTCGAAGTGGAGGTGGAGGCTGAGGTTGAGCAAGTTGAGGTTTGGGCCTTCTTTACCGAAAGAGTTGTTGGAAGAGATCCTGTCATGGCTTCCAGTTAAATCAATATTTCGTTTCAGGTGCATTCAAAAGTCATGGTCTACTCTTATCCAAAACCCAACTTTCATTGCCAAATACCTTCTTCACCATCAAACAAAAACAGAAAATCCAAGTATTTTGGTCGAGAGCTCTGACTTAGTATGATATGGCTTCTCCCTGCACCCTTATCCTAATGTTGATAATGTTGTACGCATTGTGGACCTTTCAAAGGACTTAGGCTTGCCCCAACTTCTACCTCTAAGTATCTATTTTGATTGCACGTCTGCGTTGTGCGTCCACGTTTTCAGCTTCTTCTTCTTCTTCTTTTAAGCCGTAGTTGTTGACTTGTCTCCTGTGAACAGTGCACTCGTGCACTGTTCATGAGACCCACAAACTTCACTTTTTTTCAGTAAATTTTTCATTAAAAATGGGTCTCACGGCATTATTCACACGTTTAAAAATTATTTTGCTATAGTATTTTCAGTTTTTAGTTTTTAGCAATAAGTTCTATCCAAACGGACCTTAAGTCTCAACATGTTGAGTTGCATCAATGGTATTATTTGCATTAGTGGTTCCTGCCTTGCCCTTGGCGGTGGCGGCTTCAATACTGTATTTGTCTTATGGAATCCAGCAATTAGAGAACGTAAGATCATTCATTGTCCCTCACCTCCTTAGTATCCTGCCCATTTTCTTCCACCATATAACTTTAGAGCATTTTTTGCGTTTGGTTATGATCAATATTCTAATGATTACAAGGTGGTTAGAATTGTCACTCTCAACAAGAATTCTCCACCTGCCCAAAATTCACTCTTCACAAACTACTACAATTTTTCTCATGTTTACTCCCTAAATGCTGATTCTTGGACCCAAGTAATTGACACCACTATTCATCGTTCAAATGTTGGGTTGCTTTGTCGTTATGCAATACTCTTCAATGGTGTTAATCATTGGCTTGGTTTCTTTGACAACGGCCGCATAGACAAACTCGGGCAAAATTGTGATAGGGAGAAAATTCTAACCTTTGACATGAGTCATGAGGTGTTTCAAATAATGAGGTTGCCAGATGAGGTGTTTCAAAAATTGAATTACCCTGTGGACAATGTTTCAAGTATGCGGAGGAACAAAGTTTTTCCTGTGTTCAATGATTGCCTTACATTTGTTGTTTATGAGGAGTATACTATGACTATGACAGAGAAATACTTTGATATATGGGTGATGCATGAATACGGGGTTGAAGATTCTTGGACTAAAAAACTTGTTGTAGGACCCTTGTTAGGAATTGGCGAGCCCTTACATTTTTCCAAGGATGGAGTGCTTCTTGTTGGTGAAGATGGTGCAATAGTCTTGTATAACATTGGTTCTAAAGAAATTAGGAAACTTCAAATTCCAGAATTTCCAAATTCACTCATCCCAATACAAGCTATGGTTTATGTTGAGAGCCTAGTTTCACTCACAGATGCCCGAGGCCCTGAGCTCCTAATTATTTATATCAAAAATAATTTTTCAGTAAGTTATGTGTGATTTAGAGATGATATCATATGGATGATGTATTTGTTAAATTTTAGTTCTATATTCCTTTTCAATCTCTGTCATTTGTTGATGGACCTGTAAATTGTTGATTTTTTATGCACTGGAATTGTGATAGAATTTTGGGGGAGGTCTGATTATTAATCTATGAGTAGTTTTTTCTACAATAACATCTCAGCTATTGTTTGCTTTGGTGTCTATTTGTTTTAGGGAAATTCACACAAACTTGGTCACTTGAGGGTCCGTACCACTTGTAAATTTGATGAATTAAGTTTCCTTTACTTTGATGGAAACCATATTTACTATAGGTAGATGACTTTATTATAGTTTTTGTGGTCTCTTAGCATTTCAATGTTGTAAAAGTTCCTAGATGGGTTGGTTTAACCTTGGTGATTGATAGCTAGTTTTTGTGAAATTGTTCATGTTGTTGAGCTTTTTACTTACACATTTAGAAAGATAGCTTTTCATGTTCTGGTATTCAGCGAAAATGGGCTTTTGCCCATTTCATGCAAAAAAATTAGCGTGCTGCCCCCTTTCCCAAACTAATTAGGGAAATGTCTCTCTTTTGAAACTCGATTTTCTCAAAATCGAGTTAAGCCCTATAGTGGCATTTTAAGGAGCCTATAGTGGCGTTTTGGAATTCGAGCTCCATGAACTCCAGTTATCGGTAAAAAAAAAAAAAAACTTGCATGGAACTCGAGCTCCATGAGCTCGAGTTCCAAAATGCCACTATAAGTCCTTAAACTGTCACTATAGGCTCCTTAAAATGCCACTATAGGGCTCTTGAATTTTTTTTTTAAAACTCGATTTTGAGAAAATCGAGTTTTAAAAGAGGGACATTTTCCTAATTAGTTTGGAAAAGGGGGCAAAGTGCTGGATTTTTTCCACAAAAGGGCCAAAGGCCAATTTTCTCCTCTGGTATTCATCATGATGTGCTTCTTTTAGCCAAGCCACAGGTTTGTGTTCTGTTCAACCTTTATAATTAGGCTAGGGATTCACCTAATGAATTGTGTGATTAGTACACTGTAACAAGAGCATTCTATCACTTTCTTGACATAATTCATTTTTTCTTCTCAATCCTCTTAGCATGATGTTCCTTATTATCCTTGTCCACTGCATGCCCAAAATTCCAAATAAGAATAATCCTCGTCTTTCATTCCATTCCATTCTTTTCTTTCTCTTAGGAATCGTATCCCAAAAGGTTTTAGGCCCGGTTGTGATTAAGTTAATCAATTCTATTTTTGATGGGAAGTTAATCAATTATTTGGCAAGTGATTAATTAGATTTATTAATGGTGGGCAGGTTACGGCTTAATGTAATGTGGAGGTTTTTTTACTGATTGTTTTCTGTGGTCATAAGTTAGGCTATTTAGTTATTCCACTCATGTTTTGTTACCCATCTTCCTCATCCTATAGGTTATGCCTTGATTAGGAAGAATAATGTGGAGACAACATATTAATATTGATGTTTGCTGTCATTGTAGTTGTTTTTTGGCTTCATGTTTCAAATTCTTCTGTAATATTATTTGGCATAATGGTTGTCCTACATCTTAAAATTGTTTTATTTATTAAAAAAAAGAAGAAGAAGTTTTTAGAATACTACTATATCGTGCGTGACAAAAAAATAGTTTGAAACTATCTAAAATTTAAGATGATTCTAAATAATAATACAAAAAAAAAAAAATCTAAAAAAGAACTATTTTAGTTCTTAAAAAAAAAATTGTTTTATTTTTAAATTTGAGTTTCACAAAAAAACATGGAAAATGGAGAAATCTGCTTTATAAAATTTAGGAATTTTAAAATAGTAATTTTACATGTCTAATCCTATTATTTAAAATTCTTAAACCAGTGAATTTGAGGGTATTTTGAGCATCCAAAAGTAGATTATTAAAACCGGGAAAGCCCTTAAATAGTACTCACGAGCCACGTCCAAATTGTCACGAGCTAACTTTTAAGGGAATATCATTTAATGCGTTGTTTGTCATGTAAAAAGATTAAAAAAACTATCCTCATTAATTTAAACAAATAATAACATTGACTTTTTAAATAAAGTAAATGGTAAGATAATGCTTTTATGAGAAATGATATGTCCACAGCATTTTCACAACGTTTTTACTATAAATTTTAAGTGGCAGGTTCTTACTAGTTATTATTATTAGGGCCAAAAAGTTATCTTAGTGTTAGATTCAAATTTGAACCAATAATAACTAACCACCTATAATTTGTTTGTAAAAATGTTGTGGACGTAGCATCTTTATAAATTTTGTGTAAAGAACTTTATTTTGGGACATTTCCAAATGGAATAGATAGATATAGAAGTATAGATAGAAATAGATATAAATTAGATCTTTTTATTTATTTATTTATTTATTTATTTTGGGTTTAGTATTAAAATTTTCCATTCCTTCATTTCTTTTAACACAATGCAAAATCCATATTAACCATTGATTGCTTTTGAAAAGGAAAGAAGTGAATACACCAAACCAAATCAACAAGGAAAATTACACTTTATCACCATAAACTATACCTTAGATTACACTTTGCACCCTTACCTTTTCGAATGCACATTTTGTACCATAAACTATGTCCTTTATTACACTTTGCACCTTGATGTTAAGTTTTCTGTTATGTTAGACAGAAATTTCAAGCAGGTGACTCCACTTAGTCTTGCCTGAGTGGCACAAAATAAAAAGACCAAATGCCCCTCTTCCCAATCATGAATCAAAGAAAAAAAAATTATTTCTTCACTTCTTACCCATCTCTCCACTCTTGCGTTGTAGCTTCTCCTCTGTCTTGGCCAACAACTCTTCTTGCTCTTACAAAAATAAAATAAAATAAAATAAAAGAACCCTTAATAGTAAGCACCCAAAACAAAAGCATCCAAGGCACCACCTCTCTTCTCTGACAAGTTGATAAGTTTCAACCTATTTTACATGTGGGTTTAGTTTCTTTTCTCTTCTACACAACCTTGGCTCTTTTTGGATTATGTGTCATTAGATCCCACAGCTTAATGGATTGAATTAGCATTAGGCACGCCAATTTTGCAAACCACCTCTTTTATTCATATTTTAAACGCCTATTTTCCATGTATTTTTTATTTTTTTTTTGCTTTCTTTGTGCAAGTTCCAAGATTCTATGTGCAAGTTTTTGCTTCAAAAGATTTGAAGAAAAAAATATCAATATAAAATTTAATAACATTTGATGAAGATGTTGAGAATCGTCAGTAAGCTATATGGTCCTCACGTGCCCTAGACAAGACCTGCATAACAAAAAGAGAAGAAGAAGACCTTACGAAGAGTACCGGTGTGGTACCAGCTAAATACCCTTTGAAGGCCAAGTCAGAGAATTTTCACAACTCTAGAGTGCCAGAGCTAAGATAAATTATGTGTACCTTAGTTTGTGAGAGCTTTGGGGGTTTTTATAGTAGTGTAGTGTAGAGTTGATATTCATTCCTTGGTAGAAAGGATCTTTCCTTGTAGGGAAGATTCTTATTAATGTGCGTATCTTATGAGATCCTTTCCTTGTAGAGATCCTCTTGATTAGGGTTATTTGTGGGGCAGAAGACGTTTCCATATATACTCATTCATGGAGTCCAAGCAAAGCCATGTTGGATCCGTCAAAGGCTTCTTTATCCCCGTCAGCATACTTTCGTCCACTTCCCCTCTTGTCTGGACACTCTAGTCGTCATGCCTACATGCCGTCTACTAGGAGTTGACAGGCCAAGATCAGAGCTGTTAGCTTTAAGTGCACAGACATTGCCTTCTTCATTAACTGTAAATTATGGTCGACGAGTTCATTGAGCCCGACGGTTCTATCTATTGTGAACAAGTTTGATACCTTTTCAAAGTTACCCTTATCAGCTGCCCCTTACTCGATGGCTTTGTTGGCTTTAGTTGATGGGTCATGGAGTTTGTAGCCTTTCATTTGTTAGAAAAAAGGCGCGTTCATTAATGTTTCCTTAAGAGCCATTATTTAATGCTCAGGACACATGGTGTAAGCTGGTTGGTCCCGCTTCTAAACAAAATGTCGCTTCATTTCTCGTGTATCTTCGTCCTATAAATATATCACTGTTTCCTCACATTTCTCCTTATTTCACCTTTGCAAATCCTAAGAGCAAGAGAGCTGTCATTCGTTACTTTTGCCGCTGTCAGCTTATGGACTCCGTCATCTCCAGAGTCGTTATTTTGTCTCGTAAGTCCTCTTTTTCCTTTGCTTTCTTTCTTCTTTTTACTTTGGCTCTTGTAGTTTAGTCGATGCTTCTATAGTGACCCATTAAATAGGTTCTTCGATTACTCCGTCACTTGTAGGTGAATAGATGTTTAGAGAAGCAACTAGTGAACAATCGTTAGTCCGTGATAGAGCGGGCTATGACGAAGTCTTCCAGTCAGGTCATGAGCCCGAGGAGGGCTTTTCCTGGTCGTCAGAGAGGGAGTCGTTTGACCATTCTCCTGACGAAGAAGTGGAGAGTCTTATTGGAGAGGAAGGTGAGGAAGTAGAGGGTGATGACGATGACGATGATAAGGGGGAAGAGGATGAAGAATAAGCAGGAGAAGATGACAGGGATAAGGGTGTGGGTGATGAGAGAGCTCCTGAGGAAGGAAGTTCAGGAACCCCTGATGATGGTCACACTCGTCCCTTTATTCTCCCCAAAATGTGGACCGTAAATTACTTTAAGCCGACGATGACAACCAATATTTTTACAAATCTACGGGACTGTTTTCAAATTTTGAACCGTATCCCAATTCGTCTCCCTAAGAAGTTTGAAAAGTGCTACTCGGGAAAGGCCGCGGACGTCGGCATGTATGACGCCATGTTCGAGGCGGGACTAAGGTTGCCTCTGACAACATTACACTGTTAGCTAGCTAACTTCCTAAAACTATCCGTCAGCCAGATCGCTCCTAATGCATGGAGGATATTTATTGGAGCTGAAATTTTGTGGGGTCATTTTAGCAGTGGGAACTGTCAGCTCACACTTAACGAGTTCTTCTAGTGCTACCGACCCCAACACATCGTTTCGTCTCAAGGGATGTACCACTTCGCTGCGAGGAAGAAAGTCCTTAGGTTGGTGTCAGGCACGCCCAACTCCAATAGCAATTGGAAGGGTAGGTATTTCTTTGTCCAGGGGACATATTGGGTATGTCGTCCAGAGGAGTGGGTTACAATGCCTCAAGGCTTCGACAATACCTAGGGTATTGTCAAAGACTCATCCGAGCATAACCGACGAGTAGGAGGCTTTTATACGTCGGATTCTCGAGATTCCATTTGAAGAACGGAAGTGCAGGGACTTGATCATTCTTGATACCTTACACGCCTATTGTGGTGGTCCAAAGCCGACACAGGCAGCGCGTAGACTGAACAGTTACTCTCGTTGGCATGAGTCCCTGTTTTACTTGTTTCTTTCTGTCGTTTTATTGTCGTCGTTGTATCTAACTCATCTTTGTACTTCAGAGAAATGAAGGCAGCCAGACAAAGAGTGTTAGTGAGGGCAACCACGACATGGAGAAAGAAGGAGGAGAAGAAGAAGGAGAAGGGGAAAGAAGGGGCGTCCTCGTCAGCCTCTAAGATCACCAGGAAGGGAGTTCCTAAAAGGAAGGCGGATGGGAAGGACGATCGTCCTTCTAAGAAAGCATCTGTCACTTTTAGGGAGAAGCAGCCCAGGAACCTGTCACCTCCCAAGCCGAGCGATGGAACTAGCAAAGCCTTAATGACGTCATTAGGCCTCGTCGCCCAGGGAACCCGTCGTCTTCTTATGCACAAAGGATACGCCATTGAAATGGTTGAATCAATCATCAAAGAGAGGGACGCAGATCCTTGTACCGAGCAGGAGATGGAGGACCTAGGAGCATCAGGTCTTTTTAACCTCTCCAGGGTATGTTCTTCTCCTAGAAAATTTTACTTTAATGTTTATTCGTCAGGTGACAGTTGTGATCCATTTTCAGGCACTAGTGCGTATTCCAAGATAGGTGCGTTGCTGAGGTAGGGGTAATCATTCATCTTAGGAAGCACAACAAAACACTGACTAATGAACATGATCAATATAAGGACGCCCTTCGTACCCTCAACAAGGAGGTGACAGAGTTAAATAAGAAACTTAAAGAGGAAACCCATCAATGGGAAAAGGAGCAAGAGGCGAAGGCGACCTTGGAAAAGGAGTTGATGGCTCTCCTCGGGCAGGTAGAGACGGCCAAGGATGACGTTGTAACTGAATTCAAGGCTTCACAGCCTTTCATTGACTCCTGTATTGTTTACTATGGTGATGGGTTTCAGGACTGCCTAAAACAAGTCAAGTTTGTCTACCCACACTTGGATTTATCCACTAAATATGTTTCCCTTTTTAGAACCTTTTGGAAGGGACGATGCATCAGGGACAGGGAAAGAGAGTGAAGTGCAAAAGCTCTAAGGGTATAAAGGAAAATGAGAGGACAACCAGAGTTAAGAATTAAAGCAGTGAACTTCTTAGAACTGATTAAGTATGAGAAAACTGCATTAAAAGTTGTTTGTGTTGCACATGAGGGAGTATGTAAAGGTAGGGAGATAGAAGAGTCCAACAGAATACATCATGTTGTTTTATAAACGAAAAAAAAAAAAAACAAACAAACAAACAAACAAAGCAAAAAAGGAATACCTCATGTTGTCACTTGCTATGAGCACTCTAAGAGAGAAGTAGATCAAGGCAAGAATTTTAAATGAGCGTGGGGCTAAAGAAGTTGAAGGCTCCTTGAGGGAAGGAATAAGAAAGAATGGGATCAAAAGGATTAGGATGGTAGTAGTTTGGACAAGAGTAGCCATCCATTTACTATTTGCAACCTAGTCATAATTAAACCTTCAAAGAAGAACAGCAGCAACTTGACCCTCAATGAGACAGAAAATGTTTCAACTAAAGTGGCAAACTGCACAACACGGGACTGAGTTTCAGACTTAGATTTAAGCAAGTATACCCAAGTACATCTGGAATAATCATCCATAATTGTAAGAAAGAATTTGAAAACATCAGTGGTAGGAATGGAGAAGAGTCCCCACAAATCAGTGTATGAGTTCAAAACAAGCATGAGAAACATTAGTACTAGAACGAAAAGGAAGCCTTTTTTGCTTAGCAATTGGACCAATCATACGAAGATCATCTTTATTGCTATTTACAACAGGAAGCACCTTATTAAGAAGAGCTAATTTCTCATTAGAGGGATGACTTAAACAATAGTGCCAAGCATTAAATGGACATGTATGTACAGAAGAAACAACTGATTTGAACATATCTGATTTGAAGTCTTGCTGCAGGAAGTAAAGACCACCATGTTCTTTACCCAAACCAATCATGCTTCAATGAGTAAGGTCCTGGATAAAGCATAGGTTAGAAATAAAGACGAAGAAGCAAAATAAAGATTTTGTAAGACGACTAATGGAAATCAAGTTGAAAACTAAAACAAGGTACACAAAGTACACCAGTCAAGACAAGAGTTTCACTGAGTTTAACTGTGCCTATATGAGTTCCCAATATTGTTTCCAAAATAGGTAAATAAGCAACAATATTGATGACAAAAGTAATGGTGGTAAGATGAGGGATTGAATGGACTATATGATCAGTTGCCCGTGTCCAAGATCCAATCTTTAGATGCAAAAGCTTGTCTATCAACAATACTGGCTGAAAAAGTGGAATGTTTGGACTTTATGCTAGAAGGAGTAGAAGGGGAAATGGTACTTGTGAAATTGTTAATGAAATGGGAAGTAGCACCACCAGACTGGAATTGAGCAACAAAATTCACCATGGCATATTCATAAGCAGAAGAAGTTTGATATGCAAAATTGGTTCAATCAGTGATTAACTGAGACTTCATAAAGCTCAAAAATTGCTCACATTGAGCTTGTGTAATAGGACATTGAGAAGGATGAAGCCCTACCATTCACCATGGAACTAGAGGAGCAGATGGGGTGCTTGAAGAACCACCATTGAAGGAAGAATTGGAAGGAGGAGGTGAAGTGTAAACATTGTAAGCTGCAAGTACAAGCACCCTTAAAATCTGGAACAGCTTGAAAATTGATTAACTATTCTGAAAGAGCCTTAAACTTGTAAGTCTCAATTAAGAGTTGGCCTTCTGTCAAAGATGATAATTCCCTTTGAAGCACAAAATTTTTTAGAGCATTGCCTTAAGAAAACCTATCTTGCAAATTAAGCCACACTTCTCTGACATTGTTAGCGTGTAATAGACTTGAAGCAATTTCTCTCGAGATGGAATTGATGATCAATGAAAAAATTGTCATATTGCATTTCGTCCAAGAGATGTACTCTATTGAAGAAGCATCAATAATGGCTATAGTTCCATTCAGAAACCCAATCTTTTTCTTCGCTGTTAGAGATACAATCATAGCTCTTGACCAACTTTGGTAATTCAAATTAAGGCACTGGATTAATAATGCACGTGAACTAAAAATGTGTTCCAACATATATACTAATTATGAAGAAAATGATATGAATGTAAATGATCAGGAAAACTTACTTGAGGCAATTTAGACCCTCCACATAAAACTTAGGGGTTTTTAATTCCATGCTTCTCTCTCTAGATAAATTCTCAAGCTCCTTCATCAAAAGTCGATTGCTCTTTTTCTGTTTCGGATTCAGTACCTGGAGACATATGGTCATCGTCCAAAAGGCACGAAGGCTTTGAGTTTGAGTTCCCATTATTTACAGGTGTAGTAACATATTTTTAATTCACTACTTAACAATGTTCAGTTTTGGCAATTGCAAAATCTGGTTCAGCGGTCTCAAGATGACATGCGGAAATATTCTTGTTGTCATTGTTGTGATTACTGCTTGTATTACTCTTCTAAGGCAAGTTATCGAATTGGGGTACCTTCCACTAGCATAGAATGACAAGCAGACTCAGTCTTGTGGGATTTTTTTTTTTTTTAATTGGTAAGTCACACACGCACCTAGTAGGTCTTAAACCCACAACATCACCCTCCACCTTACAAGGGGAAGAGGTTCTAGTTGAGCTAGAGCTCATTGGCGGCCTTGTGGGATTCATGTTCATCAACTTGTGCATTGGGATTAGGCAAAAGCTTCCCTTCATTTGAAGCAATGCCACTACCACGGCTTCATTTCCACTCTCCTCATCTTCTCCTTGGTATCACTGACCTCCGCTTTTAAGCACACCACTAACAATAAAACCACATGTATTTCTATTATAACCAAAATTATACTCGTTGTTACTTCCTCAACTAAAGTGCACTTTAAGAAAAAATACACTTTGCTCCTTATAACCTTGATTAATTGTCATTTTCAACCATTAACTTTGAAAAATTGTCATTTAAGTCCATTAAGTTAAAAAAAATGTCATTTTAAGAGATTTAGTACCCATTTGGATACAGCTGATTCTGCGTTTGTTTGTTTTTTTTTTTTTTTTTTGGAAAAGTGGGTTTTAGACATGAGAAAATGGGTCCAGTGGGTCCCGTGCACTATTCATGAGACCCACAAACCTCTTTTTTCAACAAAACTTTCATTAATAATGGGTCTCATGACACTATTTACACATTTAAAAATTATTTTGTTACAATGTTTTCAGTTTTCAGCAAAATAAGCAATATCCATTTAGGAAGTGACAAAAACTTTTAGCTTATTTGATTTTGTAACTTCTTTTAGATACTATTCATGGGTCATATTACACTTTTTGGTACAATTTATGTTTCCCATTGTACTGTTCAGCTAGTTTTATTTTTTGTTTTATTTATTTTATTTTATTTTACACTTTTAGCAAAAAGTTTTCTGTTTCAGCTAAATAAGCTGTTCCAAAACGGACCCTAATAGAAACTTTTTAATCACAATGGACGAAAGGACTAAAATGACGGTATTATCAAAGTAAATGGACTAAAATGGTAAATTTAAAACTAAATGGAATAAATTGACAATTGATCAAAGTTATTGGGGATAAAGTGGATTTTTTTGCCTATTTTTACTACTTTCTATTATTTTGTAAAATAAATAAAGAGGAAAACAGAACAAGAAAAGTAAGGATATGTTATTTACATTTTTCACATAACAGTTTGTTGAATTTTGACCAAACTACACAACAGTGTACTACGATGGTGAAGCAGATTGCAAATGCATAATTAATCTTAACCTATCGCTATCAATTGGCAAAATTACTTCAATTTTCTGAATTTTTATTTTTCAAACAAAACACTACAATTTTTTTGGTACATTTAAAAATAAAATTAAAACGTTATACATAGCAATTGAAGAAGGATGCTTCCAGTTTTGAGTTCTATATTGTGAGCCCAACGGATTGTCAACTGTGAAAGGGCGATTACTTGTCTCATTCTTTTCAGTTCCAAAATAATAATAACAGTAATAATACATTGTAAAAAAAAAATAATAATAATAATTTAGTAAACACAAAAAAATAACAGAACAAATTCAGAGCTTACTATTGAGATAATTTTTTACCCAACAATAACAACCAACTACCTATAATTTGTTGTGAAAGGGTTATGCACATAACATTTCTCTTTTTTATTCATTAAAAATAAAAACAAAAACAAAAGTCTGTTTCGAAATACAGAACACAACTTTGACAAATGCGCATCACAGAACAATTTAATCGGTAGTCCCAATCAAAAATTGTTTTTCTTTTGAAAGCCCAATACAAGCTCATTTCTTTCACTGCTGATCCGCCTGATTCAAATCCAACAAACTTTGCGCGGCCAACTTTTCTTCATTATCTGTTTTCCTGCTCAGCTTTTCTAACATCAGCTCCACCTCTGTTTTCACCATCTCCACTCCTTGTTCATTTATGATTTCAACAATTATTTCTTTTGCCTCAGGTGAGAGTAAGGCTGCGCATAAACAAGTTTCTTTGCATCCTAGTTCATTCGACGAGGACGCTTGACATTTTGAAGCTTGCAATTCTTTCTTTTCATTCTTTGAAGAGGACGACCCTGCTTGCTTTTCTTTGCCTTTAGCATTGGCGCAGGCATACCACTCTTGTAAAAGCCGTTCCTTGTCTTCCTTGGTAGTATTAGCATCACTCAACTTTGCTCTCATAAGTTCGACTGAGTAATTATTTTTTCTGATCTTCAGAAACTTCTCTTTATCTTGAGGTCCAAAATATTTTTCAAAGCAGCAATTATCTGTGCATCTTTTTTTTATGATTCTGCATACAGTACACGCCATTATCTGTTTCAGAAACACAGAAAGAAAAATAAAAAGTCATAAGTGTCCATTTGCTAATCAAAATTGAGAATCTATATATTGTGCATGGAAACCTCTGCTCGATAATATTTCACAAAGCACTCTTGTATGTAAAAGTGACAACCTAAGAGAATATCACAAACAACTAAGAAAGTGGGAAAACAAAAGCCTAAAAAACAGTATACAGTTTGTGAGTGAAATCCCACAGCTCACAGAGGAGTAGAAGACCAGGTTCTTCTCGGAAGTGCAAACTTCTTCTTGGTTGAGAAGTCCACGAAAAGCAAATTTGGAGAGCTTTAGCACTTAAGCACAATGAGAAATCCACGAAAATGGCAAATTTAGAGAGCTTTTAGCAATAGTACAATGAGAAATCCACGAAAAGCAAATTTAGAGAGCTTTAGCACTTAAGCAGAATGAGAAATCCACGAAAATGGTCCCACATAGATGTTACATGAGGTTCAACAAATTTAGAGAGGTTTCTCAAAATGAGAAGTCCACGAAAATGGTCCCACATAGTTTACGAAAATATTGGATAATATACGAGTTCACGAAAATATTTGTTGTAATTGTATGCTTATTATTATTTATGCAACAAATTTAGAGAGGTCAAATGAGAATATGTCAGCAAATTTAGAGAGCTTTTAGCACTTAGTACAATGAGAAATCCACGAAAAGCAAATTTAGAGAGCTTTAGCACTTAAGCACAATGAGAAATCCACGAAAATGGTCCCACATAGATGTTACATTAGGTTCAACAAATTTAGAGAGGTTTCTCAAAATGAGAAGTCCACGAAAATGGTCCCACATAGTTTACGAAAATATTGAATAATATACGAGTTCACGAAAATATTTGTTGTAATTATATGCTTATTATTATTATTTATGCAACAAATTTAGAGAGGTCAAATGAGAAAATATCAGCAAATTTAGAGAGCTTTTAGCACTTAGTACAATGAGAAATCCAAGAAAAGCAAATTTATAGAGCTTTAGCACTTAGTACAATGAGAAATCCACGTAAAGCAAATTTAGAGAGCTTTAGCACTTAAGCACAATGAGAAATCCACGAAAATGGTCCCACATAGATGTTACATGAGGTTCAACAAATTTAGAGAGGTTTCTCAAAATAAGAAGTCCACAAAAATGGTCCCACATAGTTTACGAAATCTATATATATATATATAATAGGTGAAGCAGAGAGAATCTCCAATTGAAATTCTAAATTAGAATCCTAATTTTGTGCCATGTGTCAAGATTCATATGGTTCCATTTGTCTAAATCTAAGTGGATCAATTGTAATTTTGATGTGTTTTTTTTTTTTTTTTCCACACCTGCGTATTTCAAGGTTCATCACACCTGCGTGTTTCAAGGTTTATCTCCTCACATCTGCATATTTCAAGGTTCATCATACCTACGTATTTCAAGGCTCATCTCCCCACATTTGCATAATTCAAGGTTCATCTCCCCATCTCCAATACAACTCTCCTATATAAGAAGAGGTTTTTCATAGATTCTTATTGTAATTTTTTGATTTCATGTATTTTTTTCTCAAAAAAAAAAAAAAAACACGCCTACTCATATTCATCCGAACCTCCTCTCTCTTTCTCTCTTTCCCTCTGCAAAATTCAATTTCTCCTTCTCTACTAAATCTATTTTATCAAGATTTTTTTTTTTGGTTTCGTTCCATCTCTGCAAAATTCAATCTAATCTCTCTTTCTCTCCCTCTGTTTTGCAGATCAATTATATATCTCCTTTACAAAGGCAGGCTTCATATGCAAGGTAATTGTTAATTAGATATGATTTTCTTTTATTATTATTATTTTTTTGTTCGCAAGTTTTATGAGGTTTATAATCTAGCTCTCACTCTTTATTTTCATTAGATCTATTTATTTTCATCCTATGTTCTCAATCTCTTTCTCTCAAGAATTTTTGGTTTATAGGATTGATGATGGGCTCTTTTTTTTTTTTTTTTTTTCCCTTTGAAATGTTAAAGAGATATATAGTGTTTACTGCAAAGGTAGACTTTGGATGTATAGTTTTTTTTTTCTTTTAATTATTAAATATGGGAATCTTCTCAAGATTGAACCACAATCTTCTTAGATCTTTACTTATCAAAACTCAGACTTATATACGATTGGTGAAGACATGAACTCAAGCTATATTGCAGATCATATATACAATTAACACTTATCCTATTTGTTTGTCTTTACGTTTTATGCTCATAATTTTAGTGACTTTTAATTGATTAAATTTTTTTTAATGAGATTCACGTTATTCTATTGTTATATATTGTTATGAGATGCATGATATGAGATTCACATTTACTTGATTAAAATATTTTGTTAAAAATTATTTATGATAAAGATTATTAAATAATATACGAGTTCATGAAAATATTTATTGTAATTATATGCTTATTATTATTTATGCAACAAATTTAGATAGTTCAAATGAGAAAATGTCAGCAAATTTAGAGAGCTAGCCAAAATGGGCAAATGCCCTTTTCCCGCAAAAAAAAACAGCATTTTGCCCCCTTTCTCAAATTAGTTAGGGAAATGTCATTCTTTTAAAACTCGATTTTAAGCTTTATAACGACATTTTAAAGAACTTATAGTAACGTTTTAATGACCTATAACGATGTTTTTTAACTCAAGTTTCAAGAGCTCCATTTATAGGTATAAAAAAAAAAAAAAAAAAAACTTGCATGAAACTCGAATCTATAGAGCTCAAGTTACAAAATGTCGCTATAGGTCCCTAAAACGTCGTTATAGATCCCTAAAACGTCACTATAAGCTCCTTAAAATGTCGGTATAGGACTCCAAATTTTTTTTTTTTAAAAACTCGATTTTCAGAAAAGTGAGTTTCAAAAGAGGAGTATTTCTCTAATTAGTTTAGCAAAGTGGGTATTTTCCCCCCTTTTTCTTTTTCTTTTTTGGCGAAATGGGCATTTGCCCATTTTCGCCTTAGAGAGCTTTTAGCACTTAGTACAATGAGAAATCCATGAAAACCAAATTTAGAGAGCTTTTGCACTTAAGCACAATGAGAAATCCACGAAAATGGTTCCACATAGATGTTACATGAGGTTCAGCAAATTTAATTGTCCCGCATAGATGTTACATGAGGTTCAACAAATTTAGAGAGGTTTCTCAAAATGAGAAGTCCACGAAAATGGTACCACATAGTTTACGAAAATATTGAACAATATACGAGTTCACGAAAATATTTGTTGTAATTATATGCTTATTATTATTAATGCAACAAATTTAGAGAGGTCAAATGAGAAAATGTCAGCAAATTTTAGAGAGCTTTTAGCACTTAGTACAATGAGAAAACCACGAAAAGCAAATTTAGAGAGCTTTAGCACTTAAGCACAATATGAAATCCACGAAAATGGTCCCACATAGATGTCACATGAGGTTCAACAAATTTAAAGAGGTTTCTGAAAATGAGAAGTCCACGAAAATAGTCCCACACTCCCACATAGTTTACGAAAATATTGAATAATATACGAGTTCACGAAAATATTTGTTGTAATTATATGCTTATTATTATTTATGCAACAAATTTAGAGAGGTCAAATGAGAAAATGTCAGCAAATTTAGAGAGCTTTTAGCACTTAGTACAATGAGAAATCCACGAAAAGCAAATTTAGAGAGCTTTAGCACTTAAGCACAATGAGAAATCCACGAAAATGGTCCCACATAGATGTTACATGAGTTTCAGCAAATTTAATGGTCCCACACTCCCACATAGATGTTACATGAGGTTCAAAAAATTTAGAGAGGTTTCTCAAAATGAGAAGTCCACGAAAATGGTCCCACATAGTTTACGAAAATATTGAATAATATACGAGTTCACGAAAATATTTGTTGTAATTATATGCTTATTATTATTTATGCAACAAATTTAGAGAGGTCAAATGAGAAAATGTCAGCAAATTTAGAGAGCTTTTAGCACTTAGTACAATGAGAAATCCACGAAAAGCAAATTTAGAGAGCTTTAGCACTTAAGCACAATGAGAAATCCACGAAAATGGTCCCACATAGATGTTACATGAGGTTCAACAAATTTAGAGAGGTTTCTCAAAATGAGTAATCCACGAAAATGGTCCCACATAGTTTACGAAAATATTGAATAATATACGAGTTCACGAAAATATTTGTTGTAATTATATTCTTATTATTATTTATGCAACAAATTTAGAGAGGTTAAATGAGAAAATGTCAGCAAATTTAGAGAGCTTTTAGCACTAGTACAATCAGAAATCCACGAAAAGCAAATTTAGAGAGCTTTAGCACTTAAGCACAATGAGAAATCCACGAAAATGGTCCCACATAGATGTTACATGAGGTTCAACAAATTTAGAGAGGTTTCTCAAAATGAGTAGTCCACGAAAATGGTCCCACATAGTTTACGAAAATATTGAATAATATACGAGTTCACGAAAATATTTGTTGTAATTATATGCTTATTATTATTTATGCAACAAATTTAGAGAGGTCAAATGAGAAAATGTCAGCAAATTTAGAGAGCTAGCCAAAATGGGCAAATGCCCTTTTCCCGCAAAAAAAAAAAAAAAAAAAAAAAAAAAAAGCATTTTGCCCCTTTTTTCGGATTAATTAGGAAAATGTCTTTATTTTAAAACTCAATTTTCTTAAAATCGAATTAAGCCCTATAATGACGTTTTAAGAAACTTACAGTGACGTTTTAAGGACCTATAACGGCGTTTTTTAACTCAAGCTTCATGAGTGCAAGTTATAGGTAAAAAAAAAAAATTCGAGTTACAAAACGCCACTATAGATCCCTAAAACGCCACTATAGGCTCCTTAAAACATTGCTATAGGGCTCTTGAAATTTTTTTTTTGAAATTTGATTTTGAGAAAATTGAGTTTCAAAATAGGAACTTTTTTCTAACTAGTTTAAGAAATGGAGCATTTCCCCCTTTTTTTTTTTGCACGAAATGGGCATTTATCCATTTTCGCCTTAAAGAGCTTTTAGCACTTAGTACAATGAGAAATCCACAGAAAGCAAATTTAGAGAGCTTTTGCAGTTAAGCACAGTGAGAAATCCACGAAAATGGTCCCACATAGATGTTACATGAGGTTCAACAAATTTAGAGAGGTTTCTCAAAATGAGAAGTCCACGAAAATGGTACCACATAGTTTATGAAAATATTGAATAATATACGAGTTCAAGAAAATATTTGTTGTAATTATATGCTTATTATTATTTATGTAACAAATTTAGAGAGGTCAAACGAGAAAATGTCAACAAATTTAGAGCTTTTAGCACTTAGTACAATGAGAAATCCAAGAAAAGCAAATTTAGAGAGCTTTAGCACTTAGTACAATGAGAAATCCACGAAAAGCAAATTTAGAGAGCTTTAGCACTTAAGCATAATGAGAAATCCACGAAAATGGTCCCACATAGATGTTACGTGAGGTTCAACAAATTTAGAGAGGTTTCTCAAAATGAGAAGTCCACGAAAATGGTCCCACATAGTTTACGAAAATATTGAATAATATACGGGTTCACGAAAATATTTGTTGTAATTATATGCTTATTATTATTTATGCAACAAGTGTCAGCAAATTTAGAGTGCTTTTAGCACTGAGTACGATGAGAAATCCACGAAAAGCAAATTTAGAGAGTTTTAGCACTTAAGCACAATGAGAAATCCACGAAAATGGTCCCACATAGATGTTACATGAGGTTCAGCAAATTTAATGGTCTCACATAGATGTTACATGGGGTTCAACAAATTTAGAGAGGTTTCTCAAAATGAGAAGTCCACGAAAATGGTACCACATAGTTTACGAAAATATTGAATAATATACGAGTTCACGAAAATATTTGTTGTAATTATATGCTTATTATTATTTATTCAACAAATTTAGAGAGGTCAAATGAGAAAATGTCAGCAAATTTAGAGAGCTTTTAGCACTTAGTACAATGAGAAATCCACGAAAAGCAAATTTATAGAGCTTTAGCACTTAAGCACAATGAGAAATCCATGGAAATGGTCCCACATAAACGTTACATGAGATTCAGCAAATTTACTGGTCCCACATAGATGTTACATGAGGTTCAACAAATTTAGAGAGGTTTCTCAAAATGAGAAGTCCACGAAAATGGTCCCACATAGGAATTGATAACATGTTATTTTGGTCAGGTATGACCTATTAATCAGATTGGTTATTGAATGAGTTATTTATATTAACCTTTACATGACTTGTGAATTAAGCAAGTCAAACGTATCATGTCGGATTGACCTATTTAATAATCAAGTCGTATTAGGGTTGAGGTTCTTGACATGTTTGCTAAACAGGTTAGATTTGGGTCGACCTATATAGCCGAATACTCATTGCTCAACACAACAAAAACCCGACCCACGAGCATGAATTGCGACCCCTAATAGTACCCACAAGAGAAGAGCGAAAATCTCACATACTCTCACATTCACTACAGTGTCCACAAGAGTTTGAAAAGTATAGGAGAATAAATTGAGAATAAATAGGAGAAAACTCATTCAGAAAGAGTAAAAAGTTTAGAAGAAAATGAGAAATTATATATCCACAACATTTTCACCATATTTTTACAACAAATCCTAAGTAGCAAGTTGCTACTAGTTGTTATTATTGGGGCAAAAAAGTAATCTTCGTGTTAGGTTCAAATTTTAACCAATAACAACTAACCACCTATGATTTGTTGTGAAAATGATGTAAAAATGTTATGGACATAGCATCTCTCGAAGAAAATTTGGAGAACTAAGAAGTGAGTCATTGAGAAAATGGGGAAGTGAGTCATCAATTAGTGTCACTTTTCTCATCAATTAATGTGACATACATTTAAAAGTTGTTTAAATTTCTCAAGATTTTATTTTTTTAGTCAACTGTTCTAATTTTATAATTTTAATTAATTTCTTTGTATCTCAAATAATTATCAAATTAATTATGATATTATTAAAAATCTTGAAACTTTCATTTTTCTATTTCACTGAACAATTTTGTTTTCAAAACCATGCTCAAAAGTAATCTATAAATTACTAAAAGCTAAAGCGTAGTAATTATTGTTGCTACCCTCCCGTTGAGTCACATCAGCGGCCACATAATCCACTTATTTTCTAATTTTTTTCTCTCTTTTAAATCTTTTATTTCTCATATTCTTAAAAATAAAAAAAAATAATTATTAAAAATACATCTTCTTCTCCCTATGAGTCCACATTTACTATTATATTTTTCCCAACCTTTCCACTTCCTCCAATCTTTTCCCTCCCTTTTTGGCTCTTCATCTCCCCACTACCCTCTTCTTTACCGTTACACTTAATCATTTTTTTCCTTATATTTTGACTCTTCTTCTCCCCCATTTTATTTTTGTATAAATTCGATATCATTTCTTTCATTCAATCCATATTTTTCCTACGAAAAACTGTGAGTGCTCTCTCTCTCTCTCTCTCTCTCTCTCTCTCTCTCTCTCTCTCTCTCTCTCTCTCTCTCTCTCTCTCTCTCTCTCTCTCTCTCTCTCTCTCTCTCTCTCTCTCTCTCTCGTAGCTTTGGTTGAATTTTGGTTTGTGTTAATACTTGGTTTGGGTAAATTCCACAATCAGTGACTATTATGATACAAATTTGAATGAGCTTTTACCTTATCCTTCCTATGAAATCCCTTCCACTGGTTTTGCAATAGGCACAAAAGGTTAAGGTGCAAACATAGTTTATGGGCTTGCCATTTGTTGTGGTGATATCTTAGAGAAAGATATTAGATAGAAAAGATATCTTTCCTACATAATATTACGTAACTCAAATAGTGAAATCTCTTTTATCTATATATATATATATATATATATATATATATAAGCTATATCTCTATCTATCTATATTATGTAGCTCAAATAGTAAAATCTTTTTTATCTATATCTATATCTATATATATATATATATATATATAAAAGCTGAAGCGTAATATTTATTGTTGTTACACTTCTATTGAGCCATATCAGCAGCCACATCAACTTTTTTTGTACCTTTTAAAATTTTTTTATACTCCCTATTCTTTAAAAAAAAAAAAAACACCTCTTATTCTCTCTATTAGTTCACATTTACAGTTACACTTCTTCCAACATTTCCTCTCCTTTTTTTGTTTTTTGTCTCCCCACTACTCTCTACTTTACCATTACATTTCCTTCATCATTTTTTCGTTCTTATATTTTTACTCTTTTTTTCCTCATTTTATTTTTGTATAAATTCGATATCATTTCTCCCATTCAATCCATATTTTTTCCACGAAAAAACTGTGAGTACTCTCTCTCTCTTTCTAGACTTTTGTTCTTTCTTATAACTTTGATTAAGGTTGATGGTTTTTTTTTTTATAATGTGTTGTGGTTTTGGGTATTTTAAATTTCCCATCACAAAGTCCTCTCTTTCTTTTGTAGGCTTGGTTGAATTTTGGTTTGGGTTAATACTTAATTTTTTTGGAAATAATAATTTGAGTTTATAATAAAACACAATCTACATGGCTATAAATTTGAATATGCCTACCATTTTTTTGAGTAATAAATTATTATAAAGTCTACCTTTTATTCCTTTGATTTCATTATAATTTTGGTTAACATAAATTGTAATTTGGTGATAAGTTTTTATTATATTGATAATCTCCTTATTCTTTAAGAGATGAGAAATTTAAATAATAGATTTGAAACTTATAAATTTTAGTTGTATATTAGGCAAATATAACACACTACAACAAAAATTAGAAGAATATGATTCACCTTAAAAAAATATTAATCAAACATACAAAAAAATAATATTTTGATATATTTGTAGAGATTAAAAAAATACTTGTAGAAATATTTTTTTAAAAAAATATATAATACTTGAGGTAATTGTTACTTTTTATAAATTACACTCCATTACATAATATTTATATATCTCCACGCATTGCGTGGGTCTGTGACTAGTTTCTTTAATTTGTGACACGTCTTTTAAGTCAATTAAGGCCATTATTATCTCTGAATAAATTTATTTATAACAATTTTAAGCACTTTTATTATTGAAGTCTATGTCTAACTCTTATCTTCTGGTCATCATTAAAAGGATGAGTATCCACCATCCTAAAGCTTGGTAAAAATTGTAAAAACTATTACAACCTTATAGGAACCTCACAATTTTATTTTAACTTCTTTTATCATGCCAGTGGAGGGCATAAGGTATTTTATGAGCTCACCGTGAATTTTTTGGCGAAACATATCTCTCTTAATCTCTCCAATAGTCAATTTTAAGAATGAACTTAACCAAAAGAAACCATTTCATGCATTCAATGTATACATCCTCTTCCTCACCAAGTGTGTATCACATATAGCTTTTGAATCCATACATTAAACATTATGAGAGTAAGAATACATACATCTTGTGTATAGGACAATCAGTCCAACTAGAGGGATGATAGCAGCTAAAACTTTAAGCCTTGGAAGGGTGAATGGGTAATCAACAATGTTACAAGCTCCTCAAGTGAAATAGTCACATGCACTTAATGGTTGTGACTTTTGGGTGAGGAAGGGCTATGCTCTGGGACTTGAAGGTGGATCATGTAAACAGGAAAAAAAGGGTCTTTATTTATTGTCCTAAGTCCTAACTAATTTCTAGATGTGTGCAATCCCCTCATCTTCTCATCTTTTATACATATATAGGGAAGAATTCAATTTATAGGGTGACCAAATAAAGGGGAGAGATTTGTCTGACAAGTGACAGAATTGCAAATTGGAGCAGAAAAGTCACCTTTTTAACACATACCTAACATATCACAAAGATCTTTCAAAATAAAGGATAGACCCAAACATTTATATTGCATATAATTACTTTTAGAATAAGAGTTTGTAGTTTAGTTCACTGAAAATGCGTATTCTCAAAAAGTTTGCCAAATGGCGCCTAAATCCTTTAGCAACCAATAAAAGGGACAAAGCTCTTAAAAAAGAGGACAATGAGGACTTTACAGACTTTATGGATGGGGCAAAGAAGTTGGATCATAGGTCCATAGCATGTATCAACATGCACATCCTCCGAACTGTAGTTGGGACTGCGTTGTAGCTGCCTGGCTAGAGTTGAGATTGACATCAACCATGTCTTCTTGCTTGGTCGAAGAAATTGTTTCCATTCCAGGTAAGGCTGCTGCAATCTTCTGAAACAGTGCTTGAGAACAAGAATGAATCTTACATAAGAGGGTTTTTTATTTTTATTTTTTCCTGGGAAAGAAATAATCATATGCTATTGTTGTGTCAATTAGATTATGACAACATAAATGATTGGTTAGACATTAAATATTTTAGGAGACTTGAAATTCAGCTAAAGCATGAAACAGCTGCTGTAACCATCAAGTATCAATGCACTCTAGTCATCTAGAATATATTCCTTATTGAAAAGAGACCAACAAATGAATTTTACCCTCTGAAAAAGCGAAATAGCAAAACCTTTTATGGTCAGATCATTAGCATAATTCACTAAATCCATTTCTTTCAAAAAATGAAGTCTACAATGTTTGAAGTGCGCCCAACCAAAATCATGTGTATTTAATTTCTTCCAACAAGCCATCAACATTTGTAAAAATACCTATCCATAGTAGAGAAAACTAATTGCTTACCTTAATATTAAAGCCAGCCTTGGCACTGGTTTCAATAAACATAACATTCAGGTCACGAGCTTTGGCTTCTCCTTCCTCTATAGAAACTTGCCTGTCCAACCATTCATAAGATGCCCAGGTCATAAGCACAAAATAATGCACCAGACATTAGCCACAATAAACATCTTTATTGCTAATTAAAACAGAGACCTTATCAAGAAGTGTTAATTTCTCATTAGAGGGGATGACCTAAGCAATAGTGCCAAGCATTAAAGGGACATGTATGTACAGAAGAAACAACTTATTTGAACATATTTCACTTGAAGTCTTGTTGCAGGAAGTAGAGACAACCATGTTCTTTACCCAGACTAATCAAGCTTCAATGAGCAAGGTCCTGGATAAAGCACAAGTTAGAAATTAAGACAAAGCAGCAAAATAAATATTTTGTAAGATAACTAATGGAAATCAAGTTGAAACTAAAACAAGGTATGTACACTAGTCAAGATAAGAGTTTCACTGAGTTTAACTGTGCCTATATGAGTTACTAATGGCGTTTCCCCAATAGGTAAATGAACAACAGTATTGATGACAAAAGTAATGGTGGTAAGATGAGTGAATGGACTATATGATCAATTGCTTCTGTGTCCAAGATCCAAGCTTTAGATGCAAAAGCTTGTCTATTAACAATACTGGCTGAAAAAATGGAATGTTTGGAATCTATGCTAGAAGAAGTAGAAGGGGAAATGATATTACCAGTGAAATTGTTAATGAAATGGGAAGAAGTAGCACCACCAGATTGAAATTGAGCACCAAAATTCACCATAGCAGGTCCATAAGCAAAAGAAGTTTGAGATGCAGAATTGGTTCAATCAGTGATTGACTAAGACTTCATAAAGTTTAAAGTTGGTCACATTGAGCTTGTGTAATAGGACATTGAGAAGGATGAATTCCTATCACTCACCAATGGAACCAGAGGAGCAGATGGTGTGCTTGAAGAACCAACATCAGAGGAAAGAAGGAGGTGAAGTGTAAACATTGTTAGCTGCAAGTACAATCACACTTACAATTTGGAATAGCTTGAAAATTGATTAACTGATCTGAAAGAGCCTTGAACCTGTAAGTCTCAATTAAGAGCTGACCTTGTATCGAAGATGATAATTCCCTTTGAAGCTCAAAAATCCTTGGGAGGATTGCCTTGAGAAAACATATCTTGTAGATTAAGCTACACTTCTCTAACATTGATAGCGTGCATGACACTTAAAGCAATTTCTTTCAAGATGGAATTGATGATCAATGAGATGTACTCTATTGAAGAAGCATCAGGTATGGCTATAGTTCCATTCAGAAAACCAATCTTGTGCTTCACTTTTAGAGATCCAATCAAAGCTCTTGACAACTTAGATAATTCTCAACACCAGTTAATGGTTAAGAAACCAATCAACTACCTGGAACATCGCTACTACCCAGAAAGAATGGATTGAGAGATGGATCTACCATTCTTGCAGAAGCTTGACCAGTATAAGAAGAATTTGTAGTGATTGGATAGGTGGAATTTTCAGTGGAAGCCATTGGTGACCTTAGAGCTATGATACCATATTCAGACCTTAGAGCTATGTAACTAATAGCACTTGAATAGCTCGTGATTCATTAAGTCCATTATCATTAACTAATTGAAATGGTGTCGCTTCTTGTCTCAACTTCTTATAAGACTTAGTATCATTCGCACTAGGCTTAGAACCAGTTTTAACAAATGCTAAATCATTAATACACAGACATGCACACAAATGAAATCTAGAACAATAAAAGATGATATGACAAAAACAAAAACAAAGGCGCAGTAAGAACTGATGGTCAACAGATACCAAAGAACAAAAACTTTTAATATCTTGGATCATTAATTCATAAAGATTGAGAGACTATAGAGGATGTGGATCATAGGATAAGAGAGAGAGAGAGAGAGAGAGAGAGAGAGAGAGAGAGAGAGATTATTTACCACAATTAAAAAGAGTATAAGGCCATTCAAACCCCTACCTCAAGAAAAAGGGGAAAAGAAATCCTAATTTTGCTTCTTCTTTTTTTTATATACTATTGGAAATAATTAAGATGAAGACAAAGACTCTATCTCTCTCTCAATAAGGTACTTTATGATGGAATAAAATCAAAGAAGCATACAAGTAGTAAACTTAAAAATTACAAATGAAAATTCATAGGATATAACAATTTTGAAAATAGAAATTACAATAAAAAGAAGAAGAGATACAAACATCACAATAAGCTGCCATCCAATCATACAAAGTTCTCAAAAAGAGATTCTTAAGCTCAAGAGTAGAAAGATCAACAGCGTTGAAAGTCCAATTATTCCTTACTTTCCAAATAATTGGCATGAGACAAAAAGGAGTTGCAATCCACACCAGCCTATTCTTATGTTACTCAAACAATAATTTCAAATCAAAATACATGAAATTGCCTTCTTTTTGTTACCACATAATTGCCAAGAAAACAAACCACAACTTGTGAGCAATGAAGTAGAACTGTAGAAGATGATCAACTATTTACTCACAATAATCACACATACAACATGGTTCAATAAATTAAAATTTCTTTGACAGTTACCCAAAGTTTGTATTTTATCCAATGCAACCATCCAGACCCCCATAAAAAAAGGATTTCTTAGGCACTTTATTACACCACTCTATAGGAAATTGCATATCACCTTAACTCTCAAAACCTCGTAAAAATATTAGACATCAAATATACTATTTTCGTTAGGCTTCCAAAACAATCTTTTAAAAAAAATATTTTTAAAATAATTTGATAGATGGGAAAGGGATAATGTGAACCCTAGATGTACAAGAGATGCCAATTGAGCTACAACTTACATGGTTCCAAAATAGTCTATCAACCTCCTCACCCACTGTAATATTAGAATGTAATAGTCCCATCAAAGAATTGAATGACTCTAATTCCTAGTCTTGAAAATCTCTAACAAACCCAAGATTTCAATAACAAAAGCCCCTGTCTTCTGAGTACTCCGTATAAGAATTAATGGGAACATCCTTTCTCCTTATCCGCAGCCATTAGGAGCAAATCAAGAAATGATTCTTTTCATGCTATTTCACATCACATAATATGCCAAAATCAAATGCCCCTACCATCTTTACCACAAGCCCAAAAAACCTCTCTAACCAGTCCTAATAACACGCCTCTGACCAAGCTTATTGTTTACTAGTCCTAAGAAAGTCCATATTTCACTCAAATAATACGCCCCTAAAAGTGGTCTCTTATGTTTATTTATTCATAATAAAGTGACTAATTTTTTTTTCATTTTTTTCTTCCCACAATCTTGTTGAAAAGGACTTTGTTGCTTGACATAACATGTGACTAGATAAATGATTCACTTGTCCTCACAGTTCACAAATTAAAGGATAAGACTATTTATGGATGCTTTATACAAGAAGAAAATATCTACACTACTAAGAACAAGAAAAATGGTTTGCAATTTGTAATTAATGGAGTTCATATAAGTGAGATTATAACTATATTGGTAATGGTAGGGAAAAAAAAGGACAATAGTGATAAGCAAGAACAAATGACATGTTTCTTACTTTGGAGGTTTGAAAGACTCCCACTTGCTGACACAACTTACAAGAGGTCACCTAACCAAACCATAAAGAGAAGATAATAATGTACCATTGTCAACAACAACCTAAAGAATGAGGAAAACTGCAATAATGGCTCATAAGTCATAATTCAATAGCAGTGTGGAAAATTGACTCATAGCACATAATTCTATAGGCATCAGATCATACCAAGAAACAAACCCTAACTTAAATTTTTGTGTCCTTGGACCTTGATTTAGTGAACTCTACTTGCATTGAATTTTTAGACTAATAATGGATAATTGGAAATAATGCATCCACCTTTCTTGCATATTTTCTTAGTTTTAACCTTTTTATTTTGATAATATATAACCCGTTTCTTTCTTTTTTGGGCAAGAAATATAATATAAAGTTTGCCATAAGGGTGTGCAACACAATTACTCATGTATGTGGAAGGGCACTCCTAAAATGGAAAGAATGTGAAGAAAAGTACAAATCAAATTATGAATTTCAATGATTGATTGAAATTTGGAAGTACCCTACATAGAGTCATAGACACACACTAATAATGATACCTACAGATTGAAAAAGGTATGTAGTTAATTACTTAGAAAACAACTAAAAAAAAAAAAAAAACATATTGTCATGATTGTACTATTTTAGAGCAACAGTTCACTTATTTCTGTAAATATCCTCTTCATTATGATATTATATGTAAACCATTATACAATTTTTAGTTACAAAGAATCAAACGTGACAATATCTCTGCTACATGTTGGCCAAATAATCAGGAATAAAAAATTATGTAAAGCATGTTAAATGTTAAAAGATGCATATAGCAAGGAGGGCCAAAGAAGTTTTCCAACATAGGTCCTGTGACAAATTGCCCCCAAAAAATATCATCACCATAAGGTACTTAACATATTTGAATTTCTTTCATTGTCAATGCTATGACTTTACTTCTTCAAATAAAAAAACTACTAATATATCCAATAATCTGAGCTACTCTTTGACGACAAATGTTGAAGAAAAATTCATTCCCACAATTACTAGTAGGTTGGCATTTTTTTATAAGTTACTAGTACGTTGGCATTGACAATTGCTCCAGTGTAATTAGCTTCACCAAACAAAAAAAAAATGGTAATTCAAATTAAGGAACTGGATTAATAATGCATGCGAAAATGATAACTTCATTCAGGGGGAAAAACAAAAAAAGCACACCTTGTTATAGTCACCCAATCTAGACAGCTCTCCACAGTCCATAACCCTTTCCTAGTTAAAAGTTGATATACATTAGTCCAAACCAAAAATGTGTTCCAATGTACATACTAATTATGAAGAAAATAATATGAATCTGTAAATGATCAAGAAAACTTACTTAAGGCAATTCAGACCCTCCCCATAAAACTTAGGAGGTTTTAATTCCATGCTTCTCTCTAGATAAATTCTCAAGCTCCTTCATCAAAAGCTGATTGCTCTTCTTCTGTTTTGGATTTAGTACCTTGAGACATATGGTCATTGTCCAAAAGGCACGATTGCCTTGCTTTTGTTGTTTATAAGGAGTATACTATGACTATGACAGAGAAATACATTGATATATGGGTGATGCATGAATACGAGGTTGAAAATTTTTGGACCAAACAACTTGTTGTAGGACCCTTGTTAGGAATTCACAAGCCCCTACAATTTTCCAAGAATGGAATGCTTCTTCTTGTTGGTGACGATGGCGCAATACTCTTGTATAACATTGGTTCTAAAGAAATTAGGAAACTTCAAATTCCAGAGTTTCCAAACTCACTCATCCCAATACAAGCTATGGTTTATGTTGAGAGCCTAGTTTCACTGAAGGGTGCCTGAGCTCCTAATTATTTATGTTCGCGTAAAATAATCTGCAAGCGCACAGAATCGTAACAAGTAGTAAAGTGTTTTTAGAAAAACGAATGTCAAACCCACAGGGATAACTATGTTATTGAATACCGAAATTCACTAAATCAATTATTATTTGGAAAATTGAAAATAAATGGAACGTTCTACTATCTGAATTAAATTAAACTACTTAATAAAAATAAATCTACGAATAAAAGATTAATACAATGAAAAAATCTAAAAGTGTAAAAATATGATAAGAATGGATCTAGAGCAGTTGATTTTACCTAACAAATCTCACACAATTTATTCTTCCTAATTATTAAATTCTAATAATCTCCCATTGATGATTAAAAATTCCTTAAGTATTCAATATCTTCTCTCGAATAATATCAAAAATATCTTCAACTAACAATTCCATATCTCTATGTGAATTTAATTAATTAGAGACTCATTGCGTACTTTGAATTTTCTGAAAGATCACACTAATCGCAGTAAAGCATCTCTACTTTCGCTCAATTAATGATGTTTAATTATAGAACTAAAATAACAAATCACCTCTTGGTCTCATTGTAATTCAATTGATCAAACAATAATTCGTAAAAAATAGTAAGCATTAAGAATAAGAATTAAACACTCAATCATGGAAATATTAAAAATAAAATAACTCAGAAAATAAATTGTGTGTTCATTGCTGGACTACATCAATGCTCTAGAAAATAAATTTAGTTCATGATAAAGTTGAAAAGAAAACAAATAAAACTTATGTCTTTCATCTAAATTGGTTGATCAACATGAAGCTCTCACCTTTGTCCTCAGATCCTCATCTTCATAATGACTCCTAAAAACAAGTTCTTCTACACGGCGCCCCCTTTTCCTCCCAGGTTTTTTTTTTTTTTTTTTCCTTTTCTAAAGATCCTTTAAATAGGTCAAGGAATCCTATTCCAATTCGGAGAAAATCCCAGATTTTTAGGCTTCACTTAACTGAAAATTTTGGCCCATTTAACTTCAGAATTTGGACTTTTGGTAAACTACAAAGTTGTAGCCCTTTAAGTTAAATTTCCAGTCCAACTTGAATCATCTCAATTGAATATCTGAGCCGAAATTTATGCCAAACATACTACTGATGTGTAGGCTGGAATCCTAATCCGAATTGGACTTGGATTTGGTGCGAATCTCCTTTGATTCCTTGCTCCACTTGAACTTGAATTTAATTGGCTTAGTCTTCTCTTGAATTCATGCCTGGCTGGATGTAAGTTGGCTTGATTCAATTGGCTTAGCCTCACTTTGCATGTAAAGCTCTTGTTATCTACAACACAAAGATATTATATAATCAGTAACAAAATAACATAAAAGTAAGGCTAAATATGTAGATAAGTGAATACTTTATTGTATATATTTCATGCACATCAAATACCCCCAAACCTACATTTTGCTAGTCCTCGAGCAAAACAGATAAAGAGTAAAACAAAACAAAGAAAATATCCTAACTAATCCACTTTCGCTAGAAATTTCGATTGCATTTAGCGTATGCAACAAGCCTTTAAACCCCTAGCTTACACTAGTAGACGAGTTGTAGTCTCGTGAGGGTTTGCAGGGAATATACCCACAAAATTCTGAGAATGAATACTAAAATAAACAAAACAAAGAAAATCAATATTTTTTTTATTTTATTTCAATTGCCTTTTGTTCAGAGAATTAGTTCAAGTTCAAAAACACTACAAATGCTAAAGAAATTTCTCATGCCATCAAAACTCAATGTGAGTGAAAAGTGGTAGCCAACCCAAACATACTCTTAGTTTTAGAATAAACTTGACTCGAATTTCTATTTGAAAGTATGCTTCAACTCAAACCCTTCCGATATTATCACTCAACAAATGAAATCACTCTGAAATGGGGTGTAACACTCTCAACAATATATGTGAGTGGAATAATGTAAGCAAAATAAAAATCTCACATATAAATCACATGAAAAATGCTTAATCAAAAAAGAACAAGTAGTCTCATGAAAAGATGCCGAAAAGAATTTATACCACACTTTTTATTCAGTCATATCAATATTTGAACTACACAATCTTCAAGATCAAATAAGGACTTTATTAGGACGTAATGTAGGGTAAAAGTAAAGGGAATGAAATAAAAATGGGTAAAGGTAAATATAAGAAGTGTTTTCAAGATTTGTCGGAATGTCAACTCTTTTTCTTCAAAGCAATACTCTTTTACATTTCACTTCTCAAAATTTGATGAGAACCCTTTTTATTTACTTCTTTTTTTACGTACTTTAAGTCGTCACTTATCTTTTGACGTGAATGTAGGGATTTGTGATGGATGCACCCAGTTACTCAACAAATCACAAACTTGAAGTGCTTTTGCATACTCATATTTCAAGTTACGGTTTGACGTAAGAGTAAACATTGGTAATGAATACCCCTAGTTACTAAGCAACTCAAAACATTGGAGTAAAGGGAAGTCTGTACAATTTTTTCTTCTTTTTTTTTTTTTTTTCTTCTTTGAATTCTTGCACAAACCACCACATTGAAACAAACTGATCAAATTTCATCTTGAAACACTAGGGAAAAGGGCTTTAAGAAAGAAAGGCTTTAAGAAAGAAAGGCTAATTAAAAGGCTCAATGGGGTGACTAGCGATAATGTATATAAAAAATAAAAAATAAAAAATAAAATAAAAAAAACACATGTATGGCTCAAAGTAGACAAAAATGGCCTAATCTCATCTCTTAAAGACTAGTATAGTTCATTCAACATCAATGACTTCGAAAGGTTTAAGTGTGGCATAAAATCATTTTTTATTATTGGCCAAAAGAAAGAACAATGAGACTACAACAAGGGAAATATGTTACACACTTCTAAATGAACTATAAGATTAGAAAAAATAAATAACTAAATAACCCTCCAAAAATAATGATTGGTTCAAAACTCACAAGGGTTACAGTCTCCACATTGTTATCACCAAGATTTTCTAATCATTTTTTATTCTTCAACAACAAGTTGTGTCTGAGTGGCTACATGCATGTGCAATGAATTGAGCATGAAAGCAATGAAATTCTTTAAGCAAGAGTAGTATAACGAACTTAAAACACAAACCTCAAGCTAGGCAAAAGAAAGTTTTTTTTTTTCGAATAAATAAAATAAATTCCCTACCCCCAAACCTAAATTTCACATTGTCCTCAATGGAAAAAAGGAAGAAAAACTAAATAAAAGAATAAGAAAGGAGAAGAGATGTTCCCTTGACTTCTAATTGAATATTTTTCCTTAAGATCCAGCCATGTACCCAGTGAAGGTTTCTATGCTCTCCTTATTCCTACAAAATGGAAGAAATAAATAAATAAATAAGTAAACAAAAAAAATTGAAACAGACACAAAAAAAATGAAGAACTTGGGTTGCCTCCCAAAAGCACTTTATTTAACGTCTGTAGCTAGACATTATCCTTTCATCCTTTTTTATATATGAGATCAATGGAGCATTTTTCTGAGTAAAAATCTCCATCCATATAGGGTTTTAATCTCTGTCCATTTACTTTAAATGTCTCTTTTTGTTCATGATGGACTTCAACCGCCCCATAGGGAAAAACTTGGGTTACCACAAATGGTCCTGACCACCGAGAGCACAGCTTTCCTGGAAAGAGTCAAAGTCTTGAGTTAAATAATAGAACTTTTTGCCTGAATTCCCTACTTAGAATATGCTTATCATGCCATCTCTTAGTTTAATCTTTGTAAATTCGAGCATTCTCATAAGCATCATTGCAAAACTCATCCATCTCATTGATTTGCAATATTCTCTTCTCGCCAGCTGCTTGTAGATCAAAGTTCAGTATCCTTGTCGCCCAATGGACTCTGTGTTCTAGTTCCACCGGTAGATAGCATGCTTTTCCATAAACGAGCCGGTAGGGTAGATAGCATGCTTTTCCAAAAACTTGTTCGCGTAAAATAATCTGCAAGCACACAGAATCGTAACAAGTAGTAAAGAGTTTTTAGAAAAACGAATGTCGAACCCACAAGGATTAACTATGTTATTGAATACTGAAATTCACTAAAGCAATTACTATTTGAAAAATTGAAAATAAATGGAATGTTCTACTATCTGAATTAAATTAAACTACTTAATAAAAATAAATCTACGAATAAAAGATTAACACAATGCAAAAATCTAAAAGTTTAAAAATATGATAAGAATGGATCTAGAGCGGTTGATTTCACCTAACAAATCCCACACAATTTATTCTTCCTAATTATTAAATTTTAATAATCTCCCTTTGATGATTAAAAATTCCTTAAGTATTCAATATCTTCTCTCGAATAATATCAAAAATATCTTCAACTAACAATTCCATATCTTTATGTGAATTTAATTAATTGAAGACTCATTACGTACTTTGAATTTTCTGAAAAATCACATTAATCGCGGTAAAGCATCTCTACTTTCACTCAATTAATGATGTTTAATTCTAGAACTAACATAACAAATCACCTCTCAGTCTCATTGTAATTCAATTGATCAAACAATAATTCATAAAAAATAGTAAGCATTAAGAATAAGAATTAAACACTCAATCATGGAAATAATAAAAATAAAATAACTCAGAAAATAAATTGTGTGTTCATTGTTGGACTACATCAACGCTCTAGAAAATAAATTTAGTTCATGATAAAGTTGAAAAGAAAACAAATAAAACTTATGTCTTTCATCTGAGTTAGTTGATCAACATGAAACTCTTGCCTTTGTCCTCAGATCCTCCTCTTCATAATGACTCCCAAAAACAAGTTCTTCTATATGGCGCCCCCTTATCCTCCCAGGTTTTTTTTTTCTTTTCTTTTCTAAAGAGCCTTTAAATAGGTCAAGGAATCCTATTCCCGTTCGAAGAAAATCCCAGATTTTCAGGCTTCACTTAACTGACAATTTTGGCCCATTTAACATCAGAATTTGGACTTTTAGTAACAAAAAAGTTGTAGCCCTTTAAGTTAACTTTCCAGCCCAACTTGAATCATCTCAATTGGATATCTAAGCCGAAAGTTATGCCAAAAATACTACTGACGTGCAGGCTGGAATCCTAATCCGAATTGGACTTGGATTTGGTGCAACCCTCCTTTGATTCCTTGCTCCACTTGGACTTGAATTTAATTGGCTTAGTCTTCTCTTGAATTCATGCCTGGCTGGATGTAAGTTGGCTTAATTCAATTGGCTTAGCCCCACTTTGCATGTAAAGCTCTTGTTATCTACAACACAAAGATATTATATAATCAGTAACAAAATAACATAAAAGTAAGGCTAAATATGTAGATATGTGAGTACTTTATTGTATGTATTTCATGCACATCAATTTATATCAAAAATAAATTTTCAGTAAGTTATTTGTGATTTAGAGATGACATCATATGGATGATGTATTTGTTAAATTTTAATTCTATATTCCTCTTCAATCTCTGTCATTTGTTGATGGATTAGTAAATTGTTGATTTGTTATGCATTGGAATTGTGATAGAATTTTGGGGGAGGTCTGGTTATTAATCTATGTAGAGTGAGAGCTAGTTAAGGGTTTGAGTAGTTTTTTTTTTTTGCAATAACATCTCAGCTGTTGTTTGCTTTGGTGTCAATTTTGTTTTAGGGAAATTCACACAGACTTGGTCACTTAAGGGTCCGTACCACTTGTTAATTTGATGAATTAAGTTTCCTTTACTTTGGTGGAAACCATATTTACTATAGGTAGATGACTTTATTATAGTTTTTGTGGTCTCTTAGCATTTCAATGCTGTGAAAGTTCCTAAGTGGGTGGTTTAACCTTAGTGATTGCTAGTTTTTGTGAAATTGTTCATGTTGTTGAGCTTTTTACTTACACATTTAGAAAGATAGTTTTTCATGTTCTGGTATTCATCAAGATGTGCTTCTTTTAGCCAAGCCACAGGTTTGTGTTCTATTCAACCTTTATATTTAGGCTGGGGATTCACCTAATGAGTTGTGTGGTTAGTACACTATACCAAGAGCATTCTACCACTTTCTTGACATAATTTATTTTTTCTTCTCAATCCCCTTAGAATGATGTTCCTTATTATCCTTCTCCATTGCATGCCCAATTTTCCAAGTAAGAATAATCCACCTCTTTCATTCCATTCATTTCTTTCTCCTAGGAATCGTATCCCAAATTTTAGGGTTTTAGGCCTGGTTGTGATTAAGTTAATCAATTTCTTTTTTTGATGGGAAGGTAATCAATTATTTGGCAAGTGATTAATTAGATTTATTAATGGTTGGCAGGTTACGGCTTAATGCAATGTGAAGGTTTTTTTACTAATTGTTTTCTGTAGTCATAAGTTAGGCTATTTAAGTTATTCCACTCATGTTTTGTTACCCAATTTCCTCATCCTATAGGTTATGCCTTGCTTAGAGCATCCCCAGTTGGAAATTCCATCCTATCCTATTTTACCATCTTAAAAAGCTACTCTATCAATTATACAATACCATTGTACAATACACCCAGCATCCCAACTTTTATTTTACCATACTACATATTAAAATAATATTAAATAAAATAAAAAGAATATAAAAATATTTCTCACTCTTTGATCTCTATCTCTCTATTTCTCTTAACTCTCTCTATTTCTCTCTAATCTCAGTCACACCACCCACCTCCGCTAAGCAAAATCCATAGAAAAATCCAACTCTAATCTCAGTCACACCACCCACCTTCACTGAGCAAAATCCATTGCAAAATCCAAAATCCAAATTAAAAATCCAAAATCAAAATCAAAATCCAAAATCAAAACCAAGCCCATACCGCCACAATCCCCTACCCTAGCCACCACAGCACCACCTGACCCACGCCCACATCAGTCAAAAACCCACATAACTCGCCGATCTCCACTACTAGAAACCCAAACCACTCGCCGATCTCCATCGCTAGAAAACCAAACCACTCGTCGTTCTCCACCGCTAGAAACCCAAACCCCTCGCCGATCTCCACTGCCAGAAACCACAAAAAATACCCAGAGAAGACAGAGGAGATCTCATGCTGATCTCCACTAGCCGATCTCACGTTGATCATGCCGATCCACCTAAAGACTATCACTCCGATCTTGGACCATGCTTCGGCCAACAACAAGTTAGAGAGTGAGAGAGGGTAGATGAGAAAACAGAGATGAAGAAAGAGGGAGAACATCTCAGACTGTGAAAGAGAAGACAGAGGAGAGAGAGAGAGAGAATAGAAACAATTAAAAAACTGATACAGTAGTGCTACAGTGCCATCCTACATTTAGGATGGTACTGCAGCAACATTGTAAAATTTTTTACAATTCTTCCCATTTGGCCTTCCAGTTGCTGAGATAAAATGGTGCTCAATGCTAAATTTTGTGGACATTTGGCATATCCATGGCCCATTGTGAATGCTCTTAGGAAGACTGATGTGGAGACAACATATTAAAATTGATCTTCGCTGTCATTGTAGTTGTTTTTTGACTTCATGTTTCAAATTCTTCTGTAATATTATTTGGCATAATGGTTGTCTTACATCTTAAAATTGTTTTATTTATTAAAAAATAAAAAGAAGAAGAAGAAGTTTTAAGTATACTACTATATCGTGAGAGAGAAAAAAAAAATAGTTTGAAACTATCTAAAATTTAAGGTGATTCTAAATAGTAATATAAAAAAAAATCTAAAATAGAACTATTTTATTTCTTAAAAAAAAATTGTTTTATTTTCAAATTTTAATTTGACAAAGAAACATGGAAAATGGAGAAATATGCTTTTTAAAATTTAGGAATTTTTAAATTAGTAATTTTACATGACTAACCCTATTATTTAAACTTCTTAAACCAATGAATTTGAGGGTATTTTGGGCATCCAAAAGTGGGAATCTAAACCGGGAAAGTCCCTTAAATAGTACTCACAAGCCACATCCAAATTATCATGATTCAACTTTTTAAGGAAAGTGGGTTCTAATTAGCTCAACTGGTAAAGTTTCTGGGGGTTGTATAAGAGATCTAGGGTTCAATTCCCCGCTTACGCCAAAAACTGATTAGTGTCTTAGTCTAATGATAAAAAGCTATTATCAAGAGCGGGTGTCATAGGTTGAAACTCTCTAAAAAAAAAAAAAAAAAAAAACTTTTTAAGGGAATATTATTTAATGCATTTTTTGTCAAGTAAAAAGATACAAAATAAAAAAAAATAACTATCCTCATTAATTTAACCAAATAATGACATTGACTTTTTAAATAAAGTAAATGATAAGATAATACTTTTATTTATAAATTTTGTGTAAAGAACTTTTTTTGGGGACATTTTCAAATGGAATAGATAGATATAGAAGTATAGATATAAATTAGATATCTTTATTTATTTATTTTGGGTTGAGTATTATAATTTTCCATTCATTCATTTCTTTTAACACAACGCAAAATCCATATTAACCATTGATTGCTCTTGAAAAGGAAAGAAGTGAATACACGAAACCAAATTAACAAAGAAAATTACGCTTTATCACCCTAAACTATACCTTTTTTCTCTTTTGAGGAAGAACTTATCTTATTTTATTAAGTAAAACCAGCTATTTTGAATACACGAAACCAAATTAACAAAGAAAATTACGCTTTATCACCCTAAACTATACCTTTTTTCTCTTTTGAGGAAGAACTTATCTTATTTTATTAAGTAAAACCAGTTATTTCAACCAATACAACAAGAAGTAAAGGTGGTGGAACATCTTCCATCACACTGCAAAAACCCAAACACAAATAGCATGACGAGCTAACTTGTGAGGAACAATATTACCCTCTCTCTTTACATGAGAGTAGTGTAATTTAGTAAAAAAATTAACCATATTTCTGATCTCATCCAACACTAAGCCCACTGTTGAAAGGAACTCTGTACCTTCACTCAAGGCCTTCACTAACAATAGTGAGTCAATCTCAAGGATGGCATGTTGAACTCCCAGGTCAGCCACGAACTGCAAAGCTGTTTCGACGGCCATCGCCTCGATTTGCAAAGGGCTACATGCCCGGGAAAGTTGCTTAGACAGTGATCCCAACACCATACCCTCACTGTTACATATGACCACCCCAATCCTTGCTCTGTTCTCCTTTGCGAACCTAGAGTCGTCACAATTAATTTTTACCAACCTGTGATCTGGTGGTTTGCACTTCTGCACCGAGGAATGAGCTGTCTGAGGAGATGGAGGGAATTTATGAGGTTTCTCACGTTCCCCTTTACTGCTGGCTATGCTCGTATGTCCTACCTCCTTAGTACTCGTTGTATCAAACTTCCTTATTTCCTTGTCAATAACTGAGAGTTGTGAAAGGGATAAATCGCCATGGCATTTATTTTCAGAATGTGATTGAGGGAATAAATGATCATGGCAATTATTTTCGAAAATTGATTGAGAGAATAACGGATTTAGCACGTTTCTAGCCTTAGACTCCCTTTTCTTATCAGTTACAAATTTTGAATTTGTATCGGACTTGAAATTAATGTCATCCCCTGATTTTTTGATTTCCATAATTGCTTCTCCCTCTCCAGTCCGATCAATCACTGTGCCTGAAAATTCTCCTTCCTATCACTGAACTGGCAGAGGTCTCATAGGGTGCCTAAAAATTCTCCATCCTATTGTTTCAAAGATACTATCTGCCACAGCCTTATTCATGAATCTGTAGGGGACATCATGTACCCTATGGTTGCCACAATGCTTGATTTTGAAACCATTTGTAGAGCGCCAGATTTGTTTGGAGGTTCATGCAACAGCCTCCATCTTGAGGAATCTGCTTATGAGAAATTTTGCTGCTAAGATGAATTCGCCTAATCTATGGTCCTTTGAAAGAACGTAGCTAGATTTCTCTCTATCAGACAGTGAGAGATTATTCCATCCATTTGCTAACTCCTCCATTGCAATGATGGTAAAAAGTTTATTGTACAAATTAAATTGGGAACGATGTATTCTAGCTTTTGGACATAGAACATGTGAAAAAAGAATAAATAAAATAAGATAATATAGAGGGATAAAGCAGGTGCAAGAGAAACATGAATTTGGTAAGATAATTCAAATAATAGTTTTCAGTGTTTAAACACTAAAAACTGCGAGCCCAATAAATAACATTTGGTAAGGGATTTCTTTTAAGCGTATTTGAGTTATATTTCTCATTTTAGTGTGTTTGAAAACTGAATTTAGAAAACTTCTCTTAACAGTTTTCAGTTTTCAAATAACATTACTCAATAGCATTTTTGTAAATATGTTAAAAACGGTGAGTCCCACCTTATTATGTAACACTCAACTTCTTCTCTCTCACGCCTCCCGGACTTCTTTTCTTTCTGTGTCTCCTACCATTCACGCCTGGCTTTCCTCTAACGCCTCAAACTCCTCTCTCTCGCTCTTTCAAAACATATTGGACTCTATCTCATAAATTCTTCATATTGGGCTCTATCTCATTCCGATCTTTCATTTTCCTTCAATTCTCTATTTTTCTCTTTTTGAAAGTTTTTGGGAGCTGTGTCTTTGTGTAATGAAGGAATGCAGGTAATCTGTTTGATAATATTGTTGTGGGTAATAGTTGCCTCTGGACAATCGGATTTGGGAGCACTGTTGGAGCTAATGAAAGGCATTGTAAAAGACCTATCTGGTCAGGTGCTTGTTTCATGGAAACCTTTTTTTCTCATCTGGGCTTGTCAGTGTGTTCTTCTACACTACATATGATATTCCATTCCGACCCTCACTAGCTCTTTGCTTGGTTGTACTACAAGGAGCATGCCCCAGAGGGGGCTACTATGCTCACTGCAAACTTGCATCACCACCTGAGCTTCGCTACCGCTTAGGCCAGCTTCTACACCTACCACAAATGGAGTTTTCCCGTATTTCGACCGGAGAATCTAACAGAGACATTACTGTCGAGATTCTGACCGAAAAATTATACATTCCAGGCCCTCGGAGAGTGCTTTGTCGTGCTAGGTCACTGACATATCCTTTGTCTTTATTTGACCCCAAGAATGGATTGGATCGAAACGACTTTCCTGTCGAACCCCTTTGTGTCTGTATGAATTTCTGACCGCACGGAATCTCCATAGCCAATTTTCCATCACAAGTTTCACAAAATTCATCTCATAATAATATTTATCAATTAGAATGTTATGTGCAGAAGGAAAAGACGATTATGGCGACATTAAAAACCCATTAACGCACAATTTCAAAATTTTCTTCAAACCTGGATTTGCAGTCAGATCTGTGAATTTTTGGAGTTCAAGCCAGAGTGTTTGATGCATGGGTTTTGCGGTGGTTGTTGACGGCAACAAAGGCGACTTGCTTCACCTTGGAATGCTTTGATGGAGATGAGAACAACCAAGAGAGAAGGTCGAGCCGTGGGTTTTGAGGGCACAAAGAAAAAGTAAACAGAGAAGGAGCAGGGGAGAAAAGAAAAGAGAGAAGGGGAGAAGAAGGTCTGTGCAACGGTAAAATGAGAGACTTTCTCTCTCTTCAAATAAAATAAAAATACTTTTACCGTGCTTGTCAGCTTTTTAAAAATAATACACGAACCAATCACACCACTATATTTTTTTTCACATTTTAAAATATATTATTTAAAATATGGTAACAAACACATTTTTTACATTATAAATACTTTTTTTTTTTTAGGAAGCATTATAAATACTTTAAATACTTGTTTTAATAACACTTTTTAACCCATAATTTTCACATTATTATGAACAACAATACTTAAAATCTGCTACCAAACATGCCCATATTTGCCATGTTCTTCTGGTTTTGCTATATTCAGGATTAATACATATTACAAAATTTGCAATACAAGAAAAATTATGATATCTATACTTGCATGCCAAATTAGGTAAAAGCGTGAGGTTTTGCTTGCCCATCAAATGGGTTTGGATTTAGGCCTTAACTAAGTCTTAGGCATTTGACCACAGCATAAGAGCAAGCCATCTTTGTTTTGAATCATGGAAATAAAAGTATTCAAACTTCAAAACGGGAATGAATAAAGAAGTGTTTAATCACGTAATAATTGAATTATGGATATATTTCTATTTTATTTCTGGGACTTTCGTGCAAGTAGCAATGAAAAATCTTATTTATTTGACCTTCTTCAGTTACTAATTGACGGAGAAAAACTAACAAGTGATCCTTTACCTTTTACCTAGATGACGATGCCAAATGATTAGAAAGAAGAAAATATCTAAATAATACCAATCTCATATTTATTTTTGAAAATCTCCAATATCAAGGAATTAATTGAAAAATGAACAATTTCCAAAGTGTTACTAAACTACTAATTTCTAAGTTGATAATTGAAAATGTGAGCAATTTTGATTTATTAGGTACTTTAATTATTTATGTAAAATAACTTTTACTAATTGAGTTAATTAGAATCCATGTAATAATTTTTTTTTTCTGTTCCTAGAAAAAGGGATTGATTTTATTTTGCTAATTTATTAGTTGGAGGAAGGTACATTTTATCATCCTAAACTATTCCCTAAATTACATTTTGCACTCTAAACTTTTGAAATGCACGTTTTGCACCAAAATTATGACTTTTATTACACTTTGCACCTCGTGTCTCATCTAATTTTTAAATTTGTATGCCAAGTAAATTATTAGGTGCAAAAATCAAAGAGTCTAAATTCAATTAGATTCTAAATTGAAGTTCAATTTTGCAGCATATGTCCACTTTAATTTTTTATTTTTTGTGGTAAGTGAATTAATTGGTACAAAAACGAAGAGTCTAAATTCAATTAAATTCTAAATCACACACACAATCATATATATATGATTGTGATTATTTGTGTGTGTGTGTGTGTGTGTGTGTGTGTGTGTGATTGTTTTAAATGTACCCATGCATGTGCACGAAGTTACACACTAGTAATAATAATTAATGCAAAGAAAGTATGAGATACTGTATTGTGGCGCGTCTCTTGAGATTATCTCTATTTAGGCCTTTAGCTCAATCAAATTTGCATTTATATCAAAATATAGATTCATTGAATTTATATGATTATTCTTATAGATTATATAGAAGAAATTGTTTTTATTTTGAAATAATAATAATAATTGATTTAGAATATGACATTTTTGTTCATGCTTAGTTTCTTTGACAACATTTAACACAAAAGCCATAAAAATTTAAATATTTGTGAATTCACTAATGTTAATCTTATCCATTTAAATTTCTAAACTTATATTAGTTACATTTCATACATAGATACATACCTATATATATATATATATGGAACCAACATTGTAGTATTTATTCTATATAATTAAGAAAATTACTAATAGGATAGGTATACATTTATTTTGTATTAATTATTGTAAATAATGCAATAATTATTTTAAGTATAATGAAATTTTGATGTCATTTTTCTAAGATTTATATGAGAAATAATTGATTTAAAATACGATATTCTTATTCATTTTTAATTACTTTTGCACCAATTGAAACAAATAAGAAGAATTTATAAAAAAATGTTTGAAGGATTTTTTTTTTTTTTTTGTTTAATCAAAGCAATCCATTATTGAGTAAACATGAAACATGTCTATTTATATCAATCACTATTCACTATATTATCTAATTTTCAAATTTGTAAACACATATGGTATGATCAAATCACTAAACCACCCTTATTGTCATTCTATTTTTTTCTATAAAATATAACACTAAATATTATAATTTTTAACAATTAAAAATTATTGAAATATTGGAGAAAACTAATAACAAAATGCACAAAAATAGTGTAAAAACTCAATTGCTTTGCCAACCTCACCCATACCTACTAAGGGAACAACACGTATATATTACATTAACACTTGTATCATCTAATTAGAACTTCTTAAATATCACACATATATATTATATTAACACTTGTATCATCTCATTAGAACTTCTTAAATATCGCCTCTTTATCATGTACTCTACCCAACACAATATATTCTTCGGGATAAGAAGTTGTCAATGGTCATGATGGTACTTCATCGGCAACTTTTTCTAGATGAAGGAAATCCTTTTGTTTTGTAATAGATTCTAATTTGTCTAGAATTCTCTTTAGTTCCAATATTTTCAATCTGTCAAAAATATTAATAAGACAAAAAACATTATTTTATTAGTGGATTCAATTTAGAGTATGCTTCTAAAGGATTCATAGGCAATCTCATTCAAGAGGTTATTCAACTTCTAGCTTGTTTCGCAAAGAAATATAGACAATCTCATTGAGGAGTTCATCCGCAGCACAAGTATAATGTTAAAATAACATTATTATTAGCAACACAATGTGTTATACCATGTTGTATATACTAGAGTGAATAAAGAAAGAAAAGTATAGAATAGGAACATCGAGAACACGAGGGTTACGTGATTCAGCTTTGTCGGCCTATATCCACAGAGGAATTCTTTAAGGGTTACATCTTTATTGTATAAAAATGTAATACAATAACATGTGTTACAATGAACCCTAACATGTGTATATATAGGTGACTAAACCGTAGACAACTAGTACAAGTACGAGTGGACTTGGGCCTATTTCATTGGGCTAATATGTCTAATATATCTCTAACATATAAGTTGAAATTATAATATTTTCTCTGTCTGTAATTTATATCTTAAATAGAGAGAGGTAATTATCTCAACAAATGTTATGGATTGGTATATTATAGAGTTCTCAATACATGATACAAAATTACTGACCTGCACTCTATGAACAAGCTGTGCAAAAAATAACTCATTCTTTCCAGTTTCGCAACTTGGGTGAAATAAGATGAATACTCGATAGAGGAGTATTGCAAAAGACATCCAATCAAACTTATTTAAAAAAAAAAAAAAAAAGCAAGTTTTAAATGTGTTACAATCATAATTAACTCAAATGAAACCATGACTAGCATAACCGTAATGTTTTATCATTTTTTTTTTTTTTTTTTTGGAGATAAGTCATGTGATTTCATATTGCATACATTGAAAGGAAAAAAATAAAAAATAAAGCCAAGCTGGAACTCATTGGCCAAACACTAATACTAACATAATGTATATTTCTATCAAATCTAGGAGCTGAAAATTGGAGCCATAACATAACATTCTCTCCATCACTCTTCTTTGTATCAGTGCACACATGCAGTTGCATTTTTTAAATGAAGTAAACAGAAAACGCTGAGTTTTCTGTTTATGGCGTTTTTTTTTTTTAATGGCGTTTATTATGGAGGTTTTTTATATTAAAGTTTCAATCCGAATGGAGAGTAGATTTCATTAGCTCAACTGGTAAAAATTTTTATAATCAACGAAAAAATTTGAGGTTCAAATCCAATCTACATAAAAAATCAATTAATGTTTTGGTCTAATGATAAAATGTAATCATCATAAAGCGGAATCATAAGTTGAAAATCTATCATATACCTATTGAAAAGTATGTATGAAATTTTCTAAATAAAATCCTATTCAATCTATAATTTACTTTTTTTAAATAAAATCTTGAATTGGCTTAAAAAAAAGAATAATTAATGTAATATCCTCAAATACAATTTTCAATTGAGTGATCACTTTAAGAATTCCCTTATAAATTTAACTTATGTATTTGGTAGAGTGATCACTTCACCGACGACCTAGTTTATAATTATAAGAAAAAAAAATAAGGGTGCTAATTGGAAAAATCAAAATGAAATGTCCTGCAAAGTAAACAAAGCTTTGTTTCAGTTTCCCACTCAAATGTCAAACCGCACTCCCTAACTCCCTCAAATGTCAAAGCTTAGTAACGAGCTTCTATTAGCAACTTTGTTCATTTACAACCTTAAAAAGGATGGATGAAATATTTTTGCTGAAATTCTTATCAATCTATAATTTTATTTCTTCAAATGGATTAAAAAATGAATGAAATATTCTCAAATAGAACTAATGTTTTGGTAGAGGGATGACCTTGTTTATAATAATAAAAAATTGAGGGTGTAAATTGGAAAAAAATTAAATTAAATTAAAAGTCTTGAGAAGCAAACAAAGCTTATTCACTCAAATATCAAACCTTATTCACTCACTACTTCACAACATTTCACATAAACAATGACCAATGCTTCACTCACTCACTCAGAGCCTCACTTTTCTTCCACTCCTATTGGAAAATTAGATCTAGTGTCAAGCGACTTGTCACATGAGTTCAAGTTTTCAACAATTAGTTGGATATCAATTTTTCCTCACAGATCAAGTGAAATTGCAAAACCCTAGGAGAAAATAGTTATCCGTTCTCTACAATACTTGATTTAGAACCATCTGAATTTGATATATCCCTTGCATCCCACAATTTTTCACCTAGAATTCCCATATTGAAGACTTAGAGGGAAACCAAAAACCCTAGAGAAAATTTCCTTGTTCTCGCTAGTCTCTACCTTCTCCCTCTTCAAATTTCCATAATACTTGAGAGGAGATTCTAAACCACACACACGTTGAACCCCCTTGTGAGTTCTTGAGTGTTGCTGGTGTCTGAGAATCAATGAAGCAATCTCAAATCTTCAAGAGACTTGATCGGAGTGGTTGGTGTCTCAACTCTCACCTCACAGAAGATTCGGGAAATTTGTAAGTGATATATATTGCTACTATTCTTAATAATTAGATCATTAGTGCTATAGACTCCAGAGAGTTTTTTTCCTGGTTTTGGGTTTTTTTCTCCATGAACATTTCCGGCCTTCTTGTGACTGTGATGTGAAAGTGTGGGGTAATGTCAATTGACTAATAATGTAAATAATTGGGCATAATTCGACAATTAGATTGAAATTCGACCATAACTGTAACCAATTAGGATTGGACTTAGGCCTTAATATCTTTTAACAATTACCATATCCTAAATCATCATTTTTGGCCGCAGCAACGGAGCAAACTATCTTTTGTTCGAGTCACGGAGAATAAAGGATCCAAGCTTAAAAACTGAAACGAGTGAAGAACTGTTAATTACATAATTGAATAATTATGAGAGAATGTTTCTGGAATTCTTGTGCAGTAGCATTTCTAACGAAGCAAGGAAAATTGAATACTATTTGACCTTTGATTCCGTTACTAATTGATAAAAGGAAAACTAGCAAGTAATATATGTCAGAAATAGCAGAATATCAAATGTCAACCTCTTTTCAAAAAATCTGGTAACAAAAATAAAATGCACAATTCTTGCCAAAACTATTTATACGGTAAATTGTGAATAGTAAAGAAAAAGTGATGGGTCCTTATGAAAATGACAACAAAATTATGGCTTTTTAAAGGGTGCTCTTCCTTTTTTTCAACCAAAATTGTTTGTTTCAGCCATAATATATTCTAGAAAATGAGCCATTTTTCCAAAAAAAAAAATGTTTATATAAAACTATTTCATTTTCCTATGTTTGGAAGTAACTTTAAATGAGTTGAAAAAATTGTCTCTTAACTTCTCTTGTTTAGCTTACATACTGTTGTTTTCCAAACAAATTAAGTGGATGACGTACAATTTCTAAAAATAAGCCACACTTTTTCTGTTAACCAAAAATATTTTTCATTTGACTCCTTCTTTCTGATGCTACCAAACACTAAAACACACGAAAAACTATCTTTATAAGAAATTTTCCATCAAAACAAACAAAAGTAAAAAAGAAAAACCAAGAGAAAGAAAAAGATACACTTAAATTAAATGTCCAAAATTCAAAATGAGTTGCATTTAAAGCTTTCAGTTAGCCTTAACCATGTTTCCATTTTTTCAATGGGTTACATGAGGAATTATAAAGGGGTGTCAATATTCGACCCAACACTCGAACACGGCACGAACCCAACATGGATTTTTGCATGTTAAGTTTGGACCTTGGTAGGTTTAAGTCATAAATGAGTCAACCCGAAAGCGACACGATAAGAAATATATAAGCAAGTCAACTTGCATAACCTGCAATAGACATGTTTGACACGCTAATTTATTTATGTCAATCCAAAATGACCCATTTTATCCACCAGTTTAACTCGTATAACAAATAAATATTTATTTTATTTTAAATTTGTCAAATACCTTTTATATCCAACCTATATTTTAAATTTAAAAAAAAAAAGTGAGTAATTACAAAAACTTACAAATAATATTATTGGAAATTGAAACTTTATAAACCCCTAGATCCCTAAACCATTCAAATCCTAAATATCTAAACCTTCTTATAATTGGTTTGCACTAGAGATTGGTTGTATGGAGAGAAAAAGTAATCTTATTTGTTTCATTAGTTATTATTACTCTTACATTATTATTTTTTAGTTCTTGTAAAACTGTTGAGGTATGATCATATTTTGTAACTATTAATACTTATATATATATATATATATATATATATATTGCATAGAATTTGCACAAATGAACTTGGATGAGCTTGTTGGAGATGTTATGAATTTGTACATCAAGAAAGAATCTATGGATGATAATCGTAGTCATAGTCAAGATTAGTATACTGTTTGTTCCAACTTTTTCAATATTGATACTTAGCATTTGGCAAGTTTTGAGGATATTATATTTTTGTTGAACTATGTTGTTTTATTTTTGTTAAACTATGTTATTTTGAGTTTGGGTTGAAGTGTATGCATTTATTTTGGAATGTAAAGAATTTATTTTTAGATGAATGCTATATTTTTGTTGAATTATATTATTTTGAATGTGGGTTGAAGATTTGAAGTGTATGCACTACTTTTTGAATGTAAAAATATATATATTTCTAGATGGATGTTATATTTAATATTATACAAATTGAAATTAATAATGTTATATTCATGTCAACCCAACACGACCCATTTATTAAGCATGTCAAGTGAGTTGGGTCAGGTCAACTCACCTTATTAACAGATCGGGTTAGGGTTGAAGGATTATGACACGATTATTAAATAAATTGGGTTTAGGTTGAGCTATTTAGTCGAATACCCCTACCTCGACACGACACGACACGAATCCGACACACTATCCGGAATTGACATCCCTAGAATTATAGTCCTTTAACATAGTGTCATTATCCAACATATATAATGGACAAGCAAACGTTGGGGATAGCCTTGTGGCCCAAAGAAAAAGGAAGATAGTTGGCTTGTGCTTCGGCTTAAAGTAGGTGTTTCTATGGCTTTCACTATTTTTTTTTTTTTTTCACTTACTAGCCAAAGGCCCACTAAGGAAAAAGATATTGTTGTTGACTTTACTACGGCAAAAATTCAATTGTAGGAATATAAGTAAATTTCATTTGAAAAGAATAATGCTACATTCACAAACTATTTTACAATATTTTTACAAACAATTAATATGGCCAACCTTTACTGGTTTTCATCTAACCCCACCATTAATATCTCTTTTTCATTTACCAATAATCACTCACCGCATCAGCAGTTTGTAAAATTTTTTGTAAAATAATATATGCGAAACCAAAGGCGTTGACATTTATTGGATGTCATGGAATTGTGTTTCATGAGGTTTTGAAGATTGTAATTTACTCCACCATTCACAGGCTCACAGCCTATTACATGGAAAATTATGATAAGAAATTGTGGGTTACTTTTATCGTCATAGATTTTTGGATTTTTAGACCTCATAAAATTTACACATTATTATTTTAATATGAATTTTTTAATTGAAGTTTAATTGCATTTTATATTTAAACTCTTCATTTGAATCTATAATTTTATATATAAATACAATTATAATAAATGGTTTAATATTAGAGATTTTAAAAGAAACGTGTAATATGAGACTATATACTTTGGGATTCAAATCTTCTAAAGTTCTTAGAGTACTCCATTAATTAAGGTTCTTTTAATATTGATCTTATTAGGATTAGTGCCCTTAAATCCTATTGTATGATGCTATTTATATGATATTATGTATGACTTAATACTGCGATAAATAAAGCTATTTTATTTTTATCTAAAATAAAGGTAACATGAATATTCGGACATTATTATATAGTCCATGAGATACATAGTATGTGATTTACGTGATTTAGTCATAGAAGATATAAGTCACAAGTTCTTTGTAAACTTAGAATTTATAATTCGTAGTCGATGATAAAATTGGGTATTTCATCTGCAAAAACTATAATGTATCAACTAAGATGAATTGTCTTGATCATAGAAGTGGAGATTTCTAGTTGATATATTTTAAGAGTTAAGACATATTGAACTAGACCGCTATGAAATTTATTATTCTCCTAACGATTGTCAAATGAATAATAAATCTCACTACTTCTATTTGCATGAACTCTTAATCTTGAGAGAATAATGGGCATGATCATGAGGTGTAAGTTGCTTTGATATATAAGGAGTGAGATCTAAAGTAACGGTCAAAACTTCAGTATGTTGGGCAACCACATTTAGTGTTGATGGAACATATATTCTCAAGATGGAATTCATAATCTCTTAACGGAGATATCCTAAATGCTTTTAATTTTTGTTTTGAATTTCTTCACACCAAGGTACACTATCTTGTTCTTAAATTTTGAAATTTGCATAGTGCATGTTATCAATCATGAATAAAATAGATTCATATTTGTTACTTCTGCTATGTGTTTTGTTTGAAATACAAAACCAAATTTTCCAACAGATCTCTCATTTAAAATTCAATGGTTCAAATTACATCATATCATTAATTCTTAAATAAAACCTTAAAAATATATTCCACATCAGCTATTATAATGGACATGTCATAGTTTGATTTATTTTTAATTTAGTAAAAAAATTAAAACTCAAATATGATCCCCAATCTCATTGCCTTGCCAACACCCAAAGGCACCAAATTGGTCTCTAGAGAGATCTCGACGCCGCAATGAATAGAAAGCTTGCCAGCAATTTTCAAAACCAAAAAAAAAAACAGTTGCTTTGGTAGATCCATTATCAACATACCTCTATGCAAATTATATTTCTCCAATTGTCACATTTTTCAACCAGTAGACTTGCTCTTAATGTGTAATGGCCTGGAATGGTTTTTGTACTCAATTAAATTCATTACTAAATCATTTTATTTGGTGAGTAGTTTCCATACTTGTAAAATGGATAGATTACTTGCACTGTAACAAAAGGTTTGCACTTCCACTCTTAACCCAAGTCTAAAAATGCTGCCTTTTCACCTTGCCACTCGGGCTCTTGGCGACCCAGGCCATACAACTCCTCCATTCACCCCATTCCAACAAAAATACTCCTTAATTGAACCAGCTGCCAAGTTCTCTGTTCATTCTGGCGTAGAGATCTTGCTGGAGACAAGTTTGGTGTTGTTGGTGTTAGCAAGGCAAAGAGATTGGATTCAGATTTGAGTTTTTAAATTTTTTTAAAACTAAAAATAAATTCAAAATGTGATATAACAAATAGAGAAATGCTACTTCGAAGGTATATTACGATCCTAGTGTCCCTATGAGTTTATAACCATGTGTTTATAAGCTCTTGGACACTCTGCTTTGCAAGTCGGTTTTCAAGGGTGAGTTTTCCCTATGAGTTTGTAACATTTGATATTAGAGCCAACCATCACCCCAATTAAACAGGGCAACTTAGAGGATGAATTAAAATTACTGATAGTTGAGTAGAGCTACCAAAAAGGAAAAGGGCTACCAACGGGTCAGTGTCGATAGAGTGAGTCATCGTGGACGTCGGCTACGGAGCATGGTGGTATGTTATAATCCTAGTGTCCCACATTGGTTACGTGTAAACTTAACCATGTGTTTATAAGCTCTTGGGCACCCTTCTCTTGCAAACCAGTTTTCAATGGTGAGTTCTACCTTTGAGTTTGTAACCACAACACTTTCACAAGAAATTTTATGAGATCTATTGTGAAAATCTTATGAACATAACACTTTGCTAATAAATAACAATCATAATAAATATATGTTAATAATTACCATAATTACTCTAAGCGCTTCTTTTTTTTTTTTTGTATGTTACAATGGAATGGACACCAACTTTTTTAATGAAATGTTACAATGTACTTATGTACACTAGCACATTGTAAATATTTCATAGTTTAAGATGAATAATTATAAATAATAATAAAAAGATGAATAATTTTTCTTAGATTATACAACTATAAGATTCTCAAATAAATAAATAAAGATTAGCAACTATATCGCTATAGATTAGTTTCTTCAACAATTAATTGCGTAGCTGTAGCGTAATGCAACCATATGGTACTACCATTTTGATTAAGTTTTCAACTAAATTCAAATTCATTGCTTAAATTTTTTTAATTTAAAAAATAAAAAAGAATGGAATATTCTCAAATACAAGTAAATTTTTCCCCAAAAAAAAAAAAAAAAAGCCTAAATACAAGTAAATATTGGTTGAGTGATCACTGATTCTGATGACCTTGTTTGTAATTATTAAAAAAAAAAAAAAAAGTGTTACTTGGAAAAAGTAAAATTTAAAGTCCAACAGAGTAAACAAAGCTTTTATAACTTGTTTCTATTTCCCACTCAAAACCACACTTCCTCACTCACTCCCTTCACAACAACACACTTCACTATCTCATTTCCCCGCATGTCCCTACATATACAAATCCATAGTTAAAACACCGTCTCACTCTCAGACCCTAAAAACTCTCTCTCTCTCTCACATAATTTGGGAAGATGTCATTGTTCCCGTCAATGAAGTCTCTAATCTGCCAACTCCATGAGATCTCTGCCACGAAATTTGGCAACTTCAATCTCAAATCCAGGATCACTTCCCCAATCTTCATCAACCTCCACCTCAACATCTCTTTCCCTTCTCTCCTCTCCAAAATCTCCCAAACCCTAATCTCCTCCCTCCCACCACTACCTACGACGTTGTCTACAGCGTCCCCTACACCACACTCCCAATCGCCACCTATGTTTAGGACTCCCACCAAGTCCCAATGCTCATGTGCCGCAAGGAAATCAAAGACTACAGCACCTCCAAATCCATCGAGGGCGTTTCGTCAAGGACCAAACCTGCTTGATCATTGAGGACCTTGTTACTAGCAACACGTCAATTTTGGAAACCAAAGCACCATTACACGTTATTGGGTTGGTGACTCATGACGTGGTGGTGTTGATCGATCGAAAGCAAGGTGGGAGGGAGAATTTAGAGGATATCACATTTTACCTTTTTCATTGTTATCTCCATTTGAGTCATACTTTATCTTTGTATTCGCTTCCTTAAAATGTATGGAATACCAATAGAGGATGCTTGGATAGTATTTGACACAAAATCCTTGAGCACTAAAAGAAACACACTCCTCAAATTCTAGAAGAAGCATACGCAACAACTTCAGCCTCCATTCATAGGACACTTATTGAACATTCTCTGTGTTGAAACAAGGAGCATGCTAATAGTAACAATCCAGATTACATAGTGATAGCATCTTTGATAACAAATACAACTTCAACTTCTTCTTCTTCTAAGAAAACAATTAAAATAAAAGCTCCATGAACATAAACATAAACCTAAACATAACTAAGAGTATATATGTTTTTGAATTATTTTCTACTAAGAAACATATGTCATTTCTTATTTAAATGTAAACATGAGATATACAAGATTATACTTACTAAGATCATGGGACTTGTAAAATAATTTTGTTGTTGCTGTTGTATTATTATTATTATTATTATTATTATTATTATTATTATTATTATTATTATTATTTATTTTCTAGTTTATGCATATATTAATTATTCTCCTACAGATCAACAGGAATAAATCCAATAATTAATGATTCAACAATACCCCCTTTCACTATTTAGTCAATCTCTCAATTACAGTAATTAGTTAAAGATTTCATCTAAATCAAACAAATTCAAAGTGTACATTTATTTAGTCTACAATAAAAAGGTAGCGTACTAAAGGCATAATCCCAGTACAAAAATTTGACTAAGTCTATTGTAAATTGAAGATAAAGCTAAATAGGGCTATCAAAGTGCCATGTTGCCTTATGGAGATGTTTTCACCAGAATCAACCCCGATATGATAGGGAAACTACCCATAGAAGAGATAATGATCAAATCAGATAATATTGCATAGTTTTTTCATCTGCCTGTCATCCAAGTACAATCTTCTATAGCAATCAATGCGTCAATGAAATACGACAATATTATGTTTTGAAGAAATGTCCTTGTTTACAGGGAACTCAAAGAGTAAATATGTGAAAGAACTAGTAAGGTTTCCTAATTCTTTTTAAAAAAATATTAAGTATCACAAAGAAGAAGAAGAAGAAGAAGAATACATTAAACCCCAATAGTGAAAATTATAGCAATTGAAAGAAATTGCATAAGTGTGAGATTCTTCATTTTTTTGGAGGAAATATGAAAAATGAAAGGCATAATATATAAATTGGTGTAAAAAACCTAATTAATAACAAATTGCTAGTTCTTTTTCCGTAATGCAAGTACCTCTTTCAATTTTTAATTCAAGCATTTAGGGAATTTGATGAAAGATGTCTATTTTTGTTTGAAAATAGCATTTAATAAAAGCATGATGAACATGAACATAACATAAACATAATCAAGAATATATATATATATATAAAAGAATCTCACACTTATAGTTCTTACTTGTCCTTATCTCATTGTCTTCTTAATTTATAGTTCTTTGCTTGCTTATGCTTTACCAGTGGTAATGCGTTTTTGTTGGTACAATGTCAATAGAAGAATTATGTCTAATGCATCTGTATCCGCTACTTAGTGTGGATATAGAATTTTGTTATCCTTTGAGGGGTTTGATCCATTATTTCAACTAAAACCAGATGAAATATTTATATTAATACTTTGTGGATCTATTTTTAGGAACTAGAATCTTATAATCAACAAGCTTGATGATTAAAAAAATACAATCATATATGAAAAAAAATTAAGTCAATTTAGATATAGAAATGTAATAAAACCTGCACATATGATATTTTCCTATAGTTTTGCCTATATTGGGATGACATACTTGTGTCTTTGTCTTGTAGACCCATTGTTTATGTAAACAGTGCAGCTTTTAAGTATTGCGCTTGATAATTCAAAATACTAATATGTTAAAGACAACTTTTAATATTGGTTTATAGTCTCCACCACATTAGGATGTGTAATCAAATGTTGATGGGAGGCTACACGTTTTCCTAGTATGTTATATGCCACATTTATCCATATAGCTCAGTTAATCCTTTCATTTACTGGAAAAATTGGGGTAGTAACTAATCTTTGAATTTCTCTATTATTTCTAGGTCTTCAATTGCTTTGATTAATACTTTTATCTGCATTTTGAAGCTTTCTAGCTCAAGATGGCTCCTGTCTATATAGCATTCTTACGATTTATGGGTGATGATAATGAATTAAAGAACTACAACTATGACCTAGAGGTTGGTGGAAATGGGAGGAAGATGACTTGGAAGGAATTACCTAGAAGCATTAGGGATAGCCATAGGAAGGTGCATGATAATTTTGACGGTCTCATCATCTAACGCAACATGGCTCGTGAAGAGGAGAAAAATCACCATCGTCATGATAATGAAAAAAAGAGATGGCAGATCATTGTCCATATCATGGACGAGGACAAAGAACATTAAATGAGGTCCTCATAAATCATACAAGTGATAGGTAATACTCTGGGCAACCAAAAGCGTAACTGACGAACCAACGGGCAAAAGATCATTGAAATCTATAACGCCCTAGCATTTATAACCAACGGATCCAAAACCATTAAGATCAACAATTACTCTCATCCTGAAGGGAAAAGACCTAAAGAATGGCACAAAGAATTAGAGAAAAAGGTACACAAACATACATAAACTTACTAGCCAAATAGTGATTCTCCAAATAATTGAGCTTTGATCTTATTGACTAGCCCGCCGGAGACTCTTTGGGACACACCAAACTGGTGTACTCCAAGATTATTTATTCTCTTTTACAATTTTACACAGCACACTAACTTGACACCGTCCGTCCATATTGACGAGGAGTTCAACTGAGGATTTTTTGCATCATCAGTTCTGTTCTTCTCTGGGGGAGGCTGGAAGGAATTGATGCTTAGAATGACTGGTAGGATATGGAAAGAGCGATGATAAATAATTTCTTCATTTATCTTCTTTCCTGTTATATTCAACCTTATAATAAGTGGATCTGTCCTTCTATGTTTCAAGTCTTTTGGTCATGTATTTTTAGGAATGTAGGACCCAAATTCTCTTTGCTTGATTGTGGGTTGAATACATGAGTGGGAAGGCATACTTGTTATCTATAATTATGATATTTTTCTATTTGTAGACAAATTAACAATCTACTGCTGGTAGTTTATTCTTCAGTGTTCTTGCACAGATGATTATCTCAGTTTTGGGACAGCTTTGATGCATAAGCAATTAAATTGTGTTATCATACAAATTAGGGTAAATTGCAAATTACACCCTAATGTTTGGGAGTGTTTGAAATTTGCACCATGAAGTTTTAGAATTTGGAATTTACTCCTGAAGTTTTGGGAGAATTCAAACACCCCAAAAACCAAGAACGGACCTAGGTGGGGGCCCAAGGGAGCCCGAATCCCCTTGGGTCCAAATTTTTTTTTTTAACAGTTATTATATATTTTAATTTTGTAGTTGGGCATCCTTCCCCCCAATAAACCTAACTAACCTCATCCAAATAGCAACCATCCAATCCAAAAAATTAACAAAAACTATAAAAACATTCACAATGATGATTGTATTTTAGCAACAAAAAAAAAAAAAAAACAATTTTACTACCAAAAAATCATGTGTTATTGGAGAAGCTAAAGCTTCATTTTCTTCAACTACAGTAAACTAGTATAGATACTAGTTGATTGTAGCAATTTGTTAAAAATTAAATACAATAATTTATTAAGATTATATGAGCGTTTGGATTGCTTTTATTCTCCTACATTTGCATTTTTTTTTTTTCAGCACCTCTTGCACCCCATGAACAGTGCATTTAGGTTTATGAATAGTGCCAAGCGCATGAATAGTAACTTTTTTATTATTTTTTTCATTGTTTTCAGTTTTCAGCAAAATAAGTGGTACTCAAACGAACCATATATCTCTTCTTTCAATTAAAAAACTCAAATTCTCTCTCTTCCTTTATTATTTTAATGAGTTGTTTATATCATTTGAAATGAAGTGTTAAAAAAATAGAATATTTGAGATTGAGTGTATTGTAAAGTAAGATGGTAAAATAAATAAAGTAGTTTTTTAAAGTGCTAAAAGCTCAAATTTTTAGCACCACCATTGTGAATGCTCTAACTTTAATGGAAAAAAATCCTAGCCAGTCTAGTATTAAAAAAAAAAACTTTTTTTTTTTGTTTTTATAGGTAAATGATTGCATGTTAATGTATTTAAAAACAACAATTTTGTGTATTTTTAATTTTTTTAATACTATATGGATACTTATTTGGAGTTTTTTTTTCTTTATACCCCGACCCCCACTGGCTTAAAATCCTGGATACGTCCCTGCCAAAAACTTTGAAGTATAAAATCCAAAAACCTCTAAATTTTAGAGAGTAAAACCCAAACAGTCCTAAAATTAGGGGATAAAATCCAAATTCCAAAACGTTGAGGTGTAAAATCCATATACCCCTAAACTTCAAGGGGTAAAATCCAAATTCTGAAACTTTGGAGTGTAAAATCCAAATACTCTCAAACTTTAGAGGTGTAATTTGCAATTTATTGTACCAATTAAATTGGGAATGATGTACTCTAGCATTTGGAGATAGAACATGTGAAAAAAGAATAAATAAAATAAGATAATATAGAGAGATAAAGCAGGTGCAAGAGAAACATGAGTTTGATCATGTATATTTGCTATATTCTACTGGTTCTGCTGTATTCTGATTAATACATATTGCAAAATTTGCATCACACAATACTTGAGAAGATGGGTGATTTGGTTTTTTCACACAATGTCATACTTTTTCCATCTAAGTTAATGGGAAACTTAACGTTAGGGAGCAAAGTGTAACAAGGGTCATAGTTTAGAGTGCAAAATGTATATTCGAAAAGTTTATGATGCAAAGTGTAATCTAGAGTAAACTTTAGGATGGTAAAGTGTAATTCTTCCAAGAAAGGGAGATTTGAACTCTTGATGTTTCCATTGGAAACACTTGTAATAACTAATAATAATAATTGATGCAAGCAAAAAATGAGATACTGCCATGTGGTGTGTTTCTTGAGATTTTCTCTATTTAGGCTATTACCTCAATAAAGTTTGCATTTATATCAAAGTATAAGTTCATTGAATTTATATGATTATTCTAATAAATTTTATAGAAGAAACTATATTTATTTAGGAATAATAATAATTGATTTAGAATATGACATCTTTGCTCATACTTAGTTTCTTTGACAACGTTAGACACAAAAGCCATAAAAATTTAAATTTTTGTGAATTCACTAATGTCAATCTTATCCATTGTAATTTTTGAACTTATTTTAGTGATATTTCACACACACACATGGGGGAATCCAAAAGAAGAACCTTTGCTAGGCTAGGCTCAAGGAGTATGCAGGCCCAATCAAATCACCTTGGTCTATGTAATCCGAGATTACTCAAAAGAGGAGCTCAATGTCCATATTTGGATATGCCGAGGAAGAACTTCAGACTTGTGTCACTCGAAGAGGATGAGACGATGTCCACATCAAGCTTGAGAGCAAGAATTGAATGAGACAACAATGACAAGTATGGATAAAAGAAGGGAGGGAGGGGGAGGAAGGCTTCTCAAGGAAGTATCCATCACCTCTGTATTTAATGCACTACAATAACCATGTTAGTTGCATTAATGGCTAAATGGCATCTAAACAATGTCAAAACAGCCAGTAATTCACTTAGCACTTCCTCTAAAGGGGTATGGGACAAGTATCTAGTGGGAAATTAACCACCGTCCATGTGGAGGGTCAAGATGAAAAGGAAAACATTATAAAAAGGGGAAGAATCCTGATGAATAGGGATTGAAAAAGCTAGAAACTAGAGAGAGGGAGAGTCATACTTAAGCTAGTAATACTCCAAGTGTAGGCTCCTTGGCTGACCAAGGAAACAATAATATACTTGTTTACACTTATCTGGACTCTTTAAATTTATTTTTCTCTATCTAGACCCATTTTCTTGACTTTGAACTATTAGATAGGAGGCCTAAGTGTTGGTCTGCATTCCTCTCTTTAAAAATTAATTGTATTGGACTCACAACGCAGCCTAACTTCTGTTTAGGCTTTGGTCTTTTTGCCCCATACAATATATATATATATATATATATATATATATATATATATAGGGTTGGATTCAAGTTACACCTAGTGTAACTCTAAGCAATGTTACACCACTCAATATTTTTTAATTGGATGCAAATATTAACAAATACACCGTTAGATTACATTATCTTTGTATATTATTTATACTTGCAAAATTTCAAGGTAATCAAAAATTAATATCCATGTCATCAATCAATTATTAAAATTCAAATTTTTGTAGTTTAAAATAACGCATAAAATATGAGTTTATGGATTAAATGGTCAATAGCATCCAATTGATATGAAAATTGACATGCATGATAAGAACATATAAAACATGTAATTCAACTGTTGGATTTTCAAAATATTAATTCAATAATAAGTTATTGAGTGGTGTAACATTGCTTAGAGTTATACCAGGTGTAACTTGAACCCAACTCATATATATACACATATATATATAACCAACATTATAGTATTTATTCTATATAATTAAGAAAATTACTAATAGGATAAATACATTATTTTGTTATATTAATTATTGTAAATGATTTTTCTAAGATTTATATGAGAAACAATTTATTTGAAATATGATATTCTTACTCATTTTTAATTATTTTTGCAACAATTGAAACAAATAAGAAGAATGTATATAAAATATTTAAAGGATATTTGTTTTTTTGTTTAATCAAAGTAATATTTGCATTCTTGAGTAAACATGAAATATGTCTGTTTATATCAATCACTATATTATATAATTTTCAAATTTATAAGCACATATGGTATGATCAAATCACTACACCCTTATTGTCATTCTATTTTTTTTATATAAAATATAACACTAAATAATATAATTTTTAACAAAAAAATTATTGAAATATTAGAAAAAAAACTAATAACAAAATGCACAAAACATAGCATAAAAACCTGATTGTTTTGCCAGCCCCACCCATACCCATTAAGGGAACAACACACACACACACACACACACACACATACATATATATATATATATATATATATATATGTTTTTAAAATTACATTTGTAACACTTGTATTTGGTCAAGCATTTTTATCATCTAATTGGAATTTGAAGGGTTAGAAAGTTAAATATCTCCTTCCTTTCCATGGTATTAAATTACTCTTCCCCCCTTTACTCTACTCCCCCTATACAAGCTAACCCATCTAACAACTTCTTAAAAATCGCTTCTTTATCATATCCTCTACTCAACACAATATATTCTTCAGGATAAGAAGTTGTCTACGGTCATGATGGTACTCCATCGGCAACTTATTCTAGAAGGAGGAAATCCTTTCCTTTTGTAATAGATTCTAATTTTTATAGAACCCTTTTTAGTTTCAATATTTTCAATCTGTCAAAAATATTAACAAAAGTAGAGATAAAACACATTATCTTCTCAGTGGATTCAACTTAAGAGTTTGAAGCTTTCGGTTAGCCTTAAACATTCTACCAATTCTCAGTGTGTTACAAAAGGAGTTATTGTCCTTTTTCTCCAGATTCAATTTCTAAGTTCAAGATATAATTGCGAAGCAAAGGTGGGGTACCTTTCTTTGCCAAAAAAAGAAAAGAAAGGTAGTGCTCTCTTGAGAAAAAAAGCTTAATTAAAGTAGATGCAAGCGGATGCCATAATCACTATGCCCCTTCAGCACACTGCCCTTTAAAGTAGCCCAAAAGGAAAAAGAAACAGTTGTTGCCTTTATTATAGCGATTTTTTAAAATTTAATTTGAAAATTTATAATCTATAACAATACATTTAAAACTGAAGCTTCTTTTTTGTTTACATATTAAAAAAAAAAAAAAATTGGTGGAGTTCATAATATTATGCAACACAAGTATTTTATATGTATATATATATATATATATATATATATAAGGTAGAAATTCTACACTAACTTAATCTAAGTATATATGTGAAAAACTCCCTCCTAGAAACTTGAATTCCAATCCTTACCCTTCACGTTTTACAAGCATTTAGTGAAGTAACCATCACACCAAGGGTATACAGTCGTCAACACAAGATTTTGAAACTTCACAATTTTACACATTTTTCCTTTAAACCCTTCATTAGAATCTTATTGCATCATATTTTCTTTAAATAATAGAATATATAATTCCATATGCAATTATAATCATAATAAATATCTAATATTAGAATATATTTCCATATACAATTATAACAATAATAAATGTTTATTAATTACTACCATAATTAACAAATCTTATATTTAGAGTAAAAAAATGTAAAAGTGAAAAAAAAATTATGTTGTTAAGGGGAAAATTTTGATGTTCCCAAGTACAATATGGGATAGCCAAGCCAAAACTCAACGATGGGCCCTTGAAATAAAACCCAAAGGCTTTCGGCGTCGTGTAAACCCACCCAAGCAAGAGATGGAGGCTGCACCCTAACAAGAAGACAACAATAAAGCCCAATAAACAAGTTACGGTTGTTAATTTGTTATATTATTAGTCATTTTACAGCATCATAGTCCAAATCAGTCCTCTAGCAGTACGGTATTATCTCCAGCGATAGAGTAATTTCAAGTTAATAAGTGTGTTTACATGGTAAAAATCATATGTTTTCTTTATTATTACTAAGTCAACATAAAGGAAAACTTTCATAGTATCCAAAACATTATGGCTTTCATCATAACAATAATAAACAATGATTGAAGGCTTCATAATTACAAATAAAAGAGGAAAAATAGGATGGAATGACAGGAGAGAGCATGTCATTAAGTTTTATCCCCCTAATCATGCACTTAAATGATTTTCCCCATGTAATGCCCTTTCATAGGAGTAGCTTCAAGTGTTAGAAATATATGTCTTCAATGAAAATGATTTTAACATGAAGTTTTTATGCCTTTTAAAAGAAAGACCTTAGTATTAATGTTCATATGTCTTCCATGAAAAAGGGCTTTTGTAATGTGCTCTTAGAAGAGTATTTTGATACATTTTGAGATGTGTAGAGATGGTAAGAAATATATATATATATATATATAGTGAGAAATGGTGTTTAAAAATATATGAGAGGTATGTATGGGTATTTTGTAAAGAATGTGTTTGTATAGTATATGGAAGTGTGAGATAGATAATATGAAAATTAAATATAGTAAATGCATGAGATTATTTGTTATGGGTTATGTTGCTTTCTAAGAAGTGAGATTTTGTATGAGAAATAAAGAATGAGATGGAGATGTATTTTTGGGCAGCAAAAATGATGAAGCTTCAGAACAATGGAGTGTGGGAAAGATGGGTAATGGATAATGGTGTATTGTAATATGTGTGTTGTTATCTATGAAGAGGGATTTTGTTAGAGAGATGGGGAAGTAGGAAAATATATATGTGACAACAAAAATGAGTGAAGTTTCAGAACAATGGAGTGGGATGGATCCCCCCCCCCCCCCCTTCTCTAGTGTGTAGCTCAGTCCTCTTTATATAGAGCCGAGTTATGTAACTAGATCAAAACTTAGTTGAAGGAAAAATAGCAAATAAGGAAAAATTCTTGACAAAGTAAGTAGCCTTTTGTTTTTTAACCAAAAAAAGAAAGTTTGAGACTTAAATGTTGCTAACACAGCTGGATGATATCATATGAATAACATCTTTGGCATTAAATTCATGGTTTGGCTAAATATGGTAAGATAATCTTTATGGAATCCTCTTTTTTCTTTGGGTATGATAGCAAGCTGCTGAGATTAGGCATTGATGAACAAATGATGTCATTTTTAGGACATGGATCAACTTGTTGCAGCTTCTGCAGCTTGGCAGGAGCTGTTTGCAGCTTCCGCTGGAGCTATTTCAGCTTGTGCAGAAGCTGCTGCAACTTTCGCTGGAGTTGTTATTGGTATTTTCGGCTAAGTTTTCTCTCTTGGAAAAATTATATGTTTAGCCCATATATAATTTTGGTAAGTAATAGACTAGTTGGTTGATATTTGATGAAATTTTAGAGATGTAATTATGATTTTTTTGTATTCTAACCAAATCTTAGAGAGTAAAGAGAGCATTTAATGCTAGATATGAGATATTAATATACATATTTAGCCATGTGCTTGGAATTGATTTATATGAAAATTAATAATATAATTAATATGGAATGAGATAATTATATGTTAAAACTAATATTATTTGATAGACATTAATTTTTATGTTAAAGAGCATGGGGAGTTTTATTATTTTAAGTGCTATGTGATATGAAAGGCTTACCAAATGTTACCTATTGCACACTAACCCATCAAAATTCAGGGAATTGGGGAAGACATGCCAAGTAACACACTTTCCTTTATCAACTTTGAACCACTGGAATTTTACTAAACATACTTTTTGGCCCTCCAAACCACGACTCTCAAAATTCCTCCGATGAGACTCATGAGCTTGGATCGTGAACCAAAAATGAGATGATGTGCTATGAGCTTGAACCATGGGCTTTGACGCCTTCTGTAAATATAAGCTCTTTTGGGCTTTAGAAGAAATTTTCCCAATATCCATGATAGTGTTAATGTGGTGCGAGTCACCAATAAAACGAAGCCATGTGATATGAAAAATTTGTCCTCAACATATGTTTAAAATTTTCGTGCATTTTACAGGCTACCAACTAATTTACTTTTGTTTTGAAAACAATGAATAAATTTATTAAATAGGAAAAAGAAGTTTAACACTTATATATGCTTATATTTACTACTTTAGACATGGGGACTTAGGTTTTCCTTCTTCTTTTTTTGAGAATGAGGGACTTCTTTTTTAGAAAGTTTCAATGTATGGTATTTACTGCTGATGATAACTTTTTATCATCAGACTAAGACACCAATCGATTTTTGGTGTAAGTGAGAATTGAAACTCAGATCTCTTATTTAACCATCAAAGATTTTACCAATTGAGCTAACTGGAACCCACTTGAGAATGAGGAACTTAGGTTTTCCAATTACACTAGTTGCATTTGTTTGTATAATACAATGTACACTTTAAAATAAAAAAATAAATGCTACAATGTACTTATGTACACTAGCCTATTGTAAATGCTTCATACTTTAAGATATTGTCCTTTAAGTATTAAAAATAATAAAAGATATTTTCCTTAAGTATAGTGCATTAGATTATGCAACTTTAAATTAAGTTCTCCAACAAATAGCTTCATAGTTGTAATAAAATACAACCATGTGCTATATATCAAGTTTTTCAATTAAATTTAGATAAATATCTTAAATTTATAATGGAATTCCTTCTTATTAAACTTTCATAAGAATGAGTGGTGGATTTCATTAGCCCAATTGGTAAAATCTCTTGTGGTCAAACAAAAGATTTGGGGTTCGAACCCAACATACAAAAAAAATCAATTGGTGTCTTAGCCTAATGATAAAGTGCAATCATTATAGAGCTGAATCTATAAGTTAAATTTCTATCATATACTTATTGAAAAATGATATATATAATTTTTTTTAATAAAATCCTTTTCAATCTATTTATTTTACTTTGTTTAAATAGAATTTTGAATTGGGTAAAAAAAAGAAAGAATAATGAATGAAATATTCTCAAATACAATTTTTGGTAGAGTGATCACTTTAAGGAATTCCACTATAAATTTAACTTATGTATTTGGTAGAGTGATATCACTTCACCGATGACCAAGTTCAAATGATTAAAAAAAAAAGTTTTAGTTGGAAAAAACAAAATTGAAGGTCTTGTGAGAAGTAAACAAAGCTTTGTTTCAGTTTCCCACTCAAATGTCAAACCGCACTCCTTAACTCCCTCAAATGTCAAAGTTTTGTAACGAGCTTTTTGTCGAATAACTGTTTATGAACAACTTTGTTTATTTACAACCCTAACAAGAATGGATGGAATATTTTTGCTGGAATTCTTTTCAATCTATTATTTTATTTCTTCAAATGGATCAACAAAAATGAATGGAATATGCTCAAATAGAAGTAATGTCCTGGAAGAGGGATGAGTCTGTTTATATTTATAAAAAAAAAAAAAAGCTAAATTGCAAACTACATCCCTAAAATTTGGGGTATTTAGATTTCACACCCCTTATTCCTTAAAATTTGGGGTTTTTTTTTTTTTTTTTTTTTTTTTTGATTAGTTGATTCGGTTACCAATTGATGGAGGAGGAAAAATAGAATTGATTCTTCACATTTTACTGACAAGTTGATATATCACATGGTCAGAATATCATAATATCAATCTCTACTAGTGTCATTCTCCGACATATATATAATTGCGTGGGGGTTAGCTTTTCGGCCCAAAGAAAAACGACAGATAGTCGGCTTGTGCTTCGGCTTAAAGTAAGTGCCCATGGATGCCATGGCCTCCACTATTTTTTCTTTTTCCTTTTTTGTTTTTTCACTAACTAGCCAAAGGCCCAATAAGGAAAAAGATATTGTTGTTGACTTTATTAAGGCGAATATTTAATTGTAGGCATATAAGTAAATTTAATTTGAAAATCTATAATATGTGCAACCAAAGGAGCTGACATTTATTGGATCTCATTGTAATGTGTTTCATGAGGGTTTGAGGAGTAACTATAGTACCACAACTGTATGGCAGAAAGCTAATTATGTGGATAGTTGTCCCAAAAATTGAAGTATTTGTTTATGGTCGTAGAATTTTCGGCTTATAAGACCTCATAAAATTTATACATTATTATTTTAATATGAATTTTTAATTGAGTTTAGGTTATTTCATTTATTTTAAATTCTTTATTTTAAATTTTGAATCTATAATCCCATATAAATACAATTATAAGAAATGGCTTAATATTAGGATTCTAAAAAAAAACGCATAATATTAGATTATACTTTCATATACAATAACAATCATACTAAATATTTGTTAATAATAACCATAATTACACTAACTGCATTTGTTTGTATGTTACAATGTGCACCACATTTTTTAATGAAATGTTACAATTTACTAACGTACACTAGCAAGATGTTTCATAGTTTATCTCAAAAAAAAAAAAAAACTATGAAACTTTTTTTTTTTTTGAGAAAATAAATGTTTCATAATGGATTGCAGTTAGTTCAACTGGTAAAATCTTTGATGTGTGAACAAGAGATCTGAGGTTCAATTCTCACTTACACTAATAACTAATTGATGTCTTAGTCTGATGATAACTCTTTGATGGGTAAACAAGCGAACGCCATAGATTAAAAGTTTCTCTAAAAGAAAAATGTTTCATAGTTTAAGATGAATAATTGTTAAAAAAAAAAAAGGAATAATTTTCCTTAAGTACATTAGATTGTCCAACTATATGCTTCTCCAAAAAAAAAAAAAAAAAAAAAAAAAAAAAAAAAAAGAAGAAAAGAAAAGAAAAGAAGCAACTATACAACTATGCAACTTTAGATTAGTTTCTTTAACAAATAGTTGCATGGCTACAGTATAATGCTAACCATACACTACTACCATTATTATTAAGTCTTTTCAACTAAATTCAAATTCATAATTTAAATTCAAAAGTGGAATTTTTTTTCTTATTAAACTTTTAATACGAATGGATAGATTATTTTTAATAAAATCATTTTCAATTTTTTTTATAAAAAAAATTGAAGGAAATATTCTCAAATACAAATAAATATTAGTGGCAATTTTTATTCGTGTGTCGGGCTCGTGTCATTTCGACTTATGAGTATTTGACTATATATATCAAGATTAACCTAATACTTTTATTAAACGCATCAAGATTCATCAACCCCAACACGACTTGTTTATTAAACAAGTCAATCATATCAACCATTTATCCAATTGTATCAAGCGCAAAAGATTCAAATTTTAGTATTGACCAAATTGATTTGAACTATGAAAAACCAAAGAAATAAATATTTTTAATATAAAATTCAGAACTAACGAGTAACTGCATCACAATTAATCATTCAAAACTAAATCATATTTCAATAGTACAAATAACCAATCAAAATATGTCAAAGAAAATTAGCAACAACAACTCAATAACTAATAAGTTTATATACCTAGGATATAAATGGTATATTAGTAAATGTTCATTTAATTAAACAGGTCAAGTGGATTTCATAGATTGGACACGAATGCAACACGTTTATTAAATAGATTAATTATGTCAACTCAAATATGACACGAATTTGTTAAGTCCCAACCCGAATATGATACGAACACAACACGTTTATAAAACAAGTTGTGGGGATTTGATACCATGTTTTATATCCATGGTAATGTCAATTGACTAATAATGTAAATAATTGGGCTTAATTAAACAATTAGATTAAAATTCGACAATAACTATAACCAATTTGGATTGGGCTAAGGCCTCTTTTTTTTTTTTTTTTTTTTTTTGATAAACCAGAAAGATAGAAGAGAGTTCAAAATATACAAAGATCAATTGGCATTTCAATGGCCAGCTTAGCTAGGAAACTAACATTACCTATCACAACCTTAGGGACACAAACAGAGTAATAGACTAGACCTGCTTGAGCTATCTTACATCCATCCTCCACCAAAACCTTCTCCTGCCAGGTTGGTCTACATTTTCTATTAGAAACTAACACAGGTCTCCGACTATCACTAAGTAGCAAAATAAAGTTGTACCCCAAGTCCTTAGCCTTTATAACAGCATCAACCGTTGCCTCCAAGGTTAAGAGTGCACCTCCTTTCTCTGTACAGCTAGACACCCTCTGCAAAATCACCTCCCCTTGTAGATTTTTGACTTCATATGCTATACCAGCTCGGTGAAGTTTCTTAGCTCTTACTCCAGCCACTTTGAGGATTTATTGCCAAGGCTTCTGAGGAATTATATTCCTTCCAAGCTGAACTGAGGTTCTGTGTATTGCAGCACCATGACTGAAAAAGGCTTCCTTATACCTGCACATAAGAGACTGAGAAGTTAGAACTACTTCTAGTGGATTTGGATGCTATCCTTCATGAACTACTAAGTTTCTATGGGTCCAAATGCTCCACAGAGTGGTGAAAATCCCCTGCATATAGTACATGTTCTCAGGTTCAAGCTTTTTGTGAATCTGCAGAAGCTTATCAATCCACATCTGCGCAGAGCAATTCCTGAAGTCAGAAGTGTGCATAGCTAGTGAGGAGCCATGCCAAACAGCTCTAGTGAAGGAACAAATCAGGAAAAGATAAGAAGTAGTTTCTTCAGCTTCGTCATAGAGAGGGCATGTGCTTGACACAGGAAGGTAGGCAAGCTATCATGTAAGAGACGCCACACCATATTGCAAATTTTTAAGGGCACTTGCACTTTTCAGATTACAAGCCACCAGGTTTGAGTAGAAACATCAGTGTTCTTAGAAAGGAGATTATAAGCCTTCTTAACTTGGTAGTCAGCCAAAGAATAATGTTTCCAAACAAGTCTATCTGCATCAGCCCCAATCTTAGAAATAGGCAAGCTTAAAATTTCTATGCTTATAGGGCTAGGATAGATAGCTCTCACAAGGTTTGGCTTCCAAGCATGGGTGGAGCTGTTAATAAGATCAGCCACTGACCCTTGACCCAGATGGTGTTGCTCCAAGCTTTGGTGTTGGCAAGGAAACCAATCCTTATGATTAAGAGGTACATTGGAACCTGAACCTATAAGCCACCTTCCTTCTTGGAGTTCTCTGTTTTTATGGGTTATGATGCCTCTCCAAAACCAAGAGTGGTGAGGTTTAGGGTTGCAATCATGGATAGAGGAATGAGGGAAATATTTAGCCTTGAAAACCTTAGAGACCAAAGATTGAGGGTTATGACTAATTCTCCAGAACTGTTTGGCTAACATGGCCTGGTTCATTAGACTAAACTTCCTTAAACCCAACCCCCCTTCCCTTCTTGGTCTGCAAATCTTGTCCCAACTAAGAAGATGCATTTTCCTAACATTAGGGTCATGACCCCACCAAAAAGCCCTAGAGATGGCATCCATCTTGTTACATATGGATTCTGGCACTTTAAAGCAAGAAAAGGTGTATAGAGGTAAGGATTGAAGGTTAGATGTAATCAGTGTAGTCTTGGCAGCCTGAGAAAGGAGTTTGGCCTTCCAACCCTGCAACTTGGAGTGCATTTTATCCACGAGAAATTGAAAGTCAGCCACCTTCTTGCCTCTCAACAGAAAATTAATGCCCAAGTATTGACTAGGAGATTGCACCAGGTTAACCTTAAGCTTTTGTGCTAGGTCCACCTTGACTTCCTCAACCATATTTGGAGAGCAATACAGGTCAGATTTGGTCAAATTAATGCTCTGCCCTGATAAAGAACAATACCAATTGAGAATGTGCTGCAACTTGGAGAAGGGCAAAGCATCATGCTTGAAAAACAAAAGCATTTTGAAATAAGGACAGCTGTATTAAAATTCATAGCAATAAGGACAGCTTTCAAAAACCTCCAATCAACCCTATCAAATGACTTACTCATGTCTACTTTCAGCACACCAAAACAGTGTTTCCTACCTCTCTTTTGCCTTAGGTAGTCAAAGATTTCATGGGCAATCAAAATGTTATCCAAGATATTCTTGCCTCTAATAAAAGCATTTTGAAAAGGGGTAATGAGCCTGTCCATAAAAGGTTTTAGCCTATTAACCATAAGCTTGGAAATCACTTTATAAATGACATTGCAGAGGCTAATAAGTCTAAACTTGGACACCTCTTCTGGAAAGGATACTTTAGGAATAATGGTGATGTAGGTATGGTTTAGGGATTTCAAGAGGAAACTAGAATGGAAGAAGGCATGTACAGTTCTACAAACATCATTTCTGACTATATCCCAGAATTCTTGATAAAAGAAGGCAGGGATGGCATCAGGTCTAGGGGCTTTATGAGGCCCTAATTGGAACACAGTACATTCAATCTCCTCATTAGTGACAGGCTTATTTAGACACTGAAGCTGTTGAGAAGACAGTTTAGGGATAGGCAGTGAGGCTAGATCTTCTAGGATGGATTGGTAATCCCTGTCAATAGAATCTCCATAAGCAGACCTAAAATGGTTGGATATGGTATGTTCAATGACAGTGGGATACTCAGTGAACCCACCTTCACTGGTTTTAAGCTTCAAAATTCTGCTTTTAGCTCTTCTATGTTTGACAAGAGTCTGGAAATATTTAGTATTTCTATCCCCCAAAACTATACCCTTGTTTCTAGCTTTTTGGGCCCATTTCATTTCCTCTCTATTCATGAGAATCTCTAAGTCACCTCGAAGAATACTCTCTCTCCTAGCATCATCCTCACTTTAGATTGAATTCTGAATATTCATTAGTTCCTTCTGCTTCTGGAAAGTTTCCTTTTCAACCCTCCCAAAGACATCCCTATTGCACTTAATCAAGTCTGATCTAAGCTTAGCATTTTTGTTACAGAGTTGAGAAGCCAAGGAACCATCAAAACTGGAATTCCAAGCACCTCTAACCACCTCCTTACAAGAAGGATGTGTGAGCCACATTTGCTCAAAACGGAAAGGTTTGTGCCTGAAGGGTAGGGTTACATCAAAATCAAGTAAGATAGGCCCATGATCAGAGTGAAGGATTGATTAATTCTTAAGACCATAATGTGGATATGCATGAATCCAATCAATGCTTGCAAAGGCTCTATCCAGTTTTTCCATAACAAAACCCTCCTCTGTCCTATTAATAACCCAAGTGAATTTTTGCCCTGAGGAGACCCATTCTCACAATTCTAAATAAAAAATAAGCTATTGAAAGGCATCGATACCAGGAGTTTTTTCCCCCATAGAAGGATAGCTTATCCTCAGAGGACAAAATTTGATTAAAATCTCCTATACACAACAGCCAATTCTTATGAGACTGGAATTTAAGTTCTCTAACCTTAGCCCAAACAGAATCTTGTTTTGAGGGATCAGGTTGACCATATACAAAAGTAATTGTTAAGGGGTTACCTTTGTTGTCCACCACTTCAGTATGCACCAGATTCTGTGAGTCAAAAATGATCTGAACCTCCTGTCTGGATCTCCAAGCTAATAGCAAACCACCCTTGAAACCTTCTCTAAGTATTTCCCACCCATCAGAGAACCCACATTTTTGCCAAATAACTTGTCCTTTATTTCTAATCAATCGAGTCTCCATCAGAAATAGGATATCTGGCCTGGACTCGAGGGCTTTTTTCTGACACTGAGGAATTGTAGAGAACTGATTGGGCTTAGACCTTAGTATCTTTTAACAATTACCATCCTGAATCATCATTTTTGGCCGCAGCAACAGAGCAAAATATCTTTTGTTTGAGTCATGGGGATGAAAGGATTGAAGCTTAAAACTGAAACGAGTAAAGAACTGTTAGTTACATAATTGAATAATCAAGAAAAAAAATGTTTCATAAATTCTTGTGCAAGTGGCATTTGCAACGAAGCAAGGAAAATTTAATACTATTTGACCTTTGATTCGGTTACTAATTTAGGAAAAGATTCTTCACATTTTACCAACAAGTTGAATGTCATAATATCAATTTCTAGAGTCATTCTCCGACATAAATAATCGCCAAGCAATGGCAGAGAGTTTTCACTTACCTTTCTTAGTCGCTGCCGTAGAGGTGATAGCAGCAAAGAAGGCCCTCGAGTTAGCCAAAGATCTCGGGTTCTCTTCACTCATTTTGGAAGGTGACTCGAAGATTGCTATTGAAGGTCTGAAAAGTAAGAACTCTTCACTGAATGAGTATGGTCATCTGTTGAAGGAAGCCAAGGAGGTTGCAGATTAGTTAGGCATAGTGGAGTATCAGCACGTGCCAAGACAAGCAAATATGTCAACTCATAATATTGCTGGACATGTTAACGAGTATACCGTGTGGGTGGAGGGTCCTGCTCCACACCTTGTTACTGTAATTCAAGCCGAATAGGTTGTTTATTAATAAAATTAGTATGTAACTCATGCTACCGCACGGAAATAGATATAATTTAATAAAATAATAAAAAAAATATATATTGCAATTTATTATTTAAGTGATACTATTGGTTTTGTTTTTTGTTTTTTTTTTAATTTTATTATTATTAATGTGCAATCAGTCTTAGTTTATTCATGTTAATAAATCTTAGCATTATGTAATTTTTTAACAAATATTTTTATTATATAAAATTCTAAAAGGAATGCTACATAGACATATATATATTTAAGGTTGATTCATAGACGTTACATATAGCTATAATTAAATTGCTTGATCATAAAAAAATTTTAACAAAATATTTTAATCAAGTAAATGTGAGTCAAAAATACATCTGATAACAATATATAACAATAGAATAACATAATCTCCAATTAAAAGCTAAAATTATGCAAACAAACAAATAGGATAAGTACTTGAAACCTTCTCTATAGTATTTTCCTTCACCCATCATATATAAGAGAACCCATTATTTTTGCATCAAATAACTTTTATAATATATTGATTAAACTTTTTTAGATAAGTTGTGGAGGCTTATGCATAATAGACCTACCTATAGTGCCTTATATAATGTACAACTTGTGGACTTATTTATTTATCATACAATGTACGATTTATTTTTCTTTCTTATTATTATTTGATAGTAGAAAGAGGAATTACTTTTATTTTTTATTATTTTTTGATAATAGGAAGAGAGAGGAGGCAAGATTTAAACATTGTACATCTCCATTAAAAACGTCAAGAAATGCAAATTGAATTATAAGACTCTTTAATTACACTTAAAGCACCATTTTCTTTACCATTCATCCAAAAATAACAAAATTTAGGTACAATTCTTTGGGTGTTATTCAAAATTGTGAATCGTATAGTTAAAGTTAATTAGGATATTTGACCAACTTTTGGCCGCAGGATTTATACAAAGTGACTCATTAATCAACTTTCTTTACTTTTGAGTCCCCACTGGGGATTTATACAAATTGTGGATCATTAATCAATGTAACCATACAAATTGTGAACCATTAATCAATGTAACCATATAGTTAAATTTACTTAAAAATCTTCCCCCCAAAAATAACAAAATTTAAGTACAATTCTTTGGGTGTTACACAAATTGTGAATCGTATAGTTAAAGTTAATTAGGAAATATTTCACCAATTTTCTCCCCACCCAAGGATTTACACAAATTGTGACCCATTAATCAACTCTCCCCCCCTCCCCCCAACACTCTTTAGGACCTTCTTCCCACCCCACTTTTATCCAAATTGTGGATCATTAATCAATGTAACCAAATAGTTAAATTTAATTGATAAACCTTCCCCTCCTAAAAATCCTCTTCCCACCCCACTTAAGGATTTATACAAATTGTGGTATCTCTTTAAGCACTCCAAAGGAGAAAAAAAAAAATGCCCATCATCAATCTATAAACCAAAAATTCTTGAGAGAAAGAGATTGAGAACATGGACGAAAATAAATAGATCTAATGAAAATAAAGAGTGAGAGCTAGATTATAAACCCCATAAAACTTGCGAACAAAAAAAATAATAATAATAAAAGAAAATCATATCTAATTAAAAATTACCTTGCATATAAAGCCTGTCTTTGTAAAGAAGATATATAATTGATCTGCAAAACAGAGGGAGAGAGGAGAGATTAGAGTTAGCCAAAGATCTCGGGTTGAATTTTACAGAGATGGAATGAAACCAAAAAAAAAAAATCTTGATAAAATAGATTTAGTAGAAAAGTAGAAATTGAATTTTGTAGAGGGAGAGAGAGAAAGAACTCTTCACTGAATATGAGTATGGTCATCTGTTTTTTTTTTTTTTTTTGAAGGAAGCATGAAATCAAAAGATTACAATAGGAATCTGAAAATTTCGTATATAGGAGAGTTGTATTGTGGAGTTGAAATATGTAAATGTGGGGAGATGAACAAAATATGCAAATGTGGGGATGAACCTCAAAAATGAACTTGAAATATTGCTGGGGAGATGAACATGTATAGCGTGTGATGACCTTGAAATATACAGGAGGAGGGCTCGAAATTACTATTGTTACTTAAATTTAGACAAATGGAACCACATAAATTTTGACACATGGCCAAAATTAGGATTCTAATTTAAAATTTCAATTGGCTGTTTATTATATATATATATATAGATTACAGTGTTCTTTCTCTTAAAAAAAAAAAAAAAAGCAAAGGCCAAAAAGGAAAAAGATATTGTTGTTGACTTCTTTTTTTTTCTTTTTTTCTTTTTTTTTTTTTAAGAATGAGATTTTGTTGTAGACTTTATTACAGTGAATTTAAGTAAATTTAATTTGAAAATCTATAATATATGCAAAACCAAAGGCGTTGACACTTATTGGATGTCATGGTTTTGTGTTTCTTGAGGTTTTGAGAAGGAATTCTAATAATACAATTATTTATGTGGGAGATTCTTTTTTTTTTTTTTTTGGTTATAAGATTTATGTGAGTAATTCTAAGATGTCATTTATCACTTTCACATAAACCTATTATTTTTTTCTCTACCATTTACAATCTGTTAAATGGATAGTTGTGATAAAAATTGTAGGTTACTTTGTGGTCATAGAATTTTTTACTTTTAAGACCTCATAAAATTTACACATTATTATTTTAATATGGAATTTTTAATTGAATTTAAATTATATTCTATATTTAAACTCTTCATTTGAATCTATAATTCCATATATGAATACAATTATAATAAATGGCTTGATATTAGAGATTCTAAAAAAATGCATAATATTAGATATATATATATATATATTTTTAGAAACATATTAGATTTGAGTAATTCTTAAATACTCTCGGAGTATAGAGAATGATGCTACCTTCTCTCATATTCATAGTGGGATCCACTCATTAAATTCATGATAGAGTCCACCATGAATGTGAGAAGAAAAAGTACCATTCTCTATACTTCAAGAGTACCTAAGAATTTTTCGATTTAAGTAATATATAATTACACTATTAACAAATATTGGTTAATAATTACCATAATTACCATAATTACACTAATTGCATTTGTTTGTATGTTAACGTGCACCACCTTTTTTAATGAAATGTTACAACGTACTTATGTACACTAGCACATTGTAAATCTTTAATAGTTTTTTTTTTTAGAAAATAAATGTTTCATAGTTTAAGATGAATAATTTTCCTCAGGTACATTAGATTGTGCAACTGTATGATTCTTAAAAAAATAATAATAATAAAAAAATCAACTATACAACTTTAGATTAGTTTCTTCAAATTTGAAGAAACTAATCTAAAGTTGAAGAAAAAGGATTTGAATATGAATAGATTAGTTTCTTCAAAATCAACTATACGACTGACTTTATCAATTTTCTTTGATAAAATTTGAATACGAATGGATAGAGTATTTTTGATAAAATCCTATTCAATTATTTAATAAAAAAATTGAAGGGAATATTCTCAAATTCAAGTAAATATTGGTGGCAATTTTAGTTCGCATGTTAGACTCATGTCATGTCGACTCATAAGTATTTGATTATATATGTTAACACTAACTCAATATGTTAATTAAACACATCAAAATTCATCAACCTTAGCAGAACTTATTTATTAAAAAAGTCAGTCATATCAACCCGTTTATCCGATTTTATCAAGCAAAAATAAATAAAAATTTTAGTACTAACCAAATTAATCTAAACTGTGAAAAACTAAAAAAAATAATAATTTTTTTAATATAAAATTTAGAGTTAAGGAGTAACTACATCATAAATAATCATTTAAAATTAAAGCATATCTTAATATCACAAATAATCAACCATAATATGTCAAATAAAATTAGCAACAACAAGTCAACAATAATAAGTAAATTGTCAAAAGTGTTAACCCATAACTTAAACAAGTCGATTGTGCTATCCCATAACTTAATAATTCGTGGTTTGTGTCAAATTTTAATAACCTTGTTTATAATTAAGAAAAAATAAGGGTGTTAATTGGAAAATATTAAAATTTAAAGTCCTTCGGAGTAATCAAAGCTTTTGTAACTTGTTTCCTATTTCCCACTCAAAACCGCACTCCCTCACTCCCCTTCACAACACATTTCACCATCACATTCCCTACATATTCAAATCCTCACTCTCTCTCACTCTCACTCTCACTCTCACTGCTTCGAAAAATGTCATCGTCGCCGTCAATGGAGTCGCTGATCCTCCAACTCCACGAGATCTCCGCCGTAAAGTTCGGCAGCTTCAAGCTCAAATCCGGAATCACCTCCCCAATCTACATCGACCTCCGCCTCATCGTCTCCTTCCCTTCTCTCCTCTCCCAAATCTCCCAAACCCTAATCTCCTCCCTCCCTCCGACCACCGCCTACGACGTTGTCTGCGGCGTCCCCTACACGGCCCTCCCGATCGCCACCTGCGTCTCCGTCTCCCGCCAGGTCCCGATGCTCATGCGCCGCAAGGAAATCAAGGACTACGGCACCTCCAAGTCCATCGAGGGCGTTTTCGCCAAGGACCAGACCTGCCTCATCATCGAGGACCTCGTTACCAGCGGCACGTCGGTGTTGGAAACGGCGGCGCCGCTGCGCGCCGCCGGGCTGGTGGTGCGCGACGCGGTGGTGTTGATCGATCGGGAGCAAGGAGGGAGGGAGAATTTGGAGGAGAATGGGATCAAATTGCATTCGATGTTCAAGTTGACGGAGATGGTTAGGGTTTTGAGGGAGAAAGGGAAGGTGGAGGAGGAGATGGAGAAGACGGTGGCGAGGTTTTTGGAGGAGAATCGGCATGTGGCGGTGAAGGCGGTGGAGAGGCCGGTTAGGGTTAAGGGATTGGAGTTCGGAGAGAGAGCGAAGCTGACGAAGAATGCGACGGGGAAGAGGTTGTTCGAGGTGATGGTGCAGAAGGAGAGTAATCTGTGTTTGGCTGCCGATGTTGGTACTGCCAAGGAGTTGTTGGATTTGGCTGAGAAGGTATGGGAATTCTGGAATTCAAAAAAGTCTCAGTTTTTAATTTTTTTTCTTCTCCAATTTTCTTGGGAAAATTTAGTTTTTGTAGGAACTGGAAATTCTAAACAAAACGGTTTTATTAAGAAAAAAAAAAATCTTATTGTGTTGGATTTGGCTGAGAAGGTGTGGAAATTCTGGATTTGAAATTCTCATTCTTGTTCTTTTCCCACTTTCTTGGGAAAATTTACTTTTTTTTTGGAAAATGAAATTCTAGACAAACAGTGTAAGTCTTATTAAAATTGTTTTCTTTTTCCCAAAGGCTTTTTTTTTTTTTTTTTTCTCAGTTTCCCGGGAGAATTTAGTTTTTATAGGAAAAGGAAATTCTAAACAAACAGTGAAAAAAAAAAACTTATTTACCTACCATGACATAACATTTTTTTTTTATTACTTCTAAAATGTTCTGTTGTGATTTTTTTTAATAGAATTCTGTTGTGATTGGTTTATAGTAATCGTGGTGTTAGTACTGGATTGAGGTAAAAGTGATGTTACTTCAAAAATATTGTGTTTCTTGTTCTTACCCACCATGACTTCAAAAATATTGTGTTTCTTGTTCTTACCCACCATGTCATCTTTGGTGAATAGCACCCATTATGATGACCAGAATGGCTTTTTTTTTTTTTTTATTTAATCTTAGGCTTTAATTTATGTTCATAGAGGAATAGTGGGTACTATGCCTCAAAAGGAAGGTATCGTAAATTTTTCGTATTTATATTTATGTTATTTTCGAGAATAATTATCTAAAGACAGGTTTTTTTTTTTTTAATATAGGTTTGACCTATAAAAAAAAAAAGGTTTTGTTGAGGTGTTTAGTGTAGACCTACACACACACACACACACACACACACACGTATATATATAAAAAGGTTTTGTTGGTTGTGGTTGAATATGCGGATGACAATTCTAAGGAAGCTGATTAAAATGTTTTATTTTGTTAATTTATTGATGAAGACATTATACATTGACCATGCTAAGTACAAATTTAGAATATTATTTATCTATGCCTTACGTCAAAAACCCTCATGTGTTGTCAAATGTCATGGTAACTGGAGATTTTATTTATTTATTTTTGATAAGTAAACTTTTATTGAAATAAAAAAGCAGACCACGTACACAGGATGTTTATGTAGTATACAAATCTAAACGGTAAAGGAACAAGCATCAAGCATCTCAAGCATAGTATCAGAAGAGCTTAGAGTGGAGAATTTATTAAGCAGGCTGCTTCTTGATTTTTGTAGTGGTACTTTTAACTGAGAAAAGTTTTTGTTTTGTAAATTACAATTTGTTTGTGAAGTTGTCATAAAAGGAAAGACCCACTTTGGGAAAATGCAGTTCAAAATTTTAATTATGGTACGGTTCAAAAGGCACTTGTGTATTATATGAGCAAGCAAATAACTTCAGTATTCAAACATCATAACTCATAACTCCTAACTCCATTTCTACAAGTGTTTCACTAAAAGCTGAGTTCATTAGTGAAGATTTGAAATACGGATTAATTGAAGTTGACCTTATTGGCTGATTCTGTTGAAATTTTAATGCAGGTTGGCCCAGAGATATGCATGTTGAAAACCCATGTTGATATATTGCCTGACTTCACCCCAGATTTTGGTTCTAAACTTCGCTCGGTATAACTTGCTTATTTCTTATTGTATCCCACTTTGACAAGGTTCTTATTTGATAATTTATAGGTCATTGTTGTATCCTTAAAGCCAATCTCTGATCATTCCTTTCATTTTCCCTTTCCAAGGGTTAGATTTAAGTAATTTATGAGAGCATAACTTCATGGTAAATTCTTTTGGAGTGCAGACATAATGATTTTACCTTCATGTTGAATTAACAAATGTTTTATTTCCGTCGACCCTATAGTTTTCTAGGAGTGTATATTACCCTTAACAACCATTAAAGGTTTAACCTGAAAAGATGCAGTTTTTGTAACTTTGTTTTACCTGTAAGTTAATTAAATAACATAGTTACAAATCTCTCTTTTTGAATTGAAAACCTAGCTATTTTTTCAAACTGTGTGACAGATAGAGGTCTTGCTAATATTTTGAAACTATTTGCTTTTCTGAATACGCTTCACCTATACTCTGTAATTTGGCTCTTATTATTTTTTATTTAATAGACTTCACTGCTATTCATTGCTAATTGTGCTTTATTCTTTTGAAGATTGCCGATAAATACAATTTCTTGATCTTTGAAGATCGTAAATTTGCAGACATTGGTAACACAGTGACGATGCAGTATGAAGGGTGAATGAACTTTCCTCTATGTTTTCTTAAATTCTTTTCCGTTGTATGCTTGCCCTCCTGACATATAGTGGTTCTGTGGTTTGCAGAGGTATCTTCCGTATATTGGATTGGGCTGATATAGTCAATGCTCATATAATCTCTGGTCCTGGAATTGTAGATGGACTGAAGTTGAAGGTTTAACTAATTGTTTTATGTTGACTTTAATAGCTTTTAATCTTTACTTTACTTGGTGGATAAGGCCTCGTATGAATCTCACTCTAATTTTGAGCACTTTTTTGGACTGTACTCAGGGTTTGCCTCATGGAAGGGGCCTGTTGCTGCTTGCTGAAATGAGCTCAGCTGGTAACCTTGCCACAGGAGATTACACAGCTGCAGCAGTAAAAATTGCAGAGGATCACTCTGATTTTGTTATTGGCTTCATCTCAGTTAATCCAGCATCATGGCCAGGGGCACCTGTAAATCCAGCACTCATCCAGGCAACCCCTGGAGTCCAAATGGTTGCTGGTGGTGATGCACTTGGCCAGCAATACAACACTCCATATTCTGTAAGTTCTGATCAGTGTTCCCTTGTTCTCTGCCTGTTGGTATAATTTTTTTTAATTATTGTCTTGACTTGGTTATAGAGCAATCATCATAGAGTGGACGTCATAAGTTTCAGATCCTATTGTATCTTTCAAAAAAATGCTTACACGTGCATTCCATGGTCATGAAGACATGAACGGATGCCTCGCCTTCCATATAGAACTTATAAGGGAAGGAGGTACTAGTTCAAGTTGAGCTAGAGCTCATTGTCATACTTTTCCATCTTTATTTTCTTGGCAAAAAAGTGAAAAGACCTCTTAAGTGGAGTGGGGGTGAGGGAGAACCAAATTCTGGCTAGAGGGAGTTATTGTGCCTTATATGGAGGCCTTGAATTCTAATTAGTAGGAAGCATTTTAAAATCATGAGGGATGAGGCTCTTTTGCTCCCAAAGAGGGCAATATCTTGCCAGTAATGAGTTGTGGTGTGACATAAATAACTAGTAAACCCCAAAAAATGGCAACTTGTTTTTTTATTATGTACTTTGTTAGACCCCAAAGTCCTTGAATTTTATGTACTTTCGTTATTATTACTTCATAAAAAAGATATACTATCTTTCCTTGTGGCTAGATCTATTAGATTGCAGGACTGTTTCTCCATATGTTTTACTATTTATGATGCTTAAGTTTCATAAGTGGAACTATAAATACTTATCAAACTATGTTAGAAGATGGACTCATATTCCATGGCTACTCTTCTCTTGACTTTTGAGTTGCATTTGTGTCTTGTTATTACAAATTGTCGCTGCTGTCATAACTGAGATAAATCATTTTACAGGTCATCTATGACAGAGGTAGTGACATAATAATTGTGGGGCGAGGAATAATAAAGGCAGCAGACCCTGCACAGGCAGCTCGTGAATACCGTCTACAAGGATGGGATGCATACTTGGCTAAATGCATCTAACTTTATTTAAATCTGCTCCCATGGTTTGCTTATGCTTGTATGTTTTGCTCATTGATGGATGAGTAAAATTTTTGCCTAATTTAATGCATTGATTGTGCAATAAGTTATATGAAAGTCCTGAAGCTTGCAAGGTATTCTCAAAACATTATACGTTTAAGTGCCATAATTTTGTCCTGCTTGATAGCGTTTTTTGCAAGCATTTCTGCACTCACTGCTAGTAAATGCTTGTTAGTATGTATTTATTACTAAACCTTTTTTTTTGTGGAGAATTTATATTCTCCGATACTCTCTCCTGCAATATATGTACATAATTGAGAGTAACCAACGACAGCTACAAAATGCCAGAGTTATAATTTCAACTTCAACGCATAAAATAAACTATTACATCCATTCTTGCGGTTTTATTTTGCCCTTGAAGGTTTCAGCTCTATTCCAAGGTTTTTTACTATAACCGTTACTCCATCGCATTAGAGGAGTGTCAGTACAGTATAAGAGATTTGGATATGTTTGGATATTGTTTATTTTGCTGAAAATTGAAAATATTATAATAAAATAATTTTTAAATGTGTGAATATTGCCCTAAGACTTATTTTTAACTAAAGTTTTGTTGAAAAAAGAGGCTTGTGTGTCTTGTGAGTAGTGCACATGACCCACTGGACAGCTGAAACACGCTTTTCAAAAAAAAAAAAAAAAAAATGCAGATGCCCTTGTTTTCATCAGTATCCATACATATACTTGGTCGAGGAATTAATTCTCTCAGATTTGTATGTCTTTTTAGGAGGGGAGCTAATATGAGGGGTGGTCTCTTGGGGTTCTATATACTTATTTTGGTTTAAATATTCCTTTTAAGTATGGAGTTTAATATTTGATGATGTAAACAATAGGTCAAAATTTGGGAACAATTCTTTAGGTAAGAGCATTAAAGTTCTCAAATTAAAAGAAGTAACGTTTTACCATCTTAAACTATACTATTGATTTTATTTTGCGTCATAAACATTTCAAATTCACGTTTTATATTCTAAATTATGACATTTATTACACTTTGCACCTTAACATTAAGTTTTTTGTTAACTTAGATGAAAAAATATGACACCATGTGAAAAAATTTAATTACTCCTATTTTCAATACTTTAAAAACAAAAAATAAATTATATTTTACTACTATAAATTATACTCTTGATTAAAATTTACAACTTAAATTTTAAATTTCTTTCCAAGTTAATAGAAAACTTAACGTGAAAGTGTAAAGTGTAAGAAGATAAATAGTTTAGGGTGTAAAATATGAATTCAAAAAGTTTAGGATGTAAAGTGTAAATATAAGGTATAATTTAGAGTGATAAAATGTAATTTTTTTCTCATTAAATTCAACTGTATGGATGTATTAGCCAATGCAATATAATCTGTTTTATGTTTCCTAAGGAGAATCAAATTATACGCAGTTAGATATTTGAATGTAATTGAACAACTTAATGTGCAACACCTATCAATATTTATAGCTTATACACCAAAGTAGCAGCACATAAGTTAAAGGCTTATCAATGTTTATAGTTTTTCAACCTACCTCTAAATAAGAGGAGTAATATCTTCTTTATTCTACTCCCATCTTCACTCTCTTTCTTTTAATTTCCCTTTTAAAATAAATATAAGAAAAAAAAATAAAAATAAAAAATAAAAAGACAAAGATTTGGAAACTCTAACCCAAATCTAAATGTACTTTTTTTTTTTGGGTTGAAAGGAACATTATATTAAAACTAACAAAAAGGAAGAGTATCAGGACAAAGCCTTTTAAAATACAGTCTATGGCAATCAACCTCAACAAAAGAAACCAAGTCCACAAGCGGACTGGAGTAAATAACAAAATCTAAACCTTGCAAGTGACCTAAATTAGCTAATCGATCCACACACGAATTTGCTTCACAATAGATGCGTTTCAAAACTAGCCGGAGAATTTGGGTAACCAACTGCCTGCAATCATCAATGAGAGGAGAAATCAAAGAGTTATCATAAACCGGCTTATTCAAAGCATCTACTAACCACAACATGATATACTCACAACATGACTTCCCAACCATCACAACGATTGGCCAACTCACCCCAGTGCAAGCTGAACTAGCCATAATGCAAGCCATTGTACCCCTGACCTAAAATTCTCTCAAACTAAACCATCTGCCACCAATTTTGACATCATAGCAGTCTTACATGCTATCATTTGCTTCCCACCACCACCTCCTGAGGATAAGGTCCTCGCCAATTGAAAAATCAATAATTGTGTCACACCCCCACCATTCTCGATAAACAACGCCCTTGTCATGCTTTTTGCCCAACTATTAGTTTTAGACCCCACAACCAACATCTCCCTCAAGTCCACCATTGTTGACTCTTGCACCACTGCTATTCTTTTCCAGCCTGAATATGGCATTGTTTGATTGAGATCTCCAACCATTACCTTTTATATTTAGGAGGCATAACAATTCAGTTCACCAACTTTTACAAATTTTTATCTAGGTACATTATTGACAATAACTTACTACTTAGTATTTGTAAATTTTTTTTTTTTTTGGTGATGCAAACTAATTAATTCAAAATGCATGAAGTTTTAGGCCTTTTATAAGACAATATGAAAAAATAAAACTAAAAAAATATTAATCGATATTTATAATGAAGTAAATAAACAATTGTAATTAATTATCAGGAAAAATCTAATATAAAAACAAACCATAATTTATTTTTCATTCTTAGTTTAATTTATTTAATAACTTTCAGCATTTTTTCATATTTTGAACTCATTATTATGCTCAAGATTGTCCATAATCTCAATTAACTTAAAATATAATTTTCACATCATTATAATAAGGAAACAAAGTAACCAATTCATAGATTTAAGGACACAAGATGATAGAAACAATCATCATGGAGTAGATGCCATAGATTTAAATTTTACCCTATCTAAAAAAATTCAAAGCATGATATTGATCTAAATACATAGAGTTTAGATATTTGTTTCTATTTCTTAAAATAAATTAATATAAAAGTGTATGGAGTTGCTTTAGTACCGTACAAGGACATTAAGTGTTTTTTTTTTTTTTTTTGTTAATTTCAAATATATAGATATATATATATATATATATATATTGTAAAAACATAGTATCATAATAGGATTAAGGGGGCTAATTGTTAAATGTAGGACTCTAGGAGGATAGATTTTTGGCTTTGTCCCCTCCAGTCAAGCAGTTTGGTTATAGTAATTTAGTAAATGCTTTCTTGGGTCTTACTGTATTATTTCAGACAACTTTTATTTTTATCTACAGTATTTTCAATAAAAAATTTTCAATTTCAGCAAAATAAGTGGATCCCAAACCAACACTAAGTCTAAGGTTTTATCCAAAAATGATAATATTTTGAATTTTTCTGACTTCACTTTGGATTTGTTGATACCATATTTAGCTCGGTCATAATCATTTTCTTCTAGAAAATCTGTGGAGGATTTTGAAGATTCCTTTCTCTTTTTGACTTCCATTTCATCGTCACTACTATCAGATGATTTTGATCATTATTCTTGAAGCTTCCCACCATTTGATGCAAAACGCAAGGTAAGGATGGGGTGATACATGGTGGAGGAAAGTATTAATCTCACTCACAAATCTAAAGATACGCTAAATTCGACCCAAAAAAAAAAATTTTAAGAAAAATAAATTTTTTTTTGAAATTTCTATATAAAGAAATCATTGTTGTTCAAAAGTTTAGAAGAATTCATTCACATGTACACTTAAATTAGGCGAGGTTAAAATTTCTATTTTATATAAAAAAAAATTTTAAAAAAATGGAAGGCTTGCTTGATATGTGGGAAGTTAGATTTGCTTGCTTCATACGTGGAAGCTAGATTTTAGTGACTCCGAAATCATTCCAAAAAATATTTAATGAAAAAGACAAGAGAAATATTATTTTTAGAACATTTTTATAATATTTTTATAACAAATCATATATAAAAAATTGTCACAAATTATTATAATGATTGAGTAAAAAAATAATTTTAGTAGTAAATTTAAATTAGAACTAATTACAATCTATTATTGTCGGAAAAATATCATTCCCAAAAGATAAACCATTATACAATGGATTTTTTAATTTATCATCGATGTAAAAAATCAAAATAAAAAACTCCCATTTTCTATAAAAGGAAGACAAAAGTAAATAATAAAGAATGAAGAAATGGTCGCAGCAATTGTCGATGTTGTCGGCATTCAGACAGAAACGGTCGTTTATGAAATTGTGCAAACCAACGTGCTCAACACAATCTAATCTACACACGCGCCCGTGCCAACTTGCCTGAATTTAAATTTAAATTTAAATTAATTATTAATATTAGTGGAGAATATTATTCTACCACTTGCAATGACCGCACGCGCCATTAGGGTTTTTTTTTTTTTTAAGACATTATTCCCAATTTTACTAAGCTAATTGATAGTTTCCCACTATATATTCATGAACTATATAGCAATGGTTCAAGTTTTCCTAATTGTTCAGCAACTTATTTTTATTGGTTTATTTGCTTAAAAAATATGTTGAATAAAGTACGGTTTCTACTTCTACCCAACTAAGAAAAAGAAATTTTAAAAAAAAATCTAGTTTAAATAATTTTTTTTTTAAATTTATATGTTCTCTTTTTGGATGAAAATAAGATGAAGCAAAAAATACCTAAAGTAAATAATCTTATATTAGGGATAAAAATTATGAAGTTGATGTTAATTAGTTTTGTTTACTCTGTGTTTGGAAGTTTATTAAATAATGAAATGGAAGTTTATTAAAGAATGAAATGAAATTGAGTGGGTTCCAATTAACTTAATTGATAAAATCTCTTATAGTTGTATAAGAGATTTGGGGTTCAATCCCCGCTTACACAAAAAACTGATTGGTTTCTTGTTCTGATAATGAAAAACTATCATCAAAAATGGACGTCATAAGTTGAAACTCTCTCAAAAAAATAAAAAATGATGCTAATTAGTTTTCTTCTCTTGGTTCCATGTGAGATTTTCCCATCCCGAAGAGGTGAAGCGGTGGGACTGGTTTTACTCATCCAACATATCTTGCGCTTTGCCTTGAATGTGTATAGGTGCTATTAATTATAGTATTTGTTTAATATATATAAATTATATTTTCTTTTAATTTTTTTTTATACATATGCTATTTATAACTTGGTAATGCAAACAGGTGCTCTTAATGCAATGGTTAATAATTCATTTTAAGAAAATTTTGACACCACTTTTATAGAAAATGAAAAAAACTGTTAAAATATTAATTACTTTTTCTTTTCTTTTCTCATAAATTTTTTTTTTAAATAGATTATTAACTATTGTCCTACGGGTATTCATTAGTATTTTCCTTTATAATTTTATTTGTTATAGATATTATATTACTATCTTGCAAAACACTTATTTTCTCTTTCTTTTTCATATGTACCTCATTAATATTGAAGTCATTTGTTTGTTTATATATATATATATATATATATATATATATATATATCCCCCACAAATGATGTTGCTTTTGATAAAATGGATTCCTCATGATATCACTTGGTTACTTTCGGCTTAAAATGCCAAAGAATGATGACTAAAGCGAAGTTCCACTCTGCTCTTACTCGTGCTGATTTGAGTAAAAAAAGTGAAAAGTTACTGTTCACTTATACTGTTCATGGTTATTGTTCATTGTTACTGTTCATGTATATCTCGGAATCTCCTTATTAGGAATTAAAAGATTACTTCTCCCAATCAAAAAAAAAAAGATTACTCTAAACCACCCTACCTTCGACTTGGATCGCTCTTATTGTGGATTTTCCCGTCCTAAAAAGGGGACAAGGTAAGGACAAAACACCCTTAATTTGACTTACCCCATCCTAGAATACAACTCAGGTTTTTTTCTCTTCTCTAACATGTTTAGAACTAATTAAAGGAATCACGAAATAGAAAAGGAATTATAATTTTGTTAATGCGCTCTTTACATTTCATTTTTATTTTCTTAAAATAGGGATAAAATGGATTATTGCATGTTAGCTTGTTATAATAGTGGACTTTTTATATTATAGATATGTTATACGCTTTTTAAAGAATAGACAAGGAAGCAGGATAATATGTTCTTTTAATGTTTCTTGCCTAGAGTTGTTAATGATTGGAACCATGAAGTGAATTGGATGGTCACCAATTCGAAAGACAAAAGACTAAAATAATAGTTTTATTTTTTATTTCTGAGAATGGACTAAAATAATAGTTTGTGAGCTTTTTTGTGCAACTATCATTAATCATATGACTAGACTAAATGTGAGAATCTTCAAGGAGGAAATCAGACATGAAAACGAGAACAAACTATGCATCATTTTACCTGACTACAATGTGAGAAGAGGAAATCAAGAATGAAATTTAGAAGAATCTATAAACATGATGTGAGATACAAAATTATTGGCTGTTAAATTTTAAAATGACAGTTCAATATTAAAAAAAAAAATGTTATATTTGTAGAATTTCTGTTTGTGTTTTTAATAGAGTTTGATTGTAACAGTTTATTAGAAAGTTAACTGTTGTGTATTTTGTACGTGGCTAGTTTAGCTGTTAGTAACTTTCTATACTACTATATAATATATACCTTTATATATTTCTTATTTTGATTGGATACAATTTTTTTTTTTTTCATGCAAAATGGGAAAACAATTATGAATAAACAAGGATTGTGTCATCTAGTCAAGAATAAAAAATGTCCTAGCCTTTTTTTTTTCCATGTAATGGTGATGGTGGGGTTCTTCATTCCATATATAGATATTTATATTTATATATTAAAGATATAACAATATTAAAACTACAAATTAATATCATTTTTTTCTTTTTTTTTCAAAGAATGATTCTTTTAGGGTCATATATATGTATGTATATGTGTGTATGTATCAATATTAACCATTAAAACGTAAGTAAAATTATAAAAATGATTTTTAATTACTAGATCAAGCAAAATGGGATATATCAACTTCTATAGTGCTTATTAAAAAAAAAATTCAACTTCTATGGTGTATAGATTTTAATTAAAAATCTTGGTTTTTAAATTATCTCAAAATAAATGAGACCTATTAACTTTGATGGATCTTATAATCTCTTTCTTTAGATTGTGCTATTACTACAATGATAGTTAACATTCTCAAATGGACAATTTTTTTATAAAAAATAAAAATAAAAAAACGAAAATTGGAACACTTTAATCTTCTTTTTAAGTTTTTTATTTTTTATTTTTGGATGTGTTTTAAGTTTCAAACTGTATTTTTTTTTTTTTTTTCTGGGAAGTTTTAAACTGTTATAAAAGTATATTTAGAAGTTACTTTGAAGCATCAGTTGTTCTTGTTCCTTTTTAGTTTTATTCCAGCAAAAAAGATAGTTGTGCTTGTACCTGTTTATAGTTTATTGGTGGCAACTTACCAAATACCAAAAATTTAAACTTGGCCCAACATACGTAATAAATTTAATAAAATTGAATTGGGTGATAATTTTATCAATTCAAATGTATTATTTTTAACTCATTGCAATCTATTTGTTGAAAACTACAAGAAAAATTAAAACTATTAATGAACAAAGTCAGGAAAAAATGAATAATAATAATAATAATAATAATATAAAAAAAGTTTCTGAAAGGTTCACAAATTTTCATAATTTATTTTTAAAAATTTCTAATAACTTATTGCACAACTTATTGAGTTGTCAATTTGCTGGTGCTTTCATTACAAATTTACTATTATCCACCAATCATTTGCCAAAAAACATCTGGAATTTTGTTTTTTTATTTTTTGCCACTAGATTTTTAAATGATAAAAATGTTTTTCACCAAGGTTGTACGCGCTACATGAGCGCGTGGGGTAGTTCACTTTGAACATTTATCCGGTTGTTGGTGTTATCAACCACAAAAGCCGTATTTTTCTGACCTTTTGGGTGGCATCCACATTCTATTATTAAAGAAACAAGAAAAACTAAACAAAACAAAAAACAATTTTAAAATGTTTAAAATTTTTGTGAAATAAATACAATGCAGATTCCTAGTATAATTCCCTAATGATTTTTGTGAATCTTTTCTTGCGTTGTCTCTCTACAATTCCAACACTTACACACTTTAAATAAATAATCAAATATATAAACATTCCTTTTTTGGATTATCCATTTGTCTAGTACTTTTTTTTCTTGACTGCATATATGATTGCAAAGTTTAAGCTTCAATTTCCAACCAACAAATATTCCTCTTCTCAATCTGTAAGATCCCTTTTGGTTATTCAGCTTATTTGTTCATTAATCATGAACAATATTTGCATTTGTCACCTATATGTTTGATTTTAGCTTTTCTTTTGAATGCCCATTTCATAATTTCTTCAATGAAATGTTCTTGACATTTTGCTTTTCTTGATTTCTGAATTATATGTATGTCCTGGGCAGTTGCTATATTTGGATTTTCTGTAATGCTCTTGTGTTATTGGATGCAGATAAGGAAATGATATAAAGGGTGTTTTCAAATAGCAGTTTTCATGATTTGGGCTGGAAGCATTGTAGGCATGGAGATCTCTACCCAACAAGAGAATTCTGATCCCAACAATGTTTCAGGTTTTTTGCAGAATATTCTTAATCATATGATTGACCCTTTTTTGTTTTTTTATGTTTGTCATTAGAATCAAAGAATATGTTTTGACAGAGAACTTAGTGGTTGCAATAGCAAATCATGGATCTTTCTTCATGATAACATCTGCACAATACAATCATGGCAGTACTTTATCCCCCTGACAAAATTTGGTTGCTTTTTTTTTTTTGGTTGAAAATGAAATTATGCTTTTATCAAAATGTTTCTGTTGAATCATTTAGTTTGATGAATACTGGTCATGTTATTCTTATAAAATGAAGAAGCTTGTCTTATGTGATGCTCTTAAAAGCCAAAATGTAAGGCAATACATAAGTCTTGAGGAACAACGATTAAGCCTTATCTATTTGTAAAAATGTTAGAAAGATTTTCGATTAATATTTTTATGTATATTTGTCAATGAGCTCTAACTGAAATAGGACTCTCTCTTCCCACAATGGTAGAAGGAAGGTGAGATTGTGGATTTAAAATATTTACTTTCTTTCAACGTATTTTAGAAGCTTAGTTACCTGATAGGACAAAGCAAATAATTGTTTCACTGTGAGTCTGTGACTAGGTTGAAAATTATTCTATTAGGAAAAATGGCTAAAAACATTAAGAAAAAAGAAAATCCTGGTGAAGAAGGTATAAACCCAGCAACAAAAGAAGCTGATCTTGTCACCTATGTCTGTTTGTTTGCTTGTCATTATTATTTTTTCCTTAATAAATCGGGTTCACATGAGCTGATAGATAAAAAGGCATAAAAGTTGTGTGCATTTTGAGTATGCATTGGCTGATTGGCTCATGGGACATGAGCTTAACAAAACTTCCCTTTAATCTTTTTGGCCTCAAAGTGTCCAAGGATGCCTCAATTTGAGTATTTTGTTGAGCCATAAGAAAGTGTCTTAAGAACTTGATCTTGTGGTATGTGTGTTCTAATGCTTCTAAAATATGCGAGTCTATGCACTGGTGCTTCTCTCTTGTACACCTTTTGAGTAATTATATAAAAAAAAGTGTGTTTAAAAATAAGATGCATATCAATATGATATTATGATCCAACAAAGAAAATTATTGATATTCTATCATTGACCTTGCTGAAAATCATTTTGTAAGGAAAAATGCTGAAATGTATCTGCAATGCATGGTTGAAAAGTTATAAAGGAATTTACGAAAGAATTATATCACATTGAGTGTTAAAGAAAAAAAAACATTAGTCATTTTTATAAAGTAATAGGTGAGCCTTGTATGTCGGATTGGGTGTCAATGCGTTGTATCAACTGTAGATGCCCACAACCCAATGCTTAAAATGGATACCATCCTTTAATATCATCTTGTTACCGCTCTATCTTAATACATGGTTATTTTGTTCTGTTTCTACTTTGATTTTAATGGTGATTTGCATATGCATTACATTCAATTGATGACCATAGAATGTGGACCTTCAATCATATGACAAATGTATTCACTTTCACTGCTCATTTGTTCTCTAGTTCTACCCAATAAGATAGCACTTCTTGGTGGTTCTACTATTTCCAGTTTCAATTTAGAGACCTTGTGAAGCTCGTATATATTCATCTCTTTTTTGAATATAGATCATCTTTTTAATTGTTCCAATCTTTTGTTTTTATTGATTTTTTTGAGAAGGAGTGCTTTATCAATGTAGTACTAAGCTTTTTTGGTTTATGAACATGCTGTAACATCTTGATGCTTATTGTATCATTCCATTAATGCTTAATGCTAATCAATTTGTGGTAGCATTCTATTTTTTTTTCTTTTTAATATCTGAACATAGATTTCCCACAGTGCATAACTTTATGATATGATTGTAGCTTGTTCTTGCCTAAATATATATATATATATATATATATATATATAAAGATGATCTGATTAGAAATATTTGATTTGTAGTAGCTACATTGAGCTTATATGATCTCCTACGCTCAGATCCACCAAATTGGGGAAACCAAAAGGATCAGTCGCCTTCTTCATGTATGTTGAGACTCGATGTTTGAATTTTTTGTTTAAAACTCTTTGCTTCTCTTATCAACCTTTTCCTTGTTTACGCATATGAAGGTAGTTAGTATCATTCTTAAAGTAAATCAAATTATGAATGCCAGTTAGAACAAATTGTCAACAAATTATAAGTTTCTGGTAAAGAATATCCTAAAGATTGATGCAGTTAATTAGTGCAGTAAAAGTGAGCATATTTACCACTACAAAATGAACTATGATCTGACTTACAACGCTAGGTGTTCATTTTATATTTTCTCAAAGATATGATATTTACCAAACTAGGTGATTATTCATGTCATATTTTCTCCAAGATCTGAACTATTTATTTCACTGAATGATCTTGTAATTCTTACTAGACTTTCTGACTGAAAATATTGACAAATGCTTGCTTTTTATGTTTGTACTTGCCATAAAGTACTTAAATGTTGTGATATTCTGCAACTCTCCATATTTAAATGAAATTTCCTTTAAGACTTGCTGAACAAAATCACACGATAAAGTTCAAGTAGCCTTGTGTGACTTTCATAACCGACATTTTTCATTAATCAGGTCCACAGCTAAGGCTGGAGAGTCTGTTACGTCAATCCTGCAATAAATACTGTGCAGATTGTGGATCTCCAGATCCAAAATGGGTGTAAGTTATCATACCCGTCTAACTCTATTATGGTTCACTTCTGGTAGCAATTGTAGTTGACTTTATCAGAAAATTACTTAAAATTATTTTTAGTCCAAAGTTCTCTTATTCTTATTTAACAATATCCTTTTGCTTCTTGAGCTAACTAGTTCTGGGTTGCAACTATATGTCATGATGTAAGACTCAAATTTAATTTGGAATTAGCATCAGTTTGTTTAGAGGGATAACGTAAACCACATCTTTTATTTGGAGAATTTAGCATGCTGGGAAACTTCACATATTAGAAAACAATGATAGTTAATGACAAGCAATTGTATAGTATTTATAGTGTGAGAAAGAAAAAAAAAAAACTGCTCTAGCACTGTGAGGTGGGATAACATAGGAAATTTGTTGTTTTTCCTACCTGCAGTATCCCTTGTGACCATGCTTGCATACTACGGATACTGCCATCTCAATATTGATCTGAAGAGTACATTTTTCTACCTGACCTACATATTACAAAATTGTTAACATTTTCATCTACTCATGCTTTTGATGCACATAATGTTATTCAAGTTTATTATGGACAAATCAATAGCTCATATTCACTTGTGTCCTAATTATTTCATCTGGTTAATGTCAGATCTTTAAGTCTTGGAGTATTTATTTGTATCAAGTGTTCGGGTGTACATAGAAGCCTTGGCGTGCATATTTCAAAGGTATGGTTTCTAGTACTTCTTGACAGTCTTGTAAAGTACAGCAACAATAACAGCTACATCAACAAAACCTTAAGGCTTGTCTGGCCCTACATCAAGTTGCTCCTAAAAAACTTTTTAGGCTCTTTTGGCAAGTTTTTGTCCTCGTTTGGAAAATTTAAAAGAACTTTTAGGTAGCTACTAAAGAGGTTTAAAGCTGTTTTTGAAAAGTTGGGTTTTTGAAACTAATACCCTTAAGTGCTTTTAAGATCTACTAGTTGCATATCCATGCAATGCATGAGAATAGATAATATTTTGTAATTGTGGTATAATGTACAATTTGTTCTCATAAAATTTGTTGAAGATAATTTGTTCTCCCTAAAAACTAAACAATTTCTAAAAACAATTTCCATCTTGAATAGACATCTGATGTGAAAAAAAAGAGCAATATAAGGTTGTTAGCGGTTTATAAGTGCGTCATATTACAGTGGCAAAAACTCTGTAGCTCAGCCAGTAGTATGTCAATTTTAATAAGTGATTTATGGGAATTTTTTAGGATTTCAATTGCAGATTCAATTACAATTGGAAGGGCTGATATACTCTCTCCCTCTCCCTCTCTCTCTCTCTCTCTCTCTCTCTCTCTCTCTCTCTCTCTGTGATAGTGTCAGGAATTAGATGTTCTAATTTGATCTGAAAATGTGCCAGGTTCTGTCAGTGAAGTTAGATGAATGGACTAATGAAGAAGTTGATACTTTGGAAAGTTTGGGTGGAAATATTGTGGTAAACAAGAAGTATGAAGCTCATGTCCCAAACAGCCTTAAAAAACCAAAACCAAACTCCTCTATAGAGGACCGCTTTGATTTTATTAGGTATGGAACTATAATACTTGTCAAAATTTTGTACGAGAAACCTATCCTATTCTAAATCTGAAACATTCTTGAATACTCAGGAGAAAATATGAGCTGCACCAATTTTTGAACTCTGATGAAAATATGTTCTGCCTGTACCCACCATCTCATAAAAGGAGTGGTTCATCCCCAAGCAGTTCTTCAAGCAATAACTCAATGCAAGACAAGAAACAATATGAGAAACAAGTAACCAGAAATCGTATTGGGCATGCATTTCGTAACAGCTGGGGAAGAAAAGACTCTAAGAAGAGAAGCTCACAGGTAAATGACCATTCCATTTGTTTTCTTATCAGGTACCCACAGAAGTTTGGATGCACTTTTGTCTTTGCAGCTGGCTATGGAAATTCAATATGCTACTTGAAATTGCATTTTCTTTTTTAAACATTTGGTTGAAGATTTTGATACTTTTCAAGCACCAAAACACTCATTTGATAAACATGCTGGCTGTTTTAAAATATTTGTAAATTGCAAGTTTTGATATTCGAAGGTATCTGCACACACTCACAGACGAGGAAGTAGGGACCGATGAAAAACTATCAAACAAAAGGTTAAATGATAGTCACATACAATACAATTGTTTGTGCAACTGGCCATGACTGTCTATAGATATATAAGCAAGCCCAGTTGTTGAGTTAGTTCAAGTCACTCATGTCCATAATCCTTTTCTCTTCAGAGAATTCAGTTCAAGACATTTGACACAAATAAGTACTACTATTTTGTGGAGTTGGAAGTGTAAATTTCAAATAATGTCTTATAGTCTCAAAAATCCATATTTGTAGTATTGAGATATTTGTCCCACCTCCAAGTGATAAATGATTGATTACAAAAGTCTATTATATATACATTGTGTATAAGGACTATGAGTATTGCCTCATCACTTGCTCATCCTTCGGAAGTGCATTAACAAATTTGAAGTAAATAAAAATTTTTTAAAAAAAAAGTCTGCAGTGGGAAGAAGTAATGACTTCTCCATAACAAGTCTACCAATGGCATGTGTAGTAAACCTTCATTTTTAGGATTGCTATGTCAGAATGTGAATGTGCTGTTTCCATGTCTGTGCATTTTAGTCTTGTGCTAAGTTTGAATCATCCATAGAAAAAAACAAAAGAAGGAAGTTTTTTTGTATCATCTTCTACTCTTGTGTTTGGTTTCCCATGGTGAGAGAGAAGAAAAGAAATGTCAGGACTTGGCTCAGCGGCCCACCCAAAAATTTCTCTCCTGAGGTCAGATTTGGAGAGAAAAGTTGCCTGTGAGGAATAAAAGATACTAAAGCTTTATTTTCTCTGTTTTCTCTTGATAATTAAACAATAGAATATGATAATAAGCTTTCAGTTTCCTCTATCTTTCTTAATTCCATGCTCTCTCGAAGAAAACAAACCTGCTATCTAACTAATTCAAGTTTTGGTTTGATATGGGTGATAAAATTGTACTGTATATAGGCAGGTATGGTTGAATTCATTGGATTGATTAAGGTCAATGTGGTCAAAGGCACAAATCTAGCTATTCGGGATATGATGACTAGTGACCCGTATGTCATTCTTTCTTTGGGTCATCAAGTGAGCCTCTTCTCCTTGTAATCTTCTTATTTCACTAAGAAATGGATTCAACTATGTTCATAATATAAGTTCTCTATGTACATTTTTTGTAGTCAGTAAAGACTCGTGTCATCAAGAGCAACCTGAATCCAGTATGGAATGAAAGCCTAATGCTGTCAATTCCAGAACATATACCTCCTCTAAAAGTGGTAAGTTGGTTGTTTTGCCATGAAAAAAGAAAAACCACCATATTGGACCATCACCTGCACTTTGAGCTAAATAGATTTGAACATTGTTTGAGTATGCTTACTATTTTTGGTATCCCATTGGGACCACTCTTATGGAAATATTGATCAGAGTTTATTGGCTGTTATTTAATGCCAAAGTTTCTCCCCTTTCTATTTGTAAATTAATTGATCCTTTCCTAGGTAGCACATGCAATACAGATACTATTTGCATGCTAATCTTATTAAGCAATTAAAGAGGATAAGAGTTTCTTATGTCACCCAACATAAGCGAAGCCTTAGGAGAGGATAATAAGTGTCTTTCATAGCCAAGTAAGAATGAAGCTTTAAGGCAGGATAATCTTTTCTTTGGGTCTAAAATTGAAGAAAAAAAATATTCTTGAGGCTGTCAAATGCAAGTGTCTTGGTATAATTGGAAGGTTAAAACCGTATCATGATCTCACATTTGAGGACCCCATCCTAGGACTCTGCATTGGTTGGGACCACCCAACGCTCAACAAGGACCTTTTTATTTTATCCTTTATTTTAGGCTGATAATTCTCAGTTGCTAAGGACCTAAGTACATGAAGATTGTTTTTGAGTTGATAGGCTACACAGCACCTCCTTGGAAATCCACTATTTCATTTAGCTCTAGTTCAAAGGCTGAAATTGTGGAGGATTGGAACGAGTCTTAAAAACAATCAAAGCTGAAATTTTGTAGTATACAGTCTACCACCCCACTTCTGCTCCTCCCCCCAGCAATCTTTTCTTATATGTATATGTGATCATCATGCATCTATAAACGTCATTTGGTAGAAGCATGAAATGATTTCTAGTTGACACTGATAATAATTTGCACAAGCTCCACTTTTGGTTTTTCTGAATGGTTTTATGCAGCTTGTGTATGACAAGGATACGTTCACAACTGATGACTTTATGGGTGAGGCGGAGATTGACATTCAACCCCTGGTTGCTGCTGCCATAGCTTACGAGAAGTCCACAATCAACGAGTCAATGCAGCTTGGAAAGTGGGTGGCAAGCAAGGATAACACTCTTGTTAAAGATGGAGTCATTAACCTAGTAGATGGGAAGGTCAAACAGGAGATCAATCTCAGACTGCAGAATGTTGAGAGGGGAGTGCTGGATATTGAGCTCGAGTGTGTTCCTCTAACTCAATAACAGGGACAATTAGAATTCAGCGAATACAAATTCTTGTACGTTCGTTCTACCCATCAGCCTGGTTAAGGGTATCCCCTCCTATGTTTGCTTGTATATTACCATAATTCTTGTTTCATAATTCTTATGGAGATCAAGAGGAATTTCTGATGTGTATTAATTTGTATTTCTAATGAGGAATTTCTGATGTCCATGGTTCAGTAGATATTAGTCAAGGTGCGATCACCTCAATTATTTAAACTGCACAGTATGGTAGGCAGTGGATGAGTGATAAACGCAATGTCATGCTTGAAATGTTATCATCAAACTTATTCTTGGTAGATAAGTCAGTAGACTAAGTACTAGCCTTTTGCGAAGCTGTTGTCCCTTTTGTTATTTTTATGGATGAGGCAATCTATTGTACATAAATAGTGGTGATGGGTATAAACGATCGCACCGCATAAACTTTTAAAGGGTTAAAGTTGTTGTGCACAAACTGTTTTACATACACCCTCGAAAGCAACTGAAATCATGATGATTTCCAGTCACGGTTTTAGTTAAGTTTTGAGAACTATATATTATTGAGAAGCCATTGGGAATCTAAAAGTTTATACTGTATTGATCAAATTCAACCGAGGATGAAACTGATCAAGCTGGATTTGAGTATTATGACATGTAAACAATTAGAATTATCCAAAAGGAAAACCAAGAACCAGACAAACTAAAGATTTTATGTCAACTGTAAAATTCATGAAAACCTTCTTTTATAGAGTTTTTCAGCCTAATTGTTTAGCTAGGGGTAATCTTTTAGAATTCATGGGAATCTAAAAGAATTCTTGAGAATACCCATGTTTAGTTGCAAATAGCTCGAGGAAATCTAGATGCCTTTAGACATATCGACTCCCACCAAATTCACTTTTGTAAGGCTGTGGATTTCTTAAAAATCTGAGTATCTACATTCCCATTACTTAGGAATGTTCTATTTTTCTTAAGTGGCAATTATACTTCCAATTTAATACATTAACACTAACAGTAAATAGAACTCTATTCTAAACAAAAAATGACGTGAAGTGTGAAGAAAAACAGTTGCCACTCCAGCATAAGGGATCACAAAATTGCTCCTTTGGTTGCATATACCAAAAGAGAAAAAGAAAGGGGAAAAACATTGTCTAAGAACCTACCAAAACATTTGGCTTGTCAGTAGTAGTTTATAATAGTAAAATGATGATGAACAAACCCTAGCCGTCCTGAAATGTGGAAAGCATCCAAATGATTGTATGGGTCAAAAGTACTATACTTTCATGGTTAAGAAATGATGATGAGCTGCCTTAATAATTACAAACTTTGGTGATGAACTATATGGAAAAAGAAAAAAATAAATAATATTTCAAAACAATAGCAAAGTCAATTAGAATATGGGGAAAAAAATCAGGAAAGGAATTTTATCAATATTCAGTTGTGAACTGGTGATTTTATCGAATCCAAAAACCATGTGCTAAACAATATGCAAATGCTTACCAAAATCAGTCAAAATTCATTTTGATACCATAGACTCATGTTGCAATACTTCTAAAGGGGACAACTAAAATCAATCCCCTGAAGTTGAACATTTCACTAGAGACCCTGGTTTTAAAATTCAAAAAATCAAATCAAATCCAACCCCAAACTGACGCCCACATTATACATACATGCATAGTTCTGTTATTCAACATCAACAAAAGCACATCCAAGTGCATAAACTGGTGTGAATGGGGCATTAAACAGACCCATTCTCATTCAAAGTATGTTTTGGCTATGTCTATATCCTGTAGAGGGGGGGAACATGTTTGTACAATCATAATGGCAAAAAGGATATTCTGCCCAATCCCCCCCGTTTCTTTTTTTTTTTTCTTTTTTTCTTTTTTTAATTTTTAATTTTCTGCTTGTATTTCTTACATCAAAAACACCCATGTACGTGTACCATATGAATTATGAAGTTCTCTGACTGCAATTATTTTCTGCTTTGCAGAGACTCTGATAGCAACAAGTTCATTAATCAGCAGTTGCTAATCCATGGAGATTTCTTCTTGGATGGACTACAAAGCAAGGGGGAAAGAAAAAGAACGTTAGGGAATTTAAAAGGTAATAAAATTAACTCTAGAAAATGCATATGTTTGCAAGAATTAGAGTGCAGAATAACCATACCTTCTTATATGATTAGGATCAAAAGGTGGAAACTCCTTCACATTAGGAAGATCCACACGTACAGCCTGACAAACGTCATGCCATGGGAGCATATCGATTTTATCCACTTTCAAATCACACAACACACATCTCTGATCGGAAGCTCCAGCCACCTGTATGGCCTGTAGTCTGCAATCACTGCACCACAGCAAGTGTTGGCATGGAAAGTTTGCCCAAAGCATCTTACGTTGGTTGCAAGCAAAGCAAATTTCCAGGTTGAGGTTTTTCATATAATCCTACATACATACACCAGCCTCAGGTCAACAGAATTAAAACAATTAGATGCAATATTAACAGAATAGCATTGAATGTCAGCACTAAAACTTAATCTAGTTCACTGCTTACTGTGTAGAAGCCAGGGTCACGAAGAAAAAAAACTGATGTGTTGTTCCTTTTTCTAATAAGGGCATCCAAAACCAAATTTCTTTGTTGATGCCTAAAATTGTTCTGTTTAATTCCCTCTACAAACCCTCCTCTTTCACCATAAATGTCTCCAACCATGTTGCTTCCATTTTGTAGCCATGGTCGACAATGGAAGAGATGGTCTGGCTTCAAGAAGGAAATAAGCCTCATTGGCACAGCAGGCATTTTATTATTCTGATCTGAATTCACTTCAGGGTACTCATGGGCTAGGTTCTCCTTAATGTTGCTATCAGCAAAGATAGCCTTCTCACAAGAGCCAGAAAGAAGGTCCTGACAACATTTGGATTTTTCAGAATCAACACTCTCATTAATTGATGTAGCATTAGGTGTGTATGGCATTGTGAGTGGATGCTTCATTTTTTCATGACGCTTAGGAAGGTTAGGTTTGAGGACCAAATGAGTGGCAGTTCCACATTTTCCTATGGGGCCAACTTTCATGTGACAAATATCAGGGAAACATCTCATGAAGTCACTAAGCTTAGGGTAGCCAAGAGAGGCATGATCCAATTCCAGGCCGAATTTTGCTCTGAAATCCCCTTTGAGAGATGAGAGAGCATATTCTCCTTCCTTCAATTTTGATTGTTCTTTTAAGTGGAACGGTAGCCACTTCTTGAAATTCTTGAACCATGCAGGCATGCTTTGATCTACACGGCTTGGGCTAATGTGGCCTTGAACTTGAAGCTCATTGGAACATGTCTTTGGTTGGCCATGGAGTAATCTATCAGCCCAAGACATTTGTTCAGGTTTAGCCTCTTCTGTAATCTTCTCATTGGGTGTCTCTGGTTGAGGTTGATTATCGTGATTCTGTTCTTTGTCATGTTGTCCTGGTGACAGTTTCTGGCTCTCAATGAGTAAAAGACATTTCGGAAGTACAGATTTCATCTCAACTTGCTTGCCCATAATGCTGACAAAGTGTGTTTCAACAGCTTCTGAAACAGTTTTTTCTTCTTTAAAAGTGACAAATCCGAATCCTCGAGATCTCAATTCATTTCCTACTTGCATACCAAGGACTATAGCATCTTCTACTGCACCAAATTGTTCTTCAAAAAATTTACGCAACAATTCTGCTTCACAACAGTGAAAGAAGAGAGTGTTGTTATCCTAAAAAGATAAAACAATGAAAATAATGTTCATTTTTCAATTAAACCCCCATGCTTGATTACTCAAAAGTCTATACAGCTTAAAAATGTACTTCATAAAGCTTTTGATAGTTTACTAACCAGAGTCCAACGTAGGAGGGAGACCTCCAACAAAGATTTTCCTTCTAAGGTCCTTGGTGGTAGTAGGAGAATGAGTTGGATGTGTTCCCTGCTTCTTTTGCCGAAGTTCCTTCTCACTATGTGCATAAAAGCACTTATCTCCTCTGACACATCCACGAGGAGATGCAAAGTATTTACAGATCTCAGTCTTTGTGCTAGAGCAGCTACTGAAATTTCACAAGCAGTAGAAAACTATGAGAGCATGTAGACAAAGGGAGGGGGAAAGGGACAAAAGGTTCATGCTAATATTGATGCTTTAATAAGGGAGTCCACCTTTCTGTAGTGTTTTCTTCTGTCAAGATTAGAAGTGCATCACAGGTGCCTGAAATTATCTCATCACCTTGAAAATAAGTGGTATAATTTGGTTGATCCGGCGAGGTACGATTCACTGCACATTACAACTCAGGGCATAAGATCGTAGGAAAGCAATGACATTGATAAGCAACAGTGGCTTCATTTCTCTGTATTATAGTATTGCATTCACAGATTCTACTTACAGTGGCTAATATTGGTTGGACTCAGCTTGTAACGCATATCTTGAGACTTTGCCAAATCTATAGGTCTCTGTCTACTGGTAATGATAAGAGTTGGTACACAGACGCAGATAAAATACGTTAACATTGGAAATGGAATTCACAACTAATTTAACAGAAAATGACAATGATGAACTGCATGGAAAGGCATCAACTATTTCCTACCGCAAGTTGAGGACTTCATTACTTGCTCCCCATCGTAAAAGAGCCTCAGCACATTTCATATGGTCATTTTTTACTGCAAAAAACAGTGGGGTTTCTTTCATTTCTGTTCTATGGTTGATAGCATCTGGGTCTTCCAATAGAAAGACCTGTTGGGTCAATGTCAAAAATACAAAAATCTTTCAGATATAAAATAATAAAATTCTGTACTTTGGTTGCCAATAACGCAGTTGATGAATTACAAAGATTAACCGAAGAACTAGCAGTCATATTCACACCTGGAGTGCATCTACATTGCCATTGGCGGCAGCAATATGAAGAGCAGTCAACCCCAACTTATTCCTTTGGCTGACTTTGGCGCCGTTGTCCAGCAGTAACCATACAATTCTGGGTACAAGTGCACAATCATAATTAGTATGTATATTTACATGCTTTTATGCGTGCGTGTGTATGTATTTGAGAAAGAGCGAGAGAGAGAGAGACATTGTCTGGTGAGTGAAATTCTTGAGGTTGAGGGACCAATGAAGTGCAGAGTTTCCTTCAGCATCGGTCTCGTTCACATCAATGTTTGTCTTTAGAAGCAACTCAATGACGGCGACATCACCAGCCTACAACAAGCGGCCAAATCTATAATTACCTCACCAAAATTCAACAAGGTTACAAACACCACAATTCCACAACTTATTTTCTCATAATAATAAATTAATTATTAAAATAATATATTTATTTTTCTTTTTTTACAATTAAAAAAAAAAAAACTATAAAATCGGCTTGAATTACAGGATAAAGATGAGATGGAACATCTTCCGACCACAAAAACTATATTCTTTGTCTAGTAAAGTTGGACTACAGAGTATTATAGTTAACTGTATCTAATCTAAAATCAAGCCATATTCGTGCAAATTTATACAAAAATAACCTTATCCATAAATTAGAGATACCTAGCTACCCAGTCAAATTAAAACTAGGATGTCCAATCGGTCACATACATGAATTTACGAAATTACCCATATAAAACCAACCGAATAGACATATAAATGTTTGGGCAAATATGTCTTTGTGCTGTGTACTTCATCATATTTTAATGCCATCTCTCATGCATGTTTTGCTTCATTTATTCCCATAGGTTTTTAGCTTTTTAACACAAAAGACAATATCTTTTTCTTTTTCTTTTTTCCTCTGTTCGTTCTCACCTGCACTGCACGGATCAGTAGTGACGTCACCTTCTTGTCCGTACAACTCCCACTACTGCTGCTGCTGCAAGCAACGGCTCCGAACAGCTGCAACAACTCAATCTCTCGGAGCAAGAGCTTCCTCCTCTCCGTCGCCACGTCACCATCCCCCTCTACCACCACCTCAGCTCCTCCTAACGACGCCGTTTCGGGTGCCAACGACAATGCCTTCCTTACCACGCCCTCGTACACGGTGGCTTTCTCCTTACTATTATTACAACTCACCTCCACAACCGCCTCGTTAATCTTACTCGCCGCAACAACGAGAAGCGCGGCTAACGGAACTATGCGGCCGTTAACGGCGTTAGCGTACGCCACCTCAGCTAGTTCCTTCGTTTTCTCGCTCAACAGTTTCACCGCCGTCAAATCCTAACGAAAAATGTGACAATCAAAAGGAAAACCAAAAAAAAAAAAAAACTTTTATTACAACGACGCGCATTTCACGAAATTGGTAACGAAAATTTGTCAGAATGTAAATGAGTTATTGAACCATATAGAACCAAAATAGAAATACATAACGACACCGTTTTTTTTTTTATATAAAATAAATAAACCTTTTCGCTCAGAAGAACCAACAATTCTTCAACGGAGAAATCATCAGGATTCCAAATCAGTTCCAATCTGAAATCACAGAGAGAGAGAAAGTAATCAAAATATTCAAAAATATTAGTAAAATAATGAAAAAGCGAAGCGTTTTCTATTCTAAGCCAGTTCCTGCGTAGTGTTGCATTGGGAAGGTGAAACTTTTTCCATTTTTGTTCATTTTTGTTCAAAAAAAGCGAAAACGACGTGTTTTTGAATTTGTTTTTTTTCGTTTTTTTTGTTTTTTTGTTTTTTACCTTCTGCTAAAAAAGGATAGCTCCAGAGGGATCAGAGAGCGACCGTCCTTGGTTTTCAGGTCTGTACGACCGCGTTTCTTGAGGAGCAGCTCAACGCAGCGTTTCGAGTGAGACTCGGCCGCCGTGTGGAGCGGCGAGCGGCCTGTCTCGTCGTCGAACTCGTTGACTAGAGGCAGAGTTCCAAGCTCTCCGTTGAGCAATGCGGCGGCGGAGTCGGCGGAGTCCGAGGCGCAGCAGAGGTGGAGGAGCTTGGACACTACTCGCCGGTCTAGTGGATCCGAGCCGATTTTGAAGAGCCGGTTCGCGTACGTGACGAGCTCGGCCTTGTTGTCCTCAAATATGGCTCTGATTATGCTCTGTTTCGCCTCGTTCTTTGTGTTTGTGAGCTCCGTCACAGTTGAGCTTCGTTTCTCCGGCGAAAAACTAGGGTTTCCGCACATAACTTCCATAAAAAGTGAAAGTCGCTACACGGCCAGAAAAGCAAGGGTACTAACCATAAGCAAGAAAACAAAGTACATCTGCCGAGAAACTGACAGAGTTTCCGATAAAACGCACAGAAAGTTTGAAAAGCTTTGGTGCAAAAACTTCACTTTTAACACTTTCAGTCGCTGATTCAGAAAAAAGCTTACGTATTTTCGGTGGAAAATCAAAGATCAACGAAAGCTCCAGCCACGCCTCGCAAAGAATCATCCATATCTGAAACTGAAACCCTAATTTTTCAGCTCCAAAATCAAACCTAGCTGAGTGTAAAAATGCACACTTTTTTTTAACGCCAAATCGAGCTTGATCTTGAAGAGCGAACTGTGAATCTGAAACCCTAACTTTCTAAAGCTTACAGTGAAAAAATATCTATGAGCTCAGAGAGAGAGAGAGAGTTTCTTTGTGAAAAAGTTTGGTTTTTCTGTGATGAAACAAGAGGAGGGAAATATGAACTCGAAGCTTTTGTAATGCTAGAGAACAAGATGAGGACGATGGTATTTATAGGCGCGGATTTGAAAGGGATTTATTGAACTGGATTTGTGGATGGGGTTTTTCGCGTCCGCAAATCACCACTTTGTTGGACTAAAATGCCCCCTCATATTGAGGGTAGTCTTTGGGTGAAATGAAGTAAATGCCAAAAGAGTAAGGGGTTAAATTAGGAACCAAAATTTGTGCACAAAATAATGAGCGGATTGGCAGTAATATTGATCCTATAAAATCTAAAAAATTTTGAATCACAACTTTTTTATGCCACAATCGATAGGTGGGTAACTATGAATGGCGGAAAAAAAAAATTGAAGTATATAAAGAGTAATTATAAAATTACAACTTATTTTATACACTTTGTCATAATTATTCTATGTGGCAATACGTAATTGGTTGTCGGTCATTTTCACATGAATCACTACTTTTTCTCTACTATTCACAATCAGCCACATAATAGAGTTGTGGCAAAGTGTGTAGAATAAGTTGTGATCTTAGAATTTTTTGCCATGTGAAAGGGAAAATGCTAAAAGTATTATAAATTTTACTACATAAAACTTACAAAATTGGTATAACATTAAATATGATTATTGGTTTCAACTACCTTACAAATGAATATTTGAATCAAATTGTCTCTTTGTGATTGATGATATCAACTTGTAAGCTATAGTCAAAATTGTAGTATTAGCATTATGTGAAAGTGATAGACAACCTCTCACAATCTACCACATCAAAATAATGGGAAAGTTGTGATCCTATAATTACTTTATGCATCAACGCAAAAGGAGTAAAATAGTAAAGAGATGCACTTGTTAAAGTGTTTTTTTTTTATGCAATTAATTTGAAGGAAAAAAAAAAGTATAAAAAAAAAGTTTATTATTTTCAATCTTAAAGTTATTGAAATGAATTACTTCTATTTAGATTTTTTTTTTTTTTTTTTTTTTGAGAAAGAAACACACACAAGGGAGAGGGATTCTATTTAGATAGTTAATTAATAATCATCTAAGAAGGAAAAAAAAGGTTTAAACTAACAATCATCCTTTCTATTTTAAACTAATTATCCATATATGGGTTGTAAATTTGTAATATGTGTGGATAAAAACTATTAAAAAGGGAAGGAAAAAAAAAAACACTAACACCACCGGTATATTAATTATAATTAGACTTAATATAGCCGATTTTCAAGAATTGATACTTCACTCTTAATATAATTCTTAAAAATAAAATGACGGAGTGTCAATTAGTTTGATCACTTTGTGGCAAATAGTTATTTTTTGAAAATTAGTTATGGTAACTTGGTAAGTCTAACTTTGGTATACCTTGAGGGAGACCATTTTATCTACCATAGAAAATATTATGCAGGCTTGTTGGCATACAAAAATGCGTAGATTAATGCTTTCACCTTCTTTGTTGATCAACATGTATTGTTGGAAGGAAACAAATTAGTGAATATGAATATATGACAAAATAAATTTTTTTATGCATAAACTCAAAATGATCAAAGTAATAATATAAAGATGGAGTTCTACATGTTTTAAGACATGCAAGCGTCACCGTCCATTATGTTGTTAGTTGGGCCCTCTAACTGTAACGTTCGTGAATCGCTCCCTATTTTCTTTGTCTTTTTCTCTGCTTTAAGAGTTTTCAATAAGGATAAATTGTGATCCCCTTTTTTGAAATAAATTTTTTTTATTGAAAAAAGGGATCCAACCTCGGAAATGTCGCTATAATTTTGTTCCTAGTAGTTTAAAGAAGGAGAAAACACATACAAAAGTTATTAATTATAGTCTAAACTTATATAAATTGGAAAATAATTCAATACTTTGATAGCAATACTTCTCTCTTTCACATATATAATTTAATGGATCCCACAAAGGAAGAGGTCATATTGTTTCCAAAGTATTGACCAATTACTCTTTTAAAAGAAATACTTTTGTCAAGAGACATGTAGTTCAATTAGCACTCTCTGATGTTTTTAACGGAAATATTTAGAATTGAAATCTACCCACTTTTATTGTAACTATCAAGCTAAAAAATAAAATTAAAAAAGGTACTTTTATTTAGATAATTACTAAAATATCATCTTTACTTTCTCATTAACGAATTGCTCCTATATAGGTATATGAAAGTTAAATAAAAAATAAAAATAAAAAAGCGATCAAGGGGCTAATAGAGACAATGTTGTGTAAATCAATGCACTCACCAATTTGGTTTAAAGTTATTTATTTTTTTTTAGAGACCATTTTGGTTTGTCCATTCAAACAAGAAATTTTTATACTAATTTATTTTGTCATACCATTTTGGAGTTATTGCTAATTTTCATATAACATATATCATAAAATTCAATCACAATGACAAATTAAATCCATAGTAAAAGCATGATTTGAGCTAAACATGAAATATGTAATAAATATAACAATCATGAATCGATAGCTCAAACTCATTAATCAATAACTCTAGTGTTAAATAAACAAAGACCGTAGTATCAAATCAGACTCAAATATCATACTAGAGGAAAATTATGACCAAGAAAAAAATTGCTCAAATTTCTTAATTGGAAACCCAAACTAAATCAAGTCAATAACCATTATTCAATAGCTTAATTAAGAAGCATTTGATTGTAAAAGAGATGCGAAAATAAAAATACCTGCAAAATAAAGGATAAATCAAATGGGTCCAGACTAGTGATCTCGATCTTTACAAGAGGGATGGGCGGGTTTGAAAAGGTAGGTTTTCAAGGTGATAAGAGTGACCGGTTGAAAAAGTGAGAAGTATACACTAGTTAAATAAAAAACTCCTAAATTTTAAAAGGTTATATAGGAAAAACGGGTTGATAAGTGACTAAAAAAAAGAAGGCAACTGGCCAAAATTTGAGGTTGTTTTAAGTTTTGAGTGGGTATTACCGTATTAGTTGAAATTTGCATACTTGCCATATATTGAAATGAACCAAAAATGGGTTGAAATTTTGGTCAAGATGGAACATGAGGTTATGTATATGGGTTTATTGACAAGTACAAAAGTTTTATCTGTGTTTTGACTGGAACATAATGAAATTGACATTTTTTACTTGGTTAAAAAGTGAAAAAAAAAATAGAATGTATGAATACATAAAGGATCATATTAAAAGTTTAATATGTATAAAATCAAAATGTCTAAACTAATCAAGATGGTGCCCTCAACATTTATGTAGTTTCATTTCTCAATTTATTTATTTATTTTATAATTAATTGTTGTAACAATGGGGGGGTTGGGGAATTTGAGACATGACTATTTATGTGGGAAACACCAAGACATGCTAGTTGAGTTATAAAGATTGTTGGCTATTTTTCAATTAATTCAAAAAATCATAAAAATAGATAAATGCACTTGTATATATAATGAATAATTTGTCATCCTTAGAAATTTTATTATCATGAGTTTAATTATGATAACAACAAAGTAATAATCTTAAAAGAAATGTGTGTGTATAAATTATATATATATATATATATATATATATATTCATATTCTCACCTTCTTAGTTGTCCAACACACTTTAAAGTTTAAATGGTAAAAAAAAATAGCTAGAATTTACAAAAAGGAAGGGATTTAAAGGTTAGCATGCATAAACTCAAAACGACCAAAGCAATAACATTAATGGATCAACATTTCCATTTTGCTATGCAGTTTCGGCTCTCTTCTATAGCTTGTCTACATTTGTTTCCACTTGTTGGGGTTAACCCACAAACAATGTTAATCACCTTCTCCACCCAAACATATACATACTACTCCTACCCGAACCCAGTTACTTAACCCAGCCCAACCACACACTGAGTTTCCCAACCTGGGCCCAACTAAAGTAAATTTATCGCCTAGCTAACTTTCAATTTAAAATGGCTAGTTTAAATTTTGGAGGGAGAATATATAATTTTATTCATCCAAATTTTCATATACACACACTAATATAATTTGTTTATGAAAATTTCATGTTTCTGTCCTTGGAATCATGTTTGGAAAAAATTTCAACCCTAGTAGCCAAACTCAAAGCATACTATTAACGGATTAAAAATGTGTTTTTTTTTTATTTGTTTAATTTGAATTTTATAACTTAGTTTAAATTTTCTAATTTATTTATTTTGGTATTTGAAAGAAATATTTTTGATGAAATTGGAATATTATGCCAAATTACATAAATTATATATACATATATACTTATTGAATAATAGGCTCGAATAGCTAAATGAAAATTGAAAACCGATTTTTTTACTAAGCAGGAGAAAATGGTCAACACAACCCAACCTCATCCCAACATATTGGATTTGGTTGGAGTTTCATTTTGAGAAAGTTGGGTAAGGTTAAAAATACTTCAAACCCAATTTGACCCGACCAATGCACATCGCAAACTTACCTAATAATTCATCGGTGTTATCAAAAGATTCAAACCCCATTGCCCATATTTGTCGCAAAATTAACATGATAATTCTATAGAAATGTATTAAACAATATTCACCCAGTTGGCAAATGTGTTCATGTACCAAAAATGAATAGTTAAAAAGAGATTTCCAATTCTTCTCCCTTAAAAAAAAAAAAGAACTCACATTCAATTAGACAAGAAATGCCTAATCCTAACCCTCGTAGGTTTTGGAAGTGAAGCTCCTCAACTTTCTACTAAAAAAGGTGGTGTAAATGTGTAATACAATGATGGAGGTATATAGTGGAATAAAAATGAGATGAAGAGAAAAATGCATGGAACGTTAATAGTGTTGGCATGACATTATTTCTTGAAAGCTCAATTAGTGTAGAAACACTAATGCTGGTTTATATCCCAAATTTTAAATTACGGCTTAATTGTGTTTACTTTAACTTAACTAAGTATGGAACAAGTAAAAGATGCGCAATAAACCAAAGCACTACTCTAATGCATAAGCAAGTACAATAAGCGATAAATATAAAGTTTAAAGAGTAGGAAAGAGAGATGCAAATACAAGATAACATTGAGACATGTTATCGAAAAGGAAACCGAAATACTCAGCCAAAAACTTCTCTGCGGCCCTCCAAGCCGAAATCAATCCACTAGTGAATTAGTTGAAATACACAAATACCAAAAAGATCCTCCAAGTCTAATCTACCCAATGTACATGAGTCTTTTAAGCTCCACCTACCAATAGAATTCCCAGAATCTTGTCTTCACTAGTTATCCAAATCCCGCAATTTCACTTGATTGTTTCCACCACTCAATAGTTTCTTCCAATGCTTCCCATAGGCACCAAAACTTCTCTCAACACTCAGATTGGGTAAGGAAAGTGTTTAGACTAAGAACCTCTCAAAATGTATAGACGAAGAGGTAGGAGTAAAGGAAACTTTAGAGAAATGATATAGAGGATTATGGGTAAACAATCTCTAACTCTCAAGTGTTTAGATAGGGTTTTCTCTCTCAAAAGTTTCCTGTAAAGACTCCTTGTTCTTCTTTTACATTTTGTGAGTAATGAAAGTTTATATAGTATTAGTAAAAGTATGTGAAAAGACGCACCCATAATAATCAAGTAGAGAATTTCGCGGGTCACTCGCAACTTGACTTGAGTTATGAATAACACACGAAATCCAGCCTGTCAAAGACTCTTCAAATTCTAGCATGTGCTTCTCACGTAACCTGTTTTGTGGATTGGCACTCGCGAGCTAGTCGCAAGCTAGTCACGAAATCCTCATCTTCACAGAATCTTCACCAAACTCTCACACACAACCCTTACATTAAATCTCACAAAAATATATGGAAATGATTGAAGAGAACTGCAATCAAATTTGACACGGAATTAAAGCCAATATAAAACATAGTTGTAAAACACAACTTTACTTTTCTAAACTGACCCAATTGTTTTGAAGTCCACCTTTTGTCACTACCATGATGTTTCGTACATTTAGCTAGGTTTTATCATTTATTATTTGAGGCTGAGATTCACATTCAATCCCATGGCTGCTGCTACCAAAGCCTAAGAGAATTCCAGGAACATCAATGAGTCATTGCAGCTTGATTAATGGGTTGCAAGTAAGATGTGTTATTAACCAATAAATTCCCACTTGTTCCAAAAGTTTAAACTGATTGAAAATGATTCCATTAGCCATTTATTCTAGCATGAACCTAGTCATGAGAAGGTTAGAAACTAAGGAAATTAGTCTTGGTCCTCTTGGACTGTCTTTTGGAAGGTGATGCGAAGGTGATTATTCAAGCGATTTGGACAAATTAAGAACCCAACACACCCGACGTATGGCCATGTGATCAATGATGTTCTTATTTTAGCTGGTGATTTTCATTTTTGCAATTTCTCATGTAAAACGTATAGGCAATTCAGTTGTCCATTTTTTAGCCAGGATATCTAAGTTTAGTAGTGAGCTACAGGTCTGGTATAAATATAACTCCCCTGGTCTAACATGACTATGTAGTTTTTTAATTGTTTATCTTTCCAATAATATAGGAACTTCGGGTCTGGTTTCTCATAAAAAAGAAAAAAAGAAATTAGTCTTGGAATGCAAGCATAATTATAAAAAGAATACAATTCTTGTGCTTTCCTTTGACCCAACAGTCTGGTAAGTGTATACACCATCCCTTCGGATGCTTTGCTTGTTCATTGTATGTACTGCTGTTACTCTTGTTTCGTCTGATATACAAAGAGTAATTTATTGATTTGTGGATACATTTGTATTTATGTCAACATGCATGGCTCAAAAAATGGTAGCCAAGCTGTGATTGCCTCTAAATTCATAGTGCACACTGTTCATAAGTCAACACACGAAGTACAATCCTCTGAGAAGCCTTTGTCCCTCTGTTCTGTTTATGGATAGGCAATTCGTATGAAGTAATGAGTTCTTTGTACATAAATAGTAGAGATGGTTATAAATGATTCAGCATGATGAATTGTTCAAGTATTGAATCTGGACCGTATTGTAAGGATTCGTGTTACAAAGGTTAAAGAATCCAATGTTGAGAACTTTATTTTATTGACAAGCCATTAGGAATCTAAGTTTATACTTTACTGATCAAATCAATTAAATTTGGTACTTGACCAAATTATTGTTTCTCAATTTCTCTTGACTACTGAGCTGAATTTGAGTCATGGAATAATATGACATATAAACATGAGTGATTCTTACCTTCCAACTAGTGCTTTAAAGATTTCCAAACAAAGATGTGTAGAACACTCATAAATCTCTATCAACATATAAAGCCACCTAGACATGATTGACCCAACTGCACTAACTATTTAATTCAGCAAACATAATTGGGCAAGTTTTTCACCAATATCAGGTTGTTCCTTCTGCAGCAAAATGACATCAAGTCTAGAGGAAAATCAAGTAGCATAAGGGAGCACAATAATTCCCCTTTGGTTACCTGTAGGCCATATTAAAACAATGAAGTTCCTTTAGGTGCTGTCCTTGAAAAAGTAACTGTAGTTTTTACCCTATTGATCAATACAACCAAGCGGTACCAAGTGGTTGAATTCAATTGGGGAACCTTAATTACAACACCTATAAGATTTTTCCTTAAACACTAAGTCCAAGGATACAAATTTTTTCTTAATAATTTTTACAACTGTTAAGAAGGCATGTTATGATTGGTTTTAATAAAAATGATGTCAATGGCAGTGTTATATAAACATAACGTTACTATAATTGAGTAATTCTTAAGTACTCCCAGAACACCAAGAATAATGCTTCCTCCTTTTACATACATAGTAAAATTTACTCATTAAATTCATGATAAGGCCTACCATGAATGTGAGAGAAGGAAGCACTATTTTTTCATGTTCCGAAAATACCTAAGAATTTTTCACTATAATTATAACATATCTTCTCAACATCTCAATAATTATTAAAAAGAATGTGAAAATTTATATATTCTTAACATTACTCAAAAGAAGGGGAAAAGGTTGAAAAGAAAGAAGGGTAGAGACTAGAGAGAGTTAAAGAAATAGGGAAATATAAGAGTTAGTTCAGAAAATTCAGGACATTGGAGGAGATAAAGAAAGTGGACAGAGAATGTTGTATGAAAACTGCCAAAAGGTTTTCATGAAATGGTGGTGAAAGCCCTAGCCATCATGAAATGGTGGTGAAAGCATCCAAATCATAAATGGGTTCAGAGTTCAGTACTTTCATAACTAAGAAAAGATGAATGACTGCCTTTAATAATTGAAAACAAAGATAATGAACCATTTGAGAATTGAAAGGAGTAGTACATTACTTGAAAACAGAACCAGAGTAAACTAGAATGTGAAACAAAGACGAATTTGAAATTCAGCTGTGATTCTGTATCCAATGTAAAAACCATGGGTCAGAAACCCTGTACTAAACAATGTACAATATTTACCAAAAAGGGAATAGAAGGATACGGAAGGAATTTACTAATGCATTATCAGCTCACCTTCATCAATTGTTAATTTTCATCTGAGGCACACAATATATCAATTACAAATGCAGTACAACAAATTTGCACTGCAATTAAGATGGACAACCAATAGTGAAGACCTTGACAAATACTCACATATGTTGTCTTTGATAACATATAATACTGTCAATCATAGCTTTCTGGGAGATGAACATATCATTCCCGCAATGCACAATATATTAAAATTCATCAATCCAAGAAGAATTTGAATTGAAGACCTAGTCCGATCCACACAGTTACCGGGATGGTCCTGCAGTATTCAGTAACTATCTACAGAAACAAAATAATCTCACTAGAAAGCAGAAAATTATTTTAAAGGAAAAGAAAGAGAATCAGACGCATCAGCTCTATCCATTCTCAAAACAATCCATCAGTTGTGACTTGTGACCCTTACCAGCTTGCAGTAAATATTTACATTCACATGATGCCATATCTCCTTCACAGGATGCCATATTTACATTCACATGATGCCATATCTATAAAACTTTCTTCTTCTTCTTCTTCTTCCTTTTTTTTTTTTAATTCTGATAACATGTACTGCTAAGGGACAATGAAAATCAATGCCCTGCAGGTGAACATTTCACAAGAGACTGTGGTTAAAAAATAATAATAATAATCCAACCCCAAATTGATACCCAAATCATTTTAAAGGAAATAGTGCAGTTATTCAGAACCAACAAAAGCACATCTAAATGCATGCACTAGTGTTAATATAGCATTAAACAGACACATTCCCAATCAAAAAATCTGTTGACAACATACACTTCATTTCATAATGCTACTAGTCACGGAATTGTAACACTAAAACAAGCTATTATGCTTCATCTCATAAGTCGATAGAGGGTTATCATAAACCATTCAGAAGACATCATGAATTCTGACCCCAAAAAAAAAGGGTGCTAAAATTCCAACCAAAAAATCATCTTCACATCATATATATGAATATCATTCCGACATTCAACCTCAACAGTAGCACATCTAAATATACACTTACCGAACTGCCAATCCAAAGTAACCAGACATAAAATAAACTCATTCTCATTGCAAATACAACCCTGTGAACCATTCACTAGCCTCCATCAATTCATACAAACAAACAAAAAAGTGATAAAAATCCAACCAAAACTACATATTCAACATCAAAAAAAGCCAAATTCAAATTATACATATACTAAATTACTGCCACAAACCATATAGTAATCAAGAGCACAAGTCCCTGGGCATAAAAATAAACCCAGTCTCGTTACAAATTACAACATTCAACAACATTTGCAAACCCTTCTGGTAAACAATAATAATAACAATATCTAAATTATATTTACATCCCGTATAGGAGAACATCCTAGCTCCCCTATACGAATTGCACTCATTCAAGAAAAAAAAAAACACCCAAAACCCCTATTTTTCTTTTTGCAGTTTGACATGAACATTACACCATTACGCTCAAAATGCATTGCTGTTCAGAGAGTCATTGAACACCAGTCCCCCCAAAAAACTGATGATGTGACCAAACTTTTGAATCCAAAATAGATTTTTGAACTCAAAAACTCTACAGACTATCACCCATTTTCCAAACACCAGACTATCAAATCACAGTCCCAATTTTTTTTTTTGCTTTCTTTGTTCTTCTTCACATTTATTTATCAACAACAATGCAATTCCAAATCCAATTTTTTTCAAGAACTACAATCCGGGCACCGAATCAAACCATTTTCATTGCACTCCAAGCATCTCTGGACTCTGTCTTCTTCTTCATCAAACACCTTCCTACTCCCATTGCAGTTCGTGCACGGCGCGAACCGGACATCGCCGCAGCTGTCGCAGCCGAAGCTGAACCCGAGTTTCTGAACCGGAAAACCTTCGAGCAGTTTCGCCAGCTCGCCGGTTTCGAACAAGTGCTTGATCGTCTCGGCTCCTCCGATATGCTTCCCTCTGATGAAAACTTGCGGCAGAGTCATCAGGTTCTTGCTGTTCTTGTTCTCGCCCGATAACACGCTCTGCAGTTCTTTCCTGTACGCCGAGTCGAGCGACACGTCTCGCTCGTCGACCCAAACCCGAAACCCCCGAAATATCATCCTCACCGAGTAGCAATCCTCGTAGGTCCGCCGAATCCCGCGCAAGCTAGTGAAGTACACGACGATTCTCTCCTCGGTGCCGGGCAGACGAATCGGAACCGAAATATCGGGCGAGAACGAAGAAATCCGAAATTCCGAGTCAGGTTGTTTTTGGCCCGGTTTGAGCTTTGACGGCAAATGGGTTTGCGAATCTTCGATGCTTTTCGGGGTTTCGAAGAAGCTGCAGAGCTTCTTGACTTTTCCCTTGAAGGAATTGCTGGCGGACCGGACCGACTCGAAGGAGGAGTAGAACTTCGTGAACGAGCCCGAACCGGACCGTTCTAGACCGGTTTGGTGGTGTGGTTTCGGAGAGGAGTCGGCGGCGGTGATGGATGGGTTTAAAGTGAGAGAACGGTTGAAGAAGAAAGAACCAGTTGTTGATGGCTTCGGTTTGCCCGAGAATTCCACGCTATTTTCAAACTCTGCCATCGGAGAAAAAAACGATCTTGACCGTTCAAAAGATTAGAAATGATAATCGGAAACGATCCAAGCCGTTGGTGGTGGTGGTGGTGGAGGAGGTGAGGAGATATCAACTGTTTTTTTGTTTGTTTGTGTTTTTGTTTTTGTTTTTGGGTTCTTTGTTTGTTTGATCGTTTAATTAATGTGTTTTTGGTGTTTTTGATGCTTTGGGGTGGTGGTGATGATGATGATGTTGTTGTGGGTGTTTTTGTTTTTTCAAAAAAAGAGTTTTGGGATTGTGAGAGAGAGAGAAGGTGGAGCTGGATGCCTCAAAGATTGCTTTTTGGGAATAGGAGACGTAGATATAAAGTAAGAATTTATGTTATTTTAATTTAATTTTTAAGTTTTGGGTGAGTTTTTATTGTTGGTGCTGATGATGTAATTGTTGGGTTTTACTTATATATAGTATGGGACCCAGAGAGAGAGAGAGAATCAAAGAAAACAATGTCTTGTTTTCAAAAAAGAAAAAAAAAATACTCTGTTTATTAGGTAACTTAAAGCATTTAATAATACACAATTTTACAAAAAAAATAAAATTGATACCATTTTTACAGGATATATAAAAAGTAATTAGGAGGTCAAAAATTTTTATTCTTATAAACAATTTCTAAAAATATCATTTAAACAACTAACGTGCCAGTGTGCTAACCGAAATGCTTAGAGTATCTGTTAACTTATTCGGGTCAAATTTAATTTAATAGATATGGCAACAGACTAGTAGGTTTGACAATTGAAAAAAAAAAAAAAAAGATAGTGTTATTGCTAATGCTGATGTCAGACTGGTTTAACATTTATGTATTTGACATTTTTGTATGCTTTTGAATTAAAGACGCGGTTAGACTTTTTGGTTTGTTTAATTGGGCGTGGCTTGTAGTGTAGCTGCCTACGTCTGGTATTTGATGACACATGACAGGAATGAAATCTAGTACATTTTAATATTTTTATCTAGTGGGCTTGGGCCTACTATTTGGGTTTTTTTTATTATATTCTTTTTCCGCATGTGATTTGTTTTTGGGATAAAATATAAATAAAAAGTCCATGTTTTATTTTCTTTGCATAATTTCTTTTCATTTTATGATAATTCTACCAATTCCTTGCATTCTAAATTATTTAATACAATTATCACAATTTTTTAGAGCCAATAAGATAATTATTGTTTTTTCTCACCTATACTAAACTTGCCAATCTTTTTCTATTATCTTGTTTTTTGTACAAAATTCATGTATTAGCCCTTTTCTGTGGTATATATTTCCATGGATTTTTTATAGATGAATTTCCACAGGTTAAAATATCTAGAATTATTAAGATAATTATGCCGTAAAATTTTTATAATCATGATCATTTATTGATAAATGAATAGCAGTTTAATATTTAACATTCTGGAGTATATCTCATCAATGTTTAAATAAATATTATTCAACATCATTTCTCAATTCTCACAATATTCAACATAATCCTTGCTATTTATATGGTATTCTATTTAACTGTACAATGTTTTTAAAACCATGTTCAACGTAATCCTTGCTTCTTTTCCAAAAAAAGAAAAAAAAAAAAAAGCCCTTGCTTATATGGTATTCTATTTAACTGTACAATGTTTTTTTTAAACCATGTTCAACTTAATCCTTGCTTATTTATATGGTATTCTATTTAACTGTACAATGTTTTTTAAAACCATGCATGTTCAATTTAATCCTTGCTTATATGGTATCCTATTTAAGGGTGCGTTCGTTTGGAGAGAAAACAGGAAGGATGGAAAACTAAGGGAGGAAAATAGACATTTTCCCATGTTCGTTTGGAGAGAAAACTAAGGAATGATGGAAAACCGAGAGGAAAATTTTCCTCCCGGGCCCACAAAAATTTTCCTCCCAAATTGGGAGGAAAATGAAAGGAAAGAAAACATAGGATGGGGGCATTTACTAAAATGCCCCCATCCCACCTTAAACAACGTTGAACCAACTTTCTTTCTTCTTCTTTTTTTTTTTTTTTTTCTTCAAACGTTACTGGGTAACCCAGCAACGTTTCAGCCTCTTTTTTTTTTTTTTCTTTTTTTCAAACGTTGAACCCTCTTTCTTTCTTTTTTTTTTTTTTTTTTTTTTTCATTTCAATGTTCACTAATGTTGAATCTTTTTTTTTTTCAACAGTAGCGTTGAACTTTTTTATTTTTATTTTAATGTTATTATTAACATAAGGGTATAATAGTCAATTTATACTCTCTCACTTTTTCACACTTCCACTTTTCCACCCCTCCAACCGGACACACAAGAAGGAAAACTAAATATTTTCCATCCTTCCACTTTTCTATCCTCTCACAATTTTTCATCCTCTCACTTTTCCACTCCTCCAACCGAACAGACCCTAAGTGTACAATTGTTTTTAAAACCATGTTCAACTTAATCCTTGCTTATCTTCTATTCAACTATACAATGTTTTTTAAAACCATGTAATGCAATTATAGTAATTAATTTTTGGTGTCAGTATTCCAATTATGGTACATTTTCATCATATTAAATAAATTTCTTTATATTTGGCATGTTTGAATATAGGAAGTGAATGATATCAAATTATCAATCCTTATCTCTAATTTTTTTTTTTTTTTGGAGGAAAATCTCTGAATATTATATATATAAGAGTCCTTTAAAAAAACAATACTTAGAGATTATCCTCTTCAATGGTTCAAATCTAATTATAAATACTAATACATTTCATTTTGCTTAATATATATTTTTATTTTTGCCCGATGGCTTACTTGTTTTCTTATTTTAAAAAGGACCATGCTTGAGTTATAATTATTTTCATAACTTTTCTCACAGTTTACAAAAGTGACAAATTGTAATTTGTGCAACATTGCTTTCGCATTAACCTATCACTAACACAATCTGAATGATACACGCCAATTACAATATAGTAAATATACAATCAACAATTGTGAAAAAATTGTAAAAAAGAAAAAGAAAAAGCCCCTTAAAACCTTTTTTTTTTAAATTTCATTATTGTTCTTAATTTCTCTCTCCTATGTGGCAGATTTCTCTTTCAAGTGAATCTAATGAGTAAAATGTATGGTAAGTTTTATAATTCATGTAATAGATATAAGAATGTTTTTTTTTTTTTTAAAGAAACAAACACTCACATAAAAAGAGGGAATGAGATTCTAATACAAAATCACGTCACAAATTTCACTTAAAAATCATGATAATTTTTAAAAGAAAATAAAACAATTTATACTACAAGTGATAAGACACTCTCTTAAGAAATGTGAGATTTTTTTTTTTTTTTGGAGAAAAAGAAATGTGAGAAGATGAGAGACTATTACTCATGCATTGAATTATTTTTCTTAAATAAGCACATACTAATTAAAGTCTAAAACTCTGCCAGCCAAGTTCAACCAACTAATTATGTCATGCCTCCCATATTTGTTCGTTTCATTACTCAATTACTTGCTTGACAGTTGACACTTAATGAGCTTATAAATACAGACAAATTAAACCTTAATAGGTCAGGTCTTACCATCATAATGGGCATTTTGATTTCATGTACTTATTGTTTCCATTACACAGTACTAACTGAAAAATTATTAGGTACTCCCGGAGTACCATAAATGCGTACTCCCTCCTCTCACATGAATGGTAGGTCCCACCATGAATTTAATTAGCGGGACCCACCATTCATGTGAGAGGAGGGAGTACGTATTTATGGTACTCCGGAAGTACGCAATAATTTCCCGTACTAACTAATCAGTCGGCTCTAAATCATCTAAAGGGATACTCTAGACCCTAGAGTAATCTCCATTATTAAATTATTAAATTCCTATTAATCATTTTGAAATAAATAGAATAAAATTTTCTACATCATTAATATTTTAAAAAATATTTATTATCACCATATTGATATTTGTTGAAATTATTGATGACGTGGTAAATCCAATCTACTAATTTCAAAATAAATGAATAAAATTTCGAGTCATGCTAACGAATGCTCTTAGGACATTAGTTAATAATTCATTTTAAGAAAGTTTTAACACCACTTTTATGGGAAATGAAAAAAACTGTCAAAACATTAATTGCTTTATTTCATTTTCTCATAAAAATTTTCTTTAAATGGATTGTTAACCAATGCCCTAAGGGCATTCGTTAGCATTTCCCTAAAATTTTAATAACTTTGTGGTGAGATTAGAGAATCCTAATCCCATAAAAAATAACATTTTCTCATAAAGTCATGTTTGACAAATTGAATAAATGGGAGTAGATCATAATATCTTATCTTGTGTTTGGCATTATACCTAACAACAATGGGGACTTGTAAAAATTAAAAGAAAATGACTTTGGAAGAAGAAAACATTATTTTTGCCACCTGTGTTTGTACTGAACTATGTATTCTGATTTGTGGTCCAAATATGTATGAGAGGGGACTGGAAATACACATTATTGTCTATATGTGTTGTACATTCCATTTTTCATAAACCAATTTTCATTTGTATAAGCAAATGAACCCAAAATGTTTACTATGTTTGAGAAGTGAAATATGCATGTTATTTCGATAGGAAATCATTATTTGAATGCAGCTTTTTACTTATTGATTATTTATTGAAAATTAATTAAAATAGAATTGTAAATTGAAAAGAAGAAGCTTTAAAAAGCTACACATAAAGTCCAGAAACAAATACTATAATAAAAGGCTCAAGGAAAAAAAAAAAAAAAAACTAATGACAAACAAACACGAAATTCTATATGCTTTTTTTTTTTTTATGAATAAAGTTCTATATGCTTTTACTATTGCAGGAACATGTAAAGGAAATAGTTTGTCTCATAGTATTTTAGCAAGTTACTATGTCTATGACCTAAGATTACAGTGCAATATTTTTATAATGCATTTAATTAATTGTTGAGTATTAAATTCCCTATAAATAACCATCACTTGCTTTTCCATTGTACCTTTCTGATTTTTTTTTTTTTTTTGAAACATCCCTTTCTGATTTTTTAGTAAAGTGATGTTGTGTAATGATCAGATTCTAAGAGAAATTATATTTTATTAATATAGGGGCCTGCCTTTCGTATTCCATATTCACATTTGATAACTCACCTATAAAATATATGAACATGACAAAGTTCTTTCATGCAGGTGCTTATAATTAGAGAATATGACGGAGAAAAATCTGGCAGGGAATGTATGCAATAAAAAAAATAAAAAATAAAAAATTGACAGAATACTTTGAATGAAAGAAAAGTGACTGATCAAGTTCATTTTTTTATACGTAACAAATTAATTAAATTATCTAATTGAATTTCCTTGGTGAAGGTTATTTGCGTTTGTCTTCTTCTAAAGTAACTTTTTTTGGACCTTGATTATTGCTATTTTTTAGTTTTTATGTGTTGTAAAAGAGTAAAGGGTCCAATCAGATTTGATAAGTGAATTCCTAATGTTCCAATTTTGACCAACATAAGATTTGTCTTAAGCTTTAAGAAATGAATAATTAACTACAGCACCCACAAAAGCCATAAGTCCAACTAATTTTTTAGCACCTCACATATTTCTATACCATTTTAGCATATATCAGCAAATAAGTCAATGTAGCTAGCCTATTTTAAACACATACATATGTAGTAAATTTTGAAGTATCATTTTCAAAATATGACTGTGTTCTTAACAAGATTATAAACTCTGGTAAGTCCAAGTTAGGCACAGCTTGACAATTGAATTTGACTCTTCTAATGTCCTCTTGCAAGACCTTCCCTTAAGACAATAGAATATAGTATCATTCCCAAATATTCATGCCCCACCAAATTAGTAAGCCTGATTGAACCAACAGGTGAAACTTTCAAAGCTATATTTCCAAGCAGGACAATGTTGTTCAACAACTCGATCCACATTCTACACACCAATTTACACAAAACATGTTCAAAGTTCATACAAAAGTATTGGGCAGTGTGGCATGAAGAACATTGTGGGTTACTTATCAAAGCCTGTCTCCAATTAATCATCCTCATTTGCATACAAAATGCCACAACCTAATGCTTTGATAACCCGGCATTTTGCAGAGAGAGTGGAGACATGGGTCAAACACCTTTCTATGTAATTACAAAAATTTCTCTTAGAATAATGGTTAAATATATGATTAAATTCATAATTTCATAATAACTTAAGCTTTTTGAATAAAATTATAATATCATAGTAAATGGTCTTAATTCTTAAGGATTACTTGTTAGTTAATTAAACAACACGTGATAAAATTTCTAGTTCTCGAGCTTCCTATTACACACACCTGCATGTTTTGCATCAATCCGTACTCTCTTTCAGTTATTTGGGATTGAATTGTTGGTCAGTTTGTGTTAAGAATTTAAATTTGTAGGAGTTTATATTACTAGTATTCAAATCAACTTTCAAAAAGCAGGATGATAACAAGAAAAAAATTGTTATTGTTCAGAAAGCAAGAGGAACTACAAGAGAAGAAAACCAATGGATTTTTATATATATTAATTCTTGGAAGAATTGGAGTTTTGCTTAAAAACCCTAGTTTGTTTTGCTTAAAACCCTAAAAGTTTTTGTTGCAAGGTACCAAATCCGAATGAGCCCTAGTCAAGTGAGCCAATGTGCAGCAAGTTTGTTTTTCTTTTTATTTCCACGCGACCCAATGTCACCACAAACAAACGTGCATGCATGATTTTGTTTGTGTTTTTGGATATTCTTGTGTTTGACCCTGCTCCTTTATCCTATTGGTTTTGGGGATGAGATTTGATCACGATTCTGTGTTAGGACAATGTAGTACTTATGCTGTTCCACCTCGAAATCCTAAAAATTGTAGGACTTGTAAAAGTTAATTATTTATTATTTCCTTCAACTCCCGTAAACCATGTTGAAAAAAAAAAAAAAAACTTTTAGGATCTATTTGATTGAAAGATTTGATTAGTATTGTTTGTAAAATAGGTATTTAAAATGCTATATCAAACGTACTCTTATTAACCGATGTCAAAGGTTATAAGAGCACTTGTTAATAGGATCTTAAAAATAAAAAACCAACCAATTCATTGTTTCTCGCCACCTACCCGCTCTAGTTTGAATGGAATTGACTTGCTACAAACAAAGTTGTATAACAAATCAAGGTGCTTGTTATTTGTTAAGTGCCCGAGGGAATAGTTAAATGTGAACAATTTAATGCTATGTTTAGTTGGGGGTAAATGGAAAATAGGTAAAGAAAAGTGAGAAAAAATGTGATTTTTTATTATTTGGTTAGAATGAAAATTGAAAGAAAAGAAAATGGGGTGGATGAAATTTTCCACCCAAGCCCACCAATTTATTCCTTCCAAATTAGAAATAAAAGAGAAATGGAAATGATATTAAAAGAAAAATACAAAATTACCATCATTTTTGCATTTTTTTTTCTATCTTTAATAGTAGGACATAATAGTTATTAGTTTTTCAACCTCTCTACTAAATATATATAGTGAAAAACACAAATATTTTTTTTATCATCCCGACTAAACAGAGCTTCTTTTTTTTTTTTGGGGGGATTTCCGACTAAACAGAGCTTAAGTAGCCACAATCAGGTTTGTTCCTAACTGAACCAAGTTTTGAAGCTCTATATTAGTCAATGAATCAAGTTTGAATAAAGCCAAACTCAGCTCAATATGTTCATAAACATAAAATAAAAAAATAAAAAAGAAATATTTTACTATTTTTATAAAGGATACAGTTTTAATATTTGTTTAACTAAAATTAGTAGTATTGGATAGTAGATGAATAAATAAATTCGTAAATTTTCAATATAGAAATTGAATGGCTACCAGGCAGCAAGAAAGAAAGGGTTTTTTTTTTTAATAAGTTTCTAATGTTAAAATTTTATTAAATCAATATTCTTAACCAACCATGTAGAGTTTGTGAATAAACTAGAGTTCCTTCCAAAAATTTACAAATTAAGTCTTTGTTTTGTTTTTTTGTTTTTTTTGGTGGAGCAAATTAAGTCTGAATATAACAGTTGAGCATAATCTTAAGATTAAGTTGACTCAAGCACTTTTCTATAATTAAAAAAAAAAAAAAAGGAGTTGACTCAAGCTCCAAACCAAAATAAACAAACCAATCTCTCTCTCTTTCTCTCACACCAAGCTTAAACACCTTAATTCATACTAAAACTCAGTTAGGCTCATGAATTTACAATTCTAATCACTAGTTCATATGATACGTGTTGTGTCCAATGGTGCACATTGTGTAACTACCTTGCGTCTTTATCGTACAGAAACAGGACATAATCTTTGTCATTGATATAAAAATGGAATACTGAAAAAAAAAAATGGAATTAGTTATTTTCTTAATTAAAGTTGACACTCTACTTACAATTTTTTATTGGAAATGGCAGAGTATATTATTATGAAATTACATTTACATCTTTGGTCACTGCCTCCAACAGAAAAGCACGAGATTCCTCAAGCCAAACTCTTGCATCAGCCACATTCCTAGCATATTTTGCAAAGGCTGCGTTTGTATCAGTGTAAAATAATTTTCGGGTGTAAAATAATATCAAGTGAAAATATTTTCGGGAAAAGAAAATAATTTCTAGTGTTTGGTTGCATTTTAAAAATTATATTAGAAAATAATTTTAAGTGTTTGGTAACATTTTAAAAATGCAAATTTTCTACTAGTTTATCACATTTTTCCAGCCATTTTCTCAGCTCCTAAAAAAATTTTATAATAGAAAACTCCAATACATCAACTTTTAAACAAACAAAAATCAAAACAACACTATTCTCAAAACAATAAATCATTCGGTCAAACTGAGAGAGGGAGGAGGAAGAGAGAGTCATTGCAAGCTCGACGGAAAGGGAGAGGTAGGTCGAGAAAGAGAGAGATCGGTGGTCGGTGGGTCATGGCGCGATGCGATGCGATCTTACAGTGATGCGCAGGCACAAGCTCGATGGCGTAAGATCACGGTGCTGGGGTGTGACAGTGTGATCTCACAATGGGTCATGGCGCGATCTCGCGGTGGGTCATGGCTCGATCTCGCCGACGCAAGCTCGACGGTGCAAGATCGCGGTGTTGGGGTGCGACGAGACCAGAGCGATCTGGGGTTTGGGGCAGTGGTGCGATCTGGGCTGGTCTCTCTCTCTCTGTGGAAATTGAGATTTGAAGGTAAAATAAGATCGAAAATGATTTTCCAAGTGAGAAGGCTTATTTTACGATCAATGCGTAAAATGATTTTTGTTGACCCAATTTTCTGTGCGTACCAAACATAGCGCCTGGTGGAAAATAATTTCCTAAAACGCTTTTTAGCCAAAACAAATGCAGCCTAATTCACAAGCTATACAACACCTCAATGCCTATGAATACAACTGATCTGCCATTCTTGAAATGTTCTGAGTGGATGTCTGGTTTCTTGAATAACATGTTCACACTTGAGAAGCATGGCTGATTTGGATACAAAGTTGGATAATGTCGCCTTCCAACACAATATGTTGAATTCCGACATCTCTAACAAACATTAGAGCTAACAATAATGCTACGGCTACAACATTTTTTACAACTCTTAACATGATTTGTTGTTATTGGGGCAATATTACTTTCACTTGGGTCCACTATCGACATCATTTTTATTAAACACCAATTAAAAGAGATTATGTCAGTCTTGAAAAATGTTAGGTCCCTAGGCTTGTTGAATAGCTATAAGCCTAAAACTACTGCACACGTCTTGGTCTCTTGGGAATTAGACATGACTTTTCCTTTCTGGCCGAGCGCTGCAGTAACTCATCCAAGGTGATCATGTATGAAGATCCCAATTACAGCATACAGCATTGTTATGGAAAAACTTCCTAAATGGCAAAGGAGTACTACATCCCTTGGTACCATATGTGAGGGCCTCAATCAGTACTACATTATTAGGCTCATGATCAGAGTACTGACGTGGCAAAGGCGTCCTCTAGTGCTGTTGATACTCCTGCAACAGTTTTTGTGCACGATCTGAAAGGAATTTTGGATTATCAATCCAACCTCCATGAATGTAATAATTCCCTTGGTACCATATGAAGCATGCAACAGCCACTACAGATTCCATTTTATGAAGTATGACACTCTAATTACAATTTTGAGAACAATATCCTTGCATAAAAAAAGTTAAATGTGCTCAGAGAAACCATATGATAATACTGGAATTATTTTGAAGTTCCCATTTACAACACACCAAGCTGGACCAACCATAATAAAACATATACAAAGAAAAAGAAGGAAGAAGAGTAGCAGCCCAAGTAAGGCATATTAATAATCAATCCTACTTACCTACGACCCAATGTCAAATCTTCAATAATAATTGATTACATAAAAAAAGATATTCAATATCAATCAGCCAAAAACATCCACTATCAACAACATAGTTGATCAATATTTTCACGAAGGTTATAATGGGATCAAAGGGAAGATCCATGAGAAAGAAGAATATGTTGAATCGAGGTGGTTGCATTTGGATGCTATATAGATGTGAACACCCTCTTGACAAGATCCAGACTTCAATGGATCTAGAAGTATTCTCAAGTAAATGGCAGTAGGGAACCAGAAGAAGTGCCAACCTGAATCGTGAGAAGCACCAAACAATCATTCTGAATTCGTATGTGAATCTTGAAACATCCCAGTTTCGTGAGTGACGCTTCCTCATAACGCTGCATAAGAAACATTTTTGGCTCTTGAGCCCCTTTATCAACATTGGTTGATCATGGATAAAGACATTAAAAACAAAGAGCTTCCTCAACTAATTGCTGGGTAAAAAAAAAGGCAACTTATTCTGCACGCCATTATATCACCCTGACTATGCTTGATTTAGATCAGTGCAAAGTCCTGGAAATCAATGCAAATTCTCTAGATTCAGGGAGCTCTCCAATATATCTCCTGAATTGATTTTAATGCTTTGTCAGGATTTTCAAGAGGAAGAGAACAAGGTTATATTCCTACAGATTGGATCATTGGAATCTGTTAAATTCCACTTTCAGAGGAATAGCAATAAACTTCAGCCATTCGTAGTGTTGGAACAACCAATTTTACATTCTGAGAAGAAATCACAAATTTGGTACCTAGTTTTGACAGATATTATAGGAATTCATAACCTTTTCCTATCAAGACTAGTTCGAGGAATCAGCCAGTAAAACCAAACATACTTCCAAATGAAAAGGTAAAATCCTCCACAAGTAACAATCAATAAAGAACTCCTTCAAAGTAAGCCAGAAACTGGTACTACTTCCTAATAAAAACAACTAAAACACACATACCTACCGAGACACACATCCATTCACACCCCCAAACCCACCCCACACACCACACAAGAGCAAGTCTGTCATCCTCACCGATATAAAGTATCTACATCTGGATTTTCAGTCTAACATTGTCTAACATCCATAAGAGGTTAGCAATAATATCAAATATATAATATATTGTCAGAATGGGATATATAAAAAAAATTTAAAAAAAAAAAAAAAAAAGTGAACTTTCCATGTGAAGAAAGAAGAGATCGATGATGTTACATATGTTGGTAATCAAAAGTTCTAATATCAGGTGATTTCTGATATGCAGACTTGACATTGGCTTGTTTAGGTCCTTAATCCAAGCAACTAAAAACAAAAAAAAAAACTCATTCTGCATGCATTTGGATTATAATAATAGTTCTCAAGAATCATTTCCAACAAAAGTTGGAAAGAAAAAATATGCTTCAGACATCATCCAATTACTAAAACCAATTTGATTTTTTAATCAATGTACTGTAGCTCTGTCTCAAGAACAGGGCTGAAAAAATGCCAACTTGAAGTATGGAAAGCACCAAAATAATCATCTGAAACTGTCTGGATTCCGAACTCCTTTGTAAATTGTCGAATAGCCAAGATATGCCTTGTTGAATCAACCATAGCTGAGTTCTTAGAGTATGAGACATTCTTCTCATATGCGTCAAAGCTATTCCCAAACAAGACTACATGATTCAACAGTTCCACTCCCCAATTTGCTTGTAATAGATTGTCATACAACATTGATTCACAGTGTGGCATAAAGAACATTGTTGGCTTTTGAGCACATCGCTGCCCTTGCTCATTTATTGATAGAACAGAACAACCTAGGGCTTCCAGTACCTGACATTCAGTTGTAGAAAGAACAGGATCAAAAACCTCAATATCTCCAATCCAACTGAACTTCCTCTTCAGCAAGATTGCAAGGCTAAGCTGCAATCGAGGGGGTTCATATAATTCAATGCTACCTACACCATAAATCACCATTTGCATTTTCATCTCGGAGCCTAAGACCCTATGAAAGCAACAAAAGATTTCTGGGGTTTGGATTTGATCCAGTAAAGTATGATAGAACAGAGAGTTCTCCATTTTCTTCATGCAGATCTGCATCTTCTGCATTAATTTTAATTTCCTGACAGCGTCAGTTTCAAGATCGATTGGGACCCATGGTTTTTGTTGCTGTTGTTGTTGTAGTTGTTCTGGAGATCTAATTCTGAATGAATGTCTTCTCTGTTTGCCACGACGGGGTAAAACAACCGTCCAGTCACCATCTAAAGTATGATTGTCAATGGTGAGGGTTTTTGCAGACGCTGCCATCTTTTGTCAAGGAACCTCTTGTCTCTTTCTCTTATAATTAAACGCCACTTTTAGGGATATGCTGAGACAAAGTTACAAGGAAAAAACGTGAGTGGTGGGGCAGATTCCATCTTCATTTACATAGAAGGAAAGGGAGGAGGTGCATTTCTCATTCAAGGGGAATGGAAGACACTAGATATATCATATATCAAGTGAGATATTCTAACTATCCAGCAATATTTCACATAATCACAAACAATTTCTTTTTCTTGTTCCTTTTTTTTTGGATAAGTAACAGAATCACAAACAATTTTGTTTAACTTTGCCAATGACCCCTCTCTTAAATAGCACTCTCTCCTCCCACAAGCATCAGCGGAGGGTGATCTCATGGGTTCAAGTGCACTGAATGTGTTTGTAATTTTCTTTCTTTTTCCATACAACAACTAGGGAGGGGAATTTGAATTTAGGTTCTACTCATGAACAGTTGATCACAACGCTTACCAACCAATTAAAAAAAAATTGCAATGAAGAAGTAAAATTGATTCCCTCCTTTACAACTGTAAGAGCACTAGCATTGGTCTAGGAAAAGTTTTAGGCAAATATTAATATAAGCAACTACTTTTGTATCATAGCTAGCCACTTTTCAAAACATTCCACATCCAACTCTCTATTATAAACTCTATTCTATTTTCATATTATTTTTTCATTCCTTTTTTTTTTAGTTAAAACCATTAAAAACACAAATACATGAAAAGCCAGGTACTACAATAGCATCAGTAAAACCATCAAACTGCACTAGATGAATATAAAAGACTAAAATGCAATTTGCTCAAGCTTTGAAAAAATATTTAAAAGGTTCTAGATTTTGGAAAAAAAAAATGAAAGAAAACAAGAAAAATGTTTGATATGATGATACTAATCAAGCAGTCACTAAGAAGAGCAAGGAAAATAATCCACCATCTCCAAAGATTATAGCAGAAACCATTGAGAAATAACTGCATATAGTACACATACAAGAATCATTCTTACCACAAATAAAGAACTATTGCATGAATTTGATAACTGAATCATTGAATTGAATTAGAAACCTACATTTGAGAGCGTAATAACTACAGAACCTAAATATATCTCAATGGGCTACATATATAATCCTCTTTTGTCTGAATCCATCTCAATTAGTTCAATCTAGAATGAATAAAACATATGGGGCATTATTCAAATATGTCCACTACCTATAAAACCAGAAAAAGCTACCAAGAGAAGATGAAAGAAATCTTATTGAATTCCAATCAGCTAATAGAATAGAACAACAATATAAAATCTAACGACGAAGAGATATATATCAAGCACAGATATAGAAACACCTTGAAGATCACCAATAACCAAAAGGAAATGAAAAAAACAGAAACCCATTTGGGGCGAACTAAAATGCAATAAACAAAAAACCCAATTTTGCTAAGATACAGTACTATGGATTAGCAATGTAGCTGGTGGGTGTTTCCAATGCTACCACTTTTTCTAGGAAGCATGTACACTGACACGGGTACGGGTAAGAACACGGGTACGACACAGTGACACAAGCAATTTCTGAAAAATTATAGATTGAAATGGCTGGCACGACAAGGGTATGTTACAATTACGGCATCCTAAATGAAGTGTCTGTGCTTCCTAGAATTTTTGTGGTTTGGTTGTCAAATTTAAGCTAAATTAACCAAATGCCTTTCAAGGGTCTTTAACAACCATTACAGACATAGATACAGATATAAAATTTTAGTGCTTATCTAGCAAACTCTAACCCTCCAGGAATTCGAAAAAGAGGGCTGAGATCAATGGTGGGATTTAAAAAAACAAAAAAAACATTTTTTGATAAAATTTTAGGAAAACCCAGATGCATTATCATATAAATTGATACACAAAATTCAGATTTTCGTGGGTTTTTCTTTCTATTTGATTTTGTTTTGCCCAGCACCAAGAAAAGTCTTTACAAAAAACATTGTAGTAACAAAAAGACAAAGTATTTAAGAATTGGAAAATGAAAACAATTTGGGGAGTGAGTTGATGATACCTCGGCGATGGCGAAAAGTTGGTTAGGCAGGAAGAGTGTGAGGCTGTGAGACAACTTTGACCAAAGATGGTGAACCTGTCACCTACGCCGCGTTTTGTAATCAGGTTAAATTTTTTTTTTTTAATAATTTATTTGGTAAAGTCGAGAAACATGAGATTTGGGCTATAGTAATTACGGGTATGTTTAGATACTGCTTATTATTAAAAGTTTACAAAATTATAATAAAATAATTTCTAAAATTTTGAATTGTGCCGTGAGACCCAATTTAAAAAAAAGTTGCTGAATGAAGGTATTTGTGAGTCTAATGAACAGTGCACAATACCAAAAAAAAAAACCTCTTTTGCCGGGAAATGCACAAAACGCGCTTTCCAAATAGAGGCTAAGTGTGAGTTTGGATAACAAACACAGGAGGAGTTTGTGTTTTTCCCTGGTTCTTATGCACTGTTTACGAAACCTGCAAATATAGAAAAACGTAAATGTAACTTTAAAACTAGGTCCTATAGGCACTATTTATAGTTTAAAAATTAATTTGTTACAATATTTATTTCAACAATACATTTTTAGTTTTTAGCAATAACAAACCCTAAGTCATAAACTTTTCAAAAGTGACTATCTTGGCCCCCAAACACTGTTAGGGACAATTATTTTTTAACATCTATTTGCTAAAATTAAAACTTTTTACTGAAAAAGTTAGTTGAAATGGTATAATGAAACACATAAATAGTACCAAAAAGTACAATAAGGCCCATGAATAGTACAAAAAATAAGCTGAATAGTAAAATAAGTTAGTAAAAATAATATTTGCCAAACACACACTATATAAGCTGTTTCAAACGGACACTTAGCCATATAAGACCTAAAACCCCTAAAAATCTCTTATCACTAAGCATACAAACATATCCATAGTATCATTCATACTCCAACAAAAACACCATATTAGACTAATTTCTAGACAAAATCCAAAAAAAAAAAAAAAACCCCACATATCCATAAACGACCATACTCAAACCCCACCTTTCAAACCCAAATAAAAAATCATCCCACTGAACAAATAAAGGGGGATGAGAAAGACCAGTGGCTAATGGTGGCGTTTCTGGTGTGATTCGTTACCCGTGGCGATTGCAAAGGTTGTGGGTCTGTCTTTGCTGAACGTTCCTTTAACGTTTGGCAACACAAGCCTAAACTTAAATCCAAATCCAAACAAAAGCACAAATGCAAACTTTCTCTTCCATGGCTGAGAGGAACACCAAAGCTAGTGTTGAGAGCACCTGATCAGAGCCTTCAGTGAGGAACAGAAGCAACGGTGGTGAGGGAAAAAGCTCGAAAATTCCTAGCCAACTGTTTTCATGGTACTGATTCGAAAAGAGAGTGCAAGATGGTAGTTTTGCCGTTGTGAGTAAGAGAGAATAAAGAGCGTATGAGAAAGAGAGAGAGGATAGGAGAAGTTGAGAATGAGTAACGGGCCTAAATGCCATTTAGGGACCAACTGTTTTAAGGGACCAACTTGGTCACTTTTTAAAAGTTTTGGTCACTCTACAAATATAAATGCTTGTGAGATGTGGGGGGTAAAGGCCAAGATTCAAGTCTCAAGGAAGGAGTTTCACACACATATACATTTAGATTATGCTAGAATATAAATTCTATCTTGTATTAAAAAAAAAAAAGTTTTGGACCTGGTTGGTTGCCAAACATGGACTCTTTTAACCTTTGTTTTTTTTGTCTACTATGTGTCAATCATCTAAATTTTGTTTAGAGAGTGATAAACATGCTTAATACACCTAAAGTTTGTGGGTTTCTAGATTTTATATATCTTAGATTTTTATGATTTGAATTTTACGCCTGAAATTATATTTTATTTTCATCAATAGGTTCAATATTTTTCCTTGAGTGTCATGTAAGTTTATTATGTGTGTTTAGTTTGTCTAATAATTAAAGTTTTTTTTAGACTACAAAAATTACGTGACATAATTTTATTGAACGAATTAAACATGTGTAACGCTTAATGGAAAACATGGACGGAAGGGTTATTGATACAAACAAAATAGAGCCTAGAGCATTTTCATTAGTTTGTTTAAATTCTTTACATCTATTTTAGCATACAAATCTACCTTTTCTATTTTACATACTCACTTTTTAAAACATCTCACATTATATTATTTATTTTACATTACATTTCATTAAAATATCAAAATTTCTTGATTCAAAAATATTTTCTCTTTCTTCACATACAAGTTACGAAAACCAATATATACTTCTTCCTTTATTCTCAAGATATGTAGAGAATGAATAAAAAATTAAATAAAAAATCAATAGTACTATTATAAATTTACATGATTATTGTAGAAAATTTGTAAATTTACACAATTGTGGTTCATTTTTAAGCAAACATATGTAAATTGTATACATTTTTCTATGAGTACGTTTACGACCACAACAAATTCAACAATTTTGGCCATAACTTATTTACGTGACGAGTAAATAGTGAAAAAAATGGTGAGTCTACAATTCTATCACTCACAAATTATCATGTGGATAAGTTGTGGCAAAATTATGAAAATAGTTGTAGTACTAGTTTTACTCTTATTCTATTGTACATAAAAGTAATTTTTAGATACTCTTAAAACACGATAAATAATGCATTTTTTTCTCATATTCACGTCGAAGTCTACTCATTAAAAGGAAGTACAATTTCATTACACTTTTGGAGCACGAAAAATGGGGAGCTCTCCTATCCCGGGCCAGTCAAAATGTAACTAAAATCTAGAGACAATAAAAGCCGTTAAAAAAAAAAAAGAAGAGATAGGGTCACGCGCAAGTTCTTAAAAGCCACGTGCACATTCACACACACACACACACACACACACACACACACACACACACAGTCTTCTCTTCCCACTCTCTCTTTCCCGCTTCTTCACTCTCTCTCTCTCAATTTGGGGGTTTAGGGTTTTTCTTATCCCATCCCAGTTCTACATTTTCCTCTCTCTCTCAATTCGGTCTTTCGCATTTCAATTCAATTCCAGTAATACCTACCTCATCGCAAAGATGATGTACGGTGATCCTCAACAGCACCAGCACCAGCACCAACAGTACAATCCGCAACAGCAACAGCAGCAGCAGCAGCAGCAACAACAACAGCAACAGCAACAGCAGCAAGGCGGAGACTTTCACAGAGGCCCACCGCCACCGCCGCCGCAGATGATGAGGCAGCCTTCCGCTTCTTCCAGTACACTCAATACGGAGTACCACCACCCCTCCGGCCCTCCTCCGCCGTACGACGGTAATGGGTTTCTTTTTTCTCTCTCTTTCTTTGCTCTCTTTTTGCTTTCATTACTAAAGAAATTAGCAATAACCCAAATTTATGGGTTTTTTGTTTGACACATGGTTCTAATTTGAGTGAAATGTATTGAATTTCAAGATGTGGGTTACCTTTACTTTTAGCGTTTTAATTTAAGGAATTGGATATGGTTTATTTTTTGGTTATAGCGGAAATATAGAATTAAAAGATGGTTGTTTTGATGGGTTAAGGTTAAAAATAGGTAATGATTTATGGAAGTATGATTCAATCATATCTTTTTAAGTATCGATGATATGAGACGAGTTGCATTTGCTTTTCCGTGGAGCTTGTTGTCGTTTAAATTTTGAATATTAAATTTAATTCAATGAGAAAGAAATTGAAAAGAATAGGTAAGTGTTATAAGGGGAAAAAAAAATTACAATGGAGAAAGATTATGGGGGTGACTTGTTGAATTTTTTTTTTTATTGGGGGTGGCTTATGAGTTTGCTTTTGGCATGACCTATGGTGTGAAAGTTTTTGTCATAAACACCTCTTACTTGACCTTTACACCTTGGGCGTGGATAAGACTGCTTAAGTTTTGGGGAGGCTTATTGGTGTTGTATGTGCAAAAGCTGTGGGGGAGTCGATCGATTGAGCATCTCTTACTTCATTGTTTTAGTTTTGCGGCAAGGTTACTTGGTCATGTGTTTTCATTCTTTGGTGCATCTTGGTAATGTTGAAGACTTTGATTCAGATGTTCAAGAATCTGGAAGGCTATTCCTTTCTGTGTACTGTGTATTATGGAGGTTATGGAAAGCGAGGAATAGTAGGAATTTTGAAGGTTTTGAATGCTCCTGGTGTTATTTAACAGTCTTTTATTGAGGTATTTCTGTATTTGTAGTTTGTACGATTAGATGACTGAGTATTCTTCCATTACTTATCAAAAAAAAAAAAAAAACTGAGTATCCTTCCTTATACTGTTTAGATCTTTAAGATTTGTTGAACTTCAGATATTAATCTTTAATACCAGTTCTGGCACATTTCATTGTATTGAAACTATCTCCTCTGTCAAATAAACATATATTTATAAAAAGTATTTTATGAGTCTCAAGGTATGAGGAAATGCTTAGCAAGATCCTACCATGTTGTAAAGCCTCAAGTTTATTAGCCTTACAGTTTTGGACCTTTAAATTGAGGCTAAGGTGTAAAATTATGATTGTTTTGTCTCATATTGAGAATATTGATAGAATTTTGTTACAAAATGTTGATGGTCTAGACCATAATGATTGTTCCTTTGGTTTATTTTGTTTTAATGAGTAACACATGGTTGTTGCAGCACATGGCGATAGTTTTGCTGCAAAACGAATGAGGAAGCTTACCCAGAGGAGGGCAGTTGATTATACTAGCACCGTTGTGCGATATATGCAGGTAATGTTTGTCATGGAAAATCATCCACATATTTTTGGGTTATATCTGAAGTTCTTGTCACACCTCAGCTACACGTGGCATATTTTTGTTGTTGAAATTTTGACTTTTTGTATGAATTCTTCTGTTGACACTTGTGTCATCTTTATCATTAATGGGATGTCTTACTTGGTATGGGCATCATCTGAAATGAAATTTTACCAAAATTTGTCATATGAATTTTGTTGAAATCCCATGATGCAAGTGTTCCGTTGGATTCTTTCTCTTCTTTCCTCTAGGTTTTCTTTATATGCCTTTTTTGAACCAAGTGTGGCCCTTCTCTTCCTCCATATTATATGATTTTGTTATGTCCTGCAACAGACAGATGAAGAAACTAATGTTGAAATTTCGAGGGATTAGGTGAATTTAAGAAACTACCTTTTCCTCATTGTCACTGTCTTTCTCACTGGCCTTTTTGTTTTGTTTTGTTTTTCTTTTATTGAGCAAATCTATTGTGTGTGTTGTTTAGATCATATTTGAATGGTGTCAAAGTGTATTTTTATTTTTATATTTTTTTCCTTAATTTAAATTTTTTTTTTTCTTGGTAGCATCTTGTGGATTTGGCTGGATTTGTCTTAAGGATCTGATTTTGAACTAAGGAGTCATCTATAATAAGGGCCTGTTTGGTACTTTTGTTTAAACAATAGTACACATATTTCCACAACACTTAAACAAAGTTCCTAGAAATCTCTTACCAAACGGGCCAGTAATTGCCGACTGATATAACTAAGCCAATCAGCAGTCCATACTACCTATGTGACTTCACATCTTCTACTTCTCTGTCAACACAATTACCATCTTTGATAGTATCAGCACACCTTTTGGTTATCTTTTAGATGGTTTATTTTGATAATCAATGTGAAGTATTTCCTTGTTCAATAGATTTCCACTTCCTAGTGTATTCTGTTTTTGCAGTACTTTCTTTGCTATTGCATGGGAGTTAATAATTTTTTTATTGATGGATCATACTGAATGTTGGGCTATTAAAAAGTGACATGTTGATAAAATGAGTGTACCTGAAATGAGAGTTTTAAGATGGATAAGTGAAAATACAAGGAAAGGTTACAAAATGAAGTCATTCATCTAAAGATGGGGTGACTTGTATCGATGAAAAGATGAGGAGAGTCAATTAAAAGGCCTGGTCATATGCAAAGGAGAGCAATTAATGTACCAGTGAGAATGAGTTATTTGATTCAAGTTGAGAGAATGAAATGACGGAGAGAAAGACCTAAAATAACATTTTTAGAAGTAGTAAAAGATGATATATTGATTTAGGATGTGATAGAATGACTGAGATGGAACATATGGTTGACCTTGATTAGTTTGTTGATGATCCATAACTGATATCAAAAGTTTTAGGACTAAGGCTTAGTTTTTTTTATTGTATGACTTGTATCTATTTTCATTTTCAGTCTCTGATTCCCTTCGAGGGATGTTGGTATAAATTGTCTTTTTTTTTTTTTAATGATTTCCAACAGGGGGTTGAATAACTTATTTTATATCAACATCTCTGCAGATTCGTATGTGGCAGCGAGATTCAAGGGACAGGACAGCATTGCAACCTACCCCAGCTGCAGCGATTGATGTCAGTAACGTGCCATTTGATCCACACTATATATATTTTGTTGTAATTTGAAAAAAACCTGGTTGACTTAAGCATGATGGTGGAATAATCATTATTCTGAACTTGGTGTATGTTCACTGACAATAGTTAAAATATTAAAATATTAAAATTTTATCTCGTGTTAATCCTCGGTGCAGATGTTGCCAACAGTTGCATATTCAGATAATCCATCTACAAGCTTTGCCGCAAAATTTGTACATACATCTTTGAACAAAAACCGTTGTTCGATTAATCGGGTTTTGGTAAGTTAGGATGAAACTTAATTTCCCCAAATTATATACTTAGTAAATAATTTTTCTGAACTGTTTGTTTTCATCTCAATGTGTTTCTTCTCTTTTTGAATTCTGCCTTTGCTCATTAATGAATGTTGATGTATTTCTATTTGGAGTTTGGAGTGATTTGTCTTTATAAAATAAGCATATTAGCTGTTGGATGCTTTTAATCTGTGTAACAACTAACAACATATTTGTGAGCCTATGCATGTTACATGGATACACCAATTTGTTGAAAGGTTTTATAAACATGCAAACATTGTAATTACAAATGATATGGAGGTAAAATACTGTTAATATGGCTTGCACTTGGTAGCTTGGGCATGGCTTTGACTGTGTTCTAGAGTAAGGTAGAAGGGATTATAGACTTAGTTTAGTATAAAGTCACTCTTAGTTTGAAAATACACAATGTATTTGATACAATAAAAAGGTAAAGAAAGAAAGATCAACATAATGTGTTTTCAAGCAATTTTGATGCGAGAAAAATGGTCCCAAAAAAGAAAAGTGCAGGGGTGCTGAAAAATTGCCAATTGGATGTGGGCTCTGTGATTATAATGCCTCCCCCTGCTTTGATTCACTGGGGAATCCTGGAAGTAAATTTATTGAAAATAAGATGATCATCCCAGGATTTGAAGTGGGCCCCCAAGGGATGATTGGTAGATTCTCCTTACGTCTGTTGGCAGACTTATGAAGTTATGAGTTCTTGATTTATAGTTTTATATTAACATGCTTATATAAAAAAAGGTTCTATACTAAAATGCCCTACAATCTACTGCTCCAAACTAGTGTTATTTTTGGCTAATGGTAAAATTAATGTGACATATAGATGTTGAAATACGAAAATATAAGCAAATGGGAAGTCTTAACGTCATCCATAAATCTTATGCGACTATTATGGAGTTATTTTGAATGAGGCCAGTTAGATGGTATGTCCTAATTCATATTTTGATGCTGACATATTAGCTATTTTAATATTACTTTTTGGTTGCTGAGTGCTGACCAAACATTGTATGGATAATTTTTGTCTTCTTGTATCACTAGATTGCTGTTAACTGAGTTGCTGTCATTCTGATGTGTGTTCTTTTTCTTCTTTCAAAGTGGACTCCTACAGGTAGGCGACTAATCACAGGCTCTCAAAGTGGGGAATTCACTCTCTGGAATGGACAGTCATTTAATTTTGAAATGATTCTTCAGGTACATAATTGTATAAAGTTACACGTTCTCCTTTTTTTGCCTTCAAATAGAAGCCATGTTGATGGCTTTTGGAATTTCTACTCTGTAGGCCCATGATCAAGCAATCAGGTCAATGGTATGGAGTCATAATGACAACTGGATGGTTTCTGGTGATGATGGGGGCGCAATAAAGTAAATATATTTCTTTAGAGAATTTGCAGTGCCGTTCAGCCACAGTTTTTTTTTTTTTTTTAATATTTATTTGAATTTTGTTGGATGAAAACTTGACTTCATTCAAATTTACGAATGTATTGGATTTTTGGTGGGCAATTCTAGGTATTGGCAGAACAACATGAATAACGTTAAGGCTAATAAATCTGCTCATAAAGAATCTGTCCGGGACTTAAGGTAGCTAACCTTATGTATTATATTTTCTAGATAAGTATTCTCCTTGAGGTATATCATTTATGACTATTTGAACAGCTTTTGTAGGACAGACCTGAAGTTTTGCTCCTGCTCAGATGATACAACTGTTAAAGTTTGGGATTTTGCGCGGTGCCAAGAAGAGCGTTCATTGTCCGGTAATGTGCTTTGAAGACTCAAAAGAATGAAGAATATATATTTTCATTAAAGTTACACATGCACCCACTGGGTTTTGAATCAAATACCGCACTCTCCATCCCATTTTACTGATTTCCTGATTTGCAGTTATTCCTTAGCTGAACAATGTGATAAATTTATTCTTGCTTGCATGTAAAATTTCTTCCTTTACTATGTTCATTATTGTTATATATCTGTTTGATGTGCATGAAGTAACCTAAGAATATTCTATGTGGGATTTGAACTCAGGCAGGCCATGGTTGGGATGTGAAGAGCGTTGACTGGCACCCTACAAAATCTCTGCTAGTTTCAGGTGTTTACTACAGCTCTGTTGTGAACTTTGTTAAAATCTTCATGTAGGTTGTAATTGAAAAATTTATCGCTGCTTGACTGGTTGTTATGTAGGTGGTAAAGACAACCTTGTGAAACTCTGGGACGCCAAATCGGGAAGAGAGCTTTGTTCGTTGTCAGTACAATATTTTCATTGTTAAGCCCTTAGTCTAGTTAATTAGTTGAATTCTTATGAGGACTCATACATTTTGTTTGCAGCCATGGCCACAAAAACATGGTTCTTTGTGTCAAATGGAATGAAAATGGAAACTGGGTGCTAACTGCTTCAAAGGATCAAATCATCAAGGTTGATAACATGTTTCTCACTTTAAAACTGTCAGTCAAGTTGATAGGGCATATATTGTTTGTTACTCTTTTATTTTTATTTTTTATGACTATCCTTTTTAATCACTTTTCCTCTCTCTCTCTCTCTCTCTCTCTCTCTCTCTCTCATAATGATGTTATTGCATCTGCATTTGTAGCTCTATGACATTAGGGCTATGAAGGAGCTTGAATCTTTCCGTGGGCATAGGAAAGATGTGACTGGTAAGTGACAGCCTCTGTACAAGTCCTTGCGTGAAAAGAATTGTGGAAAAATGCTATATTTATTATGTTAATTTTACTAAAGCATTTGACTATGTTGCAAATTGATGTGAGCATGTGTAAATATATGGAATAATGCCATGTACTTGTGATCGAAAATTATGAGGGTTTTGCATTGCCTATGTTGTTTATTCTGCTGTTATTGCATTCTAGCATTTCTTTTTGCGCCTTAATTATGTGGGACTTTCCCGTTCTAGCTTAGGCATCATATCATGATTTGAATATAGTGATGTGGCTTTCTAAATATCATATGCCTCAAATGCATTTAAAAACTCTGTAGTCTGTGTTGGTGGTGTTGTTGATAATAATTTAAGTAATCTAGGTATTTAATGCTGAAAACATAGTTAACCTATTCCAAATGTGGCTCTTCAAAGGGCTTTTTAATGAATTACTGGTAATGTGATTGTAAAGCAGTAAATCCATTCCAAATGTGAACCATTTGTCAATACTGAAAGCTACTATTGTTCGGTAATACCTGATGTTCACCAATAGTGGTGGTTAAAAGTAGCGGGTGGGATTCCTGATATTGTCATGTTACCTACCTTAAGTTGACAGGGTCTCTCATAGAGCCTTGAAATTTGTTAATTTTAGTCCTTGATTGGATTTAATTACTACAATTAGAAAATTTAGGGAAGAAAATTTTCTTAAAGCCTAACTGTAAGGACATGGTTGAAACCTGCCCTCAATCATTGTTTAATAAGATGTGTCTAATCCATAATTATTAAAAAAAGTTGTGTCTAATCCTTATTATCATTATTACTATTTGTTTTCTATCTGGTTGCTGTCGTCGATAAATCTTTGGATGTGCATCTTGTACATATCTTAAAGTCCGTCAGGACAGTAATGTGAAGTCTACAAAGTTTAGTCATTATATTTGTTGTCTTGTGACTACATGATAACATAACATAAAAAGAAGTAACTTAATAATTCCTCCCTAAACAGGGAACAAACATGCATTTTAATTTTTAAGGAGTGGTATGGAGAGAATAATAATAGGTTTTGAAAACTGTAACTATTTAAACTAAATACTATACCTTAAAACGAACTTATGCTATATATTGATCCAAAAATAATTCATAAGTTTGAGGTTGTTGCTGAAATGATCTTGGTGGGGGCTGGGTATTTTTATTGTCAAATATTAGCTGCTTGGAATCTGAATCTTGGTTGAGTGAAGTTGATTGGATCAGATTCTACATCTATAAGAATTGACGTATGATCCAGGTTGCATTGTATTTATATCCCACAGCCATATCAGTGCTTCATAGGGTATAATATAACCTCAAAAGTGGTTTGTTTCGCATGAGAAATTAGCACCACTCATAAAAAATGTTGCAGTTTCTAGTTGCATGCCATTTATTTTTAGCAACTCATTCTTTGTGGCTAAGTTAGTATGGGTGGACTATTTACTTGAAAATTTCATATAAATTTGCTGAAAAGATGCATTTAACTGGCTTTGGCTTCTAAAAATTGAATATTGGTGTGGTTTTGTTCAGTAATTTGCAAGTCACTTAATTTGCACTAGGCCGATGTGTTTTGATAGTCTGATACTGGACCATGAGTAGGGGGGGGGGGGGGGAGACATTCATGCTAATCTGTTGCTATTACCTTTAGATGCATACATTAAGAAATATTTCATGATTTTTTTTTTGTCAAATTAACAGCTGTGTGTGTAACTCTTATTCATAAGAAAAAACAGCTCTTCACAATTGTGGTAGTGTATATTAACCATTCTGCTGAACTTTGAGGTCTTATTTGGTTGTGGACTAAAGTTAGGGTTGTCATGCTTCTGTACTAGTGGCAAAGCTATTGATGAGCAAGTTTTTGACCAACATCACTAACAACTCACTTGTTTTATATGCTAATGCATTTCTTGCGTAATTTACATGACATTAATTTCTGCAACCCCCCCCCCCCCCCCCAACAAAAAAAAAGTACTTTTTGACACATTGATACTTATGTTGCATTTTTGTTTTCAATCGTCAGCTTTGGCTTGGCACCCATTCCACGAGGAATACTTTGTTAGTGGGAGTTTTGACGGGTCCATTTTCCACTGGCTTGTTGGGTAAAGTATTCTTTTAATTCAGGACAGTTTCCTTTACTGGTTGCATAGAATTTATTGTTCCTTGGGGTTTTTAAAAATATGTGTAATGACTTCAAGTTTTACCTCTTGTATTCTTCCATTGTTCCTTCCTGTGCAGTGCATTGAACATTTTTTACAAGGAAGAATCCATATTAAGGGAGGAAACCTATTGCTATTCACCTATTTTGGATTTGTTTAGTAATGTTATAAAATTGAATGAGGATTTAGATGAATTTGGTGAGAACTTTGTGATGAAATTACTCTCTATATGCTAACAGAAGTTCAATTGGATGAATCAGATTGTTGTTAAGCAGGGTAAGGGAAGAGCAGAATAGAGTTCTTTTTTTTAGGGGAGGGGGGGGGGGGGGGATTGTTGGGGGAAGCGGGCTGGGAGAGGATTCTTAAATTGTGGTACATGGTCTCATTGTCTTTTCAATATTAGAACGTAAGATTTAGGAGGCGTCCGAGCACACACCCCTCTATCACTGGTTTATTTTCCTTTGTTATTGGCAAATATTTTACACGTTCATAAAGTAAGATTGTTTGCATAGAGGTCTTATAGAATTCAAATAGGTGTATTTCTCTACTAATGAGGGAAAAGAGGAGAGAGAATTAGGGTACATCTGATAGTTGAGAATAAAAGAGTTTGGATTAAAAAAATAGTATAAAATAAGGGATATGCATAAGGGAGACTTGATCAACTATTGTGTATTGATTATGACAGAATGTGGTGAATATAAAATAGGTGTTAAGTTTTTGAGGTGAGAAGGATCACTCTCATTAAAAGTATGCTATCTTCCCTTCCTTCAAATTTCATGTCACTTCTTACAATGCCAATTTATATAGCTAACATACTGGAAAAACTTGTGATATTCTTTGTGGGAGGGAAGGCAGCCAAACTTAATGTGTTTGCTCTCCTTTTTGTTTGACCAAAGTAGATGAGTGATGTCACCTACTAGTCCTCTTAATACTCTTAGTTTCCTATTTGGGTTTCTTTGGGTTCTATTTACATGCTTAATGCTGTGCGTATATTCCTGCTGGAAATTTGTGACTTAACAATGTTTTTGATCGTCATGAAGCAGAGGTCACTAGTTTGAATCCCCCCCTCCCCCTTCCCTTTGGGTCAAAAACTTACATATAAAAAAGCAAAAAAAGAAAAAGAAAAAAGTGAAGGTATCTTATGACTGTTTCTGTTGCACAGGCATGAAACTCCCCAGGTAGAAATTCCCAATGCACATGATAATGCTGTGTGGGACCTTGCATGGCATCCTATTGGATATCTTCTCTGCAGGTGAACTCAGTCTTCTTGTTTATGATCATTTTGGCAGTCCTTATTTATATGTTTAGAGTTATGAATAATCTTTTACGGTGGCCTTGTTTTGTTATCTTTCCTGATAGTCGACCATATTATTAGAATTTGTGATGTTAAATTCATTTTGAGTGAATTCTATGATACTTATAAATAGACTTAATTACTTTTTTATCCTTTATGGGGGAGAAAGAAAATTAGAGAACGCACAAATATTGAAAAAAATTTAACTATGGTCATCTAAGGAAAATAACTTGTAGTAAATTAGTCCTTCAAAAAAGAATATAATATGGCCAAAGATTTTGGAGGCCTGACCAAATTGATATATTGCTTTCTTCTTTAGGTGACTTTTCAAGGTTCAAGTTGAGTAGAAAATTATATGACAATGCCTTATTGGCTAGGGCCTGTCCTAAATTATTTTTCTGGCCATGAGTTTGCTGGCTATGGTGAAGCATATAAATTAACAGAACAAACGTTGAGCTAGCTGGTTTTTTTGGGTTTTTTTTTTTTAATACTAAATAATAATAGCCAATGGCCTTTGGGTTAAATGGCAACTCCACCCTCATAAGTATTGGGTTGTGGGCAAAGGTGGGACTTCAAATCTCCTTTGGTGTGTGAGTCTTTACCCAGAGGAAAAAAATAGTTTGTGATTTTTGTTTTTTTAGATAAGTAAATAAAGAAGTTTGTGGTTTTTTTTTTTTAATTTTTTTTTTATCATATTTATCAAAAATGGTCTTAACTGTATTAGTGGTGTTATACCTTAAGGTCTTGTGTTTGAGTCCTGGACTTGCCTGATACCTGTGTTTGTATCTAGGTTTACCCCAGCCCCAATAAGTGGGGTCTGGGCGTTCCCAGTCATCAAAAAAGGTAATGCCAATAAAGGCCGCCTTTGGTAGAGTATAAATCAAGAGGAGCTCTATTGAAGGCTTTATGTTGTTTCTATTTTAATTATCTATAGGTTTTTTTCATATTTATGTTTTAGTTTTATATTGGTGCATACATCATCAAGTTGCAGCTGTTTATCAAACTTGTGTGGTTTCTTCTGCAGTGGTAGCAATGATCATACAACAAAGTTCTGGTGCAGAAATAGGCCAGGAGACACTGCTCGTGATAAATTTAGCATGGGTCAGGCCCAAGGTTGTAACTCCCTTCCGCACCCACCTAGAGAGCTGACCCTTTGGTCTTCTGTGATTGGATTTATCAGGCTCAATATTCCATATTTGACTTGTTGGACTGTACGGTCCAATGGAAAGTAAAAACTTTTCTCGAGTATTGTCATGACTTAAAATGGAAAATTTTATTCTTCTTTTTTCCACTTCCAATTCATTTTGGTGTATGGTTAAGGTGTTTGTGAATTTATGGGAAAGTATGCTATACATTCCTGAGTAGAACTTTAAAATTTTTATGCAAATTCAGAATTGAGGTAGAAATGGGGAACATGTCTCATCATCTTAGTATTTTCATCTGTATCAGGTTATGGTGAGCAAAACCCTGTTATTGGTGGTCGCATGACTGGTAATTTCCCAGTACCTGAAGGGCCAGCGACTCCAGGACCATTTCCTCCTGGGTTGACTCGAAATGAAGGAACCATTCCTGGTGTTGGAGTTGCGATGCCATTACAAATTCCTCTTGATGCATCAGCTCAGGGAGAGCAAAAGCAGCCTCTTCCACTTTCAATGCCATTAGGGGCTCCTCCTCTCCCTCCTGGTCCACATCCCTCTCTTCTTGCTTCCAATCAACAGCAAGCATATCAACAAAATCCACAGATCCAGCAACAACACCACCACCAACAACACCAGCCACTCCCACAACAAATGGCTCCTTTGCCTATGCCCCCTCCAAATATGGGACAGCTACAGCCTCCATCTCATTTACCTTTGCTTCCGCATCCCCATTTACCTCGCCCACCACCCCAAATGTCCCCACTTGGTATGCCTTCATCAATCCCATCTTCAATGCCAGGATCGATGTCCATGCCTTCTTCAGGACCTGCCTCGCATCCATTGTCAATGCCTCCAGTGGTATGATTTAGTGTGCAGTTTTACTTTTTGTTTAACCTTTTGAAACTCAGGTTGCCAGTGTGGCAGTCAGTGTGATCTGCTTGCGAGCAAGGCTTCATGTGCAAATGTGTGCACTTGCTTAGAAAAAGAAGATTGTTAGTTGGTCTGCATGTGCTGCTTAGTAATCACTAGGACACTTTATTCTGCAGGCTTAGTGCAGGCCTTGAAGTACCTCAAGCTGGACCACCTTTAGGAACTCCATTTTTTGCATTTGTTTTATTCGCAGCTGCATGTGAATAAGATGTGTGTATTTCCAGTGTGGCAGTCAGTTTGATCTGCTTGTGAGCAAGGCTTCACATGCAAATGCGTGCTCACTTAAAAAAAGAAGATTGTTGGTTGGTCTGCATTTGCTGCTTCGTAATTACTAGGTGCTGCTGGGTGTCCTTTAGAAACTCCATTTTTTTGGCATTTGTTTTATTTGCAGCTGAATGTGAATAAGATGTGCGAATTAGCAAAATTATCGTATTCAAGCATTTCAGTTCTCCTCCCACCACATAAAGGTTTACCCCTCAAATTAAACAATTTGTGAAATGAAGGATTCAAAGTGGACCATTTCTTTTTAACAGTAATGGTTATAAGGCTTATCTGCAACAGTTCACCCTCCCCCACTCTCTTACGGCGTCTCTTCTTTCTGTGGATGGGTGATACTATGTGCAATGGCATTGGATATTTACTGGCATGCTTATGTGTGACAACATCAAAGTCATTTTATAATTTGATGTGGCATGTAGCTTTTTGAAGAAGGTTATACTTTCAAAAAGTTTTCTTTATGGATTTGTACTGTCATCACTCATCAACATGATTCTCTGTAATGTATACTTGCAAAATACCCTAGTGACTTTTTATTTCACATATTATTCGGAAAAATCATTCATCATTGCTAGTTTCAAGCATGTTGCTTATTGAGCGTACCTCTTTCTCATGTTTGAAAAATTCTATTATTGGTACTGAAAAAAATAATCTCACTTCAGGGAATGCAAGGTACAATGAATCAGATTGTTCCTCCATTGCCACAGGGCCATTTCATGGGCATGAACCCTATGCACTCTGGACCCTTGTCTACAAGTGGAGTACCTCCAGTTGGAGGTTTTCCGAATGGCTTGCCAAATATGCAGGCACCATCAAATGCAAGTGGGCCCCAAATGTATCCTCAGGGTGGGACATTTAACCGGCCACAAGCTGGACAAATGTCAATGATGCAAGGGTATAATCCCTACCAGGTAAGATAGAGAGGTTTGTTGTTTTTGTGAACTGCTAATTGTAGGAGTTTATGGACAAAGTTTTTAGCATTATAAAATTTTCTTGCTTTTGGTGGCTGTTCTTGTTTCAAGAATCCCTAGCTAAACCCCTTTTTGTTTTCAAAAACTGATATGCTTCAACATTCTTGTTATTTAGCCCACCAAAGTTATCATTGTTTCTATGTGGCCTTGATTTATGTGGGACTTGGACTGGAAATTGGAACCAAGAGTACTTATTATCGGTTATAAAAAAGAAAAAGAAAAAAAAGAGAATACTGTGTATAAAGGAAGGTTAATGGTGGTGAGCACATGGCTATAAAATTTTCAATTGGATGAGTGTAAAGGGGTAGATTTAATCATACATGAAAAATTTTCATTTGTGTAAGTGCAAAGGGGTAGATTTAAGCATACATGGAAAAACTATCTTAAGGTCCTTTCCTGTTTACACCTTGCCTTAGGAGGGATCTTTCATTAGCATTTTGACACAAAATAACCCCTGGCTTTGACTTCAGTGTTATGACTATCACATTCTTCCCTTCCCTACTTTTATGGCTTGGCCTGTTAGGTGAAGGCCCTTAGATTATCCAGCAACTAGTTTTGGAGGGTAGAATCAATTGCCTATGGGTTTTATTGGTTAGAGGCTAGTCCAAAAAGCTCTCCTTTAGAAAGGTTTCCTACGTTAAGAGTGTGTGTGTATAAAAATCTCCAATGCCTCGAAAGAAAAAGGAAAACCTTGGCTCTAAGTGGAAAAGGGTGGGGTTGACTTTGTTTAGGTTTGTAGTTCAGATCTTACCAATATATTAATCACTACCGTCAGCTATAGTGATTTGTTATGACGTTTATAGCATTTTAGATTGCCAGATCTGAATCATGTTTACTTCTTCTTTTAATTATTATTATTATTATTATTATTATTATTATTATTTTTTTACTTGCAATAAGTGGGAGTGGGGGAGATTTGTTTTTTAACATTGGTTTGTTGGTCATTATTGATGATGTGGGTGGCATTCTTTGCCAAAATTTATAGGTAGTAAATGTATAACTCAATGTTGTGAAGTCGGGGGTCCTATTTCAAGACCAACCCGAGATTGGGCTTGTGTGCAATTGTAAAATAGTCTGGCTGAAACTAATGTGTTCTACTCTTGCTTATTACAGTCTGGGAATCAAGCTGGACTGCATCCACCTCCACCACCAGGTCCACCACCTCATGGCCAAACACCTCAGTAGACCATTTTTTGCATTGGATTTTTTTTTTCATTGCATCGCTGCCATCTATCCCAGAAGAACGCAATCCTCTGTTAGAGAATTTTTATCAGTGTTATTCCTCTCATTTTGTCTTTTTTTTTTTCCTTTTCTTTTTGTAGTCCTTGAACAATAACTCATTATTATTTTTAGTCTATGAAATCATTCTAATATTTGAAGAATTTCCTTTAGTTGAGCTATGGATTCATCCTATTTTGTTAATTTGATAGGATTCTCATGTGGTTGAGCTCTTCATCTTGTTTGCTGTATGGCTGGTTTATATCAATGAGAGGCCCAGAATGGTTCAAAAGTACCCCTTTTTTCCCTCTCCCTTCCCAAAGCAACTTGGATCAATTGCATGGCTGTTACACAAGTTATTATAGAGCAGCCCAACTACTAACATGGCAACCTTCCTCACAGTTTGTTTTCCTTGATATGATCTGTTACCCAATTATTAATAGGAGCGCTTGAACTTTTTATCATTTTTTAATAGAAAATAAAATGAAATAGAGGTTATGGAATTATGCAATAAATAAATTATTTTAGGGTGTTAAGTAGCTCTTAATAACCATGCCCACATTTGTTGTTTTGTGTCTGTACTAACTTAAAAATAATTGCCAAGAGCTTGTTGTTCAATGTATTTTTGGATGTTTCTAATTGATAAATTTAGGGTTCAAATATCTTTTTTCTTATTGTAACTATTGAATTAAAAAAAAAAAAAATTCACCCTACAAACTTATGGGTTTTTCATTTGAAACTTTATTGAAAGTTAGTTTTTTTTTTTTTTTGGGCAAAATTTAGGGATAAAATTTGTGAGGTAAAGAAAAACTTTTATCAATATTTTGGGGGGAAAATGATATATTTTAAAGTTTAAGAATGGAAAATGAAACATTTCCAATAGTTTAAGGATACAGATTTTTATTTTTTTAGAGTTTAGAGATAAAATGAAATTCATGCAAATATTAGGGATAAAAATAATATTTCAGTCCAGTCAATATCAATCACAAAATAGATTTTACTGAAATTGGGGTCAGCCAATTCAGTTTCACAAGTTTTCTTTTTCGATGACAAAGATCTTTGCTCATGTTCACATTTGCTTCTTTATTTATTTATTTATTTTGAATAGGTCTAAGCTTGTTGACGGTTTGTTTTGCCTTTCCGAGGATAGTAGGAATGAGATCAGATGGGATGGGGTCAAACTTTGGTTTAGATTTGGAAGGCAATTATCATATCTGCGGTATTTTGTTGGATCCCAATCTGTTAGATCAGAGAAATCATTGCCTATACTTGCGTATGTTGTTCAGGTGCTAGTGTATTGTTTGATACGGGTTGCTCTTTGCTTCTACTCATCGAGTATGCAATGATAAGTTACTAGAAAATGGACTAGGATTTACTCATCTGTTTTGAAATGTAGTTCTTGAAGATTTTTGTTTATAAAATTTTAGTGAAAAGTAGAGAGAATAGGAAGATGAAATCAATATAGATTGATAGAGTACTTACACTCATGGAAGCAAGTAACTAATAATTTCAATCTCTAAAAATATGATTTACAACATTATCAAACTGCCCCTTTGAAAAATCCTATCCTATTACTTTCTTATTCAAAATAAGAGACAATATCTCTAACGCTATTCTATGGTGAATATTTAGTTTCGTGCATTTTGAAGGTATAGTGTCTAATTTTACAAGATTCTAAGACATTTATTTTTAGATTTGTGAAACACTAAATATTCACCAAAAGTTTTATAGCTCAACTAATTGAATTATTTAATGTGTATAATATTTAGGGTTCAAATCTCCCCTCTCTGTTGTAACTATCGAATTATTGAATAAAAAAAGAATCTAAAACAATTGAGAGCAATTATATAATCATTTGATCTTTGTTGTCAATCAATGAACAAAGAAATGAAAGGCAGAGAGTAAAGAAAGGGGTGGAAAAAACAAGAAAAGAAAATTCCTTATTCTAATTTTAGGATACAAATTCGTAGAATGAGAGCCACGATGTTAATACTATCATAGGCAATTCAACCTGTTGAAGAAACAATAACTACTTATCGTGATCAATTGTATACAAAACCAGTCTTATATTATTTATTTATTTATTTTCATAAAAAGAACAGTGAAATAACATTTAAAGAAGCTCTGTAAGGATCAATCAAACACTCCATCTCCATCTTCGTACTGGATAGAACGAGCAATACCATCAGCAACCAAGAAACACGTAGAGAGCCATTCACATAGTCCCATCCAAACCTTTGTGGCCACCCAAAGTATTGCACTTGCTCTCATTGGCATTATAAATCCTTCTTCTTGTGCTTTTTCTCCCTTCTTCCAAATACTTGAACATAAATAAAAAAAGAGGACTCAATAGAAGGGCATGATACAACCTCTAATTTCTATAAGTCTTCCTTGAAAAAATAAAAAAGAAAAAAAAGAAAAAGAGATGCATATAAAAGAATTTAGAGAACAAATTCGAAACCTCTTGCCAGCATCTTGGAGCCACCTAAGGGATTCATCTCTGTAATAATCTAATGTGTGTAGGATTGGGGGGACTGCAAACGTCAGAGAGAATAGTCACATACTCGAAGAGATTTGAATACTCTTGTTTGTCCAAAAAAAAAAAAAAAAAACTAAACTAAACTAACAATATGTGGGTTGTTCTTATCCTCATTTTAGAGAATAAAACCTTGACTCATACGAAGTTATAGGTTTATCCTGCTTAATTGTTGACATTTTTACAGGTATTTATTTCCTTCTAACTTAGGACAGTGACAGCCGTACTAATGAATGTGTCAATGTGTGGTTAAGCTGCTTACCAATTATGAAAAACATATATAGTGAAATGAAATTAATGAATAATGAGATTAGCATATACTTTGTGCGCAAACTATGTCAAAAGGATTTGTTTATTTAAATGTTTTAGAGTACCTGGATTCTTCCTCTAAAACTCGAGTCTATCAAGTATCAATCCCTAGCAGTTACATACTTACATCTGCGTAGGTGGTGATGGTGGCATATGCTATTGGCGTTGGGATTTTAGAGTGACTATAGTATATATGATAGTACTAGTTGATTTTAAATAATTAATGTGTATACCATTTCTCATTTTTTTGAATTACCTTTACCTTTATCTCTCAATGACACAATTTTTATTATACACTAATCATATTAGATCTTGATCATGTCAATAATTTATAAAAAAAGATTATAAACAATGTTGTGTTATTAAAATTATATCTTAAATTTTATGGGCTGATTATTTCCACTGGGGGTAGATTTTTTTTGGTCAGAGATGGGGGTGTTCATAAAACTCTCAATAGTAAAATAGGTTAAAACCCCTAGAACATTTATACCGCTACGCCATACAATAATATAACGTTTTTTCACACCAATTTTGTACATAAATCTTGATATCATAACAAATAGATTCTTTTTGTCTATTCTCTTACTATTTTAATTTTTTCCCCCGTAAATTGTTTAAAAGAAAAATGAAAAAACGACTCAATCAAGTTAATAACGACTATTCTTCTTCTCAGTAAAAAAAAAAAAATTTAACGATTATTATAATGGTTTTCAATATTGGCAAAAGTAAGAAGAATATTAGAATACGTACACCTATAACTTTTAATTTGATTGAAGATGGTACATACATTAAAAAAAATGAAGATGGTACATAAGGGATTTTTCATAGAAATTCTATCATGAGCATATCACCATTGTGTATTTAAATATATAATTGTGGGATTTAGAGTCTGTTTATTATACCATTTCAAACTCATATTTTTACACCTCAAACAATATTACACACATTTTCATCCATATGTATTTCAAAAAACTACAAAAATTTCATCTCAAACTACTCTACCAAACACCTCTTTAGTCACTTGAAATCTCAAATTGTTTCAATAATAAAGTGAACTGAAAATGTTAAAAGAAAGAGTTAATGGAAAATAAAACAAATCTCAAAGTTCCGTTACAAGCATGAATTTATATATTTCTGCTCTGATTTGTGCATGGTAATCCATTGTTTCATTAAAAATATGGGAATAGATTGATGTGGCTCATCTCATGAAGCAGATAACCTAGAAACCAAACGAAAGAGCATGCACTTTCAATTCTACCATTGCTACCACATTCCTAGATAGTAGTGACCCTCATCAATTAATTTATTTGGGAAAAAAAAAAAGTTTTCAATAACGTGAGCATGTGGAAAGATTCTCAAAATTGAAAATAATTTTCATAGAAATTGGCAAGGACTTTATTCCAACGAATACGATTACTTCTCATTATATTATTGACTCTCTGTCAATCATATTGGACATGTCTCCACCTCCCATCATAGTTTATTGATCATTCACGTGTGTTAGGTCAAGTCAAGCAGGCGGCCAGGTTGTCCATGTGCAACCCAAGAACTCAGAAAAAGGATCTCTATCTATCTAAATCTGCCAAGAAGTTTAAACTTTTACATCACAAACTGCTTTCTGCCTTATTGCAATTACTTCTCTTTGCTTCTTTTCAACCTTGTTCAACCAAGAACAGAGACTATGGCTGGGACCTTGGTGGGTGGAGCAGTTCTCTCAGCATTTCTTCAGGTGGCGTTTGACCGAGCGGCTTCTCGTGAGGTCCTAGACTATCTCAACGGAAGGAAACTGATTGATCGTTTGGTGCGAGAGCTGAAGACGGAGCTGACGTCTGCTGGTGCTGTGCTCATTGATGCGGAGGAGAAGCAAATTACAAACCCAGCTGTGAAAGAGTGGCTGGATGAGCTCAAAGATGCTGTTTATGTTGCAGATGACCTCCTCGATGAGATTGCCTACGAAGCTATGCGATGCAAGTTAGAAGCTGAATCTACTAGTACTAGTAAGGTAATGGATTTTCTCTCTACTTTTGTTAATTCATTTGACAAAAGGATACAATCCGAACTAGAAAACATTCTAGAACAACTACAATCTATTACAAAACAAAAGGATGTCCTCCGTCTAGTCCCCCGTCTAGAAAAGGTTGCTGCTGCTGAAGTGCCATCACGGCCATTGACAAATTCTTGCCCTGAAGAATATGGTGTTGGTGTGTTTGGTAGAGACAAGGATATGGAGGCGATATTTGATATATTCCAATCAGATAATGCGAGTGATAATGGTATGTGTGTTGTTCCCATAGTAGGTATGGGTGGGGTTGGTAAAACAACTCTTGCTCGACTTATATACAATGACAAAAGAGTCCAGGAGAGTTTTGACCTCAAAGCTTGGGTTTGCGTTTCAGAAGATTATAGTTCTTTTAGGATAGCAAAAACTATTTTTGAAGAGGTCACTTAATCTGCTTGTGACATTCAAACCATAAATTTGCTGCAAAATAAAATTAGAGAGAAATTCAAGGGGAAGAAAGTTTTCCTAGTTTTAGACGATGTTTGGAATGAAAAATATGATGATTCAGATGAGTTACTTAGAGTTTTCAGATGTGGGGCACTGGAGATTAAAGTTATTGTTACAACACGCAGTAAAAAAGTCGCATCTAATATAGGCACAGTTTTAGCTTATATTCTAAAAGAATTGTCAAGCGAAGACTGTTGGTCGTTATTTAAAAAACATGCACTTAAAAATGGAAGCTCTAGTAAATTTCCCATTCTTGAGAAAATTGGTAGACAAATTGTCCAAAAGTGTAAAGGTTTGCCTTTAGCTGCAAAAGCACTTGGGAGTTTGCTGCGGTTTGAAGAAGATCCAAGAAAGTGGACAGAGGTTTTGAAGAGTAATATATGGGATTTACCAATAGAAAACAATAGTATCATTCCAGCTCTAAGATTGAGCTACCACTACCTCCCACCACATTTGAAGCATTGTTTTGCTTATTGCTCAATCCTTCCGAAGGATTATGAATTTAAAAAAGAGGAATTGGTCCTACTGTGGATGGCTGAGGATTTACTACAGCAATCCAAAGGAAATGGAAGGATGGAAAAAATAGGTGAACAATACTTCGATGATCTGGTATCTAGATCGTTTTTTCAACAATCAAGTGGCAACCAATCATGCTTCGTAATGCATGACCTAGTCAATGACTTGGCAATATTTATAAGCGGAGAGTTTTGTTTCAAGCTGGAGAACAATGAGTCTTGTGTAATCACAAGAAAGACTCGCCATTTGTCATATGTTAGAACTGAATATGATTCCTCTAAGAAATTTAAGGTGTCTTACAAGGCCAAGGATTTGCGAACCTTCCTTGGATTAGATTTGTCATTGTATCAATGGCAATGGAATAGGATATCAACGGTGATGCTTAATGATTTGTTGTTGACATTTAAGTGCTTACGAGTACTATCATTTTCTAGCTATAGCAACATGAGGGAGTTACCTAATTCTATTGGCAATTTGAAACATCTACGTTATTTAAATCTCAGTTACACTTTAATAGAATGGTTACCAGATTCTCTATGTAATTTGTATAAATTGCAAACCTTGTTATTGTTCAAATGTAAGTTCCTTTTCGAGCTGCCTAGCAAGATGTGGAGATTAGTCAACTTGCACCACTTGGATTTAGTTGGTACAAATTTGAAAGAGATGCCGCTGCATATGGGTAAATTGGGAAATCTTGTGAAATTAACTACTTTTGTTGTGGGCAAACATTCTGGGTCTAGTATTAAGGAGTTAGGGGAGCTCCATCATCTTTCTGGAGCATTGTCCATTTTAAACTTGCAAAATGTTCATCATGCTAGAGATGCAAGGGAGGTTAATTTGAAGGATAAGCAGTACTTATCTGAGCTAGTGTTTCAATGTGGCTTTGACAATGAAAGTTCAGAAAAGGCAAGGCATGTTCTTGAGCAATTGTGTCCTCATTCAAAATTGGAGTCTCTCACCATTGAAGATTACGGGGGTACAAAATTTCCAAATTGGTTAGAAGATTGTTCTTTCTCCAATATGGTGTCTATACGCCTTGCCAATTGTAAGTATTGCTCATCCTTGCCTTCGCTTGGGCACCTACCTGTCCTCAAGAAGCTCTATATTCAAGGTTTTCATTTTGTATTGCGTGTGGATCGTGAGTTCTATGGGGATGGTTCTTCTATAATTAAGCCTTTTAAATCCCTTGAAGTATTAAGCTTTAAAGACATGCCAGAGTGGCAGGAATGGTTTTTATTTGAAGATGAACATGAAGATGGGGTTGGAGTTTTCTCTACTCTCAAAGAGCTTTGCATAATTGAATGTCCCAAGCTAAGCGGTGGTCTACCCAGTCAGCTTCCCTCTTTAATCAAACTTGAAATTGCAGAATGTCAGCAACTTGTTGCTTCAGTTCCTAGAGCTCCAACTCTCAATGAATTGCAATTAAGTGATTGTGATAAGGTTGTGTTGAAGGAATTACCACCCAAGTTGGATCGCCTCTTTATTAGTGGAGGTCGCATCTTCTTGCAGTCGTTTGCGGAGCTTATGACGTGTCTCGCTGTCCCAGGAAGTGGCGTACCCACTGCATTAAAATCACTTGAAATCGAAGGAACATTTCAGATCACAACGGGCCATTACTATCCTTCTCTTGAAAGTTTGGATATAACGGATGACTCTGACTCACTCTGGTCTTTTCCCTTAGAGTCGTACCCAAAACTCAAATCTCTCTTCGTAGAGGAAAGTAAAAATCTTGAATCTCTTTTCGTACCAGAGGAATCTTACCGTGATCTTAGTTCTCTCACTCATTTGTTTATTCACTCATGCCCTAATTTTATATCATTTTTTGGTGGAGGTATCTGCGCCCCTAATTTGATATCGATTTCGATCTACAATTGCAACAAGTTAAAGTCATTGCCTGAAAATATGCGCACCCTATTCCCATCCCTTGAGTATTTGGCAGTCGATCATTGTCCAAAACTGGAATCATTTCCTGAGGGAGGTTTGCCCTTAAATTTAGTAGCACTTGGCGTCTCTTACCGCGACAATCTATTTTCCGGGGGATTGCAAGATCTACACTCCCTCAGAGAGATCGGTATCGAAGGCGATAATTGCAAAGAAGTGGAGTCCTTTCCGGAGGAAGCGTTGCTGCCTCCCACTCTCACAGATATCTATATTTCATGTTTTCCAAAGCTGAAATCACTCAAGGGTTTTCAACATCTCACCTCTCTTAAAAAGTTGATTATTTCTGTCTGCGAGAACCTCCGGTACTTACCAGAAGAGGGCTTTCCCACCGCTCTTTCTTCTCTAATTATTGACAGATGCCCTCTTCTAAAACAACGGTGTGAGAGAGAGAAAGGGGAAGAATGGCCAAAAATTGCGCACATCCTCAACATAGTGATTGACAATGAATTGATCACATGAGCTATGAGCCAACATGCGCTTCAGCCGAGATCAGGTAATTTGTTCTGCAATTTAAAATTGGAGTATTTTTTTGTTACGTTAAGTATTTGGACTCTTAAATATACTTTATGAGTCCTATGTTGGAGTTTTTTGTTTTATTAATTTTTTAAAATAATTTTTTTATAATTTTTAAATTGCAACAAAAAAACCTCTTGGTCTCTGGAAATTTTAGTAGAGCAAAAATGAAAGTTTTAAATGGCTACATGATTTTTATAAATTATTTGATTTTCATTGTGGGGATGCCAATGTATATATTTAGTATTTTGCCTATTCTTTTTGCAGTGTCACTAACAAATCCTCCATGCTTCAAGCATCACTTTTGTGCTACCTGGCTGCCGATCCTTTTGCGTTGTACAAACTACTAAATTCTTAATCTGTTTTCGGGTCACCTGTAGAAAGCTCATCCTTCTGTCTTCATCAACATCCAAACATTTCCTTACTCTTATTCTTTCTGGAGCTGCACTTGCTTCATTTTCCGCTCGCTACATTTCACCTTTGGACATTTGAAGTGTGAGACGTAGACTTTGAAGGAATAATTATCCTAGATGGTAAGTTTTTTCCAGCATATATATGTCTTTGATGATTAATAAATTTGTTTTACAAGTACAGGGTACTTTTTGTGATATTGGCAATTGACTTGGGCACAATACAGGTTTTTAATCTCAGGTGGACACTGGGGTAGCTTGAAGCTAGTTTTGCTTTAATACCTTCAACAGTTGCTGAATTTTTTAAGCATGAGAATCTTTTGATTGAATGATGCTGGTGAGTATTCTCTATTTCTTCCTCTTATTTCTTTCAATTTTTGGAGAGGAAAATAAAAAGGATTAAGAAATGACACGTTCGAAAATCAGTGTCAAGTTTTTTTTCTTTGATGGGGAAATGCTCAATACTTGCGTGACTAAAATAAGAAATAGAACTCTGTGTTTCATAATTTTTTTCTCTAAGGCTGAAAAGTTTTAAATCTTATTTAAAAATTACTTTTCATGTTCCTTCAGCCCAAAATCTTAAAATCTTTTTTTACTGCATTGCTTTTCAATTCATATAGTCACTACTAGGATATCCCTGATTTAAAAAATTTTAAATCAATAACTGCATGCAATTGTTGATATCCTTGTCTCTTTAAATTTTGCTAGGGAACAATAAAACTCTGGTGATTGTTTAATTTATTGATTTGTTTTTGCAGAATAAACTTTAAATGAGCTACCCAAGAAAAGGCATTAATAATATTCGGTTACTTGAGAAGGGCTTTAGTTTCTCATACATGAGTCATAGAAAATAAATTATCAGGCTACAAGGCCAAGCTCAATTCAAGCCTCCTGATCTCTATGACAAAGAAGAAATGATGCCAAAATAAGGGGAAAGTCTTGCCAGAAGACTTGCATCCCCTGCATAAGAATCAATTATAAAGTTTTGGTTGGTGCTAAAACTCTTGAAGAGGCCTGATACCTTGTTTCGCTCCACACAAGAGATAGCTGGCAACATGACTCAATTTTACTGTCAGGTAATTCTTTACAATCAGCTTAGTATCAAGTTAGCTTACTGCTTCTTTTTTAAACGATTTTTAAAACTGATAAAGCAGATATGAGAGGTTTCAAGCAACATCCAAAAATTGCTGAAGGGAAGGAATTCTTGTGCAAATTCACTTTAATTTGTCAACAAGTGCAACACAAGCTCAGCATTTATTTGGTGTGATATCAGTGGCTACTTGTCCTCTTATATCAGTCACACTCCTAAATTTCTAATATGCTTCCAGGTCACTAGAAAAAATATTCTTATCTTGAGGATTTATGGTTGCTTGACTCCTTTGCCCGCATTTCAACTAGAGGTGCCTGCAGCATTATTCAGCTCCTTCATTTTGAGTCTAAACTCTGGGTGGTACAACAAGAAAGTGGGAGATTGAGGGAATAACAAGTCTCTGGTAGTTCAATTATTATTATTATTATTATTGTTATTATTCCTTAATCTTATGTATTCGATGACTAACAGATTGATTCTTTTAACAATTTAAACTATAAGAAGTTCAAAATGTGATTGTAACATTTGTCTTGAGAAATATGGCAGGATATTTGACCATATTTGATGAGTGGCACGTGGAACCTAGTGCAAACTTGTGGCTTCCATTATCACATTTTTTAGATTAAAAATCACTTCTCAGTCTTAGTGAGAGAGGTTCTTTTGATTGAACAAGGCAAGCAGAAATTACTTATACTACAAATAAGAAATGGAATAAAAATAGTAAAAAATTTTATTGAACTCATTAGAAGTAATCGGCTTTGTAATGTTCATACATATAATTATCTAAATACCACATTCCAGATGCAACAGACACGTCACATGTGGGTGGAATGGCCTTTGTAATGACATCCCCTGTTGGAGTTTTTAATCATGAAGAAATCAACTAATGGAGTCTTTTCCGCTGGAGGTCCCTGCTTGGAATTCTTGTTTTGTTGTCTATAATGAAAACTATGTGGGCTTGGAAGTCTTGGAAGACAAAAAAAACCATGCTGGATGGATCATGCAATTGTAGGTGGTAAGCTCATCTTGTTACCAACTTCCATCTAAGTTTCAAAAAAAAAAAAAAAAAACTTCCATCTACTTATTGCTAACTTTTGTATTTATTCACATGCATCATCAAGGCTAGTGTTAGAGTTTTGTCTGTTATTTCAAAAATTCCTTTTCTAAGAAATAGGTTTTATGGTACGTTTGATCTGGCTAGTAGTGTGAATATAACTATGATTATAGAACGTTTGTTAAGTCTAAAATTCCTGTTCCGGAGAATATTTTTTATTCATAACATTTTGTAACTCTACTAAAATTAGCTCCATCAAATCTTTTTTCCCAACCCATTTTGTTTCATCTTAAATGCTTATGTGAAGCTTGAAAATATGATAATACAACCACTAAGAATGTTTGGACTGCATCTAGGTAAAATTCACTTTCTTAATAAAGGGAAAAGAAAGGCCAACAAAGAGATACCTAACTCTGCATCTAGCAATCAATCTGTTTGATGCACTGATAAAAAGTTGAAAATGGGGGAAAAATCTTCAAATTATTTACAATGTTTTAAAAAATATAAAATCAGATTAAATATTTTTCTTGAAATTGTGTATTTATAAAAAAGATTTAAAAGAATGTTATAATGACATAATTCTAACAAAACTATTTGATTTTCAATTAGGGGATGTCAATGTATATACTCAGTAACTTCTTTGCCTATTGTTTTGCAGAGTCACTAACATGTGCTCCACACGCCCAGCTCATCTTTCTTTCTTTATCAAAATTCAAGCATTCCCTTGCTCTTATTCAAGCGTTGCTGCCTCCCACTCTCACAGATATCAATATTTCATTTTTTTGAAAACTGAAATCACTCAAGGGTTTTCACCATCTCACCTCTCTTAAAAAGTTGGATATTTTTGGCTGCGATAACCTCCAGTACTTACCAGAAGAGGGCTTTCCCACCTCTCTTGAAAGCTTGCATATTGGTGGCTGCCCTAAGCTCCAGGACTTACCAGAAGACCGCTTTCCTACCACTCTTTCTTCTCTAATTATTTCCAACTGCCCTCTTCTAAAACAACGGTGTGAGAGAGAGAAAGGTGAAGAATGGCCAAAAATTGCTCACATCCCCAACATAGTGATTGACGATGAATTGATCGAATGAGCCATGAGTCAACATGCGCTTCAGCCCAGATCAGGTAATTTGTTCTGCAATTAATATAATATTAACTTCCGTCTTCTACTTATTGCTCAAAATTCCTTTTCAAAGAATTGGTTTTTTTATTTTATTTTATTTTATGTATTTTATGCAGCTTTGATTTGGACAGTGTGAACATTTATTGATAACCTCTTACAATAAATTTCTTAAATATACTTTTAAGAGTCGTATGTTGGAGTTTTTTTTTTTAATAAATTTTAAATTGCAACAAAAAAACTATAGGTCTCTGGAAATTTTAGGAAAGCAAAAATGGAAGTTTCAAATGGCCACATGATTTTTATAAATTATTTGATTTTTCATTGTGGGGATGTCAATGTATATACTTAGTTCTTTGCCTATTCTTTTTGCAGTGTCACTAACAAATCCTCCATGCTCCAAGCATCACTTTTGTGCTACCTGGCTGCCCGTCCTTCTGCGTTGTACAAACTACCAAATTCTTAATCTGTTTTCAAGTCACCTGTAGAAAGCTCATCCATCTGTCTTGCACTTGCTTCATTTTCCGTTCACTACATTTTGCCTTTGGACATTTGAAGTGTGAGACACAGACTTTGAAGGAATAATTATCCTAGATGGTAAGTTTTTCCAGCATATATATTGTCTTTGATGATTAATAAATTTGTTTTACAAGTACAGAGTACCTTTTGTGATATTGGCAATTGACTTGGGCACAATATTGCAGCTTTTTTAATCTCAGGTAGAAAATGGGATAGCTTGAAGCTAGTGCTGCTTTAATACCTTCAAACAGTTGCTGAATTTCTTATGCATGAGAATCTTTTCATTGAATGATGCTGGTCAGTACTCCTTATTACTTTCCCTTATTTCTTTAATTTTTGGAGAGTAAAAAAATGGATTAAGAAATAACATGCTTGAAAATCAGTGTAAGGTTTTTTTATTTTATTTTATTTATTTTATTTTTTTCTTTTATGTGGAAATGCTCAATGCTTGTGTGACCAAAATAAGAAATAGAACTCTTTGTAACGTAAATTTTTTTCTAATGCTGAAAATTTTCAAATCTTATTTGAATAGTGCTTTTAATGCTCTGTCAGACCAAAATCTTAACTCATTTATTACAGCATTGCTTTACAATTCATTTGGTCACTACTAGGATATCCCTGATTTTAAATTTTTTGCTTTTGTCTTCCCCACTAATTGAAATGATGTAATTGATTTTTGATTTCTGTACACTTAAATTAATAATTGCATGCAATTGTTGATATCTTTGTCTCTTTAAATTTTATTAGAGAACAACAAATCCTGGTGGTTGTTTAATTTATTGATTTGGTTTTGCAGAATAAACCTTAACTGAGCAACCCAGGAAGAGGCATTAATATTTTTCGGCCACTTGAGAAGGGCTTTAGTTTCTCATACATGAGTCATAGAAACTAATTATAAAGAAGAAATGATGATAAAATAAGGGAGAAATCTTGCAAGACTCGCATCCCCTACATCATAATCAATTATAAAGTTTTGGTGGGTGCTAAAACTCTTGAAGAGACCAAATCCCCTGTTTTGCTCCACACAAGAGATAGCTAGCAACACGACTCAATTTTATTGCCAGGTGCTTCTTTACAACCAGTTTAGTATATATATATATATATATATATATATATATTTTTTGAAAAGCAACCAGCTTAGTATCAACTTAGCAACACGACTCAATTTTAATGATTTTTAAAACTTACAAAACAGATAGAGATATTTCATGCTACATCCAGAAATTGTGAAGGGAAGGAATTCTTGTGCAGATTCACTTTAATTTGCTAAAAAGTTCAACAGAAATCCAGCATCTATTTGGCATGATATCAGAGCCTATTGGTCACTAAAAAAAACTTCTTATCTTGAGGATTTATGGTTACTTAAATCCAACTCGAGGGACCTGCAGCATTATTCAGCTCCTTCATTTTGAGTCCAAACTCCTGGTGGTACAACAAGAAAGTGGGAGATTAAGGGAATGACAAGTTTCTGGTAGTTCAATTATTATTATTATTCTTCTTATTATTATTACTTTTCCTTAATCTTATGTATTCGATGACTAACAGATTGATTCTTTTAACAATTTAAACTATAAGAAGTTCAAAATGTGATTGTAACATTTGTCTTGAGAAATATGGCAGGGTATTTGACCATATTTGACAAGCAGCATGTGGAACCTAGTGCAGACTTGTGGCTTCCATTATTGCATTTTTTTGATCAAAAATCACTTCTCAGTCTTAGTGAGAGAAGTTCTTTTGATTGAACAATGCAGGTCAGCTTCACACTGCGCTTCCATTCTTACCATTTACCTTTGCTCTTCTCAAAAGAGGAAAGCAAAAATTACTTATACTACAAATTAGAAATGGAATAAAAATAATAAAAATGGTGTTGAACTTGGTAGAAGTAATCAGCTTTGTAATGCTCATCCATATAATTATCTAAATGCCACATTCCAGATGTAATAGACACGTCACATGTGGGTGGAATGGCATTGTAATGACATCCCCTGTTGGAGTTTTTAATCATGAAGAAATCAACTAATGGAGTCTTTTCCGCTGGAGGTCCCTGCTTGGAATTCTTTTGTTGTCTATAATGAAAACTATGTGGGCCTGCAAGTCTTGGAACACAAAAAAATCCATGCTGCGCGGATCGTGCTATTAAAGGTGGTAAGCTCATCTTGTTCCAACAATTTGTAATTACTAAAAAAATTCATGATCACTCTTTCTTACTATTTCTGGAATATTTTGGTGCTTGATACTGACAAGTTACATGCCTTTGTTTTTCTTATTTATTTTATTCCGTTTATGTTATTTGCACCCATGACCTTGCTTGATATGACCAAACAGCCATCTTCATTCTGTTATCCAAACATATGTGCTATACTACCACAATGGCATGGACATTTTGTATATTCCATATGCACCTGTTTAAATGAAGTGTACATTATCAGGTCAACAAACTACCTCTCTTTGAGCTTTGGGACTTGATGGTGGACGGAAAAAAAGTCTGTCCTCTCCAGAGTTTTGGTTATTTCTTCTCTTCCACACTCCAGAGAATTCAAAAGGCTCGGCACATCACTATTCTCATTGTCCTTGCAGTCCTCAGCAGTAGGGGATGTGAAAGTCTGTTGCTACTATCAATAATCTAAATTTTCCTATGCTGAGATTGTGATGCGAGAGGTATAGAGGGGGAAACTTTCCCAAGATGGCTTAGGTGCTTGTTCCATGAAAGATCAAAGCCATTCTTGAGGCTCCGTTGTGTCACTACCAGCAATTACTAGTATGTGTTTTCAAACAAAAGAGTGCTCAGTGGTTTAGTTTTGTTCAATTGAGTTGCGCTTCCTACATACAATTTGGACCTCCAATCCTGAATGATGTTTAAATTCAAACTATTTTGCAGGTTTTCAAACACAATATGTGCAACATGTAGGCTTCCAACAATAACATACCTGACAATTGCTTGACATCATCCTATTGATGAATACAATATTTATAGGCTTGGTTTTAAGATCTAAGGTGGCTGCTACCAACCAAATTTGACCTTCTCCAACCAAAGCTTCCAAAGAGCTAAACTTACATCCAACAGGCAGCAATGATATCTGTCCTGATAGCCTGCTCTATTTAACTTCATATCAAGTTTGGACCTCTATGTGTGAACTGGTACAATGAAGAGCAATGGGGAGAACTGTGTAGCTAATCAATTGTGATTGTTACATATCAAGAATTTGACCATTTTCTAACTGAGTTTGATTGGATGTACTCTGAAATATTCTTGAATTTATATTTTGTCAGTACTTTTCCAATGCTATTGAGATTTCATTAGGAATCTTGGAAACAGAGACATACAGTTGACTCAATTGAACCTGATTAACGTTTTGGAAATGGAAAATTATATTTTGAAATAAGAATACAAGACTAAAAATTTTCTTGGCAACACTACTGTGAAAAGCCTTCCACATGGTTCTATTGAGAACATGATTTGCTAAACCCCAAAAGTTGAGGGTTAGTGATCAAAAACAATTACAGACATAAAACTTGACCAAAAACAATATCACTGAGGAATTAGATGCTGTGAAGAAGTTTAACTTGTGTAACTAATCTACTTCACAAAATTCTAGTGCTAAAACTCCACCTTTTGTTACATGCTAAACTCTTTTACTCCCACCACTCAACCTCTAAAAGAGGCTGTTTCTCTTTCCAAAGACACTGAGCCTTAGGAGTCTGGACAAATGCAAACAGTAACATGTTCCTCACGTACTCTGCTGCCCAAGCTATTTCTACATCTTTACATCTCACATATTTGTCATATAAAAAATCTTTTCAGCAGAATTTTCCAGTTACTAGCTGTATGAGCACATTCAACAAATAAATAGTGAAGAATTCTCCAAGTTCAGTTCCAAACACACTCCTTGCCATTTTTAGATGAAACATGCCTACAAGTAGTAACAGTGCTTGAAAATTGACATCATTACTGGTTTCTTCTATCTAAAACAAATTCCAAGAATCCACAGATATATATATATATATATATATATAGCTTCCAATAGCATTAGGTAACTAACTATACCATCCTCTTCCTCGTAAGTTACCATTGATAGATGTTCTTCTTAAAGTATGCAAGCTGTTTGGATCCAATATTTAATGGGTACGTTCAAGCACAGAATGCTGACATTAGATTCTGCTGTTCAACAGAATATAACTTGATGAAATAAAAGAATCCTGGAGATAAAGAAACTAAAACTTCGAAACATTGTGTCCAGTACCACAATTGAAGCAAAGAGAAAGGAATACACCATATGTGAAAGTTTTATCATTTTTCCTCCTATGTCAACAACACAACAAGAACCTACCATTGTAAGCAAGAATCTAATATGTAGCATATATGCTGTGTATGTGTATAAATCAAACTGGAATTTGAAAAAGAAAACAAAACTCACCAGTAATAGTCTTACTCTTATATGATGACTATGCAAGCTATTAGATTATCTTGGGTCAAAAACCTTCTGCTTTCTCCTCTTTAAGCAGCTGCTTAGCATATAACAGTGGTAGATCCATAGCACACCACAGCTAGCAGGCAGGCATTTCTTCTTATGAGGATGGGAATCTTTGGCAGGATCATCAGATACTTTACAAAGATGATAATCTGCAAAACAATGGCTACCCAAATGTATGTAGATAGAACTTTTTCAATCCAGGAAAGTGGTGTGCCAATTTTGTTAGCTTAGGATAGTTGTGAATCTCCATATCCCTCCCTTCAACTCCAGAAGATGACCACTCCTCCCATTGTAACATGCTGTCAAACTTTCAAGTCTCCAAGGATGGAAAAGGCATAGCAGAAGAACACCCATCCCTGCAGAACTCAATCCCTATTCTTTTTATTTTATCCATTCCTTCAACTGTGAGGTTTGTGAGAGAGGGAAGTTGCCCAAGTGGTGGCAGAGAACTACAATTTCTACAATGCCCAAGTCTCAGAAGAATCAGATTAGATTCAGCTTCCAGCTTACATCAGAGTTTCAGTAGCAAGCTCATCCAACATGTCCTCTGCATCATAAACAGCATCTCTAGGCATGTGCAGCCACTTCTCCACTGCAGGGCTATGGAATTGCTTCTCCTCAGCATTATTAAGCAATGCAGTGACAGTAAGCACTGTGATCTTCAGCTTTTCCAGCAAGTCATCAAACTTCCGTTAGCGTAGTAAGTCTATGAACTTGCAGGAAGCCAATCTGTCAAACAGCACTTGAAGGAAAGCAGAGAGAAAAACCTCTCCATGGCCTTGATTATCAAACCAGATACCAAAAACAAGAACAAAGAAAGACAATGCAAAGAGAAGTGGAGATGAAACCGAATATGATACATTGATTGTTTTTGTTAACCTTACTGATTTAAATCCCTTAATATCTAATATTATGTAACAAATAAATAAAAAATTTAATCTCATTTTTTTTTCATGATAATTAGGCTGTCACGAAGCCAAAGAGGTCACCCTTCTCTTTAAATAATTGAAAGATACCAAAAATAGTGACATAGTAATCCAAAACTAAAGATATTAATTGTTCAATGCAAAATGAAGCAGTCAAACAAGACTATTCCAATGGTGGTTCAAAAAGTCTCAAGCAAACACAAGTCTCATGCTTCTGTTTTTGGAGTTCTTGCAGTTTAAATAAAAAAAAAGAGTTCCAAAAAAAACGAAAAGAAGAAGACTAGTGGTGGAAAGTACTACTATAAGTTAGCTAAAAGTCACTGGTCAAAGCATCTGCATCACAGAGGCATATTTAGATGCTGCAAACAAAAACAGTGAGTCTGTGTAGTCAGGACTAATACAAACTAAAACATGCCCCCCATGGATTTAACACCTTACAATATGTATAAGCACATTTTAACAAATTAGTAGTGGACACTTTCCCCAAGTTCACTTCCCAAAAACAATTCTCGCCTCTTCTAATATACCAAAGACTTGCAATTAAACATGCCACAAGTCGATTAGGAAATTCAATTTCATATTAGGTGTTTCTCATTTTAAAAATTTTAATTGGTAATACCCCGACTTAAGGGAAAATACCCTTTTAATCACAAACGCAAATTCTAATTAATTATTAGCCTTTGATCATCATATCCAATGAAAGGTTCAAACCTGTAATTGGGCATTACAATTTCCCATATGCATCTTTGATTTTACGTAAAAATATTTAAATCATCAAAAGCCTCAAATTTGGTCAAGTCTTAGCAATTTTAATTATTTGACTTCCCTCAAAATTTTTATGATTTCCCCCAATTGAAGTTATGCAACCCAAATTATGTGCTCCAATTACATTGTTTTCAATCCAATTTAATGAAACCACTACCAGATTAAAAAGGCCTAATATAATGTTGAAAATTAATCCCTAAACCCAATTAGATCACTATAATGTGATCATTGCAGTCACTGACCAAACTAAGGGTTATAATCATCAACTATGAACCTTAGGGTCCGTTCGTTTGGGGTGAAAATAGGGAGGATGAAAAATAGAGAGGAAGATAGGGTGAAAAATGTTGTTTTCCACTGTTTGTTTGGGGAAGGAAAATAGAAAGGAGAGAAAACTCAGGAGAAAGTTTTCTCTCCGGGCCCATATTTTTTTCATTTTTGTAAAAGTGTTATAGTAGCACTTTTACAAAAATACCCTCTTCTCACTTCTTTTTTTTCAACGTTCTTTTTTTTTTTTTTTTTTTTTCACCATGACTTGATTTTGTAACCACCTTTTTACTGGTTACAAAATCCTTTGTCTAATTAAATTTTTATGTACACTATTATAATTTTTACATTATAATAATAAAAAAAATTTATGTATATAATGTGATAAATTTTATATTATGTAATGAGTACAAATAAATCTATTACTTACATATTATGTAACAAGGGTATAATAGTCAATTTATATAAATTACATTTTCCATCCTTCCCTTTTTCTCTACAACCAAACAAAAGAGTTTTCTACCCTTTCACTTTTCAACCCTTCCAACCGAACACACAAGAATGAAAACTAAATATTTTCCATCCTCCTACTTCACCATCGTTGCACAATTTTCCATCTTCCCATTTTTTCACTCCTCTAACCGAACAGACCCTTAATCATTAAATTTAATGGAACAACAGCCAAAAAAAAAAAAAAAACTGAATTTAGTGTGTAAACTAAACCCGAAAAAGAAAAATCCATAATTTAGTGTGTAAACCAAACCCTAAAAAGACTACGAATTTTTTTTATAGAAAAATAAAATATATATAATAATTAAATTAAATTAATATTGGGATCAACGTATAGTTTTGATTAATTTGGAAATAATTATAAGTGGAGCAGAAAATACCCAAATTAATCTAAGAATCTCAACCTAACCCCAACTTTGAAAGAAAATTCTTGATTAAAAATAAATTGAGTAAAACAATGATTAAGAACAGATTGGACAAAAAAAGAAAAAAAGAAAAAAAAAGAAAGGAAGTTGGGCCCAATGGGATCCTGGGCCTTATGTGACATATTTATGATGCTTCTTTGCTAAGACAAGGCATGGTAAGAGCAGTAACACTCTTAATATGAACACACTTTTTAAGAGCCCATATGGTTTAATTCCATTGGAACACATTTTAGAAGCCCAACCCATGTAACGATATACTTTAAAGAATATTAAGCAGTATTCACAAAAAGTGTATGCATATATATATATATATATATATATATATATTAAATGGGTATTTTGTGAAATTTGATTTAAAAATGGGTATTTTAGGATTTTTTTTTTGGCATAATAAAAATTATACTCTAATCTAATCTAAGTGTATAAGTGAAATGACTATTACAACGTATAAGTGGAGTGACCATGCAGTGGTAGTATTTTAGGAAATTCTTATTATACTGTAATGACCATTACAGCGTGCCAAACGTGCTCTTAGTATTTAAACCAAACCCTAAAGGCAAAGATTTAAATTTTAATAATTAATTAAAAAAATAATTTTTGGCTCAATTTATAGTTTAAATCTTCAATCTAAGATCTCAACAACATGGTTTAATCTTTAATGATAGTTGGAAGAAATCCGGGCATTAACTTAACCTTAACTTTGAAATGTCCTTAATTCCCACAAGATCAATCTAATTTAAGAAAAATTGAAATCAACTATTGAAAGAAAAGTCTTGATTAAATATCAGAGAGTAAGAGAGGCAAGGAAATAGAAACCGTTCCAAAGGTTCTATTTAGACAACGCAATTTAGAATTATAATATAGTTATTAGCAAAATGGCAGGGACGGGGCTATTCCTAGGTTCCTAGGCTTTAGCGGGTAACCCTTTAAAATATATTATACACTTAACACCTCCTTAAAATATCATTAATCATTTTAAAGGCCATAAAAAATTTATAGATTTAAAATCTAAAAAAAATTAACAAGTCCCAAAAAAGAATTAGTCCAACCACAAAAATTACCAATAACAAAACTAAAAGAAACAAAAAAAAAAAAAAAAAAAAATTCTCAATCAACCAATTTTACCAAAAACAAACAAACCAACCTTTTGAAAAATTTTAAATAGAATTAGAGTGGTCATACTTTTTAGTGGATAATGAGATCTAGAAAGTTAAAATACTACCTACTTGTTTGTTGAGTAGTCGTACTTGTGCTTACTCTTCTAATTTTTACTACAATTACGAAGCAAGCATTTTCACTTATGAATTTCACCAACACTGACTCTTGCAACAAAATGGAAGATAAGTTTTATATGAACATTATGATTTTTTATTTTTTATATACTTTTTTATACAAGATAGAATTCTACTTTAACCTAATTTAAGTGTAAATGTGCGTGAAACTCTCTCTTGAAAACTTGAACCGCGGTGGTATGAACGTTATGATGTTATTCATTGGGGGAACCCAATGACCGAGGAAGGGATCATTGAGTTGTTATCATTATTGTGGAGGCAACATAAGCTCGAAGAGGGAATCTACCTGAAGAGAGAGAGAGACAAAGGACCTTTCGGAGATCCAGTTGGGAAGGACAAGGTGTGGAGAGAGAATCTTGGAGAATAAGGGAAGTTTCCAGTGAGAAGTAGCTTACTACCTCTGCATTAAATGACTGGCAACAGCTTTATTAGTTGCATTGATGATGAAATGACCTGAATAGTGGAGCTTATAGTTAAACAGCTCATTTTACCACTTTTTGCAAAAGTTTAAGGGGACAAGTGTTGTGATGAGAATTTAGGTAGGTGGAGATGAGGGGCCAAGATGTGAAGTGCTAAGGATTATATAAGGAAAGGGAATTTTTAGATGAAGGGGATAAAAAAAAAAGGGGTATCAGAAAGATAGACATTAGAATAAGAACATTGAGAGAGGAGCATGAATAGTGTATCATTTTAAGTATCATTGGCCTCCTCAGGCGAACTTGTGATAAGCCATTTATATACTCGATCGGTGATCCTTAGCCTTTTTTCCTTGTTTTTGTCTTTGGGCTAACACCTCCTTTTTTTGATCCACTCTCTTACTTATATATATTGACTTGGGCCTAGTTGAACAGTACAAATCTCACTATTCTAAGTGGGCTTAGGCTGTTTGATTTTTGAGCTCTTACAGTTTATTTATTTATTTCAAAAACTTGTTTTTGGTAATATATAGATTTTTTTTTTTTGATATTTTTGAAATCAAAACCATGTTTTGCTAGTTGAAAATAAAAAGATAGTTTTTTAAAGAAAAAAATAGAAAATACTAAAATATGTTATTACTACGATTTGAACTCTAATACTAACTCATTAAATGAGACAGATTCATTAAATTAAATGCGTGTTTTCATTGACTTTTGAAAATTAGAAACTGAAAACGATATTTTGCATGTTTTCAGTTTCCTTCACAAATTGAGTTTTGAGAACGGTTTTTATTTTATTTATTTATTTTGGGTTCCCAAACAAGTTTTTTGTCTCACAAATATAAAATTGTTTTTGGAAAAAATAAGGGGAAGAAATAGTTACCAAACATACTCTAAGTTTTGCTTCAAAAATTAGAGATGTGACTAGGATCAATCCTCATTCTTAATGAATTTTTTATTCATAAAAATATTATTTATTTCTAAAAGCTTAATTAGGATTGGCTTATTACCATATTTTCTCTTTCTCCATTTGGTTTTTTTTTTTTAATATAAAAAACTCTTCACTTGGTTCATAATTCATTTTTAGACACGCATGACTTAAATGAGTTTCAATTAGCTCAATTCGAAAAGTCTTTTAATAGACATCATAGGTTGAAATGATCTCTAAAATCAAAAAACAAAAAATACATGCATGGGTTAATATTATTTATATGTTTACTCTTTTTATTTTATCAAGTATATGTTTACTCTGTAAAAGAAGGGTTGTTTTTGCCAAATATTACTTGAAACTTGAGTTTGGTAAACTAGATATTGCTAAATAAGTTTGGGTAGAGTTTTCTTAGTAAATTATTTCTGTAAAACAGAATATTTGAGGGAAAAAAAAGCCTTACGAGTAAAAGAATGGCTTAATATTATATATATGTTGACACTATTGAAGAGGAATAAAAGGAGACACTTTAGAAGAAAAGAGTAAAAGAGAGAAACGATTGACAAAAAGGTTAAGGTCGCACAATGGATTTACCGGGGCTGAAGTCAAGCGGTGTTCCTTTCATAGGCTGCTCTTACTAGAGGGCAAAGTCATTCTTTCAAACTCGAGTGTACCTATATAAACAGTAAAATTTTATTATTATTTTTGATAACTAACAGCAAAATTATTTAATTATTACATGATGTGGGATCAACATGCACGCTTTAAGGTTTTTCTATTTTCTATTTTTATTTATTCAAAGGTGCTTTACTCGCTTAAATTTTGCTGGGGAAGTTACAATTTTGATTCTTATTTTAAAAGTAATTTTTCATTTGATTTTAAAATACACATCGATAATTATAGTAAAACAGTCATTATTGTTACAAATTCTATTCCATCTCAAGCAAAGAAAATATTTCTATTCCACGCTAGCCACGTAATTAAAAATCAATTACTATCATTTTAGACTATATATAAACAACTCTTTTGTACCAGAATTTGGAAATGACACTCAAATCTTTTGTACTTCAATTTTCTCTAAGGTTCTCGATTTGTTATTATTATTATTATTATTATTATTATTATTATTATTATTATTATTATTATCTCTATATATTAAGAAGATTTAAAAAGTTAATTATTATATTTTTTTACTTTTAAAAATATCCTTAATTTAATTAATTTATTCTTATTCCTTAAAAAGGAAAATAAGGTTAAAATGGTAAACCAACTAAAAATAAAAATAAAAATAAATTTTCCCACTCCACTTCCCACTTCCCACTTCGCAGCCCCACGTTTCTAACCAAAAATAAGAAAGAAAGGCTACCCACCCACCGTTCCTTAAAAAAAAAAAAACTACCAACGACGGTTCCATTAAAAAAAAAAAAACTTCAATAAAAAAATTATTTATTTGGCAAAGCCTATAAAGACAGACATGGATATATATTTCACAAGCAATTTCCGTAATATATTGATAAACATCAAGGAAGACCGGCATGAATTAAAGTCTTCAAGGACCCTTAACACGCATGCCCTGTCATCCTCATTCTACTTGGCTCCTGCTGCTTAAAAAACTAGGAAGCATGAATACTTTATTTTTGCTCAAATACTAGCATATGTTATGTATCTGGAGCACACCTCCATGAGTGTCCTAACCATTTTTTTGAGTGGAAAGAATGTGACTTACAAGCGAGGAAATTAAAAAATGATTAAGAAATAACAAAAAGACCCGAATTGTGATTATTACAATTGAGATTGCTAGGATGTACTCGAAAATACTACTCCTGAATTTGTTTTTTATTTTTGCCGCTTTTGCAATGCCATTGAGATTTCACTAGGAATCTTGGAAAAAAAGACGTACACACCACTCAATTGAACCTGATTAAAAAGATATTGGAAATGATAATTTAAATTTTGAGAACAATAAAAATAAGACATTTAGGGGGGTGTTTGGCAACTATTTTCAAACAACAATTTTCAGTTTTTAAACAGTATTTCACGTATTTCTACACACTTTTCCACCCACACATATTTTCACAAAAATTTTCAAACAGCAATTTTCAGTTTTTAAACACATTTACCAAACGGGCCCTTAGATTTTCTCGGCAAAACTACAGTTGCGCTATGAAACATGCCTACGAATAGCATCAGTGCCTGAAAATTGACATCATTTCAAAAAGAAATTCCAAGAATCGGCAGATACATTTCACTTAGCAGTAGGCAACGAATCATACTATCCTCTTCTTGACTTCTTGTAAAGGTACCATTTAAGTGAATGCTCTTCGTAATGTATGCAAGCTATGTGAATCCAATATCTAATGGGCATGTACGTGTGACCTGAAAAAGCATGAAAGTTAGTATGTTCAAGCTTAGAATGCTGACATTATTATATTCTGTAGAGATCAACACGGTAAAACTCGATGATGCTGTGCAGCTGTAGTACCCTAGAGATGAAGACTCTTTGTTCGAGACAATATATCCCGTACCACAATTATAATATAGAGAAAAGAACAAGCCATATGTGAATGTGTAATAATTTTTCCTCCTATGTTGAGAGCACAACAAGAACCTGCCATTGTTGGTGAGAATCTAATCTTTAGCGCATATATATATATATAAGTTGTGTTTTCATTCATTATGTATATGTTTAAATGAAAGTGGGAATTAGGGAGAATAAAACAAAACTCACAAGTAATATTGTTAGATGAAGGCTATGCAAGCTATTGGATGTGACTGTTGAGAGCCCAAACGTACTTTCTGTAATCTCCAATTGTTGAAGGCATTGGAGATTTTGCTGATAAGTGATATCAGAAGAAAACGCTTCAATTATCTCAAAAGAAGAAAAAAAAAGAAAACGCTTCAATACGACAAGTCGTTTTATAACTCACATAAACAACTTCATATAAACGATATGTCACAGATGTCTTCACTCACATTACGAGCTGTAGCTCTTGTCCTAATTAACCAAGTCACGCTGACGCCTACGCTGCTATCATCTATACTACTATTTAAGGGGCTTTCTCTGTTTGGATTCCACATTTTAGATGTCTAAAGTACCCTCATCATATTTACTTACAAGTTTTTAACTAACCAGGATAAATATGTAAATTAAAACTCCTACACTTTAAAACCCACAAACTCACGTATGCTTTGCAGTTTCCATCTCACTTTCTATCTCTCATTTTTCTTTAGATTGAAGACATTTAGTTTAGCTCTACATCCTCCTTTCTTTTTCTTCAGATTAAAGATATTTAGTGTCAGAGTCTCCAACAAATTTACAAATTTTATCTTTTGCAAGTTCTCTTTGTTTTCTTTAAAAAAAATTTATATTCTATTTCCTCAATTTTTTTTTTCCTTCTACGCTTATTTTTTTAACAAAAAAAGGTTGACTTTCATCATTTGTTTTTGCTTTTCTGAATCATTACTACCTAGAATAACAAATATAGACAATTTTTTTAATTGAAATGATTTCCTAATTTCGAGATCAATCAATCTATCTGTACTCTCAAACATACATAACGGGGATGGGGGAAACTATATATGGGTGTGTCAGATGTTCATGCGGTGTTGTAATTTTTTTTGTTGTTTTCTTTTCAGTGTGATCAAGATTGTGTTCCAATTCTGCAAAGAGAATTCTTTGCACCAAACGTTGCAGACGTTACAAAGCAAGTGCCAGGTTTCTTTGAATACTGTGGACAGCGTGGAGACGTTTATTGCTGATATTTATAGTGGGAGGTAGGACGCGATACTGCCTCAAGTGTCTCAGCTGAAGCTTCCCAGGAATAAATTGGAGGATTTGTATGAGCAGGTAAATATAACGTCAAATCTTTATTGTTTCGTTATTATTTGATGATGTGGTGATTAGATTTTAAAGAGTCCATGATAGAGTTAAATTCTAAAAAAGCTTTATCTTCTGTTTCCTCACTTTTTTCTTTTTTATCTTCATTGTATATGTTTTTGGCGTTAAATTTTTTTTTTTTTCTCATCATTGTGTATGTTTTTGGTGTTAAATTTTATTTTTTTTTATTTAGTTATTTATTTAAATAGTTAATGATGTGGTGAGTTGATTTTAAAGAGTCCATGATAGAGTTAAATTGTAACTTTGCTTTGTTGATTAATTTTTTTTTTTTTAAATACTTGCTTTAACCCTAATTTTTTTATCTCTCTCAGGTTCACGTACGCACAAATTTTTTGAATTGCATTGAGGAGTCATTGGAATGGAATATTAGATAAGTTCGGGTGAGAGACTTTACAAGAATTATTATATGTATTAAACCTCACATAAAGTGGTTGTTATCTAAGTAATTGTTGTTAAAAAATTTCTTTTGTAATAGAAACTATATTTATCATTTGTATAATTCTATGTGAAATTCAATTTAGATTTTTTTTCCATAAGTATTAATTTACTACTTCATAAAAAATTATACCTACCTTTTTCTCAGTTTTAAAGGTTGTTGATGTTGTTGATATGTTTGAAATTTAAACTATTTTTAACTTTTGTTATGATTGTGTAGTAAGTGGCTAACTTTTAGGACTAAAAAACTAAAATTTTGGATGAAACAAAAATTGATAAATGTTATTAAATTTTTTTAAAACAACAACACCACCAAAAGAAACATGTATCTCCTGCCATAAAATTTGAAAATAACTTCAACTGTTTAAGTAGTAACTTCTCAAGTAACACTAAAGACCTAAAATAAAGGAACCACATCTCCACCACATCTCCTAAACTTATGCCCACAGTAGGAAACCACTAACACTAAAATAGTATAATACGGTTCAAATACAACTCAAATATTAAAACTATCTACTCCCACTAATCCACCAATAACCCACGTGAAGATATACTCTCATCCTCAGTCCCATTTTCTTTTGTTGGTTTTATAAATACTTTCGTTTGTTTCACAAGCACTAATGCACAACCACTAATGCACAAGTATCATTTCATAAATCATCATATCAATTAATACAAATTTAACGTTATAATAAAATATCATTTGAAATTTTAAATAGTGTGATGCACTATAGTCTGTACATAATTAGATTTTAAAAAATTAAAATATTAATTGTAAAAATTAACTTCCAAAAACAGGAAAAAAAAATAAGAGTATTTAGAAAGAGGACAAAAAAAAAAAAAAAACAAAAAGGCCATCACCAGTTCGGTATTGCTCAAAAAAAAAAAACTATCCACGTCTCATGTTTCCTACTTTTTAAAAGTTCAATTAAATCACATTTGGATATTCTTCATTAAAAAAAAAAACAATCACATTAAGATAAAGTTATATTTGAATCCAAATTAATTTACCCACATACACAGACTCATTTGAATTCAGATTTTAAATTCTTATAATCATTCTGTCTTGAAGCACATTGTAATGTCAACATCAACAACACCAAAAAGGGGAAAAAAAAAACAAACAAACGTGGATGTGTAGTTAGTAAATTTTAGGATCTTTCTAGGAGCATTTCCTTTAACAAAAAACTTATTAATTTACTTATGTACCTTATAAAAATGCAATATAAGTATTGATAATTAATGAGTTTAAAATTGCAAGCCATGTACCATGTGGTTGGATAGTTTTTAAATGTGGGGTAGAAAGTGAGATTATTTTAAAAATAATATATGGATAGAACATGAGATTTTTTTTAAACGTAGTTACTAAATTTTAGGATATTTTTAGGAACATTTCCTCTACCAAAAATCTTATTAATTTACTATTCCATAGAAAATGTTACGTACCTTATAAAAAACAATATAAGTATTGATAATGATAGTTTGTCAATTTAGAACTCATTAGATACTTTCTAATGTAAAAATTAGTAGAAGCATCCAAATCCCAATCCAAAAAAGCAAGCCATGTATCAGTATGTTCCACGTAATTAAGTGTATTTTTTTTTTATGGATAATTAAGGGCACTTTAGTAAAGAAGAGATTACAAAAGTTTTAACGTAAAACAACAATATTATTCTTTCCAAACTTCGGCGCCTCTTTGCATATTTATTTTTTGATATTATATTTATATCCGGTAAAGTGAGAAATTAAATGTACATATAAATCCTTTAAATACCCTTAAAGACATTTATCTTCCTCATCACCTCCACAACTCTCAAATTCTAAACTCACTAAGCCACTTCTTCTCTCTCTTACACTTACACACAGACACAGAAAGTTACAAATAGACACATTATTTTCTCATCCAAATTAACCAAAATGGCTTGGTTTTGTTTTAAAGTGTGTGAAATGAGTACGGAAAATTTAATCTAATTTTAACTATAAATGATTTTGTGAAATAGAGTAAACATTTTCTAAATAATATTTTCGTCATATTGATCTAACAAATCATAACCTAAAATTTAATATATTCTCAAAACTTCTACTTAAAATAATAATTTCACAATTTTAAGAAGTGTAACTTATTTCTCCTATTTTACTAAAAATTTATTACAATTACACATATTATTACAATTCTTACATGTGATTAATTTGTTCAAAATTAGTTCACTTTATTGAGGTCTTAATATACCCTATTTGTGACAAGGAAAAATCTATTCATTATTGTGTATGTATGCACAACAACCACTGTAAATTTAATTTAAGTCTATGTAGAAATGAATTCGCAAAATACAGAGATGGTGAATACCGATGACATAGAACATCGTCGAGAATAATGGAGATATTATGCTCGCTTGAGAATACAAAGAGAAGACAATGAAAGCAGAAATATTCGATTGGCAAGACGTCGTGCCAATTACGCAAGACAAAGACAACAAACTTTGGGTGGTGATCACATTTTAGTGGGAGGCCCAACAAATTTGAATGAAGAAGATGTTGTACATTCTAATTCAACATCAACAAACCCATCACTAATACCGCCTAATCACGAGGCTGGACAAAGTCGTCGTCTTACACATATCCGTAACTTGGCACGCAATATGCCAGTTGAGCATATTGCAAACAATCTTATATAAACGAGGGGTATGTCACACCGCTCATGATTTGCAAACTCTTATAATAAAATTATTACGTGCTGTAGCTCTTGTCCTAATTAACCAAGTAACGCCTCAAAAAATAGAAGAGCCTGACGCCTACGCTGCTGTCATTTATATAGTGCTGCAATAGTTTAGTAGTTACTCTTATATAATATAAGTGTCTTATTTATACTATATATCAGCTTCTTATATATGCTCTTAAAAAGAAAATTGTCTATTTTTTTGTGATAATAAGAAAATCCTCTTGAGATGAATGAAATATAATTACAAAAGATGAAGTTGATTACAATTGATAGAAGATACTATATAGTTTAGGAAAAATGAAGAAGAAAAAAAAAAAAAAAAAAAAACTAAAGTTGATGTAAATGTGTCAATCTTGGCTGGGCTCTTGGGCCTTTACTAGGGTGTTAGATGCCCTCAAATGCGTAGGCCTGACCCATTTGATAGAGAGAGATCAGCAATAAATTTTCCTGATGACTCCATTTGATAGCTTAGAGAAAAAGAAGGCAGATCAATTGGTTCTGCCAATATATAAATGCTGGTTTAAGTTAGGCAGACCAAGAACTTTCTTCAAACGAATTTGGTCACTTCTCTGATTATATCATCTACTCTGTGTCAATCATATTGGCCATGTCTCCACCAGCCATCACTACTTTATTAATCATTTAGGCTTGTTAGGCCAGATTGTCCCATGTGCAACCATGAACTCAGAAGAAGGACATGTATCTACTTAATTCAGTTGTGGCAGACTTTACAGCACAAGCTATTTTCTGCCTCATTGCAATTACTCCTCTTTACTTCTTTATCGTCCTTCTTCACACAAGAGGGGACCATGGCTGGGGCCTTGATGAGAGAAGCAAATTGATTACAATCTTTGTACTCGTCCTTTTTATCATTCAAATTAGATGAGATTATAAAGTCCATCCGATCGATATTGAAAACTCGTACACTGGAACTTAATATAGTTGAAGGGCTTTTGTTTTGTACGGTTTTAATTATATATATATATATTAAACTCATATATAATTTTATTAAAGAACAAAAATTAAATGAATATTTTCTAAAAGCTTGTAACTTAATTGGTTTGTACTTCGATCCTAGTGTTTCAAATAATGATAATTACATGTCCGAGTCATGTCATTTTTATCTATACTTAACACCCTAAAATGTCTCCCAATTTCCCCTCTCTTGTCTGTGTGTGCTTGTTTCTCTAAAAAAAAAATGGTAATTGTCTAACATTACTTAAGATAGTGTGTTGCATGTAGAAGAATTTCTCCTATCTTAAAAAAAAAACCAATTTTAAGAACCCCAAAGGGATACTTTATATACTTTAACATATCATTTTAGGACCCAACTTAAATCACATCTCTTATTTTTCACAACATAGCTAAAACTCTTCATTTATTTATTCATTTCTATCAATTTAGCTGGCTTGTAAATTTTTTTTAGGTTTAGCATCTTTGACGTAGCATTTTTGTTGTTGTTTGGAGTGCTAAAATAGAATTTTGGGAGTTTTAGCACTCCTAATGCAAATGCTTGTAATGGCAACCATAATAAGCGTATCACACTTTTGTTCCATCTAGGTGGTTTTAAAGGATGCTTTCTTGTATGTAAATATAGAAATAGATTTTAAAAAAGAACACAATAAGAAGGTAAATATACCAAAATAGAATGAGTGTTGTGAGTTCTATTTAATTCAACTAGTAAAGTCTCTTGTAAACGAATAAGAGATTTGTGGTTTAAATTCTGCATATAACAAAAACCAATTAGTACATTGGCCAGAGTGGAAAGAGAAATTATCATAAATCAGATGTTAAAAGTTGAAAAATTCTATCATATATGTTACCTATTAATATTAACACCAAACATCCAAAAAAAATTTACAATATTGCACTTCGTCCAATATTGTAAAACCCGGTTCTCATTTGCCCCTCATGTCCAACCAAATAAAATTTGAGTCTAACGTACTCCTATTTACTTTCTTTGGTATAATATCTAATCCCAAATTACAAATTTTCACTATAAACTTGCAATCTCAAGTTTTATATATAGTGCGGCTGAAAGTGTGTGTTCTGAAAAAAAAAAAAAAAAAATATATATATATATATATATATATATATATAAAAGATATGTCGTTTTATCAGTGTAGGTAATTTTGTTGTTTTCATTTAAAACCTATTATCAAAATTTGTTTCATAAAAATAATTTTTACTAAAAAGTTGAGAAGAACACTTCAATAAAAAAAATTCCTGATAAAAACAAGAGAGTCATGGATTAAACATGATGTTCATTGAAAACAAATTTGAGACTTAATGCTTAATTAGTCTCCTAAAAGCTGTTAACGCAACTCTGACATGTATTTTTAAAACTGTTTTGCATTTGCTAGTTAACAAAAACTCATTGAAAGCTTATTAGCAAAAAAAAAAAAAAAAAAAAAGTCATGAATGTGAGATCCGCCAACTATAACGTGCAGTTCATCGACACCATTAAATCAAAAGTTCATTCATAGTGTGGAAAAGGGCCATTTTGCCTCACGAAACTAAAAATCAAGAAGGGAAGTATTAAATCAAAAAATACTTAATAAAACAAATCAAACAAATTGTAAAGTGCCTTTACAAGCATGAATTTATATATCTGTTCTGATTTGTGCATGGTAATCCTTTGTTTCATTGAAAATATAGTAATAGATTGATGTGGGTCATCTCATGAAGCGGATCACCTAGAAACGAAGCGGAAGAGCATTCACTTTCAATTATACCATTTCTGCCACATTAATTCCAAGAGACCCTCGTTTATTTATTTTTAATTTATTTTAATTTATTTTTTTGGACAAAGTTTAGCTACAAAATTGGTTGTAGCTTAAGGCTACAAACTTAGTCAATAAAATAAATATTACAACATATTTTGAAAATCTAACCGTTGAATAGCATGTTCTTTGTGCTCTTAATACATATTTTAAATTTTATGTCAATCGGATATTATTTATTATATGATCTATAAATTTATATTTTGTGCATAATTTTAAATTACAAAAACTTGCAATTTAAAAAATTTATTGATGACATAGCTATTGATTTTTAATTTTCTTGAAATTTTGCAAGCATGGAGGATATAAGAAGAAGATGTAATCCAATGGTGGATTTGTCAAAATTCATCTCCAATAAAAAGATATTAAGTAAGTTTGTAGCCTAAGGCTACAACCAATTTTGTAGCTAAACTTTGTCCTTTTTTTTTTACCTAGAGACCCTCTCGTTAATTAATTTGAGAAAAATTATAGGCAAAAAAGCAAAACTGACCCTGTAACTTTTAGCTTTTGTCATTTCAATCCTCTAACTTTGAGTTTTGTCATTTTAGTCTTCTAAGTTTCAATTTTTGTCAATATAGTATTCTATTAGGTATCAGTTACTCCTCCCCGTTAAGTTTGACAATTTTTTTAAAAATAATTTTCATAATTAAAAGAAAATTTAAAAAAAAAAACTATAAAAAAAAAAGTAAGGGGAACGACGTTGTGCCCCTTCCCTGAAATCAAAACCAGAAAATGGAAAAAGTCAATCTCGATCTCTCTCTCAAGATCAGTCTCTCTCTCTCAAATCCACAATCATATATGCATTATGCTTTAAAGCAGACAACCACCAAACCTCAATATTTCAACAAGCCAACCCATAATGCACAAACCAACCCAAAGCAAACACCACACCAAAGAAAGCTGCAATCTCATCGATGGTCACGATTTGGCACAACACCACCAAGCCCATTGACCCATGCTCGCAGAAGGTAACCTAATACAACTCCATTTGAGTTACCCACCTTCTTTAGCTTGTGAAGATGATCCTAACCGACCCATCTTAAAAACAAAACCCAGACCCGACCAAAAACAAAAAATCAACTCAGTTTTTTTGCCTAACCCAGACCCAGCCCAAAACCATCTACAATCCGGCTGGAAAAAACCCCGCCGATGTTGCCGATGTGAGAGGCTGGATTCAAGAAGCTTTGGAATCTATTTAGGGCTTTTTGGTTGAGGAGTGAGGATATTATTTTGCCGTGGGTTTAATTAGAGCCGGTTTAAGTTTTATCAGGTTAAAGTTTACTCGGTTTTGGTCTCGGGTATTTTTGGTATGCTACAGAGAGAGAGCAGAGAATGGGGAGGCCTGAGGATGAAGACTGAAGTAGGGGACCTTCCTTTTTATTTTTATTTTTTCCTTTTTTTTTTTTTATTTTCATTTAATTACAATTTTTTTTTTTTTTTAAAAAGGGTCAAACTTAACGGTAGCAATAACTGAGACCTAACAGAATGCTACATTGACAAAAATTGAAACTTAGGGGACTGAAATGACAAAACTAAAAGTTAAAGAACTGAAATGACGATAACTAAAATTAGAAGATCAATTTTGCATTTTTGCCAAAATTTTATTATCAATAACGTAAGAATGTTTTCAGCAAAAAATAACGGAAGAATGTAGAAAGATGCTGAAAATAATTTTCATAGAAATAACTAAGCGCTTTCTTCCAACAAATAGGATTACTTTTTGATTAATTTTCATAGAAATAGCCAATCATAACCAACGGCCATGTCCCCACCTGCCATCACTACTTTATTGATCGATCCTTCATGGGTGTTAGGTGGAGTCAAGCAGACGGATAGATTGTCCCATGTGCAACCATGAACTAAGAAAAAGAACCTCTATCACTCTAAATTTGCCGAGAAGTTTAAGAGCTGTTTGGATTTTGTGTTTCCATTGCTCATAACTCTGTTTCCATCACTTATAACTCAAAATAAGTGAGACTCACTCCAAGAGAGCTTGTTTGGCTGTGTTTCCTATTTTTGTTTCCATCACTTAATTACCTGATTTTTGAGTGATGAGTTATGGAAACTCCAAAACTCTATTTTCAATAGCATTTTGATAATTAAACACACACCGAAGGGCCCATGGTTAGACATTTTGCTCTCTCCAACACACGTTATCTTCTTTTCTTTTTCTTTTTTTGCCTTTCATGCTGGGTCTAGGACATACCTGAAACTATTCCTTTATTCTTCTTCTTCTTCTTTTCTTTCCTTTCCTTTTCACGTTGGTTTCTGGGTTTGGTTGCAAAGGTTTTTTTCTTTTTCTTTTGTTTCTTTTTTTTTTTTTTTTTTTTTTTTTTTTTCACCATTAGCTCAAACCCACCATCTTCTCCATCCTTCCAAAATCAAGAAACAAACTTTTCAATTCAAATAATACCCACAAATTTTCAATTCAAACAATCTCCAAAAAAAAAAAAAAACCTAGATTTCTCAATCATAAAAAAAAAAAAAAAAAAGCAAACTCAAATCTGCTCAAACCCATCATTCGTCAGTTACAGCAACACCACAAACCAGTGGCGGAGCCAGAAATTTAGGTCAGTAGGGGCAAGATTAAAAGACAAGATTGAAAGTAAAAAACTAATCTAAAAAAAATTAAACGTAAATATTAAGAGTATGCAATATATTTGTGAATATTTAAACGTGACTCAATAACTTGAATGCTTTTAAAAACTCAACGGATTCTCTAATAGCTTGTTTGAATGGAGGGGGAATAGAGGAGAGTAGAGTAGAGGGAGGGAGAGTAAGTTAAATTACTTTATTTGGATTTTTTTTAAGGGAGGAGGGGGAGGGATTTGGAGGGGTTCTAATTACTTCTAACCTCTCATTTTTAATTCCCCCAAATTAGAAAGATTTGAAGGAAGAATAGAGCATAAAAATGTTTGACCAAATAAATTACCAAATTTACCTTTACCAAATTAACAAAATTACAAACTATGAAAAAGCTAATTATCCTCCCTTTATTTAATTTTAAAAACATCCAAAAACTTTTTATTTTTTAATTATGGGAGCGTGCTTTATACTGTATTATATATACACTGTTTTTTTCAAAGTTCTATTAGTATTAGACTGCTATGATTCCTATACCGTATAGGCGTTTAGTATTAGCAGTAGGTTTTTTTTTTTTTAATCATTATTAGGTGGGACCCATAGTTTTATATTAGAGTTATAGTAGTCTCAGAGTTCTATGCCCGTTTGGTAACGTTGTTTGTATTTTTTGAAAATATATGTGGGTGAAAAAGTGCATAAAAATATGTGTAGTATTATTTAAAAACTGAAAACTGTTGTTTAAATTATGGTACCAAACACCCCCTATCAGTTAAGGCTGCTGAGTTCTGAACCATATAGCAGTAAGTTGTTCCCAATAATAGAAAAGTTTTTTTGTCTTTTGTGTAGAGGGGCAAATAATACATTTCAATGCAATATACTGTCATTATTAGTAAAAATTTTGGAAGTTCAGGGGGGCACCTGCCCCCCCTCGCCCTCCCTTCCCTTCGCCCCTGCCACAAACCCATCTCACCACCAAACCCATTTATCAACGGCCACCATGGAAAGCCATCCACCACTGTCAATGAACAAGTCGTCTTGAATCCAGTCCACCGATCTACGCATGAGAGAGGACAAATATATATAAAAAAAAAATCCTATTTGGTTTGACAATGAACAATCCTCGTCAATTGAAAGAAACCCAAAGAAAAGTTTAAGAGTCAGGGGAGGCAGAGAAAGACGAAGGGAAAAAAGCATAAAAGAAAAGGAGAGGCAGAGAAAGATGTAAAGACTCAAGGGAAAAAGGAAAGAAAAAAAAAGAAAAAAAAAAAAGAGAGAAAAGTCTGCTTTGGGTCAGTGTGTGAGTCCCACAAAATAGTAGAAATAATTGAGTAATGTGAAATGAAAACAATTGCCAAATGGGTGCTATTAGGAAATTTGAGTATTTTAAGTGATGAGTAATAAGTGATGAGTGATGAGTGACGAAAATTGAGTGAGGAGTGATGAGTGATGATAAAAACCGTGTGAGCATAATGGCTACTACTGAAGATCTGGATAGCAAACGGTGTGAGCATAAAGTGCTCATTGAATAGAGCAAACCGGACCCTAAAGATAAAAGCTGTAAATAGACAGATTTTGATGATAAAAAGTATAAATATTAAATCACTTAAGTCCGCAATTAATTAATATTAAACTATTGTATTTGATATAAAAATGTTCCAACATAATATAAGCAACAAACTTTAGTTCTTGTTTTCAATATCATTTGCGTCTCATTTTCTTTATCCAATATGAAGTCTCCTAGCATTAATCTCAACTTTGCAATTTCTGTCCCTTTCTTTTGTTGTATGCTTTTGTTGTTTGCTTCCACAGTGAATCCTGTATTTGGTTTGGAAGTGTGCAACTTTCCAGCAATTTTTAACTTTGGTGACTCAAATTCTGATACCGGTGGATTGTCTGCTACGTCCCTTAAAACACCAACACCACCTTATGGGGAGACCTATTTTCACAAACCTGCCGGAAGGTTTTCGGATGGCCGGCTCATGATCGATTTCATGGGTATGTACCTTGTTTATTTTTAGCATATCTTACTCTTATAAACTAAGAATTTCGAAATTAGATCCTCATAATAGTCATAGCCACTGTTATAGCCTAGTTTTCTTTATATGCACAAGTGAGGTCGTTTAATTATCAATGCAGTGTTGATAGAAATTAGAAAGTACTGCCTTTTTGTTCTGTTAAATATTGCACAAATAAAAAACATAGTATAAAGATTAAGTTTGCCCTTTGCACGACTAATAAGCCCATTAAGATTCATGGACATTCATTTTCTCATAGATCATCCCGGTTTATCCACATTGACATGATAGAAGAGTCATGTGTAATTCTACAGAGACAACTTTCTAGAGCACTCCCGAGTGGACAAAAATATTAGGATGCTGCATTTACACCGATAGGATAAATGAAGTACCAAAACCAATGCTTTTCTATAATTTTGTGTCAAATCCAAACTCTTAACGTTCCATTTGTTTCACTTTACGTAAACATAAAATATTTTTAATGAAAAAAAATTTCACATATGGGTAGTACTACAACAAACTTGAGTTTTTTCAACATATTTTTATCTACGGTCACTAAAAAATGTTAATAAAAACCTTTAACTTCTACGGTTATACACAACTGTTGAGTAAAGTAAAGAAATTCACATATTTAAACATGTGTTAAAAAAAAATCCACAGTTGGTATAACTGTTGAAATAGGTGTTAAAAAAAAGAATAAATAGGGAAAAGTTATATCAACAGTCTAATAAATGTAGAAAAAAATAAATTAAATATTTTTTCAACAGTTATAAAACGTTGAAAATAAAAACACGGAACTTGTATTGCTCACTCACTCTCTCTCTCTATATCGATCTCTCTATCCCCTTCTCAAAAAAAAAAAAAAAAAAATAATATCAATCTCTCTATCGTTCTCTCTCTTTTCAAGGTTTCTCTCTCATTCTTTTATCTCTGAATTTTGAGCTTCGCTTTTCTCTTCTTCGAGTCACTTTGAATTCTAATCTCTCGCTTTTGAGTTTTAGAAATTCAAGTTCCATAAAAAATAGCCTTCAAGTTTGCCGTGCTATTTTTTATGGAACTTGAATTTCTAAAACTCGAGTTTCATAAAAAAATGGTAGGTATTTTCCATGGAACTCGAGTTTTAAAAAAGTGGTAGATCTTATATTATTTCGCAAATAGTGATAGATTCATACATATTTTGCCAAATAGTGATACTTGGTCATTTTGACCATTAAATGGGTCCAAAACTACAGTTTGGATAAAAATTTTCACCTATGTTCTTGCAACTATTATAAGTAGGACAAAATTTATCTACAAAATTAGTTGTAGCCCTAAGATTATAACCTTGCTCAACATCATTTTATTGGAGGTGAATTTCGACAAATCTACCATTGGATTACATTTTCTTCTTATATCCTCTATACTTGTAAAATTTCTAGAAAATTAAAGATCAATAGCTATATTATTAATAAATTATTTAAATTGTAAACTTTTGTAGTTTAAAATTATGCATAAAATATAATCTTATAGTAAATAATATTTGATTGATATAAAATTTTGATACATTAAAAGTGTAAAGAACATGTAATTTAACGTTTTGATTTTTGAAATATGTTGTTACATTAATAATATTGAGTAATGTATTTTTAGACTACAGTCAATTTTGTAGCTAAATTTTGTCCTTATAAGAATAACAATAAACACATAAGACAGGACCCAATTGTGTTTTAGCCATAACACATAAACACATAAACACACGTGATTATTATTATTATTATTATTATTATTATAAATTGAATTTGTTTTAGCCACAAATGATACAAAATAGATAATTGGTATAGTTAATAGTTGTGTTTTTATGAAAGTTTTTTAATACCCATTTGAATTTTATAATAATTTTCTTTTTATATTATATCCCCCCAAACACAAACTCTTGCCTCCATTCTTGATTGGATGAGAACCACTATGTGTTTTTGTTAAATATTTTACCAACTTTTAAAAGATACAATGTTGTAAAACATTTATAACATTTTATTAATGATTTTATGGTAAAAAAATATACATTGAGATTTGACGAAATTTTACAATAAAATGAACATGGTAAATGCTGAAAATATTTTTCGTATAACATTTTATAGTGAAACAAATGGAGCATAAGTAGCATTATGTTTATAAACATTATATATTTGCACCATTTGAGTAGGGAAGAGCCTGTTGGTTTGGAAAGGCCTAGTAATCGGTTGGATGGGTCCCTTTTTTTGTTTTGTAATGTAATAGTTACAATTATTGGAGAATGAGGAATTTGAAATTCAAATTATAAATGTCTCTATTATAAAATTAATCATGAGTATTCTTAGTAGTAGATTTTTTTTTTTGTTAATTCAATAGTTATACCATACATGAAAGATATTTGATGCAAAAAAAAAAAAAAAAAAAATTCTAATATGAGGTAAATCATACCGAATTTCCTTAACGTTTGGGGTTTTATCATGCAAAATTTACTAAATGTTTGGGGTCTTATTTTACATATACTATTTATAACAGGATTCCCTTATGTGGATTGGACTTTTATGTGGCTCGAAAATACCCTTAGACTCTACGTTTAGTAGAGACAAAGTTTGAGGGCAAACTAGTAAAAATATATCTCCAATTCCACTTAAAGTGCCTACAAAATAAAACACTCTTCTACTAATTCATGTTTTCAAAACAAACTTACCCAAAATTTAAAAAAAAAAAACCTTCACAATCCACTTTGATATTTCCCTCAAAACCTTCACAGTCCACTTTTAATACTTTATCAAGACTCATTAGTTTTTTTTTTTTTTTTTTTTTAATTTTTTTTTGAATCCCCGGTTTCCTTAATTCCTAATCTCACGTACACTAGACAAAAAAAGAGAGTCTCATTGCATGCGCAAAGCACATTTGATGAGGATAGTTTTCTTTAATTTCTTTTTCATGTAACCATTTGGTTAAAATATAATATTTTGAGTTGATTTTGAATGATATTTTAATTTGGAACATGTGTATTTTGATAACGAAATCATTGTAGGGAGTACACATATGTGTGTGTGTATATATATATATATATATTTCAGGGACTAGGGAGTGTGGTAGTATTTATTATTGTTAATAAATTTAGAAGATGCTATAATATAATTTAGCCGTAATAATTCAATGCAACAATAGCTTGTTGAAGAAGAGTAAAAAATGTGTCCAATGTCAAGTTGCTCTGGACCAATCCAAATCCCTTGAAAAATAGACATTCAAGTGGAGTTGGGAGTACACATATGTGTGTCATATATATATGTCAGGGAGTAGGGAGTGGGGTAGTATTTATTATTATTAATAAATTTAGAAGATGCTATAATATAATTTAGCCGTAATGATTCAATGCAAGAATAGCTTGTTGAAGAAGGGTAAAAAATGGGTCCAATGTCAAGTTGCTCTGGACCAATCCAAATCCCTTGAAAAATAGACATTCAAGTGGAGTTGGGAGTACAAATATGTGTGTCATATATATATATATATATATATATATTTCAGGGAGTAGGGAGTGGGGTAGTATTTATTATTATTAATAAATTCAGAAGATGCTATAATATAATTTAGCCGTAATAATTCAATGTAAGAATAGCTTGTTGAAGAAGGGTAAAAAATGGGTCCTATGTCAAGTTGCTTTGGACCAATCCAAATCCCTTGGAAAATAGACATTCAAGTGGAAGGATCCATGTCAACAAACTCATTGCCAGTTAGAATAGTTTTAGAGCCAAGATTGTTAGGAGGGCCAAAAGTATGAAAAAGAAATTTGACCATCCCAAAAAATGTATATATTAAAATTCAATAATAATTTAATATAGAAAAATAAAACTAACATCTATTCAGTTTTAGCAAAATAAAAAACAAAAATATTTTTTTAATACATTCTATTAAATAATTTATGATCTATTGAAATGTTACTCGACTATCTTTTAAATCGCAATAATCACCTATGATTGATTCCGTACTTAATGTTGCAACAATTTTTCTTTGAATATACAAAATCAAAGAATCCATTATAAAATTATTCTTTATTTTTTTGTGAAGTCTAGTTTTGACTTATGATACTCTTCATGATATTTTATAATTGTGATATATACTAGAAAAGTAAATAAAATTATGGAGAAAGTTTAATTACAAAATTGAATATCTTTTTATTTGAGGTGAATTTTGACAAATCCAATTGAATTACATCTTCTTCTTATATCCTTCATGCTTGCAAAATTTCTAGAAAATTAAAAATTAATAGCTATGTTATCAATAAATTGTTTACATTGCAAGTTTTTGTAGTTTAAAATTATGCATAAAATATAAGCTTATAGATCATATAGTAAATAATATCTGATTGAAACAAAGTTTGACATGTGAATCAAGGGCGTAAAAAACATACAAATTAACAGTTAGATTTTAAAAATATATAGCAATATTTATTTTATTGAATAAGATTGTAATATTAGCCTATAACCAATTTTATAACTAAACTTTGTCCATAAAATTACAATCATTACATAAAGGAAATAATATCTGCCAGAAAATTTCAAAATCATATTTAATACCATTTTAATACCATACTTTAAATTATAGCTTTTAAGTAAAAGAAAAAAGAACAAAATTTTAACTTTAGGTCTCAAATATCAATTAAGCAAACTGTAATGCTAAACATGCATAGTTTAAGTGATTATATTTTATTTTTAAATTTTGTGTGCGCCTCTTTTGTGTTATAGCAGCGTATGTGTATTAAATTCCAAGTTTACAAATAGCCCTGTCCTCGACCTAGAGCCTAGAGGCTCCACTAGACAGAAATTTTCACCAATAGGACATGAATAAGTCTTGTGCCACATAAAGTTGCACAACAAATGCCACAACTCACCTATGTGGCGAGTTGTACATAGGCGAGTTGTGGTTGGTGGAGAGGTGATAGTGGGTCCATGTAGTGACATTCCTCCACCAACCACAACTCGCCACATGAGCGAGTTGTGGCATTTGTTGTGCCAATTTATGTGGCTCTAAAAGCACTCATAGGACAGAGGCACCATTGGAAATAAAAAAAAAAATTCTAAAAAACAAAAGTCAAAGGTGACATAAGAGATGAGAGCTAAATTGGCTGAGGCTCCCAAATAGTCAACAAAGATGAAGGAGAGAGATATGTAAAGGCATCAAAATTAAGGAATATTGAGGAGTGAAATTGTACACTAGTTTAAAGTTTGCATTTTTTTTGTAAGAAAAGAAAAGAGGGATAATTATATATAAGTTTCTCGCCTTAACAGTTCTTTCCTTATGTCCAACTCCAACTATCCAATTTATGAGACATTGCTTGAATCCCCAATCCCAATGATTGATTAGTACTTTAGTAGTAAAGAATAATTATTTTTCCAATTTTTAAGAACATCCAACTGAAAAATTGAAAAATTTATGTTCTTGTTAAAAAAAAAAAAAAAAAAAAAAAAAGCTCAACTTTTTTTTAGAGAGTTTCAACTTATGGCGTTTGTTTTTTATGATAGCTTATCATCAGACCAAGACACTAGTTAGTTTTTGGTGCAAGTGGGGATTGAATCCAAATCCCTTATACAACCATCAGAGACTTTACCAATTGTGCTAACTGGAACCCACAAAACTCAAAAACTTATATGTTATAAATTGGAGAGAACAACCAATACATATATCTATTTTTATAATCTTCACCAAAAAAAAAAAAAAAAAATCTATTTTTATAATGAGATTTACTATTTAAGTATTTATGTTATAAAAACTAAACAAGCAATCCCTCCTCAAATCAATATAATTGGTTACTCTAATCAGGTAATGCAGCAATGTGGTAGGCCACAAGCAGAAAGTGCAATGAAAACTCCCCCTTTCTCTTTTCTAAAGTCAGACTCAGGATAGATTTAGCAAAATTTTAAATTATAAAGATTCAGTCACTAGACCGTAGGAAGAGACACTTCAACTTCGTTTCTTTGCATACAACTCGAATGTTTTCTATATATACACACACACACACACAAACCCAGGTAATGTGGGATTCTTTATCACTTTGATATATTGAGAAGTATTAGCAGTTTTTCCTTTTATTTATTTTTTTCCTCTCTTGTGTGTAGGTAATGAGAAAGTTGATTAGCTAAAGTGGTAGATTTCTCATTTGAGAAAGAAAAAAGAAAAAATTGCCTCACAGCTAGACCAAATGATAAAAGAACTAAATAATGTCTTCGTCAAATCGGAAACTCTCTCCATTAAGGAGTTGGGCACTGGCGGCTCTACTTGAATTTGAGGGTGGTCCTCACTTGTCAAAAAAAATTTTATATATGAAAAAAAAAAATTATTTTTAAATTAATATGTTCTAGGACCACCTTGACTCGAAAATATTGTATATATATACTTTAAAAATATATATTATTTACTAAATTAACCTATTTTGACTACCTTAATAAAAATATTGAACACTTTTACTTAGAACTCATAAGAATTTGTGATTAATAAATATAAGAGTGCTACATCCACAACATTTTCACAATAAATTTTATATGGTAAGCTATTACTAATTCTAATTGGGTTTAATATTGACATGTTTTACCCACCAATAATAGGCTAACAATTTGTTGCATAAGATTTGTTATGAATTTGTTGTGATTACTTTATTATTCTTATATTAGGATTTTCAATTTGCACTTTAGGTTTTATTAGTCTATTTTTTTTTTCTTATTCTCTTTGTTAATACAAAAAAAATTGTAATATTTCATGTATTTGCGTGTTTTTTTGTGACGTTAATATATTCAAATTGTCTTTTGATTAATTTTGTATAATTTAAGTTTTTTAGTGATTACCCTAAAAATAATTCCTAGAGCCGCCACTGGGGTTGGGTTGTGTAACTATTGTTCTTCTACACTAATATATTTTTATAATTTTTTTTAAAGATAGTTACTGTAGGGCCAATGGGCCCAAAATATGTGTTGGGCCAGCCCAAGAGTGCTTGTAAGGTTAAAAACCCAACTTAGCAATACAACTGGTCCGAGGACATAAGAAGCTTCGCCCATGAAGTAACGTAAAAAGAGGAATAAGTCATGTCCGGCTAAAACATTCTAGGGCACTATGTCCGAGGATGTTCCGAGGATGGGAACATCCTCGACAATGGTGGCCAAGGACGAGAAGGGTGATCTGGAAATTCGAGGGCATCATTGCTGAAGACCTTGAGTACGAAGGCAAAAGAAGTGAAGGTAAGAGATAAGGAGAGGAGACACAAAATATCTAGGGTAAGGCTACTACCACCGCATTGAATGCCCTGCACCTACCTCTCTGGCCGCATTAATGGGGAAGTGACGCTTGAGTATTAGAGTCCAGCCTTATACCTACTGCCAAGGACTTTGGTAAAAAGGGGTGATGGGACAAGTATCTAGGTGGAGCATCTGATCTACACGTGGAAGAAAGGAGGAGAGAAAGGAAGGCCTATAAAAGGCAAAGGAAAAAGAAAGAGAGGGGGAGGGGAGAATACACATACACAAGAGAGAATTGTAAGAGAAAACCAAAAATTGTCCTCGGCATCAATATATAAGAGAATTTTCACTTACTTACAGATGTTATGCATGTGTTTTGTGATCTAGCTTAACTTTCATATTATCCAACGTCCATAGACCTAGATTCGAAGCCCATTCTCTATACATTTATTGTTTTGGGCCCTTTGGGCTAGTTTCCTTAATGCAACTGAGGTCCAGTACTACTTGTGTCCATACAATTGGCGCCGTCTGTGGGGATCTTGTGTTCTAGCACGGATAACATGATGGTAGGTTCAAGTCCACACCATGCAGAATCTTTGGGGTCTCAACATGAAGATCCTTTTCAACACTTAGAACAAATAGAAGATCGAGAGGACAGTGTGTACATAGGGCACACTGCTAGCAATCACTCACGGGGTAGAAGCAGAATCCTCCGTGAAGGTGGTACTAAGGCCATGCAGAGGGAAATTGACCATTTGAAGAGGAAGCTACGTCATGCGAAGCGAAAACGAACACCCTCTGTTTTTTATTCGTCCTTTGATGACTCCCAGAGCAGCGGTTATAGGCTCGAGTTAAGAACCCCCCTAGTGAGACCTTCTCGTATGAGACGGGGAATCCTCATGACAGGGTGAGTCAGAAATCTTCTTCTAAGGGCTTGGGTGGCGATGCCATGGGAAAGGCGTTGCACCAACTTTCCAAATCACCTTTCACACGTAGGATAGAGAAAGGAAAGCTTCCTCGCCGTTTCACTCAGCCAAACTTTACCATTTACAATGGCCGAACAGACCCAGTAGAGCATGTGAGTCATTTTAACCAGCGCATGGCCATTTATTTTAAAAATGAAACTTTGATGTGCAAAGTCTTCCCCTCGAGCTTGGGGCCTGTTGCGATGAGGTGGTTTAATGGCTTGAAGGCAAACTCTATCGATTCCTACATGGAGCTCATGATGGTGTTTAGGTCTCGTTTTGTTACCTGTAGTAGAGTACCTCGGCCTTTGGATTCATACTGTCCATGGCCATAAGAGAGGGCGAGACCCTGAAAACATACTCGAATAGGTACTGAGAAATGTTTAATGAGATTGATGGTGATTTTGATGAAGTGACAATTAACACTTTCAAGGTCGACCTTCCAGTTGAGCACGACTTAAGGAAATCTCTGACCAAAAAACCTGTGAAGAGTGTACGTCGGCTCATGGATCGTATTGATGAATACAAGCGAGTTGAGGAAGATCAGCAGCAGGGTAAAGGGAAGATGAAAGTTGTCCCTCAGGAGAAGAGGGATTTCAGGTCGGAAAGGTACAATAACAAGTGGTCACGGAGGGATTTTGCTGGCCAGTCTAGGTCGGCTCCTTCTCAGACAGTGAATGCTGTGTTTTGTGAGCCTGTGTAGCAGGTGTTGGAAAAAATTCGTCATGAACCATACTTTAGGTGGCCCAATAAAATGATAAGAGACCCTATAAAACGTAATCAGAACCTTCATTGCAATTATCATCAGGACAAGGGTCACACCACGAAAAACTGCAGGACCCTATGGAATTATTTGGATCAGTTGGTCAAAGAAGAAAAGTTGAGATAGTTTATGAACCGGCCTAATGGGCAAGGCACATAATCTGGTTCGGTGAATCAGGGTAGCAGCACTTTAAGACCTCCGTTGGGCACAATAAATGTCATTTTCGCTGCTTCAGGTCGAACTGGGTCTTGCCCTACCAGGGTAATGTCAGTATCGCGACTTCCTGCCGAGGACCTTAGTTCTGAGCCGAAGAGGATCAAAGGGAACCCTCTACCCATTTTGGGTTTTTTTGAAGAAGATAAAGTTGGAACTATCCAGCCACATGATGATGCATTGGTTATCATGCTGAGAATAGGGGGCTATGATGTGAAAAGAGTAATGGTCGACCAAGGGAATGGGGCTGATATCATGTACTCGGATTTATTCAAGAGGCTTAACTTGAAGCCTGAAGATCTTACAGCTTATGATTTGCCTTTGATAAGTTTTGAAGGGAAAACTGTTATTCTGAAAGGGCAGATTTGGTTGCTCGTGCAGTCAGGACCAGTGGTGGTGGATGTAGATTTCATTGTAGTAGATGCCTATTCCCCTTACACGGCCATTGTGGCAAGGCCGTGGCTACATGCCTTAGGAGTCGTCTCTTCAACCCTGCATGTTAAGGTGAAGTTCCCATATGGGGATTCAATTGAAGAAATAGCTGGAAGCCAGTCTATGGCAAGACAATGCAAAACGGCAGCAATTACACATCAGACCAGGTAGGAGTCCTAGGCCTCGACTGGGAGAAGTTTATAACAGTTAACGTCTTCGGCCAAGTCAGAGGTGGTCGAGGTGGAGGAGCCTGTGTGTGAAGAATTGGAGAAGATACTTATTGCCGATGATGTGGAAAGGTTTTTTCAAGTGGGGAGTCAATTGCCGCTCCAAGAAAAAGAGGAATTGGTTATGTTTCTGAAACGGAACATTGATGTATTTGCATGGAACGCTTATGAAGCTCTAGGGGTTGACACGAATTTCATCTGCCATCGCTTGAATGTTAATCCAACGGCAGTGCCGAGGAGACAACCACCTCGACGCTCATCCAAAGAGCATGCTGATGCTGTTAAGGAAGAGGTAGTGAAGCTCAAAAAGGTAGGTGCTATCAAGGAGGTGTTTTATCTAGAGTGGTTGGCGCATACAGTGGTGGTAAAGAAGAATGAGAAGTGGAGAGTGTGCGTGGATTTCACAGACTTGAATAAGGCATGTCCCAAAGACTCATTTCCAATGCCCCGCATAGATTAGTTGGTGGATGCTACTGTAGGGAATCCTCGGATGAGTTTTCTAGACGCTTTCCAAGGTTACCATCAAATACCTTTAGCTCTAGAAGACCAGGAGAAGACAGCTTTTGTCACCTCCATAGGAAACTACCACTACAAGGTGATGCCTTTTAGCCTAAAGAACGCAGGGGCTACCTACCAGAGAATGATGTCGAGGATGTTTGAACCCCAACTAGGAAAGACGATTGAGGTGTACGTGGATGATATGGTGGTAAAGAGTAAAATGGTTTCTGTGCATATATCAGACTTAGATGACACCTTTCAAACGTTGAGAAAACACAAGTTACATCTAAATGCATCCAAATGTTCCTTTGGAGTAGGATCTGGTAAGTTCTTGGGCTACATGGTGACTCATAGGGGGATCGAGGTCAATCCCGCTCAGGTCAAGGCAATCAATAGCTTACAGCCACCTCAGAATCCAAAAGAAGTGCAAAGATTGATCAGAATGACTGCTGCCCTCAACAGATTTATCTCACGGTCCACAGATCGGTGTAGGCCATTTTTCCAGTTGTTGAATAAATGGAAGGGATTTGAATGGACAAAAGAGTGTGCCATCGCTTTTCAGCAGCTTAAGGAATATCTGTCACGCCCACCCATTATGTCTCGGCCTGAGGTTGATGAAGTTTTATTAGCGTATATCGCAGTGGCTAACCATGCTGTAAGTTTGGTGCTGATACGGGTTGATGGAAATAAGTAAAAACCAGTCTACTATATGAGTAAGTCCTTACATGAGGCCGATGTGTGTTATTCACCATTGGAAAAGGCCATTCTGGCCATGGTGCACGCTACACGTAAGCTCCCCCATTACTTTCAATCTCATACAGTGGTGGTCTTGACTCAACTCCCTCTTAAGGCAATGCTACGAAGCGCAGATTACACGAGTAGGGTTGCTAAGTGGGGAACCATTTTGGGCGCTTTTGACGTCAAGTATATGCCTCGCACCTCAGTGAAGGGCCAAGTGTTAGCTGATTTAGTCACAGAATTTGCTGAGCCCACAATAGAAGATAATGCTAAGAGTATGGACATTGATGAAAAATCAGTGGGCGTGATCACGTGCAAGGAACCTTTAGTGTGGAATGTTTATGTTGATGGGGCTGCAAATCAAAGGGGATCCAGTGTGGGGTTGGTAATTATAACCCCAGAGGGGCTTACGTTGGAAAAGTCCCTGAGATTAGGATTTTCAGCTACTAACAATGAAGCCGAGTATGAGGCTTTAGTAAAAGGAATGGATATGGTTCAGAAAATGAGTGCAAAGGTGGCTAGATTCGTTGTACAAATTCTAAAGTAAGCGGATGACTTTTAAATGGGTAATATTTATATCGATGGGAGTCATAAAGCGGGAGATTTCCCGCCTATGTCCTTACGCAATGCTCATCCGTTGGATGGGCATCGCGTGGTTGAGCGTAAGGGACAAGAAGCCGCCAACATTTAATTAAATCGTGTTCTGCACACTGAAACACCAGGAGCTTGTTGTTCAGGGTATGTGTTGAAATCCTCATTCCTCCCAAGGAAGTAGAAACGAGGATCTCGCGGGGCTATTGTAGGGCCAATGGTCCCAAAATATGCGTTGGGCCAGCTCAAGAGTGCTTGTAAGGTTAAAAACCCAACCCAACAATACAACTGGTTCGAGGACATGAGAAGCTTCGCCCATGAAGTAACGTAAAAGGAGGAAGAAGTCATGTCCGGCTAAAACATTCTAGGACACTATGTCCGAGGATGGGAACATCCTCGACAATGGTGGCCGAGAACTAGAAGGGTGATTTGGCAATTCAAGGACATCATTACTGAAGACCTGAAGTACGAAGGCAAAAGAAGTGAAGGTAAGAGATAAGGAGAGGAGACACAAAATATCTAGGGTAAAGCTGCTACCACTGCATTGAAGGCCCTGCACCTATCTCTCTGGCCGCATTAATGGAAAAGTGACGCCTGAGTATTAGAGTCCAGTCTTATACCTACCGCCATGGACTTTGGTAAAAAGGGGTGATGGGATAAGTATCTAGGTGGAGCATCTGATCTACACGTGGAAGAAAGGAGGAGAGAAAGGAAGGCCTATAAAAGGCGAAGGAAAAAGAAAGAGAGAGAGGGGGGGGGGAGAACACACATACACAAGAGAGAATTGTAAGAGAAAACCAAAGATTGTCCTCGGCATCAATATACAAGAGAATTTTCACTTACTTACAGATGTTATGCATGTGTTTTGTGATCTAGCTTAACTTTCATGTTATCCAACATAGACCTAGATTTGAAGCTCACTCTCTATACATTCATTGCTTTGGGCCCTTTGGGCTGGTTCCCTTGGTGCAACTGAGGTCCAGTACTACTTGTGTCCCTACGGTTACAATATGCTGCTAACTTTGCAATTTAAACCCTTTCCTTCTTAAACTTCTTTATAATTAGTATGTGCTTGATGATTTAATTTCGACCATCTTATTTATTTTATAATGTAAAAATATAATTACGCTAAAAAAAGGGATATTTTAAAAAGTTGTACGTTATTTTTTTAAAATAAAATAAACACATCCAAAGGCCGGCAATTAGATTAAGTACGGTTAAGGAAATTTATTTTTTTAGCAACCATCCTTGCCTTCACTTGGCAGTTGCTAGTTGGTAAAAAATCTAGGGGACTAACCGTTTATTCAGGTCTAAATTAAATAAGTAAATCTAAACACAAAAACAAATTTCATAACATTTCTATAATTGTTAATTGATATGTAATAATAGACAATATTTTTTGTATAAACTGATGTGAATGTTCACATATGTTGCTCAATAAGTTGTGAAAAAGATTGTGAAATTTACTGTCTGCAGCATTGTCAAGATTAATTTAATTTCCACTATAAGCGCAGTGCTTAATTATCAATTGTTTACTTTAATCACATTGTATGGTTACAGCAAAGAGTCTTGGTCTCCCATATCTGAGCGCTTACCTTGATTCCTTGGGGACCAACTTCACACACGGTGCAAATTTTGCTACATATGCATCCACAATCAGACTACCAACCAGTATTATACCTGCTGGCACATATAGTCCCATCTACCTCGATGTCGAATACTCAGAATTCGTGCAGTTCAAGTTCAGATCACAAGTGCTAATGCAAAAAGGTAAATGGGTCAATGGGTAAACACTTCACTTGTTCTTAATATTGGGTACTGTAGTTCTTGAGAATTGAGGGTGCTTATAACAAACTTCTGCATTACCAAATGAATTTTTGACTTATATTGGGCCTTTGATTTTCTTGTAGGAGGTATATATGCATATTTACTGCCCAAGGGGTATTATTTTCCAAAAGCTTTATACACATTCGATATTGGTCAGAATGATCTTGCTGAGGGGATCTTGGGTAACATGACTATAGAGGAAGTCAGTGCTTCTATCCCTGATATAGTAAACAAGTTCTCCGTTAATGTTAAGGTAATTAAATATATACTACGATTTGTCATTGAAAATGGGCTGCCTTGTTGGCATTGGCCTACTACTTCAAGAAGAAACATACAATTGTTAAACCAATTAGTAAAAAAGAAAAAAGAAAAAAGAGAGAATGAAAACAGGCGAATAAAGTTTGTTTTCTTTTAACGCTAATCAAGTGAAAGTTATGATGTAGAATATATATAACTTGGGAGCTAGATCGTTTTGGATCCACAACACGGGACCAATTGGCTGCCTTCCCCTTATTTTGGCAACTTTTCTATCAGCTCAAAGGGATGGCTATGGTTGCGCAAAGCCTTACAATGACGTAGCTCAATATTTCAACCACAAGTTGAAGGAGGCCATAGTTCAACTCAGGAAGGATCTTCCTTTAGCTGCAATCACATATGTGGACATCTACTCTGTCAAGTACTCTCTATATAGTAAACCAAAGGAATATGGTAAGACTTATGATATTATATAACCAGAAAAGTACTAATACTGATAATGATCGACCTCATAAACTGAGATCCTTATTAATATATATTTTTTTTAACATTTGTATAAAATGAATTATGCTTAAGTGACAAAATTTTTTAGAAATGAAACAAAATTTCAAGTTTATTATTTGTTTGGTTGAAAATATCAGGATTTGAGCTTCCCCTCATTGCTTGTTGTGGCTATGGTGGCATATACAATTATAGCAGCAGTATTGACTGTGGAGCAACAATCACAGTCAATGGAAGCCAGATAATTGTTGGTTCGTGTGAACGCCCCTCAGTTAGAGTAAATTGGGATGGAATTCACTATACAGAGGCCGCTAACAAGTTCGTTTTCGACAAAATTTCAACTGGAGCCTTTTCAGATCCACCAATACCCTTGAATATGGCTTGTCACAACATTTGAATTTATAGGCATAGCCGCACAGGCAACTATATATAAATCAAAACAATCATGTACTCTTTAATTACAGTCTCCCTTATTGATATTGTTTAATTCTGAAACAGCCTGCTTTGTGCTGAAAAGAGTCCTATTATATAAAGTAGAATGAATAAATTATCATATTTAAACGAACTTTGGGCATTTTTTTTTTCTTAATTTTGATTGTATAATTAATTAAATAGCCAGAACAACGCTCTCATTGCAGGGCAAAAATTAAAGTTTGTTATTTTTCATTTGACGTTATCAATAACGTTGTCGATAGAAACCATTCTGAGAAAAATAAAGGAAACCATAGGGCAAGAAAACCCATTTAACGTGGTTCGATCATAAAGAGCCTACATTCACGGAGCTCTTTCTGTCTTTTGTTTCTCTATTTCACTTTTCTTTTGTGTTGTGTTAGAGAGGATCCTTTATATTCATGGTTTTCACAAGAGGGGTGCTACGTCCACAACAATTTTACAACATTTTCACAACAAATCATAGGTGGTTAGACGTTACTGGTTCAAATTTAAATCTAACACTAAGATTACTTTTTTGCCCTAACAATAACAACCAGTAATAGCCTGCCACTTAGGATTTGTTGTGAAAATGTTGTGAAAATGTTGTGGACATATCATTTCTCTTTTCACAAACAACATCCCTACATATATTTAATCTGCATTTATGCATGTATCCTTTGCTTTCTTTGTGTGTATGAATTTGTTGATTACACGGTGATTTGGTTGGTGTAATTTCCATATTGAGTTGGTCTTCAACTCTTCCTGATTTGGTTGGTGAGCTTGCCATATAGAGTTTGTCTTCATCAACACTTCCCCTCAAGTTGGGGTGGATATTCATGATACCCAACCTGCCATGCGATTCCTAGTCCAAAACTATTAAAGAGTAAGTGAGAAATTGACTTCTAAAGTGCCCACTAGACATAATTAAAGTGATGAAATCTTTGAGTCTCACTTATAAAATAAATTGGTCATTTTATGAGTTTATACCATGGTTTTAAAAATCAGAACGGTGAAAGAATCGAAAAAAGAGCTAATTACCAGTTTTATGGTCGGACGGTCAAACTGATGACGTCATAAATAATTTAATTATTATTTATTTAAATTATATAAATAATTAATAATTTTTTAATATACTAATACTAACAGACCAGTAATAAATATGTTTCCTTTAAAATATAAGGTTGTTCTTTATCCCATACTTCCTCTTCCAGTTGTGCCAGTGTCTAACCACAAGCTGTTTTCTGCCTTATTGTACTTCTCTTCACTCTTTTTTTCAAGCTTGTTCAACCAAGAACAGAGACTATGGCTGGGGCCTTGGTGGGTGGAGCTGTTCTCTCAGCATTTCTTCAGGTGGCGTTTGACCGAGCCGCTTCTCGCGAGGTCCTAGACTATCTCAACGGAAGGAAACTGATTGATCGTTTGGTGCAAAAGCTGAAGTTAGAGCTGATGTCTGCTGGTGCTGTGCTCAATGATGCGGAGGAAAAGCAAATTACAGACCCAGCTGTGAAAAAGTGGTTGGATGAGCTCAAAGATGCTGTTTATGTTGCGGATGACCTCCTGGATGAGATTGCCTACGAAGCTTTGCGATGCAAGTTGGAAGCTGAAACCACTACTACTAGTAAGGTAATAGGTTTTCTCTCTACTTTTGTTAATTCTTTTGACAAAAGGATACAATCCGAACTAGAAAACATTCTAGAACAACTAGAATTTATTACAAAACGAAGGATGTCCTCCGTCTTGAAAAGGTTCCTGTTGCTGAAGTATCATCACGACTATTGATAACTTCTCACCCGGAAGATTATGGTGTGTTTGGTAGAGATAAGGATATGGAGGCGATATTTGATAAGTTTCAATCGGATGATGCGAGTGTTAATGGTATATGTGTTGTTCCTATAGCTGGTATGGGTGGGGTTGGTAAAACAACTCTTGCTCAACTTATATATAATGACAGAAGTGTAAGTATATTTTTGATCCCAAAGCTTGGGTTTGTGTTTCAGAAAAGTATGATTATTTTAAGATAGCAAAAACTATTTTGGAAGAGGTCACTTCATCTGCTTGTGACATTCAAAACATGAATTTGCTACAAAATAAAATTAGAGAGAAATTCATGGAGAAGAAAGTTTTACTAGTTTTAGACGATGTTTGGAATGAGAACTATAATGATTGGCTTGAGTTACGTAAAGTTTTCAATTGTGGGGCACAGGAGATTAAAATTATTGTTACGACACGTACAGAAATAGTCGCATCAAATGTAGGCACAATTTCAGCTTATATTCTTAATGAATTGTCAAGCGAAGAATGTTGTTCAATATTTGAAAAACATGCATTTAAAAATGGAAGCTCTAGCAGATTTCCCTTTCTTGAGGAAATTGGTAGACAAATTGTCCAAAAGTGTAGAGGCTTACTTTTAGCTGCAAAAGCACTTGGGGCTTTGCTACGGTTTGAAGAAGATCCAAGAAAGTGGACAGAGATTTTGGAGAGTGAAATATGGGATTTACCAAAAGGAAACATTGATATCATTCCAGCTCTAATATTGAGCTACCACTACCTCCCACCACATTTGAAGCATTGTTTTGCATATTGCTCAATCCTTCCAAAGGATTATGAATTTAAAAAGGAGGAATTAGTCCTACTGTGGATGGCTGAATATTTACTATAGCAATTTGAAGAAAATAGAATGATGGAAAAAATTGGTGAACAATACTTTGATGATCTAGTATCTAGATCGTTTTTTCAACGGTCAAGTAACAACAATCCAAGTTTTGTAATGCATGACCTAGTCAATGACTTGTTAATGTTTATAGCCGGAGAATTTTGTTTCAAGCTGGAGGTCAACAAGTCTTGTGCAATCACAAGAAATACTCGTCATTTGTCACATGTTATAAATGAATTTGATGCCTCTAAGAAATTTCAAGTGTCCTACAAGGCCAAAGGTTTGAGAACCTTCCTTGGGTTAGAGTTGCCGCCGTCTCAATGGCGTTGGTATAGCATATCAACGACAATAATAGATGATTTGTTGTTGACATTTAAGTGCTTACGAGTTCTTTCATTTTTTGGCTATAGAAACATGAGGCAATTACCCAATTCTATTGGCAATTTAAAACATCTATGCTATTTAAATCTCAGTTACACTTCAATTAATCGGTTACCAGATTCTCTATGTAATTTGTATAAATTGCAAACCTTTTTATTGTTGGAATGTGACTCCCTTATCGAGCTGCCTAGCATGGTGGAGATTAGTCAACTTGCACCACTTGGATTTGGCTAGTACAAAATGGAAAGAGATGCCGCTGCACATAGGTAAATTGATAAATCTTGTAAAATTAACTACTTTTGTGTAGGCAAACATTCTGGGTCCAGTATTAAGGAGTTAGGGGAGCTCCATCATCTTTCTGGAGCATTGTCTATTTTAAACTTGCAAAACGATCATCATGCTAGAGATGCTAGGGACGTTAATTGGAAGGATAAGCAGTACTTATTTGAGTTGGTGTTTCAATTTGGCTTTGACAATAAAAATTCAGAAAAGGAAAGACATGTTCTTGAGCAATTGTGTCCTCATTCGAAATTGGAGTCTCTCACCATTAAATATTATGGGGGCACAAGATTTCCAAATTGGTTAGAAGATTGCTCTTTCTCCAATATGGTGTCTATACGCCTTGCCAATTGTAAGTATTGCTCATCCTTGCCTTCACTTGGGCATTTGCCTGTCCTCATGAAACTATACGTTCAAGGTTTTCATTTTGTATCGCATGTGGATCGTGAGTTCTATGGGGATGGCTCTTCTACAATTAAGCCTTTCAGATCCCTTGAAGTATTAAGCTTTAGAGACATGCCAGAGTGGCAGGAATGGTTTTTATTTGAAGGCAAACATGAAGATGAGGGTGGAGTTTTCTCTACTCTCAAAAAGCTTTGCATAATTGAATGTCCCAAGCTAAGCAGTGGTCTACCCAGGGAAAAAATTGGAAATTAACCATAATTTCCTAATTATATAGTTAGTAGTTACTGTTACGGAAGTATATATGTTACTAACATCTCGAGTCTAAAAGAGTCAATTTTGGTCTTATAAATCGAGTGTCAAAGAGTCCGTTTCCATGGCTTGATCGCGCCTGAGTTGGCATTTTTGTCCATGTGGCGTCCACGTGAAAATCGAGTGTTAGAGACTCGATTTATAAGTCGACTTTTTAAGTATCGATTTGTGTGTGACGTGGCTGTGCGCAAGCCACCTGGAAATCGAGTCTCTAAGACTCGATTTCTAATAGGGCTTTTTCAAAAATTAACTCTATAACGCCTTTCCACTCTCACTCTCACTCTCACTCTCACTCTCCCCTCACTCAGACCAGAGCCATCACAGAAAATTGTGCGATCTCACGCCTCTCTCACGCATAGTCCCATTCTCAGGCCTCTCTCAGTCACCGTGCCACTCTCACGCCTCTCTTAGTCACCATCCCACTCTCACACCTCACTCACTGTCCCACTCTCATGCCTCTCTCAGTCACCGTGCCACTCTCACGCCTCTCTCACTCACCGTCCCACTCTCACGCCTCTCTCACTCACTGTTGCCCCTCAGCTCCGCCGTGCCGTTTATTGCCACAACCGCCGCGGCGTCTGGCTCCATCTCATGCTCAGGTAACCATCTAATAATTTATACCATCAGCTAAGTCTACTTTTTAAAGCATGTTTCCTATTTCTAGGATTTCTTTTCATAAATAACATCTGTTTCTTGTAATTGGGTTGTCATGAAATTGGCTTTTGAAAACTTAAATTCATTCTATAACCATGTTTTTTTCAAGCAATTGGGAAGGAAAGACACATGGGTTTTAGTTTTTGTGACTGTTTGTTTGAGTTTGAGATATTACAACGTTTGTTACTTACTTGTACCTTAATCATAAGACCACCCAAGTCTCTCTGTTTTTGTGTGTGTTGTTCTATGCTTTTGGGCAAATTAATAATGCTAGCTTGATAGGTTTGACCTTTTGTGTTGTATATAAGACATGCAAAAATAATTAATTAATTTGACTTTGCATTTCATCAATTAATTTGATCCATCTGTGATAGACCAAGCACAATAGATTAATAGGTCTTCTAATATTTAGTTTCATTACTTGGAATTAGAAGCTTTTTAATGTAGCACCTATAAAAATGCATATTCATAGCATTCTCAATTTTCATCAATCTTGTATTCCCAAAATAAGGCTGCACTGAACAGTGCGGCAATCTAACAGAGACAATTGAATTGTAATTTACAATTATAACTGAGTTCAAAATTAGAATAAAATATATTACAAAACTTAGATTCATGTTGATATAAGAGTCTTAGGATGCTTAGATTACAAAACCATAGCCTAAATACAGAAAATTAAATATCTCATAATCTGAAATAAAACAGAAAATTAAGTAAATAAAAAAAGGGTATGAAGAATAGAACTTGGTGCATAATTCTTAAGCATTTTTTATGCTTCCAAGTCTTCTATTTCAGCAACTATTTTTCTAATATGTAAGAAAAGTTATCCATCCAGTCCTTTAATATACACAGCATTTGCAGATTCATGCGCATCTATTCAATTACTTTAGATGTAATGCTAAGCATTGGATTTGGATATTGTGAATAGTGTGGAACTCTGGTATATTCTGAACCAAAAAAAAAATTGTATATTAAATTCCCAGCAGTAAAAGCTATCATACTTAGTTTGCAGAAGACTGATCAATCAGTAGACAAGTCCAAGCTGTTGTTAATAGTGCGCATTACATCACACTAATATTCATAGATAATACTTCATACTGCATACCTCAACTAAGGCACTAAATCTCCGGTCCAGCTTTGAGGTCATGTAGAGAGCCTCAGAATGGAAAGGAGAGCTATGCCCAACAAAAATTAGCGTACGACATTTTAGACTCTTCAGCCCTTCGGTAATGTCTGGTCGCGTGCAGGTTGGCAAAACAAAATTGCAGAACTTAAACATATACAGTCAATTTTTTCTGAGAAGATTTTATAACATGCACACAAAGAAGTTCCAGTGGAGAAGCAGCTATGGCATAGTTTTTACCTATTGATTGCTTAAAGAAATCGAAAAACATTTATACTCTGCCTCTCATCCAGCAGCTGAGGAAACAAATATGCCATGGGAATTAAACAAGTGTCATCTTTTAAAACTCCATTGATAATAAAAATAAATATTTTTTAAAAAAAAAAGAGAAAAAGAAATGGGATGGGATGGGATGGGAGAAATAAAGGCTATCAAATTCCCAGAAAAAAAAATGTATAGTTTTGAGTAAATGAATTTGAAAATTAGCAATAACACTGACTCTTCTGCACGCTTGAACTATATCTGATTCTGGAACTCCTGTGTTAGGACATATGTAGTTCAACTTGTTAGTCGCTATTTTATGTAATTGGCTTATCCTTAGACAAAACGCACTTTACTTGTAATTGGGTAGATTTAGGATGTGTTAAACACTTCAAGAAACTTGGGTTCAAGATTAAGGGTTGAAGCAGTCAAAGTCTGTCCAAGAAACAAGCAAGGAAGTGCAAGTTTTTAAAACTTGACACCTACCTCGACACATGCATCTATCAAACTTTAAGAAGCTGTTTTGCCCCGAGCCTCGACAGCTTCTCGACACCTCTATCTGTCGAGAGTTAAAGAAAACAGATTTTCAGTTCTGTTTCAAGTCCAATCCGTGAATGTGTCTTTGGGACTTCTTTTCTCCTAACCCTAGACATATAAAAGGATTATTTTAAGGGCCGTCATTAGGATGCAAGTTGCATATTCATTCAAAACTTCTTGTTCATACAATTTGTGATCTGAAAGACAAAGTTCATGCCCTAGTTCATCTCTGATGATTTGAAGAACTTTGCAGCCAACAATTCTCTCTCTCTCTCACGTTGGTGTTTGAAGTCGCGTACTGGGATCCGCGCATTTGGTTAGTCATGTACTTGGGAGCAGTGCATTGAAAAGGAGAAACTGTCACTACAGAACAAGTCCAATTGGGTATTGGGGTAAGAGTTCAACTGTAGGTTGGTGAGGTACTGGGATTCCTTGCTTGTAACTGCTTGTTGTGATAATAGTGGAGTTTCGGGAGTGGTGACCTTAAATCATCCGGTGGGGTTTTTGCCGTAAGGTTTTCCCATTCGTGAACAAATCACCGTGTTATTTATTTTCCGCTGCATATCTTAGTTTCGGTGATTTGTTTGTGCTGCCACGTGATATTGCATGTTAATTTGATTAATTAAAAACTAGGCTAATTAATCAATCTAATTTATCACAAGGGGTCAACGCGAGCAAATAAATAAGACAGATGAGGAGGGCGAGCATGTCATCGGTACCAAGTGGATATTCCGAAATAAGACAGATGAGAAGGGCAATGTAATCCGCAACAAGGCTCGACTCGTAGCTCAAGGATACACTCAGATGGAGGGTATAGACTATGATGAAACATTTGCCCCAGTTGCTCGCATGGAGTCCATCAGAATCCTTCTCTCCCTAGCCTGTCACTTGAAGTTCAAACTTTACCAGATGGATGTGAAAACGGCTTTCTTAAATGGTTTGCTTAAAGAGGATGTCTATGTGGCCCAACCTAAAGGATTCATTGATCCTCACTTTCCGGATCATGTGTTGTACCTCAAAAAGGCCCTCTATGGATTAAAGCAAGCACCCAGAGCTTGGTATGACCGGTTGACTCAATACTTGATATCCCATGGGTTCACTAGAGGAACGGCTGATCAAACTCTTTTCATTAAAAAAAAAGCTGGTGAGCTGGTGGTTGCTCAAGTCTTTGTTGATGATATCATATTTGGATCAACTAAGGATGAGCTTGCTCAAGACTTCTCAAAACTCATGCAAGCAGAGTTCGAGATGAGCATGATTGGAGAGCTGTCTCACTTCCTTGGACTATAGATTCGTCAACAAGATTCAAGTATATTCATCTCTCAATCTAAATATGCTAAGAATCTTGTGAAAAAGTTTGGATTAGAATCTGCTAGCTCTGTTAGAACCCCTATGAGCCCAAATGTTAAACTCACTGTTGATCTGTTAGGTAAAAGTGTAGACTCTTCACTCTATAGAAGCATGATAGGTAGTCTTCTTTACCTTACTGCTAGTAGACCTGACATTAGTTACAGTGTAGGAGTATGTGCTAGATATCAGGCCAATCCCAAAGAGTCACATATGACTGCTTTAAAAAGAATCATAAAGTATGTCAAGACTACTGCCAACTTTGGTGTGTGGTATAGCAAAGACACAAATAATGTCTTAGCGGGATATTCTAACGCTGATTGGGCTGGGAATGCTGATGATAGGAAGAGTACTTCAGGGGGTTGTTTCTATGTGGGAAATAATTTGGTTTCTTGGATGAGCAAAAAGCAAAACTCCATCTCATTATCCACTGCTGAAGCTGAGTACATTGCTGCTGGTAGCTGTTGCACCCAACTCCTATGGGTGCAAAAACTCCTTCATGATTATGGTATTTGTTAAGAACATCTCACCATCTATTGTGACAATACCAGTGCCATCAATATCTCTAAGAATCCGGTTCAACATTCTCGAACCAAGCACATAGAGACTCGACACCACTTCATTAGGGAGCTTGTCGAAGATGGTGTTCTCACCCTTGAGTTTATCCACACCGATGACCAAAAGGCTGATCTGTTCACCAAACTTCTGGATAGCAAACGTTTTGAGTTCCTTCGTCAAAACATCGGTGTCATCTCTATGGATTGATCTCTTTCTATCCTTCCTCTTCCTCATGCATGTGCATCTAGTTTTATGCATTGTTTTGCTTTACATGTTTTTGTTTGTGTGTTTTCAGTTTTGTGTTTTATTTTTGCTTTTTTGATAAAAATAAAAAAAAATTGAAAAATTTGAAAAATACAAAAACAGTGTGTGTTTGTGTGCAATAGTTCATGTGAACTTTTGAAATGGCCATTGAAACAGAGTTTTCTAAACTTTGTATCACTTATAGCTTAGATGAGCATTCTTCTGCACAACTAAGCGAGTGAGCTTTGTAGCTCTTTGTTTGTGATGAGTAAGGTTAAGTGATCTCTTCTTCTTAACACTTGTATCACTCTTTTTGACGGGTTGAACTAGAAAATCCTAAGAGAAAGGCATAAATAACCATCTCACCACTATTACTCGCCAATCATAATATGACATCTGTATGTTTCGGCATAGCAAAAGTGCAATGTCAAAAGCTTAACATAATTGGGTATTTCTTTTCTTTCTCTTGTATGCCCATGCATGATATGCTTAATAAAAGAAAATATGCAAAGAAATAAAAAGCAAAAAGATCAAAAATGCTTTAAAATATAGTTGCAAGCGTGTTTTCTAGGAGATGTGGGAGTTATAGGATGTACCTCGAAGGTGATAGTCCCCATCAAATGGTTATGATTGTGTGTGAGTTAAAGTGATTTTCTCATATCTCAAATCGTCATAACATTGAGACACTTATGCAATCTTGCGATATTTTCACACACGACACGCAATACTCTTTGCTATTCTTGATACATGCGCAGGTACAATGTGATTTGGCCATCACAAGGTTTACATGCGTTAATGTATACTCACTAAACTGTCTTAACTTATTTTTGAAATATAAAATTGGTTAGACTTGTTTAGTGTGTGTGTGCGTGTTTTGAGATACATGTGCGTAAAATTTTTGTTGAGAGATGTTTTAGAGAGCTTAATGTGTTGATTGTATCTTTGGTTGAGTTGCATGCATAATTGCATTCATGTCTGTGTTTTTCTTCTTCTTAAAAACTGTTTTTAAAGGCATCTCGACACCTCCTCGATACCTCTCGACACATAAGCTATCTGTCGAGCTTCTTAGACCTTTTCTTATCGCAGTCTCAACAGATACCTCGACACCTGCTGGATCGATCGAGAAACCTTCTGTTTGCTCGATAGCTTCTCGATAGCTTCTGGATCGATCGAGATTCCTTCTTGTTTGTTTCATCTTCCTCGATACATGATCTCGACAGCCTCTTCTGTCGACGTGTTTTTCTCGACACATGTCCTCGACAGCTACCTCGATACCTCTCGATACCTGTAGCTGTCGAGAATTATTGAAGGTGGATAAATAGGATCCTCGCGATTTTTGTCTCATTCTGCTCCATCTCTCTCGCTCGAAACTCTTGTTCTCTCTCTCAAAAACACTTCTCTCTCCCTCCAAACCTCTTTCAAGGCTTTCTCAAGTGTCTCTTCGCGATCTTCATCACTTGGTAAGCGTCTTATCCCTCATTTTCATGCATTTCATGTTTTAAAACCCTAGGTTTTTGAGTTTTTGAAAATTTTTGGGAGTTTTCAAAATTTTTGAGTTTTTCATGAAATTTTTGGGTTGTTTTTCTAGTTTTGATCTTCAAAACCACATGCATTGCATCACATTAGCATTCTAATTGTATTTTCATGCATTTAGATGTGTGCCTACCTGTTGTGTGCTGTTAGGTTTGGATTGGGCTGAGCCCATGATGTTTTTATGTTGCATGTCACATGTTCATGCATTTTCATGCATACGTTCTTTCCTTTCAATATTATTCTGCCAATATTGAACTGTTTGGAACTTTTCTGCTTGTCTTTTCTTCTTTCCCCCTCTCTATGTTTGCGTTAGTAGTGTCTATGGCACCTAAACGTAAATCCACTCCATCCCAGAACCCTCTGCGTTCTAAGGGATCTTCCTCCTCAGATTCTACTCCTCTTTCTGTTCGGTTCCGTGATGAGAAAGCCCATAAAGACTTCTCGGAGAACTTTTCTAAACGAGGTGTTCATTTGGAACGCCACGTTGTCCTGGCAGACTTTGCCGACACCGACCTTCCCGATGTCATACACACTCGGGGTTGGGAGTCACTATGTGACGTCCCGGTCACATGTCCATTCGTGTTGATACAGGAGTTTTACTCCAACATCCACGGGATAGATTCTTCAGTACCTCTTTTCTACTCTTGCGTTCGAGGTACGCGCTTTGCTGTCACCCCAGAGCTAGTCTCTGAGGTTTTTCATGTCCCTAGGGTGGATCATCCCGATTACCCTAGCTGTGAGCGTCTCTGGACTGTGTCCAAAGATGAGATGATCTCGGCGTTTTGTGAGCGTCCTTCCTCTTGGGGAGATCATATGTACACACCATGTCGACCTTTTGCTAAAGGTCTTCGTTTCCTTAACATGGTGATGACTTTTGTTTTGCACCCACTTTCTCACTACAACTCTATTACTGAGCTTCGTGCTCGGTTTTTGCTGTCCCTCATAGAGGATCTCTCTATAGACTTTCCTTCTCACTTTATCTTTTTCATTATAGATGTCTATAGAGATACGGTCACCCGTGATAAGCTCATTTTCCCTTCCGCTATCACAAGGATTCTGAGCCGTTTTTCCATCTCATTCCCTTCGTCCGATCCTTACCACATCATGTCAGCCATAGACGCCGCTACCGTAAAACGTAGCGAGGCACAGTTTCGATCGTGACAGTCCGACGGTGCCACTCCTTCCACCCGTCCGACCACCTCCAGATCTGCTCAAGCATTTGCTTCTTCTTCGAGCGACGTCACCTTAGGAGACATCATGGCGCAGCTACAACGCATGGATGCTCGCCTAAATACACTCTCCACGGAGCTGTATCAGGTGAATGTCTGTGTTGGTCGCATTGCCAGGTGACAGGCGACCATGGGCGGCTTTGCATCAGAGGCTTCTCCTCCGCCACCTCCTACGTCGTCTGAGATTGAGGCTGATGATGATGGCGACGACGATGATGCTTTTGACGATGATGATGATGGAGATGCGAGCTCTTCGGATGAGATGTCTACTTGACACTCTACCCTTTGTCACTCGTGACAAAAAGGGGGAGTAGTTTTGTATGAGAGTAGTCATGCTTAGGGGGAGTGTTAGCATAGGACATTTTTGTTAGGGGGAGTGTGAATTGAGGGATGTAGTGAGGTGATCATATGTATTTCTTTTTCTTTTCTTATCTTTTTAGAGATACTTTGATCATGTATTGACATACATTGTATTTATTCTCTTCTTATATATGATGATGTATGTTTCTCTTTCACCTATTTTTACATGTGTTGTTTCTTTTCTGTCTTTATATACATGTTTCTTTACTTGTATGCAATCTATTATTTCTGTTTCACACAAAGATGCCTTGATATGTTTTGTTTATAAGTGTTTCAGAAATACAGGTTGTCAAAGTCTTCTTGCCATAAACTCTCTTCTTGTAAAGTTTTTCAAGAGTTTGTGTTAGGATAGATTTTACTGTATGTAACAAGTGAGTATGAGTTGAGTGGTTTATGACTTCTCTCATATCTTCATTTGTATGTTGTGGTTTTGTCACGGATTGCCAAAGGGGGAGATTGATAGGACATATGTAGTTCAACTTGTTAGCATATGTCGCTATTTTATGTAATTGGCTTATCCTTAGACAAAACGCACTTTACTTGTAATTGGGTAGATTTAGGATGTGTTAAACACTTCAAGAAACTTGGGCTCAAGATTAAGTGTTGAAGCAGTCAAAGTCTGTCCAAGAAACAAGCAAGGAAGTGCCAGTTTTTAAAGCTCGACACATACCTCGACACATGCATCTATCGAGCTTTAAGAAGCTGTTCTGCCCCGAGCCTCGACAGCTTCTCGACACCTCTATCTGTCGAGAATTAAAGAAAACAGATTTTCAGTTCTGTTTCAAATCCAATCCGTGAATGTGTCTTTGGGACTTCTTTTCTCCTAACCCTAGACATATAAAAGGATTATTTTAAGGGCCGTCATTAGGATGCAAGTTGCACATTCATTCAGAACTTTTTGTTCATGCAATTTGTGATCTGAAAGACAAAGTTCGTGCCCTAGTTCATCTCTGATGATTTGAAGAACTTTGCAGCCAACAATTCTCTCTCTCTGTCACGTTGGTGTTTGAAGTCGCGTACTAGGATCCGCGCATTTCGTTAGTCACGTACTTGGGAGCCGTGCATTGAAAAGGAGAAACTGTCACTACAGAACAAGTCCAATTGAGTATTGGGGTAAGAGTTCAACTGTAGGTTGGTGAGGTACTGGGATTCCTTACTTGTAACTGCTTGTTGTGATAATAGTAGAGTTTCGGGAGTGGTGACCTTAAATCACCCGGTGGGGTTTTTGCCGTAAGGTTTTTCCCATTCGTGAACAAATCACCGTGTTATTTATTTTCCGCTGCATATCTTAGTTTCAGTGATTTGTTTGTGCTGCCACGTGATATTGCATGTTAATTACAATTTAGAGCAACATCAATAACTACCCAGCCCAACAAAACCACATAGTATGAGCAAATAAATGACATATGGTCACAGTTGAAGACTTGAAGCAGTGGAATACCTTGCTGAAGTATTTTTTATGCATTTTTGTGATGTCATAATTCTTAAGCATTTTTTTGTGAAGCAGTGGTGCATAATTCTTAAGCATTTTTATGCTTCCAAGTCTTCTATTTCAGCAACTATTTTTCTAATATGTAAGAAAAGTTATCCATCCAGTCCTTTAGGAGGTTATATGAGTAAAGTTCAAAAAATATTATGTGGTTCTATATCTAATCAAGATTGTGGAAAAATTTATTCAATAACATCGTTAAACCTATGAACTCCAAAAAGAAACCGTCCTTGATAAAATATGAAGATATAATGGTGGCACAAAACAGAAAACAGTTTCCAGAATTTGCTAAAGATGTAGTTTAATATGTAATGTTGCTATTAATTTCTCACCACTATTGTGTGTAGGGCACATAATTCAACCTACTGTGTGTAGAGCACATAATCAATATGAAAATGCTAGTTTTTTGCTGATTCGTTGTATTACGTGCTAATTGCTTATCATTTCTTGTGTAGTATGGCTACTGCAAATGCTGGATAGATTGACCATGCGCAGCTTGGCCCCATTGACCCGTCGGTGTTGACGTTGCAGCCCAACCATCGGTCAGAAGCTATTTGGAATGGGTAGGTAAAACACAACACTAAAGATTTAACGAATGTACACGCATTTAATTCATACAATGTACACACACTTCCCTAGTTTGTATTAATCCATGGTTTTGTTCTGTGCAGGATCCGGGGTCCCTTAAATATCGTGCCCGTAGTGAAGAGTTCTCCGATTGAAAGCCAATGGTGGACGATCGAGTCGTTGACATCATTAAGGCACTTGGTTTGGAGAGACTCCTTAGGACCCCGGGGAGAGAGATTGACTACGGCCTGATAACGGCCTTAGTGGAGTGGTGGCGGTAGGAGACTCACACCTTCCACATGCCACATGGTGAAGTCACCATCACATTGCAAGATGTGGAGGTTCTTCTCGGGATTCCTGTTGATGGCGAGGCCATTACAGGGAGCACGCAAAAAGATTAAAATAATGTGTGTGAGCAATTCCTTGGCTTCTGACTTGCAAATGATCAGAGAAAGCAACTTTATGGCTAGAGGATTCTCATCCAACGGCTTTTGGAAGCTGTTGCCAATCCATTGCCACCTATTGCTGAAGAAGATCAGCTGCATAAGTATGCACGATGCTACATCCTAGCGCTACTAGGGGACACAATCTTCATGGACAAATCCAGCGATAGGGTGCATCTAATGTGGGTGCAGCAGTTGGAAGACCTTCGCAACCCACGAAGGTACAGTTGGGGAAGTGCTTGCCTTGCATGGTTGTACCGAGAGTTATACAGGGCAAGCGATAACAAAGCTAATCAGATTGGTGGGTGCTTGCTATTGGTGCAGTATTGGGCATGGGCCAGGTTCCTATATTTGTGCCCGACGGTTGAACGTGGCCCGCTAGTAGGTGCTTATGGTCCTCCAGTGCATGGTCCACTGTCCCTGAAGTAAGTATGTACCTCGTACACGTTGTAACTTCAATTTATTTATTTATTTTCAAAGCTACTAGGAATTATTTAAGTCAATATTAAACAATTTTAAACAAATGAGTCCCATATATACCATTTCTGATGAATATACTCTATATTATACGATTAGGTTAATATATTTGTTACTTATAGTTTTTTATTACTTTATAAGTATATAAAAGCTGCTTAGTTAACCAAGCTTCAGTTTACTAGATTTACTATCTTATTAGAAAACATATTCTAAATGCAGCATAAGGTTAAGGTTATAAATAGTTCAAAAGCTAGTGGATAGGCTAAGGTTATAAATAGTTGATCATCCATTAACTTGACCATCCATAGATTGATTACATTATAGTTTTAATTATATGATTTTCTAAGTGGGAAAGTTGTACAAAGTTAATGATCCCTTGATCTTGATTGTAGGTGGTTGTGGGTCCCAAACAAGAAAAACAGGCCCACCCACATCTTCCTGGATAGGTATCGCGAGCAAATAGCTTCCGTGTTGCCAAGCCAGGTATGAAAATGCCTTGTTTAGCATGTTTAGGAACAAGCTCTAGGTTTGGTGAACTTTGAAATATAAACATTGTTGGCTAATGTGTTACGTACTTGTTTTTTGGTTGTTGTAGGTGGTGTGGCAGCCGTATGAAGCTGCATTCGAGGACCTTCCGCCATGGTGCGTTGCAGGAAGGGCTATATGGACGACAACGGTGCCGCTTGTATGTTTCCACTTAGTAGAGAAACATACACTGGATCGTGTCGTTCGTCAATTCGGGATGATCCAAGAAGTTCCCTGTCAATTCGTGGGGTAATCGCCTTCAACGGCGTTGTGAAGCAGTGCATATGCCTCCAGAACATGAGTACTTCGATTTGTACAAAAGGGTAACTCAGAGGTTCATCAATGTCCTCGGTGCTAGATTGATTCTAATGGTAACTTTAAATTTCTGTTCATTTGAATTTTTAATTAGTATGGTTGATTTCGTATTGCATTACTAATATACTTGGTTTTTTCATGTCCAGATTGAAGGATACGCTTGTTTGTTGAGGCGTCACCCAGTGGGCACGGAGGACCACAATTTAATTACTGGTGTGCTGAAGGCAATGCAGGAGATTGGCCGTGTACAACCTCCTATCCCTGAAGCCCCGAATGAGGAGGCAGTTACTCCTGCAGCAGCTCCTACTCAGAGCCCAAGCACTTCTGAGAGGCCAAGCACGAGCAGAGCTCCTGCTGGACGTGGCTCTCGACCGCCTGTTGCTACCCCGAGAGTTGTCCCTACCCCCGATCCCCACCCATCCATCCCACATCCATCCCCTAGCCCCACCATCCCGTCACCCATCCTACATCCATCCCCTAGCCCCACCACCATCCCTTCACCCACCCCACATCCATCCCCTAGCCCCATCATCCCTTTATCCACCCCGCATCCATGTCCTGGGTCTAACATCCGTCCACCCACCGCACGGTCATTTCCTGAGCTGTCACCCATTCCATCCTTTGACCTAGGTCTTGATCCAACCCCTCCTGACATGCACACGTAGCCACCCTCCCACAGTACGTCCACTGGCCCTTCTTCACCCACCCTACAGCCATGTCCTAGGTTTGACATCCGTCCACCCACCCCAAGGTCAGTTACTGAGCTGTCATCCATTCCATCCTTTGACCTAGGTCTTGATCCAACCCCCCCTGACATGCATACGCAGCCATCCTCCCACAGTACGTCCACTGGCCTTTCTTCGGGCATCAACCCACCCCATGTGATACAAGAGCAGGTTGTTAGGTTACCTGTAGAGCTAGAAGGTCGGCCGAAACGCATATCAAAGGCACCTCCTTGTGGGACAGGGGGCATAAACATAGACACAAAGCTGGGCCCGAGGCATCTGACGAAGAACATGCAAGACCTCCTCCTCATTATACGAGACGGCGTAAGGTTCAAAAAAGGTAATTACCTCTAAATCTATTCTTATTGTATTGGTTTCTGTTTGGTTGCTAAGAAACTAGTGGGAAAGAATGGAAGGAAGAGAAATTAGTTGATTTCAGTTTTGGTTCTGAATGCAAGTTATGCTACAGTGTATGAAGTTGTTACAGTTTATAATCATGCGACATTCAGAAAAATTGCGATGTGAAGTATTTGGTGAAAGTTTAAAGACATGATAAGCTTATGATTTGTTGGCTATAAGTAAAATTTAGAAAACTTTGAAAATTCTGTTTTCAATATGTGTTGATTGTTGTGTTGCAGATGAAATGTATGTATTTTCAGCTAGCAATAACCGTGTATCAGTTCAACTGGTTGGTAAAAATAAAATTCAAGACAAGCTATATTTGGAGGGTGAGTATCTGACAATATGAACTATACTGCCTTCCTGGCAATTTAAATGCACTTCTACACGTAGGGTTGTTACGCAAGTACGTCCATTTCTCTCTCTCTCTCATTCTTTTTCATTTTTTAATTTACTTGACCCTATAATTGTAAACTTTACTTTGCACTTAGTTTGATTGGGACAGTGTGAGAGAGTAGTCTAGGACAGCAGATCATGTTTATAGGAAAATATAGAAAGAAAGATTGAAGTTGTAAAAGTGAGGATCAGTTGCCTATGTAACTTTTCATGCACTGTAGTTTTGTTTTTGCTGTGTCCTTAGCACACTGCCTGTGTGCTTTGGTTCCTTGTGTTATCTTCTTTTTTCTTCAATGAAGTGTTATTTACTTATTAAAAAAAAAGGGTCAGAGTTGATTTGACTTTTGATCTTAAGTTTGTGCTTTTCTGGATTCACAAGGGAATCATGTCTGTCGAGACTGTTTGATTGGTCAGCAGAGCTGGGTGCTTTTAGGTTAAGGTCCCTGAATTATTTATTATACATGATTAGGCAACTGAAAGAAGTGGTGCTTCCTTCGGATGGTGTGCAAAATTTAGTGTCAGAAGATATGGATGAACTCCTACAGATTGTTGCAGCTGACAAGAGGTGGATACTGGATGAAGTGTCTAATGCTTATGATAGCCTTCCATTCTGTGGTTGATGTTGCTTTTAGTAGTTTCATTTTACCATTTCTTTGTTTTCTTAAACTTTTATCTTAGAGAAATTATATTATGTTTACAGGGAGGAGTTGAAAGTATTTTCAGGGGAGGTGGTTCGCTTTGGAAATCGTTGCAAAGATGCTCAGTGGCATGAGCTGGACCGTTATTTTGAGAAGTATCATAAATTTACTCATTTATTTGGTTTGGCTATGAAGTTCACTGTATATGTCAGATTGAAGCACTGGTCTTACTTGGTGACTTTCTGTTTTTTCCAGAATCAGCAGAAAGGTTACTCCTCAAAAGCAACTGAGGGACGAGGCAGATTCAGTGATGCAGCAACTGATGACATTGGTTCAGTCTACAGCTATGAGTATCATCCTTTGTTTTACCAGGGAGAAAGCATTTTTGTTTGTTCAGAAGGGATAATTGGCTTTTTTTGAATTAGAAAAAATATTAAAGAAATTGGATGAACAAATTTTGGTTTCACATATCATTTGAATAATTTTGGAAAGGAAATCAGTGGCATAGAAAATTGGTTCATCTGTTGTAAATAGGTATTCTTACTTTGCAAGTATATGTGAAATGCAGTAACAGTTACAATGTTTTTGACAATCTTTTTTATTTATTTTATAAATTATAAATTTTTCATTATTGGATTCAATAATTCTAGATCATAATTTGATCCTCAAGGAAGACAAGCTATGGCTTTTGAACGGGCTACACTTGAGTTCTTGAATTTAGCATCTTAGATTCAAGTCTGATGATTTGGTGGATGATGGGTGGTTTGACAGGCCAGTTAAGGAGGAGGTAATTTTGACACAGAAATGAATAAGGAATTTAGGATAGAATTCAAGGTCCAGATAGATTTCTCTATTCGCTTCTGGCATAATTTATGGTGTGGGAAGGGTCCTTTACAACTATTTTTCCTTGAACTATGTGGCAAAGGACAATGAAGCTATTGTTGGAGACTATATGCATTGTGTTGATGGAAGCCTTTGCTTTAGGCCTAGCCTCTCGAGTTGTGAGAGTATTTTATTTATTAGGTTATGTGTCCATTGTCAGGGGTTTAATCCCTTTGTCCACTTTAGGGTGTGGTAGGGATTAGGGACCTCTAAAGCATGTTTTGGGCTTCATTAATTATTAAGCAAAAAAGAACTTTGTCAGTGGATATTATTTAACAAAGGAAGTTAAAAAACCAACTGCCTCTTAGGTGGATTGGACCGATTGGTACCTTCCAAGCACTTCTGTGCTTGGGGTACAAGGAGTGGAGGGGTTCGGGTTGTAGCATTAGGATTGCTAATCAATATAAAAAAATGAAAGAAGTTAAAATCTGTAAACATATGTGAGAAGAGTTACATTCTCTCCTCCTGCCTTGAGTAGGGTTTTATTACTTAAATATACTTTGATTTTTTGCAGCTGAAATTGAAGGCCATAATGTAGGATCTTTGTGATTTTATTTGACTCTCCAGATTATAAGAAATTAATCTGGAGAAATGTTGTGTGCTTAGTGATAAATTATTATTAGTTCAAATATTAAAGGAGAAAACTCTCATGTATATTTTGGTCTCAGGAATTATACCATGAACTGCATGGTTTGGATCGATTTGAGCAAGATTATTGTTAGGATATATGCCCTTAAATCCTATTGTATGATGCTATGTATGATATTATGTATGACTTAATGTTGTGTTTAATAAAGTTGATTATTTTTATCTAAAATAATGGTAACATGAATATTTGGACATTATCATATAGTCCATGAGATGCATAGTATGTGATTTATGTGAAAAGTCACAGAAGATGTAAATCACAAGTTCTTTGTAAACTCAAAATTTATAGTTCGTAGTCGGTGATGAAATTGGGCATTTCATCTACGAAGACTATAACGTATCAACTAAGATGATTTGTCTTGATCATGGAAGTGGTGACTTCTAGTTGATATGTTGATATGTTTTAAGAGTTAAGACATATTGAACTGGACCGCTGTGAGATTTATCATTCTCCTAACGACTGTCAAATGAATAATAAATCTTACGACTTCTATTTGCATGAACTCTTAATCCTGAGAGAATAATGGACTTGATCATGAGGTGTAGGTTGCTTTGATATATCAGGAGTGAGATCTAAAGTGACAGTCAAAACCTCAGTATGTTGGGCAACCACATTTAGTGTTGATGGAATATATATTCTCAAGATGGAATTCATAGTCTCTTAATGGAGATACAAAATATTCCCTTGAGATAAGTTTAATGGGTTTGGTTATTCAGAGAGTTAGGCCTAACCACTTTGATAAGAAATTACTAAAGTATATATTTATGAAATTGGATTTCATAAATATATGATGAATAACTTTAAAGGATTAAACCGGGTACTCAAGGATAAGATGTAATAATTTATAAAGTGGCAGTCTATATTTATGACTTTGTATTACTACGAATATTTTATGAAGGGGTTGCGTGTAAAATAAAGTCTTGGGATATAATTTATTAATAAGGCCTAGAGTGCAATTATATTTATATAGTGGTATTAAATATAATTAATGGTAACTTTGGACTTGTCAAGAGTTGACGGAAAAGCCCAAGGCCCATTGGAGCTAGTGTCTTATTGGTCCCTTTTGGTCCCATTCCAAGCCACACACTAAAGCCCAATTGGAAAGGCCCAATAAGCCGGCCCAATTAGATAATCAGTTAGTTATAAAGGGAGAAACATACAGAATTTTTTAAGTGATTTTTCGTAGATAAAAAGAAAGAGTGTAAGACACACTTTTATTCTCCCTTTGGAAACTGATTGAGAGACCACATATCTTGGGCGTAAAGTAGAATTGGAGTGAAGATTAAAAGTTTTCCCAAGTGCTTCTAATCTTTGTTTTGAAATTCTCCATACCAAGGTACGCTATCTTGTTCTTAAATTCTGAAATTTACAGAGTGCATGTTGTCAATCATGAATGAAATAGATCCTTGTTTGTTGCTTCTGTTGTGTGTTTTGTATGAGATACAAAACCAGATTTTTATCCAACAATTGGTATCAGAGCCAGGTTTTCATCTCATGATTGTATAGCATGTGATTGAATTTTAGAATTTAAGAAAAACCATTGTCTTTGTGTTTCAATTTTCTGCATCATTTGGATATAATGTAGATAATTGCATAACCTATGTATAAAAGTGATGGCCATTACATTCTGCACAGCCATATTCGTATAGGAGCAGTTATCAAATAGGGGTAGTTAATTGAAAATGGGAAGTTATGCTTGTACCGTTTGGAAATTAATTACATGGTTTGAATGCACCACTTGGTTTTTCATGGATTGGACTGTTTGCATGGAATGCATGGCATGCATTATAAGTGCAATAGCTTGAACGTAACTCAAGGTTTGGTTTGCATGGAATGCATTGCATGAAGTTAAATCCATGAATTGATTCCTTTTGTACAACCAAGCATTTAATGCAATGGCTTGAATCACTTTGCATGGATTGACTTTCTTTTGTTTTCACTATCTGAAAGGTTATATATATATATATAAATATATATATATATATATACGGTTTATATATATATATATATATATAATATAATATAATATATAATTTTACGTTACGTTATATATATTTTTTAATGCTAGGATTATAAAATTTATTCCTAATGAGATTAGAATTATATTTTTTTTAAGTGTCTAGCATTATTATGGTCTTTGACTTTAAAAACCTTTATTTTAAAATATCTAGTGGGAGAGAGGTACAAGGGTTGGATCTCACGGCCTCCATTGTTGGTTCATAGTAGTGTGAAATATATACTTTGTCTTTGCCTCGAGCTTAGCATTCCATGTGGAGAGTATTTATTTCATGGTCCTACAAGATTGAATTTCTTAGTTTATAGTGGTTTGATAAACACCTTGTCTTAGCCTCGAGCTTTGCATTCCATGCGGAGGGTGTTTTTATCATGGTACCACAAAATAAACTTGTTAAAGGGATGAAATGTGGCTACACATGATTCTAGACAATGGTATACACTAGACTAAGTATTTTAGTATCCTCTATGCTGAGTTCTTGCTATTATTACTTAGAGGCTAAATGTAAAACGGCATATTATTAGTGTTTGATAAGAGTTATCATGATAGCACTAATAATGAGAATAGTTCTCAATCAATCATAGTATTTAATGTCTACTCTATGTTGAGGGATATTGAATATGAGATTGGGTTGTCGTTGCATATATTATTTTATGGTTTTATTAAGGTTCCATATTATATGCTTATATGCTAAATTGATAATGTCCAGTTTACTTATTGTATTCATGTTTATTATTTTCAGATTTAAATCATGGCATCTTTTAGCCCACTTGTTGCTATTCTTAATCAAAACAAACTGACTGGATCCAACTATGTTGACTGGAAAAGGAATTTGGACATTGTTCTTATTGCTGAAGAGCACAAATATGTGCTTACTCAACCATGTCCTAAGTTTCCTTCATTAGATGCTCCTCTTGAGGAAAAACAGCGATATGATCGTTGGCAAAAATCTAATGAGATGGCCAAGTGCTATATCCTAGCATCTATCTCAAATGTTCTACAGCATCAAATGCAGGATGTAGAATTAGCTTCGGACATCATGCAAAGTCTGAAGGAGATGTTTGGTGAGCAAGGCCGGTCTGCAAGGCAAGAAACCATGAGGCAAATTTATAATACCAAAATGGCTGCAGGAAGTTCAGTGAGGGAGCATTGTCTTAGGATGATTGCCAATCTGAACACATTAGAAGTTTTAGGTGCCGACATTGATGGAGAATCCCAAGTGGATATGATACTCCAGTCACTACCAGAATCATTCAAGGAATTCAGACTCAATTATAATATGAACAAAAAGATTTATTCTTTGTCTGAATTAATGAATGAGTTAGTGGCGGCGGAAGGCATCCTTGGTACTTCTAGTGTTGAAGCCAATGTGGGTGAAGCTTCTACTTCTCAACCTAAGTCGAAAGGCAAGGGTAAGAAGAAAAAGAAGGACTTCACTAAGAAAATTGGTAAACAAATTGCTTTAAGGGTTGCCGATAAAGGAAAGAAAAGCAAAGGAAAGTGTTTCCATTGTGGTGAGAAAGGACATTGGAAGAGGAATTGTCCAATATTCAAGGCTGCCAAGAATAAGGGTATGAAAAGTTCCTTTCTTCTTGAAATATGTTTGGTACAGAATCCAACAGATTCCTGGTGTGTGGATTCAGGTTGTACTAATCATATCTGCAATTCTTTGTAGGGGTTCCAGGAGACCAGAAAGTTAAATGAGGGAGAACTATTTCTTACTTTGGCTGATGGGAGCAGGATTCCGGTTGTAGCTGTTGGAGTGTATAATTTGTGTTTTAAGTCTAGAGTGTTAATATTGGAAGACTATTTGTTTGTACCTAATGTTCGTAGGAATTTAATTTCTGCAACTTATTTAGGTAAGCATGGATATTGTGTTATCCTGAAAGACAATGTTGTAATAAAGAAGGATAAAATGTTTATCTGTTCTGGCAATATTGTGGATGGTCTTTATATTTTAACTCCTGACATGCATGAATTATACAATTCTGAAATAGATAATAGCTTTCATGTAAAATCATTAAAGAGAAAGTTTCCTTCTACTAGTAAAGCATATCTTTGGCACTTGCGTTTGGGTCATATTAATTCAAGTAGGATTCAAAGACTAATCAAAGATGGACTTTTACAGCCCATGGACTTTGATGGTTTTCTAGTTTGCGAATCTTGTTTGGAAGGTAAAATGACCAAACGGCCTTTTAATGCAAAAGGTAAAAGAGCCCAAGATTTGCTAGAATTAGTGCATTCAGATGTATGTGGTCCTATGTCAATTCAAGCAAGAGGTGGCTATGAGTATTTCATTACTTTCACTGATGATTGCTCTAGATTTGGTTATGTGTACCTAATAAAACGGAAGTCCGAAACCTTTGAAAAGTTCAAAGAGTTTAGCACTGAAGTTGAGAATCAATTAGGTAAACGCATAAAGGCCATTCTATCTGATTGAGGTGGCGAATACCTTTTTGGTGACTTCAAGGATTACTTGACTGAAAATGAGATTATATCCCAGTTGACTGCACCTGGAACTCCACAACAAAATAGTGTAGCAGAAAGAAGGAATAGGACTCTTTTGGATATGGTTAAGTCTATGTTGAGTTATTCGACTCTACCAATTTCCTTTTGGGGATATGCCTTAAATACTGCAATGTATCTTCTGAATTTAGTACCTTCGAAGTCTGTTCCTAAAACACCTGTAGAGTTGTGGAATCGGCGTAAGCCTAGTATGAGACATCTCCACATTTGGGGTTGTCCAGCACATGTGTTGAAAGGAAAGTCTGACAAGTTACAATCTAAAACAGAAGTGGTTTTCTTTGTAGGGTATCCAAAAGGAACTGTTGGAGGTTTATTCTATAGTCATAAGGATAATAAAGTGTTTGTTAGCACAAATGTCAAATTCTTGGAAAATGACTATATGAATAATTTTACTCCTAGAAGTAGAGTTGTCTTGGCTGAAATGAATGAACCTGTAGTTGACCAACCAATGAATGAAACTAGGGATGATGTGGCTGTATTAGATACACCACAAGATATTACTCATGAGATGTCTAGTACACAGGTGCCTCGTCGTAGTGGGAGAATTGTTCGGCCTCCTATAAGATTTATAGGTTTGGGAGAAACCTATGAAGCTATCTCAGAAGAGGCTGAATCGGATCCTTACACTTATGATGAAGTCATAAATGATATAGATGCACATCATTTGATCTTAGCCATGAAATCAGAATTGGATTCTATGTATTCCAATCATGTATGGGATCTTGTAAAGGCGCCTAACGGCATTAAACCTGTTGGTTGCAAATAGGTTTACAAGAGGAAGAGAGGGATAGATGGAAAGGTTGAAACCTTTAAAGCAAGACTAGTGGCGAAAGGGTACACACAAAAAGAAGGGATTGATTATGATGAAACTTTTTCGCCAGTAGCCATGCTTAAGTCTATCAGAATTCTCTTATCCATTGCTGCTCATTATGATTATGAGATTTGGCAAATGGATGTCAAGACTGCATTTCTTAATGGCAATCTTGAAAAAGAAATATACATAATGCAACTAGAAGGATTCATAGCAAAGAACCAAGAGCATATGGTATGCAAGTTAAATAGGTCCATTTATGGACTTAAGCAAGCATCTAGGTCATGGAACATTAGGTTTGATCAAGCAATCAAATCATTTGGTTTTGAACAAAATCTTGATCAACCATGTGTGTACAAAAGACATCGAAACAAAGTAGTAATGTTCCTAATGCTTTATGTTGATGATATTCAACTCATTGGAAATGATGTAGGGGTATTGTCATCTGTTAAAGATTGGTTGTCTAGCCAATTTGATATGAAGGACTTGGGTGAGGCTAACTTTATTCTAGGGATCAAGCTTTGGCGAGATCGTAAGAATAAGATGTTAGGCTTATCACAAGCTGGATATATAGATAAGGTTCTAGAACGGTTTAGTATGCAAAACTCCAAGAAAGGATTGCTTCCTTTTAGACATGGAGTTCCTCTGTCTAATGACCAAAGGCCTAAGACTCAAGAGGAAGAAAATATGATGAGACAAGTTCCTTATGCTTCTGCAGTAGGAAATCTCATGTATGCCATGCTTTGTACTAGACCAGATATTTGTTATTCAGTTGGCATGGTCAGCCGATATCAATCAAATCCAGGACCAAAACATTGGCAAGCTGTAAAGCACATTCTCAAGTATCTTAGGAGAACGAGAAATTATATGCTTGTTTACCATTGTGAGGATTTGATTCCCATTGGCTATACAGATTCAAATTTTCAATCGAATCTAGATTTCAGAAAATCCACTTCAGGATGTGTTTTCACCTTGGGAGGTGGAGCCATAAGTTGGAGGAGTGTTAAGCAATCTTGCATTGCGGACTCCACCATGGAAGCCGAGTACGTTGCTGCTTGTGAAGCAGCAAAGGAGGCTGTTTGGCTCAAGAAATTCCTTTCTGATCTTGGTGTTGTAAGAATGGAGCAAGTTCCCATCACATTGTTTTGTGATAATAGTGGAGCGGTTGCACAATCCAAAGATCCAAGGAATCACAAGAAAGGAAAGCACATTGAGAGGAAATATCACATCATTCGAGACATTGTTGCTCGTGGAGATGTTGTGGTGGCAAAAATTGAAAGTGCAAATAATCTAGCAGATCCTTTTACCAAAACCTTGCCTTAAAGGACTTTCGAGTCACATTTGGAGGGAATGGGAGTTAGATTAGTGCACAATAGCCTTTAGGGCAAGTGGGAGATTGTTAGGATATATGCCCTTAAATCCTATTGTATGATGCTATGTATGATATTATGTATGACTTAATGTTGTGTTTAATAAAGTTGTTTATTTTTATCTAAAATAATGGTAACATGAATATTTGGACATTATCATATAGTCCATGAGATGCATAGTATATGATTTATGTGAAAAGTCACAGAAGATGTAAATCACAAGTTCTTTGTAAACTCAAAATTTATAGTTCGTAGTCGGTGATGAAATTGAGCATTTCATCTGCGAAGACTATAACGTATCAACTAAGATGATTTGTCTTGATCATGGAAGTGGTGACTTCTAGTTGATATGTTGATATGTTTTAAGAGTTAAGACATATTGAACTGGACCGCTGTGAGATTTATTATTCTCCTAACGACTGTCAAATGAATAATAAATCTCACGACTTCTATTTGCATGAACTCTTAATCCTGAGAGAATAATGGACTTGATCATGAGGTGTAGGCTGCTTTGATATATCAAGAGTGAGATCTAAAGTGACGGTCAAAACCTCAGTATGTTGGGCAACCACATTTAGTGTTGATGGAACATATATTCTCAAGATGGAATTCATAGTCTCTTAATGGAGATACAAAATATTCCCTTGAGATAAGTTTAATGAGTTTGGTTATTCAGAGAGTTAGGCCTAACCACTTTGGTAAGAAATTACTAAAGTATATATTTATGAAATTGGATTTCATAAATATATGATGAATAACTTTAAAGGATTAAACCGGGTACTCAAGGATAAGATGTAGTAATTTACAAAGTGGCAGTCTATATTTATGACTTTGTATTACTACGAATATTTTATGAAGGGGTTGCGTGCAAAATAAAGTCTTGGGATATAATTTATTAATAAGGCCTAGAGTGCAATTATATTTATATAGTGGTATTAAATATAATTAATGGTAACTTTGGACTTGTCAAGAGTTGACGGAAAAGCCCAAGGCCCATTGGAGCTAGTGTCTTATTGGTCCCTTTTGGTCTCATTCCAAGCCACACACTAAAGCCCAATTGGAAAGGCCCAATAGGCCGGCCCAATTAGATAATCAGTTAGTTATAAAGGGAGAAACATACAGAATTTTTTAAGTGATTTTTCATAGAGAAAAAGAAAGAGTGTGAGACACACTTTTATTCTCCCTTTGGAAACTGATTGAGAGACCACACATCTTGGGCGTAAAGTGGAATTGGAGTGAAGATTAAAAGTTTTCCCAAGTGCTTCTAATCTTTGTTTTGAAATTCTCCATACCAAGATACGCTATCTTCTTAAATTCTGAAATTTACAGAGTGCATGTTGTCAATCATGAATGAAATAGATCCTTGTTTGTTGCTTCCGCTGTGTGTTTTGTATGAGATACAAAACCAGATTTTTATCCAACAATTATCAGCGTAAGCGTCAAGAGGAAAATGTTTGTTGGCAGCCTTTCTGTTTGTAAAACCCAAGCTATGTGTATTTATGGTGAGTAGCTTTTGGTTTTGCAGATCCTTGAAGAGGAAAATGTTTATTATTTGATGACTATAGGGGAGTACCATTGTACATAGTTCCATTGGATGAGGATGTATTATCATTTGAACTCGACCTTGCTTATAAAGTATGTAAAATATGTTTTTCTAGGTTGCATTGATTTATATAATTATTTCTCTTTTTGCTTCTGATGTCTTATTTTCTTTTTTGATTTTGCTTTTTAAAATTTTTTTTTCCCGGACATCTTAGGAAAGCCAAGTCGATGGTGATACAAGCTCACTTTGGCATATCGCTAAAGCCATTCACAAGCTTGAGGTCGTGAGATTTTACTAATGTAATTTAGTTAAATCATATAAGGGATGAAGCCTTAAAATAATTTGACCTATAAAGAAAGAATATTTCTTTGAAATATAATAAATCTTTTATGAATGCAGATATTTAATATGGTTACATGCTCTTCTTGTATATTTTTGCATTTACCTGTGTTAGGACATATGTAGTTCAAGTTGTGAACATATGTCGCTATTTCATGTAATTAGCTTATCCTTAAACAAAACGCACTTTACTTGTAATTAGATAGATCTAGGATGTGTTAAACACTTCAAGAAACTTGGGTTCAAGATTAAGTGTTGAAGCTGTCAAAGTCTGTCCAAGAAACAAGCAAGGAAGTGCCAGTTTTTAAAGCTCGACACATACCTCGACACATGCATCTATCGAGCTTTAAGAAGCTGTTTTGCCCCAAGCCTCGACAGCTTCTCGACACCTCTCGACACCTCTATCTATCGAGAATTAAAGAAAACAGATTTTCAGTTCTGTTTCAAGTCCAATCCGTGAATGTGTCTTTGGGACTTCTTTTCTTCTAACTCTAGACATATAAAAGGATTATTTTAAGGGCCGTCAAAGTGATGCAAGTTGCACATTAATTCAGAACTTCTTGTTCATGCAATTTGTGATCTGAAAGACAAAGTTCGTGCCCTAGTTCATCTTTGATGATTTGAAGAACTTTACAGCCAACAACTCTCTCTCTCTCGTTGGTGTTTGAAGTTGCGTACTGGGATCCGCGCATCTGGTTAGTCACGTACTTGGGAGTCGTGCATTGAAAAGGAGAAACTGTCACTACAGAACAAGTCCAATTGGGTATTAGGGTAAGAGTTCAACTGTAGGTTGGTGAGGTACTTGGGATTCCTTGCTTGTAACTGCTTGTTGTGATAATAGTGGAGTTTCGGGAGTGGTGACCTTAAATCACCCGGTGGGGTTTTTGCCGTAAGGCTTTCCCCATTCGTAAACAAATTACCGTGTCATTTAATTTCCGCTGCATTACTTAGTTTGGTCATTTGTTTGTGCTACCACGTGATATTGCATGTTAATTTGATTAATTAAAAACTTGGCTAATTAATCAACCTAAGTTATCACAAGGGGTCAATGCGTTTGTGGCCTGTCAAGTGGTATCAGAGCAAGCACACTCTGATTAGGATTTAATCTATTGTGTGTGATCCAGTTGACCCCTGTTGTCATGGATAAAAGTTAGTCTCTCATTTGAAGAGAACTGTGATATCAAATACATTAGGGGTGTGTATGGGTCGGGTTGGGTCGAGTTGAGGGAATTTGTTGACCCAACCCACCATGGTGGGTCAAAAAAAATTCGACCCAACCCGACCCATCACATATGTCCAACCCAACCCAACCCAACCCACATGGGTCGGGTTGGGTCGGGTTGAACCCATGGGTTAGGCTTTTTTTTTTTTTTTAAATTAAATTGAACTTATATTTTTTTATTAATTATATAATATATTTAAATATATATTAAAGAAAGTAATAGGATTTTATATTATATATGTTTGTAGGATTTTATTTTATATTATATAATATATTTTATATTATATATTACTAGGTTTTAACTTTAAAAAAATATTTATTAAATATATAATATATTTTAAATATATATTAAAACATGGGTGGGTCGGGTCGGGTTTAGCGGGTTGGTAATTTTATGACCCAAACCCAACCTGACCCGCTATAAAAAAACAAATTTATAACCCAACCCAACCCACCAAGCCCTAAAAACCGACCCAACCCGGCGGGTTGGGTCGGGTTAGGTCGGGTTTGGCGGGTCAGTGGGTTTTCTGCACACCCCTAAAATACATCTTGTTTTTCTAATCTCCCTTCTTTGAGTGTCTTAGAAAATACAAGTCTAAAAGTTATTTGATTCTCTCTATGATGATTATTGGAAAAGATCTCAGTTTATACAAGCAGGAACTAGACTGTCTCAAATTCAAAATGTGCAAAGGAGTTTGTCTGAACAGAGTTAAAGTTAAAGGCCTGGCTTGGAAGAGGCAGATGAGAGAAGATACCATTCCCACTGATCTGTTGTCTAAGCATGAAGTGTGTTTCATGATGAAGTCCGCCTTTAAAGTGATGGACACGTGCTTGTGGTACCTTGATAGTGGTTGCTCAAGACACATGACTGGAGACCGATCCCTCTTCAAAGTCTTCGAGTCTAAGAAAGGTGGAAATGTCACTTTTGGTGATGGGAGCAAATCACAGATAAAAGGGAAAGGAACTATCTCTCTACCAGGACTACCAGACATTGCAAATGTTCTCTATGTGGATGGCCTAAGAGTGAACCTGTTGAGTATAAGCCAGATATGTGATCAAGACTTCATGGTGTTATTCTCCAAAGGAAAATGTCTTGTTATGAATGAATCTGGAAAGAACTCATAAGTGGTGTATGTACTCTAGACAACTGTTATAGATTGGTACTTAATGCTGATATTGTATGCAATAGTATTCGGTTGCCAAATGAAGATTTATGGCACCAACGGATGGGGCATGCTAGTTACAAACATCTTTCTATTGTATCTAAGCATGAATCTATTCTAGGGATGCCAAAGCTGAGTAGGTTGAACAATGTTGTGTGTGGACCATGTCAACTTGGGAAACAGACGAAAGCTAAGCATCCAAGCACTCAGACATCAGCTACATCCAGACCTTTGGAGCTATTGCATTTAGATCTTATGGGTCCTACGGGAACCGAATCTCTTGGAGGTAAGAGATACATCATGGTTGTAGTAGATGACTTCACCAGGTACACTTGGGTTATTCTTCTACGATCCAAGTCTGATGCTCCTGAGCACATTGAAGCACTGTGTACAAGACTACAAAATGAGAAGAACCTGAAAATTGACCGAATTCGAAGTGATCATGGTAAAGAATTCGAGAACTCATACATGGAGTCATTCTGCACAAGATCAGGTATATCTCAAGAATTCTCTGCTCCTATTACTCCTCAGCAGAACGGTGTAGTAGAAAGAAAGAACAGGGTTATTCAGGAGATGGCTAGAGCCATGCTGCATAGTAAGGATGTGGCTAGAAATTTATGGGGAGAAGCAGTTAACACTGCATGTCACACAGTGAACAGAGTATACTTCAGACCCTACACCAAAAAGACTCCATATGAGTTGTGGAAAGGAAGAAAGCCAAATGTGAAGTATTTCAGAATTTTTGGAAGCACTTGCTTCATTCTAAAGGATAGAGAGAATGTAGGGAAATTTGATTCCAGAAGTGATGAAGGGATATTTCTGGGATACTCTACTACAAGTAAGGCTTATCGAGTATATAACAAAAGAACCATGAAGGTCATGGAAACAGTGAATGTTGTTATTGATGAGTCTTCAGATGTCAATTCTGAGAAAATTGATGAGGAACTCCTTAAAGAGATTCTCCCTCCAGAACCTAGGAGAGATCCGGAGCTCATGGAACAAGAGCCTACATCTCCAAGCACTCTTGGTACTCCAAGTGTTGCAGAAGAGCCAGCAGACATGCCTACATCACCAGATTCTGAGTGTCATGAAGACAAAGGACCCTCTTCCAGAATCAAATTAAATCATCCTCCAAAAACGATTGTGGGAAACATGAATGAACTCACATTGCGGAAACGCACAGTTGATAAGTGTGTTGCTAACTTTGTGTCATACTCTTGTTATTTGTCGTAGGTTGAACCCACTAAAGTTGAGGAAGCTCTTCAGGATGAAAGTTGGGTAGAAGCAATGCATGATGAACTGCTTCAGTTTCAGAGGAATGATGTGTGGACCTTAGTTCCTAGACCGGAGGGCGAGCATGTCATCGGCACCAAGTGGATATTCCGAAATAAGACTGATGAGGAGGGCAATGTAATCCGCAACAAGGCTCGACTCGTAGCTCAAGGATACACTCAGATGGAGGGTATAGACTATGATGAAACATTTGCCCCAGTTGCTCACATGGAGTCCATCAGAATCCTTCTCGCCCTAGCCTGTCACTTGAAATTCAAACTTTACCAGATGGATGTGAAAACGGCTTTCTTAAATGGTTTGCTTAAAGAGGATGTCTATGTGGCCCAACCTAAAGGATTCATTGATCCTCACTTTCCGGATCATGTGTTGTACCTCAAAAAGGCCTTCTATGGATTAAAGCAAGCACCCAGAGCTTGGTATGACCGGTTGACTCAATACTAGATATCCCATGGGTTCACAAGAGGAACGGCTGATCAAACTCTCTTCATTAAAAGAAAAGCTGGTGAGCTGGTGGTTGCTCAAGTCTATGTTGATGATATCATATTTGGATCAACTAAGGATGAGCTTGCTCAAGACTTCTCAAAACTCATGCAAGCAGAGTTCGAGATGAGCATGATTGGAGAGCTGTCTCACTTCCTTGGACTACAGATTCGTCAACAAGATTCAGGTATATTCATCTCTCAATCTAAATATGCTAAGAATCTTGTGAAAAAGTTTGGATTAGAATCTGCTAGCTTTGTTAGAACCCCGATGAGCCCAAATGTTAAACTCACTGTTAACCTGTTAGGTAAAAGTGTAGACTCTTCACTATATAGAAGCATGATAAGTAGTCTTCTTTACCTTATTGCTAGTAGACCTGACATTAGTTACAGTGTAGGAGTATGTGCTAGATATCAGGCCAATCCCAAAGAGTCACATATGACTGCTTTAAAAAGAATCATAAAGTATGTCAAGACTACTGCCAACTTTGGTGTGTGGTATAGCAAAGACACAAATAATGTCTTAGCAGGATATTCTGACGCTGATTGGGCTGGGAATGCTGATGATAGGAAGAGTACTTCAGGGGGTTGTTTCTATGTGGGAAATAATCTGGTTTCTTGGATGAGCAAAAAGCAAAACTCCATCTCATTATCCACTACTGAAGCTGAGTATATTGCTGCTGGTAGCTGTTGCACCCAACTCCTATGGATGCAAAAACTCCTTCATGATTATGATATTTGTTAAGAACATCTCACCATCTATTGTGACAATACCGGTGCTATCAATATCTCTAAGAATCCAGTTCAACATTCTCGAACCAAGCACATAGAGATTCGACATCACTTCATTAGGGAGCTTGTCGAAGATGGTGTTCTCACCCTTGAGTTTATCCACACCGATGACCAAAAAGATGATCTGTTCACCAAACCTCTGGATAGCAAACGTTTTAAGTTCCTTCGTCAAAACATCGGTGTCATCTCCATGGATTGATCTCTTTCTATCCTTCCTCTTCCTCATGCATGTGCGTCTAGTTTTATGCATTGTTTTGCTTTACATGTTTTTGTTTGTGTGTTTTCAGTTTTGTGTTTTATTTTTGCTTTTTTGATAAAAATAAAAAAAAAATTGAAAAATTGAAAAATACAAAAACAGTGTGTGTTTGTGTGCATTAGTTTATGTGAACTTTTGAAATAGCCATTGAAACAGAGTTTTCTAAATTTTGTATCACCTGTAGCTTAAATGAGCATTCTTCTGCACAACCAAGCAAGTGAGCTTTGTAGCTCTTTGTTTGTGATGAGTAAGGTTAAGTGATCTCTTTTTCTTAACTCGTATCACTCTTTTTGACGGGTTGAACTAAAAAATTCTAAGAGAAAGGCATAAATAACCATCTCACCACTGTTACTCGCCAATCATAATATGACATTTGTATACTTCGGCATAGCAAAAGTGCAATGTCAATGACATCTGTATGCTTCGGCATAGCAAAAGTGCAATGTCAAAAGCTTAACATAATTGGGTATTTCTTTTCTTTCTCTTGTATGCCCATGCATGATATGCTTGTTAAAATAAAATATGCAAAGAAATAAAAAGCAAAAAGATCAAAAATGCTTTAAAATATGGTTGCAAGCGTGTTTTCTAGGAGATGTGGGAGTTATAGGATGTACCTCGAAGGTGATAGTCCCCATCAAACGGTTATGATTGTGTGTGAGTTAAAGTAATTTTCTCATATCTCAAATCGTCATAACATTGAGACACTTATGCAATCTTGCGATGTTTTCACACACAACACGCAATACTCTTTGCTATTCTTGATACATGTGCAGGTACAATGTGATTTAGTCATCACAAGGTTTATATGCGTTAATGCATGCTCACTAAACTGTCTTGACTTGTTTTTGAAATATAAAATTTGTTAGACTTGTTTAGTGTGTGTGTGCGTGTTTTGAGATACATGTGCGTAAAATTTTTGTTGAGAGATGTTTTTGAGAGCTTAATGTGTTGCTTGGATCTTTGGTTGAGTTGCATGCATGATTGCATTCATGTCTGTGTTGTTCTTCTTCTGAAAAACTGTTTTTAAAGGCATCTCGACACCTCCTCGATACCTCTCAACACATAAGTTATCTGTCGAGCTTCTTAGACCTTTTCTTATCGCAGTCTCGACAGATACCTCGACACCTGCTGGATCGATCGAGAAACCTTCTGTTTGCTCGATAGCTTCTCGATAGCTTCTGGATCGATCGAGGTTCCTTCATAGTTGTTTCTTCTTTCTCGACACATGACCTCGATAGCTTCATCTGTCGAAGTGTATCTTCTCGATAGCTGTCTCGATAGCAGGCTCGACACCTCTCGATACCTACAGCTGTCGAGAATTACTGAAGGTCTATATAAGGATTCTTCGCGATTTCTGTCTCACTTTGCTCGATCTCTCTCGCTCGAAAATCTTGTTTTCTCTCTTAAAACACTTCTCTTTCCCTCCAAACCTCTTTCAAGGCTTTCTCAAGTGTTTTCTTCGCGATCTTCATCACTTGGTAAGCATCTTATCCCTCATATTCATGCATTTCATGTTTCTAAAACCCTAGGTTTTGTGTTTTTGAAAATTTTTGGGAGTTTTCAAAATTGTTGGGGTTTTCATGAAATTTTTGGGTTGGTTTTATAGATTTGATCTTCAAAACCATATACATTGCATCACATTAGCATTCTAATTGTATGTTCATGCATTTAGATGTGTGCCTACCTGTTGTGTGCTGTTAGGTTTGGATTGGGCTGAGCCCATGATGTTTTTATGTTGCATGTCACATGTTCATGCATTTTCATGCATACGTTCTTTCCTTTCAATATTATTCTGCCAATATTGAACTGTTTGGAACTTTTCTGCTTGTCTTTTCTTCTTTCCCCCTCTCTATGTTTGCGTTAGTAGTGTCTATGGTACCTAAACATAAGTCCGTTCCATCCCAGAACCCTTTGCGTTCTAAGGGATCGTCTTCCTTCGATTCTACTCCTCTTTCTATCCGGTTCCGTGATGAGAAAGCCCATAAGGACTTCTCGGAGAACTTTTCTAAACGAGGTGTTCATTCGGAACGCCACGTTGTCCTGGCAGACTTTGCCGACACCGACCTTCCCGATGTCATACACAGTCGGGCTTGGGAGTCACTGTGTGACGTCCCAGTCACATGTCCACTCGTGTTGATACAGGAGTTTTACTCCAACATCCACGGGATCGATTCTTCAGTACCTCTTTTCTACTCTTGCGTTCGAGGTACGCGCTTTGCTGTCACCCCAGAGTTAGTCTCTGAGGTTCTTCATGTCCCTAGGGTGGATCATCCTGATTACCCTAGCTGTGAGCGTCTCTGGACTGTGTCCAAAGACGAGATGATCTCGGCGTTCTGTGAGCATCCTTCCTCTTGGGGAGATCATATGTACACACCATGTCGACCTTTTGCTAAAGGTCCTCGTTTCCTTAACATGGTGATGACTTTTGTATTGCACCCACTTTCTCACTACAACTCTATTACAGAGCCTCGTGCTCGGTTTTTGTTGTCCCTCTTAGAGGATCTCTCTATAGACTTTCCTTCACATTTTATCTTTTCTATCATAGATGTCTATAGAGATACGGCCACCTATAATAAGCTCATTTTCCCTTTCACTATCACGAGGATTCTGAGCCGTTTTTCCGTCCCATTCCCTTCATCCGATCCTTACCATGTCATGTTTGCCATAGACACCGCTACTGTAAAACGTAGCGAGGCACAGTTTCGATCGCGACAGTCTGACGGTGCCACTCCTTCCACCCGTCCGACCACCTCCAGATCCGCTCGAGCATCTGCTTCTTCTTCGAGCGACGTCACCTTAGGAGACATCATGGCGCAGCAACAGCGCATGGATGCTCGCCTAGATACATTCTCCACGGAGCTGTATTAGGTGAACGTCCGTATTGGTCGCATCGCCAGGCGACAAGCGACCATGGGTGGCTTTGCACCAGAGGCTTCTCCTCCGCCACCTCATGTGTCGTCTGAGACTGAGGCTGATGATGATGGCTACGATGATGATGCTTCTGACGATGATGATGATGGAGATGCGAGCTCTTCGAATGAGATGTCTACTTAACACTCTACCCTTTGTCACTCGTGACAAAAAGGGGGAGTAGTTTTGTATGAGAGTAGTCATGCTTAGGGGGAGTGTTAGCATAGGACATTTTTATTAGGGGGAGTGTGGATTGAGGGATGTAGTGAGATGATCATATGTATTTATTTTCTTTTCTTATCTTTTTAGAGATACTTTGATCATGTATTGACATATATTGTATTTATTCTCTTCTTATATATGATGATGTATGTTTTTCTTTCACCTACCTTTACATGTGTTGTTTCTTTTCTATCTTTATACACATGTTTCTTTACTTGTACGCAATCTATTATTTCTGTTTCACACAAAGATGCCTTGATGTGTTTTGTTTATAAGTGTTTCAGAAATATAGGTTGTCAAAGTCTTCTTGCCATAAACTCTCTTCTTGCATAGGTTGTCAAGAGTTTGTGTTAGGATAGATTTTACTGTATATAACAAATGAGTATGAGTTGAGTGATTTATGACTTCTCTCATATTTTCATTTGTTTGTTGTGGTTTTGTCACGGATTGCCAAAGGGGGAGATTGTTAGGACATATGTAGTTCAAGTTGTGAACATATGTCGCTATTTTATGTAATTGACTTATCCTTAGACAAAACGCACTTTACTTGTAATTGGGTAGATCTAGGATGTGTTAAACACTTCAAGAAACTTGGGTTCAAGATTAAGTGTTGAAGCCGTCAAAGTCTGTCAAAGAAACAAGCAAGGAAGTGCCAGTTTTTAAAGCTCGACACATACCTCGACACATGCATCTATCGAGCTTTAAGAAACTGTTTTGCCCCGAGCCTCGACAACTTCTCGACACCTCTATCTATCGAGAATTAAAGAAAACAGATTTTCAGTTCTGTTTCAAGTCCAATCCGTGAATGTGTCTTTGGGACTTCTTTTCTCCTAACCCTAGACATATAAAAGGATTATTTTAAGGGCCGTCAAAGTGATGCAAGTTGCACATTCATTCAGAACTTCTTGTTCATACAATTTGTGATCTGAAAGACAAAGTTCGTGCCCTAGTTCATCTCTGATGATTTGAAGAACTTTGCAGCCAACAACTCTCTCTCTCTCGTTGGTGTTTGAAGTCGCGTACTGGGATCCGCGCATCTGGTTAGTCACGTACTTGGGAGCCGTGCATTGAAAAGGAGAAACTGTCACTACAGAACAAGTCCAATTGGGTATTGGGGTAAGAGTTCAACTGTAGGTTGGTAAGGTACTTGGGATTCCTTGCTTGTAACTGTTTGTTGTGATAATAGTGGAGTTTCGGGAGTGGTGACCTTAAATCACCCGGTGGGGTTTTTGCCGTAAGGTTTTCCCCATTCGTAAACAAATCACCATGTCATTTAATTTCCGCTGCATTACTTAGTTTGGTGATTTGTTTGTGCTACCAAGTGATATTGCATGTTAATTTGATTAATTAAAAACTTGGCTAATTAATCAACCTAAGTTATCACAAGGGGTCAACGCGTTTGTGGCCTGTCAACCTGAAAGATTGCATTGATTTATGTATTATAGTTTTCTTTTGGAGTGATACCAAACGTGAGAGCCAAAGGCAAAGCATCAGTGCGTGTTGCAGACATTCTAAACCGTATGCAAGCAGAGGAACCTGTTAACTCACCTGATGTAATTATCTACAGCTTCAAGTTCCTTTTTATGCAAACTAAGTTGAAAAAAAATGTATTTTTATAAAATGATGCACACTTCACTGCCTCTTACTAATGTTTTGTTTGTTACTACAAATGGTTGTGCCAGAGATAAATATGCTCATCCTTTTAGATAGGGAGGTAATCTTTTCTTCATTCCCTCTATTTTACCATATATTCTCTGATATGAAGTCATGCTAGTTGCAAATGATATGCAACCATCTGTTTATAAATTGTGTATTTTCTTAACCTACCTAATGACATGAAATATAAGCCAAAACTTTACTAAAGACAACTCAGTGCACTACATGTTGAAAAAAAGGGACCAAAAATGACATTAAATTGAAAAACCTATATTCCAAAAGATGACTAAGTATGACCTCAAAAAAAAAAAAGAAAAAAAAAAGAGAGAAGAAGATGACTAGGACCAACTAACTGCACTGTAAGCCCAAAATGAAAATGAATAAAAAATACCCTTTACATTAAATTAAAAAAACCAATACTTTATATACTTACTAATCTAACTTCATTAAAATATTGACTTGTGGGTTTGGTTTTAATTTGTTTTAGAGTTGAATCTGTATTGTTATTAAAAATGAATCAATTTCCAAATAGTTTATTTCCGCAGGCTCTTGTCAATAATTTCAGATTTAAATGCTTATTCTATTCTGTAATACCACAAATCCAGTTTCTTATCGGAAGAAGAATGTAGAGAAATGTAGAGAAGTTGATAATAAAGAAAGGAATTATAAGTTCTTATTAAGAACTGGCAGTTTGGCACACTTCAAAATTTGATTCACATGTAAAAAAAAGAGAGAAGGTTTTAAGCTAGTTCTCATTTTTGAGCTACTTTTGCAATGTCTATGATATTATAGATCCTTGCTGTTGCTTAAAGTTGACTATTCCTTGGCTGCAGGTGGACATGGTTACTCCTATGTTGACTCAATTAACATATGAGGGGCTACTTGACGAGGTAAGCAGAGGAAGTAGGCCCATACTTATGCAATGCATAATTGTTACCTGGCATGATAGTTATGACCCTGGAATGATGTGATTGATAAGTTTAATGATTTATACTCCTCGTATTGTCCATATACAAATTCAATTAGCTTGGTGAAAACTCCTATTCCATTAAGAATTTGACTTTGTGAGTCCACTGAACCTCTAATTGCATGACCATCAGATTGTTTTAGTTTTATTTATGCTCAAGCTAAATCATTAAAGCTTCAAAATTTGAGAGAAATTATTTTTGTTACTTTCTTGCACGGGCCTGAAATGGGATGCCTATTGGTTCTGGTTATATCGATTTTGTTATAGCTCTCTAATATGTTTACTGCAGTGTCTGCATGTCAATAATGGTTCTGTGGAGCTGGATGCATCTATCATGGGTCTCCAACAAGAGGGAAAAAAGATAAAAGTTCCACTTAATTCGAGGTAAATTATTGTCTCTGCTTGATATGTCTTGCTGCTCTTGACAACAACAACCAAGCTTTAGTTCCAAAATTTTGGGGTTAGCCAAGATCCTCAACTGTTTAATGTTGTTGATATCTTGCATGTCATCTGTTAGTTGTAGGTACAAAAGGGAAAACATCAATTTGGTGCCAAACTATTATTTATTTACTTAGTCTATTTTTTTCTTGGATTATATGTTGATGCAAGAATTTGCTAGTTGTCCCAAATGCTTTCGCTAAATATATCTTTTCCTTCTTGGTTGTTTAGTTCCTTTCCAATTCTTTATTTCCACCTTATTTCTCTTCTTCCTTCTTGTCACATTCACTTACCGCTGATGGTCTAAATTTTTTAGTGACAAGCTGTTTAAGGAGATACGGGATCTCAACTTCGAAGTTGTTGTCCAGGTTGATCTATTTGAATGTTACTGTTTATATTACTCCCAATCATAGCTTATACTTCAATTTCCAAATCTGTCTCTTGTCAGTTGTCTAAAAAAAAAATCCCATTATCCTTGTCGGAGTTCTATTTTCTTAGTTGCCATCTGCAGTATGATTGCAGATTCTACGTCAGAAAGCAACATCCATGAAGCAGGACTACACAGAAGTGACAACAACTGTAAGTGAATGGTTTAACAACTGAACATTGCTGTCTCTTGTGTTTATGATTGATGCAAACTTGAATATTTCCATGAAACTGATGTTAGTGCTAAAATACATTTGTCCAACTTCTCTGCTATAAAGTTCAAGTACTTTAGTAAAATATGTATTAGTTTTAGTTGTTACTTACTAGTTTGGATGTAATTGCATGCATGGTTGAATAGTTCAACCCATAATCGAGTGGATTAACATGATTGTTATGTGATTGTCTACTTAATGTGTCAAATGATGCACTATCAACTTCTAGTGTTACACCACACATACAGTTCTCTCCACAAAACACAATCAGTATCTCAATACCTTCCTTTCTAGACTGTTAAATGAAGTTGTAAATGTTTTCTAATGGACTGCTATGTTGTGCACAGACACAGTCAGTTCCTGAATTAAAGGACTTCGCCAAAAAGCTGAACTCGTTGCCAGAAATGACTGTAAGTATTTTTCTAACTTCAATTTTTCATTTTCGAGATCTATGTGTGTTTCCAATTGATTTTAATTTTCTGGAATTTGTTGCTTTAGAGGCACATAAATCTTGCTCAGCATCTGTCGACATACACATCAAAGCCAGCCTTTCTTGGGCAACTTGACATGGAACACACAATTGTTGAGGCACAGAGTTATGACATGTGAGCACAATTTCTACTCTTATCTCCAACTTTGAAGACCTAATGTGTTGATTATATGCTTTTCGCTTTATAACATATGTGAATATACTCAATGCAAAAGCATGCTGATTGGGTAGTAAATGGTTTCCTGAATTCAAGGCTAAGGGTTGATGTGCTGCTTATGGCCATGTAATTATGATGTTATTATCATGTTTGTTTGTTTAACAATCAGCTTATGGTCTTTCTGTTCCTGACACTAGTTTGACTTTCCAGAAGCACCAATCTATATATTACTAAAAGCTGAAGGGTAGCATTTAATGTTGCTACGCTCACATCGAGCCATGTCAGCAGCCATGTCATTTTCAACCTATTTTTTGAATTTTTCATTCCATTTTAAAATAGTTTTTACCAATTTTAAAATACTAATAAAACTAAAAATTATTTCCAACACTATCTCCACTTTAAAGTCCACTTCTTAAATATTTAATTCAACTATTAATTAAACATTTAATTCAACTATTAAGCCCAAGCTCAAACCCAAAGCCTTTTCAACTAAATCCCTTTATCAAACCTGATATTTTTTCACGGTTACAAGTTACAACATAAACCCAAGCCTGACTTTTGTGTTTCACAGTTTCAAATTTAATCGGAAAAGCTTTCTGTCTCCCTACCTTCTGGTCTACCGTGTTCCATGGTTTGAGAAAAACAACCCTTTGTCAGCGTTTCAATTTTCCAATGGTTACAATTCTTCAACGGCAACCCTTCAGCTTGCTAGCAAGAGCCTGTAACGGCAGTCTCTCTGTCTTCCCTCTTTCCTCTTTTCCTCTTCTCGGAGTATATTAATACTGGGATGATTTAGTTTAGGTTTCTCTAAATCCCAGATTCTCTTGTAGCAACCAAGTTGTTAATTGAGCATTTGTGATGTAGTTGGAGCATGAAAAAGAAGAAGCTAAGTCTGAATATGAAGAAAGAGAAAGTGAATAAGGAGAGATGAAGCTGAAGCTAACAATGGAGATGAGGAGATGCAACTATTAGAAGAAGAGTATAAGCATCTTCAGCACCGGGTATGACTCTTTTATTGTTTACCACATTGGTTATGCACTTGTGTAAAAACATAGAAACATTAATTTTTGTTGCTGGGTGTGTTTTATATATATCTTGGTGAACGTGTACCCAGTAAATTTTGTTAGCAATGGGAAGCAGTGTATCCCCGGATTATGGTTGAGCGTGTACGAAATTTTGTTTATACAAACCCGTGTGTTTGTACAAAGACATAAAAATCTTGCATTGAACACATTCATGACAACTGCAAAAGAACTGTTGGCTGGGTTCATCAGGTTCATCAATGTAAGGATTAGATTAATAGTATTGTTTGTTTTGATTGATTTTTTTTTTTCTTTTTAAAATTTGTTACCGCCTCTTTTGTGCTGTGATATGGATGATTGTTATGTTGATTTTTCTTTGTAATTGATTTTTTTTAAGATGTTGAATTTTTGATTGCTGGGTTTGTTAATTGGAGCTCTACCTCTTTTGTGTTGTGGGTTGTATATGGTTTAGTTTGATTTTGATTTCTTTGTGTTGTGCTGTGGTGTGGATACCTCAACAATTTGATTTGGTTAACAATTTGGGGAAGTTCTTGCTAGGGATACACCAACTGGGTTTTTTATTTGGAGCTCTACCTCTTTTCTGTTGTGAGTCATATATGGGTTTATGTAGATATATTTTAATGAGAGATTCTGAAAAGTTCATGTAGAGTATCATTGACATTGGAAAAGACTTATGGCCGAATAGTTTATGTAATCAAAAGAATATTTGGTTCAACAGTTTTGAAAAGCTAAATTTAACCAAAAGAATATAGGTGTGTAATCCCTTTATATGGAAAGCTAAATTTAATAAACTCTCAATTATAAATTTGTGCTTCAGCATACTCTAACAGTCTCAACTTCCAAAGAATGGCCAAGTGCTACTTGTCAAATATAAATTTGAAAATATTGTTTAATGATGAAATGATATATTTTTCAAGCTTAAGATTATTGGGAGAATTTATGTGAAACAATCTTGGACAATATTAAGGGTCTACTTAGATCCATAGGAAATTTTAGGAAACATATGCACAATTTTTCATATCTATAAAAGTTTCATTTGCCCAAACTCAAACACCCAAAAAGACCTCATACAAGCTAAGTTTCATGGACTACAAAATTTTCTTTTTTTACAAATTCTTGATGCAATGAGCTATTCTTAGTATAAAGTATACATAATAAAAGAACACCAAAATCTGCTTAAAATTCTGCAAGTTGAGGATTTTGTTATTATAAAGAAAACAAAATTTTCCCTATCCTAGCTGCCTTGACTAAGTTCAGTAGGAAGTATCATATTCTTTTTTTCTTTTCCTGTCTTGGATTTGTTCATTTTGGATGTAGAGTGTCTATTTTTTAATATGACATTCTACTGAATTACATCCCCACGGTACGAAATTATATAGAACCCAGAAAAGCTTCTCAAAATTTGAACCCTAAGTGAAGAACAGTCCATTCAAGCCTTCATAAGATGAAAAAATGGGGAAATTGTACACAAAAAAAAAAAAAAAAAAACCCCAAATGCTTTAGAACCACAACATGATCAAATGTAAATAGCAAAGACAAAGGAGATAAAAATAAAAAAATAAAAAAAAAACGAGGTTGGTCTAAAGTCAATCTTCTAGCATTGGGACACTTGCTCCTTCCATATCCCTTCCAAAGTGAATAGTAAAAAAATCCAACTTTGAGTGCACTTGATTGTTTTCTTAGCCATCTCATGGATATAAATTGAAATAAATGCTCAACCACTCTAGAAAACTTCAACTTAGCTTTCCATATAAAGGGATTACACGCCTATTGCTTTGTTGGGAAATTCCATTGTTGGCCGAACAGTTTATGTAACTGAAATAATATTTGGCTCCAAAGTGGATGATATGTAGGGTATCTTTGACATTGGAAAAGAATTGTTTGTTGAAGCAGAAACTACAAGTGGCTAGCTCACAAGAATGGCCAAGTGCTACCTGTCGATTATAAATTTGAAGATATTGTTTAATGATGAAATGATATAACCACTTATAAATTACATATTTCAAAGTGTGAAGATTAAAAAGGTGCAGCGATATGTAAGCTTAAAAAATTTGCTTAAAATTTTGCAGGTCAAGGATTCTGTTATTATAAAGAAAACAAACTTATCCCTATCCTAGCTGCCTTGACTAAGTTCAGTAAGAAGTATCATGTTCTTTATTTCTTTTCCCATCTTAGATTTGATCGAGGATGAACATTTTCTGGCCATTTTGGATGTAGAGTGTCTAATTTTCAATATGAAATGTTACTGAATTGCATTCCCACAGTATGAGAGAATATAGAACCAAAACAAGTTCCTCAAAATTGACACCCTAAGTGAAGAACAGTCCATTCAAGCCTTCACAAGATGAAAAAAATGGGGAAACACATGATCAATTGTAAATAGCAAAAACAGAGGGAGATGACTTGGCAAGTTAGATTGTTAAATTTTTTAATCAGTAGGCAAGGTTTTTTTTTTTTTTTTTTTTTTTTTTTATTTTTTTATACAGAGTTTCAATCTATGTCATCTGCTCCTGATGATAACTCTTTATCATCAGTTTCGGACACCAATTGGTTTTTGATGTAATTAGTAGGCAAGTTAGATTGTTAAATAAATTGCATTATAACAATACCATCTCAAATATTATGTAATGGGTTGTAATATATAAAAAGTAACATTTACTCCAAGATTTATATATATTTTTTTAAAGATTCGTACAAGCATTAATCTTTATCTTTTTATCTCTGCAAATATATCATACTATTATTGTTTGTATGTTTGATTAATATTTTTTTAATCACAGTTAGTTAGGCTATGATACTTATATGTGGGGTGGAATTAGGTTGTGGGGTTTACTTAAAAGGCAACCTGCTAGAGTAAGAGTAAGCTGTGAAGAATACCAAGACAGTTAAAGGGTTGAAATTGTTTATGGATTTTTATTTTATGTATGGTTTTCAATGCAACTAACATCAATTTAATACACAAACATGAAGGTGGAAATGAGAGTTCTCATGCATTTTTTTAAATATCTTTCTGATTTATTAATTTTTATTGCTTATTGTTTCAATGTTAAGGACGCAATGACAAACTTATTTTGTATTTGTACTGTTGTTTTACTTTTGGGGAAAAATTGATGAGTTTTCTATGTTTGCGTTTTGCAGTTCATATTGATTTGCTGGATGTGAATGGTGATGTGGGGGACTTAGACGAAGATGATGAGCTACCTGTCTTCTATCTCAAGGTTTCTGTTTTTCCTTTATATATTAAGCTGTAAATGCGTAATAGTTCATTTGAAATCTTATATAGATTCTATTTATAGTCATAGGGTCAACATAATATATTCAATTAAACTCCTACTAATTATTTTTTTCCTGAGTTATTGAATCAAACATGAATCTAAATTCTGTTTTAAATGGAAATAATTCAACTGAAGATTATTTTCCTTTTTTTTTTCTAGACTAGAGACGAATGTTTACATTGAATTGTGTACCTGATGGTGCAATCCCCCACATAGATAGCATGGAAGAAAACCATAAACTGGAGTTCTATGGAGTTCTTGAAATCTTTCCTAAAATTATGATTAGGAGTTCTATGATGATTTTATGTACATAACTTGTTATAGAACATGGTGGGAAAATTGAATCTAAAGGAAAGAGGAAACATTTTAATCGAGAGCAAGTGTCACAAATGTCTTGAAGGCTATTAGCGCATGTTGACAAGTTTGGGGTTTGATGGTGCCATAGAAGTTTGATTGGAAGTCTTCTCTCAATTGCTAAGCTGTCATGCATGTAAATTAGGCTACTTATTGAAAAAAAATTAGGCTAGATATTGAAAGTTCTTGCTGAATGCTATAGTTACTAAAAGCTATGTTTAGCTACTAAACTACTTGAGATGTTCCTTAAAATTTTGGGATATAAGTTTATAGAAAACGTCTTTTACATTATGCTTTCAGATACAGTTTTTATTTAACTTTGATGTTGGTTTTTATGTATGCATATCCACATTCCCGCACACAATATATACACGATCAACTTATATAGTTGCATGGCTAGATAGTTTAGCAAATACCTATTAGTCTCAAATGGGGTTTTGCATTTTAATAAAATTTAATGAATTCAAAGTGGAATTTTTTTAGATAGCTCCGATTGTGTTTTCAACCAATTGAATGTTTCAAGTAACATTTAATTTTTTTTTAATGAATTAGTTATGTAACATGCCTCATTAAATAGATCAATCATCAAATATTTAGAAAGAAATTACAAGTAGCATGTAATTTTGCAATATGAACTAAGCGTTAAACTTGCATATCTCTTTTCCAACTACAAAATGTACCAATAATGAGAAACACTATTTGAAAGGCGATTTAATTGGAAAATAATTGTGCTTGCTGAAGGAGGAATAAAGATTCATAAATTTGCTTTTACAAGTCTGGAATGGAGTATTTTTAAAGGTTATGGATTCATCAAACTTGCAACATTTAACCATTTAAACTTGCTGTTTAAGTACATGAATATTATGAATTAACCTTATAGTTTTCATCAATCTAGAGGAAGATGAATTTAAAAAAAAATGAAGTTCTTGAACATTTTTCTGAATTCTTCCGTGCATCGCACGGGTTAGCGACTAGTTGTTCTTAAACCTAAAACCAAATTATTGTTTGTCATCTTTGGAACGCACCAAGATCTTGCAAAAGATGATAGAAGATCTGGAAAAGCTGTTGGCAGGACTTCTGGCCCTTCAAGTGGTGACAAGGATCTTTCAACTCATGCATCAGAGGGCAGGCAGGTTGGGCCTACTAATGCTTCCTCTGCAGCCACTGCAAATGGTAACACAGTTTCACCTTCAGTTAAAGGTTCAACTCCATCTGCTAGAGCACCATCAGATAGTCATGGTAATGAATTAAAGGCAGAGTGGTGTAATTATTTTTTCTGGACAGAAGGGATGGTCTGACTAGGATTCGAAATTTTTTCTTTTGGTGGTTTGGGATATTGTACAAAATAGTACTTGTAACATAATGATGATTTTTTTCGTTTTCAATGAAGATTGTGTAAGCAATTTGCTTGGTAGTGTGCGAGAAGTGATGTTAGCTTAATGTTCCATGATTGAAAGAGGGATTTAAAGTTAAGGTTAAGGGACCCTATAAAAAGTTGTGCTTTACTTGATGTCTAAAATCCTTATTTTGCGTAATTATGGTAAGCCTCATTATGAAAAGGTCTTAAAGCAAAAGAAAAAATAGAGATGCCATGGAGCGTAAACTATTTAATTCCAAAAGTTTCATATTACACATTGAAAGTTTAAGACACTCGATTAAATACAGTTCTGACCCAAAAAAAAAAAAAAAAATTCTAGTGTAACTCGAGTTAATGACACTCGATTTTAGGAAAAAAAAAATTCCAGTAACTCGAGTATTAGACAGTCGATTTAAAATCAGTACTCGAGTTTACTACCGGTGAGTACGCCAGGCCAAGAGTTCAAAAATAATTACGGCTAACTGCCACTGGAAAAATTCCCAGTGAAAATCGACTTCTTGAAACTCGATTTGCATTACAGTGGCCTTTTGGTAAATAAATCCTGCATAAATCAAGTATTTAAAGCTCGATTTGTAGAAATTATATTTACGCTTATGCCATCCAACTGGAAATCAAGATTTAGAGACTCAATTTCCACTGGGTTTTATTTTCTTTTTGCTTACACCTTTCCCCTGCAGCAGCAAACCACAAATTTTTTTCCATTCCCCTACTGTAAACCAGATCCAGAACACATCACATGAACAGTAGTAGTATACATCAAACGCAAAACACTAAATTAAGACAGTCACTATTCATTGGCACTGACCATACAAATTTAACCACATCTAAAAGTACTAGTAGAGCTGGCATTATAGGCAAAAGCTGCACAACGCAACTAATGTAACGAGTACAATGGATAGCTACTAGTTCAATTACAACAACATTCGGCAATAAACAAAATAACAACTGAGTCGATACAACATAGTCTGTAGCTAACACACTCCCCTGCAGCTGACAAAATAACAACTAACACACTCCCCTGCAGCTGTAATCCATATCCAGAACACATCACATGGGCAGTGTAGACAAACATTGAATGAAGAGTACATTGAATGCAAGAAACTGGATAAAAACAGTTACCGTTCATGGCCACTATAGTTGCCCTCTTAGCTACAGACCATACAAATTTAAGCATAGTACGTCCGGCATACAATTTGATTAGTAGCTATCATTGCTTCAAACAAGGCCCTTATGGTTGAACTTGCCAAAGTACTAGCTCTAATGCCAAAGTACTACTACAGTTGCTAGCATTATAGGCAAAAGCTGCACAACACAACTAATGTAACGAGTACATGGATAGCTACTAGTTCAATTTCAACAACATTCAGCAATAAACAAAATACTAACTGACTCGATACAACATAGTCTACATAATCGCCTAACACTTGTCCATACTAATACAACATGGTTGCCTAGCACTTATCCATACCGAAGAGAACCACAACTCCCACGTACAATGCCATTCCAAAATCGAGCATCCGCTCGCTTGAAAAACATTAAAAATATGGTTATTAGTTCCTAAATGCGAAGAACAAAAACCAAATGAAGTTTTGAGCATATTACATGAAAACAGCAAAGGCACTTGCCTAGTTTGTAGCACTACAGCCTGTCGAAGCCCCATGGGAACTGCTTGTCGAAGCCCCACGGGAATTGGGACATCTTCTGCGGTTATGCCCCTCTTCATGACACACTCCGCATCACTGCCTCGGTTGAATCTCCCTCAAGTCCGAATCTAGGTTCGGGCTTTCCCATTTTCACTGTACCCCATCCATTTCATTCCTTATTCTTGACTTCACAGGACGACCTTTGGCCCACAACAGACTTGGGTCAGGCACTCACCGTGGTTCGCGAACGTCCCTCCATTCGGACTCTGACTTTGGCACCACAAATTGATATGAATATGTGTGAATGGCGTTGTCCAAACTGTAACATGGGTCAATATAGCTGGTCGCATCGAGATGCAATTGCTGCAAAACTTTAATTGCATGTGAACAAGGGATCTTAAGGTTTTGCCACTTTCTACAGCCACATGTTTTATCCAATACGCGCACTTCATGACTGTGGTTTCCCCCTCCACCTCTATGATCGTTGTACGAGGTAACCACTTGATATACACCAGTTTCATGATTAAATTGCCTCAGAGTGTGTCCTGAAGTTTTATCGACATTTTTGGTATAGATCCCCATTGCATAATCACTCCACACCTTACCTCGAGAGCGATTAGAAGTAATTTGCTTATGTCGATCATGGAAATATGCAACAAGTTTGCACCAAGTGAACTCAACCATTATAGCAATGGGCAAACCGTGAGCACCTTTAAGTACCCCATTAAAGCACTCAGAGATATTGGTTGTCATTGCCCTGTAACGTCTTCCACCATCATGTGACTCGGTCTATTTGTCCACATCCTCACTCATTAAATGTGTATGGCATATAGCGTTCAAGATGGGGATCATCAGGGTCTACACTCCTTAGTGCATTAATCTCAACATCCTTAATGCTTTGCATTATGGACTCAAATTTAGCTTCATTCGTCGCATATCCAGCTTTCAAGGCCAATGCCTTTAGAGTCGAGTCATTAAAGTGTGTGTTGAAGTTGCTAGGAACATGTCGAAGGCAATATCAGTGAAGCACCTATTCTGTGCCGTCCTCACCTCTAGGCCACTCTGCAATGGCGCATTTGATACCTTTATGTCGGTCAGAAATAATGCAAATGCCCTCGTTTGGTATCACATACTCTATCGAAGTTCTGAGACACTCTAAAAACCACCCCTAACTAGGCCCTGACTCCTTGTCCACAACAGCAAAAGCGAGAGGCAAAACTTTTTGGTTAGCATCGGTTGCCATTGCAATCATCAACACCCCTCTATATTTACCATACAAATGAGTCCTATCAATACTGATCACTGGCCTGCAATATCTGAATGCAGTAATGCATGGAGCGAATGCCCAAAATACATAGCGTAGTAACGTAGTACCATCTATGGGCCTAGGTATGGTCCAATAGTTGTATTGGGTACCCGAATCCTGATCCAAGTATGCCAATAACAACTTTCGCAACCTTTGGTAAGATTTCTCCCAATCCCCATATATCTTAACAATTGTCTTTTATTTTGCGTCCCATACCTTATAGTAAGAAAGGTCATGATTATACTTAGTATGTATGATCTCCCAGAGCTCATCAATACGAGCAGTGTGATTTTGTCGCAATTTTCCCATTATTTCTGATGCAACAAAATTAGAATCCATCATTTTGCTGTCTCTTCGAAGGCCAAAGGGTATACAACTGTGTGGACCCACATAGGACGTGACCATCCACAAACCATTAAGTTTAGCCTTCATGAATGCCCCAACATACCACTTGCAATTGGTGTCAATGCATGCGGCGCATAATTTAGTTTTAGTCGACCTTCGGATTATAAAATTTTTATTATCCTTTGCTGCGTATATTATCAATGCATGCTTCACCGCCTCTTTATTTGCAAAAGTCAACCCTTTATTAAAATGCATCACATCTTCTCAAGTAGAAACAAATGGTATTTGAAGACGTGAAAGATCAACCATATTTTCCCAAGTATTTGCGTAGAATGACTCGGCAGGAGGTGTGTAGGCCATGGTCGTATTTATAACATGCTGGACTCCAATATCATCATCCGCATCACCTTCATCATGGCACTCCATATTTTCCTCTTCAAAATTGGGAGCAAGTTCATAGTCATCCACATCCTTGTCAAAGTCGCCTCGCTCAATCCTCTCTTTGTACTCATCCATATCATCAAGATTTTCATCATTATTCGCAAAATGATATTCGTCCTCCACCCCTAAATATGTCTCTTGAGGTTGGATTGTTTCACAGGTATTGGCAGCATAATCTTGAGATGGGAGTGTGTAACCTTCCATTGTAGTGCATCCATCATCTAAGGCTGTAAGTTGCAAAGATGAAGTTGTTTGTTGCAACTCCTCGACATCAACTTCTGTGAGCCGCTCGGAACTTACGTGCAACTCAGCAGCATTTACTTGGGGTATTTTATGGATCCTATTAAACATGACCTTTACATGTTTATCTTCTTTGATCGCCATATACTTGTAATTTTTCCATTCATGAAGGATTTCTTGTGGGTAACGATAAATAATATTTATGTCATAACAAGTAGGGCTCAAACTCAGTTCTTCTATTATTTTCATCTTCAAATCATTCAATATCTTCAACTTACAACGTATCATCATGTAATAGCATTCGTATCATCATGTAATAGCATTTGATACTCGGCCCTTGAAATGGGAATTCGTCAATCTGTTCAGGATTGAAAAGTGGTCCACTGTAGTATACATTTATGTCACTATTTTTCAGAGATTGTGAACCTGTTAGAGTCAAGGTAATATGTTAGTGACATATTTTAACACAATTACAAAACTTTTTATGTACTCAAAGTACAAAAATTACAACTTCTTACAAACACACCCCACATTTGCATATACTCACTCCACATCACATACAAACACACTCAATCATTATCATTTCGTACTCAAACAAATAAAAAAACTAAAGACACAACTCACCCCCACTACAAAATTTCAAATCATTCTAAAAAAAAAAATAATGAAAAATATTAAACCAAACAACAACAAAAATAGCCATGAAAAAAGGCTAACAATACAAATATATCTTAAATATTTTTTTACTTTTTATAAAAAAAAAGCCTACCAAATATATACACTAACTTGTTACATCATATGCATATACAAACCCCACATTTGCATATATACTCAATCATTATCATTTGTTTCTAAACAAAAAAAAAAATCATTAATCATACTCAAATAAAAAAAAAAAAAAAAAAAAAAAACTAAACACACAAATCTTCAAATCATTCTATCAAAAATATAAAGAAAAATAACAAACCAAACAAAAAAAACTTATGATACATACCCATAAAAAAACCTAACATTACATATATGTAACTAACAACTACCCATAAAAAAACCCTAACATTACATATATGTAACTAACAACAATTCAGCAAAAAAAAAAAACCTAACAACTAGAGAGAGTGTATGCTATAAAAACTTTACCTGACATGAGGATGTGTAAATGGAGGGTGAGTTTGATTTAAAGTTTTGTATGAGAGTGAGAGAGAGAGAGAGTGAGAGAGGAAGAGAGAGCTGCTGCCCCAGAAAATAGGTAATGTGGTGTGAGAAACGGCAGACCCCAGAAAATAGGTAATGTGGGCTAAAGAGCAGCTGCCCTAGCCACGTGGACTTAACTGGACCACAGTTTGCAAATCGACTCTCTGAGAGTCGATTTTCTTTTTTACAAATCGTGTCTCTAAGACTCGATATCTAGCTGGAGTTCACGTGGATCAAATTACAACATTATGGAGTATTTTAATTGTTCATATAGAAATCGAGTTTATAAAACTCGATTTCTAGGTGGCTGCCACGTGGAAAATTTCCACATTAGATCTGATCAGAACATAGAAATCGAGCTTCTGAAACTCGATTTATTAAGCAAAAATCAACTCTCTAAGAGTCGAGATGCTACTAAATTATATACTTTCTTTCTTTCCAATACCTACTAACTATATTGTTAAGAAATTAGGGTTAATTGTCCATTTTCTCCGTCTACCCAGCCAGCTTCCCTCTTTAATCAAACTTAAAATTATAGAATGTCAGCAACTTGTTGCTTCAATTCCTGGAGCTCCCTCTCTCAATACATTGCAATTAAGTGATTGTGATAAGGTTTCGTTGAAGGAATTACCACCCAAGTTGGAATTACTCGAAATTAGAGGAGGCCGCATCTTCTTGCAGTCCATTGTGGAGCTTATGATGTGTCATGCAGTCCAAGGAAGTGGTTTACTCACTACATTAAAATCACTTCAAATCCAAGGAACATTTCAGATCACAACAGGCCATTACTATCCTTCTCTTGAAACATTGTCTATAAGCGATGGCTCTGACTCACTCTGGTCTTTTCCCTTAGAGTCGTACCCAAAACTCAAATCTCTCATAGCGTTTGAAAGTAAAACTCTTGAATCTATTTCCGCATCAGGGGAATCTTACCGTGATCTTAGTTCTCTCACTTATTTGAGTATTTCCTTTTCCCCTAATTTTGTATCCCTTTTTAGTGGAGGTATCTCTGCCCCTAATTTGACATCGATTAGGATCTCACATTGCTAAAAGTTAAAGTCACTGCCTGAAAATATGCACACTCTACTCCCATCCCTTGAGCATTTGCATGTCGATACGTGTACAGAACTGGAATTGTTTCCAGAGGGAGGTTTTCCCTTAAATTTAGTAACACTTTATGTCGGGCACTGCGACAAACTATTTCCGCGTCCCATAAGGTGGGGATTGCAAGTTCTACAATCTCTCAGAAAGATCAGTATCGAAAGTTTTTGTGAAAAAGTGGAGTCCTTTCCGGAGGAAGCGTTGCTGCCTCCCACTCTTACCGATATCAGTATTGCATGTTTTCCAAATCTGAAATCACTCATGGGTTTGCCCACCTCTCTTTCTACTCTAATTCTTTATAGATGCCCTCTTCTAAAACAACGGTGTGAAATTGAGAAAGGGGAAGAATGGCCGAAAATTGCTAAGATCCCCACCATAATGATTGACGATGAATTGAATTGATCACATGAGCTATGAGTCAACAAGTTCTTCTGCCCAGATCAGGTAATTTGTTATCCAACTAATATAATATTAACTTCCTTCGTCTACTTAGTGCTCAATTTTGTGTTTATACATGAACCATCAATGCTAGTGTTGGGGGTATTTGGGTTTTATTTTGCGGCACGTTTGATTTGGGCAGCGTGAACATTTTTTGATAACCTCTTACAATAAATTTCTTAAATTATTTGAGAAGCTTGACAATATTATTATACAATGAATAAAAATAGATGAATGTAAGTGTTTGGAGTTTGGACTATTTACAGGATAGTATAACCAATAGTGATCAACGATTAAATTATGTAAATTGCAACAAAAAACTCTAGGTCTTTGGAAATTTTAGGAGAGCAAAAATGGAAGTCTCAAATAATGATATGGCTACGTGATTTTTATAAACTATTTGATTTTCAATGTGGGGATGTCACTGTATATACTAAGTTCTTTACCTATTCTTTTTGCAGTGTCACTAACAAATCCTCCATGCTCCAAGCATCATTTTTGTGCTACCTGCTGCCGGTCCTTTTGCGTTGTACAAACTACTAAATTCTTAATCAGTTTCCAAGTCACCTATAGAAAGCTCATCTTTCTGTCTTCACCTTCATTTTCCATTCACTACATTTCACCTTTGGACATTTGAAGTGTGAGACAGACTTGGTTCTTTGAAGGAATAATTATCCTAGATGGTAAGTTTTTCCTTCATATATACGTCTTTGATAATTAATAAATTTGTTTTACAGGTACAGAGTACTTTTTGTGATATTTGCAATTGACTTGGGCACAATATGGCAGGTTATTAATCTCAGGTGGACACTGGGGTAGTTTGAAGCTAGTGTTGCTTTAATGCCTTGAAACAGTTGCTGAATTTTTTATGCATAAGAATCTTTTGGTTGAATGATGCTGGTCAGTATTCCCTATTGCTGCCTCTTATTTCTTTTAATTTTTGGGGAGGAAAAAATGTGACTTGCAAGGGAGGGAAAAAAAATGGATTAAGAAATAACGTGTTTGAAAATCAGTGTAAAGTTTTATTTTTCTTTGATGTGGAAATGCTCAATGCTTGTGTGACTAAAATAAGAAAGAGAACTCTGTGTAGCATAAAATTTTTCTGTAATGCTGAAAATTTTCAAATCTTATTTAAATATTGCTTTTCATGTTCCTTCAGCCCAAAATTTTAACTCGTTTATTACTGCATTGCTTCTCAATTCATTTGGTCACTACTAGGACATCCCTGATTTTAAATTTTTTGCTTTTGTCTTCCTCAGTAATTGAAAATGATGAAATTGATGTTCAATTTCTGTACACTTAAATCGATAATTGCATGCAATTGTTGAAATCTTGTCTCTTCAAATTTTAATAGAGAGCAATAAAATCCTGATGATTGTTATTTATGATATGTTTTTACAGAATAAACTTTAACTGAGCAACCCATGAAGAGACATTACTGTTGTTTGGTTACTTGAGAAGGGCTTTATTTTCTCATACATGAGTCATAGAAAATAAATTATTAGGGTATAAGGCCAAGCTTAATTCAGGCCTCCTGATCTGTATGAAAAGGAAGAAATGATGCCAAAATAAATTGAAAATCTTGCAAGAAGACTTGCATCCCCTGCATTAGAATCAATAATAAAGTTTTAGCAGGTGCCAAAACTCTTGATGGGACCCAATCTCCTGTTTTGCTCCACACAAGAGATAGCTAGCAACACGACTCAATTTTATTGTCAGGTACTTCTTTACAACCTGCTTAGTATCATGTTAGTTTACTGATTCTTTTCTAATTGATTTTTAAAACTGATAAAACAGATGTGAGAGGTTTCAAAGCTATATCCAGAAATTGTTCAGGGAAGGGATTCTTGTGGAGATTCACTTTAATTTATCAACAAGTGCAACACAAGCCTAGCATCTATTTGATGTGATATTAGTGCCTATTGGTCCTCTTGTATCAGTAACACTCCTAAATTTCTAATATGCATCCAGGTCACTAAAAAAAATCTTCTTATGTTGAGGATTCTTAGTTACTTGACTCCTTTGCCCACACATCCCAACTGGAGGGACCTGCAACATTATTCAGCTCCTTCATTTTGAGTTCAAATTCCTGGTGGTGCAACATGAAAGTGGGAGATTGAGGGGATGACAAGTCCCTGGTAGTTCAATTAATATTATTTTTTTCCTTAAGCTTATGTGTTCAATGACTAGTAGATTGATTCTTTTAACAATTTACACTTTAAGAAGTTCAAAATGTGATGGTAACATTTGTCTTGAGAAATATGGCAGGCTATTTGATCATATTTAACAAGCAACAGGTGGACCCTAGTGCAGACTTGTAGCTTCCATTATCACATTCTTGAGATTAAAAATTGCTTCTCAGTCTTAGTGAGAGAAGTTTTCTTGATTGAACAATGCAGGTCAGCTTGGCACTTTGCTCTTGACCTCTTGTCAAAAGAGGAAGAGGAAAGCAGAAATTACTTATACTATGAATAAGAAATGGAATAAAAATAGTAAAATGTTCACATGGATGGTAAAAAATGGTATTGAAATCATTAGAAATGATCAGTGTTCCATATAATTATCTAAATGCCACATTCCAAATGTATTAGACGCATCACATGTGGGTGGAATGGCCCCTGTAATGACATCCCCTGTTGGATTATTTAATCATGAAGAAATCATCTAATGGAGTATTTTCTGCTGTAGGTCCCTGCTTGGATTGTTTTGTTGTATATAATGAAACTATGTGGGCCTGCAAGTCTTGAAACACAAAAAAATCCATGCTAGATGGATCATTCTATTAAGGGTGGTAAGCTCATCTTGTTCCAACAATTTGTCATTATTTTCTGATTAGATTAGCATTTATGGGCAATTTCTTTGTTACTAAAAAAATTCTTCATCACTTTTTTACTTACTATTTCTGGAACCTTTTGGTGCTTGAAACTGCCAAGTTATATGCCTTTGTTTGTCTTATTTATTTATTTTATACTGTTTATATTATTTGCATCCATGACCTTGCTTGATATGAACAAACAGTCATCATTCGTTCTGTTATCCAAACATCTGTGCTATACTACCACAATGGCAAGGACATTTTGTAAATTCCGTCACCATTTGTTTAAGATCTAAGGTGGCTGCTACCAACTGACTTTGACCTTCTTCAACCAAAGCTTCCAAAGAGCTAAACTTACATCCAACAAGCAGAAATGATATTTGTCCTGCCTGCCTGCCTCTTCTTTTTAACTTCATATCAAGTTTGGACCTCCATGTGTGAATTGACACAATGAAGATCAATGGAGAGAATTGTGTAGCTCCAGTTTTTAGATTCTAGTTTTGATTGGAAATGTCGCTTAAGTGATCTATATAATATCAAAGAACTTGATCATTTTCTAATTGAGTTTGCTCGGGTATTCTGAATATTCTTGAATTTGTTTTCTGTTGGTACTTTTCCAATGCTATTGAGATTTTATTAGGAATCTAGGAAACAAAGACATACACTTGACTCAACTGAACCTGATTAACATTTTGGCGATGAAAATTTATATTTTGAAAACAAAAAATACAAGACAAGATTTTCTTGGAAACACTACTGTGTTGCACTATGAAAAGACTCCAGATGGTTGTATTGGGAACATGATTTGCCAAACACCGAAAGTTAAAGTTAGTGATCAAAAACAATTTCAGACATAAAACTTCAGCAAAAACAGTATCACTGAGGAATTAGATGCTGTGAAGAAGTGTAAACCAATCTACTTCACAAATGACACAAAATTCTAATGCCAAAATTCCATCTTTTGTTACATAGTGAAACAAGCCGACGAGTAGCAACAGTGCCTGAAAATTGACATAAATAATGTTTGCAAGCTGTTTGAATCTGATATCTAATGGGTATGTGCATCAAGAGGGTAAAACTTGACAATGCAATAGAACCCCAGAGAGGAAGAAACTTATTGTTCGAGACAATATGTCCGGTACCACAATTGAAATAAAGAGAAAGGAACACACCATATGTGAACGTGACACTTCTATACGACAAGTCGTTCTGTATCGCACATAAACACCTTTAGATAAACGACATATTGTAGCTGTCTTCACGCCTACAGTATTGTCGTATAGTCTGTATTAGTTTAGTAGTTACTCTTATTATACACGTGTCTTATATTTATTACCTCTTCGATACTCTTAAAAAAAGAAATTACTCTTAAAATGAATGAAATAAAATATCAGTAAGCTGATTACAAGTGAAGGAAGATAATATATAGCTTAGGAAAAAAAGGAAAGATAAGTAATAATAAAAATTGCTTAAAATAAACAAAAACCAAAACCAAAACCAGAGTGTATTCTAAATGGGTCAATCTCGCCTTGACCCTTGGGCTTAGATGCCTACAAATGCATAGGCCTGGTTCTTAAGCCTTGCACTATCTTTTCCATCCTCTTTTTTTTTTTTTTTTTTTTTTTTTTTTTTTTATGAGTAAAAATTAAATTAAAACTATCTTTTCCATCCTTATTTTTTAATTTTTAATAATTCAATAGTTAGGAGAGGGATATGAAACATCTCAATTAGAAACACTATAAGATTTCAACTAGGAGATGCTAGAGCTACATGTCTACAAGGCTCTTGGAAAATTCAATAATTAAAAGAATGGGGAGGGAATTCAAACCCTGATTCCTATAATAAAGAAAAGCCAAATAACTATTCCTATAATAAAAATTTATCAACCTAAAATAAAGTTACAAGAAAAAATTAAAGATTGAGAGGGAGAGAGATAGCATAATCACCTTTTTTTTAAGTGGAGAATATGAAAGCTAATAGCAAATTTATAGATAGAAGATGATCAAAAGAATATTCAAAATAAAAGGTATAGTTGCAAATACCAAATTATTTAAGCTATACTATGTAATAGAATAACATTATATCATTATTTAATATAGGATCACATCTAACAATCAAAGGAAAAAAAAGATAAGTGGATCGAAGTGGACCAAATTAAAATGAATTGGACCAAATAGACCAAATAGGACGGAAGGGTCTGAATAGATCATATTGGACGGAAGTGAACGAAAATAGACCAATAGGCTGAGTTGGACCAAGTAGACCGAATTGAACCAAACTGGACCGAATTAGATAGAAGTGAACTGCATAGAACAAATTAGACCGTAGTGAACTGAAATAAACTAATAGACCAAATTGGACCTAATGGACCAAAGTTAATGTTAAGTTGTCTCTTTTTAAACAAAATAAATAAAATAAATAAAATAAAAATTGGAAAGATTTTGAAATCTATATTTTTTAATAACTTTGAATTTAGAATAAATAAAATATCAGTAAGCTTTTTTTTTTTTTTTTTTTGAGGGAAAAACTATCAATAAGCTGATTACAAGTGAAGGAAGATAATATAGAGCTTAGTAAAAACAAGAAAGATAAATAGTAATAAAAATTGCTTAAAAAATAAACAAAAACAAGAACCAAAACCAGAGTGTATTGTAAATGGGTCAATCTTGCCTTGACCCTTGGGCTTAGATGCCTACAAATGCATAGGCCTAGTCCTTAAGCCTTGCACTATCTTTTCATCTGTTTTTTTTTTTTTTAATGAGTAAAAATTAAATTAAAACTATATTTTCCATCCTTATTTTTTAATTTTTAGTAATTCAATAGTTAGAAGGGGGATATGAAACATCTCAATTAGAAACATTATAAGATTTCAACTAGGAGATACTAGTTGAGCTTCAAGCACTACAAAAAACGCATTTTTGGGCCGCGTTTTATAGTTTCGTTTTAGTAAAACACAACTACAAGGGGTATTTTGAATCGCATTTATGAAAAACGCAGCTCCACCCCTAGACATATAGCTGCGTTTACTAAACGCGGCTATAGACCCACTCTGAAGCCGCGTTTTCGGTTGTTGAGGCTGTGTTTGGCTGGGTAGGACTTAAGCCGCGTTTTTAAAAACGCAACTTCAGGGATTTTTTTTTTTTTTTTTTTTCAGTATGTCTGAGCTGCGTTAAAAAAATGCAGCTCCACAGGTGCTTAGAGCTGCGTTTAGTCAAATGCAACTTATACATGTCTGGAGTTGCGTTTGTTATACGCAACTCCAGACATGTTGAAGCTGCATTTAAATAATGCAGTTCATACATGGCTGAAGTTGCATTTGTTAAACGCAGCTCTAGACATGTTGAAGTTGTGTGTAATTAAATGCGGCTTAACATTTAGTATAAATAAAAAAAATCCCTAAATTAGATCGCCCTCAACCCTAAATCATCTCCACCTGCTCCTCCATTGACTCCTTCCTACTCTCTCTCACTCACCTGACCAAACCTGCCACTTCTTCTCCCTCGCTTTCCCTCCTCTCATTTCCAAGCTCTTCTTCGGCCTCACCGACTCCTAGCCGCCTCTTCCAAACCCAACCCCTTCAACGGCCTCACCGACTTCCCTTCCAGCAATATCCTCTTCCACTTAATCTCCGCCGTCGATCGGCTCTCAAACACGATCCTATCAAACCCTCCGCTCTTCAAATCCAACTCAACGTTTTCGAATACTACCTCTTCTGGTTCGCCTATTACCCTATCTATAAATCCAATTCTGAGAATTTCGATTCCATTTCCATCAAAAGAGCGACGAAATTCAGGCTAGAAAATTGGACTTCCTCCATTCTCGGATCTTCAAATTCCAAGCGTGGAAACAAGCACATGCAAAGGGTACAACCTTCATCTCCGTCTTCTCATTGTCTTCTCTCAATCTCACTCAAGCCACTCTCACAAGGCCGACTAACAGTAAGTTTTTTAAATTGTTTGTTTTGATTTTTGTTTTAGGTTTCGATTTTTGGTTTAGGGTTTCGATTTTTGTTTTAGGGTTTCGATTTTTGTTTTAGGGTTTCAATCTTCGATTTAGGGTTTCGATTTTGGGTTTAAATGGACTTTTTTGTTGGATCTTGATTGAGTCTCCAATTAGTAGTACTTTGCTTCAAATATGGCTTTTTTTTTATTTTATTTTTATTTGCTAGGTAAATGATGGGAAATTAGGGAGAGAAGCCACATGGAAGGTCATGAAGAATTGAAGTAGGTTTAAAGGCATGAAATTTATAATCAGTTTATTTAAAACGATATTTACCCCCATTTAATTTATTTTATTAACGAATTGTTGGAAAATCATCTCTATGATACAACTAAACCAGGCAACCTTGAAGGTAATCTTGGAGAATACTGAGATTTTTTTTTTAATGTTTTTATACATACAGGCGGGTGCCAAAATCTGTAAAACAATAATAATAATAATAATAATAATAATAATAATAATAATAATAATAATAATAATAATAATAATATATTATTATTATTATTATTATTATTATTATTATTATTATTATTATTATTATTACTGTTGTTGTTGTTGTTGTTGTTTTTCATATGTTATGTATGGTGATGGTCTATCATTATTTAGTGAGCTATATAAATTTAATATGGTATCTATTAATCCCACATTTCTATTATATATATATATATATAGAGAGAGAGAGAGAGAGAGAGAGAGAGAGAGAGAGAGAGAGAGAGAGATAAAAATGATCTACTTGTGAGTTTTCATATCACTATAAAACTTTGGCCTCCCTTAAAAAGTTTTCTAGTGCATACACTTCCAATATAAATGGAAAATTATTAACTATTAGTTTTAAAAGAGCATCTTTTTTTTTTTAAATCAATTTTTTTTGGGCTAAAAAAAACCAACATAAAATAGATAGAAGTACTAAAAAAATATTTAAGTTATATAAGATTAATTTAAAAAAAATAGAGGATATTATATGCTCATTCAAGGGTGGTCAAAAAAAAATTATTAATTTTATTTATTTAAAAAGAGTACGAGGAAGGGAGTCAAAGTCAGGGGACCATGTGTAGATCAAATATGAAACATGGTGGAGGACTGAGTAATTTTGAAAATAAGAGGGAGGTCTTTATATATTTCAATAAAATCTAGTAAAGGTTCAACTATTTTTCCCTAACAATAATAATACAAACAGAAGGCAAAAAAAATTACAATCCTACTAAGGTGAGAAAATGTGAAGAGATGTCTGAGTATCATTAAAAGATTGAGGTCAACGACCAAAGTTCGTTTTCTATGCCTGAGATGAAATTGTTCTTCTTCATTGAAGTGATCTGATCTATGATCCACAGGTAGCCAAATCTATTCAAAAAAATGTTGATTATTGAGGAATAAAATCCTTTGTATAATTGTGGAAACTGTTTGTGTGTGTATATATATATATTATGTTTCATTTTCATTTTCTTAATCGTCAAGAACACAATAAGGTTGGTTGGTGATAAGAATTTGTTTTCTTCGTTTCTTTTCAGTCCTTGGACAATATACTAATGAGTTAACCCTTCCCTTTCTTTTATTGTATTCTAGGCTCAAATTTAAGATTTGAGACTCTCCTTACAGTTTACAAAAGACCCAAACCAAGTAATCATTGACCTTTTATTTCATTTATATAAATAAAACCATAGTTTTGGATGTTGGGCAGATCCTTAAGAATTTTCTTGCTTTTTTATTTTTATAAAGGATTTTTATGAAGTTTATTAATTCAATTTGTCAGGTCATTGACAAACTGAATTAATAAATTTGTGAGGTCTTAAAGAGTCCTTGTCATTCATCATTCATGTTAGCAAAAATTTTAATTCAATAATTAATTGATAGACAAGATAATGCAGTAATAATAATTTTGTTTTTTTTTTATATTAAAAAAAATTAACATTTCATAATCATTTTGTTATCAAAATAATGATGATTGAATCAGTTGGTCCAATGACCAGCTCCAACTTTTAGGAAACTGGTGATCATGAAGTTGCTGGTAAATAATGAAGTGATAGCCAATTTAATTTTAGTGGTTTAGCCCTTAAGGCAATTTGCAGTATCAGTCTTGGCATTTATAATTAATATTAAGTAAAGGTATTTTTTTTTAATTACTTGACATGACAATAGCTAGGGGAAAAAATACTAAAAATAGGCTAACAAGCTTTAAGAGCATATTGAAGATTTTGCTAGACCAGCAGGCGTTCAGGAATAGGGAATCTAGTTTTGAACCTAGACCTAGCTATATAGTAGAAGTTTCAAATCCTATGGGAGGAAAGAGAACATTTCAAAGAATGTTTTTTTTTTTCTTTTTAATTCTTTGAAAAATACATTTCAAAGATTGTTTTTAAAAGGTTTAGACTTGGATCAAATTTTGAATAAAAATTGTTACACATCGAATTATGTACCCTGTTACACAAATTTTTTGAACTGAAATCATAAGTTGAAAACATGATTTTTGTTGTGAGATTCTATCTACAACTCATTATTTTCGTCTTAAAAACATGTGCATATATAACAGTGTGTGTAATAAGACATGCGTAACAAACATTACTCTAACTTTTTTAAGTCCTAAAAGAAACAAACCCAATGAGTTTTAAGTCTATAAAAACAGACAGTAACAAGTAAACAACCCCTCTTTTCTTTTTCTTTTTCTTTGTTTTGTTAGAAATAGTTTACTACTTGGAGAATCGATTGGATTCTTGTACCACATCATTATCAATGAATTCATACTCTTGCTTGTGACTGTATTTGTTATTAAAGTAAGCACTAGAGTAAGATGCACGAATCCACTATGTCATAAGATAAATTGCATATAGAATGGATAATATCACAAACGTTTATTATGTTGTGATGCATATGTTCATGCAGACCCAACTAAACTGCACATATGAGGAGAAAAAAACTATTATGACAAGAAAATGAGATGATTTCAATTATGACATGATTTCAATTTTATTCTTTTTCTTTCTAATTCTTTTTTTTTTTCATTTTTAAGTAAGAAAGGGAAATGAGAAGACAAAATTTGTAAGTGTAAATCTTAACTTCACATTTTTTTTTCTAATTTTTTTTTTTTTTTGAATTGGACAAAAACAAAACAAAAAGGATAAAAAATTATGACATGATTTCAATTTCATGTAAACAACAATTATTTTGGATGGTTCCTTCTATTCGTGGGACTGTGGTGTACGCCCTGATCGACTTTTCGTTTTCAGAACATTTGTGAAAATAGAAAATAAATCCCAACATACCCGTGCATGAAATTCCACCGCTTGCCTCTCTTTTTAGGTGAAATTATTGGAGATCATATCCCAGTTTTTGAAGCCACAACTAGGAAATGAGTACTGATAGTTGCCAATGGCCCATTAGACTGAAAGGCTATATTGTTCTTCATTGTCCCTGTCGGTTGTGGTTGAAAATGTGTGGCAATTCTATTGCCAAGAACCAAGCACCAACTCCTCTGGTTAATTTCTCTCTCATTTAGGTGATTTTAACTTGTACTGTTTTTTTTTTTTTTTTTTTTGTGCTAGAGGCAAAATAAATTGTAGTAATATTTTCATGACAGGTTTTCTTGTGACAGTTCTTCATAGATCAAAATAAAATATTTAGGAGTATGCATCAACCCAACCCAACGCTTCGGATTGGTTTTTTTGAATTGGTGGGTTGGGTTAGGTTGAAATTTTATTTTGAGTTTTGGGTTGAGTCGGGTACGGGTTGATAATTTTTTCAATTCATTTGACCCAACCCAATGCACCATGTATATATATTTATTTTATTACTTTTTTTTTTTTTTTTTTAGTTTGATTGATTTTTGTATTTTGAGAATTAGTTTTGATAAATTTGAAAATTTAGAATAATTGATGAAAGCCTAATTTTTTACAAGACATAAAACATGTATATATAACCCACCAACACAATCCAACCCATGTGGGCTAGGTTGGGAATTTATCAACCCAATAAGGTCAAGTTGAGTTGAAAAAATTGTTAGATTCAACTTACACTTGATGTAATTATAAGTTATGTTACCCCATTTAATATTTTTTTATTGAATGCTAACTTTAACAAATCTGCTGTTAAATTAGGTTTTCTTCTTAAACTTTAATTTTTATATTTAAAATTGTGCATAAAAGATGAGTTTTTAGACCAAATAGTATAAAGCATTTGATTGGCATGAAACTTGGTATGTGTATTGTTTTTTTCTTTTTTTAAAACTCTCAAATACTTTTGATATAGACTATTTACAAATTTGTTTTTTCTTTTTAATCTAAACTTCCACCACTTTAATGCCCCTAAAGAGGTTATAAGTTTGCGTTACTGAACCCAGCAACTTAAAGAGTATGTAATTCAACTCCAACATTGGGATTTTCTAAATACTAATTCAATAAAAAGTTATTAAATGGTGTAACATAAATTAAATTTACAATAAGCAGCACTTGAAAAATAATTATTCATTTTTTCAACATAGAAAATCTTCACTATATTATTTTGAACTTTTGGATGATATTTTTAAGTATTTGATGTTATTATTAGCCTTCAAATTGTATGCTTAATAAGTATATAATGTTATCATTTTCTATTAGAATCATTCATGCTTGTCTCACTATATAATTTTTTCTGACTTTGTCACGGCCGATAGTCTTTCTTGGTCGTCTTCGTTAATTTAGTTGTCCCTAGCTAATAGTCAACATATATAATTTGGTATTAATCAATACTCAATAGTCAATACTACTTCTAAGAAACTCCAGTGAACAAATAATTCATGTATTAATGTAATGTGATACCTAATTAAATCAAGTTGTCCCTTCTATTCAAAGATACCAGTGAACAGAATTTTAAAATTAAAAACTCCAATGTTTCTTTTTCTTTTTCTTCTCTTTTCAAACTTCCATTGCCGTCCCTTTTATTCTGCTTCTTGGTCCAAGAGGTTATGTTATATACATCACTTTTGTATAAAATTTCAAAGCAGGAAAAAAAAAAAAAAAAACAAGTGGTGCTTTCAGATTATGATATACTCATCTACATATGAATCCATTATATAACTGGAATAAAATATTATATATAATGAGAAATGGGTACGAATTGACCAATGAAAAGGATTGTGTCCCCCAGTTTAGGTCATTGGTGGTAGGCTGGTAGCAAATTGCAAGCAGATTATTTTAGTGGACTTCACAATTAATTGTCCAATTTGTTGTGCAGTGCAGTCTCTTTAATTTAAAGTTGAACTTTATTGTTATTTAATTTTTGAGAATCTAAGGTATGAATTTTTTTTTTTAGTATATAAGGTATGAAAACGTTTTTATTTATTTATTTTGGAAATAGGGTATGAGAAAGTTAAATGCATATACGTCTCACACACTCACATTTTATTTTATTTATTTATTTGAGAAATCACATTTAATATATTAATAATATTTTGTGTTAGTAAGTTAGATAGAGCTATAATCAAATTGAGGGTCAAGCGCAATATTGAAGTTCAAGATTGTTTGGCTTAGTATTTATTTTTATTTGTTTACTTTATAAATGAGAAATGTTAGAAATATTGTCAATTTTATTATAATTTTTTTTTTCCAAAATAAGGTGAAAATGTATGCGATTGATGCCATTTATGAATGTGTTGAGATCGATTTCAAGAGTTGTTCACAAATCTATATAATATATTAAAGAAAAAGCTTAATAAGAGTTAAGTTTTATTTCAAAAAATAACAGGGATAAAGTTAATTTGCTCTAATTTCATATCAAGTGTTCCATATTAGATTTCAAAGCTATTCTAATTTTGTGCTAAGTGAATTGTGTGTACCAAAATTTAGTTCTACTTATATTTGTTTTCACAAAAACTATACTATTCTTTAAGCATTCAATTTTTCCTTAAATTTTGATTCTTTTTGTGAGTTTCTGTCTAAGCTTTAAATGATTTATAAAATTTATCTTAAACCAATAGCATAGGATAAGTGCAGCTTAAGTGTTTGATGAAGTTGTCCAAAGAAACTTGAGATAACAACACACACCGATATATATTGCATCAAATGAATTTGATGTTGATTAGTCTATATTGTTGGCAAGGTATATGTTGTTGATTTAATGAATTTGAATGCCATTAATTTTCATCTACTTTTATGGATTTGCACCAGTTATCTTGTTATTCTATTTGGTAGTTCTGAAATTGCTTTTTTAGTTGATCATTTATTTTTTATTCCTTGGAAAGTGAATTTATTATGGATTATGAATTATGGATTTGTTCTAGTAGAGTGCTAGTAGAGTGCTAGTAGAGTCTAGTAGTTATTGTTCAATATTGTTGTTAGTGTTGGGGTGAACTAGGGAACCTAGGCCACACAGCAACTCCCACTTGATACGGTGGTGAAAATGCTGAGGGAAAATGGGTTTAAAAAATTGAAGCTCTTTGAGGCTGATGAGAGGATTTTTGGGGCTCTGATAGGGACTGAAATTGAAGTGATGCTAGGAATACCCAATAACATGTTGCAATTGATGTGTGAGGATTCTGGTGCTGCAGCCTAACGAGTGGATGCCAATGTCACTAATTATTCCTACACTGGTGGAGTCAATGTCAAGTTGACTCACACACTTTCTCGATTTTTTTTTATTAAAATTAAAAACCATTTTATAATGTTTATTTTCTTCCCCTCTTGAAAACCCATTTATATTTGTTCCATAAAAAAGTGTTCTATTATTTTACACCCTGCAATGTTTTTTTTTCTCATACAATTGGTGCAGTCCATGTGAAGTTGAGTTATACACAACCCCATTTACTGTCTCTTCCCTTTGCTTTCCTTTTATAATGGCCTTATGTTTCATAAAGGTGCTATTATTTTCTCCAATTCCAAAAATTTTGGACTAAAACAGAAGTTGGGTCTTATATAGATATCAATATTGATGTACTTGAAGAAATTACCAAAGCATACTTGTTTCTCTACCTAAGCCTCGCATTGAATGAACTTCAGTAGTACATCTTTGCTTAGTGTCTCTGCGATCATTGGTTTATTAGTCATACTTTTTTTTTTGGTTTATTAGTCATACTCTTTTTTTTTTTTTTTTTTTTTTCGTGTTGTAATAGAAAAACATATGGATGATCAGAACAAGTTAATGACAATTATTTTTTGAATAAGCATTTGCATTTGTGTCTCATTTTGTGCATGAAAATTAAACAATACCTCTCGAAAATTTTCTTGTAGTCTTATATTTTTGTTATGATTGTCGTGTTCATTGATGTTGGTGATTAGGCTTCATGTGAACAAGTTTTTTGGGCTGGAAAATAGGCAGAAGAGGCTAGGAGTCACCGTGAGGGCAGAGTGCTAATCAAGATACAAAGTGCCCAGGTTAAAGAAAGGGTCACCTGTATTAGTATTACGTTGTTTTTTTTTTTTTTTTTTTTAAAAGAAAGTAAAATCTTTTTAATCAAACACAAACTGTGCAATACCAACGTTGCCCCTTTTTGAGCTTTCTTTGTACCTATTTGGCTGCTTCATGCCCCTTTTTGCACGATGTACTCTGTATTTAATAATTTGTTTTTACTTATAAAAAAGAAATAGAAAAAGAATTCTTTTTCTTGGATTGTTAAATTGGCTTTGCGACTTTTCTAGTAGCTAGGTAAATCTTCTGTGCATAATATCATGGTGTTTGACAAGCTAATTTTGAAGATGTTAACACATAATTCTCTATGCAGCCATTGATCAAGTCCACTATCAGGCTACAAGACTCATTGCTTCCAAAGGACAAACCAAAGCTGGCTGTTCCTCTTTTGTTACTTATTGCTCAACATCGTTCTTTGTAAGCTTTAGAACTGTAATTGTTATATATATATATATATATATATATATATTTCTCTTTCCTTGGGATACATTGTTGATTACAATGTGTTTTGTTGTGTATAATATCTTTCTTCATTTGATGCTTTGGATGCATCGTTGTAAGTCTTTATCTTTTTATTCTTTTTTTCCTTTTCATTATGTACATTCAAATTTGTATCATAGGGCCTTATCTGAGACATATGTAGGCCGTATCAAAAAAATTTTCAAAAAAAAAATTGTAAAACAAACACAGTTAGGACATGCATGCGTGTAGTACTGTATTGGAAAGGGAAGTGGAGTTATATTTGAATGGGTGAATTTCTCACCTTGGAACGGGAAGTGGTACTATATTGAGTGTGTGTGTATATATATATGTGTGCAACCTGAACTTCCTCTGATCCTTATTCCAGACTACAGTACCTAAATTGGTTATCACTTCATACATATATCTTCTCTTTTGACTAACTTATTTCATAAATGAAATCAAGTTTCATAAATTAAATTAATTTTAACCCTTCATACAAATTGATATTGCCTAACATTTTTCATAAATTAAATCAACTTTAAACTCCATAAGAAAATGTGACAATCGACTCTCAACAAGTATCTCCTAATTACAGGGATGCATTAGGTTCTTTCTCATTGATAGAATCAACAAATCTTATCGATTTTTCGAGGCAACTTAGACCAACTCTTGGCACCACAAAGAAGTGGTCAAAGCCCCATGCCTATATTTCTTGAAATAACTAACTTGTTATTTTTCTTGTAAATAGAATTTAAAAGCCAAAGCACAGGCTCTCATTCCATCTGGTGCAGGCAGTAGATTTTATCCTGCAAGTGACCTGGCTAAGCTTGTGATAACTATTTTCCTACATCATTTTCTCCTTAACTACAAGTGAGTTCCCTCAAACCTTTTACCATGTGGGCAACAGTTTTATTTATTTTGGAAATGAAATATCACCATACATAGTATTAGCATATGTGCTCTATTACAATTCTACAGAAAATCAATTGAGTAAGCAAGATAACCCTTTTTCTATTCTATTTTGTCATTAACCAAAAATGAGTTCCCTAAAATTGAGTTCCAATGAAATAACAATTAATGATTCTTGTCAAGGTCAGCAGTAACGTAAGTATGTAGTTGTAGATTTTTATTACAAACTAAAATAAAAATTCTGATAGATCGTGTGTAATATAATATTTAGCTTTCTTATACATCTTACATGTTTACATGATTGTACTACATTGTGTACATGTGGTCCAATCTTCTACATCTTACCGTACTTGTTATTTATTTAGCTTTCTTTTAATTACTCGCCTTGTGGGACATGCACCTGGGTGTAATATATGATTACAAAAAATAGAAAGAGTATTCCCTAATTTAGCTATAGTTGCCCTATAGCTGTGTTTGTTATAAATGCAACTAAAACCCACCACCTATACCAGTATTTTTAACAACTTAGTTATAGGTCCCCTCTCTAATAAGTAATAAGTTTCACATGATCATAGCTGCATTTATTTTGACTGTCTTATTTGTTTAAAAATACGACTATAGTTACAATAAGTGAGGCTTTAAAAAACTTTACATCTTTTGTTGGTGAAATTCAATTTACATTATAATCTTCAACATATTTGTTTAAATAGAACCTTAGCATATAAGGTTCATGGTTAGGGGTCTACTATTTTCTAGCTAGAAAATGAACTCTCAAACGAAACATCCTCGATCTTTCTTAACAACGTGAAAATCATCTTCATAATACTATATTTATTGCAAACCCATCATCCAAAGACACATTCTATATTTCTATACAACAATTTGACAATAACCTAAATGCACCAGCATGCTTTTGCTGAAATTATAAGATTGTTTCACTAAAATTTGTCCTCTATTTTAAGAACATTTGGTTCAACAAGTTTCAACGATCACTCATATAATTTCATCTTAACTAATTTGAAGGGTTACTGGCTATGCATTACCAAATGATGTTGTAGGTCAGAATTTTGAAATCTTGTATAGCAATGGATAAAAGTTGGATGAAGAAGAAGAAGGGTTCAATGGAATATATTGAAGGTGTACTTAACTTTGTGGAATTTGCATATGAATATGCGCGCGATGGGAAAATCTTTTGTCCTTGTACCAAATGTGTGAATTTGTGTTTGGTCCTGCCAAGGGTGGCACGTGAACATCTTTGGAGAAAGGGGATGCTTCAAAGTTACACACATTGGAAATGGCATGGGAAATTAGCCGATGTGCCAACGGCCACCAAATGTGGGAGTAGTCATGTGCAAGACTCCCTAAAACAACACAGTGACTTTCGTGGGATGTTGCATGATTTGTGCCCTACAAATGAAATGCCACCCGAACCAATGGAAGAAGGTGAAAGTGTGCAACAACTGGCTCAAGGCCAATTAACTGATGGTGCACAAAAGTTTTACAAAATGATAGATGATGTGGACAAACCCTTATATGCTGGTTGTACAAAATTTAGCATATTCTCAGCCATCGTTGTGTTGTTCTAGTTGAAGACTTTTTGTGGTTGGACGAACAAGTCATTTTCTATGTTGCTTCAAGTCCTGATGGATATGCTTCCTTTAGACGCTAAGTTGCCAAAGGACCATTATGAGGCTAAGAAGATAGTCCGAGATTTGCGTTTGGGATATGAGAAGATCCATGCTTGTTCCTATGATTGTATGCTATTTTGGAAGGAGAATTTTAACCTCAAGGCGTGTCCTTGTTGCAAAGGTTCAAGGTGGAAAACGAATGAGGCATCTGTTACAGGTAATAATGCATCATCTAGTGGGAAAGAAGAAAGCTGCAAAGATCCTACGGTAGTTCCCCTTAAAGCCAAGATTGCATTGATTATTTTTGTCACTCGACCTGGCTAGTTCTATGAAATGGCGTGTTAATGGTTGTACAGATGACGGGGTAATGTGGCATCCTGCTGACTCGGATGCATGGAAAATGTTTGACAATACGCATTTACAGTTCTCATCTAACCCTCGTAAGTTCAGACTTGGACTAGCTGCAGATGGGTTCAACCCTTTCGGAATTCTGAGTACTACTCACAGTACTTGGCCTGTCATGCTAGTCCCTCAAAATCTCCTGCCTTGGCTGTGCATGAAACAATCATCTTTGATTCTATCACTAGTTATTCCTGGTCCTAAATCGCCAGGGATTGCGATAGATGTGTACTTGCAACCCTTAGTAGAAGAATTGAGGGAATTATAGGATGTTAGAGTAGAAGCGTACGATGCATCTTCAAAAAATGTATTCCAATTACGTGTAGCATTTATGTGGACCGTACATGATTTTCCTGCCTACGCAAATGTGTCGGGTTGGAGTACGAAGGGTAAGTATGCGTGTCCTTGTTGTGCATTTGAGACTGACTCTCGATATTTAAAAAATGGCCACAAATTCTGTTACATGGGATATAGGTGATGGTTGGGTAAGGACCATGAATTTCGGGAAGAAGATACATTATTTGATGGATCTATTGATATGCGAGTGGCTCCTATACCACAAGTTGAGGCAAGCATAATTGTGGACACTGAAAGTTTAGTTAGACGTTGTCTGGGAAAGAAATGTCAAGAAAAATGCAATAAAAGAAAGAAAGGTGAGGCAAACTAGTGTGTTTGGAAGAAGAGAAGTATTTTTTTCAGCTTGCCTTATTGGGAGGATCACAAGTTGCGACACAATCTTGATGTGATGCATATAGAGAAGAATGTGATGGACAATATACTTGGCACAGTGCTGAACTTGAAGGACTGGACAAAGGACAATTACAAGGCACACCTTGACTTGGCGGACATGGGAATAAGGAGTGAACTCCACCTACGGCGAAAAGGTGATGATAAGTATACAATACCGCCCGTGTGTTTTCATATGACTGCATTGGAGAAAGATGGTTTCTTGCAAGTTTTACGGGACGTAAGAGTGCTTGATGGATATGCTTCCAATATCTAACGCCGTGTCAATCTGAAAGAACGTAAGATTTCTGGTTTAAAGAGTCACGATAATCACATCCTGATGCAACAACTCCTTCCAATTGCTTTACGAGGATCTTTGCCATCGCACGTTACTAGGCCTTTGATAAAGTTAGCTTGTTTCTTCAGGAAAATTTGTTCGAAAACCCTTACGGTTTCAGATATAACGAGTGCTGAGGCAGACATTACAGTCACGTTGTGTGAATTGGAAAAGATATTTCCTCCATCTTTCTTCACTGTGATGGTACATTTGGTCATGCACTTAGCTGCTGAAGCCAAGATTGGTGGTCCAGTTCAATACCATTAGATGTACCTCATTGAGAGGTAAGTCGTATGTAATACATTTACAATATAAAAATAATGTGCCCTTTGTAATAGCTAGTGTCAATTGCTAACTTTCTCATGCGCATTATAGGTACCTCTCACGCCTTAAGTCTTACGTAAGAAATAGGGTTGCTCTAGAAGGGTGTATTGTGGAAGGATACATAGTGGAGGAATGCTTAACGTTTTGTTCACGATATATGGAAGGAGTTGAAACTATATTTAATCGACCCACAAGGACGATGGAGGAGTCAACAGGGGCAGTTTCAAGTCTGGCACTAGACAATAGGGAGTTGACCCAAGCTCATCGCTACGTTCTATTCAATTCCGACAACATTTACCAGTTTTGTGAGTAAGTACTACGAACACCAATATAATTGCACGACAATCCAATGTTCTCTACGTGTATTAACACTAATACAATTTCCATCGCATGTAGGATGCACAAAAGTTTGATGGAGGACGAACTTCGAAGGGGTCACTGTCGTATATCCAATGCTATTATTCATAAGCACCACATGGAGAAGTCTTGTGGCTGGTTTAGATCTTACGTAGGTGTCACATCTTCAACTTTTTAAGCTTGCAACTTTCCCATAAGTAGAATGACTATACTAATTATAATAAGTTTGTTTGGTTATATTAGGTGATGTCAATGACTGATGCTGATAGGGAAAATACTGCACTTACTGATACACTTGTCACACTTTCCAAAGGGCCATATACTTTAGTAAATCGGCTGAAACATTATGTAATAAATGGGTTAAAATTTAGGAGTTCGAATGTCGAGGAAAATAGAAAAACGTAGAATAGTGGAGTTAGTGTCGCCACTGAAGGTAGTATTACGTACTATGGTGTGTTGACAGATATTATTGAGTTAAATTATTCTGGCAGTATCAGACATGTGTTATTCAAGTGTACATGGGTTGATGATCAAAATAGGAGGGGATTTAAGACTGATAAGTTTGGGTTTCCTATGGTGATTTTTACTCACTCCATACATGGTGGGGAGGAAATGATGTATGAACCATATGTCTTGGCGTCTCAAGCTACACAAGTTTTTTATGTTGAAGATAAAAGGCACAAAGATTGGTATGTTGTCGTTAAAATGAAAGCTAAAGATGTGTTCGATGCCGGTATTGTCCATAATTGTGATGAGGATGACACAGATGGGTTTTATGAGAACATTCTGTATAGTATAAATGGTAATGATATTCGTAGGGATGACCTTCGTTGGGGTCGAGATGATGTGGAGGAAATGACAATTGATGCCTCTATTATTGGCGAAAGAGATCTTCATGAAATGGACAACTTGGATGATTGTGAGTTCATTGATGATGAGTCCAACGATGAAGATGACAACGAAGTCAAGTACAGCGATGATGAGTAGTGTAATAGGATACTGTTGTTGTATGCATAATTATGTTATAGTTATTATTGAAATTATAAGTAGAATTTGTAAAGGTCTGTTGCGTGCAACATTTAACAATGTTGCATATATATGTGGAAACTATTATTTCTTCATGTTGTTAAGAAAAAACAGTTTTAACATATATAATTATCTTTACAACTGTTATTTCTTCATGTTCTTATTTCTTCATGTGATTGCTTGTTGGCTATAATTATCTTTATGTTTGTGTTGTAAAGGTGTTGGACGCAAGAATGGTGAGGAAACGTCAATTACCACTTGTTTACGTTAGACAAGGATCGTCGAATTCCCGACAAAGGGTGGAGGCAGTAGATCAAGAAGCCTATCATTCTGAGGAGGCAAGACTGGTGGGAAGTGACGATGAGACACAACCTCAGGTAGTTAAAATGTCTTCGAAGGTGTTTATTACTAGATGCATAATTCAGTTCTAATAATCTATATTTATATAATATTTAATAGTTTGTTGTTGCTACGCTCTTATTGAGTACATTAGCGTAGGATTTCGGTCCACTTTGGTCCATTCAGTATATTCGGTCCACTTCAGTCCATTTGGTCCATTCATTTCCCTTGGGTCCAATTTGGTTGATCTTCTTCTATTCGGTCCAATTTGGTCTGCTTAGTCCACTGATTTCCCTTTAGTCCATTTCTATCCAATTTGGGATACTTCGATCCTTTAGGTCCACTATGGTCCATTTGATCACTCCGGTCCAATTTGATCGAGTTTGGTACATTCCGTCCACTTTGGTCCATTCAAGTTCACTTTGGTCCATTCAATGCACTTAAGAATGATAAAAGATAAGTTTGGGTTGAAATTATACTTTCTAAATGCTTTGTTATTAAGGAAAAATGAAGGCAACCCAAAGGAAGTGAGGTTGCTCATCTTTTGAAAAGCTAGGAAAGTGCATGCTTGTTTAAAGATGCAAAATGAACATAAATCAAAATAATTGATCCCACAAATGTTTGTCATAGGAAGAGGTCATAATTTGAGTTTCCTTTTATTTTTATAAGTGTCAAGACATAGTTTTGGTAAAGTGCTCTCCTTTCTAGGCGAAGTTACAACCTTTCTATGGGACTTATAAGTTACTATTAAGGAGAACTAGTTGCAGGTTGTCAGGTAATGTGTTACGAAATGTGTTGATTGCCAATACAATGGGTGAACAAGTTGACTGGTCGATCACTCGCAATGCCAATAGGCATCTAGGTTCATTAGTCGCAGTACCAAGAAGTGTTTTGACATTTATGAAGTCACAGAATTAAGAATTAGCAGTCATTCTAATTATAATGCAAGCTAGTCAGCAAATGTTCTCAACAATTAACTTGGTCTAGTAGGGGAGGTATTGGTCGTTTGCGTCCTCATTAAATCCAAAGTCAACTGAATATGTTGCTGTTTCTAATGATTGAAAGTTACACTTGCACAACCAGTGAGTTACATGAATGCGTGGGAGGAAGGCCTAAATTTACTCAAGTTTTGTTTAAATGAAATTATAAACCTTTTATTATTTATGTTACTAGGTAGATGCATAAATTTTGCATGGTGTGATATTTTTCAGTAGTTGTGAGCTTTGATAAATCAATCCTAATATTGGTGGTTTTTATATACAGATGATTACGTTCAAACCCCAGCATCGGTACAAAATCCAGCACTAGAAAATAAGCGTGGCAAACGTGGGAAAACAAGGTTGGCTGACATATGGGCAATGACTGGTGAGTACAAAATCTAGTTGCCATTAAATGCTGAAGGCCAATCAATTGGGCGGGACGGGTCTTTGTTCGTTCGGTGATTGGGCTCGTTTTGCGAGAATGGCCTATTATGCCCGCTTACGCTTGCTGGGTGGCCAAGCGTTGGTGAAAATTTTAAATAGGATTGTTGGGTGGAAATTGAGGTAGTATGAAACTAAAGTATAAGTTACTACATTTACAGATGTTGTCCTAATTAAATGTCATTTTCAGCCGCTATTCTAATTAAGTGACTACATTTTGGTAACTCCACTTTTGCATTTCAGAAACGGTATATAATTGATCCCACCATTGTCGCACCACCCAATCAAAAGGCATGGGCAATGCATCAGCTAGGGGAAATTCGGAGAAATCGGAGGACAAAGTTAAAGAAGGGTCATAAAAAAAGAGGGATGACATGTGAACAGGTATTGGCTAGCCAGCCGCTAGCAGTTATCACAGTGCAATGGATGGAGATGGTTGAGTATTGGTTCAATGACAAAACAAAGGTACTGTTACTTTCTTCGTCAATCTCATCGTCGTGGTAATTTAGTCAAGAGATGTTTTGTTTTGTTTTGTTTTTTTTTTTTTTTTTTTTTAGTATTGATGGTAATGTGGTTGCAAACATTAAGTGAAAAAAAAAAGCGGCTAGTCGAGGTAAGCAGGAGGACATAGCTAGGTGTGGGGCCAAAAGTTTGGCGCAAATTTCTAATGAAATGGTAAGAAATAAACTTAGAATTTGTGAACGACTATTTATGGTTTTAACCTCATTTCATATGTTTTAGGAATAAGGATAAGTCAGTTAAATTATCTTATTAATGTGAGAGACCGCACCCCCGGCCCGTTTTATTATGAGAGTTGGGCCAAACCCACGTGAATGGGTGGAATCGTGTTATTGCCTCTCAAAATGGATGTTCAACTAGTTATATTTTTCCCTTTAGATTAAGGGTTTTACAATGGAGTCGCCACTTATTTAATTATTGAAAAAATAAGAAAACCAAAATTGAAAAATTCCTCATTTTATTAATTTTCAATTAAATTTACATTGATCATAGGAAAATTACACGGCTTTGGTCCTAGATACAATCTAAGATAAAAAACATGGCTTTGTTTCCTAATTACAATCTAAAAATTGAAAATTACATGGATAAGCATTTGATCTATTAACCCTTGATCTAAGTTCGAAGGCTATGTTACAAGGTGGGAAGGTGTTAGGCACCCACCTTGCCTAGTAAAATCGGTCTTCTAGACTATGGTGGCCAACATTCATATCATATCATCCAATATGTTAATCAATTTACATGATGAATTTAATGTGTGTGTGCATGTGATAAACCCTAATTCAATTTATTAAGCATTGCATTTGGATATGAAAAATAAATTCTAGTGAATGTGTATGGATGGTGATATCCTAGATTCAAAGATTTGAAAGAATTATGAAACAAACATGTTTTTCATATTTTTTATGCGAATTTAAGATTAAAACTAGTGTTAGGCATGAACATGTAATGAATAATCAAAAACATGTGAAGAACACATAAGAACATTCAAACATATTCAAGGAAATTTAAAAGTTACTATTATGCTTTAATCCTAAATTCTTATCATGGCAACACAAAAAACAAGTTAGGAATTGAGATTATACCTTCATGCAAGATCCATATGGTGAATGAGGAGACTCTTGAGGGAGGTCTTATGGGTGGAGGAAAAGAAGAGTTATGAGAGGAAGAGTGAGTCTCACTCAATACCTTGAGTCTCAAGAAGACCAAGATATGACAAGATTACTCAACTTCCTAAAACTCAAGAGAGGAGAAGAGAGGGGGTTTTTTTTCGTTGTCTTGGAATGAAGGAGAGGGGGGTTTTTATAGTAGTGGTGGAGGAAATATGAATGGAAGGCCATTAATGAGGGTTGACAAAGAATCATAAACCTAGACCTCATTTTAGCCTTTAGGGAAATTTGGTGCATTAAATGGAAAGATTGGTGGGAGTGAAGAGCAAGCCAAAATTCGGTTTTCCCGTAGCTGCTGTAACAGCTTGTAGAGCCAATTTCGAAAAATCATATCTGACTCAATTCTAATAGGAATTACCTTGTTCTTGTGCTCAAATTGAAGCCCCGGATGTTTAGTTTTTGAGAAAATTAACCTCATTCATAGATTCAAAACATTCTGAGAGATATCGATGAAATAGTGAGCAGAGGTCATTTCTTAGAAAATGGTTTCAGCACAATTAAATTTAATAGGTCCTAAATTAGCTCTCAATTAACATTAAATGGCTCCAATCACTCTCATTTCAGACTTAATTAATTCCAAATTTACCTTAATTAAAAGATAATTGTACAAATTACTCATTGAATAATTAATATTTAACTATCTAATTAATTAGGTGTATGCAACATTACCATAAAATGTAGTCCTAACCAATCAAATTATGACACATCATTAATTTAAAATTGATTATAATTATAACCAATTGGAATCAATTGTTCATAATCACATAAGGTCGGACTCAATTTATGATAGTGCATCCCGGCCATTAAAACTTGATTTGATGATAACTTTCAATCTGATGGTCCGATTAGGGCTTATAACCAGTCGATTTGATCGTTACAACATCAAGATCATTTTAGTGAAATGAGATTAAGGATCTAATGACCAGAATTAAGATGCATATTTCCAAGATGAAATTACTCTTTTATCCTCCAAGTGAGGTTAAATGCGGGTTGCAAAATGAGGTGTCAACAATTAATTACATTTTTTTTTCTCATTTCATAGCTATTATTAATAACTTAATAACTAATAATAGACATGCATGTAGAGGCCTGTTGAACCCACCAAATAATGTAATATATTGGTTGTGAGAATCCCCTAACTTATTGTATTATAAATTTATCTTTATCAAAATATACATTATGAATTTATCACAGTCAGCAAAATCTATATACATTATGAATTTATCCTTTGATTCCTTTACTTTCTTTTTATTATCGTTACTTTTTGGTTGAGGTTTGCATCCCTTTCTCTAGAGGCAACCAACTTTTCCACCATTTTTTCGATTCTAGTAGGGCTGACAAATACTAGCTTGGCTGCATTAATGCCACTGATATATCTTTCTTTACGCATTAATAATTTTTTTTTCACGTGTTTTTCTTTCATTCTTTGTGAGTAAGCTAACCTAATATATATCTTCCATAAGCCCTCCAAAGTAGCATTATTAATGACCTATTTCCAATGAAGAGAAATGGCTATTTTCCACCAACATAATGAAGAGGATTTCACGTAATAAACCCATAATTAAAAGAAAAAGAAAAGCATAATATATGTTTTTATTAGACAAAGTTCACTCACCTGAAAAGCTTTGTCTTTGAACTACTTCAAAAACTTTCATTTTCGATTGTCTACCCAAGCTCTGGAGAGCTAGTTTCTAAGGAAGCTTTCAAGAAATCTTTCCTATCGTAGAAGCAAGTAGTTATTGTATGAATTTTGTTCATCATGTAGGCGAAAGCTAAAGGCGCACCCGTCGAGCGCGCAAATGTGTATCAACAAGTATACCGCACCAAAGATGGGGTTGCTGTTAGTAGCCATGTGCAAGAGAACATTGTAAGCACAACTTGGTCCAGTTCGAATTGTAGTGTATGTTGTGTTTGTATTGTTTATGGTATGTAATATGCTATTTGGTTCTTGTGAGAAAACAGGATAGGATGGCAGCACTTTTGAATGAATAGGGCATGCGACTAGAAGGAGAGATTGGTAGTGGAATCCTCTGGAAGAAAGAAGATGCGAATGCTCGGGTAATGGGTCGTCCAGAGTGCCCTGGACGTGTACGCGGGGTAGGTTTTGGAATCACCCCATCAGGAAGAAGTGCCACCATCCTTTCCTAGTTTACCTTGAGTCTATCATCATTGAGCAAAACGACCCAAAGGATTTTAGAGTTGGAGACGAGTCATGAAGAGCTTAGGGAGCAACTAGCCCAATCTGCGGCAAGGCATAGGGAGGAACTAGAGAAGCATAGGGAGGAACTAGCTCAATCTGAGGTGAGGCATAGGGCGAAACTAGCTGAATCTGAGGCGAGGCACAAACAACAAATGACCGAAATGATGACATCGATGAGAGACATGTTCAACCAACTTAGCTAGGGCATGCATTATTGTGAGAATCCTTCTCAGGTACCAAACAAATGTTATTTAGCGAAACACTACTTTTTACAATACATTGTTATGTGATATTAATATGATGCTTTTAATATATTTTAGGATGGCAATGCTTGATGGGAATGATGGGAATGAAACTGTGAATCCTAAGGTAAAACAAAATTTCTCCAAAAATTTCTTTAAAAGCAGTAGCCTACATATATACATACCATGCTATGATGGATAAACTATAAACCTCAGTAGTCAGTACAGTAGGAAAGAAAACTTTCTGTTGGTAAATATGTTATAAAATCTTATAAGTTGATTCATGTCAATTTCAAAGGTCTATGATATAGTGACTACTCTAAAGTAACGAACTTGTTATTTGGCACCTGAAACATGAAGAACACGCTTGGCATATGCACAAATTGCTCCATGATCATGCCTTTTGATACAAATGTTTGAATTTCAATTCATGTTTAGAGATGTATGTATTGCAAGCAAAAATTTGGCAAGTTTAACTAGACAAAGAATAATTTGTGCAGTTTTACCACGAAGTGGACAAGAAAGCATTTTTGTTCACTGAAAGATGCTAATTAAGAAGTATGTCAAAATAGAGCTAAATGCCACTAAGGAAACTCTTGAGGCCTCACAACATGTTGTCATTCTAAGCATGTTGTAAAGTTTTTTGTGAATAGACATGAACAAACGTTTGTGTATATATTTTTGTTAACAGCCAGTTTGTGATGTTGCTGGCTATGGCTGTTTGAGGGCAATTCAGAATTTAAAAAATGTACTCTTGTATATATTTTGTGATGTACAAAATATATGTACTATATTGTATTGGGAACTTCTTTATTTTGGCAATATTGTTTTGGGAACTTGTTTATGAAACTTGTGATGTTGAGAACTTGTTTTTGGAACTTGTGATGTTGGGATGCAAAAAATTCCTAAGTCGTGTTGTGTTGTGTTGGGAACTTGTTTATGGAACTTGTGATATTGGGGTGTAAAAAATTCCTAAGTTGTGTTGTGTTGTATTGTGTTGGGAATTTGTTTATGGAACTTGTGATAGTAGGAATGTAAAAAACTCTAAAGTTGTGATAGCAGGGAAAAAAAGGAAAAAAAGCTATAGCCACGTTTTTAAAACGCGGCTATAGTTTCTACGAATGTAGGAAACGCGGCTATAGTTTCTATGAATGTAGGAGGCTTTGCCCAGTAAACGCAGTTGAAAGAGGGTCTATAGCCACATTTTTTATAAACGCGGCTATAGGTCCCAACCTATAGCCACCTTTCTTAAATGTGGTTCAAAGAGGGTCTATAGTCGCGTTTATGATTAAACGCAGCTATAGATCTAGGTTTATAGCTGCGTTTTTGAAAACGCAGCTATAGTTCGCAGCCTATCACCACGGATATAAATGCAGCTCAAATCGAGTCTGTAGCCGTGTTTTTAAAAAACGCGGCTATAGACCTAAAGACTTTAGCCGCGGTTAAAAACGCGACTATAGCTCTGACCTTTAGTCGCGGTTATAAAAACGTGGCTATACACCCGTAGGGGACTGTTGCTGCGCAGCATAGGCCTAGTTTGGAAAAGTGGCTATAGAAAATGCGGCTATATCCTATAGCCACGTTTTTGTGGTCTATAGCCGTGTTTTTGAAACGCGGCTATAGACCCTGTTTTTTGTAGTGAGAGCTAATAGAAAATTTATGAATAGAAGATGATTAGAAGAATATTCAAATTCAAAATAAAAGGTATAGTTGTAAATACCAAATTAAAAGGTATCGAAGGGGACCAAATTAAATTGAATCAGACCAAATTGGACTGAAGGGTACGAATAGACCATATTAGACGGAAGTGGACCAAAATAGACCAATGGGCTGTGTTGGACTGAGTAGACTGAATTGAACCAAACTGGACCGAATTGGATAGAAGTGAACTGCATAGAACAAATTAGACCGTAGTGAACTGAAATGAACTGATAGACCAAATTGGACCTAATGGACCAAAGTTAATGTTATGTTGTCTCTTTTTAAGCAAAATAAAATAAATAAATATAACAAAATTTGGAAAGATTTTGAAATCTATATTTTTTAATAACTTTGAATTTAGAATAAGTACTCTCAACCTAAATTGCAACAAGTGTTACCAAGTGCAAGCTATTTCGCATAACTCAAAAATGTTTCAGGAGACATATAGAACTAACATTTTCTGTGTTGTTAGTAGATTATTGTCAAGGAATAACCCAAATGACCATCCAACAATGTCTTTTAAACCAAGAATATCTTTATATTTGGAAATTCTCTAACTTCTCATTAACTTTTTTCAATTTTGACTCTATTTCTCTACTGCTGCAAGGAGTGGAAAGAGGGTTCCAGTTCCATACCTGATTTGGGCCAGCCTTAGATTCAGTTTCCAGCTTACATCTCCAAGTTTCGGTAGCAAGCTCTTCCAATATGTCATTTGCATCATTAAGAGCATCTTTAGCAATGTGCAGCCACTTCTCCACTGCAGGGCTATGGAATATCTTCTCCTCAGCATCATTAAGCAATGCTGTGACGGTCAGCAATGTGATCTTTAGCATTTCCAGCAAGTCATCATACTTCCGGTAGCACAGACTGCGCACTAAGTCTACGAACTCGCGGGAAGCCAATCTGTCAAACAGTACTTGAAGGAGACAATGCAAACAGGAGAAGTGGAACAGAAAGTGCATAATCTCATTATTGTTATTAATAAGGCTGTCAAGAAGCCAAAGAGCTCACGCTTCTCTTCAAATAATTGGAAGATACCAAAAACAGTGACTTAGTAATCCAAAACTTAAAATTTTAATTGTAAGAAACAAATCCCGCCCCCCCCCAAAAAAAAAATCATTATGATCTTTCCTTGTCCTTTGAGAATTGATCAAGTGGTTATAACTTAAAAGGAGTTGTTGGTCTAAATGGTTTTTTCTTTATTTTTTAAAAAGACGCCTCCTCGAGCTCCAATGTGGGGATATAAAGAAGGGAGAATGACAAATTAAGCAAATAATGGGAATATATTACTTGTATTAATAAGATATTGTTGCACAAGTGAATTAGGAATCGGATCAGATTCCTTTGTTCAATACAAGATGAGTCAGTCAAACACAAGTTGCATGCTTCCATTTCTAGAGTTCATGTTTGGTATAAAAAGAGTTAAAAAAAAAAAAAAAGAGACTGTGGTGGTTTAAAAAGTACTACTAGTTACCTAACAGCCACTGGTCCATCATTGACAATTCAAAACTTCTGTATCACACAGATGCATTTTTAGATGATGCAAATAGTGTAAATCCATCTGCTTAACAAAATATTGACAGTAAATTTACTACTTTTATTACATTTGGAAAACTTCTGCTCCCACCCCTAAAAGACTGTTATTCCTCTAAGTCCAACAGTAAGGGACAACGGAGACCCTGTACTCTTCGCCATGGCAGGGTACTAGTGGACACACGAACACATCTGTAGCTGCCACATTGTATAACCCCATTGGTGTCAATGCTAACACCATTTGCCATACCACCTTAATGCCCCCATCTTTAGTTTTTAGCACTGGGTCACAAGCTTGCGCAACCAAGCTCGGCAATCTCATTGCCTCTAATCCTACAATATAACGAATAAACTAGTTTGATTATTAGGCAATGTGGGACTGGCATGCTTGGTTTTTTAAATACACCCAGACAGTGGTTTTATAAATCTTTTTTTTTTTGGTACAAGAACCTTTTATTTTTATTTTTTATGGAATATTTTGCTGAAATACTCACATCAAATTATCTATTATACATTCTACTTTATTTAAATTTGCATTTTTTATATATCTCAAAAAATAAAAGCTTCTTCCTCCCACCTCTCCACTACTGCTTCTTTTTTATTGGGTTGCGACACTTCCTCTTCTTCTTCGCTGTGATACTAGGTCTTAAAAAAAAGTAGTCATAGATTTGAAATTCTATCATATGTTTAAAATAATAATAATAATAAGTGATTGGTGCCTTGATAGGGTCTTAATAGCAGCAATATTTACTCTTTTTTTTTTTTTCTTTTTTCTTTTTTGTATGTCAAAGGTGCTTTTCCTTGCTAAAAGTTTTTTTTCACCATCATTCTAAAGTTTCAAAAGTAATAAGCAACATATAGCGGTGTTTCGAAAAAACGCTAGAATAGACCAGTTTTTTTGTAATGCAGGGCTGAAGTTATGCTATTACCACAGACTTGCTGCTATGAATAAAAGTTTTAAGAGGTTTTTGGAGTCGGTTGATGTAGGGAATTTCCACGAATTCCTAAACTTGTGAGAAACAAAAAATAGAAAAAACACACGCTAAAGAAAAATAATAACACGCACAAGACAGTATTTACGTGGTTCGGAAATTTGCCTACGTCCACGGAGTTGCAGGGATTTCACTATTATCAGCGAAAAAAATACAAAGTACGGCTACAGTGTTTCAATCTCTCAAGAACGCAACAACAACAACAAACCCTAATGACAAAATTGAGTCTTTTACCTCCTGCGCACAGGATCACAATTGGCTACAAAAGGGGCCAAAAATTTTTTCCGGCTTGGGCTGATTCGCTTCATGGATTAAGCCTCAGAAAATCTCCTATTAAAAACCACATAACATTATTCGGGTTGAGTCAAGTCATCAACCAGATTAAACACAAACTAGGCTCCACAAAGCCCAACAATTGAAAGTTCCAGTCATGAACATGAGTGCAACATTTATTATCTTTTCAATTTTATTAATGCATACAAGATGTGTGCTAGTCTATATATCTATATAAAACCGAAGCTTCTGACCTCTCCACAATTTTTCACATCAGCATTATTCAAATAAAAAAACATAAAATCAGTTAAAAAAAAAACATAAAATCTATGCATGATTTAAACCATTTATATTTTTGCAACTTTGTTACCTATCCTACTGAAACACTACTAATCCTATTAAAATGTGAAAACAACATCTAAACCCCGTTATCTCTCTCTCACTCAAAAGCTGTAACCATTGCCTCCCTCCCGTATCTGTGTTGTTCAGGTTTCATGTTTGTACATCCAAGTGACATGTTTATACACTGTAGCGTGAAGCTTTGACCAAAAATAAGATATTCTGCATTTTGGGAAGCACATAGTGGCAGAGGTATTATAGCCTCACTTACAAATTCCTTATTTGTAATATATGCTTCTATATATTGTCGATTTTTGTTTTTTGGTTAGAATTTTTTCGTACTTGGCAAATATTTTTGTAAGATTTTTTTTTTCTTTTGCCCCTAAAATAAATTTCTGAATTTTTTTTTTTAGGATCGTCTATTTTATTTTTGGTTTAATAAATTTGAATTTAGGATGTGCATGATGATATATAAATATATATATATATATATATATATTTATTTATTTATTTATTTATGTTTGAATGTATATGTATGTGTGAATGTATTGGTTGTTGTAGAGTTTGGTGTGAATTCTAGGTTTAACAAAACAAAAGAATATATGACTTCACAATAGAAAAATATAACAAAAAAAGAAATACGAAGTATAACAAAAAGATTGGTTACCCCTGGTGAAAATAGTTTTTTTTTTTTTTTTAAAAGAGTTTCAACCTGTGGCGTCCGCTCCTGATGATAGCTTTTTATCATCAGACTAAGGCACCAATCAGTTTTTGGTGTAGGCGAGGATTGAATCCCAGATCTCTTATATAACCATCAGAGACTTTACCAGTTAAGCTAACTGGAACCCACCTGGTGAAAATAGTTATAGCAATAGTTGAGCTAATTGGTAAAAAAACAATAAAAATTTCGAGTGAATCATCTAATTTATTATTATTATTTTTGGACTTTTGGAAATTTTAACATCTAATTTTTTGATTTCTCACTTTTTTTTTTTTTGCAAAATCTGAAAGTGTTTAACAGATTTCAACAACTATATCCACAAATTATTCTTTTGAAGGTAACTCATCTTTCTCTATATTTCTTTGTTGGGTAATCACATAGACATATATATATATATATATATATATATTGTTTTGTTTCAACAATTTTTAGGCTTGAAATATTCAAATTCTTTAATTTTTTTTGGCTTTTTGAAAGTTTTAACATTTGAATTTTTGGGTCCATTTTTTTCTATAACTGAATTTGTTAAACTATATAGGCATGGATTAGTCTTTTGATAGTAGCTGCATTTTTCTCTTATATTTCTCTGTTGTGTCATCAAATATTTTCATTATGCTTTAATAATTTCAGCTTTGAATCATATACATGATACATTATACATTATTTTCATTATTATTATCATCAATATATATATATAACTGAAACCTTTGAAACTCTCACAATTTTTCACGTTAGCACAATATTTAAAAAATAAAATTAAAAAGTAGTCTCAAATTATAAACACTAGATTTCTTTAAAATAAATTTCAACATTAAATGGACTCTTCTTTGAACATTATCTCCAAATTTGCGAGGTTAATCATGAACACTATAAATGGACTCTTCTTATGTTATTTTCTTCTCCTCTGCTTTGTTAAAAAAAAAAATATATTTTATGGATTTTCATGTATTTTTTAAAAAGAAATTTTCGCACATGAACCGCCAAACTCTCTTTAGTCGTTTTTTACAAGATAGAAAAACTTGCAATAATTGAAATTATTCATTTCTCTTATATTTCTTTATTGTTTTGTCATATATATTTTGTTTTGTTTCAAAAAATTTTAAGCAGTGAATCATCTGATTCTTTAATATTTTTTGGTCTTTCAGAAGTTTTAATATCTGAATTTTTGAGTTATTTTTTTGCAGTATCTGAAACTGTCTGACAAATTTTTTGTAAGTCATTGCACGATCAAACAATGGCTTCATCAAATTTTAACACAGATTGAAATCATACAAAACAAATCATGCAATGGTGTACTTTCTTAAATTTATTATAAAATTATTTTAGTCTATCTTACAAATAGGTAAGTTCCCGTGCATAACACGGGTTAGCGACTAGTTGTTTTAATGGTAGAGTTTTTTTTTTTTTTTTTTTTGAAATACACATTTATAAATTTATAGTAAACAATCATTATTGTTACACATTCTATTCCATCTCAAGAAAAAATCTATTTAAATACTCTAGCATATTATTAAAAAGCCACGCTACTACTATAGATGTGCTACTGTGAAAGAAAGTTTCAAGAGGTTTTTGGAGTTGTTAAGAGGTTCAAGTATTGATCATGAATAGTGTTTGATGGGACAGACGAAACAATATACTGACGAGGAAACCATTACTGACGAAGTAAAAGGCAGGCAAGTACACACGAGGACATCAAGATCATTCAATATCGCCCGTAATGCCCCAGACTGGCAAAACCAGCTGTACCACCTGTTAGAGGTGAGTTAAAAGCCCCATTATTAAGTAAGAAGCGTTACTAAAAGGGGCATTCAAGCCACAATGGCCACAATAACTTCCCTAATGGTTAAGATCTGGAGAAGCATATATAAAGCAAGCACAAGTCGAGGGTAAGGGATCTATAAAAATACACTTATTCTTTGTCATTTTTCATTCTGTGAAAATCTCCCTGAAACTGACTCAAGCATTGGAGGTGTTTTGGCAGGCACCACATCGGTGACCACACTGAGTAATCTTCTTCACCATTTTTCGTAACAACAGGAAGGATGAACGTAAGGTTTGGTTCTGTCTGAACCCATTCTTTCTCAATTGACGAATTCTCACTTCATCAGTTTGGCGCCGTCTGTGGGGAATTCACATTTCCGTATTCATACTTGGAAAGGTGGTTCCCACCAACTTCTACATTCAGATGGAATCTAGTCAAGATCCCGCTACCTTGGCCCAGCAAATCCAAGCCCTTGCGGCCACTGTCGAAGAACTCACCAGACAGAATCAGGAGATGAAGGTACAACTTCAACAGGTTCAACAGGAAGAGAGTCGATCCAGGGGCAACCCAGAAGATGAAGGGGATAGTCACAGAAGAATTAGTACTCCCAGACCATTCACTCCTGACGAACAAAATTGGGATGTATTACGAGAAATGAGGAAAGAGATGGACAAGCTACGAAATGCCATCAAAGAAAAAACGGACCGAAGCATGGATAGAATGGTAAGGGCCACAGATTCGCCCTTCACTACAGCAGTCCTCGAGCATCCAGTACCGTTCAAATTTCATTTACCTCAGCGTGAACAGTTCGATGGGTTGAAAGACCCTCAAGATCACCTCAACACATTGAAAACGACGCTGGGTTTGCAACAGTCCCCTGACGAGATACTATGCCGCTCCTTCCCCACCACTCTCAAAGGAGCAGCTAGGGAATGGTTTGCCAAGCTGCCAACATCGTCAATTGACAACTTTGAACAGCTGAGTGGCGCCTTCTTGCATCACTTTATCAGGGGACAACGTCCGAAGAGGCCAGCAGATTATTTACTCACCATTAGATAGGGAGAGAAGGAAACGTTGAGGTCATACGTAAAACGCTTCACACGGGAGACCTTGGAGGTAGACGAAGCGGACGATAAAGTACAGCTAACGGCTTTCAAGGTGGGGTTGAGATCCCGAGAGCTCGTAGCTTCACTTGCAAAGAACTCCCCAAAGACGATGGCAAAAATGCTCTTAAAAGCACAAAAATACATAAATGCCAAAGATGCACTCGCAGCCATAAGGGACGCAGAGAGGCCTGGAAGCATCGGGAGGAGGGACAACGAATGCAGAGGATAGAAGAGGGAACGACAAGATCGTCGAGTCGGTGACGCGCGGCCATTGCATTCGTTGCCAAACGTCCGTGACAAAAGTAAGTACTGTCGATTCCATAAAGATCATGGTCACTACACGGAGGATTGCCGGGATCTCAAAGAGCAAATTGAGGAGTTGATACGGAAAGGGAAGCTGTAAAAGTATGTGAAGAAGGGAGAGTACGGCAGACCCAGAGACGGAAATAAGAACCAGCAAGAATCCTCGTCAAGAAAGGACGATTGTCATGCCTAACCTGCACAGGATGTGATTGGGGAGATAGCAACGATCGCAAGAGGGCCCTTTGCTAGAGGATCATACAAGTCCCTCAGGAAGGCATGCCAGAGACAAGTGAACAGTGTCTATATGGTGCCCCCAATCAAACAGAGACGAACAGACCAGGATATTTCCTTCAATGCAGCGGATGCTAGAAGAGTGAAACAACCACACAATGATCCTCTAGTTATAATGTTAACCATAGAGGGGTTCAACACCAAGAGGATCCTCATGGACAACGGCAGTTCAGCAGACATTATCTACCTCCCTGCTTTTCAGCAACTGAAGCTAGATCCAAAAAGGCTGCGCCCTTTTGACTCCCCACTTGTCAGTTTCAGCGGAGACCGGGTATATCCCAAAGGCATGGTGACGTTAACAGTGATAGTTGGGACCTACCCGAGGCAGTTAACCCGTCAGCTAGACTTCTTGGTGGTAGACTATCCTTCATCCTACAACGCCATTATTGGGAGGCCAACACTCAACAAATGAAGGGCGGCCACGTCTACTTATTGCCTAAAAGTGAAGTTCCCGATAGACGAGGGGGTCGGCGAAGTGAGAGGAGATCAAGTCTTAGCTCGAAAGTGTTACCAGGCCATTTTAGCAGTAAGAGAAAACCATACATGGACAATAGAAGAGAAAGAAGAGGAAACGGAAGAAGCACTGAAAACAGTAGAGTTAGCTGACGGAGAAACAACCAAAACGACGAAGATAGGAAAGAAGCTAAGTCCCGAGATGAATACCAAGCTCGTCGAATTGCTTAAAGAAAACTTAGATGTATTTGCATGGAGTCACGAGGACATGCCTGGCATATCCCCAGAAGTTATCCAGCATGAGTTAAGAGTAAACCTAGAGATAAAGCCCGTCCACCAGAGATGCAGAACCTTTGCCCTAGAACGGGACCAGGCAGTGGCAGACAAAGTCACTAAGCTCTTGGCAGCAGGATTCATTCAAGAAGTACACTATCCGGAATGGCTCGCGAACATCATTCTAGTGAAAAAGGTGAATGGAATGTGGAGAATGTGCATGGACTTCACGGATTTGAACAAGGCATGCCCGAAGGACAGTTTCCCTCTATCGAGGATAGATCAGCTGGTGGACTCAGCAGCTGGAAACAAGTTGCTGACGTTCATGGATGCCTTCTCAGGATACAATCAGATAAATATGGCTAAAGAAGATCAGGAAAAAACTGCATTCATCACAAGCCAAGGACTCTACTACTATAAGGTGATGCCTTTCGATTTGAAGAATGCACGAGCCACTTATCAAAGGTTAGTAAACAAGATGTTTAGAAAACAGATTGGCAGGAATATGGAGGTATACGTGGATGACATGCTCGTCAAGAGTAAAGAAGATCTTTCCCATCTGGAAGATTTGAAAGAGACGTTTGCCACCCTCAGACAGTACTAGATGAAGCTGAACCTAAGCAAGTGTGTTTTTGGTGTAGCTTCAGGGAAATTCTTAGGATTAATGGTGTTCTATAGAGGAATAGAAGCAAACCTAGAGAAGGTGCAAGTCATAATCAATATGGAGTCACCCAGAACTGTCAAAGAAGTTCAGAAGCTGACAGGAAGAATCGTGGCACTAAACAGGTTCGTCTCTAGAGCGATGGATAAGTGCCAACCCTTCTTCAAAACCCTAAAGAAGGCTTTCGAATGGACTGACGAATGTGAGGAAGCTTTCCAAGAGCTTAATCGCTACTTGAGTAATCCACCCCTTCTAAGCTGACCAAAGAGAAAGGAACTCTAGAATTGTACTTGGCGGTATCAGTCACAGCCGTGAGTGCCGCCCTAGTTCGTGAAGAAGCTAAGAAACAGCTCCCAGTTTATTACGTCAGTCAAGCCTTCTAAGGAGCTGAGTTTAAATACCCGAGAATCGAAAAGATTGTGTTTGCATTAATAATGGCCTCGCACAAACTGAGGCAATACTTCTAGACGAATCCTATCTTGGTTATGACTGACTAACCAATCAAAAAGTCCATGAACAAACCTGAAGCAGCCGGAAGAATGGTCTAGTGGGCAATTGAACTTAGCCAATTTGACATCGAGTACCATCCCAGGACGGCCGTTAAGGCACAAATTCTGGCAGACTTCGTTGCAGAATTCACTTTTGCAAACGAAGAGAATCCTACTAGCAACGATGATTAGTGGATGATACAGACTGACGGTTCGTCAGCCAAAAAGAGAGGCGGAGTAGGGGAAGTTATAATCTCCCTTGACAGAGAGACGCTCAAATATGGAGTCCAGTTGCAGTTCCTAGCCACCAACAATGAGGCCGAATACGAGGAGATATTGTCGGGCCTGAGACTTGGAAAAGTTCTTGGAGCTAAGAACCTGCTGGTGCAGAGTGATTCAAAACTGGTGACCAAGCAGATAAGGGGTGAGTATGAGGCGAAAGAAGAAAGAATGCAAAAATACCTCAAGTTGACGAGGCGTCTGACTCAAGAGTTCGATACAGTCAGATTTGAGCAAATCCCTCGATGCCAGAACATTACAGCAGATGAGATCTCAAAGATAGCATCGTCAAAGGGGGGTCGTCAAGAGGCGAACTAGCAATAGAAGTCCAAAAACACCCCAACATTGAAGAAGTCCCAACGTTCTTAGTCCAAAGTACAAACAGCTGGATTACTCCTATCATGTCTTTTTTGCAGGACAGACACCTTCCTCAAAACGCCGAGGAAGCCAAGAAGTTCAAGAAAAGAGCAGCTAGATTTATGATCCTAAACGACACCCTATACAAGAGAGGCTTCTCCATGCCTTACTTGAAGTGTGTCGATGAAGAAGAAGCTGAATATATCTTGAAGGAAATCCATGAAGGAATCTGTGGGGACCACGCAGGTCCCAGATCCCTGGTAAGCAAAATCATCCGCACAGTTTATTTCTGGCCAACTATGCAGGTGGACGTCGTTGAGCTCGTCAAGAAATGTGACAAGTGTCAGAGGTTCAGGAACGTCCAGCGACTTCCAGCAGATTAACTGATGACCGTATCATCCCCATGGCCATTCGCACAATGGGGAATCGACATCGTCGGTCCACTGCCCATAGGTAAAGGTCAGGTAAATAGCGACCATCACCGAGGCACAAATCTGGAGCTTTGTTTGGAAGAATATAGTGTGCAGGTTCGGGATCCCAAGGACGATTATATCAGATAATGGTCGACAGTTCGACAGCCAAGGCTTCAAGGATTTCTGTTTAGGGCTGGGCATCAAAAATCAATTCTCATCCCCAGGACACCCACAAGCCAACAGTCAGACGGAGGTGATGAACCGGACATTCCTGAAAATCATTAAAACCAAGTTGGACGATGCGAAAGGTGCCTGGCCAGACGAACTTCCTAACGTCTTATAGGCATACAGAACCACAACGAGAATCCCTGTAGAGGAAACCCCTTTCAAGCTCACTTATGGTACCGAAACTGTAATCCTAGTCGAGATAGGAGTCCCCAGCACCAAGCCAGAAATATTCAACAAAGAAGGCAATGACGACCAACTTCTTGTCAATCTGGACTGTCTGGATGAAGTGAGAGACAAAGCTTCCCACAAAATGATGAAATATCAGAGGAAGATGGAAGAATATTACAACAGGAGGGTAAAGCTCAGACGACTTGAAATAGGTGACCTCGTCTTATGCAAGGTCAATATGGCTACAAGAGACCCCTCTCAAGGAAAGCTTGGCCCCACCTAGGAAGGACCCTACCGAGTCGTCCACTACTCTAGATAAGGAAGTTATCATCTAGAAACCTTGGAAGGGCAGAGACTCCCGCGACCATGGAACATTGAGCATTTGAAGAAGTACCACCAATAGATGTAACCCGTAAATGTATTCGTATTCAAATCAATAAAGAAATTTTCCAACTAATGTCCTTGCATCCACAGGTCTAGTCAATTGCAGGCCAAGAGATATCCAATCTCAAAGATGGCTAAGTAACAAGATTCCGCCATGACGGATGTAAGTTAATGACGAAGTCAAGAGATGACCAATCTCAAAAAATGGCTAAGTAATAAGATTCCGCCTTGACGGATGTAAGTTACTAACGAAGTCAAGAGATGACCAATCTCAAAAAATGGCTAAGTAACAAAATTCCGCCTTGACGGATGTAAGTTACTGACAAAACCAAAAGATCCAATCTCAAAATTAGCTAAGTAACAAGATTCCGCCTTGACGGATGTAAGTTACTAATAAAAGAATAAATGTACGACAACAATGTTTCTAAAGGAACTAAAGGACTCTTAAGCGACCAAGCAAGAGTTTACTAGCGTACAAAAAAGGTAATAAATGTTCAAATCAGAGAAAGCAAGTAAGTGCATCTAATGAAAGCCCAAAAACAACGGGCAAAATTCCACTGTTTTTACAACTAAAGACCCATAAATGCTGGGCCAAACTGATTTTCTTGAAACAGAAATTCTTACAGAATTAGAGCTAAAAAAAAAAAGGGCGGCGGAAGAAAATTTTTTCAAAAGCTTAACAATCAGCGACAGGAGCAACATCATCAGGAGCAACATCATCGGGAGCATCGTCGACGGGGTCGTTTTCTGGGGTGTCAGTCTGGGCAGAAAAGGATTGAGTAGCCTCGTCAGCGGCCATCTCCTGGTCGACCTCCTCAAGATCCAGGCTATCCAGATCCACTCCAGAAGAATGCTTGACAAGGTACCTCCTTAAGAGTTCAAAACCTTTGAAATACCAACTGAACAGGACCGTGTTGTACTCCTCCGTGGTCTAGAAGGCTTTAACGGACCTGGCAGCAATGGTCTTTAGCTTCTCTTTAGTGGCCAGAAGCTACTCATCCTTCTCCAGAGTTAGTTGACACTCGGCCTTGAGGTCCTCACTCAAGCCCTTCACCTTCTCCTTCAAGTTGTTAGCTTCGTCCATAGATTCAATCAGATCCCTTCTTAAGTTGGAGTTTTCTGCCTCCAAGGCGTCCATCCTTGATGCAAGAAAAACCACCTTAGCCTCCTGAGTCAGGTACTCCGAGGCAATATGGAGGCTTTCCCCCAACACTTGAAACGAAAGCTAAAGTCTTCAGTAGACGGAAGAATAAAGAGGAACTAAAGTTGCCATACTTAAATACCTTACCTTAACTAGCTTCTGGACATGGCAGCTCGCGACGCTATTAAAGGGCACTCCCGAAAAGGCCTTCAAATCTTCAGCAGTCACGGCCCCGTGAGCCCTATCAACTGCCAGACGTTTGTCATCCCATACAGTAGATGAACGAGGAACAATCTTCTCCTTTTCCCTCTCCGACAGACGTTGCCTCTTGGAGGCAGGAGTAGGAAGCTCCTCGATCGAAGTCGAAGGAGAGGCTGTCCTCGTCACCTCAGCGCTGGAAGTGACGGGAGTGGAATGGACGGCTGGAGAAATGGGGGCACCCTTCTCGGTGACTCGTACTGTCTTCTTCCTTAAGTTAGATAGTGGCTCACTCTTTTTTGATCTCATCTTGGCGTACATATCCTTGTTAAACTTAGACGTCATTTTTGCAAGAGAGAAACATGTTTGAAAACATAATGATAAGGCTAAAAAAAAAAAGAGAAGCATTATACCCGAATCTAACACTTACTTTTCTTTTCTTCGATTTCGATATTCCGGAAGACGAAAGAAGAAGGATCTGGTCCAAGGCAGTGGAAAGCAAGAGTCTTGGGGTCAACAAAGTCGTCCCAGTTCTCAATCATCTGTGCGTACTCGACGGCTTTCCGCACCCTCTCCCTGTACCTGCTCTTGAGTTTCGGTCGTTTCTTGACTGCAAAAAACAAGAAGCAAGGGCATCAGTAACGTTAAACACCAACACAAGAAAACTGAAATGATGAGGAAAGATGTTGACGCACCTAAAGTCAGGGTTCCCCACCGACGGTGTAACCATGGGAGATCACCCCAAGTCTCGCTTGAGGGGGTCTCAAAGTCATCCCTAGACACAAAGAAAAATCTAGATTTCCAGTACCTGAAAGACGACGATAAACCCTTGACAATCCTAGTTTTCCTCTCCCAGGGCACTAGTTCGTAGTACCCATGTTCCTTTGATGCTTTCAAACGATATAAGTGGACAAGCTTGTCAATCTTGAGCATGTCCCCGTCCACAGCTGCTAGCCATATTTCCATACAGCTAATCACGATCCTCCAAGAATTAGGCACAAGTTGCCCAGGAGCAATCCCAAAATGGTTTAACAGTTCCATCAGGAAGGGATGGACGGGAAACCTCAATCCATAAATAAAGGCTGCCTCGTAGAAGCAAACCTCCCCTGGAAAGAAGTTGCATGCCCGATCATTCCCGCCGGGAAGACGGAGCCTCACTCGCTCCAGGATTTGAAACCTATCTCTAAATCTCCTCAACGTCTAGACTGTACTCCTCCCCGATGGCGTAAAAAACCCTAACCTCCCGAAGGGTCGAGACGGCGGTATCCCCCTCATAGGATCATCACTAGACGATAATCCAGTCTCGAGCTCACTAGATCTGACCTCAAACATCGTCCCTAAAACTCTTTTTCAACCTTTGAACCAATCAATTGACCGACGAAGTAAAGGCAACAGGTCGGCCAACACGACACCTAAACAATTACCCTAAAAAATAAAACTTTCAAAATTTGGGGAACTACCTAAAAACCACCCTAAGCGTGCAAATAAGAAAGAGATTGATGGGCAAACTATCCTAACCTCAGAGCTACTAACCATAGGGAATCTAGGAATTATGACAAAATTGAAAAAAAAAAGATGAAGAAATCAGAAAACTGAAAAATAAAAAGAAGAGAAAAACAGAACCAAAGATAGAAGAAATAAGTACCTTAAGAATGGCGGAAAGGAGCACCACCTCACAACGCACTAGTCTGAAGAGGGAGTCGTAGAGTAAGGCTTTAGCAGAGAGAGGAAAGGAGTTTCAGAATGATGAGAGTTCTTTTGAGAAGGGAAAAAGACAAGGAGTAGGGGTAAAAACCAAAACACATAGAAACCGAAAAACAGCGGGAAAAACGAAGAGTCGCATGATAAAGGCATTAAATTCACCAATTGAAAAGCGCCACGCGGCCACGATCAGCATGGTGCCACCACTACGCATTTAATGCGACACGAAACTCCAAGAGTCGCCTACCAAACTTTTCATCTTCCATGGTTGTCATGACATGTCACGACAACCAAAGAAATCCGGGGGCAACTGATGGGACAGACGAAACAATATACTGACGAGGAAACCATTACTGACGAAGTAAAAGGCAGACAAGTACACACGAGGACATCAGGATCATTCAATATCGCCCGTAATGCCCTAGACTGGCAGAACTAGCTGCACCACCCGTTGGAGGTGAGTTAAAAGCCCCATTATTAAGCAAGAAGCGTTGCTAAAAGAGGCATTTAAGCCACAATGACCACAATAACTTCCCTGACGGTTAAGATTTGGAGAAGCATATATAAAGCAAGCACAAGTTGAGGGTAAGGGATCTATAAAAATACACTTATTCTTTGTCATTTTTCATTCTGTGAAAATCTCCCTGAAACTGACTCAAGCATCGGAGGTGTTTTGGCAGGCACCACACCAGTGACTACACTGAGTAATCTTCTCCACCATTTTTTGTAACAACAGGAAGGATGAACGTAAGGTTTGGTTCCGTCTGAACCCATTCTTTCTCAACTGACAAATTCTCGCTTCATCAGTGTTCAAAGGTTTTGAAGCTCTAGAAGCTTTCTGAAGTAAGTTAATCTATTGGGTTTGTAGAGATCAGGAACAAAATTTTGTACTAAATTTTAAACTTTTCTTTACTATAGTGAATTACTTTTTGGGAAGGTCTCCCCAGTAACTTTTACTTTTTGGACAAATTGTTTCATTGGTTTCCTGAGTTATCATATTGTATATTCTGTATTTTCTGCAACACTTTATTTTGATTATACAATAAGTGTTGTTTGCATAACCAAGGACCTTGCATAATTTGACTAGTAACTACTTGACCTTAAAATTGGTTAATATGTACTTTTGAGCGTCTAAATTAAAACCCTATTACACATACACTAATACACACATTCTTTTTTTTTTTTTTTTTTTTTTGAATAATACACACATTCTTGCACACACAAAAAATGAATATAAATTGTGACGGTGTGTAATAGTCACTGCTTGTATGTGATATTGGCAACTGACTTGGGCACAATACTGCATGCTTTTTAATTTCAAGTAGATACTTGGGCAATTTGAAGTTAATGCCGCTTTATACCATCAAAAAGCAGCCGAATTTTTTACGCTTGAGAATACTTTTATTGAATGACTTAAAATGTTTTCCCATTCATAGAAATATTGCCCATCATTTTTCAAAGAATTTTAGATATAATTTGAGTAGATGCCAAACCACACTACCAAATAAAAACTCATTATTAGAATACGCATATTTTATTCTATCAAATTCTCTAATTGGAGACTTTACTTATAAGTGATCATAGAAGATGCGGAAAATGATACTTCAATACGACAAGTCGTTCTATAACACACACAAACAACTTCAGATAAATGATATGCCGCAGATGTCTTCACTCTCAGTCTCTCATTACGCAGTGTAGCTCTTTTCCTACTTTACCAAGTCACGCTCATGCCTACTCTACTGTCGTATAGTTCTGTATTAGGTTGGTAGTAACTCTTATTATACACACGTCTTATTTATATGCTCTTAAAAAGAAAATATTTTTTTTATATAGTAAAAAATCCTCTTAAGGTGAATGAAATAATTATAAAAGAGCAAGTTGATTACAATTAATGGAAGATACTAGATAGCTTAGGAAAAAAAGAAGAAGAAAGACAAATAAAATAAAATAAAATCTTTTAATAAAGAAGAAGAAAAAAAAAACTACAGTTGATGTAATGGGTCAATCTTGGCTGGGCTCTTGGGCCTTTACTAGGGTGTTAGATGCCCCCAAAAGCCCAAATGCATAGGCTTAACCATTAAGACTTGCATTGTCGTGGTTCCTCTAATAATGAAAACCAAACTATACTATTGAAATTGTGATTACAACTTTTCAAGCTTGGGAGCTTCTGCTCATGTATCAATGTACTAGAAAACTGGTTTAAACTTGTGATTACCAACTACCAAGTGCCCATCAGTGTATACATTGTATTAAAATAAAGCAAGGAAAAGAGAGAGAGAGATCAAAAATTAATTTTTCTAAATGCATGGTTCCATTTGATTTTATCGCTTAGAAAAAAAGGAAGGCTGATCGATTGTTTCTGCCTATATAAGTGTTGGCTTCTAAGTATGAAGACCTTGCAATTCAATCAAGATCTCGTGAAATCTTAAATCGTTCAATTATTAATTGTACTAAAAAAGTTGATATGCATAAAAAAAGAATTTAAAATCAAATTAAAAAATCAAATCTCAAAGTGCCTTGACAAGCATGCATTTTTGCATAAAATGCATGCATAATAATCCAAGAGGCAATATATTATTTGTGCCATAATCAATCCCCTGAACTGGAAAAATCACCTTCTGCTAGTGGGCTCACTCAATGTGAACAAATTATTCATTGAATATATATAGGAATAGATTGATGTGGGTCATGAAGTGGATCACCTAGAGAAAGCAAACGAAAAGGCAAGCACCTGCAATTAATTTATACCGTTTCTGTTACATTATTTCCTAGAGTCCCCTCCTCAATAAACTAGCATAAAAAATTGTTTTCAGTAACGTAAGCCTGTAGAAAGATGCTGAGCATGATTGATATTCATAAAAATTTCCAAGAACTTTCTTCCAACGAATTTGATTAATTCTCTGATTATATTATTTACTCTGACAATCATGTTGGCCATATTATGTATGTCTCCACCTGCAATCACTACTTTATTATTTATCATTCAAGCATGTTAGGTGATATAAAAACAAAAGAGTCATGGATTAACTAAACACAATGCTTACTGTTATTGATGCTAATCTCAAGCTTTTTTTTGGATTTTTATTTTTCTTAAGATTGTTAACGGTAAACCCCTTACAATAAATTCACATATTAACTCGTATTGTGTATCATATGCAGGTAGTATTTACAAGGATTTGATGGAGAAATTGGTTTTCTAAAACATGCACCCTGAGGTAGCATTTCCAACATAAGTGCCCATCAGAGTACACAGTTTTATTAATTTAGAATAACAAAGCAAGGAAGAGAGAGAGAGAGAGAGAGAGATCAACAATGAATTTTGCTACGTGGCTCCATTTGATAGCTTAGAAAAAAGGAAGGTAGGTGGATTGGTTCTTAAAATTGTTCAATAAGTGTACTAAAGATGTTGAAATGCATAAAACAATTTTTTTTTTTTTTTTTTAAATCTCAAAGTGCAATGAAAAGCATAATAATCCAAGAGACAATTCGATCAAGATATCTTGAAATCTTAAATTGTTCAATAATTTTTTATGGAGAAATTGTTCAATAATCTTAAATTGATGGAGAAATTGAAACATGCACCCTGAGGTAGCATTTCCAACATATATAAGTGCCCATCAGAGTACACAGTTTTATTAATTTAGAATAACAAAATAAGGGAGAGAGAGAGAGAGAGAGAGATCAACAATAAATTTTGCTACGTGGCTCCATTTGATAGCTTAGAAAAAAGGAAGGTAGGTGGATTGGTTCTTAAAATTGTTCAATAAGTGTACTAAAGATATTGAAATGCATAAAACAATTTTTTTTTTTTTTTTTAAATCTCAAAGTGCAATGAAAAGCATAGTAATCCAAGAGACAATTAGATCTTGAAATCTTAAATTGTTCAATAATTTTTTTTATAGAGTTTCAACTTATAACGTCTGCTTCCGATGATAGTTCATTATCATCAAACTTAGACATTAATTGATTGTTTATGTAGGCGGGGATTGAACTTTAGATCTCTTATTCAATCATCAGAAATTCTACCAGTTAAGCTAACTGAAACCCACAAATTATTTAATAATTAAGTATACTAAAGATGTTGAAATGCATAAAACAAAGAATTAAAAAAAAAAATCTCGAAGTGCCATGACAAGCATAATAATCCGAGAGACAATATATTATTTGTGCCATAATCAAACCAATGCAATGGATTGGAAACCACCTCCCTTTGCAAGTGGTCTCACTCAATGTAAACAAATTATTCATTGAATATATATAGGAATAGATATGAATCACCTAGATCAAACGAATAAGGATGCAGATGCCAAAAGTTGAAATTCTATTCTATCTCAAAAAAATAAAAAAAGAGAAATCCTATATATTTTTTAAAAAATAAAAAATAAAACAAAATAAAAAGGAAGAATAGAAAAAAAAAATAAAAAAGAAGAAGATCGAATGAGTGATTCGTTGGGTTTAACGTTACCTCTTGAAACTAACAACGACAATCTTGAACAATCAAATTTAAAATATGTGCAGCACACTTCATATGCAAAATAAATTTACAATATTGGACGAATTAACAACAACAATCCAAAAAAAATTTACAATATTGCACTTCGTCCAATATTGTAAAACACGCTTCTCATTTGCCCCTCGTGACCAACCAAATAAAATTTGAGTTTATTATATTTACTTTCTTCGGTAAGTTCAGGCCGTGGTGGCATTTCCATTTTCCACTCAGAAATCTCATTCCCATAAATTCAACCTTAAAGAAAAGTGGTAGAGATACTGCGTGAACTAAAATTATCTGATATTCAACTTACTCTTAAAATAAAAAAATTAGATTGATATAGGGTTCATATCTTTGCAGCTTCTGCCATTCACTTCCTTGAAATTTCTTTACAAGGAAATATCCCTTGAACATCATTGCAATGGTGAGAAAATTTGGGCCTTAATGGTTTTAGAGTCCCAATTCTCCTTAAAAACATATTAGTGCAATTTTGACATGTATTTTTAAAATTCTTTTGTACTAACAAGTTAACAAAAACTCTTTTTTCTTTGAATGAAAATTAACAATTCCACTTTGCCAGAAACTCATTGAAAGCTAATATCACTGGCCGACAAAGATGACTCGTAATCAAGCACACTTTGCCAAAAGTAAAAATTAAATTAAAAAAAAAAAAACGCCACTATGGTTAAAGAATCCAAAGTTTACTCTTCAAAAAAAAAAAAAAAAAAAAAAAAGAAGAAGAAGAAGAAGAATCCAAAGTTTAAGACAATAGGTTTGGTAAAAGATTCTTCTACTATACAGTGGACCACTTGTTGAATGGTAGAATACTCAATACGTGAGAGATTCTAGCTTTTTGTCCTTATTGAGCAAAATTTTTGGCAGTATGTCCCAATCAAAAACTCGATTGGTTTAAAATCTAATTATGCCAAATGAAACTTAAAAATAGGGACATATTGTCAAATATTTTGCTCAATAGGGGCAAAAGGCTAGAATTCCCCAATATGTGAGTGTAACGAAATATACATCTGAAACATGGTGTATTTTTCCATCTGAAAGATAGACAAGAGTTCATATTTTTAAGATTTTTACTATTCAAACCCTGAATAATAGATTTCTTTGGGAGCAAATATTCTTTGAAGGTCTTTGCAATAAAGAATCAAATTTTCTTTCAAAGGTCTATATAGTAGAGAATAAATAGATAAAGGGGCCTTGATTGTTTTAGATGTGTAAGTAGGTTAGTGTAGTTAGTTCATCTCAGGACGTATTATTTCGAAATTCTTTTGGTTTTCACTTTCCTAGTTAACAATTGGTTGAAAGCTACATCCACTGACTGACAAAAATGAATCATGATAAATTTCACTTTACCGAAAGTAAATCAAAGGAGTCAATCTCGTACTGGAAGCTATACCGGTTTGGCCAATGGAACTATATATTTTGGTATCGGTTAATACTGATGTATCATTTCGGGTTAACCGTTATTTTTTATATTTATAAATATATATATATATATCTATATATATTCGTATTTATGTATGTGTGTGTACATATATATATATATATTAATAGATATAAAAGTTTACCGTAAAACATTACCTCAATTTAGAAAAAATTATTCATGATTTTAGACTTTAGCATCAATTAAAAGGAAAAAAATAATATAAAAATTAGAAAGCTTAATTGTTCATTGCATACTAAAAAAACAAATAATACTAATAAGGTAATGCAAGTTAGCATTTTGTCCTTACAAAAATTCAAAAATTACAAAACTAAAAAAATAAAAATAAGAAATAACTTTTTTAATGTACCGGCCGGTACGCTCGGTACCGGCTGATATTGCTAGAAATCGGACGATATGGCCGGTACGCTCGGTATTTAAACCGGTATGAAACGTTAGTGTTTCAATACCAGTATATGTACCGGTACAGTACATTCCAGCAAGTACTGGTACGGTTTCAACCATCTTGAAGTAAACACTCAAAGGGAAAATGTCTTACACCTATCCTAACTAAAGGTGAAGTCTTTGTCTTTTCTTATCCTTTTTTTCTTTACATTTTTATAATTTTTATTTCTTTCAACTCATAATCTAAACTTTTACCTGTCTGTATAGAAATTAACATTTTCTTGAAAATGAATCATTTTCTAAAGAGCATTTTTTTAATAAATTATCTTATTTTCTTATGTTGGTAATGACTTTAAAATGAATTTGAAAATCAACTCATAGCTTTCCTTATTTAGCTTTGCGTGAGACAAAATTGTTTTTCTTATTTAGCTTGTAAGAGTTATTTTCTAGAATATTGTGGAAAACAACGCTATCTTATGCCAAGTTAAATAAAAGAAATTAAGAGAGAGTTTTCCTTTGACCAATTTCTATGACATACATTCAAAAAAAAAAAAAACTATGACATACATTCTTCAATACGACAAGTTGTTCTATGACATACACAAACAACTTCAGATAAATGATATGCTGCAGATGTCTATACTTCCATTACCTTGATGTCGTATAGTGATGTATTAATTTAGTAGTAACTCTTAATAAGAAAATCCTCTTCTTCTTCTTCTTCTTCTTCTTCTTCTTCTTGATAATAAGAGAATACTCTTGTTTTTCTGAATAAGAAAATCCTCTTAAGATGAATGAAATAATTATAAAAGATCAAGTTGATTACAATTGATAGAAAATACTATATATATAGATTAGGAAAAAAGAAGAAAAAAGATTTTTAAAAAAAGCTTAAAACAATGGGAAAAAGAAGAAGCTAAAGTTGATATAAACTTGCGACTACCAAGTGCCCATCAGTATACACGTCGAATTAGAATAACAATGTAGGCTTGCATGTCTCCATTTGATAGCTTAGAAAAAAAGGAAGGCAGATCGATTGCACCAAACGATATGGAGACCTTTCAATCCGATCAAGATCTCTTGAAATTTTAAATCGTTCAATAATTAAGTGTGCTAAAGATGTTGAAATGCAAAAAACAAAGAATTACAAAAAAAAAAAAAAATCCCAAAGTGCCATGACAAGCATAATAATCCAAGAGATAATGTATTATTTGTGCCATAATCAGACCAATGCAATGGACTGGAAACCACCTCCCTCTGCCAGTGGTCTCACTCAATGTGAACAAATTATTCATTGAATATATATAGGAATAGATTAATTGTGAGTCATGAAGTGGATCACCTAGCTAGAGAAATCAAACGAATAAAGATGCACTTGCAATTATACAATTTCTGCCACGTTATTTCCTAGAGACCCTCTCAATAAACTAGCAAAAAAATTGTTTTCAATAACTTAAGCACGTAGAAAGATGATGAACACAATAATATACATAGAAATTGCCAAGAACTTTCTTCCATCGAATTAAGTGACTTCTCTTATTAATGTTATTCACTCCATGCCAAGCATGTTAGGTAGAGTCAAGCAGGCGGCTAGATTGTCCCATCTACTTAACGTTGTCGCAAGAAGTTGACAGGCTTCATTCTTTTTATATTCTTTCGTTCTTGTAATTTTTTTAAAAAATTAAATATCAATAATTATATAATTAATAAATTATTTAAATTGTAAGTTTTTGTAATATAAAATTATGCATAAAATATAAATTTACAAATCATATAGTAAATAATATCTGATTGACACAAAATTTGACATGTATATTAAGAGTATAAAGAACATGTTTTTTAACGGTTAGATTTTCAAAATATGTAGTAATATTTATTTTATTAAGTAATGTTATAATCTTAAGCTACAACCGATCTTGTAGCTAAATATTGTACTTTTTTTTTCTTCTTTAAGTGTGAGTTGTACATTTTCCTCCCCTTTGAAAAATATCTTTAAAAAAAATTGAGTGATGCCAGAGGTAGGATTGAGATCCGCTGCACTTGATATAATATTTCTCAATGACTAAGATTGAGAGTTAAAAAAAGCAACTTTCAATCTTAACCATTAATTAAAAAATATATAAAAAATGCTAAAAATTAAAGTTAAAAAGTAAAAGTGGTAAAAATATTTTGTGAGTGGGGAAGAGGTAATTGCACTGGGTGCAATACTGGTACTGCACTTGATCCAAATCCCTAGAAATGTTAGTGTGAATATGTGTTCCAAACATTTTTTTTTTTCAATCTTTTTTAGCCATTAGGCATTTATGAGAAAAATAGTCATTGGACATTTATGTGTAAATTAGTTGTGGAAATTTATAGGTTATTGGTAACAAAAGACTATTATTGTTATTAGTGGCTCATATAATAGCCCCATAACAACACACTTTCCTAATACATTTTCTTTTGCTCTTATTCTCCGTCACATAGTTTTTTCTTTTCTTTTCTCTTCCACATTTTTTTTCAATAATTTATATATTTTTTTCTAAGGAAAAACGTTAGAAAGTTATTTTTGAACCCCCGTGAATAGAAGTGTGTTCATCACGAAGGTTGACACTATAATCTAATCCTACGGATTTGGATGCCACAAATTAGTCTTTAAGGATAATGTTTTTGCGTGATTTTATAGTACCGTGACATTGTTACTAATTCTTCTCTTTATTTTCAATTCTTGCTAATTTTTTAAGATATTATTTGTTGAATCAAACTTGTTTATCATTGTTATATTTCCAACAAAAATTACTACAAATTTTATAATATAAGTGAATTAATCACATTTAAAAAAAAGAAAAAAAAAAGAAAGAACAGTGGATTTTAAATATATAAAAAATGATATAAAATATTAACTAAATTTATGGTTAATAAAATATAAATATTATTTAAGTTATATTTTAATATAAAAATACCCATTTAAAGATTTTGCATTAGGGCTCAAATTGTATTGAACTATACTACAATCTTTGTACTCGTCCTTTTAATCATCAAAATTTGATGAGATTATAGAGACCATCCAATACTAAGAGCATATAACCTAAAACTTATGGCCTGTTTGTAAGTTTAGAGAGGGAGGAGAGTAATGTAGAGGAGAATGGTTATCTTCTACTTTGTTTGGATGTTTTTAAAATTAGTAAGGGGAAAGGGAGTAATTAACTCTTTCTCTTGTTTGAATTTTTTAAAAATTAGGATGGAATGGAGAGGAAATGATTTAAATAGACAAATTTACCCTTATTTGAAAATGGACTTGCAACATTGGTCTATAATTAATTTGTTAGATTAAATAATTATTTAATCAACATTCTCATTCCATCAAATACCACTAATAAAAGTATAAAACTATGATTAACTATTATAAAATAATTTTATTACCTTAAAAAAAATGATGAGGGAGTTCGCAGTACTGCCGGTGGTTTTCCTGTCCGGCGCAAACCTGGTGGCCAAAACCAGCGTTCAGCAAAGGAGAGTCCCAACGACATCGTTTCAGCCACAACGACCCTCGAGCTCAAGCATCCCCTTCATGTCATTCGATATCAGATCCGCAGCGGCCTCCACTTCCTCAGCCTTTTTCTACGGCGGTCCTATCACCGGAGAAGGTGGCTCTATGCCCGAAAGTGGTAGCTTTGAGGACAAGGAACCCTTGCTTGGTGAGCTCAGGATCCACTCGAAGCAAATCTGGAATAAAATCAAGTCGATTCTCAACCCGTTCAGGGTCAACTCGGTCGTACACAAGGACTCGGATCTATCCCGCCTAATCCTCCTCTACATGTCACTCTACCTCTTCCAATTACTCACTGGTAAGCTCCAATTTGGTGTTATACTCGGCTGGATTGTTGTCTCCTCTATCTTTCTCTACGTGGTGTACAACATGCTCGCCAGAAGTGAGATTCAATTTTTTTTTTCATTCACCTTAAATTTTCTCAAGAAACAAACAAAGATTATTTATATAATCGGTTTGTAATTTTGTTAATTTAGAAAGGGTAAATTGGGGAATTCATTTGGTCAATAATTTATCTGCTCTACTCTCCCTCCAAACCTCTCCAATTTGGGGAAATTAAAAATGAGGGGTTAGAGGTAGTTGAAACCCCTCATTCCTTAGAAAACTTCCAAAGAAGGTAATTGAATTACTCTCCCTCCTTTTACTCTACTCTCCCTCCTTTTTAAACTTCCAAACAAGTCATTACTTCTATAAGAAATAAGAATTCTTCCCTCCTATATCTTTTAATTGTGGGAATATTAATTAAAAACTAAATATTAGTCAATAAATAAAAAACAATTTTTTATCAAAGAAAAAACAAAAATAGAAGGAGCAATGCTAAGAATACTACAAATACTACATGACATTTACCAATTGTTGTGTCACCAATCACAAAAAAGTAACTTAACATTCATTTATTATATTTTTCAAATCCATTGATCATAATCATAGTAATTGCGTTGTGAGCTTGTAAAGGTAATGTTATAAAATTGCTAGTATCTCTAGCATTTTTGAAAATAAAAATATTTTTCTTGGATGTGCTATGAATGGTTCGTTTTCTCTATAGGCAAAGAATTCTAACTAAATAATCTCCTACACACACGGATATTGAAAATTCACACACTCTCTCTCTCAACAACACAAAATTGAAATAAAAATACCAAAACAAAAATTTCAATCTCAAACCTCAATATTTTTTTGTACTAATTGATGGGAAATATTGACTCTCTCCATTTAAAGCAAGAAATTCGTTTTTTTTTTTTTTTTTTTTTGAGTTCTTTGGAGTTGTCTTTGGATCCGTCCCTTCAGGCTTCGCACTTTATCTAAAAACTATCATATGTTATTCTTTATTGTTTGTAGTTTCCATTTTATAGTTAGGTAGGAGATACAAAATGTAATGAAAAAAAAAATAAACAAATTAAAATTACAAATTTTTTATTCTAACTCAAGCCATATTATTGCTATGTAACTTTCAGCATATTTCCATTTACATACAAACAAGGGAAGCATATTTTTTTCAAATAAAAAAAAATACACGTCCATTTATGTAACTTTTATCTATAATGTTAAAGTGCGTTTGTGCCTAAAAAGAAAGAGCTAATAAAAAAATAAAACAAATCTCAATGTGCCATTACAAGCATGAATTTATATATCTGTTCTGATTTGTGCATAAAAATCCTTTGTTCAATTGAAACTATAGGATCAGATAGATGTGGTGTGAGTTGTACATCTCATTTTTTGAGGCAGATCACCTCCCATAAATAAGTACACTAAAACCAAGCGAAAGAATTGCATGCACTTTCAATTATAAAATTTCTGCCAACATTATTTCTGATAGAGACACTAAATTATTATTATTTTTTTCCACTAGAGACCCTCATTTTGTAAAACTTTTTTAAATTTTCAGAAGAAATACCCTAATTAATTAATATAAGGAAAATAATAATTATATAATAAAGCATGCAGTAAAAACATGCTGAAAATAATTTTAATAGAAATTGCCAAGAGAATTTTTCATTCTTCAAAACTTACATATTTGGATTATAATAAAATTTATTAATAGGATATCACTCTTTGCCAATCAGTATTGGCCACTATCCACCTCAATAACTATTTATGTGACATTCATGGGTTTTAGATGAATTTTCAGAAGCCAACTAAACATTCTACATATTCAAATCAAATCTGTTAAAAGATAAAACTTTCACACCAAATTACAAATGTTTTCTGCCTTAAAGATAACAAGAAAAATTCTCTTTAAAAATTTTTCAAAAATTAATTCAACCAAAAACAACCAACTTATGGCAATATTTTTTTTATAAATATTTTGTTTTGTTTAATTTATTAACTTTTTCTTCAATGATTTCAATTTTCAATTTAATTTTGAATTACATCATTAATTTAAGAAAATTTTCTTTATATTATTACAACATTACTTTATATTATTACTTTAAAATATTTCGGATATTTTATATAAGTTTTGCACATAACAACTTAAATCATTATCCGTGTATGGCTAGTTTTTATTAAGGGGGAAAAAAGGATAATCCACACGTCCATATTTATCTATTATGCTAAAGTGGTTTGTGCCTAAAAGGAAAGAGTTAATAAATAAAAATAAAACAATTTGTAAAGTGCCATCACAAGCATGAATTTATATATCTGTTTCGATTTGTGCGTGGTAATCCTTTGTTTCATTGAAAATATAGGAATAGATTGATGTGGGTCATCTCATGCAGCAGATCACCTAGAAACTAAGAAACCAATTAGCGAAAGAGTATGCACTTTCAATTATACCATTTCTGCCACATGATTTCTTAGAGACCCTCGTTAATTTTTTATTTTTTTTTCCCTAGAGACCCTCGTTAATTAATTCATTTGGGAAAAAAATCTATCATCAATAACGTAAGCATGAAGAAAGAAGCTGAAAATAATTTTAATAGAAATTGCCAAGGGCATTCTTCCAACGTATTGGCCACGTCTCCACCTGCCAATCAAGCGTGTTAGGTGAAGTCAAGCAGCAGGATAGATTGTCCCATGTGCAATCCTGAACTCAGAAAAAGAACCTGTGTTTAGACTTATACACCACAAACTGTTTTCTGCCTTATAGCACTTCTCTTTGCTCTCTTTTTCAAGCTTGTTCAACGAAGAGCAGAGACTATGGCTGGGGCCTTGGCGGGTGGAGCATTTCTCTCAGCATTTCTTCAGGTGGCGTTTGACAGAGTGGCTTCTCGCGAGGTCCTAGATTATCTCAACGGAAGGAAATTGATTGATCGTTTGGTGAAAAAGCTGAAGATAGAGCTTGTGTCTGCTGGTGCTGTGCTCAATGATGCAGAGAATAAGCAAATTACAGACCCTGCTGTGAAGAAGTGGCTGGATGAGCTCAAAGATGCTGTTTATGTTGCGGATGACATCCTGGATGAGATTTCCTACGAGGCTTTGCGATGCAAGTTAGAAGCTGAACCCACTAGTAAGGTAATGGGCTTTATCTCTACTTTTGTTAATTCATTTGACAACAGGATACAATCAGAACTAGAAAATATTCTAGAACAACTAGAATCAATTACAAAACAAAAGGATGTCCTCCGTCTAGAAAAGGTTGCTGCTGCTGAAGTGCCATCACGGCCATTGACAACTTCTTGCCCTGAAGAATATGGTGTGTTTGGTAGAGACAAGGATATGGAGGCCATATTTGACATATTCCAATCAGATGATGCGAGTGATAGTGGTATATGTGTTGTTCCTATAGTAGGTATGGGTGGGGTTGGTAAAACGACGCTTGCTCGACTTATATACAATGACAAAAGAGTCGAGGAGAGTTTTGACCTCAAAGCTTGGGTTTGCGTTTCAGAAGATTATAATTATTTTAGGATAGCAAAAACTATTTTTGAAGAGGTCACTTCATCTGCCTGTGACATTCAAACCATAAATTTGCTGCAAAATAAAATTAGAGAGAAATTTAGGGGGAAGAAAGTTTTCCTAGTTTTAGACGATGTTTGGAATGAAAAATATGATGATTCAGTTGAGTTACTTAAAGTTTTCAGATGTGGGGCATTGGAGATTAAAGTTATTGTTACAACACGTAATAAAATAGTTGCATCTAATGTAGGCACAGTTTCAGCTTATATTCTAAATGAATTGTCAAGTGAAGACTGTTGGTCGTTATTTGAAAAACATGCATTTAAAAATGGAAGCTCTAGTAAATTTCCCATTCTTGAGAAAATTGGTAGACAAATTATCCAAAAGTGTAAAGGCTTGCCTTTGGCTGCAAAAGCACTTGGGGGTTTGCTGCGGTTTGAAGAAGATCCAACAAAGTGGACAGAGATTTTGAAGAGTAATATATGGGATTTACCAATAGAAAACAATAGTATCATTCCAGCTCTAAGATTGAGCTACCACTACCTCCCACCACATTTGAAGCGTTGTTTTGCTTATTGCTCAATCCTTCCAAAGGATTATGAATTTAAAAAGGAGGAATTGGTCCTACTGTGGATGGCTGAGGATTTACTACAGCAATCCGAAGGAAATGGAAGGATGGAAAAAATAGGTGAACAATACTTTGATGATCTGGTATTTAGATCACTTTTTCAACAATCAAGTAACAACCAATCATGTTTCATAATGCATGACCTAGTCAATGACTTGGCAATATTTATCACTGGAGAGTTTTGTTTCAAGCTGGAGATGAATGAGTCTTGTGTAATCACAAGAAAGACTCGCCATTTGTCATATGTTAGAACTGAATATGATTCCTCTAAGAAATTTAAGGTGTCTTACAAGGCCAAGGAATTGCGAACCTTCCTTGGATTAGATTTGTCATTGCATCGATGGTTTCGTAATAGGATATCAATGATGATGATAGATGATTTATTGTTGACATCTAAGTGCTTAAGAGTTCTTTCATTTTCTAGCTATAGCAACATGAGAGAGTTACCTAATTCTGTTGGCAATTTGAAACATCTACGCTATTTAAATCTCAGTAACACTCGAATCAAACAGTTACCAGATTCTCTATGTAATTTGTATAAATTGCAAACCTTGTTATTGTTGAAATGTGAGTTCCTTCTTGAGCTGCCTAGCAAGATGTGGAGATTAGTCAACTTGCGCCACTTGGATTTAGTTGATACAAAATTGAAAGAGATGCCATTGCATATGGGTAAACTGAAAAATCTTGTGAAATTAACTACTTTTGTTGTGGGCAAACATTCTGGGTCCAGTATTAAGGAGTTAGGGGAGCTCCATCATCTTTCTGGAGCATTGTCTATTTTAAACTTGCAAAACGTTCATCATGCTAGAGATGCTAGGGAGGTTAATTTGAAGGATAAGCCGTACTTATCTGAGTTGATGTTTCAATGTGGCTTTGACAATGAAAATTCAGAAAAGGAAAGACATGTTCTTGAGCAATTGTGTCCTTATACAAAATTAGAGTCTCTCACCATTGAAGATTACGGGGGCACAAAATTTCCAAATTGGTTAGAAGATTGTTCTTTCTCCAATATGGTGTCTATACGCCTTGCCAATTGTAAGTATTGCTCATCCTTGCCTTCACTTGGGCACCTACCTGTCCTCAAGAAACTCTATATTCAAGGTTTACATTTTGTATTGCGTGTGGATCGTGAGTTTTATGGGAATGGTTCTTCTACAGTTAAGCCTTTCAGATCCCTTGAAGTATTAAGCTTTAGAGACATGCCAGAGTGGCAAGAATGGTTTTTATTTGAAGGCGAACATGAAAATGGGGTTGGAGTTTTCTCTACTCTCAAGGAGCTTTGCATAATTGAATGTCCCAAGCTAAGCTGTGGTCTACCCAGTCAGCTTCCCTCTTTAATCGAACTTGAAATTGCAAAATGTCAGCAACTAGTTGCTTCAGTTCCTAGAGCTCCAACTCTCAATACATTGCAATTAAGTGATTGTGATAAGGTTGTGTTGAAGGAATTACCACCCAAGTTGGATGACCTCAGTATTAGAGGAGGTCGCATCTTCTTGCAGTCGTTTGCGGAGCTTATGACGTGTCTCGCTGTCCCAGGAAGTGGCGTACCCACTACATTAAAATCACTTGTTATCGAAGGATCATTTCAGATCACAACGGGCCATTGCTATCCTTCTCTTGAAAGATTGAGTATAACGGATGACTCTGACTCACTCTGGTCTTTTCCCTTAGAGTCGTACCCAAAACTCAAATCTCTCTATGTATGGGAAAGTAAAAATCTTGAATCTCTTTTCTTATCAGAGGAATCTTACCGTGATCTTAGTTCTCTCACTCATTTGCATATTCAGTCGTGCCCTAATTTTGTATCATTTTTTAGTGGAGGTATCTGCGCCCCTAATTTGACATCGATTTGGATCATCTATTGCGACAAGTTAAAGTCATTGCCTGAAAATATGCGCACCCTATTCCCATCCCTTGAGTATTTGTATGTCCATGAGTGTCCAAAACTGGAATCATTTCCTGAGGGAGGTTTGCCCTTAAATTTAGTAACACTTGTAGTCTCTTACCGCGACAAAGTATTTTCCGGGGGATTGCAAGATCTACACTCCCTCAGACAGATCACTATCTTCGGCGATAATTGCAAAGAAGTGGAGTCCTTTCCGGAGGAAGCGTTGCTGCCTCCCACTATCACAGATATCAATATTTCAAATTTTCCAAAGCTGAAATCACTCAAGGGTTTTCAACATCTCACCGCTCTTAAAGAGTTGAATATTTACGACTGCGATAACCTCCAGTACTTACCAGAAGAGGGCTTTCCCACCGCTCTTTCTTCTCTAATTATTTACGACTGCCCTCTTCTAAAACAACGGTGTGAGAGAGATAAAGGTGAAGAATGGCCAAAAATTGCGCACATCCCCAACATAGTGATTGACAATGAATTGATCACATGAGCTATGAGTCAACATGCGGTTCAGCCCAGATCAGGTAATTTGTTCTGCAACTTTCGTCCTCTACTTATTGCTCAATTTTAAATTGGAGTAATTGTTTGTTATCACCTAAAATTCCTTTTCAAAGAATTGTTTTTTTGTTTGATAATCTCTTACAATAAATTACGTAAGTATTTGGACTCTTAAATATACTTTATGAGTCCTATGTTGGAGTTTATTTTTATTAATTTTTTAAAATAATTTTTTTATAATTTTTAAATTGCAACAAAAAAAACTCTAGGTCTCTGGAAATTTTAGTAGAGCAAAAATGGAAGTTTCAAATGGCTACATGATTTTTATAAATTATTTGATTTTCATTGTGGGGATGTCAATGTATATACTTAGTATTTTGCCTATTCTTTTTGCAGTGTCACTAACAAATCCTCCATGCTTCAAGCATCAATTTTGTGCTACCTGCCTGCCGATCTTTTGCGTTGTACAAACTACTAAATTCTTGATCTGTTTGCGGGTCACCTGTAGAAAGCTCATCCTTCTGTCTTCATCAACATCCAAACATTTCCTTACTCTTATTCTTTCTGGAGCTGCACTTGCTTCATTTTCCATTCACTACATTTCACCTTTGGACATTTGAAGTGAGACACAGACTTTGAAGGAATAATTATCCTAGATGGTAAGTTTTTCCAGCATATATATGTCTTTGATGATTAATAAATTTGTTTTACAAGTACAGAGTACCTTTTGTGATATTGGCAATTGACTTGGGCACAATATTGCAGGTTATTAATCTCAGGTAGACACTGGGATAGTTTGAAGCTAGTGCTGCTTTAATACCTTCAAACAGTTGCTGATTTTCTTATGCATGAGAATCTTTTGATTGAATGATGTTGGTCAGTACTCCTTTTTGCTTTCTGTCTTTCTTTAATTTTTGGAGAGGAAAGGATGTGACTTACAAGGGAGGAAAAAAAAATGGATTAAGAAATAACATGCTTGAAAATCAGTGTAAAGTTTTTTAATTTTTTCTTTTATGTGGAAATGCTCAATGCTTGTGTGACTAAAATAAGAAATAGAACTCTATGTAACATAAAATTTTTTTTAATGCTGAAAATTTTCGAATCTTATTTGAATAATGCTTTTAATGTTCTGTCAAACCAAAATCTTAACTCATTTATTATAGCATTGCTTTACAATTCATTTGGTCACTACTAGGATATCCCTAATTTTTAATTTTTTGCTTTTGTCTTCCCCGCTAATTGAAATGATGTAATTGATTTTTGATTGCTGTACAATTAAACTAATAATTGCATGCAATTGTTGATATCCTTGTCTCTTCCAATTTTATTAGAGAACAATAAAATCCTGCTGGTTGTTTAATTTATTGATTTGGTTTTGCAGAATAAACCTTACTGAGCAACCCAGGAAGAGGCATTAATAATTTTCGGCCACTTGAGAAGGGATTTAGTTTCTCATACATGAGTCATAGAAAATAAATTCTCAGGGTATGAGGCCAAGCTCAATTCAAGCCTCCTTATCTTTATGAAAAAAAAGAAATGGTGACAAAATAAGGGGAAAATCTTGCAAGACTCGCATCCCCTACATCAGAATCAATTATAAAGTTTTGGTGGGTGCTAAAACTCTTGAAGAGACCTAATCCCCTGGTTTGCTCCACACATGAGATAGCTAGCAACATGACTCAATTTTATTGCCAGGTACTTCTTGACAACCAGCTTAGTATCTTTTTTTTTTTTTTTTTGAAAAGCAACCAGTTAGTCTCAACACGACTCAATTTTAATGATTTTTAAAACTTGTAAAACAGATAGAGATGTTTCATGCTACATCCAGAAATATTCTTGTGCAGAATCACTTTAATTTGCCAACAAGTTCAACATAAATCCAGCATCTATTTGGCGTGATACCAGAGCCTATTGGTCACTAAAAAAAATCTTCTTATCTTGAGGATTTATGGTTACTTGAATTCAACTGGAGGGACCTGCAGCATTATTCAGCTCCTTCATTTTGAGTCCAAACTCCTGGTGGTACAAGAAGAAAGTGGAAGATTGAGGGAATGAAATCTCTGGTAGTACAATTTTAATTATTATTTTTCCTTAAGCTTATGCATTTGATGACTAACAGATTGATTCTTTTAACAATTTACACTATAAGAAGTTCAAAATGTGATTGTAACATTTGTCTTGAGAAATATGGCAGGCTATTTAATCATATTTGACAAGCAGCAGGTGGAACCTAGTGCAGACTTGTAGCTTCCATTATCACATTTTTTAGATTAAAAATCACTTCTCAGTCTTAGTGAGAGAAGTTCTTTTGATTGAGCAATGCAGGTCAGCTTCATACCGTGCTTCCATTCTTACCATTTACCTTTGCTCTTATCAAAAGAGGAAAGCAGAAATTACTTATAATATGAATAAGAAATGGAATAAAAACTGTAAAAAATGGTATTGAACTTATTAGAAGTAATCAGCTTTGAATGCTCATCATATAATCATCTAAATGCCACAGAGTACTTTTCCAGCACACACACACACACACATATATATATATATATATGTCTTTGATGATTAATAAATTCGTTTAACAAGTACAAAGTACGTTTTGTGATATTGGCAATTGACTTGGGCACAATATGTCAAGTTTTTAATCTCAGGTGGACACTTGGGTAGTTTGAAGCTTGTGTTGCTTTAATACCTTCAACTGTTGCTGAATTTTTTAAGCATGAGAATCTTTTGATTGAATGATGCTGGTGAGTATTTGCTATTTCTTCCTTTTATTTCTTTCAATTTTTGGAGAGGAAAAAATGTGATTTACAGCGGAGGAAAATAAAAAGGATTAAGAAATGACAAGTTGGAAAATCAGTGCAAGTTTTTTTTTCTTTGATGTGGAAATGCTCAATTCTTGTGTGACTAAAATAAGAAATTGAACTTTATGTAGTATGAATTTTTTTTCTAAGGCTGAAATGTTTTAAATCTTATTTAAATATTGCTTTTCATGTTCCTTCAGCCCAAAATCTTAAATCTTTTATTACTACATGGCTTTTCAATTCATATAGTTACTACTAGGATATCCCTGATTTAAAAAATTTTTCTTTTGTCTTCCTCACTAATTGAAAATGACAATGTTCGATTTTTGCACACTTAAATCAATAACTACATGCAATTGTTGATACCTTGTCTCTTTAAATTTTATTAGGGAACAATAAAACCCTGGTGATTGTTTAATTTATTGATTTGTTTTTGCAGAATAAACTTTAACTGAGCAACCCAAGAAAAGGCATTCATAACGTTCAGTTACTTGAGAAGGGCTTTAGAATACATGAGTTATAGAAAATAAATTATAAGGGTACAAGGCCAAGCTCAATTCAAGCCTCCTGATCTGTATGACAAAGAAGAAATGATGCCAAAATAAGGGGAAAATCTTGCCAGAAGACTTGCATCCCCTGCATAAGAATCAATTATAAAGTTTTGGTTGGTACAAAACTCTTGAAGAGGCCCGATACCTTGTTTCACTCCACACAAGAGATAGCTAGCAACATGACTCAATTTTATTGTCAGGTACTCCTTTACAACCAGCTTAGTATCAAGTTAGTTTACTGATTCTTTTTTAAATGATTTTTAAAACTGATAAAACAGATATGAGAGGTTTTGAGCAACATTTAAAAATTGCTGAAGGGAAGGATTCTTGTGCAGATTCACTTTAATTTCTCAACAAGTGCAACACAAGCTCAGCATCTATTTGGCATGATATCAGTGGCTGCTTGTCCTCTTACATCAGTCACACTTCTAAATTTCTAATATGCTTCCAGGTCACTAGAAAAAAATATTCTTATCTTGAGGATTTATGGTTACTTCACTCCTTTGCCAGCATTTCAACTAGAGGGGCCTGCAGCATTATTCAGCTTGTTCATTTTGAGTCCAAACTCCTGGTGGTACAACAAGAAAGTGGGAGATTAAGGGAATGACAAGTCTCTGGTAGTTCAATTTTTATTATTATTATTTTTCCTTAATCTTATGTATTTGATGACTAACAGATTGATTCTTTTAACAATTTAAACTGTAAAAAGTTCAAAATGTGATTGTAACATTTGTCTTGAGAAATATGGCAGGATAGTTGACCATATTTGACAAGTGGCACGTGGAACCTAGTGCAATCTTGTGGCTTCCATTATCACATTTTTTAGATTAAAAATCACTTCTCAGTCTTAGTGAGAGAAGTTCTTTTGATTGAACAATGCAGGTCAGCTTCACACTATGCTTCCATTCTTACCATTTACCTTTGCTCTTCCCTCAAGAGGAAAGCAGAAATTACTTATACTACAAATAAGAAATGTAATAAAAATAGTAAAAAATTGTATTGAACTCATTAGAAGTAATCAACTTTGTAATGCTTATCCATATAATTATCTAAATGCCACATTCCAGATGCAACAGACACGTCACATGTGGGTGGAATGGCCTTTGCAATGACATTCCCTGTTGGAGTTTTTAATCATGAAGAAATCAACTAATGGAGTCTTTTCCGCTGGAGGTCCCTGCTTGGAATTCTTGTTTTGTTGTCTATAATGAAAACTATGTGGGCTTGGAAGTCTTGGAAGACAAAAAAAACCATGCTGGATGGATCATGCAATTGTAGGTGGTAAGCTCATCTTGTTACCAACTTCCATCTAAGTTTCAAAAAAAAAAAAAAAAACTTCCATCTACTTATTGCTAACTTTTGTATTTATTCACATGCATCATCAAGGGTTCAAGGCTAGTGTTAGAGTTTTGTTTGTTATATAAAAAATTCCTTTTCTAAGATATAGGTTTTATGGTACGTTTGATCTGGCTAGTAGTGTGAATATAACTATGATTATAGAACGTTTGTTAAGTCTAAAATTCATGTTCCGGAGAATATTTTTTATTCATAACATTTTGTAACTCTATTAAAATTAGCTCCATCAAATCTTTTTTCCCAACCCATTTTGTTTCATCTTAAATGCTTCTGTGAAGCTTGAAAATATGATAATACAACCACTAAAAATGTTTGGACTGCATCTAGGCAAAATTCACTTTCTTGATAAAGGGAAAAGAAAGGCCAACAAAGAGATACCTAACTCTGCATCTAGCAATCAATCTGTTTGATGCACTGATAAAAAGTTGAAAATGGGGGGAAAATCTTCAAATTATTTACAATGTTTTTAAAAATATAAAATCAGATTAAATATTTTTCTTGAAATTGTGTATTTGTAAAAAAGATTTAAAAGAATGTTATAATGACATAATTCTAAAAAAACTATTTGATTTTCAATTAGGGGTTGTCAATGTATATACTCAGTAATTTCTTTGCCTATTGTTTTGCAGAGTCACTAACATGTGCTCCACACGCCCAGCTCATCTTTCTTTCTTTATCAAAATTCAAGCATTCCCTTGCTCTTATTCTTTCTGGGGCTTCTCTTGCTTCATTATCCATTCTCCCATTTTCAAATTTGGACTTTCAAAGTGCGACAGACAGACTTTGACATAATTAAAACCTTGGTAACAGATTTTTTGTGCATATGTCTTTGATGACTAACAAATTTGTTTTATGAGTACATAATTTTTTATTGATGCTGGTCAGCATTCCCAATTGCTTCCTGTTATTTCTTTTAGTTTTTTGAGAGGAGAGTATGTAACTTTCAAGGGTGGAAATTGAAAAAGTTTTAAGCATAACATGTTCAAAAATTAGAAAGAAAAAAAAAAAAAGTTTTTTTCTTCTTTTTTCTTAGATGTGGAAGTGTGATTTCTTGTTTGGCTAAAATCTCTCTTGCTCCCCCCTCCCCTGGGTAATGTGTTTTGTTTTAAAAATGACAAATAGAAATCTGTGTTGCTGAATGTTTGCTGAAACATTTCAAATCTTATTTAAATATCACTCTTCATGTTCTTTCAGCCTAACATCTTAACTAGTTTATTACTGCATTGCTTTTTAATTCATTTGGTCATTTGAGATATCCCTTATTTTGATTTTTTTTCTTGTCTTCCCTGGCTCTAATTGAAAAAATGCAGAATGGTATAATTGATGTTCGATTTCTGTACATGTAATAGATAATTACAAGAAAATGTTGATTTTCTTGTCTCCTAAATCTTTTTTTAGTGAACAATAAAATTTTGGTGACTGTTTTTATTTATTTATCTTTATTGCAGAATAATTAACTGTGCAACCCATGAAAATACATTGAGATAGTTCAGTGACATGAGAAGGCCAAGATCAATTCAACATGAGTTTTAGAAAAGAGATTATCAAGATATAAAGGCCAAGTTTGATTCAAGCCAAATGATAGGCCAAGTGCCTCCCTTTCTTATCTATGATCTATGGAAGGCGTAAAAAAAGGAAAATGATGCCAAAAGAAGGGAAAATTGACGCAAGATGGCTCACAATGCCTGCAAAAGAATCGATAATGAAGTTTTGGAGGGTTCTAAAAACTCAAGACAAGACCCAACCCCCTGTCTCAGTCCACACAGGAGAGAGCTAGAAGCACTACTCAATGTCATAGTCAGGTACTTCTTTACTTCCAGCTTGGTATAAATTTTGTTAACTGCTTCTTTTCTAAATGATTTCAAAACTGATAAAACAGATATGAGACGTTTCATTTCATGCTACATTGAGAAATCATCAAGGGGAGGAATTCTTGTGCAGATTTACTTCGATTTGTCAACTAGTGCAACACAAGCCCGACATGTATTTGGTGTAGTATCAGTGCCTATTGGTCCTCTTGCATCAGTAAAACTCCACAATTTCTTCTACATTTCCAGGTCACTAAAACTATCTTTTTATCTTGAGGAATTTTTTTCATGTGACTCCTTTGCCAACATTCCAACTAGAGGGACCTGCAGCATTATTCAGCTCCTTAATTTCGAGTCCAAACTCTCAATGGTACAACAAGACAGGAATGATTGATGGAATGGCAAGTCTCTGGTAGTTCAATTTTTTCCCTTAGTCTTTTCTCTGGTACTAACATATTCTGTATTGTTATTCGATTATCCCTTAGTCTTAAAGGAATATGTATTCCCTCCTCCAGCCTCCAATGTGGAGGAAATAAAAAAGGGAGAACGATAAATTAAGCGAATGAAGGGGATATATTACTTATATTATTAAGAAATTATTTCACAAGTTAATTAGAAACAGGAGCAGGTTGCTTTTGTTCAATACATAATAAATCAGTCGAACAAGACTATCATACAATGGGGCTTCAAAAAGTCTCACGCAAACACAAGTCTCATGCTTTTAGGCTCGTTTGGTAATGTTGTTTTAGTAACATTGTTTAAATGTTGTGGTAATATGTGTGGATGAAAAAGTGTTATAGAAATACGTGATATGTTGTTTAAACAACGAAAACTGTTGTTTAAACAATACAACCAAACAGACCTTCTGTTTTTTAAGTTCTTGTCTGGTATAAAAAAGAGTTAAAAAGAAGAAGAAGAGAGACTAGTGGTGGTTTAAAAAGTAGTAATAGTTACCTAACAGTCACTGGTTCATCATGGACAATTCAAAACTTCTGTAGCGCATAGGTATTATTAGATGTTGCAAGTCTCTAATGGTAACTTTACTACTTTTATTACATATTGAAAACTTCTGCTCCCACCCCGAAAAGAGTGTTATTCCTCTAAAGTCCAAAGTAAGTCTCTGTAATCCAAACTAATACATACTCCTCATGTAATCTGCTGCCCAAGCTATCTCCTCACCTTAACACCTTACATCTTGGTCAATTATAGCATCTTTTCAACAAATAAATAGTGGATACTTTCCCCCAATTCAGCCCAAAAACAATTCTTGTCTCTTCCAATCTACTGAAGACTTACAATTGAACATGCCACAAGTCAATCTACTTGTTATGGAATCATTTATCAATAATGATGATAGATAATTTGCTGCTAAAGTTTAAGTGTTTACAAGTGCTATCATTTTCTACTTACAGAAACATGAGGGAGTTACCTAATTCTGTTGGCAATTTGAAACACCTACATTATTTGAATCTCAATTACACTTCAATTGAATGGTTACCGGATTCTGTATGTCCTTGTATAATTTGCAAACCTTGTTAATATCAAGATGTAAGTTCCTCACTAAGCTGCCTACCAAAATGTGGAGATTAGTCAACTTGTGCCACCTTGATATAATTGAAACAAAATTGGAAGAGATGCCATTGCATATGCATAAATTGATAAATCTCCAAAAATTAACTACCTTTGTTGTGAGCAAACATAATGGATCTAGTATTAAAGAGTTGAGAGAGCTTCATCATCTTTCTAGATCATCGTCTGTACTAAACTTGCTAAACATTCAACATGCTAGAGATGCTATGGAGGTTAATTTGAAGGATAAACGGTCTTTGTCTAAGTTGGTGTTATGGTGGGGTCATGACAACTACAATTCAAAAAATGAAAGAAATTTGCATGAAGAATTGCGCCTTGATACAAAATTGGAATCTCACCATTGAACATTATGGGGGTACAAGATTTCCAAATTGGTTTGAGGCTTGTTCACTCTCTAATATGGTATCCATCTAGCTTAGCAATTGTAAGTATTGCTTCTCCTTGCCTCCACGTGGGCATCTTCCTGTACTCGAGACTTTTTATTGAAGGTTTTCATGTTGTATCACTTGTGGATCATGAGTTCTATGGGAATGGATCTTCCACAATTAAGCCGTTTAAATCTCTTGAAATATTAAGCTTCAAAGACATGCCAAAGTGGCAAAAATGGTTTTTATTTGAAGGCAAGGATGAAGATAAATACAAAGGTGAAGTTTTCTCTGCTCTCCAAGAGCTTTGCATAATTAAATGTCCTAGGCTAAGCAAAATCAGCTTCCCTCTTTAATCAAAATTGAAATTGAAAAATGTCATCAACTTGTTACTTCAATTCCTATAGCTCCAGATCTCCTTAGAATGCAGTTAAGTGATAGTGATAAAGCGTTGTTAAAGCAATTACCACCTAGGCTATGTCAACTCACGATTGGAGGATGCCACATCCTGTAGTCCTTTGCGGAGCATTTAATGTCTCTCCCAGGAGGTGGTCTACCTACTGCATTAAACTCACTTGACATCCATGGAACAATTTAGTTGCCAAGGGGTCATTAATATCCTTTAGTTGAAAGATTGCAGATACATGATGATTGTAATTCGTTGTGGTCTTTTCCATTAGAGTTCTACCAAAAGCTCAAACTTCTTAGAGTGAATGCAAGTGAAAATCTTGAATCTCTTTTGATATCTGAGGGATCTCACCAGGATCTTACTTCTCTCGCCCAATTGGATATCTGGTTTTGCCCTAATTTTGTATCCTTTCCTTGAGGATTGCCCCAAATTTGACAAAAAAATCTTATCCACGAATGTGAAAAGTTAAGGTCACTACCTGAAGGGATGAACACCCTCCTCCCATCTCTTGAGTCTTTGCAATTGTATGCTTGTCCAAAACTATAGACAAGGCCCGACCCCCTGTTTTGTCATCCACACAAGGTCGCTAAAGATTTCTTCCTCGAATCTACCAACTATTTATGAAAACTTTTGGTGCTTGATGCTGCCAAGTTATATGCCTTTTTTTTTGTTTGGTTTATGTTATTTGCATCCACGAGCTTGCTTGATATAACCAGAAAACCATCATGCATTTTGTTATCTAAACATAAGTTCTGTATCACTGCAATAGCAGGGAATAAATCGTATATCCCATATATGCCATTTTAAATCAAGTTCACATCATCAGATGCAACAACCAATCTCTATTTGAGCTTTGGGAATTGGTGCTGAACAGGAAGAAGTAAAGTCCTCTCTTGACTTCCAGTTCTTTCTTGTCTTTCTCACTCTGGAGAGCTCAAAAGGCTCAGTAATGACTTCTCTTACTGTCTTGTAGTCCTCTCCAGTAGGGGCTGCTCAACACCCTTTTTTACTATCAAGAATTTTAAATTGTCCTTGCTTTTCATGTTCCTTCAGCCCAAAATCTTAACTAGTTTATTACTACATTGCTTTTCAAATCATTTGGCACTAATGGAATATCCCTGATTTAAATTTTTTTTTTCTTTTGCCTTCCCTGCCAATTGTAAACGATACGGAACAATGTAATTGATGATTGGTTTCTGTACACATAATAATAAACTGCATGCACCTGTTTATTTTCTTGTCTCTTTAAATTTTATTAGTTAACAATAAAATATTTATTTGTTTGTTTATGCAGAATAACCTTTACTTGGTAACCCAGGAAGAGACATTGAGATTGTTCAGTTGCATAAGGACAAGCTCGATTCATACATGAGTTGTAGAAAATAGATTATTGGGAAACAAAGGCCAAGCTTGATTCAAGCTAAATGATAGGCCACCTACCACCTTTTCTTATCTATGACTTATTAAAAGGTTCTTGAGCAGATTCACTTTAATTTATAATCAAGTACTTTAATTTGCCAAGCTATCTCCCCATCTTAAAACCTTAAATCTTGGTCGATTATAGCTTCTTTTCAGCAAAACTTTCCTGGTACAAGATGTTTAAGCACATTCAACAAATAAATAGTGTATATTTTACCCAAGTTCACTGTCAAAAATACTTCCTTGCCTCTTCCAATCTCTACCAAAGACTTACAATTGAACATGCCACAAGTCAATTAGAACATTCAATCTCATATAGGTGCTTCCCATTTAAAAGAAGAAAAAAAAATTGGTAAGAACCCCAACATAAGGGAAAATCCCCTTTTAATAACAAGCCAAAAAAATCTAATTAATAGTTAAGTCTTTTGATCATCATATCTAATAAAAGGTTCAAAAAGAAGAAAAAAAAAATTGGTAAGAACCCAGCATAAGGGGAAATCCCGTAAACCGTAAAATTGGGTATATACTTATAAAAAAAACCTGTAATTGGGTATATCAGTTTCCTATATGCACCTTCCATTTTACATAATAAATAAAAAATAAAAAATTATCCTGATTAGTATTCTGAAAATCTGGAAGGAGGGTGTGATAGGTTGATAGTCAATGTAATTTTTTTTTTTCCCAGGAATCGGAGTATATTACGTGTGAATTATCTTGATTAGTATTCTGAAAATCCACAGCCAACATTTTATGCAATTATAATGTTAATATCATTCATGGTAGTATAGGTAATTATGAAAAAACAATTTTCATAATTGAGAGTAAAGCCTGTGCAATTGTTTTCAAAGTAGTGTTGAAGTTTTGAGAATTTTGAGGAAGGCAATTACTGCTGTCTGAATCTTGCTTTCTGAACGTGTCAAACAAGCAGTTTTAAAACTAATGAAACAGTGCTTATAGGCCAGCAGAGTAGTTTTGTACACTAATAGCAAATCAGCTCTATGCACATTTCTGCAAATGTAAAGCATGTAATTCTACCATATTAGTTTCTTAATGGAGCCAGAACATCAATAAGGAACTTGCATAATATAGAGATATCTAACGAAATTATAACTGCATAAAGAACCCAAACTTCAGAAGATATGGAAAACTTGGTCTATATCTCAGGTACTGCCATTGTCCAACTTGCTCAAGGCCCTGCCTGCCAATTTCAGTTGCAACCTATTTTGATGACATTTGCTACCTCCAAATCACATTTTGGTTTTGTATGGTTCATAATGGCTGCTACAGGAGCGTAGAGGCTTGGCTACAGAGGGTGTTAATTCTTTTATCACTCATAAGGATCTAGACTAATATCTTTTCTTATCCTTGTTCATTATGATAGTTGCATTGTACTATCCTTGTGACTGTTTCTTCTAAATTGATAATGCATCAGGAAAAAAAGTGCAACTAGTGTTACCAAGGTGCAAGCTATTTCACATAACTGAAAAGTATTTCAGAAGACATTCAGAACTGACATATTATATTTTGTTCATAGATTATTGTCAAGGAATAATCTAAATGGTCATCTTCCAACATTGTCTTTTAAACCAAGATTCAAGAACATCTTTATATTTGGCCATCAATTCAAACTTCTCATTAACTTTTTCCAATTTTGACGCTATCCCTGTACAAGATGGAGTGCTGCAAGGAGTGGAAATAGGGTTCCAGCTACATACCTGATTTGGGCCCGCCTTAGATTCAGTTTCCAGCTTACATCTCAATGTTTTGGTAGCAAGCTCATCCAATATGTCAATTGCATCATAAAGAGCATCTTTAGCAATGTGTAAACACTTCTCCACTGCAGGGCTATGGAATTTCTTCTCCTCAGCATCATTAAGCAATGCTGTGACATTTTAATTGTAAGAAACAAATCCCTGCCCCCTCCCCAAAAAAAAAAAAAAAATCATTATGATCTTTCCTTGTCCAATGATAATTGATCAACTGGTTTCAAAAGGTCTGAATGGTTTTTCTTTATTTTTTTAAACTATCCCTCCTCCAAGCCCCAACGTGGGAAAATAAAGAAGGGAATTAAGCAGATAATGGGAATATATTACTTGGATTAATAAGATATTGTTGCATAAGTGAATTAGGAACTGGAGCAGGCTCCTTTGTACAATACAAAATGAATTAGTCAAACACAAGTCTCATGCTTCTATTTTTAGAGTTCATGACTGGTATAAATAGAGTTAAAAAAAAGGGGGAAAAAAAGAGACCAGTGGTGGTTTAAAAAGTACTACTAGTTACCTAACAGCCACTGGTCCATCATTGACAATTCAAAACTTCTGTATCAAACAGATGCATTTTTTTTTCTGGATAAATAACAAAATATCAATAATCAAAAAGACCCAGGTACACCGGAAGTGTACATGGATTAGAGTACATGAAGATTGTAAATTACAATGATCATGCATAACAAAAATATTAGAAAAAGAAAAAGAAGTAAAAACAAAACACCAAACAAACAAAGAGTGGAGGAGGAGAGATTTCATCTCAAGAATCGACTGTTCCATTCCCTCAAAGCATCTAGTGTAAATTGTGTTAAATTACACTGATGCATTATTAGATGCTGCAAATCGTGTAAACCCATCTGCTTGCCTCTTCCAATCTGCCGAAGACGTACAATTGAACATGCCACAAGTCAATTAGAACATTCAATTTCATATAGGTGCTTCCCATTTAAAAAAAATAAATTTGGTAAAACCCCGATATAAGGAAACATCCCCATTTAATAACAAACCAAAAATCTAATTAATCATAAGTCTTTTTGATCATCGTATCCAATAAAACGTTCAGACGTGTAATTGGGTATAATCATCAAAAGCCCAAATCATATTAATTCTCGGAGAGTGTTCAAATAAGTAAAAAAATAAAATGTTCAGACCTGTAATTGGGTATAACCATCAAAAGCCCAAATCATATTAATTCTTGGAGAGTATTCAAATAAGTAAAAAAAAAAACAAAAGGTGGAAGTCAGACCAATGGGGAATGTAAGCTAATGTGAATGTGCCGCGCTGCCCTGATAAGACAACGGAGACCACGGAGACCCCGTACGCTTTTCCTGGCCATGGCAGGGACTCGTGGACACACGAACACATCTGTAGCAGCCACATTGTATAACCCCCATTGGTGTCAGCGCTAACCATATTCCATACCACCTTAATGCCCCCATTTTTAGTATTTTAGCACTGGGTCAAAAGCCTGCGCAACCAAGCTCGACAATCTCATTGCCTCTAATCCTACAATATAACGAATAAATTAGTTTGATTATTAGGCAACGTGGGACTGGCATGGTCGGTTTTTTAGTACCAGAACTTACCTTTTTTTTTTTTTTTTAGGGAATCACTTTGTAAAAATATTTACATTAGATTATCTATTGTATATTCCACTTTCTTTAAATTTACATTTTTTATATATCTCAAAAGTTAAAAGAAAGTGGAATATACAATAGACTTTTCTTTTAACTTTTGATATGTTTGTTGTCGCTCTCTGTTTCTCTAGGTTCCCCCTTTGTGAAAACCTAAAGCAGTGGAGCTTTCCAGTCCTTGTCTTCGTACACGTTACTTGTCCCCTCGAGTGGTGGGCCACTTGGTAGGGATCTTTCTTCTCCTTTCCCTCCTGTTACGAGGATGGATATTCTAGAAGGGCTCTAGCGCAACCTTACTCTAGATGAAGACGAGGAAACAGGGGTGGTGTGCCCCAAAGATTCGATCTCCCCACGTATCATTCTGGCGGCTAAGTTCTTAACAAGGAGAACGGTGTATATTGAATCAGTTGCACGCACCTTCAAACCTCTTTGGAGAACTCAGAAAGAAATTCGGATTCAAGACATGGGAGATAACAAGCTTTTCTTTGAATTTGACAGTGAATATGACCTAGAAAGGGTACTGGAACATGAACCACATGGACTTATGACAAATACTTGGTGATTATGGAAAGGGTGGTGGACAACATTCCCATCTCGGCCATTCCATTTCGCTTTGTATCGTTTTGGATTCAACTACATAACCTTCCGGTGCATTGCATGACGTCGGAAGTACAGGATTCGATTGGAAGCTCAATTGGGTCTCTTCTCCATACGACTGAAACCGAAGAGAATGGGAACAGAGGTAGCTATCTGCGGGTCCGAGTACGGGTGGATATTACAAAGCCACTCAGCAAGGTTCGGAAAATATGGTAAGAGGACAGGGTCATTGGTTAGGCGGCCTTGAGGTACGAACGACTCCGTAATTTCTGATATTGGTGCGGGCTAGTCTCTCATGACGATAGGGACTGTGATCAATGGCTTAAAAGCAAAGGTTCCTTACGAAAAGAGGACCAACAATACGGAGAATGGCTTCGCGCAGAAAATGAGTTCTCGGTGAGGCGAACTTCGATTTATGTCTCGGGTAGCAGTCAGAGCTATCATGGTCCAAAAACACGTAAGGATGCCTCTCATCATTATAGAAAAGATGGTGAAAACGACGAAGCAAAGAAAAAGAGTACAAAGCCTCCCATGACGATTCAGGTTGCGACAGCGCCGGAAATCTCAGACCCGATTACGAAGATGACCCATAAGGAAAGCGTCCAGGGTAATTCAATGATGGCGAATTTTGAGGAAACCCTACGGAAAATAGACGACGATTTAGGCTTAAACTCCGCAGCTGAAGATTCTATTTCCATTCCAGTAACCATTGATGCTCCATTGGAAATTCCTTCAGCGCGGGATTCTGTCTCACACTCAATCTCGACCCAATTGCTTAAGCCCGAAGGAAAAGACCAGCCTATTGGGCCCATATTACAACCTAATTCAGTGGAAAGCCCACAAACTAAAAGAAAGGTTTAGCAACTGGTCTTAAGCCCAAAGAACAAAGCACATGGGTGAGAATACCATGTGCAACTAGAACCCCAAATAAAGATGCAGATGTCCGCGGAACTGAAGGCAAAAGAGATCCAATTCAGACTACAGACCCATGACCTAGCAAGCGCCTAAATGCCTCACAAGATGCAGTCCTCTGTACACTCCCAGTGGCGGTGGCTAATGTTCAGCCACACCGGAAGCCATGAACGGCATCAGTTGGAACTGTCGTGGCTTGGGGAGGTCACGAGCAGTCTTGGAACTTACCGATTTGGTGAAGAAGCACTCCCCATGGTTCGTGTTCTTGATGGAGACCAAAGCAAAAGATAAGTTTCTTAAAAACCTTTGCCGCAAACTTAACTTGAAAAATCGGTTTATTGCTCCTAGACACAATACAGGTGGGGGTTTAGCTCTGTACTGGAAAGAGGGCATATATTTGAAGGTGTTGAGCTCATCTCCCTCACATATCGATGCCGTAGTCGACCCAGGAGCGGATGACGCTTGGCGACTTACCGATTTCTACGGAAATCCAGTAACCGCCAGCCGGGAACACTCTTGGGCACTACTCAAGCATCTTTGTCTCCAAATGAATCTACCTTGGCTGTGTGTAGGAGACTTCAATGAGATAGTGAAGGCTAGAGAAAAAATGGGTAGAGCACCACGACGTAAGCGTCAAATGGTGGAGTTCAGAGGAGCATTACACTTTTGTGGATTCAAGGATTTGGGTTATTTAGGTTCGCCGTTCACATGGTGCAACAAAATCAGTCTTAGCTAAGTCTGCAAGCAAAAACTAACCAGGTCCATCGAGTTCACCAGTACGTAAGCAGTTCTGGACTACTATTTGGAAGCTTAATATTCCAAATAAGATTAAGCACTTTCTATGGAGAGCATGCTCTGAATCACTACCAACAAAGAGGAACCTTTGCTGCAGGAAAATAACCACCAATGCCACTTGTGATTTATGCCATGAGCATACCGAGGATGTCATACATGCACTATAGGATTGTTACACGGTTAAAGAAATTTGGTGGCAGGAAGATTTATGCAAACCCCACATCTCAGAACGATTTGTGAATTTTCAAGACCTCTTTTTGGGATTACTCAACAAGCAAGACCATCATCTGGCCAAGAGAGTTGCATTCGTTTCATGGAGTATTTGGCATAAAAGAAATACTATCCGGTCTGGCTCACCCTTGCTGCCCACGTCACAAATCCATACTGATGCCATAGAACGACTCCAGGAGTTCCATCAGGTCCAAGACATGCCCACGGTCTCACATCAGCCTCCAACGATAGTCCATTGGTGCCCACCCCCTAATTCCTGGTGTAAAGCTAACTTTGATGGAGCCATATTTCAAGAGTTAGGAGTAGCAGGTATAGGGGTGGTTATCAGGGATCATGAAGGTAAAGTAATTGGAGCTCTTTTAGAAAGAATTGCTTTACCCCCCTCTGTTGAAGACGTGGGGGCTCTAGCATGTAGGAGGGTAGTCTTGTTTGCAAGAGAACTTAGGCAGTAGACTGGTTTTTGAAGGAGATTCTAAAACCATTATAAACTCCCTCAACTCAGATGAGGAGTGTATGGCCTCCTTTGGGCATCTGATTGAGGACTCTCGACATCTGGCAAGGAGTTTCCAAGCTGTTTTTTCTCACATGTAAAACTTAAAGGGAATAGTGTAGCGAATAAGTTAGCTAAGTTAGCCAGACAGTCCCATTTTCCTCGGATTTGGTTAGAAGACATCCATAGTGATGCTATCGATCTTGTATTGTTTGACAGAAGTTTCTGTTGATTGAATAAACTTACTTCTTTCTCAAAAAAAAAATAATAATAATAAATAGGCAAAAATGCAAAACTGACCCTCTAACTTTCAACGTTTTTCATTTCAGTCCTCTAACTTTAAGTTTTTTCATTTCAGTCTTCTAACTTTCAATTTTTGTCAATCCAGGCTTTTGTTAGATCTCAGTTAAGATTACTGTTAAACACACTATAAAATTACCGTTTTACCCTTCTTCTTTTTTTCTTAAACAATTCAAAATTAAAAGAAAAACAACCCAATCACCAACCAAATTCAGAATTAAAGGACTTCTTCTCCACTGTCAAGGCCAGCAACTCCACCCCAAATCAGCCACAACACGAACACAAATACAAACCCAGCCACACCAAATCAGCCAACAACAGACCCACCACACCTAGCAACACAAACAGAAACCCATCACACCCACGGCAGAGAAAATAAAACAGCAGAGAGAGTGGGGCGGATCGAAGTCATAGTCGGAGCCGAACTCAACACAGAGTACTCCGGCGAGAGCGTTTTGAGGCCTTCGATCGATGGCTGGGCAGGGCGGCGAGGTGGAGGAAGAGAGAAAAAATATTGAAGGGAAAGGAGATCAGCGATGGAGAAGGGAAAGGAGATTGGCGATGGGAGCTTGGGACTGTGGGTCGAGGACGGAGTGGATGGTGAGAGAGCGCGTGTCGAGAGAGAGTGGACCGGTGTGGGGGTTAGAGAGAGAGGAGAGAGCGATGGCGTGGATGGTGGAGGATGGGAAGTCGAGGTAGAGAGAGAGAGATATGGGTCGTTACTGGGTGGGTCGAGTCCGTGAACGAGTGTGGGTCTATGGGTGCCATTTTTTTGTCAGGTTTGAGAGAGGGAGAGAGAGAGAGTGGTGTGTGTTTTAGATTTGAAGACTGAAGAAGAAGAAGAAGAAGAGTTAGGCGTCAATACCGCAGAGGAGTTTGAGAAAATGAGCTATGAGTCTATGACTGTATTTTCAGTCGCAACAACAAGGCAGTTTGATCCTGCTGGATTTGAGGTTCCAAGTCATTTTTTCTTGTAATTATTCTTAGTGTCTCTGATGGGAGCCACCGCCGGTCGTCGTTCCCTTAATTTTTTTTTTACAGAGTTTTCTTTTAATTCCGAATTGTGTTTTTTTTTTTAAAAAAAGAAGAAGGGTAAAACGGTCAATTTTTTAGTGAGTTTAACAATAATTTTAATTAAGTTCTAACAAAAGCCTGAATTGACAAAAATTAAAAGTTAGAGGACTGAAATGACAAAACTTAAAGTTAGAGGACTGAAATGAAAAACGTTGAAAGTTAGAGGGCCAAATTTGCATTTTTGCCTAATAAATAAATAAAAGCTTCTTCCTCTCAACTCTCCACTGCTTCTTTTTTGTTGGGTTACGGTACTTTACCAAAGGGGTCTTAAAAAAGTAGTCATAGATTTGAAATTCTGTCATATCTTTATAATAATAATAATAAGTAATTGGTAACTTGATAGGGTTAGGGTTGTCTAAGCAAACCAAGAACCCGCCGGAATCGACCAACCCGACTGGAACCGACCCGTCACGACCAAATTGACACCTCCGACGAGTCGATGACAGGTCCCAACTTTCAAAACCCAACTCCGGCAAGTCGAGTGGCAGGTTGGGCACAAACCAGACCCGGCTTGACCTGTGGACAGCCCTAGATAGGGTCTTAATGGCAGCAATATTTACTCTCTTTTTATTGTATGTTAAATGTGGTTTTCCTTGCTAAAAATTTTGTTTTCACCATCATTATGAAGTTTCAAAAGTAATAGGCAACATATAGCAGTGTTTCAAAAAAAAAAATGCTGGAATAGACTGGTTTTTCTGTAGTGCAAGGCCGAAGTCATTCTATTATCATAGATTTGCTGCTATGAATGAAAATTTTAAAGGGTTTTGGAGTTGGTTAGAGGTTCTAGTCATGAACATGAGTGCGTCATTTGTTATCTTTTCAATTTTATTAATGCTTACAAGATGTGTGCTAGTTATTTTAACGATAGATTTTTGTTTTTGTTTTTTTTTTTTGAAATACACATTTATAAATTTATATTTAAATAATCATTATTGTTACACATTCTATTCCATCTCAAAAAAGAAAAAGAAAAAATCACTCTACCACCATAGATGTGCTGCTGTGAAAGAAGGTTTCTAGAGGTTTTGGAGTTGATCGGAGGTTCAAGTCCTAAGCATGAATGCGTCATTGGTGGAGCATTCAAAGGTTTTGAAGCTCAAGAAGCTTTATGAAGTAAGTTCATCTATTGGGTTTGTAGAGATTAGGAAAAAAAATTTGTACTAAATCTTAAACTTTTCTTTACTATAGTGAATTACTTTTTGGGAAGGTTTTCCCTAATAACTTTTACTTTTTGGACAAATTATTCCATTGGTTTTCAGAGTTATCATATTGTGTATTCTGTATTTTTCGCAACACTTTATTTTGATTAGACAATTAGTGTTGTTTGCATAACCAAGGAGCTTGCATAAGGACTAGTAACTACTTGACCTTAAAATTGGTTAATATGTACTTTTGAGGGTCTAAAATCCCTATTACACATACACTAATACACACATTCTTGCACACACAAAAAATAAACTGAAACCGTGACAATGTGTATTAGACACTGCTTGTATGTGATATTGGCAAATGACTTGGGCACAATACTCCACGCTTTTTAATTTCAGGTAGATACTCAGGAATTTGAAGGTACTGCTGATTTGTACCATCAAAAAACAGCTGAATTTTTTATGCATGAGAATACTTTTATTGAGTGACTTAAAATGTTTTCCCATTCATAGAAATATTGCCCATGATTTTTGAAAGATTTTTAGATATAATTTGAGCGATGCTAAACCACACTACCAATTAAAAACTCATTATTAGAATATTTATATTTTATTCTATCAAATTCTCTAATTGGAGACTTTGCTTATAAGTGATAACAGAAGATGTGGAAAACGATACTTCAATACGAGAAGTCGTTCTATAACACACACAAACAACTTCAGATAAACGATATGTCGCAGATGTCTACACTCTCATTACAAAGTGTAGCTCTTTTCCTACTTTACTAGGTCACCCTCACGCCTACTCTGCTGTCGTATAGTGCTGTATTAGTTTAGTAGTAACTCTTATTGGTTTTTTTTTTTTTTTTGAGAAACTACTCTTATTGTACATGTGCCTTATTTATATGCTCTTAAAAAGAAAATCTTTTTTATATAAAATAAAAAATCCTCTTAAGATGAATGAAATAATTATAAAAGAGCAAGTTGATTACAATTAATAGAAGATACTATATAGCTTAGGAAAAAAAAGAAGAAAGACCAAAAAAAAAAAAAAACTTAAATAAAGAAGAATAAAAAAATAACTAAAGTTGATGTAATGGGTCAATCTTGGCTGGGCTCTTAGGCCTTTACTAGGTTGTTAGGTGCCCCTAAAGGCCCCAATGCATAGGCTTAGCTATTAAGAACCCGTTTGGTACACAAGTTTAAACACATGCTTTCAGTTTTTAAACAATATTACACGTATTTATATACACTTTTTCACCCACATATATTTTCAAAAAAATTGAAAACTGTTGTTTAAACACACGTATTAAACGGGCCCTAAGACTTGCATTGTAGTGGTTCCTCTAATAAAGAAAACCAAACTATACTATTGAAATTGTGATTACAACTTTACAAGCTTGGGAGCTTGTGCTCATGTATCAATGTACCAACTACCAAGTGCCCATCAGTGCATACATTGTATTAAAATAAAGCAAGGAAAATAGAGAGAGAGAGAGAGAGAGATCAACAAAAATTTTCCAGCATGCATGGCTCCATTTGATTTGATCGCTTAGAAGAAAAAAAAAAGGAAGGCGTATCAATTGTTTCTGCCTATATAAGGGAAAATTTTTAGGTAGTCCCGGAGCATAGTGAAATGGTGCTCCCTCCTCTCACATTCATGGTGGGCCCCACCATGAATTTAATGAGCGGACTCCACCATGAATGTGAGAGGAAGGAGCACCATTCTCCATATCCAAGAGTACCTAAAATTACTCCTATATAAGTGTCGGCTTCTAAGTATGGTGACCTTACAATCCAATTCAAGATCTCTTGAGATCTTAAATTGTTTAATAATTAAGTGTTCCTAAAAAAGTTGAAAAGCATAAAACAAAGAAATTAAAAAAAAAAAAAAAAAAAATCGAATCTCAAAGTGCCATGACAAGGATGCATTTTTGCATAAAATGTGTGCATAATAATCCAGGAGGCAATATATTATTTGTGGCATAATCAATCCCCTGGACTGGAAAAACCACCTCCCAGTTCCAGTAGGCTCACTCAATGTGAACATATATAGGAATAGATTGATGTGGGTCATGAAGTGAATCATGCACCTAGAGAAATCAAACGAAAAGGCATGCATTTGCAATTAATTTATACCATTTCTGCTGACATTATTTCCTAGAGTCCCCTCCTCAATAAACAAGCATAAAAAGTTGTTTTCAGTAACGTAAGCATGTAGAAAGATGCTGAGCATGATATTCATAAAAAATTTCCAAGAACTTTCTACCAACGAATTTGATTACTTCTCTGATTATATTATTTACTCTGTGCTAATCATGTTGGCCATATATGTCTCCACCTGCCATCACTACTTTATTAATCATTCAAGAATGTTAGGTGAAGTCAAGCTGTATTCAGTCTATTTGGTCAATTTGGTCCACATCAGTCTAATTCAGTCTATTTAGTCGAATTTGGTCAATTTTGTTTATTTTGGTCCACTTCGATCCATTTGTACTAATTCGGTCCGAATCGATGTATTTATTTAAGAATGGGAAAAGACAAGTTCAAGGTGAAAGTACTATCAATTATTTGAGTAATATCAATTGTAATTATATAATAAACTTTTGTTATTATAATAATCTACCTAAGAAAATGAGAATTTGAATAATATTTTTAAAAATTAAAAATTTTAGATGTACCAAAAGAAATTAGGAAAATATAATGCATAAAAATAATAGTTAGAAGAATAGAGAACATTTAAAAAAAAAAAAAAGAATAATATCAATAAAAGAAACATAAAAAGAAATTATAAAATTATATATTTGTAAAAATAGAGTTATGGAAATTGCTTTTTGAAATTGTTTAATTATTAGAGAGAACAAATTATCTACAATAAAAGTTATAGAATAAATTATACATATTCAGTAAAAGTTTGTTATGAGTTTTGATTATCATGAAAATGTCATTTTAAGATAATGAAGAATTTAAATAATTATTTGAAACTTAAAAAGTTTATTTGTACAAAAATATTGAAAAATATAGAATACTATAACATAATTTCAAAGAAGATAGACCCTTATAAGGAATAATTTCAATCAAATACACCCAAAATAATAGAATGATATATTAGTAAAAATAAAAAGATAAAAAATAATTTTAAAAATTTTTTGATTTTTAGGAAAAATAAATTTATTCAAAAAATTTTAGAGAAAAAATTATAAATTATATAACGATAATAAGATAATTATATGTTCTCATACATCTCATACATAAAACGTGTGCATAATTTGTCCCATAATCAACCCCCTGGAGTGGAAACCAACTCCCTAGGCATCTACCAGTGGGCTCGCTCAACGTGAACAAATTATTCATTGAATATATAGGAATAGATTGATGTGGATTGTGGGTCATGAAGTGGAGGTGGATCATCTAGAGAAATCAAACAAATAAGCATGCACTTGCAATTATACAAGTTTTGCCACGTTATTTCCTAGAGACCCTCCTCAATAAACTAGCAAAAGAATTGTTTTCAATAACGTAAGCATGTAGAAATTAAGATGCTGAACATGATATTCATAGAAATTGCCAAGAACTTTCATCCATCGAAATAGATTACTTAGTTGACAGACTTTTACATGGGATGAGTAATTGCCTTATATCAATTGAGAAAGTGTGTTGTGTGTAATATAACTTATTTTATCCTAAAAAAAAATCAATATAACACCTCAAAATGCTACTTTTTATACTTTAACATACCATTTCATAACCCACTTTACATCACATCTCTTATTTTTCACATCATAACTAACAATATTCATTTATTTATTCATTTCTATCAATTTAGCTGGCTTGTAAATTTTTTTAGGCTTAGCATCTTCGACATAGCATGTTTTTTTTTTTTTTTTTGTTTGGAGTGCTAAAATAGAATTTTGAGAGTTTAAGCACTCTTAAAGTATTAATGCTAATGCTTGTAATGGCAACCATAATAAAATTGTCACACTTTGGCTCCATCTAGCTGGTTTTAAAGGATGCCTTCTTACATTGCCACGTAAATATAGAACTAGATTTTAAAAAAGAAAAAAGAAAAAAAGGCAAATATAAAACAAAATAAAAATGAGTGTTGTGAGTTCTAGTTAACTTAACTAGTAAATTCTTTTGTAGATGGATATATAAGAGATCTGTGGTTCAAATCTTACATACACAAAAAACTAATTTTAGTATTTTGTCTTGATAAGAAAGAGAAATTATCATAAATTAGATGTCAAAGGTTGACATTCTATCATTTTTTTTTTAAAGGAGAAATTCTATATACCTCTAAAAAATAAAATTAAATAAAAAGGAAAAAAAAAATAAAAAAGAAGAAGAAGAAGAATAGAATGAGCGTTGCGTTGGGTTGTGCCGAAAATCAAACCTTTTGAAATTAACAACAACAAACTAAAATAAATTTACAATATTGCACTTCGTCCAATATTGTAAAACACACTTCTCATTTGCCCCTCATGTCCAACAAAATAAAATATGAGTCCATTATATTTACTTTCTTCGGTATAATATCTAAATTGCAAATTGTCACTAGCTAACTTGCAATCTCAAGTTTTATATATAGTGGGTTGAAAGTGTGTCCTCAAAAAAAAAAAAAAAAAATAATAATAATAATAATAATAATAATAAGTCGTCTTATCAACTGTAGGTAATTTTGTTCTTATCCTTTAAAACCTACTAGTCTTATCAAGTGTGTCCTCATATATGATTTTTTTTTAAAAAAATCTAATTTATAAGTAAATAAATCAATTTAAAAATTAATAGGAGAGTGGTCTTATTTTTTAGGCAATATTTTAGTGGGTGTTGGAGTTGCATTTTTACCGAATTGTCCTTTAGTTTTGTCTCTACTTAAATATAGGACAGTATGGGCATTTTTTAACTAAAAAATGAGTTTTTACCGAATTGTCCTTTAATTTTGTCTCTACTTAAACATAGGACTATAGGGACATTTTTGAACTAAAAAAATAGGAATCCAAACAGGGAAAGCCCCTTAAATAGTAGTATAGATTATAAAAAATGGTTTCATAAAATTATTTTTTTAATAAAAACTTTTACTAAAAAGTCGATAACAACGCTCCAATAAAAAAATTCTTGATAAAAACAAAAGAGTCTTGGATTAAACACTGTAAGGACACAATTTAGCCTTAGGCCCAAATGAGTGACTGGGCCGGCCCAAGTGGCCCTTACAATAGAATTTGTAGAGAATGGGTTTCAAGCCTAGACCTCTTGACGCTACGGAGGGATGCTATGTAAGGCCCAGGTATACCACCGGGAATTGACGGGCTGGTGAAGTGATCTGACTAACTCCTCTGATCTAAGCCGAGGGGCTGCTGAGCAAGTTAACGTCTCGTTTTCCCAGGGAGGGGGAGAGAGCGTGCCTCCTTCTTCCTTTCTATTTGCCAAGAAAAAGAGTCCGGATCCCTTTTCAGTGTTTCCCCCATCTCCTCTTATACTCCCTGTTCCTGGTTCCCCCCTGTCATTTCCCTGAAATCGCTCCCCCATGCCTCCAGGGCCATCCCCCGTCCTTTCAGAGGTCATTTCCCCATTTAATGCGGCCAGATGGGTAGGTGGAGGGCATTTAATGAAGTGACAGTAACGGTATGCAATGCACATCTCCCTTGTCTCCCTCCTCGGCATCACGTTTGGAGGAAAAGATGGCTCACTGAGCCTCAGGGGCCCCTACTGGAGCGTTTTGCCACCAGGCTCTCTCTCCATTACATGTCCGAGGAGACTCTCCCCTCGGCTCCTCCTCGACAGGCTGGCACTCTGGTCGGCTGCCCTTGGAACCCAGTGTTAGGTGACCCTGCTCCCAACACATGACCCCTTTAGTGGGACTCGCCTCCTCGGACAAGGCCTCAGGCCCATATGGTGTCTTGATGCTTTTACCCCCCACAAACACGATGTTTATTGATGCTAGTCTCAAGCTTTTTTGTTTTTTTTTTTTTCCTTAACAAATAAGTGGGTGAGGACTGTAAACAGTAAACCCCTTACAAGAAATTCATAAATTAACTCGTATTGTGTATAATATGCAGTTAGTATTTACAAGAATTTAATGGAGAAACTGGTTTGCTAAGACATGCACCTAGAATTTTAGTCGTACTTATTTAGGGAAAATAGTAGTTGAAATACACAACATGAGGCCATGGTAGCATTTCCATTTTCCACTCAAAAATATCATTCCCATGAATTCACCCTTAAAGAAAAGTGGTAGAGATATTGCGTGAACAACAATTATCTGATATTCTACTTAATATTAAAATAAACAATTAGATTGATATAGGGTTCATATCTTTTCAGCTTCTGCCACTCACTTCCTTAAATCAATGTTCTTCACTAGGAAATATCCCTTGAACATCATTGCAATGGAGAGCAAATTTGGGCCTTAATGGTTTTAGAGTCCCAAGTCTCCTGAAACTTGTTTGTGCAATTCAGACATGTATTTTTAAACAATTTAAATTCTACAAAGATGTGGTGTAAAATCTAATTTTTACACTCTTCAATTCCAATATGCTATATTATCTTATCACATATTAAAAAATAAGTACAACCACACTCTTGAATCAATTGTAATACTCATCTGAAAATCTAACCAAATTGGGACTTGGAAGTTTATTGAGATGTTATTAGGTGGAGTAGAATTATTAAGTTTTAAGCAAAAATTTAATGTAACAATCTCTTATTGAATAATCTAAAACATGGGCTATGTACCTTATCCTTGGGAATGGCAAAATCTGACGCGACCTGTGAATTCGACATGACTAACTCACTTATAAACAGGTCATAAGTTGAGGCTAAAAGGGTTTAGGTCATATTCGGGTCAATATAGCTGACCCATTTAATAAATGGGTCATTTTCGGGTTCAAAATGCAAACCTGTTTGACTCGTTTGATCCATTTAGCTTATAAAGGTATTAGCTTTTGTTATTATTGCTTAATTTATGGTTGTAATTATGTGTTTATTACTATAATTATGGTTGTAATCGTATTTTAATTTTAGATGTATGGAAATTGATAAAAGGTTATTCACGTCAAGTATTACTTATTAATTAAACAAGTTATTAAATGAGTAATTTGTATTGACATTTACATGACTTGTTAATTAAACTGATTAAACGTGTCGTGTTGGGTCGACCTGTTTAGTAAACATGTTGTGTTAAGGTTGAAGATTCTTGATATATTTACTAAATAGGTCGGGTTTGGGTTAACCCATATAGTTGAATACTCATGGCTTGACATGACATTAGCCCGACCTGTAAACACGAATTACAAGCCCTACTTGTTGTTACAAAATTTGGACTCTTTTTTAAAATTCTTTTGCACTAACAAGTTAACAAAAACTCTTTTTCCTTTGGATGAAAATTAACTTCTCCACTTTGCCAAAAACTCATTGATCTACAATCACTAGCCGGCAAAGATGACTCATAATCAAGGTGGTCGATACAGTACCGTATTGACCGGTACTGGCAGTATGTACCGTACCAATACGTGCACCAATATCGAAACGTTAACGTTTCATACCTGTTTAAATACTGGCCGTGTACTGACTGTACCAACCAATTTTGAGTGTTTTGGCTAGTACCGAGCGTATCGGCCAATAGAGAAATAAGTTTTTTTTTTCCCAGTTTTATAATTTTTGAATTTTTGTAAAGGCAGAATGGTAACTTATTTACATTAATTTATTAGTATTATTTGTTTTCTTAGTATGTTAAAGTCTAAAGTTTAAAACCATGAATAATTTGTTCTGAATTGAGATAGTGTTTTATGGTAAACTTTTATTTTTATTATAATATATATATATATATATATATTTATAAATATAAAAAATAGCAGTAAACCCAAACGGTACACCGGCATTGACTGGTACCAAAATATATCGCTTCACTGGCCAAACTGATATAGCCTCTGGTACAAGATTGACTCACTTACTCATAATCAACTCCACTTTGCCAAAATAAAAAATGATTAAAAAAAAAAAAAAAAAAAGGCCACTATGGTTAGGGAATCCAATGTTTAAGACAATAGGTTTGCTCAAAGATGCTTCTACTATAGTGGACCACTCGTTGAATAGTAGAGCACCCAATTTGTGTCACCATTCCGCTCATTATAAAGACTTTTTCTCTCTAAGATAGGCAAGGGTTCATATTTTTGAGATTTTTACCGCTCAATCCCTTGAATATTAGATTTCTTTGGGAGAAATTATTCTTTGAAGGTCTTTTTAATAAAGAATCATATTTTGTTTCAATGTCTATGCAATTGGTTGAAAGCTACTTCCACTCATCGACAAAGATGAATCAGGATAAATTTCACTTTGCCAAAAGTAAAGGCTCAAAGGGAAAATGCCTTGCACCTAGCCTAGCCAAATGTGAAGTCTTTCTCTTTTTTTATCCCACTGTTTCTTAATATTTTTTTGTTTCTTTCATCTAATAATCTAAACTTTTACCTATTTGTTTGGATATCAACATTTAACGATATCAACATTTTCTTAAAAATGAATAATTTTCTAAAAAGACTTTTTATAAAAAAATATTCTATTTTCTTAGGTTTAGGAGTGACCTTAAAATAAGTTTGAAGACTAACTCGTAACTTCTCTTATTTAGTTATGAGTGAAATAAAATTGTTTTTCTTATTTAGTTTACCGGTGTTGCTTTCCAAAAAAAAATTTGAAAAATAGTCTATCTTATGCTAAGCTAAAGAAAATAAATTCAGAATGAGTTTTTCACTTTTTCATTGACCACTTTATTTTTATACTACTAATATAAAAATATTCAAAAAACAATTTTCACATAAAGTTTTTTATTGAAATAAATTTTTCATTGAAACAAACTGAAAATAACTTGATGGTTTAAAAAAAGATGCTTATTGCTATCATAAAGAAATAATGGTTTGAGTAATAAATTAATAATGTAAATAAAATCCATTTGATTACAATCTTTGTATTAGTCCTTTTTATTGCGAAACTTTGATGAGATTATATAGAGACCATCCAATAATGAGAAGTTATAACCTGAAACTTACTATTTTATAAGAATTCCTCTTCCTAATAATCATATGGTGTCTCTTTCACCTTTTATAGTTGGTAGGAACCACGATAGCACTCACTAACGAGGCATCTTTGTGAATTATTGACATTTCTGGAAGGTGCTATGGTCGTGTGGGGATCCTCCACAACGTGCAGCTCACCAACACCACTGAATCAAAAGTTCATCACTAGTGTTTAGTGCTGTAAATAAAATGATAAAAAAATATTGCAAAGCACACATATGAATTAGTTAATAATGGGACAATGGATGTACGAACTTTTGGGGCAATTGTCAAGTTGTATCTTTTCTCCTATGAAAAATTAAGCAAGACCTGTGAATATCTTTTTATAGATTTTTTGTTTTGTCTTTATCTTTCTCATTCATCACTGATTTCATTTTTTAATTATAAATTTTTAAATTAAAGTATATGAATATGTAAAAACAAAATTATATGTAAATTTAAAACTGCTCAAGATTAATATATATTGATGATATTTTTTTCATTAATTTATTATTTAATTATAACATCAAAATTAAAGAAGATAAATATGTAAATTTAAAACCGTATAAAATAAATTTGTAAAACTAATATATTTATATATTTAATATTGTAGAAAATAATTAAAAGTAAAATAAAAATAAGAAAAATAATAATCAAATGATCAATGACTCAATGAGAGATCTATTATAATATGTAATTCAATAAAGAAAAATCTTTATATATATAGACAATTAGATTAAATTAAAATAAAATTTTTATTTTGTATTAAAAGAAAAAATCATCACATTGGTAAATGGCCCTGTCTCCTAAAACGTAGAAAGATGCTGAAAATAATTTTCAAAGAAATAGCCAAGCACTTTCCTCCAACGAATAGGATTACTTTTTTTACATCAAAAAAAAGAAAAATGAAAAGAACAGGATTACTTTTTGATTATATTATTCACTCTGTGCCAATCATAATGTCCATGTCCCCACTTGCCATCACTACTTTTTTGTCTGCTACACCATATACCGTTTTCTGCCTTATTGCATTTACTCCTCTTTACTCTTTTTTTCAAGCTTGTTCAACCAAGAACAGAGACTATGGCTGGGGCCTCGGTGGGTGGAGCTGTTCTCTCAGCATTTCTTCAGGTGACGTTTGACCGGGCCGCTTCTCGCGAGGTCCTAGACTATCTCAACGGAAGGGAACTGATTGATCGTTTGGTGCAAAAGCTGAAGTTAGAGCTGATGTCTGCTGGTGCTGTGCTTAATGATGCGGAGGAGAAGCAAATTACAGACCCAGCTGTGAAAAAGTGGCTGGATGAGCTCAAAGATGCTGTTTATGTTGCGGATGACCTCCTCGATGAGATTGCCTACGAAGCTATGCGATGCAAGTTAGAAGCTGAATCCACTAGTACTAGTAAGGTAATGGGTTTTCTCTCTACTTTTGTTAATTCATTTGACAAAAGGATACAATCCGAACTGACAACAGACAACCTTGTTAAAAGACGAGTGATGGTGTTTGATTGGTGCTATATGTGTAAGAGGTGTGGGAAGTCGGTGGATCATCTTCTACTTCATTGCTCTCTAGCTTGGGAGTTGTGGTCTTTGATTTTTTGCTTGTTTGGTATTCAATGGGTTATGCCTCGTACTGATCTTGAGTTGTTTGAGGCTTGGCAAGGAAAGTTTGCACGACATCGTTACATTGATATTTAGAAATTAGTGCCTCAGTGCTTGATTTGGTGCATTTGGCGAAAAAAGAATGCTAGAAGCTTTGAGGGTTGCGAACGCTCTTTACTGGAGATTAAGTTTTTTTCTTACACGCTATTTGAATAGAGTGTGGTTTTTTCTCATTTTTCTTGTTCTTCCTTTTCTATTTTTTTTTTCTATTGTTCTTTTGTTTCTTGATTTGTGCTCTTATAGTACATCTCCAATGTGCTCGGCTTGGCAATCTTTTTATTATTAATATTATTCTTACGTTATTTATCAAAAAATAATTCCTCCCTAAACAGGGAACAAACATGCATTTTAATTTTTAAGGAGTGGTATGGAGAGAATAATAATAGGTTTTGAAAACTGTAACTATTTAAACTAAATACTATACCCTAAAAGGAACTTATGCTATATATTGATCCAAAAATAATTCATAAGATTGAGGTTATTGCTGAAATGATCTTGAATTTTGGAGTGGTTTTGTTCAGTAATTTGCAAGTTCCTTAATTTGCACTGGGCCCATGTGTTTTGATAGTCTGATACTGGACCATGAGTGGGGTGGGGACATTCATGCTAATCTGTTGCTATTACCTCTAGATGCATACATTAAGAAATATTTCATGATTTTTTTTTTCAAATTAACAGCTGTGTGTGTAACTCTTATTCATAAGAAAAAACAGCTCTTCACAATTGTGGTACTGCATATTAACCATTCTGCCGAACTTTGAGGCCTTATTTGGTTGTGGGCTAAAGTTAGGGTTGTCATGCTTCTGTACTAGTGGCAAAGCTATTGATGAGCAAGTTTTTGACCAACATCACTAACAATTCACTTGTTTTATATGCTAATGCATTTCTTGCATAATTTGCATGACATTAATTTCTGCACCCCCCCCCCCCCCAAAAAAAAAAAGTAATTTTTGAGACATTGATACTTGTGTTGCATTTTTGTTTTCAATTGTCAGCTTTGGCTTGGCACCCATTCCACGAGGAATACTTTGTTAGTGGGAGTTTTGACGGGTCCATTTCCACTGGCTTGTTGGGTAAAGTATTCTTTTAATTCAGGACAGTTTCCTTTACTGGTTGCATAGAATTTGTTGTTCCTTGGGGTTTTTAAAAATGTGTGTAATGACTTCAAGTTTTACCTCTTGTATTCTTCCATTGTTCCTTCCTGTGCAGTGCATTGAACATTTTTTACAAGAAAGAATCCATATTAAGGGAGGAAACCTATTGCTATTCACCTATTTTGGATTTGTTTAGTAATGTTATAAAATTGAATGAGGATTTAGATGAATTTGGTGAGAACTTTGCAATGAAATTACTCTCTATATGCTAATAGAAGTTCAATTGGATGAATCAGATTGTTGTTAAGCAGGGTAAGGGAAGAGCAGAATAGAGTTCTTTTTTTTGGGGGGGGGGGGGGCATTGTTGGGGGAAGCGGGCTGGGAGAGGATTCTTAAATTGTGGTACATGGCCTCATTGTCTTTTCAATATTAGAACGTAAGATTTAGGAGGCGTCCAAGCACACACCCCTCTATCACTGGTTTATTTTCCTTTGTTATTGGCAAATATTTTACATGTTCATAAAGTAAGATCATTTGCATAGAGGTCTTATAGAATTCAAATAGGTGTATTTCTCTACTAATGAGGGAAAAGAGGAGAGAGAATTAGGGTACATCTGATAGTTGAGAATAAAAGAATTTGGATTAAAAAATAGTATAAAATAAGGGATATGCATAAGGGAGACTTGATCAACTATTGTGTATTGATTATGACAGAATGTGGTGAATATAAAATAGGTGTTAAGTTTTTGAGGTGAGAAGGATCACTCTCATTAAAAGTATGCTTTGTTTCCTTCCTACAAATTTCATGTCACTTCTTACAATGCCAATTTATATAGCAAACATACTGGAAAAACTTGTGATATCTTTTGTGGGAGGGAAGGCAGCCAAACTTAATGTGTTTGCTCCCCTTTTTGTATGACCAAAGTAGATGAGTGATGTCACCTACTAGTCCTCTTAATACTCTTAGTTTCCTATTTGGGTTTCTTTGGGTTCTATTTACATGCTTAATGCTGTGTGTATATTCCTGCTGGAAATTTGCGACTTAACAATGTTTTTGATCCTCATGAAGCAGAGGTCACTAGGTTGAATCCCCCCCTTCCCCTTCCCTTTGGGTCAAAAACTTAAATATAAAAAACCAAAAAAAGAAAAAGAAAAAAGTGAAGGTATCTTATGACTGTTTCTGTTGCACAGGCATGAAACTCCCCAGGTAGAAATTCCCAATGCACATGATAATGCTGTGTGGGACCTTGCATGGCATCCTATTGGATATCTTCTCTGCAGGTGAACTCAGTCTTCTTGTTTATGATCATTTTGGCAGTCCTTATTTATATGTTTAGAGTTATGAATAATCTTTTACAGTGGCCTTGTTTTGTTATCTTTCCTGATAGTCGACCATATTATTAGAATATGTGATGTTAAATTCATTTTGAGTGAATTCTATGATACTTATAAATAGACTTAATTACTTTTTTTTTATCCTTTATGGGGGAGAAAGAAAATTAGAGAACGCACAAATTTTGAAAAAAATTTAACTATGGTCATCTAAGGAAAATAACTTGTAGTAAATTAGTGCTTCAAAAAAGAATATAATATGGCCAAAGATTTTGGAGGCCTGACCAAATTGATATATTGCTTTCTTCTTTAGGTGACTTTTCAAGGTTCAAGTTGAGTAGAAAATTATATGACAATGCCTTATTGGCTAGGGCCTGTCCTAAATTATTTTTCTGGCCATGAGTTTGCTGGCTATGGTGAAGGATATAAATTAACAGAACAAACGTCAAGCTAGCTGGTTTTTTGGGTTTTTTTTAGTACTAAATAATAATAGCCAATGGCCTTTGGGTTAAATGGCAACTCCACCCTCATAAGTATTGGGTTGCGGGCAAAGGTGGGACTTCAAATCTCCTTTGGTGTGTGAGTCTTTACCCAGAGGAAAAAAATAGTGGGTGATTTTTGTTTTTTTAGATAAGTAAATAAAGAAGTTTGTGGTTTTTTTTTTTATCGTATATATAAAAAATGGTCTTAACTGTATTAGTGGTGTTATACCTTAAGGTCTTGTGTTTGAGTCCTGGACTTGCCTGATACCTGTGTTATCTAGGTTTACCCCGGCCCCAATAAGTGGGGTCTGGGGGTTCCTAGTCATCAAAAAAGGTAATGCCAATAAAGGTCGCCTTTGGTAGAGTATAAATCAAGAGGAGCTCTATTGAAGGCTTCATGTTGTTTCTATTTTAATTATCTATAGGTTTTTTTCATATTTATGTTTTAGTTTTATATTGGTGCATACATCATCAAGTTGCAGCTGTTTATCAAACTTGTGTGGTTTCTTCTGCAGTGGTAGCAATGATCATACAACAAAGTTCTGGTGCAGAAATAGGCCAGGAGACACTGCTCGTGATAAATTTAGCATGGGTCAGGCCCAAGGTTGTAACTCCCTTCCGCACCCACCTAGAGAGCTGACCCTTTGGTCTTCTGTGATTGGGTTTATCAGGCTCAATATTCCATATTTGACTTGTTGGACTGTACAGTCCAATGGAAAGTAAATAGTTTCCTCGAGTATTGTCATGACTTAAAATGGAAAATTTTATTCTTCTTTTTTCCACTTCCAATTCATTTTGGTGTATGGTTAAGGTGTTTGTGAATTTATGGGAAAGTATGCTATACATTCCTGAGTAGAACTTTAAAAATTTTATGAAAATTCAGAATTGAGGTAGAAATGGGGAACATGTCTCATCATCTTAGTATTTTCATCTGTATCAGATTATGGTGAGCAAAACCCTGTTATTGGTGGTCGCATGACTGGTAATTTCCCAGTACCTGAAGGGCCAGCGACTCCAGGACCATTTCCTCCTGGGTTGACTCAAAATGAAGGAACCATTCCTGGTGTTGGAGTTGCGATGCCATTACAAATTCCTCTTGATGCATCAGCTCAGGGAGAGCAAAAGCAGCCTCTTCCACTTTCAATGCCATTAGGGGCTCCTCCTCTCCCTCCTGGTCCACATCCCTCTCTTCTTGCTTCCAATCAACAGCAAGCATATCAACAAAATCCACAGATCCAGCAACAACACCACCACCAATGACACCAGCCACTCCCACAACAAATGGCTCCTTTGCCTATGCCCCCTCCAAATATGGGACAGCTACAGCCTCCATCTCATTTACCGTTGCTTCCGCATCCCCATTTACCTCGCCCACCACCCCAAATGTCCCCACTTGGTACGCCTTCATCAATCCCATCTTCAATGCCAGGATTGATGTCCATGCCTTCTTCAGGACCTGCTTCGCATCCATTGTCAATGCCTCCAGTGGTATGATTTAGTGTGCAGTTTTACTTTTTGTTTAACCTTTTGAAACTCAGGTTGCCAGTGTGGCAGTCAATGTGATCTGCTTGCGAGCAAGGCTTCATGTGCAAATGTGTGCACTTGCTTAGAAAAAGAAGATTGTTAGTTGGTCTGCATGTGCTGCTTAGTAATCACTAGGACACTTTATTCTCCAGGCTTAGTGCAGGCCTTGAAGTACCTCAAGCTGGACCACCTTTAGGAACTCCATTTTTTGCATTTGTTTTATTCACAGCTGCATGTGAATAAGATGTGTGTATTTCCAGTGTGGCAGTCAGTTTGATCTGCTTGTGAGCAAGACTTCACATGCAAAGGTGTGCTCACTTAAAAAAAGAAGATTGTTGGTTGGTCTGCATTTGCTGCTTCATAATTACTAGGTGATACTGGGTGTCCTTTAGAAACTCCATTTTTTTAGCATTTGTTTTATTCGCAGCTGAATGTGAATAAGATGTGCGTATTAGCAAAATTATCGTATTCAAGCATTTCAGTTCTCCTCCCACCCCCCACCACATAAAGGTTTACCCCTCAAATTAAACAATTTGACAAATGAAGGATTCAAAGTGGACCATTTCTTTTTAACAGTAATGGTTATAAGGCTTATCTGCAACAGTTCACCCTCCCCCACTCTCTTACGACGTCTCTTCTATCTGTGGATGGGTGATACTATGTGCAATGGCATTGGATATTTACTGGCATACTTGTGTGTGACAACATCAAAATCATTTTATAATTTGATGTGGCATGTAGCTTTTTGAAGAAGGTTATACTTTCAAAAAGTTTTCTCTATGGATTTGTACTGTCATCCCTTGTCAACATGATTCTCTGTAATGTATACTTGCAAACTACCCTAGTGACTTTTTATTTCACATATTATTCAGAAAAATCGTTCATCATTGCTAGTTTCAAGTGTGTTGCTTATTGAGCATACCTCTTTCTCATGTTTGAAAAATTCTATTATTGGTACTGAAAAAAATAATCTCACTTCAGGGAATGCAAGGTACAATGAATCAGATTGTTCCTCCATTGCCACAGGGCCATTTCATGGGCATGAACCCTATGCACTCCGGACCCTTGTCTACAAGTGGAGTAGCTCCAGTTGGAGGCTTTCCGAATGGCTTGCCAAATATGCAGGCACCGTCAAATGCAAGTCCCCAAATGTATCCTCAGGGTGGGACATTTAACCGGCCACAAGCTGGACAAATGTCAATGATGCAAGGGTATAATCCCTACCAGGTAAGATAGAGAGGTTTGTTGTTTTTGTGAACTGCTAATTGTAGGATTTTATGGACAAAGTTTTTAGCATTATAAAATTTTCTTGCTTTTGGTGGCTGTTCTTGTTTCAAGAATCCCTAGCCAAACCCCCTTTTTGTTTTCAAAAACTGATATGCTTCAACATTCTTGTTATTTAGCCCACCAAAGTTATCATTGTTTCTATATGGCCTTGATTTTTGTGGGACTTGAATTGGAAATTGGAACCAAGAGTACTTATTATCAGTTATTAAAAAAGAAAAGAAAAAAAAGAATATACTGTGTATAAAGGAAGGTTAATAGTGGTGAGCACATGGCTATAAAATTTTCAATTGGATAAGTGTAAAGGGGTAGATTTAATCATACATGAAAAAACCATCTTAAGCTATAAAATTTTCATTTGTGTAAGTGCAAAGGGGTAGATTTAAGCGTACATGGAAAAACTATCTTAAGGTCCTTTCCTGTTTACACCTTGCCTTAGGAAGGATCTTTCATTAGGATTTTGACACAAAATAACCCCTGGCTTTGACTTCAGTGTTTTGACTATCACATTCTGCCCTTCCCTACTTTTATGGCTTGGCCTGTTAGGTGAAGGCCCTTAGATTATCCAGCAACTAGTTTTGGAGGGTTGAATCAATTGCCTATAGGTTTTATTGGTAGAGGCTAGTCCAAAAAGCTCTTCTTTAGAAAGGTTTCCTACGTTAAGAGCACCCACAGTAGATGTGGGATATGTGCCAAATGGTAAATATTTGGCACATATCCCACACCAAACCTTATTTGTGCCCATTTATCAGATGATGGAAATGTTGTATTTTTTGCAACATGCTACAGTGTCATCACAAATATCCCACGGTACGGTAGAGATGTGGGATAAAATTTATTACTTTTTTATTCCTCTTTTTCTTTCTCTTTCTCTGATATCTCTTTCATCTTTCTCCTTCAGCTTCGTATCCACCGCCTCCATTTACTCTCCCATACTCTTCTTTTTCCCTCTTCCTTTTTGCTCTATCCTCTTCCCATTCATGAATATGAGCCACCCCCGATTTCATCTCTACCATCACTGATCTATGAAATCTCATTCACCATTTTTTTTTTTTCCCTTTTGTTCGGTCTCGGTCTGGGTCTGGGTCTCTCCGTTCTATCTCAGAGTGATCGGTCTCTGGGTTGTGGGTCTCGGTCTCATTCACCATTTTATGACTTCGGATTGTGATCGGTCTCTGGGTTGTGGGTCTGGGTCGTCCGTCTCTGGGTCACCTATCACAATCCGATTGTGATCGATCTCGGTATCTCTGTTATCGGCGTGTTCTAGCTGGGTTGTGGGTCTCGGTGTGGGTCTCGGTCTCTCTGTTATCGGCGTGTGGGTCTCGGTCTCTCTGTTATCGGCGTGTGGGTCTCGGTCTCTCTGTTATCGGCGTGTGGGTCTGGGTCTGGGTCTCTCTGTTGTGACCCACGGTTTCATCGCTTCGCCGTTTCTACATCTACTGCGTGCAGGTAAGTTCTCCTTCTATGTGCTATGTGCTGTGTTCTCTCGCTTATGTGTTATGTGCTTCGATTCTCTCTATCTTCTTATGTGCTATGTGATGTGTTGTCTCGCTTAGTTCATATGTGCTGTGATTCTCTCGATTAGTTCAGCAGTGGAATGTGCTGTGTTATGTATTTTTTTAATTAATTCTAGCATTTAGGCTAAAACCATATGTACCAAAGATCAAATTTCAGCATTTCGAATTTTTAGAATGATAAAGAGTGAGGCGTGGATTCACAAGTGTCTGTGCGTGTGTGTGTGTGTGTTAAAGGTGCATTCAGATATGCATTTGATTTACATAGGATTCACAGTATGCATAGGATTCACGAAGCCATATATATATTAATGAATCGTTTGCAATATGAGCCTGTTTTTGTGCATTCAGATATGCATTTGATTTTTTGTTTTTGGGGGGCTCTCTTTCGACTACCTAAATTATTTTTATCTACATGTCTATTTAGAGCATGGACTCAAGAAATTATTCATCATTCACTGATCTCGTACGAGGGAATATTAATATTGAGGATGAACTTTTCGGTATATCTGAAAGTAGTCCCCTGTTAGTCGAAAATTCTCCATTGAATGATGAAGTTGCAACTTCTAAGAAAAAACCAGTACGTGGTGTCAACTTCAGTGTTGAGGAAGACAAGCTGCTTGTAGCAGCATGGCTCAATACTAGTGTCGATCCTGTGTATGGTAATGAGCAACATAAAACAACATTTTATGGCAAAGTTGCAAAATACTTTACAGACCACAAGACTGATTCTATACGTACTGTTGCATCCCTAACAACCCGATGGGGAACGATTAATAGGGAAACAGTTAAATTTTGTGGGTCCTTAGCTAAAATTGAAGCAAAGAATGAAAGTGGAACCACGAATCATGACAAGGTATAAATTTTGCAATGGTCTTTAATTTTTTTAGGTTTACAACACAAATGAATTGTTTGAAGAAACTAATTATGTTATATTTATTTTATTTTATTTAGATTGAGAAAGCAAAGGAATTGTTTAAAGACATTCACGGTTGCGTTTTTCAATTTGAACATTGTTGGCTAATCTTGAAGGATTTTCCAAAGTGGGCATCTACTATGCCTAGGGAAGATTCAAGAAAAGAAATGCCTCAAACTCCAGATTCGATAGATCAAGGAGGGGGGGTTGATGGCATTATGGATTTTGAGAGGCCAATAGGTAGAAAAGCTGAAAAGGCTAATCGAAAGAGAAAAGATGATGGGAAAGATATTGCAACAGAATATTTGAAAAAGAAAATGAAAATTCTTGAAGAAGGTTGTGCAGCTGAAAAAGAGAAAGTACGTATCAAAGCGGAAAAGGTTCGCTTGCAAGAGTTGAAAGAGAATGAAAGAATTATGATGCTAGACACAAGTGGCATGGACGAAGACCAAAGAACTTTTTATGATGGACTCAAAAAGGAAATCCTTGCAAAACAAAGATCAAGTCATTCTTTGGGTTGAGATGATCAAGTCATGTTTTGTTTCAACCTTATTTTGGAAGTAACTAATTTTAGGCGGTCTCATGTATTTTGTGGCATTTTTGGGTGTAGCTGATATGTATTTTGTGATCTTAGCAAAATCTCTTGACTCTTTTATTATGTAATTTCATTGTGCTTAATGCTGAGAAGGTTTACTGTTATGCTTAATGCTGAGAAGGTTTACTGTTATGCAAAATGTCTTGAATGAGCCCAATTTTTGTAGCTGGTTTACTATTATGCAAAATGCTTAATGCTGATTTTGGAAGTAAATAATGTATGATATATGTTGTAAATTGGCTACTGCTGAGAAGATATGTGTTCTCAGCAACTGATGCTTTGGAGTTGTGATGTTCTCCTTAATCCAAGTAACAAACTGATCTGGTATACCAATAGCAACCAGGAAATTCAACATAAAACACCAAAAAACTGAGTCATATGTGTTTCCAAGATCCACTTTTATAATTCATTTGGAAGTACCTGAGTCATATGTTTGAGTAGGGCCTAAAAAATAAGTAAGAAAACCATAATTCTTTTCACTAAAAGCTTGGTAATGCACTTATACACTGTTTACAGCTAGAAATAGGCTTTGTGAATTTGCTTTGTGATTCATTTCAAAGATGTGCTTTATCAATGCTTGTCTATTGGACAGGTTCGGGTGCAAGCAATTAGGGGGCTTCCCCTTTTCTGCAAGGATACACCAGAACATATTGCAAAGATAGTAGATATTCTTGGGCAAATGAAATTGTGACAACTAGCATGCTAAATTAGCTAGTAATTGCAAATGAAACTTGGAATTAGAGACCAATTAGAGACCAATTAGAGACCATTGACTCCCACTTGTTAAAGACCAATTAGAGAATAAACTTAATTGTTAAAGACCAATTAGAGACCATTGACTCCCACTTGCAAACCAACTCGCTACAACTTCGATGAAGTTTAGGTAACATATGGTATATCAAACACAAGGAATACAATTAATTAGAGAAAAAAAGTTCTAACTTATTGTGCTTATAGAAGATGCAAAAATACACTGCAACATTATGATTTAATCACTATTTAAGGCATTAACTATTTAATTTACTTCCAGGACTATTTAAGGCATTAACTGAAATATTTTGAATTCACTCAAACATTATGATTTTTTTTGTTGGTGTGTATGAAACATTATGATTGCTTCTTCTTCTTCTTCAAATTATATCTTCAAATTATGATAATGACATTTATATTAATAATTGCTTTCTAATGTTTTCTTATAGTTTATCTCCATGGGTCGTTCTTTTTTCCGTGAATTGCTTGATGATGACTCAGATGAAGATGAGATAATTATAAAACTTCTCACAGGTTCGACATCACAACGTAAGCATCGTCGGTATATCGACCGTAATCATTTGGCAGGCCATAGAAGGCTTTATGATGACTACTTTGCCGAAGAACCTGTATATCCTCCCAACTTATTTCGAAGGAGATTTCGAATGAGGCGTTCTCTTTTTCTCCAAATCCTATCTAAGGTAGAAGCTCATGAACCTTACTTTACCCAAAAAAGAAATGCTGCCAAAAAGCTTGGTATATCTCCCCTTCAAAAGATGACCGCTGCACTTAGGATGCTTGCTTATGGAGTAGCAGCTGATTTTATGGATGAATATGTGAGAATAGCAGAAACCACTGCAATAACCAGTTTGAAAAAATTTGTTGCAGCAGTGGTTGCTATTTTTTCAGAGGAATACTTGAGGTCACCAAACAATGAAGACATCGCTAGATTATTAGCCCATAGCCAAAACCGTGGATTTCCAGGCATGTTGGGAAGTATTGATTGCATGCATTGGAAATGGAAAAATTGTCCAACTGCATGGAAAGGGATGTATTGTGGTCATATTCGTGAGCCAAGTATTATTTTGGAAGCAGTGGCTTCATATGATCTTTGGATATGGCACTCATTTTTTGGGTTACCTGGGTCAAACAATGATATTAACGTGTTAGAGCGGTCTCATGTATTTTCTGAGCTTGCACAAGGACGTGCTCCTACAGTTAATTACTCAATTAATGGTCATGATTACACAGTGGGATACTATCTTGCCGATGGCATATATCCACAATGGTCAACATTTGTAAAGACAATCCCAAGGCCACTAGGAGCAAAAAGAAAATTATTTGCAAAAGTTCAAGAGGCATATAGGAAGGATGTAGAGCGTGCATTTGGAGTGCTTCAAGCACGATTTGCAATTGTACGTGGACCTGCACGGTTTTTCTATCATGAAACACTACAAGACATTATGAAAGCATGCATAATTCTTCATAACATGATTATTGAAGATGAGCGAGATGAAGCTGAAGCAGTGGACTTAGATTATGAACAAATTGATGAGATTTCAGGTACACCAATGTCACGTGAGCCAACAAATGAATTTACAGAGTTTAGTCAAGTTCATCAATGCATTAGGGATCAAGAAGTTCATTCTCAACTCCAAATGAATCTCGTTGAACATTTATGGCAACTACAAGGAGAGTCCTGAAAACTTTTGGTTTTGTTTATTTGTCTCATCTTCTTTATGGAGTTGCCATTAAAACTTTTGATTTGGTTTATTTGTTTCATTTTGTTTTTATGAAGCTACCATTAAAACTCATTGGCTATGTTGTTTTGTTGTGTTAAGTTTAGTATCAGCCAATTGTTTTGTTGTGTTAACTATAAGTATCATTTGTCATCAAGGAAGTGGCAAGCTCAACTATGTTTAATTCAATGGGTTTAGACTCAGTATCTTTTTGAGTTTTTGGTTTATGGATAAGTCTTGTTTTTATCAGTTTGAGTTCTTTGATACAGGAGACAGCTTCTTTTGCCCATTTTCTCTCCTTTTGCCCATTTTCTCTCATTCAGTGACAAGTTCAACATTCTTTTTTTTTTTTTTTTTTTTTTTTTTAAGTCCCAGGTTCTGAGTTTTTTTTTTTATTTTATTTTATTTTTAAGGCTACAGGTTCTAAGTTTTTTATTTATTTTAAAGCTTAGAACCTTTTTTATTCCTCAAGTTCAACGTTCAATTTTTTTTTTAAGTCCCCAGCTCAACGTTCAAGTTGCATGGTAGGAAAATGTTACCGTTTAGAATTTATGAGATTTGAAATATGGCTGTTGTAGGAATATGGCTGTTGTAGGAATAAATAATAAAGAAAGAATAAAATAAGAATTAAGAAATAATATTTAAATGAAGTAATAAAAATATAGAACATCTGATAAATGGGATGTTGTAAAATGATGTGGTAAAATAATAAAGTAGACTTTTGATGTGGTAAAATGGCATAATTTTTGCAACGGCTGCTACGGATGCTCTAAGAGTGTGTATGTGTATAAATATCTCCATTGCCTCGAAAGAAAAAGGAAAACCTTGGCTGTAAGTGGAAAAGGGTGGGGTTGACTTTGTTTAGGTTTGTAGTTCAGATCTTACCAATATATTAATCACTACCGTCAGCTATAGTGATTTGTTATGGGGTTTATAGCATTTTAGATTGCCAGATCTGAATCATGTTTACTTCTTCTTCTTTTAATTATTATTTTTACTTTTTTACTTGCAATAAGTGGGAGTGGGGGAGATTTGTTTTTTAACATTGGTTTGTTGGTCATTATTGATGATGTGGGTGGCATTCTTTGCCAAAATTTATAGGTAGTAAATGTATAACTCAATGTTGTGAAGTCGGGGGTCCTATTTCAAGACCTCCCCAAGATTGTGCTTGCGTGCAATTGTAAAATAGTCTGGCTGAAACTAATGTGTTCTACTCTTGCTTATTACAGTCTGGGAATCAAGCTGGTCTGCATCCACCTCCACCACCAGGTCTGCCACCTCATGGCCAAACACCTCAGTAGACCATTTTTTGCATTGGATTTTTTTTTCATTGCAACCGCTGCCATCTATCCCAGAAGAACGCAATCCTCTGTTAGAGAATTTTTATCAGTGTTATTCCTCTCATAATGTCTCTCCTTAATTTTTTTTTTTTTTGCTAGTCCTTGGTCAATAACTCATTATTTTTTTTAGTCTATGAAATCATTCTAATATTTGAAGAATTTCCTTTAGTTGAGCTATAGATTCATCGTATTTTGTTAATTTGATAGGATTCTCATGTGGTTGAGCTCTTCATCTTGCTTGCTGTATGGCTGGTTTATATCAATGAGAGGCCCAGGATGGTTCAAAAGTACCCTCTTTTCCCTCCCCCTTCCCAAAGCAACTTGGATCAATTGCATGACTGTTACACAATTTATTATATAGCAGCCCAACTACTAGCATGGAAAACTTCCTCACAGTTTGTTTTAATAGAAAATAAAAATGAAATAGAGGTTATGGAATTATGCAATAAATAAATTATTTTAGGGTGTTAAGTAGCTCTTAATAACCATGCCCACATTTGCTGTTTCGTGTCTATGTACTAACTTAAAAATAATTGCCAAGAGCTTGTAGTTCAACGTATTTTTTGATGTTTCTAATTGATAAATTTAGGTTTCAAATATCTTTTTTCTTATTGTAACTATTGAATTTAACAAAAAAATAAAAATAAATAAATTATTCACCCTGCAAACTATGGGTTTTTCGTTTGAAACTTTATTGGAAGTTAGTTGTGTTTTTTTTTTTTTTTCAAAAATTTAGGGATAAAATTAGCGATGTAAAGAAAAACTTTTGTCAATATTTTGGGGGGAAAATGATATATTCTAAAGTTTAAGAATGGAAAATGAAACATTTTCAATAGTTTAAGGATAAAGATTTTTATTTTTTAGAGTTTAGAGACAAAATGAAATTCATGCAAATATTAGGGATGAAAATAATATTTCAGTCCAGTCAATATCAATCACAATAGATTTTACTGAAATTGGGATCATCCAATTCAGTTTCACAGGTTTTTTTTTTTTCGATGATAAAGATCCTTGCTCATGTTCACATTTGCTTCTTTTTATTTTTATTTTTTGACTAGGTCTAAGCTTGTTGACGGTTTGTTTTGCCTCTCCGAGAATGGTAGGAATGAGATCAGATGGGGTCAAACTTTGGTTTAAATTTGGAAGACAATTATCATATCCGCAGTATTTTGTTGAAGAGAAATGATATGTCCACAACATTTTCACAATATTTTTACAACAAATTCTAAGTGGCAAGTTGTTACTGGTTGTTATTGTTGAAGTAAAAAAGTAATTTTAGTGTTAAGTTCAAATTTGAACCAATAATAACTAACCACCTATGATTTGTTGTGAAAATGTTGTGAACGTAATACATCTCTTTGTGAGAAATGATATGTCCATAACATTTTCACAACATTTTTACAACAAATCCTAAGTGGCAAGTTGTTACTGGTTGTTATTGTTAGGGTAAAAAAGTAATTTTATTGTTAAGTTCAAATTTGAACCAATAATAACTAACCACCTATGATTTGTTGTGAAAATGTTGTGAACGTAACACATCTCTTTGTGAGAAATGATATGTCCACAACATACTGGATATGATAATTGTCTTCCAAATTTAAACAACATACTGCGGATATGATAATTGTCTTCCAAATTTAGACACTCCATCTCTGAACTAACATTTAAAGATGCTCTGTAAGGATCAATCAAACACTCCATCTCCATCTTCATACTGGATGGAACGAGCAATACCATCAGCAACCAAAGAAACACGTAGAGAGCCATTCACATAGTCCCATCCAAACCTTTGTGGCCACCCAAAGTATTGCACTTGCTCTCATTGGCATTATAAACCCTTCTTCTTGTGCTTTTTCTCTCTTCTTCCAAATACTTGAACATAAATAAAAATGAAAATGAAAATAAAAATAATAAAAGAGGACTCAATAGAATGACATGATACAACCTCTAATTTCTATAAGTCTTCCTTGAAAAAAGAAAAAAGAAAAAAAAAGAAAAAGAGATGCATATAAAAGAATTTAGAGAACAAATTTGAAACCTCTTGCCAGCATCTTAGAGCCTCCCAAGAGATTCATCCCTGTAATAATCTAATATGTAAGACTGGGGGGATTGCAAACGCTAGAGGGAGTAGTCACATATTCGAAGAGATTTGAACACCCTTGTTTGTCCAAAAAAAACTAAACTAACAATATGCGGGTTGTTCTTATCCTCATTTTAGAGAATAAAACCTTAACTCATACGAAGTTATATGTTTATACGGCTTAATAGTTGACATATACAAGTATTTATTTCCTCCTAACTTAAGACAGTGACAGCCGTACTAAGGAATGTGTCAATGTGGTTAAGCTGCTTAGAATAATGAGATTAGCATATACTTTGTGCGCAAACTATGTCAAAGGATTTGTTTATATTAAATGTTTTAGAGTACCTGGATTCTTCCTCTAAAACTCGAGTCTTTCAAGTATCAATCCCTAGCAGTTACATACTTACATCTGCGTAGGTGATGATGGTGGCATGTGCTATTGGCGTTGGGATTATAGAGTTACTATAGTATGATAGTACTAGTTGATTGTAAATAATTAATGTGTATACCATTTCTTATTTTTTTTTTTATTACCTTCACCTTTATCTCTCAATGACATAATTTTTATTATGCACTAATCATATTAGATCTTGATCATGTCAATAATTTTTTAAAAAAAGATTATAAACAATGTTGTGTTATTAAAATTATATCTTAAATTTTATTGGCTGATTATTTTCACTGAAGGGAGATTTTTTTTTTATTTTTTTTGGTCAGAGATAGATTAAAACCCCTAGAACATTTATACTGCTACGCCACTACAATAATATAACGTTTTTTCACACCAATTTTGCACATAAATCTTGATATCATAACAAATAGATCCTTTTCGTCTATTCTCTTACTATTTTAATTTTTTTCCCCGTAAATTGTTTAAAAGAAAAATGAAAAAACGACTCAATCAAGTTAATAACGACTATTATTCTTCTCAGTAAAAAAAAAAAAAAATTTTTAACGATTATTGTAATGGTTTTCAATATTGGCAAAAGTAAGAAGAATATTAGAATACATACACATATAACTTTTAATTTGATTGAAGATGGTACATACATTAAAAAAAAAATGAAGATGATACGTAAGTGATTTTTCATAGAAATTCTATCATAAGCGTATGGCATTGTATATTTAAATATATAACTGTGGGATTTAGTCACTTGAAATCTCAAATTGTTTCAATAATAAAGTGAACTGAAAATGTTAAAATGCGTTTGTGTCTAAAAAGAAAGAGTTAATGGAAAATAAAACAAATCTCAAAGTTCCGTTACAAGCATGAATTTATATGTCTCTGCTCTGATTTGTGCATGGTAATCCATTGTTTCATTGAAAATATGGGAATAGATTGATGTGGCTCATCTCATGAAGCAGATAACCTAGAAACCAAACGAAAGAGCATGCACTTTCAATTCTACCATTGCTACCACATTCCTAGAGAGTAGTGACCCTCATCAATTAATTCGGAAAAAAAAAAATGTCTTCAATAACGTGAGCATGTGGAAAGATTCTCAAAATTGAAAATAATTTTCATAGAAATTGGCAAGGACTTTATTCCAACGAATACGATTACTTCTCATTATATTATTGACTCTGTGCCAATCATATCGGACATGTCTCCACCTCCCATCATAGTTTATTGATCATTCACGTGTGTTAGGTCAAGTCAAGCAGGCGGCCAGGTTGTCCATGTGCAACCCAATAACTCAGAAAAAGGATCTCTATCTATCTAAATCTGCCAAGAAGTTTAAACTTTTACATCACATACTGCTTTCTGCCTTATTGCAATTACTTCTCTTTACTTCTTTTCAACCTTGTTCAACCAAGAACAGAGACTATGGCTGGGACCTTGGTGGGTGGAGCAGTTCTCTCAGCATTTCTTCAGGTGGCGTTCGACCGAGCGGCTTCTCGTGAGGTCCTAGACTATCTCAACGGAAAGAAACTGATTGATCGTTTGGTGCGAGAGCTGAAGACGGAGCTGATGTCTGCTGGTGCTGTGCTCATTGATGCGGAGGAGAAGCAAATTACAAACCCAGCTGTGAAAGAGTGGCTGGATGAGCTCAAAGATGCTGTTTATGTTGCAGATGACCTCCTCGATGAGATTGCCTACGAAGCTATGCGATGCAAGTTAGAAGCTGAATCCACTAGTACTAGTAAGGTAATGGGTTTTCTCTCTACTTTTGTTAATTCATTTGACAAAAGGATACAATCCGAACTAGAAAACATTCTAGAACAACTAAAATCTATCACAAAACAAAAGGATGTCCTCCGTCTAGTCCCCCGTCTAGAAAAGGTTGCTGCTGCTGAAGTGCCATCACGGCCATTGACAACTTCTTGCCCTGAAGAATATGGTGTGTTTGGTAGAGACAAGGATATGGAGGCGATATTTGATATATTCCCATCAGATAATGCGAGTGGTAATGGTATGTGTGTTGTTCCCATAGTCGGTATGGGTGGGGTTGGTAAAACAACTCTTGCTCGACTTATATACAATGACAAAAGAGTCCAGGAGAGTTTTGACCTCAAAGCTTGGGTTTGCGTTTCAGAAGATTATAATTCTTTTAGGATAGCAAAAACTATTTTTGAAGAGGTCACTGAATCTGCTTGTGACATTCAAACCATAAATTTGCTGCAAAATAAAATTAGAGAGAAATTCAAGGGGAAGAAAGTTTTCCTAGTCTTAGACGATGTTTGGAATGAAAAATATGATGATTCAGATGAGTTACTTAGAGTTTTCAGATGTGGGGCACTGGAGATTAAAGTTATTGTTACAACACGCAGTAAAATAGTCGCATCTAATGTAGGCACAGTTTCAGCTTATATTCTAAATGAATTGTCAATCGAAGACTGTTGGTCGTTATTTAAAAAACATGCACTTAAAAATGGAAGCTCTAGTAAATTTCCCATTCTTGAGAAAATTGGTAGACAAATTGTCCAAAAGTGTAAAGGCTTGCCTTTAGCTGCAAAAGCACTTGGGGGTTTGCTGCGGTCTGAAGAAGATCCAAGAAAGTGGACAGAGGTTTTGAAGAGTAATATATGGGATTTACCAATAGAAAACAATAGTATCATTCCAGCTCTAAGATTGAGCTACCACTACCTCCCACCACATTTGAAGCGTTGTTTTGCTTATTGCTCAATCCTTCCGAAGGATTATGACTTTAAAAAAGAGGAATTGGTCCTACTGTGGATGGCTGAGGATTTACTACAGCAATCCAAAGGAAATGGAAGAATGGAAAAAATAGGTGAACAATGCTTTGATGATCTGGTATCTAGATCGTTTTTTCAACAATCAAGTGGCAACCAATCATGCTTCGTAATGCATGACCTAGTCAATGACTTGGCAATATTTATAAGCGGAGAGTTTTGTTTCAAGCTGGAGAACAATGCGTCTTGTGTAATCACAAGAAAGACTCGCCATTTGTCATATGTTAGAACTGAATATGATTCCTCTAAGAAATTTAAGGTGTCTTACAAGGCCAAGGATTTGCGAACCTTCCTTGGATTAGATTTGTCATTGTATCAATGGCAATGGAATAGGATATCAACGGTGATGCTTAATGATTTGTTGTTGACATTTAAGTGCTTACGAGTACTATCATTTTCTAGCTATAGCAACATGAGGGAGTTACCTAATTCTATTGGCAATTTGAAACATCTACGTTATTTAAATCTCAGTTACACTTTAATAAAATGGTTACCAGATTCTCTATGTAATTTGTATAATTTGCAAACGTTGTTATTGTTCAAATGTAAGTTCTTTTTTGAGCTGCCTAGCAAGATGTGGAGATTAGTCAACTTGCAGCACTTGGATTTAGTTGGTACAAATTTGAAAGAGATGCCGCTGCATATGGGTAAATTGGGAAATCTTGTGAAATTAACTACTTTTGTTGTGGGCAAACATTCTGGGTCTAGTATTAAGGAGTTAGGGGAGCTCCATCATCTTTCTGGAGCATTGTCCATTTTAAACTTGCAAAACGTTCATCATGCTAGAGATGCAAGGGAGGTTAATTTGAAGGATAAGCAGTATTTATCTGAGCTAGTGTTTCAATGTGGCTTTGACAATGAAAGTTCAGAAAAGGCAAAGCATGTTCTTGAGCAATTGTGTCCTCATTCGAAATTGGAGTCTCTCACCATTGAAGATTACGGGGGTACAAAATTTCCAAATTGGTTAGAAGATTGTTCTTTCTCCAATATGGTGTCTATACGCCTTGCCAATTGTAAGTATTGCTCATCCTTGCCTTCACTTGGGTACCTACCTGTCCTCGAGAGACTCTATGTTCAAGGTTTTCATTTCGTATCACACGTGGATCGTGAGTTCTATGGGCATGGTTCTTCTGCCATTAAGCCTTTCAGATCTCTTAAAGTATTAAGCTTTAAAAACATGCCAGAGTGGCAGGAATGGTTTTTATTTGAAGGTGAATATGAAGATGAGGGTGGAGTTTTCTCTACTCTCAAAGAGCTTTGCATAATTGAATGTCCCAAGCTAAGCGGTGGTCTACCCAGTCAGCTTCCCTCTTTAATCAAACTTGAAATTGAAAAATGTCAGCAACTTGTTGCTTCAGTTCCTAGAGCTCCCACTCTCAATAGATTGAAATTAAGTGATTGTGATAAGGTTGTGTTGAAGGAATTACCACCCAAGTTGGAATTACTCGAAATTAGAGGAGGTCGCATCTTCTTGCAGTCGTTTGCGGAGCTTATGACGTGTCTCGCTGTCCCAGGAAATGGCGTACCCACTACATTAAAATCACTTGAAATCGAAGGAGCATTTCAGATCACAACTGGCCATTGCTATCCTTCTCTTGAAAGATTGGAAATAAGGGATGACTCTGACTCACTCTGGTCTTTTTCCTTAGAGTCGTACCCAAAACTCAAATCTCTCCGAGTGTATGAAAGTAAAAACCTTGAATCTCTTTTCGCATCAGAGGAATCTTACCGTGATCTTAGTTCTCTCACTAATTTGAAGATTTGGTCGTCCCCTAATTTTGTATCATTTTTTAGTGGAGGTATCTGCGCCCCTAATTTGACATCGATTTCGATCATCAGTTGCAACAAGTTAAAGTCATTGCCTGAAAATATGCGCACCCTATTCCCATCCCTTGAGTTTTTGGCAGTCTGGCAGTGTCCAAAACTGGAATCATTTCCTGAGGGAGGTTTGCCCTTAAATTTAGTAACACTTCTCGTCTCTTACCGCGACAAACTATTTTCCTGGGGATTGCAAGATCTACACTCCCTCAAAGAGATCACTATCTACAATGATTGCAAAGAAGTGGAGTCCTTCCCGGAGGAAGCGTTGCTGCCTCCCACTCTCATCAATATCAATATTTCATCTTTTCCAAAGCTGAAATCACTCAAGGGTTTTCAACATCTCACCTCTCTTAAAAAGTTGAGTGTTTTTAGCTGCCATAACCTCCAGTACTTACCAGAAGAGGGCTTTCCCACCTCTCTTGAAAGCTTGCATATTGGTTACTGCTCTAAGCTCCAGTACTTACCAGAAGACCGCTTTCCTACCACTCTTTCTTCTCTAATTATTGACAGATGCCCTCTTCTAATACAACGGCGTGAGAGAGAGAAAGGTGAAGAATGGCCAAAAATTGCTCACATCCCCAACATACTGATTGACGATGAATTGATCGAATGAGCTATGAGTCAACATGCGCTTCAGCCCAGATCAGGTAATTTGTTCTGCAATTAATATAATATTAACTTCCGTCTTCTACTTATTGCTCAAAATTCCTTTTCAACGAATTGGTTATTTTATTTTATGTATTTTATGCAGCTTTGATTTGGACAGCGTGAACATTTATTGATAACCTCTTACAATAAATTTCTTAAATATACTTTAAGAGTCCTATGTTGGAGTTTTTTTTTTAATAATTTTTTAATTGCAACAAAAAAACTCTAGGTCTCTGGAAATTTTAGGAAAGCAAAAATGGAAGTTTCAAATGGCCACATGATTTTTATAAATTATTTGAGTTTTCATTGTGGGGATGTCAATGTATATACTTAGTTCTTTGCCTATTCTTTTTGCAGTGTCACTAACAAATCCTCCATGCTCCAAGCATCACTTTTGTGCTACCTGGCTGCCGGTCCTTCTGCGTTGTACAAACTACCAAATTCTTAGTCTGTTTAAAAGTCACCTGTAGAAAGCTCATCCTTCTGTCTTGCACTTGCTTCATTTTCCGTTCACGACATTTTTGCCTTTGGACATTTGAAGTGTGAGACACAGACTTTGAAGGAATTATTATCCTAGATGGTAAGTTTTTCCAGCATATATATTGTCTTTGATGATTAATAAATTTGTTTTACAGGTACAGAGTACCTTTTGTGATATTGGCAATTGACTTGGGCACAATATTGCAGCTTTTTTAATCTCAGGTAGAAAATGGGATAGTTTGAAGCTAGTGCTGCTTTAATACCTTCAAACAGTTGCTGAATTTCTTATGCATGAGAATCTTTTCATTGAATGATGCTGGTCAGTACTCCTTATTGCTTTCCCTTATTTCTTTAATTTTTGGAGAGGAAAAAAATGGATTAAGAAATAACATGCTTGAAAATCAGTGTAAGGTTTTTTTTATTTATTTTTTTATTTATTTATTTTTTATGTGGAAATGCTCAGGGCTTGTGTGACCAAAATAAGAAATAGAACTCTTTGTAACGTAAATTTTTTTCTAATGCCGAAAATTTTCAAATCTTATTTGAGTAATGCTTTTAATGTTCTGTCAGACCAAAATCTTAACTCATTTATTACAGCATTGCTTTACAATTCATTTGGTCACTACTAGGATATCCCTGATTTTAAATATTTTGCTTTTGTCTTCCCCACTAATTGAAATGCCGTAATTGATTTTTGATTTCTGTACACTTAAATTAATAATTGCATGCAATTGTTGATATCCTTGTCTCTTTAAATTTTATTAGAGAACAACAAATCCTGGTGGTTGTTTAATTTATTGATTTGGTTTTGCAGAATAAACCTTAACATGAGTCATAGAAACTAATTATAAAGAAGAAATGATGATAAAGTAAGGGAGAAATCTTGCAAGACTCGCATCCCCTACATCATAATCAATTATAAAGTTTTGGTGGGTGCTAAAACTCTTGAAGAGACCACATCCCCTGTTTTGCTCCACACAAGAGATAGCTAGCAACACGACTCAATTTTATTGCCAGGTGCTTCTTTACAACCAGTTTAGTATCTTTTTTTTTTGAAAAGCAACCAGCTTAGTATCAACTTAGCAACACGACTCAATTTTAATGATTTTTAAAACTTATAAAACAGATAGAGATGTTTCATGCTACATCCAGAAATTGTGAAGGGAAGGAATTCTTGTGCAGATTCACTTTAATTTGCCAAAAAGTTCAACATAAATCCAGCATCTATTTGGCATGATATCAGAGCCTATTGGTCACTAAAAAAAATCTTCTTATCTTGAGGATTTATGGTTACTTAAATCCAACTCGAGGGACCTGCAGCATTATTCAGCTCCTTCATTTTGAGTCCAAACTCCTGGCAGTACTACAAGAAAGTGGAAGATTGAGGGAATGAAATCTCTGGTAGTTCAATTTTTATTATTATTTTTCCTTAAGCTTATGCATTGACGACTAACAGATTGATTCTTTTAACAATTTACACTGTAAGTTCAAAATGTGTATGTAACATTTGTCTTGAGAAATATGGCAGGCTATTTGATCATATTTGACAAGCATCAGGTGGAACCTAGTGCAGACTTGTAGCTTCCATTATCACATTTTTTAGATTAAAAGTCAGTTCTCTGTCTTTGTGAGAGAAGTTCTTTTGATTGAGCAATGCGGGTCAGCTTCACACTGTGCTTCCATTCTTACCATTTACCGTTGCTCTTCTCAAAAGAGGAAAGCAGAAAATACTTATAATACGAATAAGAAATGGAATAAAAACTGTAAAAAATGGTATTGAAATTGTTAGAAGTAATCAGCTTTGAATGCTCATCCATATAATCATCTAAATGCCACAGAGTACTTTTCCAGCATATATATGTCTTTGATGATAAATAAATTTGTTTTACAAGTACAGAGTACTTTTTGTGATATTGGCAATTGACTTGGGCACAATATGGCAGGTTTTTAATCTCAGGTGGACACTGGGGTAGTTTAAAGCTAGTGTTGCTTTAATACCTTCAACAGTTGCTGAATTTTTAAGCATGAGAATCTTTTGATTGAATGATGCTGGTGAGTATTCCCTATTTCTTCCTCTTATACCTTTCAATTTTTGGAAGAGGAAAAAACGTGATTTACAACGGAGGAAAATAAAAAGGATTAAGAAATGACATGTTAGAAAATCAGTGACAAGTTTTTTTTCTTTGATGTGGAAATGCTCAATTCTTGTGTGACTAAAATAAGAAATAGAACTCTGTGTAGCATAAATTTTTTCTCTAAGGCTGAAAAAATTTAAATCTTATTTAAAAATTGCTTTTCATGTTCCTTCAGCCCAAAATCTTAAATCTTTTTTTACTGCATTGCTTTTCAATTCATGTAGTCATTACTAGGATATCCCTGATTTAAAAAATTTTGCTTTTGTCTTCCTCACTAATTGAAAATGATGTAATTGATGTTCAATTTCTGCACACTTAAATCATTAACTACATGCAATTGTCAATATCCTTGTCTCTTTAAATTTTATTAGGGAACAATAAAACCCTGGTGATTCTTTAATTTATTGATTTGTTTTTGCAGAATAAACTTTAAATGAGCTACCCAAGAAAAGGCATTAATAGTATTCGGTTACTTGAGAAGGGCTTTAGTTTCTCATACATGAGTCATAGAAAATAAATTATCAGGCTACAACGCCAAGCTCAATGCAAGCCTCCTGATCTCTACGACAAAGAAGAAATGATGCCAAAATAAGGAGAAAATCTTGCCAGAAGACTTGCATCCCTTGCATAAGAATCAATTATAAAGTTTTGGTTGGTGCTAAAACTCTTAAAGAGGCCTGATACCTTGTTTCGTTCCACACAAGAGATAGCTAGCGACATGACTCAATTTTACTGTCAGGTAATTCTTGACAATCAGCTTAGTATCAAGTTAGCTTACTGCTTCTTTTTTAAATGATTTTTAAAGCTGATAAAAAAGATATGAGAGGTTTCAAGCAACATCCAAAAATTGCTGAAGGGAGGGAATTCTTGTGTAGATTCACTTTAATTTGTCAACAAGTGCAACACAAGCTCAGCATCTATTTGGTGTGATATCAGTGGCTACTTGTCCTCTTATATCAGTCACACTTCTAAATTTCTCAGTCACACTTCTAAATTTCTAATATGCTTCCAGGTCACTAGAGAAAGTATTCTTATCTTGAGGATTTATGGTTACTTGACTCCTTTGCCCGCATTTCAACTAGAGGTGCCTGCAGCATTATTCAGCACCTTCATTTTGAGTCCAAACTCCTGGTGGTACAACAAGAAAGTGGGAGATTAAGGGAATGACAAGTCTCTGGTAGTTCAATTTTTATTATTATTATTTTTCCTTAATCTTATGTATTCGATGACTAACAGATTGATTCTTTTAACAATTTAAACTATAAGAAGTTCAAAATGTTATTGTAACATTTGTCTTGAGAAATATGGCAGGATATTTGACCATATTTGACAAGCGGCATGTGGAACCTAGTGCAGACTTGTGGCTTCCATTATCACATTTTTTAGATTAAAAATCACTTCTCAGTCTTAGTGAGAGAAGTTCTTTTGATTGAACAATGCAGGTCAGCTTCACACTGCGCTTCCATTCTTACCATTTACCTTTGCTCTTCTCAAAAGAGGAAAGCAGAAATTACTTATACTACAAATTAGAAATGGAATAAAAATAATAAAAAATGGTATTGAACTCATTAGAAGTAATCAGCTTTGTAATGCTCATCCATAGAATGATCTAAATGCCACATTCCAGATGTAACAGACACGTCACATGTGGGTGGAATGGCCTTTGTAATGACATCCCCTGTTGGAGTTTTTAATCATGAAGAAATCAACTAATGGAGTCTTTTCCGCTGGAGGTCCCTGCTTGGAATTCTTGTTTTGTTGTCTATAATGAAAACTATGTGGGCCTGCAAGTCTTGGAACACAAAAAAATCCATGCTGCACGGATCATGCTATTAAGGGTGGTAAGCTCATCTTGTTCCAACAATTTGTAATTACTAAAAAAATTCATCATCACTCTTTCTTACTATTTCTGGAATATTTTGGTGCTTGATACTGACAAGTTACATGCCTTTGTTTGTCTTATTTATTTATTTTATTCCGTTTATGTTATTTGCACCCATGACCTTGCTTGATATGATCAAACAGCCATCGTTCATTCTGTTATCCAAACATATGTGCTATACTACCACAATGGCATGGACATTTTCTATATTCCATATGCACCTGTTTAAATGAATTGTGCATTATCAGGTCAACAAACTACCTCTCTCTGAGCTTTGGGAATTGATGGTGGACGGAAAAAAGTCAGTCCTCTCCAGAGTTTTGGTTATTTCTTCTCTTCCACACTCCAGAGAGTTCAAAAGGCTCAGCACATCACTGTTCTCATTGTCCTTGCAGTCCTCAGCAGTAGGGGATGTGAAAGTCCGTTGTTACTATCAATAATCTAAATTTTCCTATGCTGAGATTGTGATGCGAGAGGTATAGAGGGGGAAACTTTCCCAAGATGGCTTAGGTGCTTGTTCCATGAAAGATCAGGGCCATTCTTGAGGCTCCATTGTGTCACTACCAGCAATTACTAGTATGTGTTTTCAAACAAAAGAGTGCTCAGTGGTTTAGTTTTGTTCAATTGAGTTGTGCTTCCTACATACAATTTGGACCTCCAATCCTGAATGATGTTTAAATTCAAACTATTTTGCAGGTTTTCAAACACAATATGTGCTAACTGTAGGCTTCCAACAATAACATACCTGACAATTGCTTGACATCATCCTATTGATGAATACAATATTTATAGGCTTGGTTTTAAGATCTAAGGTGGCTGCTACCAACCAAATTTGACCTTCTCCAACCAAAGCTTCCAAAGAGCTAAACTTACATCCAACAAGCAGCAATGATATTTGTCCTGCCAGCCTGTTCTATTTAACTTCATATCAAGTTTGGACCTCTATGTGTGAACTGGTACAATGAAGAGCAATGGGGAGAACTGTGTAGCTAATCAATTGTGATTGTTACATATCAAGAATTTGACCATTTTCTAACTGAGTTTGATTGGATGTACTCTGAAATATTCTTGAATTTATATTTTGTCAGTACTTTTCCAATGCTATTGAGATTTCATTTGGAATCTTGGAAATAGAGACATGCAGTTGACTCTATTGAACCTGATTAACATTTTGGCAATGGAAAATTATATTTTGAAAATAAGAATACAAGACTAAAGATTTTCTTGGCAACACTACTGTGAAAAGCCTTCTAGATGGTTCTGTTGAGAACATGATTTGCTAAACCCCAAAAGTTGAGGGTTAGTGATCAAAAACAATTACAGACATAAAACTTGACCAAAAACAATATCACTGAGGAATTAGATGCTGTGAAGAAGTTTAAATTGTGTAACTAATCTACTTCACAAAATTCTAGTGCTAAAACTCCACCTTTTGTTACATACTGAACTCGTCTACTTCCACCACTCATCTCCCACTCTATTGCTTCTATTATACACTAAACACTTGCTCCAACCTCTAAAAGAGTCTGTTTCTCTTTCCAAAGACAGTGAGCCTCTGGAGTTTGGACAAATGCAAACAATAACATGTTCCTCACGTACTCTGCTGCCCAAGCTATTTCTACGTCTTTACATCTCACATATTTGTCATATAAAAAACCTTTTCAGCAGAATTTTCCAGTTACTAGCTGTATGTGCACATTCAACAAATAAATAGTGAAGAATTCCCCAAGTTTGGTTCCAAACACACTCGCCATTTTTAGATGAAACATGCCTACAAGTAGTAATAGTGGCTGAAAATTGACATCATTACTGGTTTCTTCTATCTATAACAAATTCCAAGAATCCACAAATATATATATATAGCTTTCAGTAGCATCAGGTAACCAACTGTACCATCCTCTTCCTCGTAAGTTACCATTGGTAGATGTTCTTCTTAAAGTATCCAAGCTGTTTGGATCTAATATTTAATGGGTATGTTCAAGCACAGAATGCTGACATTAGATTCTGCAGTTCAACAGAATATAACTTGATGATGTAAAAGAACCCCGGAGATAAAGAAACTAAAACTTCGAAACATTGTGTCCAGTACCACAATTGAAGTAAAGAGAAAGGAATACACCATATGTGAAAGTTTTATCATTTTTCCTCCTATGTCAACAACACAACAAGAACCTACCTTTGTAAGCAAGAATCTAATATGTAGCACATATGCTGTGTATGTGTATAAATCAAACTGGAATTTGAAAAAGAAAACAAAACTCACCAGTAATAGTCTTACTCTTATATGATGACTATGCAAGCTATTAGATTATCTTGGATCAAAAACCTTCTGCTTTCTCCTCTTTAAGCAGCTGCTTAGCATATAACAGCAGTAGATCCATAGCACACCACGGCTAGCAGGCAGGCATTTCTTCTTATGAGGATGGGAATCTTTGGCAGGATCATCAGATACTTTACAAAGATGATAATCTGCAAAACAATGGCTACCCAAATGTATGCAGATAGAACGTTTTCAATTCAGGAAAGTGGTGTGGCAATTTTGTTAGCTTAGGATAGTTGTGAATCTCAATATCCCTCCCTTCAACTCCAGAAGATGACCACTCCTCCCATTGTAACATGTTGTCAAACTTTAAAGTCTCCAAGGATGGAAAAGGCATAGCAGAAGAACACCCATCCCCGCAGAACTCAATCCCTATTCTTTTTATTCTATCCATTCCTTCAACTGTGAGGTTTTTGAGGGAGGGAAGTTGCCCAAGTGGTGGCAGAGAACTACAATTTCTACAATGCCCAAGTCTCAGAAGAATCAGATTAGATTCAGCTTCCAGCTTACATCACAGTGTTTCAGTAGCAAGCTCGTCCAATATGTCCTCTGCATCATAAACAGCATCTGTAGCCATGTGCAGCCACTTCTCCACTGCAGGGCTATGGAATTGCTTCTCCTCAGCATCATCATTAAGCAATGCAGTGACAGTAAGCACTGTGATCTTCACCTTTTCCAGCAAGTCATCAAAGTTCCGTTAGCGTAGTAAGTCTATGAACTTTGCAGGAAGCCAATCTGTCAAACAGCACTTGAAGGAAAGCAGAGAGAAAAACCTCTCCAATGGCCTTGATTATCAAACCAGATACCAAAAATAAGAACAAAGAAAGACAATGCAAAGAGAAGTGGAGATGAAACTGAATATGATACATTGATTATTTTTGTTAACCTTACTGATTTAAATCCCTTAATATCTAATATTATATAACAAATGAATAAAAAATTTAATCTCTTTTTTTTTTTTTTTTTTCGTGATAATTAGGCTGCCACGAAGCCAAAGAGGTCACCCTACTCTTTAAATAATTGAAAGATACCAAAAATAGTGACATAGTAATCCAAAACTAAAGATATTAATTGTTCAATGCAAAATGAAGCAGTCAAACAGGACTATTCCAATGGTGGTTCAAAAAGTCTCAAGCAAATTAACACAAGTCTCATGCTTCTGTTTTTGGAGTTCTTGCAGTTTAAATAAAAAAAGAGTTCAAAAAAAAAAAAAAAAACGAAAAGAAGAAGACTAGTGGTGGAAAGTACTACTATAAGTTAGCTAACAGTCACTGGTCAAAGCATCTGCATCACAGAGGCATATTTAGATGCTGCAAACAAAAACAGCGAGTCTGTGTAGTCAGGACTAATACAAACTGAAACACGCCCCCCACGGATTTAACACCTTATAAGATGTATAAGCACATTTTAACAAATAAGTAGTGGACACTTTCCGCAGGTTCACTGCCCAAAAACAATTCTCGCCTCTTCTAATCTACCAAAGACTTACAATTAAACATGCCACAAGTCGATTAGGAAATTCAATTTCATATTAGGTGCTTCTCATTTTAAAAATTTTAATTGGTAATACCCCAACTTAAGGGAAAATACCCTTTTAATCACAAATGCAAATTCTAATTAATTATTAGTCTTTGATCATCATATCCAATGAAAGGTTCAAACCTGTAATTAGGCATTACAGTTTCCCATATGCATCTTTGATTTTACGTAAAAATATTTAAATCATCAAAAGCCTCAAATTTGGCCAAAGTCTTAGCAATTTTAATTATTTGACTTCCCTCAAAATTTTTATGATTCCCCCCAATTGAAGTTATGCAACCCAAATTATATGCTCCAATTACATTGTTTTCAATCCAATTTAATGAAACCACTACCAGATTAAAAAGGCCTAATATAATGTTGAAAATTAATCCCTAAACCCAATTAGATCACTATAATGTGATCATTGCAGTCACTGACCAAACTAAGGTTATAATCATCAACTATGAACCTTAATCATTAAATTTAGTGGAACAACAGCAGGAACGCAAAAAAAAAAAAAAAAACCCTTAATTTAGTGTGTAAACCAAACCCTAAAAAGGCTATGATTTTTTTTTGATAGAAAAATAAAATATATAAATTAAATTAAATTCATATTTGGATCAATGTATAGTTTTGATTAATTTGGAAGAAATTATAAGTGGAGCAGAAAATACCCAAATTAATCTAAGAATCTCAACCTAACCCCAACTTTGAAAGAAAATTCTTGATTAAAAATAAATTGAGTAAAACAATGATTAAGAACAGATTGGACAAAAAAAGAAAAAAAAGAAAGGAAGTTGGACCCCATGGAATCCTGGGCCTTATGTGACATATTTCCGATGCTTCTTTGCTAAGACAAAGCATGGTAAGAGCAGTAACACTCTTAATATGAACACACTTTTTAAGAGCCCATATGGTTTAATTCCATTGGAACACATTTGAGGAGCCCAACCCATGTAACGATAATACGACATATTTTAAAGAATATCAAGCAGTATTCACAAAAAGTGTATGCATATATATATATATATATATATATATATATATATATATATTTAAAAATGGGTATTTTAGGAAAACTTTTTTTGCATGATAGAAATTATTCTTTAACTTAATCTAAGTGTATAAGTGGAATGACTATTACAGCGTATAAGTGGAGTGACCATCGCGCTAAGGATGTGTGGTGGTAGTATTTTAGGAAATTCTTATTATACTGTAATGACCATTATAGCCTGCCAAACGTGCTCTTAGTATTTAAACCAAACCCTAAAGGCAAAAATTTAAATTGTAATAATTAATTAAAAAAATAAAATAGTTTAAATCTTCAATCTAAGATCTCAACAACATGGTTTAATGATAGTTGGAAGAAATTATCTTGAAACAAAAAAATACCCAAAATCAGGGCATTAACCTAACCTTAACTTTAAAATGTCCTTAATTCCCACAAGATCAATCTAATTTAAGAAATATTGAAATCAACTATTGAAAGAAGAGTCTTTATTAAATATCAGAGAGTAAGAGAGGCAAGGAAATAGAAACGGTTCCAAAGGTTCTACTAAGACAACGCAATTTAGAATTATAATTTATTAGCCAAATGTCCATGCAATTAGGGACGGGGCTATTCCTAGGTTCCTAGGCTTTAGGGGGGTAACCCTTTAAAATATATTATACACTTAGCAACTCCTTAAAATATCTTTAATCATTTTAAAGGCCATAAAAAATTTATAGATTTAAAATCTAAAAAAAAATTAACAAGTCCCAAAAAAAATTAGTCCAACAACAAAAATTACCAATAACAAAACTAAAAGAAAAAAAAAAAATGAAGCTCAATCAACCAATTTTACCAAAAACAAACAAACCAACCTTTAAAAATTTTTTAAATAGAATTAGAGTGGTCATACTTGTTTAGTGGATGATGAGAACTAGAAAATTAAAATACTACCTACTTGATTGTAGAGTAGTCATACTTGTTCTTACTCTTTTAATTTCTACTAGAACTACGAAGCAAGCATTTTCAATTATGAATTTCACCAACACTGACTTTTGCAACAAAATGGAAGATAAGTTTTATATAAACATTATGATGTTTTTATTTTTTTTATACAAGATACAAGATAAAATTTTACTCTAATTTAATTTAAGTGTAAATATGTGTCAAACTCCTTCCTGGAGACTTGAACTGCGGTGGTATGAATGTTATGATGTTATTCATTAAAAGGGACATTGTTGAAACAATTAGTACATATTTAATCATAAATGGTTTTGAAGATTTAATAAATGTCTAGTTCCCTTTTCATAAATAATTGTATTGTATTAAGAAAAAATGATTTTGTATTTTTTTCTTCGTTTGCATTTTTTTTTTTTTTTTGAGAAACAACTTTGTTAGCAATTTGTTAATATTAAATGGATGTTTATTTGAATTTTCATTATGATTTTTTTTTCACCCCTTCTAACTCCAAGTCCTGGTTGCGTCCATGCATGCAATGCACAAGAAACAAAAAGATTAAAGGTATTTAGTAAGACTTGAAATCTTGCCTACCAAAAACAAGTTTTCTACAATATTAATATATTATAAATATGAATGTTTGTTTATTAGCTGATAATTTGGCATTGCTCATTATAAATGGAATGTCTTCATTATCACCTCTTTTCTTCCTGCCTAAATTTCTCTTAAAAAATCAGACTCTAAAATTATGTTTGGTAATAGTTTTTGTGGGAACCCGAAGACTGAGGAAGGGATTATTGAGTTGTTATCATTATTGTGGAGGCAACATAAGCCCGAAGAGGGAATCTACCCGAAGAGAGAGAGAGAGACAAAGGACCTTTGGGAGATCCAGTTGGGATGGACAATGTGTGGAGAGAGAATCCTAGAGAATAAGGGAAGTTTCTAGTGAGAAGTAGATTGTTGCCTCCATATTAAATGATTGGCAACAGCTTTATCAGCTGCATTGATGAGGAAGTGACTTGAACAGTGGAGCTCATAGCTAAGCAACTCACTCTACCACTTTTTGCAAAAGTTTAAGGGGACAGGTGTCGTGATGAGAATTTAGGTAGGTGGAGATGAGGGGCCAAGATGTGAAGTGTTGAGGAGTATATGAGGGAAGGGAATTTTCAAATGAAGGGGATCCAAAAAAAAAGGGGGTATCAAAAGGATAGATATTACAACAAGAACATTGAGAGTGGAGCATGAATAGTGTATCATTTTGAGTATCATTGGCCTTTTTGGGCGAACTTGTGATAAGCCATTTATATACTCGATCTTTGATCCTTAGCCTTTTTTCCCTGTTTTTGTCTTTGGGCTAACCTCTCCTTTTTGTTTGATCCACTCTCTTATTTATATATATTGACTTGGGCCTAGTTGAACCGTACAAACCTCACTATTTTAAGTGGGTTTGGGCTGTTTGATTTTTGAGCCCTTACAGTTTTTTTTTTTTTTTTTTTAACTTGTTTTTGGTAATATGCAGATTTTTTTTTTTTTTTTACATTTTTGAAATCAAAAACATGTTTTGCCAGTTGAAAAAAAAAAGATAGTTTTTTGAAAAAAATAATAGAAAATACTAAAATATGTTATTACTAGGATTTAAACTATAATGCTAACTCATTAAATGAGATAGATTCATTAAATTAAATGCGTGTTTTTATTAACTTTTGAAAATTAGAAACTGAAAACGGTATTTTGCATGTTTTCAGTTTCCTTTACAAATTAAGTTTTAAGAACAGTTTTTATTTTCTATCTATTTTGGGTTCATAAACAAGTTTTTTGTCTGACAAATAGAAAATTGTTTTTAGAGAAAATAAGGGGAAGAAATAGTTACCAAACATACCCTAAGTTTCTCTTCAAAAATCAGAGATGAGACTAGGATCAATCCTCATTCTTAATGAATTTTTTATTCATAAAAATATTATTTATTTCTAAAAGCTTAATTAGGATTGGCTTGTTACCATATTTACTCTCTCCATTTGGTTTTTTATTATTATTTTTATATAAAAAACTCTTCACTTGGTTCATAATTCATTCTTAGACACGCATGACTTAAATGAGTTTCAATTAGCTCAATTCGAAAAGTCTTTTAACAGGCATCATAGGTTGAAATGATCTCTAAAATCAAAAAAACAAAAAATACATGCATGGGTTAATATTATTTATATATTTACACTTTTTATTTTATCAAGTATATGTTTACTCTTTAAAAGAAGGGTTGTTTTTGCCAAATATTACTTGAAACTTGAGTTTGGTAAACTAGATATAACTAAATAAGTTTGGGTTGAGTTTTCTTAGTAAATTATTTCTGTAAAAACAGAATATTTGAGGGAAAAAAAGCCTTACGAGTAAAAGAATGGCTTAATATTATCCATATGTTGACACTATTGAAGAGGAATAAAAGGAGACACTTTAGAAGAAAGAGTAAAAGAGAGAAACGATTGACAAAAAGGTGAAGGTCGCACAATGGATTTACTGGGGCTGAAGTCAAGCTGTGTTCCTTTCATAGACTGCTCTTACTAGAGGGCAAAGTCATTCTTTCAAACTCGACTGTACCTATATAAACAGTAAAATTATTATTATTATTTTTTGATAACTAACTGTAAAATTATTTAATTATTACGTGACTTGGGATCAACATGCACGGTTTAAGTTTTTTTTTTTTTTATTTGTTCAAAGGTGCTTTACTCGTTTAAATTTTGATGGGGAAGTTACAATTTTGATTCTTATTTTAAAAGTAATTTTTCATTTGATTTTAAAATACACATATCGATAATTATAGTAAAACAGTCATTATTGTTACAAATTCTATTCCATCTCAAGCAAAGAAAATGTTGCTATTCCATGCTAGCCACGTAATTAGACTATATATAAACAGCTCTATCTTTTAAAAAATTTTCGACTATATGTTTTACCAGAATTTTGAAATGACGCTCAAATCTTTTGTACTTCAATTTTCTCTATTCTCTTTTAAATTATTATTATTTTCGACTATATAATAAGATTTAAAAGTTTTACCAATTAATTTATTCTTATTCCTTTGAAATGACATAAAAATAAATTTCTCAAAAGCTACACTTTTGTACAAAGAAAGGCAATTTTCTCTAAGGTTCTCGATTTGTTATTATTATTATTATTATTAATATCTCTATATATTAATAAGATTTAAAAGGTTAGTTATCATCTTTTTTACTTTCAAAAATACCCTTAATTTAATTAATTTATTCTTATTCCTTAAAAAGAGAAATAAGGTTAAAATGGTAAATCAGCTAAAATTAAACATAAAAATAAATTTCTCACAACCGTTGAGATTTTCTTCAAAACTAGGCTTCCCACTTCCCAGCCTGACACGTTTTAAGAAGAAATTAAAAAGTTAATTATTATATTTTTTGACTTTTAAAAATAGTGAATGCTTAATTTAAAATAACCTTAAAAAGAAAATAAGGTTAAAATGGTAAATGCTACCCACTGTACAGTTCCTATTTCTAACCAAAAATAACAAAGAAAGGCTACCCACCTACAGTTCCTATAAAAAAAAACAAAAAAACTACCAACGGTTCCATTAAAAAAAAAACTTCCATATAAATTTTATTTATTTGGCAAAGCCTAAAGAGACAGACATGGATATATATTTCACAAGCAACTTCCGTAACATATTGATAAACTTCAAGGAGGACCGGCATGAATTAACGTCTTCAAGGACCCTTAACACGCATGCCCTGTCATCCTCATTCTACTTGGCTCCTGCTGCTTAAAAAACTATGAAGCATGAATACTTTATTTTTGCTCACATACTAGCATATGTTATGTATCTGGAACACACCTCCATGAGTGTCCTAACCATTTTTTTGAGTGGAAAGAATGTGACTTACAAGCGAGGAAATTAAAAAATGATTAAGAAATAACAAAAAGACCCGAATTGTGATTATTACAATTGAGATTGCTAGGATGTACTCGAAAATACTACTCCTGAATTTGTTTTATATTTTTGCCACTTTTGCAATGCTATTGAGATTTCACTAGGAATCTTGGAAAAAAAGACGTACACTCCACTCAATTGAACCTAATTAAAAGGATTTTGGAAATGATAATTTAAATTTTGAGAACAATAAAAATAAGACATTGAGATTTTCTTGGCAAAACTACAGTTGCACTATGAAACATGCCTACGAATAGCATCAGTGCCTGAAAATTGACATCATTTCATAAAGAAATTCCCAGAATCGGCAAATACATAACTTTCACTTAGCAGTAGGCAACGAATCATACTATCCTCTTCTTGACTTCTTGTAAAGGTACCATTGGAGTGAATGCTCTTCGTAATGTATGCAAGCTATGTGAATCCAATATCTAATGGGCATGTACGTGTGACCTGAAAAAGCATGAAAGTTAAGAGTACGTTCAAGCTTAGAATGCTGACATTATTATATTCTGTAGAGATAAACAGAGTAAAACTCGATGATGTTGTGCAGCTGTAGTACCCTAGAGATGAACACTCTTTGTTCGAGACAATATATCCAGTACCACAATTATAATATAGAGAAAAGAACAAGCCATATGTGAATGTGTAATAATTTTTCCTCCTATGTTGAGAGCACAACAAGAACCTGCCTTTGTTGGTGACAATCTAATCTTTAGCGCATATATATATATATAAGTTGTGTTTTCATTCATTATGTATATGTTTAAATGAAAGTGGGAATTCGGGAGAATAAAACAAAACTCACAAGTAATATTGTTAGATGAAGGCTATGCAAGCTATTGGATGTGACTGGTGAGAGCCCAAAAGTACTTTCCGTAATGTCCAATTGTTGAAGGCATTGGAGATTTTGCTGATAAGTGATAACAGAAGAAAACGCTTCAATTATCTCAACAAAAGAAAAAAAGAAAAAAAAAGAAAACGCTTCAATATGACAAGTCGTTTTATAACACACATAAACAACTTCATATAAACGATATGTCACAGATGTCTTCACTCACATTACGAGCTGTAGCTCTTGTCCTAATTAACCAAGTCACGCTGACGCCTACGCTGCTGTCATATAGTGCCGTAATAGTTTAGTAGTTACTCTTATATAATATAAGTGTCTTATTTATACTATATATCAGCTTCTTATATATGCTCTTAAAAAGAAAATTGTCTATTTTTTAGTGATAATAAGAAAATCCTCTTAAGATGAATGAAATATAATTACAAAAGATGAAGTTGATTACAATTGATCGAAGATACTATATAGTTTAGGAAAAATGAAGAAGAAAAAAAAAAAAAAAAAAAAAAACTAAAGTTGATGTAAATGTGTCAATCTTGGCTGGGCTCTTGGGCCTTTACTAGGGTGTTAGATGCCCTCAAATGCGTAGGCCTGACCCATTTGATGGAGAGAGATCAGCAATAAATTTTACTGATGACTCCATTTGAAAGCTTAGAGAAAAAGAAGGCAGATCAATTGGTTCTGCCAATATATAAGTGCTGGTTTAAGTTAGGCAGACCAAGAACTTTCTTCCAACGAATTTGATCACTTCTCTGATTATATCATCTACTCTGTGTCAATCATATTGGCCATGTCTCCACCAGCCATCACTACTTTATTAATCATTCAGGCTTGTTAGGTCAAGTCAATCGCGTGGCCAGATTGTCCCATGTGCAACCATGAACTCAGAAGAAGGACATGTATCTACTTAATTCAGTTGTGGCAGACTTTACACCACAAGCTATTTTCTGCCTCATTGCAATTACTCCTCTTTACTTCTTTATCGTCCTTCTTCACACAAGAGGGGACCATGGCTGGGGCCTTGATGAGAGAAGCAAATTGATTACAATCTTTGTACTCGTCCTTTTTATCATTCAAGTTAGATGAGATTATAAAGTCCATCCGATCGATATTGAAAACTCGTACACTGGAACTTAATATAGTTGAAGGGCTTTTGTTTTGTACGGTTTTCATTATATATATATATATATATATATATATATATATTAAACTCATATATAATTTTATTAAAGAACAATAATTAAATGAATATTTTCTAAAAGCTTGTAACTTAATTGGTTTGTACTTCAATCCTAGTGTTTCAAATAATGATAATTACATGTCCGAGTCATGTCATTTTTATCTATACTTAACACCCTAAAATGTCTCCCAATTTCCCCTCTCTTGTCTGTGTGTGCTTGTTTCTCTAAAAAAAAAATGGTAATTGTCTAACATTACTTAAGATGGTGTGTTGCATGTAGAAGAATTTCTCCTATCTTAAAAAAAAAACCAATTTTAAGAACCCCAAAAGGATACTTTATATACTTTAACATATCATTTTAGGACCCAACTTAAATCACATCTCTTATTTTTCACATCATAGCTAAAACTCTTCATTTATTTATTCATTTCTATCAATTTAGCTGGCTTGTAAATTTTTTTAGGTTTAGCATCTTTGACGTAGCATTTTTGTTGTTGTTTGGAGTGCTAAAATAGAATTTTGGGAGTTTTAGCACTCCTAATGCAAATGCTTGTAATGGCAACCATAATAAGCGTATCACACTTTGGTTCCATCTAGGTGGTTTTAAAGGATGCTTTCTTGTATGTAAATATAGAAATAGATTTTAAAAAAGAAAACAATAAGAAGGTAAATATACCAAAATAGAATGAGTGTTGTGAGTTCTATTTAATTCAACTAGTAAAGTCTCTTGTAAACGAATAAGAGAGCTGTGGTTTAAATTCTGCATATAACAAAAACCAATTAGTACATTGGCCAGAGTGGAAAGAGAAATTATCATAAATCGGATGTTAAAAGTTGAAAAATTCTATCATATATGTTACCTATTAATATTAACACCAAACATCCAAAAAAAATTTACAACATTGCACTTCGTCCAATATTGTAAAACCCGGTTCTCATTTGCCCCTCATGTCCAACCCAATAAAATTTGAGTCTAACGTACTCCTATTTACTTTCTTTGGTATAATATCTAATCCCAAATTACAAATTTTCACTATAAACTTGCAATCTCAAGTTTTATATATAGTGCGGCTGAAAGTGTGTGTTCTGAAAATATATATATATATATATATATAAAAGATTTGTCGTTTTATCAGTGTAGGTAATTTTGTTGTTTTCATTTAAAACCTATTATCAAAATTTGTTTCATAAAAATAATTTTTACTAAAAAGTTGAGAAGAACACTTCAATAAAAAAAATTCCTGATAAAAACAAGAGAGTCATGGATTAAACATGATGTTCATTGAAAACAAATTTGAGACTTAATGCTTAATTAGTCTCCTAAAAGTTGTTAATGCAACTCTGACATGTATTTTTAAAACTCTTTTGCATTTGCTAGTTAACAAAAACTCATTGAAAGCTTATTAGCAAAAAAAAAAAAAAAAAAAAAGTCATGAATGTGAGATCCGCCAACTATAACGTGCAGTTCATCGACACCATTAAATCAAAAGTTCATTCATAGTGTGGAAAAGGGCCATTTTGCCTCACGAAACTAAAAATCAAGAAGGGAAGTATTAAATCAAAAAATACTTAATAAAACAAGTCAAACAAATTGTAAAGTGCCTTTACAAGCATGAATTTATATATCTGTTCTGATTTGTGCATGGTAATCCTTTGTTTCATTGAAAATATAGTAATAGATTGATGTGGGTCATCTCATGAAGCGGATCACCTAGAAACGAAGCGGAAGAGCATTCACTTTCAATTATACCATTTCTGCCACATTAATTCCAAGAGACCCTCGTTTATTTATTTTTAATTTATTTTAATTTATTTTTTTGGACAAAGTTTAGCTACAAAATTGGTTGTAGCTTAAGGCTACAAACTTACTCAATAAAATAAATATTACAACATATTTTAAAAATCTAACTGTTGAATAGCATGTTCTTTATGCTCTTAATACATATTTTAAATTTTATGTCAATTGGATATTATTTACTATATGATTTATAAATTTATATTTTGTGCATAATTTTAAATTACAAAAACTTGCAATTTAAAAAATTTATTGATGACATAGCTATTGATTTTTAATTTTCTTGAAATTTTGCAAGCATGGAGGATATAAGAAGAAGATGTAATCCAATGGTGGATTTGTCAAAATTCATCTCCAATAAAAAGATATTAAGTAAGTTTGTAGCCTAAGGCTACAACCAATTTTGTAGCTAAACTTTGTCCTATTTTTTTTACCTAGAGACCCTCTCGTTAATTAATTTGAGAAAAATTTTAGGCAAAAAAGCAAAACTGACCCTTTAACTTTTAGCTTTTGTCATTTCAATCCTCTAACTTTGAGTTTTGTCATTTCAGTCTTCTAAGTTTCAATTTTTGTCAATATAGTATTCTATTAGGTATCAGTTACTCCTCCCGTTAAGTTTGACAATTTTTTTTAAAATAATTTTCATAATTAAAAGAAAATAAAAAAAAAACTATAAAAAAAAAGTAAGGGGAACGACGTTGTGCCCCTTCCCTGAAATCAAAACCAGAAAATGGAAAAAGTCAATCTCGATCTCTCTCTCAAGATCAGTCTCTCTCTCTCAAATCCACAATCATATATGCATTATGCTTTAAAGCAGACAACCACCAAACCTCAATATTTCAACAAGCCAACCCATAATGCACAAACCAACCCAAAGCAAACACCACACCAAAGAAAGCTACAATCTCATCGATGGTCACGATTTGGCACAACACCACCAAGCCCATTGACCCATGCTCGCAGAAGGTAACCTAATACAACTCCATTTGAGTTACCCACCTTCCTTAGCTTATGAAGATGATCCTAACCGACCCATCTTAAAAACAAAACCCAGACCCGACCAAAAACAAAAAATCAACTCAGTTTTTTTGCCTAACCCAGACCCAGCCTAAAACCATCTACAGTCCGGCTGGAAAAAACCCCGCCGGTATTGCCGATGTGAGAGGCTGGATTTAAGAAGCTTTGGAATCTATTTAGGGCTTTTTGGTTGAGGAGTGGATATTATTTTACCGTGGGTTTAATTAGAGCCGGTTTAAGTTTTATCAGGTTAAAGTTTACTCAGTTTTGGTCTCGGGTATTTTTGGTATGCTACAGAGAGAGAGCAGAGAATGGGGAGGCCTGAGGATGAAGACTGAAGTAGGGGACCTTCCTTTTTATTTTTATTTTTTCCTTTTTTTTATTTTCATTTAATTACAATTTTTTTTTTTTTTAAAAAGGGTCAAACTTAACGGTAGCAGTAACTGAGACCTAACAGAATGCTACATTGACAAAAAATTGAAACTTAGGGGACTGAAATGATAAAATTAAAAGTTAAAGAACTGAAATGACGATAACTAAAAATTAGAAGATCAATTTTGCATTTTTGCCAAAATTTTATTATCAATAACGTAAGAATGTTTTCAGCAAAAAATAACGGAAGAATGTAGAAAGATGCTGAAAATTATTTTCATAGAAATAACTAAGCGCTTTCTTCCAACAAATAGGATTACTTTTTGATTAATTTTCATAGAAATAGCCAATCATAACCAACGGCCATGTCCCCACCTGCCATCACTACTTTATTGATCGATCATTCATGGGTGTTAGGTGGAGTCAAGCAGACGGATAGATTGTCCCATGTGCAACCATGAACTATGAAAAAGAACCTCTATCACTCTAAATTTGCCGAGAAGTTTAAGAGCTGTTTGGATTTTGTGTTTCCATTACTCATAACTCTGTTTCCATCACTTATAACTCAAAATAAGTGAGACTCACTCCAAGAGAGCTTGTTTGGCTATGTTTCCTATTTTTGTTTCCATCACTCAATTATCTGATTTTTGAGTGATGAGTTATGGAAACTCCAAAACTCTATTTTCAATAGCATTTTGATAATTAAACACACACCGAAGGGCCCATGGTCAGACATTTTGCTCTCTCCAACACACGTTATCTTCTTTTCTTTTTCTTTTTTTGCCTTTCATGCTGGGTCTAGGACATACCTGAAACTATTCCTTTATTCTTCTTCTTCTTCTTCTTCTTTCCTTTCCTTTTCACGTTGGTTTCTGGGTTTTGTTGCAAAGGTTTTTTTCTTTTCCTTTTGTTCTTTTTTTTTTTTTTTTTTTTTTTTTTTTCCATTCCTTTTCACTGGGTTTCTGGGCTTGGGTTCTTTTTTTTTTTTTTTTTTTTTTTTCACCATTAGCTCAAACCCACCATCTTCTCCATCCTTCCAAAATCAAGAAACAAACTTTTCAATTCAAATAATACCCACAAATTTTCAATTCAAACAATCTCCAAAAAAAAAAAACCTAGATTTCTCAATCATAAAAAAAAAAAAGCAAACTCAAATATGCTCAAACCCATCATTCGTCGGTTACAGCAACACCAAAAACTAGTGGCGGAGCCAGAAATTTAGGTCAGCAGGGGCAAGATTAAAAGACAAGATTGAAAGTAAAAAACTAATCTAAAAAAAAATTAAACGTAAATATTAAGAGTATGCAATTTATTTGTGAATATTTAAATGTGACTCAATACCTTGAATGCTTTTAAAAACTCAACGGATTCTCTAATAGCTTGTTTGAATGGAGGGGGAATAGAGGAGAGTAGAGTAGAAGGAGGGAGAGTAAGTTAAATTACTTTATTTGGATTTTTTTTAAGGGAGGAGGGGGAGGGATTTGGAGGGGTTCTAACTACTTCTAACCTCTCATTTTTAATTCCCCCAAATTAGAAAGATTTGAAGGAAGAATAGAGCATAGAAATGTTTGACCAAATAAATTACCAAATTTACCTTTACCAAATTAACAAAATTACAAACTATGAAAAAGCTAATTATCCTCCCTTTATTTAATTTTAAAAACATCCAAAAACTTTTTTATTTTTTAATTATGGGAGGCGTGCTTTATATTGTATTATATATACACTGTTTTTTTCAAAGTTCTATTAGTATTAGGCTGCTATGATGCCTATACCGTATAGGCGTTTAGTATTAGCAGTAGGTTTTTTTTTTTTTTTTTAATCATTATTAGGTGGGACCCATAGTTTTATATTAGAGTTATAGTAGTCTCAGAGTTCTATGCCCGTTTGGTAACGTTGTTTTAGTAACGTTGTTTGTATTTTTTGAAAATATATGTGGGTGAAAAAGTGCATAAAAATATGTGTAATATTATTTAAAAACTGAAAACTGTTGTTTAAATTGTGGTACCAAACACCCCCTATCAGTTAAGGCTGCTGAGTTCTGAACCATGTAGCAGTAGGTTGTTCCCAATAATAGAAAAGTTTTTTTGTCTTTTGTGTAGAGGGGCAAATAATACATTTCAATGCAATATACTGTCATTATTAGTAAAAATTTTGGAAGTTCAGGGGGGCACCTGCCCCCCCTCGCCCTCCCTTCCCTTCGCCCCTGCCACAAACGCATCTCACCACCAAACCAAATTATCAACGGCCACCATGGAAAGCCATCCACCACTGTCAATGAACAAGTCGTCTTGAATCCAGTCCACCGATCTACGCATGAGAGAGGACAAATATATATAAAAAAAAAATCCTATTTGGTTTGACAATGAACAATCCTCGTCAATTGAAAGAAACCCAAAGAAAAGTTTAAGAGTCAAGGGAGGCAGAGAAAGACGAAGGGAAAAAAGCATAAAAGAAAAGGAGAGGCAAAGAAAGATGTAAAGACTCAAGGGAAAAAGGAAAGAAAAAAAAAAGAAAAAAAGAGAGAGAGAAAAGTCTGCTTTGGGTCAGTGTGTGAGTCCCACAAAATAGTAGAAATAATTGAGTAATGTGAAATGAAAACAATTGCCAAATGGGTGCTATTAGGAAATTTGGGTATTTTAAGCGATGAGTAATAAGTGATGAGTGACGAGTGACGAGTGACGAAAATTGAGTGAGGAGTGATGAGTGATGATAAAAACCGTGTGAGCATAATGGCTACTACTGAAGATCTGGATAGCAAACGGTGTGAGCATAAAGTGCTCATTGAATAGAGCAAACCGGACCCTAAAGATAAAAGCTGTAAATAGACAGATTTTGATGATAAAAAGTATAAATATTAAATCACTTAAGTCCGCAATTAATTAATATTAAACTATTGTATTTTATATAAAAATGTTCCAACATAATATAAGCAACAAACTTTAGTTCTTGTTTTCAATATCATTTGCGTCTCATTTTCTTTATCCAATATGAAGTCTCCTAGCATTAATCTCAACTTTGCAATTTCTGTCCCTTTCTTTTGTTGTTTGCTTCCACAGTGAATCCTGTATTTGGTTTGGAAGTGTGCAACTTTCCAGCAATTTTTAACTTTGGTGACTCAAATTCTGATACCGGTGGATTGTCTGCTACGTCCCTTAAAACACCAACACCACCTTATGGGGAGACCTATTTTCACAAACCTGCCGGAAGGTTTTCGGATGGCCGGCTCATGATCGATTTCATGGGTTTGTACCTTGTTTATTTTTAGCATATCTTGTACTCTTATAAACTAAGAATTTCGAAATTAGATTCTCGTGATAGTCATAGCCGTACTGTTATAGCCTAGTTTTCTTTATATGCACAAGTGAGGTCGTTTAGTTATCAATGCAGTGTTGATAGAAATTAGAAAGTACTGCCTTTTTGTTCTGTTAAATATTGCACAAATAAAAAACATAGTATAAAGATTAAGTTTGCCGTTTGCACGACTAGTAAGCCCATTAAGATTCATGGACATTCATTTTCTCATAGATCATCCCGGTTTATCCACATTGACATGATAGAAGAGTCGTGTTATTCTACAGAGACAACTTTCTAGAGCACTCCCGAGTGGACAAAAATATTAGGATGCTGCATTTACACCGATAGGACAAATGAAGTACCAAAACCAATGCTTTTCTATAATTTTGTGTCAAATCCAAACTCTTAACGTTCCATTTGTTTCGCTTTATGTAAACAAAAAATATTTTTAATGAAAAAAAATTTCAGATATGGGCACTACAACAAACTTGAGTTTTTTCAACATATTTTTATCTATAGTCACTAAAAAATGTTAATAAAAACCTTAAACTTCTACGGTTATACACAACTGTTGAGTAAAGTAAAGAAATTCACATATTTATTTTTACAGTTGGTATAACTGTTAAAACATGTGTTAAAAAAAATTCCACAGTTGGCATAATTGTTGAAATAGGTGTTAAAAAAAAAGAATAAATAGGGAAAAGTTATATCAACAGTCTAATAAATGTAGATAAAAATAAATTAAATATTTTATCAACAGTTATAAAACGTTGAAAATAAAAACACGGAACTTGTTTAGCTCACTCACTCTCTCTCTCTCTCTCTCAAAAAAAAAAAAAATATCGATCTCTCTATCGCTCTCTCTCTTTTTAGGGTTTCTCTCTCATTGTTTTATCTCTGAATTTTGAGCTTCGCTTTTCTCTTCTTCGAGTCACTTTGAAATCTAATCTCTCACTTTTTGAGTTTTAGAAATTCAAGTTCCATAAAAAATAGCCTTCAAGTTTGCCGTGCTATTTTTTATGAAACTTGAATTTCTAAAACTCGAGTTTCATAAAAAAATGGTACCTATTTTCCATGGAACTCAAGTTTTAAAAAAGTGGTAGATCTCTAATTATTTCGCAAATAGTGATAGATCCATACATATTTTGCCAAATAGTGGTACTTAGTCATTTTGACCATCAAATGGGTCCAAAATTATAGTTTGGATAAAAATTTTAACCTATGTTCCTGCAACTATTATAAGTCGTAGGACAAAATTTATCTACAAATTGGTTGTAGCCGTAATCTTACTAAACATCATTTTATTGGAGGTGAATTTTGACAAATCTACCATTAGATTACATTTTTTTTTTTATATCCTCTATACTTGTAAAATTTCTAGAAAATTAAAGATCAATAGCTATATTATCAATAAATTATTTAAATTGCAAGCTTTTGTAGTTTAAAATTATGCATAAAATATAATCTTATAGATCTTATAGTAAATAATATTTGATTGATATAAAATTTTGATACATTAAAAATGTAAAGAACATGTAATTTAACGGTTTGATTTTTGAAATATGTTGTTATATTAATGATATTGAGTAATGTATTCTTAGACTACAGCCAATTTTGTAGCTAAATTTTGTCCTTATAAAAATAGCAATAAACACATAAGACAGGACTCAATTATGTTCGTGGGTGATTATTATTATTATTATTATTATTATTATTATTATAAATTGAATTTGTTTTAGCCACAAATGATACAAAATAGATAATTGGTATAGTTAATAGTTGTGTTTTTATGAAAGTTTTTTTAATACTCATTGGAATTTTAAAATAATTTTCTTTTTATATTATATCCCCCCAAACATGAAGTCCTGCCTCCATTCCTGATTGGATGAGAAATACTATGTGTTTTTGTTAAATATTTTACCAACTTTTAAAAGATACAATGTTGTAAAACATTTATAAAATTTTATTAATGATTTATGGTAAAAATATATACATTGAGATTTGACAAAATTTTACAATAAAATGAACATGGTAAATGCTGAAAATATTTTTCGTATAACATTTTATAGTGAAACAAATGGAGCATAAGTAGCATTATGTTTATAAGCATTATATATTTGCACTATTTTAGTAGGGAAGAGCATGTTGGTTTGGAAAGGCCTAGAAATTGGTTGGATGGGTCCCTTTTTTTTGTTTTGTAATGTAATAGTTACAATTATTGGAGAATGAGGAATTTGAAATTCAAATTATAAATGTCTCTGTTATAAAATTAATCATGAGTATTCTTAGTAGTAGATTTTTTTGGGGATAATTACAGTAAGCCCACCTATGGTATGACCCGTTTTCACTTTGCCTACCCGTGGTTTAATCATTTACACTTTGCCCACCTGAACTTCAATCTGTTCGCCTTTTGTAACCCACCTCTCCGTTTGCCGTTAGAAAAACACATTTTTAGGAAAAAACAAATATAACAAGAATAAAAAAGCTAGGGTTTTTCATTGCTCATGAACTTCAATGAGAACAAAGTGGAGGGATTCAAAGTAGGTTTGAAGTTGGAATTGGGGGTGGGTTTTCTAGAAAAACAAGATGTGTATCAAAACAAGACATTTGGTTCATCATTTCTCTATCTCACTCGAATCTTTCTCTCAAAATATCTTATTTGTCTTTCTGTCTCACTCATCCCTTCTTCCCACAACCCATATCATATTTTTATATCCCAACCTTTCAATCAAACCCCTTTATCAAACCAAAAACTTAATTCACAATCCAACACACCCTCTGGAAAATTCACCTAAACCCACCATTAACAAATCCTCAAAACCCAGGTTAGGCCAAGACGCAGAATGTATAGGAACCACCGTGGAGTGGTGGTGGTTGATGATTGGAGATGGATGACCTTGGAAGTCCAAGGGAGGCTTTGCCTGAGAGGGTTTCAGAGATTAGAGAGAGGGAGCTCGGGTTTGGTAAGGGCTTGGTGAGGGTTTGATGAGACAAGGCCGCCTGAGGTGGCAATGTTGATGTGAGGGGGTGAGCTTGAGAGGGGCGGCCATGGAGGTCCGATGGAGGAACTCGCCGCTGAGAAGGAGGAGCTCGCTGCTGAGGAGCAAGAGCTCACCGCTGAGGTGGCGTCGTTGATTGAGGGAAAATGAGAAACCACATTACCCCATCACGATTAAACTCAGAAACAACAAAATCCCAAGAACAAACATCAGTGGTAGCATAAATTAAATAGAACCACAATTTTACAACAAGAACATAAGATTTCCAAAATACCCAAAAACTCAAAATTCCACACAAACAAGCATAAAAAAAAAAAAAAAAAAAAAAAATTGAAGCAGAACCACAATAACCCAATAAGAAAACAAACAAACAAAATAAACCCAGAAGCCGAATCATTACAATTACCATCAGACAACATAAACCCAGGAAATAAAAAAGAAGAAAACCCCATTATGGGTGTGAGTCAGACCGTTCTGGCATCAATATTGTGCTTGTCCTGAAGAACCCTATTGAGAATGGAAGGATTTGCAAAGACAACAAAGCCAAAGCCTCTGGGATTGTGGTTGTCGAGAGAGAAAGAGAAGAAGAAGAAGAAGAGAGAGAAGGGATTTTTTGAGGCAGATTAAATGAAACACAACCACAGTAGCAAACCCACCCCCAATTCCAACTTCAAACCCACTTTGAATCCCTCCACTTTGTTCTTATTGAAGTTCATGAGCAATGAAAAACCCTAGCTTTTTTATTATTGTTATATTTGTTTTTGCCTAAAAATGTATTTTTCTAACGGCAAACGGAGAGGTGGGTTACGGAAGGCTAACGGATTGAAGTTCAGGTGGGCAAAGTGTAAATGATTAAACCATGGGTAGGCAAAGTGAAAATGGGCCATACCACAGATGGGTTTATTGTAATTATCCCATATTTTTTGTTAATTCAATAGTTATACCATACATGAAAGATATTTGATGCAAAAAAAAAAAAAAAATCTAATATGAGGTAAATCATACCGAATTTCCTTAACATTTGGGGTTTTATCATGCAAAATTTACTAAATGTTTGGGGTCTTATTTTATATATACTATTTATAACAGGATTCCCTTCTGTGGATTGGACTTTTATGTGGCTTGAAAATACCCTTAGACCCTACATTTAATAGGGACAAAATTTGAGGGCAAACCGGTAAACATATATCTCTAATCCTACTTAAAGTGCCTACAAAATAGAACACTCTCCTACTAATTCATGTTTTCAAAACAAACTTATCCAAAAATTTAAATTAAAAAAAAAAACCTTCACAATCCACTTTGATATTTCCCTCAAGTCCACTTTGATATTTCCCTCAAAACCTTCACAGTCCACTTTTAATACTTTATCAAGACTCACCAGTTATTTATTTATTTATTTATTTTTATTTTTTAATTTTTTTTTGAATCCCCGGTTTCCTTAATTCCTAATCTCACGTACACTAGACAAAAAAAGAGAGTCTCATTGCATGCGCAAAGCACATGTGATGAGGATAGTTTTCTTTAATTTCTTTTTCATGTAACCATTTGGTTAAAATATAATATTTTGAGTTGATATTGAATGATATTTTAATTTGGAACATGTGTATTTTGATAATGAAATCATTGTATGGAGTACACACATGTGTGTCTATATATATATATATTTCAGGGACTAGGGAGTGTGGTAGTATTTATTATTATTAATAAATTTAGAAGATGCTATAATATAATTTAGCTGTAATAATTCAATGCAAGAATAGCTTGTTGAAGAAGGGTAAAAAATGGGTCCAATGTCAAGTTGCTCTGGACCAATCCAAATCCCTTGGAAAATAGACAATCAAGTGGAGTTGGGAGTACACATATGTGTGTCATATATATATTTCAGGGAGTAGGGAGTGGGGTAGTATTTATTATTATTTATAAAATTAGAAGATGCTAGAATATAATTTAGCTGTAATAATTCAATGCAAGAATAGCTTGTAGAAGAAGGGTAAAAAATGGGTCCAATCTCAAGTTGCTCTGGACCAATCCAAATCCCTTGAAAAATAGACATTCAAGTGGAGTTGGGAGTACACATATGTGTGTCATATATATATTTCAGGGAGTAGAGAGTGGGGTAGTATTTATTATTATTAATAAATTTAGAAGATGCTATAATATAATTTAGCCGTAATAATTCAATGCAAGAATAGCTTGTTGAAGAAGGGTAAAAAATGGGTCCAATGTCAAGTTGCTCTGGACCAATCCAAATCCCTTGGAAAATAGACAATCAAGTGGAGTTGGGAGTACACATATGTGTGTCATATATATATTTCAGGGAGTAGGGAGTGGGGTAGTATTTATTATTATTAATAAAATTAGAAGATGCTAGAATATAATTTAGCCGTAATAATTCAATGCAAGAATAGCTTGTAGAAGAAGGGTAAAAAATGGGTCCAATCTCAAGTTGCTCTGGACCAATCCAAATCCCTTGAAAAATAGACATTCAAGTGGAGTTGGGAGTACACATATGTGTGTCATATATATATTTCAGGGAGTAGAGAGTGGGGTAGTATTTATTATTATTAATAAATTTAGAAGATGCTATAATATAATTTAGCCGTAATAATTCAATGCAAGAATAGCTTGTTGAAGAAGGGTAAAAAATGGGTCCAATGTCAAGTTGCTTTGGACCAATCCAAATCCCTTGGAAAATAGGCATTCAAGTGGAAGGATCCATGTCGACAAACTCATTGCCAGTTAGAATAGTTTTAGAGCCAAGATTGTTTCCTAGGAGGGCCAAAAGTATGAAAAAGAAATTTGACCATCCAAAAAAATGTATATATTAAAATTCAATAATAAATTAATATAGAAAAATAAAACTAACATATATTAAAATTCAATAATAATTTAATGAGTAATGAGTGATGAGTGATGAGTGATGAAAATTGAGTGAGGAGTGATGATAAAAACTGTGTGAGCATAATGGCTACTACTGAAGATCTGGATTCTGGATAGCAAACCGTGTGAGCATAAAGTGCTCATTAAATAGAGCAAACCGGACCCTAAAGATAAAAGCTGTAAATAGACAGATTTTGATGATAAAAAGTATAAATATTAAATCACTTAAGTCCGCAATTAATTAATATTTAAACTATTGTATTTTATATAAAAATGTTCCAACATAATATAAGCAACAAACTTTAGTTATTGTTTTCAATATCATTTGCGTCTCATTTTCTTTATCCAATATGAAGTCTCCTAGCATTAATCTCAACTTTGCAATTTCTGTCCCTTTCTTTTGTTGTATGCTTTTGTTGTTTGCTTCCACAGTGAATCCTGTATTTGGTTTGGAAGTGTGCAACTTTCCAGCAATTTTTAACTTTGGTGACTCAAATTCTGATACCGGTGGATTGTCTGCTACGTCCCTTAAAACACCAACACCACCTTATGGGGAGACCTATTTTCACAAACCTGCCGGAAGGTTTTCGGATGGCCGGCTCATGATCGATTTCATGGGTATGTACCTTGTTTATTTTTAGCATATCTTACTCTTATAAACTAAGAATTTCGAAATTAGATCCTCATAATAGTCATAGCCACTGTTATAGCCTAGTTTTCTTTATATGCACAAGTGAGGTCGTTTAATTATCAATGCAGTGTTGATAGAAATTAGAAAGTACTGCCTTTTTGTTCTGTTAAATATTGCACAAATAAAAAACATAGTATAAAGATTAAGTTTGCCCTTTGCACGACTAATAAGCCCATTAAGATTCATGGACATTCATTTTCTCATAGATCATCCCGGTTTATCCACATTGACATGATAGAAGAGTCATGTGTAATTCTACAGAGACAACTTTCTAGAGCACTCCCGAGTGGACAAAAATATTAGGATGCTGCATTTACACCGATAGGATAAATGAAGTACCAAAACCAATGCTTTTCTATAATTTTGTGTCAAATCCAAACTCTTAACGTTCCATTTGTTTCACTTTACGTAAACATAAAATATTTTTAATGAAAAAAAATTTCACATATGGGTAGTACTACAACAAACTTGAGTTTTTTCAACATATTTTTATCTACAGTCACTAAAAAATGTTAATAAAAACCTTTAACTTCTACGGTTATACACAACTGTTGAGTAAAGTAAAGAAATTCACATATTTAAACATGTGTTAAAAAAAAATTCACAGTTGGTATAACTGTTGAAATAGGTGTTAAAAAAAAGAATAAATAGGGAAAAGTTATATCAACAGTCTAATAAATGTAGAAAAAAATAAATTAAATATTTTTTCAACAGTTATAAAACGTTGAAAATAAAAACACGGAACTTGTATTGCTCACTCACTCTCTCTCTCTATATCGATCTCTCTATCCCCTTCTAAAAAATATATATATATATATATATATATATATCAATCTCTCTATCGTTCTCTCTCTTTTCAAGGTTTCTCTCTCATTCTTTTATCTTTGAATTTTGAGGTTCGCTTTTCTCTTCTTCGAGTCACTTTGAATTCTAATCTCTCGCTTTTGAGTTTTAGAAATTCAAGTTCCATAAAAAATAGCCTTCAAGTTTGCCGTGCTATTTTTTATGGAACTTGAATTTCTAAAACTCGAGTTTCATAAAAAAATGGTAGGTATTTTCCATGGAACTCGAGTTTTAAAAAAGTGGTAGATCTTATATTATTTCGCAAATAGTGATAGATTCATACGTATTTTGCCAAATAGTGATACTTGGTCATTTTGACCATTAAATGGGTCCAAAATTACAGTTTGGATAAAAATTTTCACCTATGTTCTTGCAACTATTATAAGTAGGACAAAATTTATCTACAAAACTGGTTGTAGCCCTAAGATTATAACCTTGCTCAACATCATTTTATTGGAGGTGAATTTCGACAAATCTACCATTGGATTACATTTTCTTCTTATATCCTCTATACTTGTAAAATTTCTAGAAAATTAAAGATCAATAGCTATATTATTAATAAATTATTTAAATTGTAAACTTTTGTAGTTTAAAATTATGCATAAAATATAATCTTATAGTAAATAATATTTGATTGATATAAAATTTTGATACATTAAAAGTGTAAAGAACATGTAATTTAACGTTTTGATTTTTGAAATATGTTGTTACATTAATAATATTGAGTAATGTATTCTTAGACTACAATCAATTTTGTAGCTAAATTTTGTCCTTATAAGAATAACAATAAACACATAAGACAGGACCCAATTGTGTTTTAGCCATAACACATAAACACATAAACACACGTGATTATTATTATTATTATTATTATTATTATTATTATTATTATTATTATTATTATTATTATTATTATTATTATTGAATTTGTTTTAGCCACAAATGATACAAAATAGATAATTGGTATAGTTAATAGTTGTGTTTTTATGAAAGTTTTTTAATACTCATTCGAATTTTATAATAATTTTCTTTTTATATTATATCCCCCTAAACACGAAGTCCTGTCCTGATTGGATGAGAACTACTATGTGTTTTTGTTAAATATTTTACCAACTTTTAAAAGATACAAGGTTGTAAAACATTTATAACATTTTACTAATGATTTTATGGTAAAAAAATATACATTGAGATTTGACAAAATTTTACAATAAAATGAACATGGTAAATGCTGAAAATATTTTTCGTATAACATTTTATAGTGAAACAAATGGAGCATAAGTAGCATTATGTTTATAAACATTATATATTTGCACTATTTTAGTAGGGAAGAGCCTGTTGGTTCGGAAAGGCTTAGCAATCGGTTGGATGGGTTCCTTTTTTTGTTTTGTAATCTAATAGTTGCAATTATTAGGGAATGAGGAATTTGAAATTCAAATTATAAATGTCTCTATTATAAAATTAATCATGAGTATTCTTAGTAGTTGATTTTTTTTTTTTTGTTAATTCAATAGTTATACCATACATGAAAGATATTTGATGCAAAAAAAAAAAAAAAAAAAAAAAAATTCTAATATGAGGTAAATCATACCGAATTTCCTTAACGTTTGGGGTTTTATCATGCAAAATTTACTAAATGTTTGGGGTCTTATTTTACATATACTATTATAACGGGATTCCCTTATGTGGATTGGACTTTTATGTGGCTCAAAAATACCCTTAGACTCTACGTTTAGTAGAGACAAAGTTTGAGGGCAAACTAGTAAAAATATATCTCCAATTCCACTTAAAGTTCCTACAAAATAGAACACTCTTCTACTAATTCATGTTTTCAAAACAAACTTACCCAAAATTAAAAAAAAAAAACCTTCACAATCCACTTTGATATTTCCCTCAAAACCTTCGCAGTCCACTTTTAATACTTTATCAAGACTCACTAGTTTTTTATTTTATTTTATTTTTTTTTTTTTTTTTTAAATTTTTTTTTGAATTCCCGGTTTCCTTAATTCCTAATCTCACGTACACTAGACAAAAAAAGAGAGTCTCATTGCATGCGCAAAGCACATTTGATGATGATAGTTTTCTTTAATTTCTTTTTCATGTAACCATTTGGTTAAAATATAATATTTTGAGTTGATTTTGAATGATATTTTAATTTGGAACATGTGTATTTTGATAACGAAATCATTGTAGGGAGTACACATATGTGTGTGTATATATATATATATATATATATATATATATTTCAGGGACTAGGGAGTGTGGTAGTATTTATTATTGTTAATAAATTTAGAAGATGCTATAATATAATTTAGCCGTAATAATTCAATGCAACAATAGCTTGTTGTAGAAGAGTAAAAAATGGGTCCAATGTCAAGTTGCTCTGGACCAATCCAAATCCCTTGAAAAATAGACATTCAAGTGGAGTTGGGAGTACACATATGTGTGTCATATATATATGTCAGGGAGTAGGGAGTGGGGTAGTATTTATTATTATTAATAAATTTAGAAGATGCTATAATATAATTTAGCCGTAATGATTCAATGCAAGAATAGCTTGTTGAAGAAGGGTAAAAAATGGGTCCAATGTCAAGTTGCTCTGGACCAATCCAAATCCCTTGAAAAATAGACATTCAAGTGGAGTTGGGAGTACAAATGTGTGTCATATATATATATTTCAGGGAGTAGGGAGTGGGGTAGTATTTATTATTATTAATAAATTCAGAAGATGCTATAATATAATTTAGCTGTAATAATTCAATGTAAGAATAGCTTGTTGAAGAAGGGTAAAAAATGGGTCCAATGTCAAGTTGCTTTGGACCAATCCAAATCCCTTGGAAAATAGACATTCAAGTGGAAGGATCCATGTCAACAAACTCATTGCCAGTTAGAATAGTTTTAGAGCCAAGATTGTTTCCTAGGAGGGCCAAAAGTATGAAAAAGAAATTTGACCATCCCAAAAAATGTATATATTAAAATTCAATAATAATTTAATATAGAAAAATAAAACTAACATCTATTCAGTTTTAGCAAAATAAAAAACAAAAATATTTTTTTAATACATTCTATTAAATAATTTATGATCTATTGAAATGTTACTCGACTATCTTTTAAATCGCAATAATCACCTATGATTGATTCCGTACTTAATGTTGCAACAATTTTTCTTTGAATATACAAAATCAAAGAATCCATTATAAAATTATTCTTTATTTTTTTGTGAAGTCTAGTTTTGACTTATGATACTATTCATGATATTTTATAATTGTGATATATACTAGAAAAGTAAATAAAATTATGGAGAAAGTTTAATTACAAAATTGAATATCTTTTTATTTGAGGTGAATTTTGACAAATCCAATTGAATTACATCTTATTCTTATATCCTTCATGCTTGCAAAATTTCTAGAAAATTAAAAATTAATAGCTATGTTATCAATAAATTGTTTACATTGCAAGTTTTTGTAGTTTAAAATTATGCATAAAATATAAGCTTATAGATCATATAGTAAATAATATCTTATTGAAACAAAGTTTGACATGTGAATCAAGGGCGTAAAAAACATACAAATTAACAGTTAGATTTTAAAAATATATAGCAATATTTATTTTATTGAATAAGGTTGTAATATTAGCCTATAACCAATTTTATAACTAAACTTTGTCCATAAAATTACAATCATTATATAAAGGAAATAATATCTGCCAGAAAATTTCAAAATCATATTTAATACCATTTTAATACCATACTTTAAATTATAGCTTTTAAGTAAAAGAAAAAAGAACAAAATTTTAACTTTAGGTCTCAAATATCAATTAAGCAAACTGTAATGCTAAACATGCATAGTTTAAGTGATTATATTTTATTTTTAAATTTTGTGTGCATGTCTTTTGTGTTATAGCAGCGTATGTGTATTAAATTCCAAGTTTACAAATAGCCCTGTCCTCGACCTAGAGCCTAGAGGCTCCACTAGACAGAAATTTTCACCAATAGGACATGAATAAGTCTTGTGCCACATAAAGTTGCACAACAAATGCCACAACTCGCCTATGTGGCGAGTTGTACATAGGCGAGTTGTGGTTGGTGGAGAGGTGATAGTGGGTCCATGTAGTGACATTCCTCCACCAACCACAACTCGCCACATGAGCGAGTTGTGGCATTTGTTGTGCCAATTTATGTGGCTCTAAAAGCACTCATAGGACAGAGGCACCATTGGAAAGAAAAAAAAAAAAATTCTAAAAAACAAAAGTCAAAGGTGACATAAGAGATGAGAGCTAAATTGGCTGAGGCTCCCAAATAGTCAACAAAGATGAAGGAGAGAGATATGTAAAGGCATCAAAATTAAGGAATATTGAGGAGTGAAATTGTACACTAGTTTAAAGTTTGCATTTTTTTTGTAAGAAAAGAAAAGAGGGATAATTATATATAAGTTTCTCGCCTTAACAGTTCTTTCCTTATGTCCAACTCCAACTATCCAACTTATGAGACATTGCTTGAATCCCCAATCCCAATGATTGATTAGTACTTTAGTAGTAAAGAATAATTATTTTTCCAATTTTTTAGAACATCCAACTGAAAAATTGAAAATTTATGTTCTTGTTCAAAAAAAAAAAAAATGCTCAATTTTTTTTTTAGAGAGTTTCAACTTATGGCGTTTGTTTTTTATGATAGCTTATCATCAGACCAAGACACCAGTTAGTTTTTGGTGCAAGTGGGGATTGAATCCAAATCCCTTATACAACTATCAGAGACTTTACCAATTGAGCTAACTGGAACCCACAAAACTCAAAAACTTATATGTTATAAATTGGAGAGAACAACCAATACATATATCTATTTTTATAATCTTCAGCAAAAAAAAAAAAAAAAAAAAAATCTATTTTTATAATGAGATTTACTATTTAAGTATTTATGTTATAAAAACTAAACAAGCAATCCCTCCTCAAATCAATATAATTGGTTACTCTAATCAGGTAATGCAGTAATGTGGTAGGCCACAAGCAGAAAGTGCAATGAAAACTCCCCCTTTCTCTTTTCTAAAGTCAGACTCAGGATAGATTTAGCAAAATTCTAAATTATAAAGATTCAGTCACTAGACCGTAGGAAGAGACACTTCAACTTCGTTTCTTTGCATACAACTCGAATGTTTTCTATATATATACACACACACACACAAACCCAGGTAATGTGGGATTCTTTATCACTTTGATATATTGAGAAGTATTAGCAGTTTTTCCTTTTATTTATTTTTTTCCTCTCTTGTGTGTAGGTAATGAGAAAGTTGATTAGCTAAAGTGGTAGATTTCTCATTTGAGAAAGAAAAAAGAAAAAATTGCCTCACAGCTAGACCAAATGATAAAAGAACTAAATAATGTCTTCGTCAAAACGGAAACTCTCTCCATTAAGGAGTTGGGCACTGGCGGCTCTACTTGAATTTGAGGGTGGTCCTCACTTGTCAAAAAAAATTTTATATATGAAAAAAAAAAATTATTTTTAAATTAATATGTTCTAGGACCACCTTGACTTGAAAATATTGTATATATATACTTTAAAAATATATATTATTTACTAAATTAACCTATTTTGACTACCTTAATAAAAATATTGAACACTTTTACTTAGAACTCATAAGAATTTGTGATTAATAAATATAAGAGTGCTACATCCACAACATTTTCACAATAAATTTTATATGGTAAGCTATTACTAATTCTAATTGGGTTTAATATTGACATGTTTTACCCACCAATAATAGGCTAACAATTTGTTGCATAAGATTTGTTATGAATTTGTTGTGATCACTTTATTATTCTTATATTAGGATTTTCAATTTGCACTTTAGGTTTTATTAGTCTATTTTTTTTTTCTTATTCTCTTTGTTAATACAAAAAAAATTGTAATATTTCATGTATTAGCGTGTTTTTTTGTGACGTTAATATATTCAAATTGTCTTTTGATTAATTTTGTATAATTTAAGTTTTTTAGTGATTACCCTAAAAATAATTCCTAGAGCCGCCACTAGGGTTGGGTTGTGTAACTATTGTTCTTCTACACTAATATATTTTTATAATTTTTTTTAAAGATAGTTACTGTAGGGCCAATGGGCCCAAAATATGTGTTGGGCCAGCCCAAGAGTGCTTGTAAGGTTAAAAACCCAACCTAGCAATACAACTGGTCCGAGGACATAAGAAGCTTCGCCCATGAAGTAACGTAAAAAGAGGAAGAAGTCATGTCCGGCTAAAACATTCTAGGGCACTATGTCCGAGGATGTTCCGAGGATGGGAACATCCTCGACAATGGTGGCCAAGGACGAGAAGGGTGATCTGGCAATTCGAGGGCATCATTGCTGAAGACCTTGAGTACGAAGGCAAAAGAAGTGAAGGTAAGAGATAAGGAGAGGAGACACAAAATATCTAGGGTAAGGCTACTACCACCGCACTGAATGCCCTGCACCTACCTCTCTGGCCGCATTAATGGGGAAGTGACGCCTGAGTATTAGAGTCCAGCCTTATACCTACTGCCAAGGACTTTGGTAAAAAGGGGTGATGAGACAAGTATCTAGGTGGAGCATCTGATCTACACGTGGAAGAAAGGAGGAGAGAAAGGAAGGCCTATAAAAGGCGAAGGAAAAAGAAAGAGAGGGGGGGGGGGAGAATACACATACACAAGAGAGAATTGTAAGAGAAAACCAAAGATTGTCCTCGGCATCAATATATAAGAGAATTTTCACTTACTTACAGATGTTATGCATGTGTTTTGTGATCTAGCTTAACTTTCATATTATCCAACGTCCATAGACCTAGATTCGAAGCCCATTCTCTATGCATTCATTGTTTTGGGCCCTTTGGGCTAGTTTCCTTAATGCAACTAAGGTCCAGTACTACTTGTGTCCATACAATTGGCGCCGTCTGTGGGGATCTTGTGTTCTAGCACGGATAACATGATGGTAGGTTCAAGTCCACACCATGCAGAATCTTTGGGGTCTCAACATGAAGATCCTTTTCAACACTTAAAACAAATAGAAGATCGAGAGGACAGTGTGTACACAGGGCACACTGCTAGCAATCACTCACGGGGTAGAAGCAGAATCCTCCGCGAAGGTGGTACTAAGGCCATGCAGAGGGAAATTGACCATTTGAAGAGGAAGCTACGTCGTGCGAAGCGAAAACGAACACCCTCTATTTTTTATTCTTCCTTTGATGACTCCCAGAGCAGCGGTTATAGGCTCGAGTTAAGAACCCCCCTAGTGAGACCTTCTCGTATGAGACGGGGAATCCTCATGACAGGGTGAGTCAGAAATCTTCTTCTAAGGGCTTGGGTGGCGATGCCATGGGAAAGGCGTTGCACCAACTTTCCAAATCACCGTTCACACGTAGGATAGAGAAAGGAAAGCTTCCTCGCCGTTTCACTCAGCCAAACTTTACCATTTACAATGGCCGAACAGACCCAGTAGAGCATGTGAGTCATTTTAACCAGCGCATGGCCATTTATTTTAAAAATGAAACTTTGATGTGCAAAGTCTTCCCTTCGAGCTTGGGGCCTGTTGCAATGAGGTGGTTTAATGGCTTGAAGGCAAACTCTATCGATTCCTACATGGAGCTCATGATGGTGTTTAGGTCTCGTTTTGTTACCTGTAGTAGAGTACCTCGGCCTTTGGATTCATATTGTCCATGGCCATAAGAGAGGGCGAGACCCTGAAAACATACTCGAATAGGTACTGAGAAATGTTTAATGAGATTGATGGTGATTTTGATGAAGTGACAATTAACACTTTCAAGGTCGACCTTCCAGTTGAGCACGACTTAAGGAAATCTCTGACCAAAAAACCTGTGAAGAGTGTATGTCGGCTTATGGATCGTATTGATGAATACAAGCGAGTTGAGGAAGATCAGCAGCAGGGTAAAGGGAAGATGAAAGTTGTCCCTTAGGAGAAGAGGGATTTCAGGTCGGAAAGGTACAATAACAAGTGGTCACGGAGGGATTTTGCTGGCCAGTCTAGGTCGGCTCCTTCTCAGACAGTGAATGCTGTGTTTTGTGAGCCTGTGCAGCAGGTGTTGGAAAAAATTCGTCATGAACTATACTTTAGGTGGCCTAATAAAATGATAGGAGACCCTATAAAACGTAATCAGAACCTTCATTGCAATTATCATCAGGACAAGGGTCACACCACGAAAAACTGCAAGACCCTATGGAATTATTTGGATCAGTTGGTCAAAGAAGAAAAGTTGAGATAGTTTATGAACCAGCCTAATGGGCAAGGCACATAATCTGGTTCGGTGAATCAGGGTAGCAACACTTTAAGACCTCCGTTGGGCACAATAAATGTCATTTTCGCTGCTCCAGGTCGAACTGGGTCTTGCCCTACCAGGGTAATGTCGGTATCGCGACTTCCTTCCGAGGACCTTAGCTCTGAGCCGAAGAGGATCAAAGGGAACCCTCTACCCATTTTGGGTTTTTTTGAAGAAGATAAAGTTGGAACTATCCAGCCACATGATGATGCATTGGTTATCATGCTGAGAATAGGGGGCTATGATGTGAAAAGAGTAATGGTCGACCAAGGGAATGGGGCTGATATCATGTACTCGGATTTATTCAAGGGGCTTAACTTGAAGCCTGAAGATCTTACAGCTTATGATTTGCTGTTGATAAGTTTTGAAGGGAAAACTGTTATTCTGAAAGGGCAGATTTGGTTGCTCGTGCAATCAGGACCAGTGGTGGTGGATGTAGATTTCATTGTAGTAGATGCCTATTCCCCTTACATGGCCATTGTGGCAAGGCCGTGGCTGCATGCCTTAGGAGCCGTCTCTTCAACCCTGCATGTTAAGGTGAAGTTCCCATATGGGGATTCAATTGAAGAAATAGCTGGAAGCCAGTCTATGGCAAGATAATGCATAACGGCAGCAATTACACATCAGACCAGGTAGGTGTCCTAGGCCTCGACTAGGAGAAGTTTATAACAGTTAACGTCTTCGGCCAAGTCAGAGGTGGTCGAGGTGGAGGAGCCTGTGTGTGAAGAATTGGAGAAGATACTTATTGCCGATGATGTGGAAAGGTTTTTTCAAGTAGGGAGTCAATTGCCGCTCCAAGAAAAAGAGGAATTGGTTATGTTTCTGAAACGGAACATTGATGTATTTGCATGGAACGCTTATGAAGCTCTAGGGGTTGACACGAATTTCATCTGCCATCGCTTGAATGTTAATCCAACGGCAGTGCCGAGGAGACAACCACCTCGGCGCTCATCCAAAGAGCATGCTGATGCTGTTAAGGAAGAGGTAGTGAAGCTCAAAAAGGTAGGTGCTATCAAGGAGGTGTTTTATCTAAAGTGGTTGGCGCATACAGTGGTGGTAAAGAAGAAGAATGAGAAGTGGAGAGTGTGCGTGGATTTCACAGACTTGAATAAGGCATGTCCCAAAGACTCATTCCCAATGCCCCGCATAGATTAGTTGGTGGATGCTACTGTAGGGAATCCTCGGATGAGTTTTCTAAACGCTTTCCAAGGTTACCATCAAATACCTTTAGCTCTAGAAGACCAGGAGAAGACAACTTTTGTCACCTCCATAGGAAACTACCACTACAAGGTGATGCCTTTTAGCCTAAAGAACGCAGGGGCTACCTACCAGAGAATGATGTCGAGGATGTTTGAACCCCAACTAGGAAAGACGATTGAGGTGTACGTGGATGATATGGTGGTAAAGAGTAAAATGGTTTCTGTGCATATATCAGACTTAGATGACACCTTTCAAACGTTGAGAAAACACAAGTTACATCTAAATGCATCCAAATGTTCCTTTGGAGTAGGATCTGGTAAGTTCTTGGGCTACATGGTGACTCATAGGGGGATCGAGGTCAATCCCGCTCAGGTCAAGGCAATCAATAGCTTACAGCCACCTCAGAATCCAAAAGAAGTGCAAAGATTGACCAGAATGACTGCTGCCCTCAACAGATTTATCTCACGGTCCACAGATCGATGTAGGCCATTTTTCTAGTTGTTGAATAAATGGAAGGGATTTGAATGGACAAAAGAGTGTGCCATCGCTTTTCAGCAGCTTAAGGAATATCTGTCACGCCCACCCATTATGTCTCGGCCTGAGGTTGATGAAGTTTTATTAGCGTATATCGCAGTGGCTAACCATGCTGTAAGTTTGGTGCTGAAACGGGTTGATGGAAATAAGTAGAAACCAGTCTACTATATGAGTAAGTCCTTACATGAGGCCGATGTGTGTTATTCACCATTGGAAAAGGCCATTCTGGCCGTGGTGCACGCTACACGTAAGCTCCCCCATTACTTTCAATCTCATACAGTGGTGGTCTTGACTCAACTCCCTCTTAAGGCAATGCTACAAAGCGCAGATTACACGAGTAGGGTTGCTAAGTGGGGAACCATTTTGGGCGCTTTTGACGTCAAGTATATGCCTCGCACCTTAGTGAAGGGCCAAGTGTTAGCTGATTTAGTCACAGAATTTGCTGAGCCCACAATAGAAGATAATGCTAAGAGTATGGACATTGATGAAAAATCAGTGGGCGTGATCACGTGCAAGGAACCTTTAGTGTGGAATGTTTATGTTGATGGGGGTGCAAATCAAAGGGGATCCAGTGTGGGGTTGGTAATTATAACCCCAGAGGGGCTTACGTTGGAAAAGTCCCTGAGATTAGGATTTTCGGCTACTAACAATGAAGCCGAGTATGAGGCTTTAGTAAAAGGAATGGATATGGTTCAGAAAATGAGTGCAAAGGTGGCTAGATTTGTTGTACAAATTCTAAAGTAAGCGGATGACTTTTAAATGGGTAATATTTATATCGATGGGAGTCATAAAGCGGGAGATTTCCCTCCTATGTCCTTACGCAATGCTCATCCGTTGGATGGGCATCGCGTGGTTGAGCGTAAGGGACAAGAAGCCGCCAACATTTAATTAAATCGTGTTCTGCACACTGAAACACCAGGAGCTTGTTGTTCAGGGTATGTGTTGAAATCCTCATTCCTCCCAAGGAAGTAGAAACGAGGATCTCGAGGGGCTATTGTAGGGCCAATGGTCCCAAAATATGCGTTGGGCCAGCTCAAGAGTGCTTGTAAGGTTAAAAACCCAACCCAACAATACAACTGGTTCGAGGACATGAGAAGCTTCGCCCATGAAGTAACGTAAAAGGAGGAAGAAGTCATGTCCGGCTAAAACATTCTAGGACACTATGTCCGAGGATGGGAACATCCTCGACAATGGTGGCCGAGAACTAGAAGGGTGATCTGGCAATTCAAGGACATCATTACTGAAGACCTTGAGTACGAAGGCAAAAGAAGTGAAGGTAAGAGATAAGGAGAGGAGACACAAAATATCTAGGGTAAAGCTGCTACCACCGCATTGAAGGCCCTGCACCTATCTCTCTGGCCGCATTAATGGAAAAGTGACGCCTGAGTATTAGAGTCCAGTCTTATACCTACCGCCATGGACTTTGGTAAAAAGGGGTGATGGGACAAGTATCTAGGTGGAGCATCTGATCTACACGTGGAAGAAAGGAGGAGAGAAAGGAAGGCCTATAAAAGGCGAAGGAAAAAGAAAGAGAGAGGGGGGGGGGGGAGAACACACATACACAAGAGAGAATTGTAAGAGAAAACTAAAGATTGTCCTCGGCATCAATATACAAGAGAATTTTCACTTACTTACAGATGTTATGCATGTGTTTTGTGATCTAGCTTAACTTTCATGTTATCCAACATAGACCTAGATTTGAAGTTCACTCTTTATACATTCATTGCTTTAGGCCCTTTGGGCTGGTTCCCTTGGTGCAACTGAGGTCCAGTACTACTTGTGTCCCTACAGTTACAATATGCTGCGAACTTTGCAATTTAAACCCTTTCCTTCTTAAACTCTTAAGCAGATTGGGTTAACTTCTTTATAATTAGTATGCGCTTGATGATTTAATTTCGACCATCTTATTTATTTTATAATGTAAAAATATAATTACGCTAAAAAAAGGGATATTTTAAAAAGTTGTACGTTATTTTTTTAAAATAAAATAAACACATCCAAAGGCCGGCAATTAGATTAAGTACGGTTAAGGAAATTTATTTTTTTAGCAACCATCCTTGCCTTCACTTGGCAGTTGCTAGTTGGTAAAAAATCTAGGGGACTAACCGTTTATTCAGGTCTAAATTAAATAAGTAAATCTAAACACAAAAACAAATTTCATAACATTTCTATAATTGTTAATTGATATGTAATAATAGACAATATTTTTTGCATAAACTGATGTGAATGTTCACATATGTTGCTCAATAAGTTGTGAAAAAGATTGTGAAATTTACTGTCTGCAGCATTGTCAAGATTAATTTAATTTCCACTATAAGCGCAGTGCTTAATTATCAATTGTTTACTTTAATCACATTGTATGGTTACAGCAAAGAGTCTTGGTCTCCCATATCTGAGCGCTTACCTTGATTCCTTGGGGACCAACTTCACACACGGTGCAAATTTTGCTACATATGCATCCACAATCAGACTACCAACCAGTATTATACCTGCTGGCACATATAGTCCCATCTACCTCGATGTCGAATACTCAGAATTCGTGCAGTTCAAGTTCAGATCACAAGTGCTAATGCAAAAAGGTAAAATGGGTCAATGGGTAAACACTTCACTTGTTCTTAATATTGGGTACTGTAGTTCTTGAGAATTGAGGGTGCTTATAACAAACTTCTGCATTACCAAATGAATTTTTGCCTTATATTGGGCCTTTGATTTTCTTGTAGGAGGTATATATGCATATTTACTGCCCAAGGGGTATTATTTTCCAAAAGCTTTATACACATTCGATATTGGTCAGAATGATCTTGCTGAGGGGATCTTGGGTAACATGACTATAGAGGAAGTCAGTGCTTCTATCCCTGATATAGTAAACAAGTTCTCCGTTAATGTTAAGGTAATTAAATATATACTACGATTTGTCATTGCTGCCTTGTTGGCATTGGCCTACTACTTCAAGAAGAAACATACAATTGTTAAACCAATTAATAAAAAAGAAAAAAGAAAAAAGAGAGACAATGAAAACAGGCGAATAAAGTTTGTTTTCTTTTAACGCTAATCAAGTGAAAGTTATGATGTAGAATATATATAACTTGGGAGCTAGATCGTTTTGGATCCACAACACGGGACCAATTGGCTGCCTTCCCCTTATTTTGGCAACTTTTCTATCAGCTCAAAGGGATGGCTATGGTTGCGCAAAGCCTTATAATGACGTAGCTCAATATTTCAACCACAAGTTGAAGGAGGCCATAGTTCAACTCAGGAAGGATCTTCCTTTAGCTGCAATCACATATGTGGACATCTACTCTGTCAAGTACTCTCTATATAGTAAACCAAAGGAATATGGTAAGACTTATGATATTATATAACCAGAAAAGTACTAATACTGATAATGATCGACCTCATAAACTGAGATGCTTATTAATATATATTTTTTTTAACATTTGTATAAAATGAATTATGCTTAAGTGACAAAATTTTTTAGAAATGAAACAAAATTTCAAGTTTATTATTTGTTTGGTTGAAAATATCAGGATTTGAGCTTCCCCTCATTGCTTGTTGTGGCTATGGTGGCATATACAATTATAGCAGCAGTATTGACTGTGGAGCAACAATCACAGTCAATGGAAGCCAGATAATTGTTGGTTCGTGTGAACGCCCCTCAGTTAGAGTAAATTGGGATGGAATTCACTATACAGAGGCCGCTAACAAGTTCGTTTTCGACAAAATTTCAACTGGAGCCTTTTCAGATCCACCAATACCCTTGAATATGGCTTGTCACAACATTTGAATTTATAGGCATAGCCGCACAGGCAACTATATATAAATCAAAACAATCATGTACTCTTTAATTACAGTCTCCCTTATTGATATTGTTTAATTCTGAAACAGCCTGCTTTGTGCTGAAAAGAGTCCTATTATATAAAGTAGAATGAATAAATTATCATATTTAAACGAACTTTGGGCATTTTTTTTTTCTTCATTTTGATTGTATAATTAATTAAATAGCCAGAACAACGCTCTCATTGCAGGGCAAAAATTAAAGTTTGTTATTTTTCATTTGACGTTATCAATAACGTTGTCGATAGAAACCATTCTGAGAAAAATAAAGGAAACCATAGGGCAAGAAAACCCATTTAACGTGGTTCGATCATAAAGAGCCTACATTCACGGAGCTCTTTCTGTCTTTTGTTTCTCTATTTCACTTTTCTTTTGTGTTGTGTTAGAGAGGATCCTTTATATTCATGGTTTTCACAAACAACATCCCTACATATATTTAATCTGCATTTATGCATGTATCCTTTGCTTTCTTTGTGTGTATGAATTTGTTGATTACACGGTGATTTGGTTGGTGTAATTTCCATATTGGGTTGGTCTTCAACTCTTCCTGATTTGGTTGGTGAGCTTGCCATATAGAGTTTGTCTTCATCAACACTTCCCCTCAAGTTGGGGTGGATATTCATGATACCCAACCTGCCATGCGATTCCTAGTCCAAAACCATTAAAGAGTAAGTGAGAAATTGACTTCTAAAGTGCCCACTAGACATAATTAAAGTGAAGAAATCTTTGAGTCTCACTTATAAAATAAATTGGTCATTTTATGAGTTTATACCATGGTTTTAAAAATCGGAACGGTGAAAGAATCGAAAAAAGAGCTAATTACCAGTTTTATGGTCGGACGGTCAAACTGATGACGTCATAAATAATTTAATTATTATTTATTTAAATTATATAAATAATTAATAATTTTTTAATATACTAATACTAACATACCAGTAATAAATATATTTCCTTTAAAATATAAGGTTGTTCTTTATCCCATACTTCCTCTTCCAGTTGTGCCAGTGTCTAACCACAAGCTGTTTTCTGCCTTATTGTACTTCTCTTCACTCTTTTTTTCAAGCTTGTTCAACCAAGAACAGAGACTATGGCTGGGGCCTTGGTGGGTGGAGCTGTTCTCTCAGCATTTCTTCAGGTGGCGTTTGACCGAGCCGCTTCTCGCGAGGTCCTAGACTATCTCAACGGAAGGAAACTGATTGATCGTTTGGTGCAAAAGCTGAAGTTAGAGCTGATGTCTGCTGGTGCTGTGCTCAATGATGCGGAGGAAAAGCAAATTACAGACCCAGCTGTGAAAAAGTGGCTGGATGAGCTCAAAGATGCTGTTTATGTTGCGGATGACCTCCTGGATGAGATTGCCTACGAAGCTTTGCGATGCAAGTTGGAAGCTGAAACCACTACTACTAGTAAGGTAATAGGTTTTCTCTCTACTTTTGTTAATTCTTTCGACAAAAGGATACAATCCGAACTAGAAAACATTCTAGAACAACTAGAATTTATTACAAAACGTAAGGATGTCCTCCGTCTTGAAAAGGTTGCTGTTGCTGAAGTATCATCACGACTATTGATAACTTCTCGCCCGGAAGATTATGGTGTGTTTGGTAGAGATAAGGATATGGAGGCGATATTTGATAAGTTTCAATCAGATGATGCGAGTGTTAATGGTATATGTGTTGCTCCTATAGTTGGTATGGGTGGGGTTGGTAAAACAACTCTTGCTCAACTTATATATAATGACAAAAGAGTTAAGGATAGTTTTGATCTCAAAGCTTGGGTTTGTGTTTCAGAAAAGTATGATTATTTTAAGATAGCAAAAACTATTTTGGAAGAGGTCACTTCATCTACTTGTGACATTCAAAACATGAATTTGCTACAAATTAAAATTAGAGAGAAATTCATGGAGAAGAAAGTTTTACTAGTCTTAGACGATGTTTGGAATGAGAACTATAATAATTGGCTTGAGTTACGTAAAGTTTTCAATTGTGGGGCACAGGAGATTAAAATTATTGTTATGACACGTACTGAAATAGTAGCATCAAATGTAGGCACAATTTCAGCTTATATTCTTAATGAATTGTCAAGCAAAGAATGTTGGTCGATATTTGAAAAACATGCATTTAAAAATGGAAGCTCTAGTGAATTTCCCATTCTTGAGGAAATTGGTAGACAAATTGTCCAAAAGTGTAGAGGCTTACCTTTAGCTGCAAAAGCACTGGGGGCATTGCTACGGTTTGAAGAAGATCCAAGAAAGTGGACAGAGATTTTGGAGAGTGAAATATGGGATTTACCAAAAGGAAACATTGATATCCTTCCAGCTCTAAAATTGAGCTATCACTACCTCCCACCTCATTTAAAGCATTGCTTTACTTATTGCTCTATCCTTCTGAAGGATTATGAGTTTAAAAAGGAGGAATTGGTCCTATTGTGGATGGCTGAAGATTTACTACAGCAATATAAAGGAAATGGAAGGATGGAAAAAATTGGTGAACAATACTTTGATGATCTAGTATCAAGATCGTTTTTTCAATGGTCAAGTAACAACAATCCAAGTTTTGTAATGCATGACCTAGCCAATGACTTGGCAATGTTTATAGCTGGAGAATTTTGTTTCAAGTTGGAGGTCAACAAGTCTTGTGTAATCACAAGAAATACTCGTCATTTGTCACATGTTATAACTAAATTTGATGCCTCTAAGAAATTTCAAGTGTCCTACAGGGCCAAAGTTTTGTGAACCTTCCTTGGATTAGAGTTGTCACCGTCTCAATGGCATTGGTATAGGATATCAATGAAAATAATAGATGATTTGTTGTTGACATTTAAGTGCTTACGAGTTCTTTCATTTTTTGGCTATAGAAACATGAGGGAGTTACCTAATTCTATTGGCAATTTGAAACATCATCGCCAGCTATTTAAATTTCAGTTACACTTCAATTAATCGATTAGCAGATTCTCTATGTAATATATATATATATATATATATATATATATATATATAAATCGAAGCCTTTGAAACTCTCATAATTTTCCATGTCAGCATAATAAAATTATTTTTATTTAGTCCAAACTTAATAAAGAGTGAAACTATATCTCTCTAACAAGTCCAACTTAAACTCAAACTCATTATTTTTTTTTGAATAAAATTATTTTTGTTTAATCATAAATTAACAAGGAGTAAAACTCTATCTCTATAATGAGTCCAACTTAAACTCAAACTCAAACATTGATATTATTATTATTATTATTATTATTATTATTATTATTATTATTATTATTATTATCTCTCTACTTCACTAACTTGATATTTTATGATAGGGTACAAACTTATAGCCATGGATTATTCTTTTGAATGCAACCCAATCTTTTTCTTATATTTTTCTAATTTTTAGTCATTAATATTTTGTTTTGTTTCAATAATTTTTAAGCCGTGAATCATTTGATTATTTAATATTTTTTATCTTTAAAAAGTTTTAATATCTGAATTTTTAAGTTATTTTTTGTAGTATCTGAAATTGTCTGATAAATTTTTTTTAAGCCATTGTACGTTCAAACAGTGACTTCTTCATCAAATTGTAACACAAATTGAAGTCATACAAGATTAAATCATGTAATGACGTAGTTTCTTAATCAATTTAAGATTTTATAAAATTATTTTAGTCTACCTTACAAATAGGTAGGTTCCCGTGCATAGCACGGGTTAACAACTAGTTATATATATAAAATCGAAGCCTCTAGAGCTCCCACAATTTTTCACGTCAATATAATATTTAAATAAAATTGTCATTTTATTTAAATAAAGTTATTTTTGTTTAGTCCAAACTTAACAAGAAGTGAAACTCTATCTCATTAACAAGTCCAACTTATACTCAAACTCATCATTTTTTTTAAACAAAATTATTTTTGTTGAGTCTAAACTTAAAAAGGAGTGAAACTTTATTTCTCTCACAAGTTCAACTTAAACTCAAACTCATCATTTTTTAAACAAAATTATTTGTGTTTAATCCAAACTTAATAAGGAGTGAAACTCTATTATTCTAACAAGTCTAACTTAAACTCAAATTCAAACATTGATAATTTTTCTTTAATTAGTCTTTCAGAAGTTTTAATATCTAAATTTTTTATTTATTTTTTTGCAGTATCTAAAATTGTTTGGAAAATTTTTTGTAAGTCATTGCATGTTCAAGCAATGGCTTCTTTATCAATTTGTAACACAAATTGAAATTATATAAGAGCAAATCATGCAATTGTGTAGTTTCTTAATCTACTTGAGCAATTGTGTACTCGTACAAAATTGGAGTCTCTCACCATTAAAGATTATTGGGGGCACAAAATTTCCAAATTGGTTAGAAGATTGTTCTTTCTCCAATATGGTGTCTTGCCAATTGTAAGTATTGCTCATCTTTGCCTTCACTTGGGCATCTGCATGTCCTCAAGAAACCCTATGTTCAAAGTTTTCATTTTGTATCGCATGTAGGTCGTGAGTTCTATGGGGATGGCTAAGCCTTTCAGATCCCCTGAAGTATTAAGCTTTAAAGACATGCCAGAGTGACAGGAATGGTTTTTATTTGAAGGCAAACATGAAGATGAGGGTGGAGTTTTCTCTACTCTCAAAGAGCTTTGCATAATTGAATGTCCCAAGCTAAGCAGTGGTCTACCCAGCCAGCTTCCCTCTTTAATCAAACTTAAAATTATAGAATGTCAGCAACTTGTTGCTTCAATTCCTGGAGCTCTCTCTCTAAATACATTGCAATTAAGTGATTGTGATAAGGTTGCGTCGAAGGAATTACCACCCAAGTTGGAATTACTCAAAATTAGAGGAGGTTGCATCTTCTTGCAGTCCATTGTGGAGCTTATGATGTGTCTTGCAATCCAAGGAAGTGGTTTACCCACTACATTAAAATCACTTGAAATCCAAGGAACATTTCAGATCACAACAGGCCATTACTATCCTTCTCTTGAAACATTGTGTATAAGCGATGGCTCTGACTCACTCTGGTCTTTTCCCTTAGAGTCGTACCCAAAACTCAAATCTCTCATAGCGTTTGAAAGTAAAACTCTTGAACCTCTTTTCGCATCAGGGGAATCTTACCGTGATCTTAGTGCTCTCACTTATTTGAGTATTTCCTTTTCCCCTAATTTTGTATCCCTTTCTAGTGGAGGTATCTCCGCCCCTAATTTGACATTGATTAGGATCTCACATTGCTACAAGTTAAAGTCACTGCCTGAAAATATGCACACTCTACTCCCATCCCTTGAGTATTTGCATGTCGATACATGTACAGAACTGGAGTTGTTTCCGGAGGGAGGTTTTCCCTTAAATTTAGTAACACTTTATGTCGGGCACTGCGACAAACTATTTTTGCATCCCATAAGGTGGGGATTGCAAGTTCTACACTCTCTCAGAGAGATCAGTATCGAAAGTTCTTGTAAAGAAGTGGAGTCCTTTCCGTAGGAAGCGTTGCTGCCTCCCACTCTTACCGATATCAGTATTGCATGTTTTCCAAATCTGAAATCACTCATGGGTTTGCCCACCTCTCTTTCTACTCTAATTCTTTATAGATGCCCTTTTCTAAAACAACGGTGTGAAATTGAGAAAGGGGAAGAATGGCCGAAAATTGCTAAGATCCCCACTGTAATGATTGGCGATGAATTGAATTGATCACATGAGCTATGAGTCAACAAGATCATCTGCCCAGATCAGGTAATTTGTTCTCCAACTAATATAATTTTAACTTCCGTTGTCTACTTATTGCTCAATTTTGTGTTTATACATGAACCATCAATGCTAGTGTTGGGGGTATTTGGGTTTTATTTTATGGCACGTTTGATTTGGGCAGCGTGAACATTTTTTGATAACCTCTTACAATAAATTTCTTAAATAATTTGAGAAGCTTGACAATTTGATTATACAATGAACAAAAATAGATGAATGTAAGTATTTGGAGTTTGGACTATTTACCGGATAGTATAACCAATAGTGATCAACGATTAAATTATGTAAATTGCAACAAAAAACTCTAGGTCTTTGGAAATTTTAGGAGAGCAAAAATGGAAGTCTCAAATAATGATATGGCTACGTGATTTTTATAAACTATTTGATTTTCAATGTGGGGATGTCACTGTATATACTAAGTTCTTTACCTATTCTTTTTGCAGTGTCACTAACAAATCCTCCATGCTCCAAGCATCATTTTTGTGCTACCTGGCTGCCGGTCCTTTTGCGCTGTACAAACTACTAAATTCTTAACCAGTTTCCAAGTCACCTATAGAAAGCTCATCCTTCTGTCTTCACCTTCATTTTCCATTCACTACATTTCACCTTTGGACATTTGAAGTGTGAGACAGAGTTGGTTCTTTGAAGGAATAATTATCCTAGATGGTAAGTTTTTCCATCATATATACGTCTTTGATAATTAATAAATTTGTTTTACAGGTACAGAGTACTTTTTGTGATATTTGCAATTGACTTGGGCACAATATGGCAGGTTATTAATCTCAGGTGGACACTGGGGTAGTTTGAAGCCAGTGTTGCTTTAATGCCTTGAAACAGTTGCTGAATTTTTTATGCATGAGAATCTTTTGGTTGAATGATGCTGGTCAGTATTCCCTATTGCTGCCTCTTATTTCTTTTAATTTTTGGAGATGAAAGAATGTGACTTGCAAGGGAGGGAAAAAAAATGGATTAAGAAATAACGTGTTTGAAAATCAGTGTAAAGTTTTATTTTTCTTTGATGTGGAAATGCTCAATGCTTGTGTGACTAAAATAAGAAAGAGAACTCTGTGTAGCATAAAATTTTTCTGTATTGCTGAAAATTTTCAAATCTTATTTAAATATTGCTTTTCATGTTCCTTCAGCCCAAAATTTTAACTCGTTTATTACTGCATTGCTTCTCAATTCATTTGGTCACTACTAGGACATCCCTGTTTTTAAATTGTTTGCTTTTGTCTTCCTCAGTGATTGAAAATGATGAAATTGACGTTCAATTTCTGTACACTTAAATCAATAATTGCATGCAATTGTTGAAATCTTGTCTCTTTAAATTTTAATAGAGAGCAATAAAATCCTGGTGATTGTTATTTATGATATGTTTTTGCAGAATAAAATTTAACTGAGCAAGTCAGAGCAACCCAGGAAGAGACATTACTGTTGTTTGGTTACTTGAGAAGGGCTTTAGTTTCTAATACATGAGTCATAGAAAATAAATTATCAGGGTATAAGGCAAAGCTCAATTCAGGCCCCCTGATCTGTATGAAAAGGAAGAAATAATGCCAAAATAAATTGAAAATCTTGCAAGAAGATTCGCATCCCCTGCATAAGAATCAATAATAAAGTTTTAGCGGGTGCTAAAACTCTTGATGGGACCCAATCTCCTCTTTCACTCCACACAAGAGATAGCTAGCAACACAACTCAATTTTATTGTCAGGTACTTCTTTACAACCTGCTTAGTATCGTGTTAGTTTACTGCTTCTTTTCTAATTGATTTTTAAAACTGACAAAACAGATGTGAGAGGTTTCAAGCTATATCCAGAAATTTTTCAGGGAAGGGATTCTTGTGGTGATTCACTTTAATTTATCAACAAGTGCAACACAAGCCTAGCATCTATTTGATGTGATATCAGTGCCTATTGGTCCTCTTGCAGCGGTCACACTCCTAAATTTTTAATATGCATCCAGGTCACTAAAAAAAATCTTCTTATGTTGAGGATTTATACTTACTTGACTCCTTTGCCCACATTCCAACTGGAGGGACCTGCAACATTATTCAGCTCCTTCATTTTGAGTTCAAATTCCTGGTGGTGCAACATGACAGTGGGAGATTGAGGGAATGACAAGTCCCTGGTAGTTCAATTAATATTATTTTTTTCCTTAAGCAAATGTGATTGTAACATTTGCCTTGAGAAATCTGGCAGGCTATTTGATCATATTTAACAAGTGGCAGGTGGACCCTAGTGCAGACTTGTAGCTTCCATTATCACATTCTTGAGATTAAAAATCGCTTCTCAATCTTAGTGAGAGAAGTTTTTTGATTGAACAATTCAGGTCAGCTTCACACTTTGATCTTGACCTCTTGCCAAAAGAGGAAAGCAGAAATTACTTATACTATGAATAAGAAATGGAATAAAAATAGTAAAATGTTCACATGGATGGTAGAAAATGGTATTGAAATCATTAGAAATGATTAGTGTTCCATATAATTATCTAAATGCCACATTCCAGATGTATCAGACACATCACGTGTGGGTGGAATGGCCTCTGTAATGACATCCCCTATTGGATTATCTAATCGTGAAGAAATCATTTGGAGTATTTTCTGCTGTAGGTCCCTACTTGGAATTCTTGTTTTGTTGTATATAATGAAAAATATGTGGGCCTACAAGTCTTGAAACACAAAAATATCCATGCTAGATGGATCATTCTATTAACGGTGGTAAGCTCATCTTGTTCCAACAATTTGTCATTATTTTCTGATTAGATTAGCATTTATGGGCACATCCTTTGTTACTAAAAAAATTCTTCATCACTTTTTTACTTACTATATCTGGAACCTTTTGGTGCTTGAAACTGCCAAGTTATATGCCTTTGTTTGTCTTATTTATTTATTTTATACTGTTTATGTTATTTGCATCCATGACATTGCTTGATATGAACAAACAGTCATCATTTGTTCTGTTATCCAAACATCTATGCTATACTACCACAATGGCAAGTACATTTTGTAAATTCCATTTCCATTTGTTTAAATGAAGTATCAATATCAGGTCAACAAACTACCTCTCTCTAAGCTTTGGGAATTGATGGTGGACAGAAAAAAAGTCAGTCCTCTCCAGAATTTTGGTTCTTTCTTTTCTTCCACACTCCAAAGAGTTCAAAAGGCTCAGCACATCATTGATCTGGTTGTCCATGCAGTCCTCACCCGTAGGTGATGTGCAACTCCATTGTTACTATCAATAATTCTAAATTGTCCTATGTTGAGATAGAGATGTGAAAGGCATAGAGGGGGAAACTATCCCAAGATGGCTTAGGTGCTTGTTCCATAAAAGATCAAGGCCTTTTTTGAGGCTTTGTCATGTCACTACCAGTAATTACCAGTATGTGTTTTCAAACCGGAGGGTGCGTAGTGATTGTTAGTTTTGTTCAATTGAGTTGTGTTTCCTACACAAAATTTGGACCTCCAATCCTGAATGATGTATAAATCTTAACTATTCTATAGGTTTTAAACACAATATATGCAACATGTTGATGCTTCCAACAATAACGTGCCTGACAACTACATGACATCATCCTATTGATGAATACAATAATTATAGGCTTGGTTTTAAGATCTGAGGTTGCTGCTACCAACCGACTTTGATCTTCTTCAACCAAAGCTTTCAAAGCGCTAAACTTACATCCAACAAGAAGAAATGATATCTGTCCTGCCTGCCTGCCTCTTCTTTTTAACTTCATATCAAGTTTGGACCTCCATGTGTGAATTGGCACAATGAAGATCAATGGAGAGAATTGTGTAGCTCCAGTTTTTAGATTCTAGATTTGATTGGAAATGTCGCTTAGGCGATCTATATAATATCAATTGTGATTGTTACATATCAAGAAGTTGATCATTTTCTAATTGAGTTTGCTTGGATGTGTTCTGAATATTCTTGAATTTGTATTTTGTTGGTACTTTCCAATGCTTTTGAGATTTCATTAGGAATCTAGGAAACAGAGACATACACTTAACTCAACTGAACCAGATTAACGTTTTGGTGATGGAAATTTATATTTTGAAAGCAAGAAATACAAGACAAGATTTTCCTGGCAACACTACTGTGTTGCACTATGAAAAGACTCCAGATGGTTGTATTGGGAACATGATTGCCAAACTCCGAAAGTTATAGTCTTAAAGTTAGCGGTCAAAAACAATTTCAGACATAAAACTTAGCAAAAACAGTATCACCGGGGAATTAGATGCTGTGAATAAGTGTAAACCAATCCGCTTCACAAATGACACAAAATTCTGATGCCAAAATTCCACCTTTTGTTACATAGTGAAGCAAGCCAACGACAACGAGTAGCAATGGTGCCTGAAAATTGACATAAATAATGTTTGCAAGCTGTTTGAATCTGATATCTAATGGGTATGTTGTAGAAAAACAGAGAATGAAGAAGAAAACAGAGAATGAAGATTGGAACTAAACTTTCATTCACTCCAGAAAATTACAAAACTGACTTACATATAAAATTAACACCTAAAGCTACTTATATACAACAAGAGAGCTTCAGCTTTGTACAGCCCGCGAAGCAAGGAGAAATAACTGAAATTCAACTAACAATTAACAACCAAATGAAAGCTGTAACCCATAACAGAAACTTGGAACTCCCCGCACGTGTGTCTCGTGTGTTTTATCAAAACTCTCCGTTTCATTAATCCTTCTTTCTTCAGTTTCTTGCCTTTGCCGTTTTGCCCCTTTTGTCTTTCTTCTCTTCTATCGTTTTAGTTTGTGAACTGCAAGCCTTTATTTTACTTCTGTCGTTTTTGATCTGTGATCTACAACAAGAAGTCTTATTGTCTTCGACACTCCCCCTCAAGTCCAGAGAAGCAGGCTCTGTGACTTGGACTAATGAATCCACCTACAATTGTTTCAGCTTTTCCTTCAAACACTAAGGTTGAAAAATATCTTTCAATCCTAATTTGTTTGACAACTTTACAAAAGACGAGAAACCCAATGCCTTGGTAAAAATATCTGCCACTTGAGAATTTGTAGCCACATGAAAAGTTTTGATCATTCCTTCTAAAATTTTGTCTCTCACTAAGTGACAATCCACCTCAATGTGCTTGGTCCTCTCATGAAAAACCGGATTTGCTGCAATATATAATGCAGCTTGGTTGTCACAAAATAACATAGCTGGCCTTGTATGTTCAATCTTCAAATCCTTTAACAGCTGCAATACCCAAGTGATTTCACAAGCTACACTTGCCATGGCTCGGTACTCTGCCTCAGCAGAAGACCTGGAAACAACTCCCTGCTTCTTTGATCTCCAAGAAATCAAGGAGTCCCCCAAGTACACTGCATAACCTGTGAGAGATCTTCTTGTATCTGGGCAGCCAGCCCAATCTGCATCACAAAAGGATTTGATGTGCAATTCTGTATTGCTAGGAAAGAAAATGCCTTTACCAGGTGAACCTTTTATAAATTGAAGCACCCTATGAGCTGCTTGTAAGTGTGGTTCCCTTGGTTGTGAGACAAATTGACTTAGCCTATGCACTGCATAAGTCAAATCTGGTCTTGTTAAGGTGAGATATAGTAGTCTCCCAATTAGTCTTCTGTACTGCCCTGGTTCTTCCAACAACTTGCCTTCATATTTTGACAACTTTAAGTTTTGTTTCATAGGAAACTTGACTGGTTTGCTTCCAATAAAATCGGTGTCTTTAAGAATCTCCAAGGCATACTTTCTTTGATTGAGGCTGATTCCTTCTTCAGTTCTAGCTACTTCTAAACCAAGAAAGTATCTTAGTGAACCAAGATCCTTTAAACCAAACTTAGCATCCAAAACTCTCTTCAAGTTATCAACACAAGCAACATTGTTCCCTGTTAAAAGTATATCATCAACATACACTAATAACACTGTAAAAGAACCTCCTTGTGTGTGAGTAAATAGAGAGTAATCTGATTTAGATTGTACAAATCCCATCTGCAAGATTGTTGAAGAAAATTTCTCAAACCATTGTCTGGATGCTTGTTTGAGACCATAGAGACTCTTGTTGAGTTTGCAAACTAAATTATGCTCCCCCTTGCTGTGAAAACCAGGTGGTAAGGACATGTAAACATCCTCAAGCAACTCTCCATGAAGAAAGGCATTGTTTACATCCATTTGGTGGAGAAACCACCCTTTCACAGCAGCTAAGGACAACACAATACGAACTGAAACAGACTTAGCAACTGGGGAAAAAGTTTTTGAATAATCTAGTCCATGCTTTTGAGTAAACCCCTTTGCAACAAGCCTTGCTTTATATCCCTCAATAGTACCATTAGGTAAATATTTGACCCTATAAACCCATTTCTAACCTATGGCAGATTTACCAAAAGGCAAAGGGGTTAAGGTCCAAGTGTTGTTAATCTCCAATGCCTTAAGTTCCTTGTCCATTGCAGCCCTCCATTCAGGGAATTGGACTGCCTGATGGAAGGAGACTGGTTCTGAAGGAGTAGAAGAAACAGCCATGACAAAGGAATGAAAAGTGGTACCAAGATGGGAATAACTCACACGATCTGAAAGGTCATAAGGCATACCAGAACTAGGCTTGGCACTAGCAAAGGAGCAAGAGTAGTCAGATAGGTAAGAGGGAGGTTTATGAGTTCTGTTAGACCTCCTAAGTGGTGCAAGAGAATTGGCATGGCAAGGGATTGGATCACAAAGAGAAGTAGAAACAGATACTGGATCACAAGTAGAAGTAGGAATAGAAATAGGTTCTGCAGAAGTATGTTCTACAGAAATAGGTATTGCAGTGGTAGGTTCTGCAGAAACTGAATCAACAGACAGTGAAGACGAAGTAGGAGTAGAAAGAGGAAAGGAAGAAATAGGAATGGAATCATTGGAATCCAAGGTAGTATGAGGAAACACAAAGTCATTCAAGTAGGAAATAGAAGGCTGTGAACATTCAGCATAAGGAAACAATGTTTCATAAAAGATAATGTCTCTAGAAATGTAAACTGAATTAGACTGAAGATCAAGGACTTTGTAACCTTTAATGCCATGAGGATAGCCAAGAAACACACACTTTCTGGCCCTAGGTGCAAATTTGTGCCTATTGTGTGCTAAAGTGGAAATGAAACATAGGCAGCCAAAGGTTTTTAAATGGTTATAATCTGGTGAAGAGTGGAAAAGCTTTTCATAGGGAGTTTTATTGCCTAACTGTTTTGAAGGTATTCTGTTAATGAGGTGGATAGCAGTTAAGATGCAATCACCCCAAAAACATAAAGGAACATGGGATTGAAACAATAGAGCCCTTGCAACATTAAGGATGTGCTGATGCTTTCTTTCAGCAATGCCATTTTGTTGAGGAGTGTTGACACATGAAAATTGATACAAAATGCCATTTGAATGGAAAAACTCTTTCAAGAAAAACTCAGTTCCATTGTCACGTCTAATGGTTTTGATTTTGTAATTGAATTGAGTTAAAACCATAGAAGCAAACTTAGGAAACAAGACTTTAGTTTCAAATTTATGCTTAAGTAAATACACCCATGTGCACTTAGTAAAATCATCCACAATAGTCAAGAAATAGTTGTAACCATTCAAAGTACTACCAGAAAAGGGACCCCATAGGTCACAGTGGATCAATTCAAAAGGTTTAGTGGTTACATGAGAACTAGAAGGAAAGGAAAGTCTTTTCTGTTTAGAAAAATGACATATATCACAGCAGGTAGCTTTATTTGGAATATCAATGTTTACAAAGTGCTTCAACAATTGAAGTTTTTTCAAAGATATATGACCTAATCTAGAATGCCACAAATCTAAAGCAGAAATGTGGCTGACATTAGGGCAAGGGCAGCAGCTGATCTTGATGAGGAAGCAGAAGGCTGAAGCAAGTACAAACCATTGCTTTGTTTACCCAGACCAATCATGCTCCATTGAGCAAGGTCCTGGATAAAACACCAATCACCAAGGAAAACAAGACAACAAAGATTGTGTTTAGTGAGTTTGCTGACTGAAATGAGATTAAAACTAAAGGATGGAACACATAAAACATCTGTGAGTGTGAGTGTAGCAGAAATTTGCACAGTGCCAATGTGTGTTACTTCAGCCTTTTCTCCATTTGGCAGGTAAACATAAGAATGAACAATGGAATTGATTGTGGTTAACTGAGATACTGAGTGTACCATGTGATCAGTAGCACCAGTATCAAGAATCCAAGAATCAGATTGGAAACAGTGTCTATCTATGACTTGAGCTGAAAAAATAGAATGAGATAGGGTGGGAACACTCCAAGGAAGATTACCTGAGAAGTTAGAAGAGGATGATGAAGTAGAAACAGCTGTGGGTGATGAATTATTTGCTGTAAAAGGAAGAACAGGTGCCATTATTGAAGCAACCTGTGATGCAGACTGATTACTGATGCCACTTTGAGTGCCAAAACCAGAATTGGAAGCAGAATGAGCCTTTAGAAAATGAAGGAGTTGTTCACACTGAACTTGAGTAATAGGACATTGAGGCTGAATGGCTTGTTGGCTAGCTTGAAAACCAAAACCACCAGGAAAACCTCCACAACCAGATTGGGAAACACCAGCAGAAGCTTGAAATCCAACATTGGACTGGTTAAGATCACAAGATTGACCATTAGGAGGGCCATTGAAACCAAAATTCCCTGTGATTTGGTTGGCCATAGCTTTATGTCCACCTTTAGGTTTATAACCCGGAGGGTATCCATGAAGTTTATAGCACTTATCTGCTATATGACCAGTGAAACTACAATAAGTGCAAATTGGTCTTTCCTTCTTGAAATTACCACCTTTAGCTCCATCGATCTTAGCATTACCTTGATAAGGTTTGTTACCAGCTACATACATAGCAACAGGATCCACCAATTGTTGGACCATATTAACTGTGTTGCCTATGTTCCTTCTTTTCTCTTCTTGCAACACCAATGAGCACACTTTACTAAGAGGAGGAAAAGGTTCAATGAGCAAAATTTGCCCAATCAGATTTCCATAGCAATCATTCAAGCCCATCAAGAACCGAAAAACATGTTCCTTTTGTTGTGCATCAAGCTGAGATGCCTTAGAGCCACAAATGCAAGGACAATTGCAAGTTGTAAAAGGTTGATTATTCACAAACTCATCCCATAGAGTCTTGAATTTGGTGAAATAGGAGCTCACCGAGAGTGATCCTTGAATCAAATGTGAAATTTCCTTTTGAAGCTCAAATAGTCTTGGAGTATTGTCTTGAGATAACCTGTTCTTGAGGTCAATCCATAGATCTTTTGCCGAATTGATGTACATCACACTAGCTTTCAGATCAACACTGAGTGAATTGGTCAGCCATGAAAGGATTGTGGTGTTGCATCTATTCCACGAATTGAACAAAGGTGAGGTTGAATTTGGTTCAGGAATTAATCCATTAACAAATCCAAATTTGTTTCTGGAACTCAAAGCCAGAAACACGGATCTTGCCCAGGTCATGTAGTTCTCAGGACCAGTGAGAGGCTGAGATGTTAGAATCAATCCAGGATTCTCATTTGCTGGTAGAAAGAAAGGGTTATTGGCAGATTCATCTCCTGTAGTTGCATTTCCAGTTGGTGCAGTCGAAGGAAATGGCATGTTTGATGAGTCTGAAGCCATGGAAACCAAGAAAATGAAGAGAAATGAACCTATATTTCTGTTTGGTAAGGGAGAAAATGCAGGAAAATCTGCTCTGATACCATGTAGAAAAACAGAGAATGAAGAAGAAAACAGAGAATGAAGATTGGAACTAAACTTTCATTCACTCCAGAAAATTACAAAACTGACTTACATATAAAATTAACACCTAAAGCTACTTATATACAACAAGAGAGCTTCAGCTTTGTACAGCCCGCGAAGCAAGGAGAAATAACTGAAATTCAACTAACAATTAACAACCAAATGACAACTGTAACCCATAACAGAAACTTGGAACTCCCTGCACGTGTGTCTCGTGTGTTTTATCAAAACTCTCCGTTTCATTAATCCTTCTTTCTTCAGTTTCTTGCCTTTGCCGTTTTGCCCCTTTTGTCTTTCTTCTCTTCTGTCGTTTTAGTTTGTGAACTACAAGCCTTTATTTTACTTCTATCGTTTTTGATCTGTGATCTACAACAAGAAGTCTTATTGTCTTCAACATATGTGCATCAACTTTAGAGTATGCTTAATCTCAGAATGCTGACATTATATTCTGCAGTTCAACAGAGTAAAACTTGACAATGCAATAGAACCCCAGAGATGAAGAAACTTATTGTTCGAGACAATATGCCCGGTACCACAATTGAAATAAAGAGAAAGGAACACATTGTATATGAACGTGACACTTCTACACGACAAGTCGTTCTGCATCGCACATAAACACCTTCAGATAAACGACATATCATAGCCGTCTTCATGCTCTTCTTTGATACTCATAAAAAAAGAAATTACTCTTAAAATGAATGAAATAAAATATCAGTAAGCTTTTTTTTTTTTAGGGAAAAAATATCAGTAAGCTGATTACAAGTGAAGGAAGATAATATATAGCTTAGTAAAAAATAGAAAGATAAATAGTAATAAAAATTGCTTAAAAAATAAACAAAAACAAGAACCAAAACCAGAGTGTATTGTAAATGGGTCAATCTTGCCTTGACCCTTGGGCTTAGATGCCTACAAATGCATAGGCCTGGTCCTTAAGTCTTGCACTATCTTTTTTATCCTTTTTTTTTTTTTTTTTTTTTGATGAGTAAAAATTAAATTAAAATTATCTTTTCCATCGTTATTTTTTAATTTTTAATAATTCAATAATTATGAGAGGGATATGAAACATCTCAATTAGAAACACTATAAGATTTCAACTAGGAGATACTAGTTGAGCTATAAGGCTCTTGGAAAATTCAATAATTAAAAGAATGGGGAGGGAATTCGAACCTTGATTCCTATAATAAAGAAAAGCCAAATAACTGTTCTTATAATAAAAATTCATCAACCTAAAGTAGAGTTACAAGAAAAAATTAAAGATTGAGAGTGAGAGAGATAGAATAATCACCTTTTTTTTTCCAAGAGAAAATATGAGAGCTAATAGCAAATTTATAAATGGAAGATGATTAGAAGAATATTCAAATTCAAAATAAAAGGTATAGTTGTAAATACCAAATTATCTAAGCTATGCTATGTAATAGAATAACATTATATCATTATTTAATATAGGATCACATCTAACAATCAAAGGAAAAAAAAAGATAAGTGAATCGAACTGGACCAAATTAAAATGAATTGGACCAAATAGACCAAATTGGACTGAAGGGTCTAAATAGACATATTGGGCGGAAGTGGACCAAAATAGACCGATGGGTTGAGTTGAACCGAGTAGACCGAATTGAAGCAAACTGGACCGAATTGGATAGAAGTGAACCGCATGGAACAAATTAGACCATAGTGAACTGAAATGAACTGATAGACCAAATTGAACCTAATGGACCAAAGTTAATGTTAAGTTGTCTCTTTTTAAGCAAAATAAAATAAAATTTGGAAAGATTTTGAAATCTATATTTTTTAATAACTTTGAATTTAGAATAAGTACTCTCAACTTAAATTGCAACAAGTGTTACCAAGTGCAAGCTATTTCACATAACTCAAAAATGTTTCAGGAGACATACAAAACTGACATTTCCTGTGTTGTTAGTAGATTATTGTCAAGGAATAACCCAAATGACCGTCCAACAATGTCTTTTAAACCAAGAACATCTTTATATTTGGCAATTCTCTAACTTCTCATTAACCTTTTTCAATTTTGACTCTATCCCTCTACTAGATGTAATGCTACAAGGAGTGGAGAGAGGGTTCCAGTTCCATACCTGATTTGGAACAGCTTTAGATTCAGCTTCCAGCTTGCATCTCAAAGTTTCGGTAGCAAGCTCTTCCAATATGTCATCTGCATCATTAAGAGCATCTTTAGCAATGTGCAGCCACTTCTCCACTGCAGGGCTATGGAATATCTTCTCCTCAGCATTTGCTGGATAAAAAATCTGGTTTTGTATCTCATACAAAACACACAACGGAAGTAACAAACAAGAATCTATTTCATTCATGATTGACAACATGCACTATGTAAATTTCAGAATTTAAGAACAAGATAGCGTACCTTGGTGTGGAGAAATTCAAAACAAAGATTAGAAGTACTTGGGAAAACTTTTAATCTTCACTCCAATTCCACTTTACGCCCAAGATGTGTGGTCTCTCAATCAGTTTCCAAAGGGAGAATGAAAGTGTGTCTCACACTCTTTCTTTTCTCTACGAAAAATTGCCTTAAAAATTTTTGTATGTTGCTCCCTTTATAACTGACTGGTTATCTAATTGGGCCGGCTTATTGGGCCTTTCCAATTGGGTTTTAATGTGTGGCTTGGAATGGGACCAAAAGGGACCAATAAGACACTAGCTCCAATGGGTCTTGAGCTTTTCCGTCAACTCTTGACAAGTCTAAAGTTACCATTAATTATATTTAATACCACTATATAAATATAATTGCACTCTAGGCTTTATTAATAAATTATATCCTAAGACTTTATTTTACACGCAACCCCTTCATAAAATATTCGTAGTAATATAAAGTCATAAATATAAACTGCCACTTTGTAAAATACTACATCTTATCCTTGAGTACCCGGTTTAATCCTTTAAAGTTATTCATCATATATTTATAAAATCCAATTTCATAAATATATACTTTAGTAATTTCTTACCAAAGTGGTTAAGCCTAACTCTCTGAATAACCAAACCCATTAAACTTATCTCAAGGGAATATTTTGTATCTCCATTAAGAGATTATGAATTTCATCTTGAGAATATATGTTTCATCAACACTAAATGTGGCTGCCCAACATACTGAGGTTTTGACCGTTACATTAGATCTCACTCCTGATATATCAAAGCAACCTACACGTCATGATCAAGTCCATTATTCTCTCAGGATTAAGAGTTCATGCAAATAGAAGTCGTGAGATTTATTATTCATTTGACAGTCGTTAGGAGAACAATAAATCTCACAGCGGTCCAGTTCAATATGTCTTAACTCTTAAAACATATCAACTAGAAATCACCACTTCCATGATCAAGACAAATCATCTTAGTTGATACGTTATAGTCTTCGCAAATGAAATGCCCAATTTCATCACCGACTACGAACTATAAATTCTGAGTTTACAAAGGATTTGTGATTTATATCTTCTGTGACTAAATCACATAAATCACATACTATGCATCTCATGGACTATATGATAATGTCAAAATATTCATGTTACTATTATTTTAGATAAAAATAAACAACTTTATAGAACACAACATTAAGTCATACATAATGTCATACATAGCATCATACAATAGGATTTAAAGGCACACATCCTAACAATCTCCCACTTGCCCTAAAGACTATTGTGCACTAATCTAACTCCCATTCCCTCCAAATGTGACACGAAAGTCCTTTGAGACAAGGTTTTGATAAAAGGATCTGCCAAATTATTTGCACTTTCAATATTTGCTACCACAACATCTCCACGAGCAACAATGTCTCGAATGATATAGTCCTTTCTCTCAATGTGCTTTCCTTTCTTGTGATTTCTTGAATCTTTAGATTGTGCAACCGCTTCACTATTATCACAAAACAATGTGATGGAAACTTGCTCCATTCTTATAACACCAAGATCAGAAAGGAATTTCTTGAGCCAAACAGCCTCCTTTGCCGCTTCACAAGCAGCAACGTACTCGGCTTCCATGGTAGAGTCCGCAATGCAAGATTGCTTAACACTCCTCCAACTTATGGCTCCACCTCCCAAGGTGAAAACACATCCTGAAGTGGATTTTTTGAAATCTAGATCCAATTGAAAATCTGAATCTGTATAGCCAATGGGAATCAAATCCTCACTATGGTAAACAAGCATATAATTTCTCGTTCTCCTAAGATACTTGAAAATATGCTTTACAGCTTGCCAATATTTTGGTCCTGGATTTGATTGATATCGGCTGACCATGCCAACTGAATAACAAATGTCTGGTCTAGTACAAAGCATGGCATACATGAGACTTCCTACTGCAGAAGCATAAGGAACTTGTCTCATCATATTTTCTTCCTCTTGAGTCTTAGGCCTTTGGTCATCAGACAGAGGAACTCCATGTCTAAAAGGAAGCAATCATTTCTTGGAGTTTTGCATGCTAAACCGTTCTAGAACCTTATCTATATATCCAGCTTGTGATAAGCCTAACATCTTATTCTTGCGATCTCGCCAAAGCTTGATCCCTAGAATAAAGTTAGCCTCACCCAAGTCCTTCATATCAAATTGGCTAGACAACCAAACTTTAACCGATGACATTATCCCTACATCATTCCCAATGAGTAGAATATCATCAACATAAAGCACTAGGAACATTACTACTTTGTCTCGATGTCTCTTGTACACACATGGTTCATCAAGATTTTGTTCAAAACTAAATGATTTGATTGCTTGATCAAACCTGATGTTCCATGACCTAGATGCTTGCTTAAGTTCATAAATGGACCTATTCAACTTGTATACCATATGCTCTTGGTTCTTTGCTATGAATCCTTCTGGTTGCATCATGTATATTTCTTCTTCAAGATTGCCATTAAGAAATGCAGTCTTGACATCCATTTGCAAAATCTCATAATCATAATGAGCAGCAATGGATAAAAGAATTCTGATAGACTTAAATATGGCTACTGGCGAAAAAGTTTCATCATAATCAATGCTTTGTTTTTGTGTATACCCTTTCGCCACTAGTCTTGCTTTAAAGGTTTCAACTTTTCCATCTATCCCTCTCTTCCTCTTGTAAACCTATTTACAACCAACATGTTTAATGCCGTTAGGCGCCTTTACAAGATCCCATACATGATTGGAATACATAGAATCCAATTCAGATTTCATAGCTAAGACCCAATGATGTGCATCTATATCATTAATTGCCTCTTCATAAGTGTAGGGATCCGATTCAGCCTCTTCTGAGATAGCTATATAAGTTTCTCCCAAACCTCTAAATCTCACAAGAGGCCGAATAATTCTCCCACTACGACGAGGCACTTGTGTACTAGACATCTCATGAGTAATATCTTGTGATGTATCCAATACAACCACATCATCCCTAGTTTCATCCATTGGTTGTTCAACTACAGGTTCATCTATTTCAGCCAAGACAACTCTACTTCTAGGATTAAAATTATAAACATAATTATCTTCCAAAAATTTGGCATGGGTGCTAACAAACACTTTGTTATCCTTATGATTATAGAATAAATAACCCTTGGTTTCTTTTGAATACCCTAAAAACATGCATACTTCCGTTTTAGTTTCCAACTTATCAGACTTCCCTTTCAACACATGTGCTGGACATCCCCAAATGTGGAGATATTTCATACTAGGCTTGCGCCCACTCTACAATTCTTTAGGTGTGTTGGGAACAGATTTTGATGGAACTAAATTCAAAACATGCATAGTAGTTTTTAGTGCATATCCCCAAAAAGAAACTGGTAAAGTTGAGTAACTCATCATGGACCTAATCATTTCCAAAAGAGTCCTATTCCTTCTTTCCGCTACACCATTTTGTTGGGGAGTTCCTAGTGCAGTCAATTGGGAGACAATCCCATTTTGAATTAAATAATCCTTGAAATCCCTAAGAAGGTATTCGCCACTTCGATCAGAGCGAATGGCCTTTATGTGTTTACCCAATTGATTTTCAACTTCAACCTTAAACTCTTTGAACTTGTCAAAGGCTTCGGACTTCCGTCTCATTAGGTACACATAACCATATCTTAAGTAATCATCTGTGAACGTGATGAAGTACTCATAACCTCCTTTTGCTTGGGTTGACATAGGACCACATACATCTGTATGAACTAATTCAAGCAACTCTTGGGCTCTTCTACCTTTTGCATTAAAAGGTCGTTTGGTCATTTTACCTTCCAAACAAGATTCGCAAACTGGAAATCCATCAAAGTCCATGGGCTGTAAAAGTCCATCTTTGATTAGTCTTTGAATCCTATTTGAATTAATATGACCCAAACGCAAGTGCCATAAATATGCATCACTAGTAGAAGGAAACTTTCTCTTTAATGATTTTACATGAGAGCTACTATCTATTTCAGAATTGTATAATTCATGTATGTCAGGAGTTAAAATATAAAGATTATCCACAATATTGCCAAAACAGATAAACACTTTATCCTTTTTTATTACAACATTGTCTTTCAGGATAACACAATATCCATGTTTATCTAAGTAAGTTGCAGAAATTAAATTCCTACGAACATTAGGTACATACAAACAGTCTTCCAAAATTAACACTCTAGACTTAAAACACAAATTATACACTCTAACAGCTACAACCGAAATCCTGCTCCCATCAGCCAAAGTAAGAAATAGTTCTTCCTCATTCAACTTTCTGGTTTCCTGGAACCCCTGCAAAGAATTGCAGATATGATTAGTACAACCTGAATCCACACACCAGGAATCTGTTGGATTCTGTACCAAACATATTTCAAGAAGAAATGAACTTTTCATATCCTTATTCTTGGCAGCCTTGAATATTGGACAATTCCTCTTCCAATGTCCTTTCTCACCATAATGGAAACACTTTCCTTTGCTTTTCTTTCCTTTGCTTTTCTTTCCTTTGTCGGCAACCCCTAAAGCAATTTGCTTACCAATTTTCTTAGTGAAGTCCTTCTTCTTCTTCTTACCTTTGCCTTTCGACTTAGGTTGAGAAGTAGAAGCTTCACCCACATTGGCTTCAACACTAGAAGTACCAAGGATGCCTTTCGCCGCCACTAACTCATTCATTAATTCAGACAAAGAATAAATCTTTTTGTTCATATTATAATTGAGTCTGAATTCCTTGAATGATTCTGGTAGTGACTGGAGTATCATATCCACTTGGAATTCTCCATCAATATCGGCACCCAAAACTTCTAATGTGTTCAGATTAGCAATCATCCTAAGACAATGCTCCCTTACTGAACTTCCTGTAGCTATTTTGGTATTATAAATTTGCCTCATGATTTCTTGCCTTGCAGACCGGCTTTGTTTACTAAACATCTCCTTCAGATTAAGCATTATGTCCGAAGCAAGTTCTATATCCTGTATTTGATGCTGTAGAACATTTGAGATAGATGCTAGTATGTAGCACTTGACCATCTCATTAAATTTCTGCCAACGATCATATTGTTATTTTTCCTCAAGAGGAACATTTAATGAAGGAAAGCTAGGACATGGTTGAGTAAGCACATATTTATGCTTTTTAGCAGTAAAAACAATGTCCAAATTCCTTTTCTAGTCAACATAGTTGGATCCAGTCAGTTTGTTTTGGTTAAGAATAGCAACAAGTGGGCTAAATGATGCCATAATTTAAATATGAAAATAATAAACATGAATATAATAAGTAAACTGGACATTATCAATTTAGCATATAAGCATACAATATAGAACCTTAATAAAATCATAAAATAATATATGCAACGACAACCCAATCCATGTCTATAATTCCTTGGTAGCAAGTTTATTATAAACACATTAATTGGTTGAGAACTATTCTCATTATTAGTGCTATCATGATAACTCTTATCAAATACTAATAATATGTCGTATTACCTTCAGCCTCTAAGTAATAATGACATAACTCCTTTGGGAGGTTAACATTACACTTAGTCTAGTGTATACCATTATCTAGAATCATGTGTAGCCACATTTCATCTCCCTTTTATAGTATTTAAACTTGTAGTACCATGAAACAAAACACCCTCCTTTGGGATCGCGAGGCATATACGCCAAGACGAGGTGTTTGTTCATACTACTTTAAACGGGTAAGTTCAATCTTGTAGTACTATAAAGTAAACACCCTCCTTTGGGATCGCGAGGCATATACGTCAAGACGAGATGTTTACCCACACTACTATGAACCGATAATGGAGGCCATGAGATCTAACCCTTGTATCTCTCTCCCACTATAAATTTTAAAATAAAGGTTTTTAATGTCAAGAATTATAATAATGCTAGACACGTGAAAAACATAATTCTAATCTCATTAGGAATAAATTTCATTAAACTAGCATTAATATATATATAAATATATATAACGTAATATAAACCCATATTACATTTAAAAATCCATATTATAATATATATAATATAATATATGGATTAATATATGTAATATATAATTATTATATTATATATATATATATATATACAGTGGCGACTCCAGAAATTTTGTCCAGGGTGTTCCTATTTCACTTTGAAAAAATTTTGGATCAATTCGGTCTATTTTGGGTGTTTCGGTATGTTTTGGTAAATACCGGCCGAAATTTAAGATTTGGTAAGCATGAAATTTGTACTTAGAAAAAAAAAAAATTCTTAAAACCAAAACAAATTTGCATTCTGTACACCAAAAAACCTCAAAAGGAAAAAAAATAATAAAAAGAAATGAAATGAACAAAAGTACATGTACAATAAACTATAAGTTCATTTGAAATATTAATAAAATTATTAATTATTGTTGTTTAGTTGTTTCATAAATTTTTTTGTCTTTTATAAACTATAATTTGTTGTATTGTTGTTTCATTAATTATTAAATTATTAATTGTTGTTTAGCCTAACATAATTTAATTTGTTTGTCTTTTATAATGTCTTAGTTAATTGAATTATTAATTATTAGTGTTTAGTTGCTTCATTCATTTTTTTTACTAACTACTAGGAGTCTAGCACACACCCCACTATGCGTTATCATGTGTGCACGAACCCTATGACTTTTATTCCCTAATTCAAATATCCCACTGTAACACCACACGGTATAAACCCACATTAACATTTACAAAAGGGGTTCATAAATTATCACAATATACTAAAAGACAAACTCACCAACACCAACTGACCAACAAATAAAAAAATTTAAATTTATTTTTTCAGGTTCTTTGTTACAATTTTTTTTTTCTTTTTTTAGATTTTAGTTCAAAATTTGTTTGACATAAAAATTTTGAGGATGTTCCTTGATTAAACAAATAAAAAAATTTAAATTATTATATATATATATATATATATATATATATAAATTTTCAACCCAGGGTGTTCCTGGGAACACCCTGGAATGTAAGTGGCCTCGCCACTGTATATATAAACTTGGAAAAGATGAATCCGTACCATAAGGATTCTACTTTTCCATGGCCATTGCTTTGTATTCATATGGATTCCACTTTACAGGATAGCATTACAACCCGTGGGCCATTATATATGCAAGACTAAAATAACTTTGAATAGTCAAGCCATGCAATTAAGTTCAAACCCATTCAAAGAAAACCAAGCCATGCAATCCATGTTCAGACGTGAAATCACATTGAAACCATGCCACTTGATTCCAAGTCAAACAGTGCATTAAATATGAGAATAACCACCCTTTTTCAATAGCTACCCCTATTCGAATAAACAATAAAGGCAATGGACATGATATATATATATATATATATAAATATATATAACGTAATATAAACCTATATTATATTTAAAAATCCATATTATAATATATATAATATAATATATGAATCAATATATGTAATATATAATTATTATATTATATTATATATATATAAACTTGGAAAAGATGAATCTGTACAATAAGGATTCTACTTTTCCATGGCCATTGCTTTGTATTCATATGGATTCCACTTTACAGGATAGCATTACAACCCGTGGGCCGTGGGCCATTATATATGCAAGACTAAAATAACTTTGAATAGTCAAGCCATGCAATTAAGTTCAAACCCATTCAAAGAAAACCAAGCCATGCAATCCATGTTCAGACGTGAAATCACATTGAAACCATGCAACTTGATTCCAAGTCAAACGGTGCATTAAATATGAGACTAACCACCCTTTTTCAATAACTACCCCTATTCGAATAAACAATAAAGGAAATTGACATGGAAGGGTGCCGTGTAGTACAAAAATGGCTATATATATATATATATATATATCATTTATATGAATTCTAACGCCAATAACGTTAATTCATAAACAATGATTATCAAACTATGTCTACATTAAAATAATTATTTTCTTAAATTTTAAAAATCAATCACATGCCATACAATCATGATATAAAAACCTGGCTCTGATACCAATTGTTGGATAAAAAACCTGGTTTTGTATCTCATACAAAACACACAGCGAAAGTAACAAATAAGGATCTATTTCATTCATGATTGACAACATGCACTATGTAAATTTCAGAATTTAAGAACAAGATAGCGTACCTTGGTGTGGAGAAATTCAAAACAAAGATTAGAAGCACTTGGGAAAACTTTTAATCTTCACTCCAATTCCACTTTACGCTCAAGATGTGTGGTCTCTCAATTAGTTTCCAAAGGGAGAATGAAAGTGTGTCTCACACTCTTTCTTTTCTCTACGAAAAATCGCCTTAAAAATTTTTGTATGTTTCTCCCTTTATAACTAACTGATTATCTAATTGGGCTGGCTTATTGGGCCTTTCCAATTGGGCTTTAATGTGTGGCTTGGAATGGAACCAAAAGGGACCAATAAGACACTAGCTTCAATGGGCCTTGGGCTTTTCCGTCAACTCTTGACAAGTCCAAAGTTACCATTAATTATATTTAATACCACTATATAAATATAATTGCACTCTAGGCCTTATTAATAAATTATATCCCAAGACTTTATTTTACACGCAACCCCTTCATAAAATATTCGTAGTAATACAAAGTCATAAATATAGACTGTCACTTTGTAAAATACTACATCTTATCCTTGAGTACCCGGTTTAATCCTTTAAAGTTATTCATCATATATTTATGAAATCCAATTTCATAAATATATACTTTAGTAATTTCTTACCAAAGTGGTTAGGCCTAACTCTCTGAATAACCAAACCCATTAAACTTATCTCAAGGGAATATTTTGTATCTTCATTAAGAGACTATGAATTCTATCTTGAGAATATATGTTTCATCAACATTAAATGTGGCTGCCCAATATACTGAGGTTTTGACTGTTACATTAGATCTCACTCCTGATATATCAAAGCAACCTACACCTCATGATCAAGTCCATTATTCTCTCAGGATTAAGAGTTCATGCAAATAGAAGTCGTGAGATTTATTAATCATTTGACAGTCGTTAGGAGAATAATAAATCTCACAGCGGTGCAGTTCAATATGTCTTAACTCTTAAAATATATCAACATATCAACTAGAAGTCACCACTTCCATGATCAAGACAAATCATCTTAGTTGATACGTTATAGTCTTCGCAAATGAAGTGCCCAATTTCATCACCGACTACGAACAATAAATTCTGAGTTTACAAAGGACTTGTGATTTATATCTTCTGTGACTAAATCACATAAATCACATACTATGCATCTCATGGACTATATGATAATGTCCAAATATTCATGTTACCATTATTTTAGATAAAAATAAACAACTTTATAGAACACAACATTAAGTCATACATAATGTCATACATAGCATCATATAATAGGATTTAAGGACACACATCCTAACAGCATCATTAAGCAATGTTGTGACGGTCAGCAATGTGATCTTTAGCTTTTCCAGCAAGTCATCATACTTCCGGTAGTGCAGTAATACTATGAACTCGCGGGAAGCCAATTGATCTGTCAAACAGTACTTGAAGGAGACAATGCAATCAGGAGAAGTGGAGCAAACCAGATACCAAAAAGAAGAAAAAAGAAAGACAATGCAAACAGGAGAAGTGGAACAGAAAGTGCATAATCTCATTATTGTTATTAATATTATTATTATTGTGATAATAAGGCTGTCAAGAAGCCAAAGAGCTCATGCTTCTCTTCAAATAATTGGAAGATACCAAAAACAGTGACATAGTAAACCAAAACTTAAAATTTTAGTTGTAAAAAACAAATCCCCGCCACCCCCCCCCCCCCCCCCCCCCAAAAAAAATCATTATGATCTTTCCCTGTCCATTGATAATTGATCAAGTGGTTATAACTTATAAGGAGTTGTTTGTCTGAATGGTTTTTCCTTTATTTTTTAAAAATATCCCTCCTCCAGGCTCCAATGTGGGGATATAAAGAAGGGAGAATGACAAATTAAGCAGATAATGGGAATATATTACTTGTATTTATAATATATTGTTGCACAAGTGAATTAGGAACTGGAGTAGGTTCCTTTATTCAGTACAAAATGAATCAGTCAAACACAAGTCTCATGCTTCCATTTCTAGAGTTCATGTTTGGTATAAAAAAGAGTTAAAAAATAGAAGGAAAAAAAGAAGAAGAAGAGACCAGCGGTGGTTTAAAAAGTACTATTAGTTACCTAACTCATAACTTCTCTTATTTAGTTTTGTGTGAAATAAAATTGTTTTTCTTATTTAGTTGACCAGTGTTGTTTTCCAAAAAAAAATTTGAAAAATAGTCTATCTAATGCTAAGCTAAAGAAAATAAATTCAAAAAGAGTTTTTCACTTTTTCATTGACCACTTTATTTTTATACTACTAATATAAGAAAATTCAAAAAACAATTTTCACATAAAGTTTTTTATTGAAATAGATTTTTCATTGAAATGAACAAAGAATTACTTGATGGTTTAAAAAAGATGCTGATTGCTATCATAAAGAAATAATGGTTTGAGTAAAAAATTAATAATGTAAATATAATCCATTTGATTACAACGTTTGTATTCGTCCTTTTTATCGCAAAACTTTGATGAGATTATATAGAGACCATCCGATAATGAGAAGTTATAACCTGAAACTTACTATTTTATAAGAATTCCTCTTCCTAATAATCATATGGTGTTTCTTTCACCTTTTATAGTTGGTAGGAACCACAATAGCCCTCACTAACGAGGCATCTTTGTGAATTATTGACATTTTTGGAAGGTGCTATGGTCGTGTGGGGATCCTCCACAACGTGCAGTTCACCAATGCCACTGAATCAAAAGTTCACCAATAGTGTTTAGTGTTGTAAATAAAATGATAAAAACTTATTGCAAAGAACACATATGAATTAGTTAATAATGGGACAATGGATGCACGAACTTTTAGGACAATTGTCAAGTTGTATCTTTTCTCCTATGAAAAATTAAGCAAGACCTATGAATATCTTTTTATAGATTTTTTGTTTTGTCTTTATCTTTCTTATTCTTCACTGATTTCATTTTTCAATTATAAATTTCTAAATTAAAGTATATGAACATGTAAAAACAAAATTATATGTAAATTTAAAACTGCTCAAGATTAATATATATGAACAATATTTTTTTCATTGATTTATTATTTAATAATAACATCAAAATTAAAGAAGATAAATATGTAAATTTAAATCCGCATAAAATAAATTTGTAAAACCAATATATTTATATATTCAATATTGTAAAAAACAATTAAAAGTAAAATAAAAATTAAAAAAATAATAATCAAATGACCAATGAGAGATCTATTATAATGCGCAGTTCAGTGAAAAAGAATCTTTACATGTATATACAATTAGATTAAATTAAGGTAGAATTTCATTTTGTATAAAAAAAAATTCATCACGTTGGTAAAGGGCCCTTTCTCCTAGAGACCTTCCTTAATTAATTTTGGGGGAAAATTGTTATCAATTAACTAAGAACGTAGAAAGATGCTGAAAATAATTTTCAAAGAAATAGCCAAGCACTTTCCTCCAACGAATAGGGTTACTTTTTTTCCATCAAAAAAAGAAAAAAGAAAAGGATTACTTTTTTATGATATTATTCACTCTGTGCCAATCATAATGTCCATGTCCCCACTTGCCATCACTACTTGATTGATCCTTCACGCGTGTTGGGAGAAGTCAAGCAGCCGGAAAGATGGAACCTCTGTCTATCTAAATCTGCCAAGAAGTTTTTAGCCTTCTACACCATAAACTGTTTTCTGCCTTACCGGTTTCTACGGAAATCCAATAACCGCCAACTGGGAACACTCCTGGGCGCTACTCAAGCATCTTTGTCTCCGAATGAATCTACCTGGGCTGTGTGTAGGAGAGTTCAATGAGATAGTGAAGGCCAGAGAAAAAATGGGTAGAGCACCACGACGTGAGCGTCAAATGGTGGAGTTCAGAGGAGCATTAGACTTAAATATATTATTTGTTGAATCAAACTTGTTTATCATTGTTATATTTCCAACAAAAATTACTACAAATTTTATAATATAAGTGAATTAATCACATTTAAAAAAAAAAAAAAAAAAGAACAGTGGATTTTAAATATATAAAAAATGATATAAAATATTAAATAAATTTATGGTTAATAAAATATAAATATTATTTAAGTTATATTTTAATATAAAAATACCCATTTAAAGATTTTGCATTGGGGCTCAAATTGTATTGAACTATATTATAATCTTTGTACTCGTCCTTTTAATCATCAAAATTTGATGAGATTATAGAGACCATCCAATACTAAGAGCATATAACCTGAAACTTATGGCCTGTTTGTAAGTTTAGAGAGGGAGGAGAGTAATGTAGAGGAGAATGATTATCTTCTACCTTGTTTGGATGTTTTTAAAATTAGTAAGGAGAAATGGAGTAATTAACTCTTTCTCTTGTTTGAATGTTTTAAAAATTAAGATGGAATGGAGAGGAAATGATTTAAATAGACAAATTTACCCCTATTTGAAAATGGACTTGCAACATTGGTCTATAATTAATTTGTTAGATTAAATAATTATTTAATCAACATTCTCATTCCATCAAATACCACTAATAAAAGTATAAAACTACGATTAACTATTATAAAATAATTTTATTACCTCAAAAAAAATGATAAGGGAGTTCGTAGTACTGCCGGTGGTTTTCTTGTCCGGCGCAAACCCGGTGGCCAAAACCAGCGTTCAGCAAAGGAGAGTCCCAATGACATTTTTTCAGCCACAATGACATCGTTTCAGCCACAACGACATCGTTTCAGCCACAACAACCCTCGAGCTCAAGCATCCCCTTCATGTCATTTGATATCGGATTCGCACCTATCACTGGAGAAGGTGGCTCTATGCCCGGAAGTGGTAGCTTTGAGGATGAGGAACCCGTGCTTGGTGAGCTCAGGATCCACTCGAAGCAAATCTGGAATAAAATCAAGTCGATTCTCAACCTGTTCAAGGTCAACCTGGTCGTACATAAGGACTCGGATCTATCCCACCCAATCCTCCCCTACATGTCACTCTACCTCTTCCAATTACTCACTGGTAAGCTCCAATTTGGTGTTATACTTGGCTGGATCGTTGTTTCCTCTATCTTTCTCTACGTGCTGTACAACATGCTCGCCAGAAGTGAGATTCAATTTTTTTTTCATTCACCTTAAATTTTCTCAGGAAACAAACAAAGATTATTTATATAATCGGTTTGTAATTTTGTTAATTTAGAAAGGGTAAATTGGAGAATTCATTTGGTTAATAATTTATTTGCTCTACTCTCCCTCCAAACCTCTCCAATTGGGGGAATTAAAAATGAGGGGTTAGAGGTAGTTGAAACCCTTCATTCCTTAGAAAACTTTCAAAGAAGGTAATTAAATTACTCTCCCTCACTTTACTCTACTCTCCCTCCTTTTTAAACTTCCAAACAGGTCATTACTTCTATAAGAAATAAGAATTCTTCCCTCCTACATCTTTTAATTGTGGGAATATTAATTAAAAACTAAATGTTAGTCAATAAATAAAAAAACAATTTTTTATCAACGAAAAAACAAAAATAGAAGGAGCAATGCTAAGAATACTACAAATACTACATGACATTTACCAATTGTTGTGTCACCAATCACAAAAAAGTAACTTAACATTCATTTATTATATTTTTCAAATCCATTGATCATAATCATAGTAATTGCGTTGTGAGCTTGTAAAGGTAATGGTATAAAATTGCTAGTATCTCTAGCATTTTTGAAAATAAAAATATTTTTCTTGGATGTGCTATGAATGGTTCGTTTTCTCTATAGGCAAAGAATTCTAACTAAATAATCTCCTACACACACGGATATTGAAAATTCACACACTCTCTCTCTCAACAACACAAAATTGAAATAAAAATACCAAAACAAAAAATTCAATCTCAAACCTCAATATTTTTTTGTACTAATTGATGGGAAATTTCGCCACTCTCCATTTAAAACAAGAAATTCGTTTTTTTTTTTTTTTTTTTTTTGAGTTCTTTGGAGTTGTCTTTGGATCCGTCCCTTCAGGCTTCGCACTTTATCTAAAAATTATGTTTTCTTTATTGTTTTACTTGGTAGTGGTAGGAGATACAAATGTCACAGATTCACATATTTTGCTAAGGTGTAACTCATATTTCCATTTACATAGGGGTAGGGATATGGGTAGCATAGTTTTAATAAAGGAAAAATAAATAAAAAAGTTAATCCACACGTCCATATTTATCTATAATGTTAAAGTGCGTTTGTGCCTAAAAAGAAAGAGCTAATAAAAAAATAAAACAAATCTCAATGTGCCATTACAAGCATGAATTTATATATCTGTTCTGATTTGTGCATAAAAATCCTTTGTTCAATTGAAACTATAGGATCAGATTGATGTGGGTCATCTCATGAGGCAGATCACCTATAGAAACTACAGAAACCAAGCGAAAGAGCATGCACTTTCAATTATACCATTTCTGCCACATTATTTCTTAGAGACCCTCGTTAAATTTTTTTTTTTTTTTTTCCCTAGAGACCCTCTCTTTTTTTTTTTTTTTTAGAAGAGAGACCCTCGTTAATTAATTTGGGAAAAAATTCATCATCAAAAAGCGTGTAGAAAGATGCTGAAAATAATTTTAATAGAAATTGCCAAGGACATTCTTCCAACGTATAGGATTACTTCTGATTATATTATTCACTCTTTGCCAATCATATTGGCCACGTCTCCACCTGCCATCACTACTTTATTGATCATTTATGGGTGTTAGGTGAACTCAGAAAAAGAACTTCTATCTATCTAAATCTGTCAAGAAGTTCAGACTTTACACCACAAACTGTTTTCTGCCTTATTGCACTTACTTCTCTTTACTTCTTTTTCAAGCTTGTTCAACCAAGAACAGAGACTATGGCTGGGGCCTTGGTGGGTGGAGCAGTTCTCTCAGCATTTCTTCAGGTGGCGTTTGACCGAGCCGCTTCTCGTGAGGTCCTAGACTATCTCAACGGAAGGAAACTGATTAATCGTTTGGTGCAAAAGCTGAAGTTAGAGCTGATGTCTGCCGATGCTGTGCTCAATGATGCGGAGGAGAAGCAAATTACAGACCCAGCTGTGAAAAAGTGGCTGGATGAGCTCAAAGATGCTGTTTATGTTGCAGATGACCTCCTCGATGAGATTGCCTACGAAGCTATGCGGTGCAAGTTAGAAGCTGAATCCACTAGTACTAGTAAGGTAATGGGTTTTCTCTCTACTTTTGTTAATTCATTTGACAAAAGGATACAATCCGAACTAGAAAACATTCTAGAACAACTAGAATCTATTACAAAACAAAAGGATGTTCTCCGTCTAGAAAAGGTTGCTGCTGCTGAACTACCATCACGACCATTGACGACTTCTTGCCCTGAAGAATATGGTGTGTTTGGTAGAGACAAGGATATGGAGGCGATATTTGAGAAGTTCCAATCAGATGATGTGAGTGTTAATGGTATATGTGTTGTTCCCATAGTAGGTATGGGTGGGCTTGGTAAAACAACTCTTGCTCGACTTATATATAATAACAAAAGAGTTAAGGAGAGTTTTGATCTCAAAGCTTGGGTTTGCGTTTCAGAAAAATATGATTATTTTAGGATAGCAAAAACTATTTTTGAAGAGGTCACTTCATCTGCTTGTGACATTCAAACCATGAATTTGCTTCAAAATAAGATTAGAGAGAAATTCATGGAGAAGAAAGTTTTCCTAGTTTTAGACGATATTTGGAATGAGAACTATGATGATTGGGTTGAGTTACTTAAAGTTTTTAGATGTGGGGCACAAGAGATTAAAATTATTGTTACGACACGTAGTGAAAAAGTAGCATTAAAAGTAGGCACAATTTCAGCTTATATTTTAAATGAATTGTCAATCCAAGAATGCTGGTCATTATTTGAAAAACATGCATTTAAAAAGGGAAGCTCTAGTGAATTTCCCATTCTTGAGGAAATTGGTAGACAAATTGTCCAAAAGTGTAAAGGCTTGCCTTTAGCTGCAAAAGCACTTGGGGGTTTGCTGCGATTTGAAGAAGATCCAAGAAGGTGGACAGAGGTTTTGAAGAGTAGTATATGGGATTTACCTATAGAAAACAATGGTATTCTTCCAGCTCTAAGATTGAGCTACTACTATCTCCCACCACATTTGAAGCGTTGTTTTGCATATTGCTCAATCCTTCCGAAGGATTATGAATTTGAAAAGGAGGAATTGGTCCTGCTGTGGATGGCTGAAGATTTACTACAACAATCTGAAGGAAATGGAAGGATGGAGAAAATAGGTGAACAATACTTTTATGATCTAGTATCTAGATCGTTTTTTCAACAATCAAGTAACAAAAATCCAAGTTTTGTAATGCATGACCTAATCAATGACTTGGCAATGTTTATAGCTGGAGAATTTTGTTTCAAGCTGGAGATTGACAAGTCTTGTGTAATCACAAGAAAGACTCGCCATTTGTCATATGTTAGAACTATATATGATTCCTCTAAGAAATTTAAGGTGTCCTACAAGGCCAAGGATTTGCGAACCTTCCTTGGACTAGATTTGTCATCGTCTCAAAGGTATTGGAATAGGGTATCAACGGTGATGATAGATGATTTGTTGTTGACATCTAAGTGCTTAAGAGTTCTTTCATTTTCTAGCTATAGAAACGTGAGAGAGTTACCTAATTCTATTGGCAATTTGAAACATCTACGCTATTTAAATCTCAGTTACACTCCAATCAAACAGTTACCAGATTCTCTATGTAATTTGTATAAATTGCAAACCTTGTTATTGTTGGAATGTGAGTCCCTTCTCGAGCTGCCTAGCAAGATGTGGAGATTAGTCAACTTGCGCCACTTGGATTTAGTTGGTACAAAATTGAAAGAGATGCCATTGCATATGGGTAAATTGAAAAATCTTGTGAAATTAACTACTTTTGTTGTGGGCAAACATTCTGGGTCCAGTATTAAGGAGTTAGGGGAGCTCCATCATCTTTCTGGAGCATTGTCTATTTTAAACTTGCAAAACGTTCATCATACCAGAGATGCTATGGGGGTTAATTTGAAGGATAAGAAGCACTTATCTGAGTTGGTGTTTCAATGTGGCTTCGACAATGAGACTTCACAAAAGGAAAGACATGTTCTTGAGCAATTGTGTCCTCATAATAAATTGGAGTCTCTCACCATTGAAGATTACGGGGGCACAAAATTTCCAAATTGGTTAGAAGATTGTTCTTTCTCCAATATGATGTCTATACAGCTTGTTAATTGTAAGTATTGCTCATCCTTGCCTCCACTTGGGCACCTACCTGTCCTCAAGAAACTCTATATTCAAGGTTTTCATTTTGTATTGCGTGTGGATCGTGAGTTCTATGGGGATGGTTCTTCTACAATTAAGCCTTTTAAATCCCTTGAAGTATTAAGCTTTAGAGACATGCCAGAGTGGCAGGAATGGTTTTTATTTGAAGATGAACATGAAGATGGGGTTGGAGTTTTCTCTACTCTCAAAGAGCTTTCCATAATTGAATGTCCCAAGCTAAGCGGTGGTCTACCCAGTCAGCTTCCCTCTTTAATCAAACTTGAAATTGCAAAATGTCCGCAACTTGTTGCTTCAATTCCTAGAGCTCCCACTCTCAATAGATTGAGATTAAGTGATTGTGATAAGGTTGTGTTGAAGGAATTACCACCCAAGTTGGATTGCCTCATTATTAGTGGAGGTCGCATCTTCTTGCAGTCGTTTGCGGAGCTTATGACGTGTCTCGCTGTCCCAGGAAGTGGCGTACCCACTACATTAAAATCACTTTATATGGAAGGAACATTTCAGATCACAACGGACCATTACTATCCTTCTCTTGAGAGTTTGAGTATAAGGGATGACTCTGACTCACTCTGGTCTTTTCCCTTAGAGTCGTACCCAAAACTCAAATCACTCTCCGTACGGAAAATTAAAAACCTTGAATCTCTTTTCGTATCAGAGGAATCTTACCGTGGTCTTAGTTCTCTCACTCATTTGAATATTGAGTCGTGCCCTAATTTTGTATCAATTTTTAGTGGAGGTATCTGCGCCCCTAATTTGATATCGATTTCGATCGTCCGTTGCAACAAGTTAAAGTCATTGCCTGAAAATATGCGCACCCTATTCCCATCCCTTATGTCTTTGGCAGTCCATCATTGTCCAAAACTGGAATCATTTCCTGAGGGAGGTTTGCCCTTCAATTTAGTAACACTTCTCGTCTCTTACCGCGACAAACTATTTTCCTGGGGATTGCAAGATCTACACTCCCTCAAACAGATCACTATCTACAATGATTGCAAAGAAGTGGAGTCCTTCCCGGAGGAAGCGTTGCTGCCTCCCACTCTCATCAATATCAATATTTCATCTTTTCCAAAGCTGAAATCACTCAAGGGTTTTCAACATCTCACCTCTCTTAAAAAGTTGAGTGTTTTTAGCTGCCATAACCTCCAGTACTTACCAGAAGAGGGCTTTCCCACCTCTCTTGAAAGCTTGTATATTGGTTACTGCTCTAAGCTCCAGTACTTACCAGAAGACCGCTTTCCTACCACTCTTTCTTCTCTAATTATTGACAGATGCCCTGTTCTAAAACAACGGTGTGAGAGAGAGAAAGGTGAAGAATGGCCAAAAATTGCTCACATCCCCATCATACTGATTGACGATGAATTGATCGAATGAGCTATGAATCAACATGCGCTCCAGCCCAGATCAGGTAATTTGTTCTGCAACCAATATAATATTAACTTCCGTCCTCTACTTATTGCTCAATTTTTTAATGGAGTATTTGTTTGTTATCACCTAAAATTCCTTTTCAAAGAATTGGTTTTTTTTTTTTTTAATATAATTGTTTTATAATTTTTAAATTGCAACAAAAAACTCTAGGTCTCTGGAAATTTTAGGAGAGCAAAAATGGAAGTTTCAAATGGCTACATGATTTTTATAAATTATTTGATTTTCATTGTGGGGATGTCAATGTATGTACTTAGTTCTTTGCCTATTCTTCATGCTCCAAGCATCACTTTTGTGCTACCTGGCTGCTGATCCTTTTGCGTTGTACAAACTACTAAATTCTTTATCTGTTTTCAAGTCACCTGTACAAAGCTCATCCTTCTGTCTTCATCAACATCCAAACATTTCCTTACTCTTATTCTTTCTGGTGTTGCACTTGCTTCATTTTCCATTCACTACATTTCACCTTTGGAAATTTGAAGTGACACACAGACTTTGAAGGAATAATTATCCTAGATGGTAAGTTTTTCCAGCATATATATGTCTTTGATGATTAATAAATTTGTTTTACAAGTACAGAGTACCTTTTGTGATATTGGCAATTGACTTGGGCACAATATTGCAGGTTATTAATCTCAGGTAGACACTGGGATAGTTTGAAGCTAGTGCTGCTTTAATACCTTCAAACAGTTGCTGAATTTCTTATGCATGAGAATCTTTTGATTGAATGATGTTGGTCAGTACTCCTTTTTGCTTTCTATATTTCTTTAATTTTTGGAGAGGAAAGGATGTGACTTACAAGGGAGGAAAAAAAAATGGATTAAGAAATAACATGCTTGAAAGTCAGTGTAAAGTTTTTTAATTTTTTCTTTTATGTGGAAATGCTCAATGCTTGTGTGACTAAAATAAGAAATAGAACTCTATGTAACATAAAATTTTTTCTAATGCTGAAAATTTTCAAATCGTATTTGAATAATGCTTTTAATGTTCTGTCAGACCAAAATCTTAACTCATTTATTATAGCATTGCTTTACAAATCATTTGGTCACTACTAGGATATCCCTAATTTTAAATTTTTTGCTTTTGTCTTCCCCACTAATTGAAATGATGTAATTGATTTTTGATTGCTGTACAATTAAACTAATAATTGCATGCAATTGTTGATATCCTTGTCTCTTCAAATTTTATTAGAGAACAATAAAATCCTGCTGGTTGTTTAATTTATTGATTTGGTTTTGCAGAATAAACCTTACTGAGCAACCCAGGAAGAGGCATTAATAATTTTCGGCCACTTGAGAAGGGATTTAGTTTCTCATACATGAGTCATAGAAAATAAATTCTCAGGGTATGAGGCCAAGCTCAATTCAAGCCTCCTTATCTTTATGAAAAAAAAGAAATGGTGACAAAATAAGGGGAAAATCTTGCAAGACTCGCATCCCCTACATCAGAATCAATTATAAAGTATTGGTGGGTGCTAAAACTCTTGAAGAGACCTAATGCCCTGGTTTGCTCCACACATGAGATAGCTAGCAACATGACTCAATTTTATTGCCAGGTACTTCTTTACAACCAGCTTAGTATCTTTTTTTTTTTTTGAAAAGCAACAAGCTTAGTATCAACACGACTCAATTTTAATGATTTTTAAAACTTGTAAAACAGATAGAGATGTTTCATGCTACATCCAGAAATCGTGAAGGGAAGGAATTCTTGTGCAGAATCACTTTAATTTGCCAACAAGTTCAACATTAATCCAGCATCTATTTGGCGTGATACCAGAGCCTATTGGTCACTAAAAAAAATCTTCTTATCTTGAGGATTTATGGTTACTTGAATCCAACTGGAGGGACCTGCAGCATTATTCAGCTCCTTCATTTTGAGTCCAAACTCCTGGTGGTACAAGAAGGAAGTGGAAGATTGAGGGAATGAAATCTCTGGTAGTACAATTTTAATTATTATTTTTCCTTAAGCTTATGCATTTGATAACTAACAGATTGATTCTTTTAACAATTTACACTATAAGAAGTTCAAAATGTGATTGTAACATTTGTCTTGAGAAATATGGCAGGCTATTTAATCATATTTGACAAGCAGCAGGTGGAACCTAGTGCAGACTTGTAGCTTCCATTATCACATTTTTTAGATTACAAATCACTTCTCAGTCTTAGTGAGAGAAATTCTTTTGATTGAGCAATGCAGGTCAGCTTCATACTGTGCTTCCATTCTTACCATTTACCTTTGTTCTTATGAAAAGAGGAACGCAGAAATTACTTATAATATGAATAAGAAATGGAATAAAAACTGTAAAAAATGGTATTGAACTTATTAGAAGTAATCAGCTTTGAATGCTCATCCATATAATCATCTAAATGCCACATTCCAGATGCAACAGACACGTCACATGTGGGTGGAATGGCCTTTGTAATGACATTCCCTGTTGGAGTTTTTAATCATGAAGAAATCAACTTCCATCTACTTATTGCTAACTTTTGTATTTATTCACATGCATCATCAAGGCTAGTGTTAGAGTTTTGTCTGTTATATCAAAAATTCCTTTTCTAAGATATAGGTTTTATGGTACGTTTGATCTGGCTAGTAGTGTGAATATAACTATGATTATAGAACGTTTGTTAAGTCTAAAATTCCTGTTCCGGAGAATATTTTTTATTCATAACATTTTGTAACTCTATTAAAATTAGCTCCATCAAATCTTTTTTCCCAACCCATTTTGTTTCATCTCAAATGCTTATGTGAAGCTTGAAAATATGATAATACAACCACTAAAAATGTTTGGACTGCATCTAGGCAAAATTCACTTTCTTGATAAAGGGGAAAGAAAGGCCAACAAAGAGATACCTAACTCTGCATCTAGCAATCAATCTGTTTGATGCACTGATAAAAAGTTGAAAATGGGGGGAAAATCTTCAAATTATTTACAATGTTTTAAAAAATACAACGTCAGATTAAATATTTTTCTTGAAGTTGTGTACTTGAAAAAAGATTTAAAAGAATGTTACAATGACATAATTCTAAAAAAAAATAGTTGATTTTCAATTAGGGGATGTCAATCTATATACTCAGTAACTTCTTTGCCTATTGTTTTGCAGAGCGCCCAGCCCATCTTTCTTTCTTTATCAAAATTCAAGCATTCGCTTACTCTTGTTCTTTCTGGGGCTTATCTTGCTTCATTATCCATTCTCCCATTTTCAAATTTGGACTTTCAAAGTGCGACAGACAGACTTTGACATAATTAAAACCTTGGTAACAGATTTTTTGTGCATATGTCTTTTATGACTAACAAATTTGTTTTACGAGTACAGAATTTTTTATTGATGCTGGTCAGCATTCCCAATTTCTTCCTGTTATTTCTTTTAGTCTTTTGAGAGGAGAGTATGTAACTTACAAGGGTGGAAATTGAAAAAGTTTTAAGCATAACATGTTCAAAAATCAGAAAAAAAAAAAATTTTTTTTTTTTTTTTTTCTTAGATGTGGAAGTGTGATTTCTTGTTTGACTAAAATCTCTCTCTCTCCCCCCTCCCCTGGGTAATGTGTTTTGTTTTAAAAATGACAAATAGAAATCTGTGTTGCTGAATGTTTGCTGAAACATTTCAAATCTTATTTAAATATCACTCTTCATGTTCTTTCAGCCTAACATCTTAACTAGTTTATTACTGCATTGCTTTTTAATTCATTTGGTCATTTGAGATATCCCTTATTTTGATTTTTTTTCTTGTCTTCCCTGGCTCTAATTGAAAAAATGCAGAATGGTATAATTGATGTTCGATTTCTGTACATGTAATAGATAATTACAAGAAAATGTTGATTTTCTTGTCTCCTAAATCATTTTTTAGTGAACAATAAAATTTTGGTGACTGTTTTTATTTATTTATCTTTATTGCAGAATAATTAACTGTGCAACCCATGAAAATACATTGAGATAGTTCAGTGACATGAGAAGGCCAAGATCAATTCAACATGAGTTTTAGAAAAGAGATTATCAAGATATAAAGGCCAAGTTTGATTCAAGCCAAATGATAGGCCAAGTGCCTCCCTTTCTTATCTATGATCTATGGAAGGCTTAAAAAAAGGAAAATGATGCCAAAAGAAGGGAAATTTGACACAAGATGGCTCACAATGCCTGCAAAAGAATCGATAATGAAGTTTTGGAGGGTTCTAAAAACTCAAGTCAAGACCCAACCCCCTGTCTCAGTCCACACAGGAGAGAGCTAGAAGCACTACTCAATTTCATAGTCAGGTACTTCTTTACTTCCAGCTGGGTATAAATTCTGTTAACTGCTTCTTTTCTAAGTGATTTCAAAACTGATAAAACAGATATGAGACGTTTCATTTCATGCTACATTGAGAAATCATCAAGGGGAGGAATTCTTGTGCAGATTTACTTCGATTTGTCAACTAGTGCAACACAAGCCCGACATGTATTTGGTGTAGTATCAGTGCCTATTGGTCCTCTTGCATCAGTAGAACTCCACAATTTCTGCTACATCTCCAGGTCGCTAAAAATATCTTTTTATCTTGAGGATTTTTTGTTATGTGACTCCTTTGCCAACATTCCAACTGGAGGGACCTGCAGCATTATTCAGCTCCTTAATTTCGAGTCCAAACTCTCAGTGGTACAACAAGACAGGAATGATTGATGGAATGGCAAGTCTCTGGTAGTTCAATTTTTTCCCTTAAGTCTTTTCTCTGGTACTGACATATTCTGTATTGTTATTCGATTATCCCTTAGTCTTAAAGGAATATATATTCCCTCCTCCAGCCTCCAATGTGGAGGAAATAAAAAAGGGAGAACGATAAATTAAGCAGATGAAGGGGATATATTACTTATATTATTAAGAAATTATTTCACAAGTTAATTAGGAACAGGAGCAGGTTGCTTTTGTTCAATACATAATAAATCAGTCGAACAAGACTATCTTACAATGGGGCTTCAAAAAGTCTCACGCAAACACAAGTCTCATGCTTTTGGGCCCGTTTGGTAATGTTGTTCTAGTAACGTTATTTAAATGTTGTGGAAATATGTGTGGATGAAAAAGTGTTATAGAAATACGTGATATGTTGCTTAAACAACGAAAACTATTGTTTAAACAACACAACCAAACAGACTTTCTGTTTTTTAAGTTCTTGTCTAGTATAAAAAAGAGTTAAAAAGAAGAAGAAGAGAGACTAGTGGTGGTTTAAAAAGTAGTACTAGTTACCTAACAGTCATTGGTTCATCATGGACAATTCAAAACTTCTGTAGCGCAGAGGCATTATTAGATGTTGCAAGTCTCTAATGCTAACTTTACTACTTTTATTACATATTGAAAACTTCTACTCCCACCCCGACAAGAGTGTTATTCCTCTGAAGTCCAAAGTAAGTCTCTATAATCCAAACTAATACATACTCCTCATGTAATCTGCTGCCCAAGCTATCTCCTCCCCTTAACACCTTACATCTTGGTCAATTATAGCATCTTTTCAACAAATAAATGGTGGATACTTTCCCCCAATTCAGCCCAAAAACAATTCTTGTCTCTTCCAATCTACTGAAGACTTAAAATTGAACATGCCACAAGTCAATCTACTTGTTATGGAATCATTTATCAATAATGATGATAGATAATTTGCTGCTAAAGTTTAAGTGTTTACAAGTGCTATCATTTTCTACTTACAGAAACATGAGGGAGTTACCTAATTCTGTTGGCAATTTGAAACACCTACATTATTTGAATCTCAATTACACTTCAATTGAATGGTTACCGGATTCTGTATGTCCTTGTATAATTTGCAAACCTTGTTAATATCAAGATGTAAGTTCCTCACTAAGCTGCCTACCAAAATGTGGAGATTAGTCAACTTGTGCCACCTTGATATAATTGAAACAAAATTGGAAGAGATGCCATTGCATATGCATAAATTGATAAATCTCCAAAAATTAACTACCTTTGTTGTGAGCAAACATAATGGATCTAGTATTAAAGAGTTGAGAGAGCTTCATCATCTTTCTGGATCATCGTCTATACTAAACTTGCAAAATGTTCAACATGCTAGAGATGCTATGGAGGTTAATTTGAAGGATAAATGGTCTTTGTCTAAGTTGGTGTTGTGGTGGGGTCATGACAACTACAATTCAAAAAATGAAAGAAATGTGCATGAAGAATTGCGCCTTGATACAAAATTGGAATCTCTCACCATTGAACATTATGGGGGTACGTACAAGATTTCCAAATTGGTTTGAGGCTTGTTCACTCTCTAATATGGTATCCATCTAGCTTAGCAATTGTAAGTATTGCTTCTCCTTGCCTCCACTTGGGCATCTTCCTGTACTCAGGAGACTTTTTATTGAAGGTTTTCATGTTGTATCACTTGTGGATCATGAGTTCTATGGGAATGGATCTTCCACAATTAAGCCGTTTAAATCTCTTGAAATATTAAGCTTCAAAGACATGCCAAAGTGGCAAAAATGGTTTTTATTTTAAGGCAAGGATGAAGATAAATACAAAGGTGAAGTTTTCTTTGCTCTCCAAGAGCTTTGCATAATTAAATGTCCTGGGCTAAGCACAAATCAGCTTCCCTCTTTAATCAAAATTCAAATTGAAAAATGTCATCAACTTTTACTTCAATTCCTGCAGCTCCAGATATCCTTAGAATGCAGTTAAGTGATAGTGATAAAGTGTCGTTAAAGCAATTACCACATAGGCTATGTCAACTCACGATTGGAGGATGCCACATCCTGCAGTCCTTTGCGGAGCTTTTAACGTCTCTCCCAGGAGGTGGTCTACCTACTGCATTAAACTCACTTGAAATCCATGGAACAATTCAGTTGCCAAAGGGTCATTACTATCCTTCACTTGAAAGATTGCAGATACATGATGATTGTAATTCGTTGTGGTCTTTTCCATTAGAGTTCTACCAAAAGCTCAAACTTCTTAGAGTGAATGCAAGTGAAAATCTTGAATCTCTTTTGATATCTGAGGGATCTCACCCTTTTTTACTATCTGAGGGGTTGCTCAACACCCTTTTTTACTATCAAGAATTTTAAATTGTCCTTGCTTTTCATGTTCCTTCAGCCCAAAATCTTAACTAGTTTATTACTACATTGCTTTTCAAATCATTTGGCACTAATGGAATATCCCTGATTTAAATTTTTTTTCTTTTGCCTTCCCTGCCAATTGTAAACGATGTGGAACGATGTAATTGATGTTTGGTTTCTGTACACATAACAATTAACTGCATGCAACTGTTTATTTTCTTCTCTTTAAATTTTATTAGTTAACAATAAAATATTTATTTGTTTTTTTATGCGGAATAACCTTTACTCAGCAACCCAGGAAGAGACATTGAGACTGTTCAGTTACATGAGAAGGACAAGCTTGATTCATACATGAGTTATAGAAAATAGATTATCGGGAAACAAAGGCCAAGCTTGATTCAAGCTAAATGATAGGCCACCTGCCACCTTTTCGTATCTATGACTTATTAAAAGGTTCTTGAGCAGATTCACTTTAATTTATAATCAGGTACTTTAATTTGCCAAGCTATCTCCCCATCTTAAAACCTTAAATCTTGGTCGATTATAGCTTCTTTTCAGCAAAACTTTCCTGGTACAAGATGTTTAAGCACATTTAACAAATAAATAGTGTATATTTTACCCAAGTTCACTGTCAAAAATACTTCCTTGCCTCTTCCAATCTCTACCAAAGACTTACAATTGAACATGCCACAAGTCAATTAGAACATTCAATCTCATATAGGTGCTTCCCATTTAAAAGAAGAAAAAAAAATTGGTAAGAACCCCAACATAAGGGGAAATCCCCTTTTAATAACAAACCAAAAAAATCTAATTATTCGTTAAGTCTTTTGATCATCATATCTAATAAAAGGTTCAAACCCGTAATTGGGTATACACTTATAAAAAAAAAATCTGTAATTGGGTATATCAGTTTCCTATATGCACCTTCCATTTTACATGGTAAATAAAAAATAAAAAATTATCCTGATTAGTATTCTGAAAATCTGGAAGGAGGGTGTGATAGGTTGATAGTCAATGTAATTTTTTTTTTCCCAGGAATCGGAGTATAATACTTGTGAATTATCTTGATTAGTATTCTGAAAATTCACAGCCAACATTTTATGCAATTATAATGTTAATATCATTCATGGTAGTATAGGTAATTATGAAAAAACAATTTTCATAATTGAGAGTAAAGCCTGTGCAATTGTTTTCAAAGTAGTGTTGAAGTTTTGAAAATTTTGAGGAAGGCAATTACTGCTGTCTGAATCTTGCTTTCTGAACGTGTCAAACAAGCAATTTTAAAACTAATGAAACAGTGCTTATAGGCCAGCAGAGTAGTTTTGTACACTAATAGCAAATCAGCTCTATGCACATTTCTGCAAATGTAAAGCATGTAATTCTACCATATTAGTTTCTTAATGGAGCCAGAACATCAATAAGGAACTTGCATAATATAGAGATATCTAACGAAATTATAACTGCAAAAAGAACCCAAACTTCAGAAGATATGGAAAACTTGGTCTATATCTCAGGTACTGCCATTGTCCAACTTGCTCAAGGCCCTGCCTGCCAATTTCAGTTGAAACCTATTTTGATGACATTTGCTACCTCCAAATCACATTTTGATTTTGTATGGTTCATAATGGCTGCTACAGGAGTATAGAGGCTTGGCTACAGAGGATGTTAATTCTTTTATCAGCCTCATAAGGATCTAGACTAATATGTTTTCTTATCCTCGTTCATTATGGTACTTGCATTGTGCCATCCTTGTGACTGTTTCTTCTTAATTGATAATGCATTTGGAAAAAAAAGTGCAACTAGTGTTACCAAGATGCAAGCTATTTCACATAACTGAAGAGTATTTCAAGAGACATACAGAACTGACATAATCTATATTGTTCGTAGATTATTGTCAAGGAATAATCTAAATGACCATCTTCCAACATTGTCTCTTAAACCAAGATTCAAGAACATCTTTATATTTGACCATCAATTCAAACTTCTCGTTAACTTTTTCCAATTTTGACGCTATCCCTGTGCAAGATGGAGTGCTGCAAGGAGTGGAAATAGGGTTCCAGTCACATACCTGATTTGGGCCAGCCTTAGATTCAGTTTCCAGCTTACATCTCAAAGTTTTGGTAGCAAGTTCATCCAATATGTCATCTGCATCAGAAAGAGCATCTTTAGCAATGTGCAAACACTTCTCCACTGCAGGGCTATGGAATTTCTTCTCCTCAGCATCATTAAGCAATGCTGTGACATTTTAATTGTAAGAAACAAATCCCCGCCCCCCCTCCCCAAAGAAAAAAATCATTATGATCTTTCCTTGTCCAATGATAATTGATCAGCTGGTTTCAAAAGGTCTGAATGGTTTTTCTTTATTTTTTTTAAAAAATCCCTCCAAGCCCCAATGTGGGAAAATAAAGAAGGGAGAACGACGAATTAAGCAGATAATGGGAATATATTACTTGGATTAATAAGAAATTGTTGCACAAGTGAATTAGGAACTGGAGCAGGTTCCTTTGTACAATACAAAATGAATTAGTCAAACACAAGTCTCATGCTTCTATTTCTAGAGTGGTATAAATAGAGTTAAAAAAAAAAAAAAAAAGGAAAAAAAGAGACCAGTGGTGGTTTAAAAAGTACTACTAGTTACCTAACAGCCACTGGGCTATCATTGACAATTCTAAAGTTCTGTATCAAACAGATGCATTTTTTTTCCTGCATAAATAACGAAATATCAATAATCAAAAAGACCCAGGTACACTGGAAGTATACATGGATTAGAGTACATGAAGATCGTAAATTACAATGATCATGCATAACAAAAATATTAGAACAAGAAAAAGAAGTAAAAACAGAACACCAAACAAACAAGGAGTGGAGGAGGAGAGATTTCATCTCAAGAATCAACTGTTCCGTTCCCTCAAAGCATCTAATGTAAATCGTGTTAAATTACACAGATGCATTATTAGATATTGCAAATTTTGTAAACCCATCTGCTTGCCTCTTCCAATCTACCGAAGGCATACAATTGAACATGCCACAAGTCAATTAGAACATTCAATTTCATATAGGTGCTTCCCATTTTAAAAAAAATAAATTGGTAAAACCCCAATTTAATAACAAACCAAAAATCTAATCATAAGTTTTTTTTTTTTATCATCGTATCCGATAAAATGTTCAGACCGGTAATTGGGTATAATCATCAAAAGCCCAAATCATATTAATTCTCGGAGAGTGTTCAAATAAGTAAAAAAATAAAATGTTCAGACCTGTAATTGGGTATAACCAGCAAAACCCAAATCATATTAATTCTCAGAGAGTGTTCAAATAAGTAAAAAATACAAAAACAAAAGGTGACCAATGGGGAATAGAAGCTAATGTGAATGTGCCGCAAGGAGTGGAAATAGGGTTCCAGTTACATACCTGATTTGGGCCAGCCTTAGATTCAGTTTCCAGCTGACATCTCAAAGTTTTGGTAGCAAGCTCATCCAATATGTCATCTGCATCATAAAGAGCATCTTTAGCAATGTGCAAACACTTCTCCACTGCAGGGCTATGGAATTTCTTCTCCTCAGCATCATTAAGCAATGCTGTGACATTTTAATTGTAAGAAACAAATCCCCGCCCCCCCTCCCCAAAGAAAAAAAATCATTATGATCTTTCCTTGTCCAATGATAATTGATCAGCTGGTTTCAAAAGGTCTGAATGGTTTTTCTTTATTTTTTTTAAATATCCCTCCTCCAAGCCCCAATGTGGGAAAATAAAGAAGGGAGAATGACAAATTAAGCAGGTAATGGGAATATATTACTTGGATTAATAAGATATTGTTGCACAAGTGAATTAGGAACTGGAGCAGGTTCCTTTGTACAATACAAAATGAATTAGTCAAACACAAGTCTCATGCTTCTATTTCTAGAGTTCATGACTGGTATAAATAGAGTAAAAAAAAAAAGAGGAAAAAAAGAGACCAGTGGTGGTTTAAAAAGTACTACTAGTTACCTAACAGCCACTGGTCCATCATTGACAATTCAAAACTTCGGTATCAAACAGATGCATTTTTTTTTTCTGGATAAATAACAAAATATCAATAATCAAAAATACCCAGGTACATCGGAAGTGTACATGGATTAGAGTACATGAAGATCGTAAATTACAATGATCATGCATAACAAAAATATTAGAATAAGAAAAAGAAGTAAAAACAGAACACCAAACAAACAAAGAGTGGAGGAGGAGAGATTTCATCTCAAGAATCGATTGTTCCGTTCCCTCAAAGCATCTAGTGTAAATCGTGTTAAATTACACAGACGCATTATTAGATGCTGCAAATTTTGTAAACCCATCTGCTTGCCTCTTCCAATCTACCGAAGACATACAATTGAACATGCCACAAGTCAATTAGAACATTCAATTTCATATAGGTGCTTCCCATTTAAAAAAAAAAAAAAATTGGTAAAACCCCAATTTAATAACAAACCAAAAATCTAATCATAAGTTTTTTTTTTTATCATCGTATCCGATAAAATGTTCAGACCTGTAATTGGGTATAATCATCAAAAGCCCAAATCATATTAATTCTCGGAGAGTGTTCAAATAAATAAAAAGACAAATGTTCAGACCTGTAATTGGGTATAACCATCAAAGCCCAAATCATATTAATTCTCGGAGAGTATTCAAATAAGTTAAAAAAAAACAAAAGGTGACCAATGGGGAATATAAGCTAATGTGAATGTGCCGCGCTGCTCTGATAAGACAACGGAGACCCCGTACGCTTTTCCTGGCCATGGTAGGGACTCGTGGACACACGAACACATCTGTAGCAGCCACATTGTATAACCCCCATTGGTGTCAGCGCAAACCATCTTCCATACCACCTTAACGCCCCCCATCTTTAGTATTTAGCACTGGGTCACAAGCCTGCGCAACCAAGCTCGACAATCTCATTGCCTCTAATCCTACAATATAACGAATAAACTAGTTTGATTATTAGGCAACGTGGGACTGGCATGGTTGGTTTTTTAGTACCAGAACTTTTTTTTTTTTTTTAGGGAATCACTTTGTAAAAATATTTACATTAAATTATCTATTGTATATTCCACTTTCTTTAAATTTACATTTTTAAATATCTCAAAAGTTAAAGAAAGTGGAATATACAATAGACTTTTCTTTTAACTTTTGATATGTTTGTTGTCACTCTCTGTTTCTCTAGGTTTCCCTATGTGAAAACCTGAAGCAGTGGAGCTTTCCAGTCCTTGTCTTCGTACACGTTACTTGTCCCCTCGAGTGGTGGGCCACTTGGTAGGGATCTTTCTTCTCCTTTCCCTCCTGTTACGAGGATGGATATTCTAGAAGGGCTCTGGCGCAACCTTACTCTAGATGAAGACGAGGAAACGGGGGTGGCGTGCCCCAAAGATTCGATCTCCCCACGTATCATTCTGGCGGCAAAGTTCTTAACAAGGAGAACGGTGAATATTGAATCAGTCGCACGCACCTTCAAGCCTCTTTGGAGAACTCAGAAAGAAATTCGGATTCAAGACATGGGAGATAACAAGCTTTTCTTTGAATTTGACAGTGAATATGACCTAGAAAGGGTACTAGAACATGAACCATGGACTTATGACAAACACTTGGTGATTATGGAAAGGGTGGTGGACAACATTCCCATCTCGGCCATTCCATTTCGCTTTGTATCGTTCTGGATTCAACTACATAACCTTCTGGTGCATTGCATGACGCCGGAAGTACAGGATTCGATTGGAAGCTCAATTGGGTCTCTTCTCCATACGACTGAAACCGAAGAGAATGGGAACAGAGGTAGCTATTTGCGGGTCCGAGTACGGGTGGATATTACAAAGCCACTCAACAGGGTTCGGAAAATATGGTCAGAGAACAGGGTCATTGGTGGGTGGCCTTGAGGTACGAACGACTCCCTAATTTCTGTTATTGGTGCGGGCTAGTCTCTCATGACGATAGGGACTGTGATCAATGGCTTAAAAGCAAAGGTTCTACGAAAAGAGGACCAACAATACGGAGAATGGCTTCGCGCAGAAAATGAGTTCTCGGTGAGGCGAACTTCGATTTATGTCTCGGGTAGCAGTCAGAGCTATCATGGTCCAAAAACACGTAAGGATGCCTCTCATCATTATAGAAAAGATGGTGAAAACGACGAAGCAAAGAAAAAGAGTACAAAGCCTCCCATGACGATTCAGGTTGCGACAGCGCCGGAAATCTCAGACCCGATTACGAAGATGACCCATAAGGAAAGCGTCCAGGGTAATTCAATGATGGCGAATTTTGAGGAAACCCTACGGAAAATAGACGACGATTTAGGCTTAAACTCCGCAGCTGAAGATTCTATTTCCATTTTAGTAACCATTGATGCTCCATTGGAAATTCCTTCAGCGCGGGATTCTGTCTCACACTCAATCTCGACCCAATTGCTTAAGCCCGAAGGAAAAGACCAGCCTATTGGGCCCATATTACAACCTAATTCAGTGGAAAGCCCACAAACTAAAAGAAAGGTTTAGCAACTGGTCTTAAGCCCAAAGAACAAAGCACATGGGTGAGAATACCATGTGCAACTAGAACCCCAAATAAAGATGCAGATGTCCGCGGAACTGAAGGCAAAAGAGATCCAATTCAGACTACAGACCCATGACCTAGCAAGCGCCTAAATGCCTCACAAGATGCAGTCCTCTGTACACTCCCAGCGGCGGTGGCTAATGTTCAGCCACACCGGAAGCCATGAACGGCATCAGTTGGAACTGTCGTGGCTTGGGGAGGTCACGAGCAGTCTTGGAACTTACCGATTTGGTGAAGAAGCACTCCCCATGGTTCGTGTTCTTGATGGAGACCAAAGCAAAAGATAAGTTTCTTAAAAACCTTTGCCGCAAACTTAACTTGAAAAATCGGTTTATTGCTCCTAGACACAATACAGGTGGGGGTTTAGCTCTGTACTGGAAAGAGGGCATATATTTGAAGGTGTTGAGCTCATCTCCCTCACATATCGATGCCGTAGTCGACCCAGGAGCGGATGACGCTTGGCGACTTACCGATTTCTATGGAAATCCAGTAACCGCCAGCCGGGAACACTCTTGGGCACTACTCAAGCATCTTTGTCTCCAAATGAATCTACCTTGGCTGTGTGTAGGAGACTTCAATGAGATAGTGAAGGCTAGAGAAAAAATGGGTAGAGCACCACGACGTAAGCGTCAAATGGTGGAGTTCAGAGGAGCATTACACTTTTGTGGATTCAAGGATTTGGGTTATTTAGGTTCGCCGTTCACATGGTGCAACAAAATCAGTCTTAGCTAAGTCTGCAAGCAAAAACTAACCAGGTCCATCGAGTTCACCAGTACGTAAGCAGTTCTGGACTACTATTTGGAAGCTTAATATTCCAAATAAGATTAAGCACTTTCTATGGAGAGCATGCTCTGAATCACTACCAACAAAGAGGAACCTTTGCTGCAGGAAAATAACCACCAATGCCACTTGTGATTTATGCCATGAGCATACCGAGGATGTCATACATGCACTATAGGATTGTTACACGGTTAAAGAAATTTGGTGGCAGGAAGATTTATGCAAACCCCACATCTCAGAACGATTTGTGAATTTTCAAGACCTCTTTTTGGGATTACTCAACAAGCAAGACCATCATCTGGCCAAGAGAGTTGCATTCGTTTCATGGAGTATTTGGCATAAAAGAAATACTATCCGGTCTGGCTCACCCTTGCTGCCCACGTCACAAATCCATACTGATGCCATAGAACGACTCCAGGAGTTCCATCAGGTCCAAGACATGCCCACGGTCTCACATCAGCCTCCAACGATAGTCCATTGGTGCCCACCCCCTAATTCCTGGTGTAAAGCTAACTTTGATGGAGCCATATTTCAAGAGTTAGGAGTAGCAGGTATAGGGGTGGTTATCAGGGATCATGAAGGTAAAGTAATTGGAGCTCTTTTAGAAAGAATTGCTTTACCCCCCTCTGTTGAAGACGTGGGGGCTCTAGCATGTAGGAGGGTAGTCTTGTTTGCAAGAGAACTTAGGCAGTAGACTGGTTTTTGAAGGAGATTCTAAAACCATTATAAACTCCCTCAACTCAGATGAGGAGTGTATGGCCTCCTTTGGGCATCTAATTGAGGACTCTCGACATCTGGCAAGGAGTTTCCAAGCTGTTTTTTCTCACATGTAAAACTTAAAGGGAATAGTGTAGCGAATAAGTTAGCTAAGTTAGCCAGACAGTCCCATTTTCCTCGGATTTGGTTAGAAGACATCCATAGTGATGCTATCGATCTTGTATTGTTTGACAGAAGTTTCTGTTGATTGAATAAACTTACTTCTTTCTCAAAAAAAAAATAATAATAATAAATAGGCAAAAATGCAAAGCTGACCCTCTAACTTTCAACGTTTTTCATTTCAGTCCTCTAACTTTAAGTTTTTTCATTTCAGTCTTCTAACTTTCAATTTTTGTCAATCCAGGCTTTTGTTAGATCTCAGTTAAGATTACTGTTAAACACACTATAAAATTACCGTTTTACCCTTCTTCTTTTTTTCTTAAACAATTCAAAATTAAAAGAAAAACAACCCAATCACCAACCAAATTCAGAATTAAAGGACTTCTTCTCCACTGTCAAGGCCAGCAACTCCACCCCAAATCAGCCACAACACGAACACAAATACAAACCCAGCCACACCAAATCAGCCAACAACAGACCCACCACACCTAGCAACACAAACAGAAACCCATCACACCCATGGCAGAGAAAATAAAACAGCAGAGAGAGTGGGGCGGATCGAAGTCATAGTCGGAGCCGAACTCAACACAGAGTACTCCGGCGAGAGCGTTTTGAGGCCTTCGATCGATGGCTGGGCAGGGCGGCGAGGTGGAGGAAGAGAGAAAAAATATTGAAGGGAAAGGAGATCGGCGATGGAGAAGGGAAAGGAGATTGGCGATGGGAGCTTGGGACTGTGGGTCGAGGACGGAGTGGATGGTGAGAGAGCGCGTGTCGAGAGAGAGTGGACCGGTGTGGGGGTTAGAGAGAGAGGAGAGAGCGATGGCGTGGATGGTGGAGGATGGGAAGTCGAGGTAGAGAGAGAGAGATATGGGTCGTTACTGGGTGGGTCGAGTCCGTGAACGAGTGTGGGTCTATGGGTGCCATTTTTTTGTCAGGTTTGAGAGAGGGAGAGAGAGAGAGTGAGTGTGTGTGTTTTAGATTTGAAGACTGAAGAAGAAGAAGAAGAAGAGTTAGGCGTCAATACCGCAGAGGAGTTTGAGAAAATGAGCTATGAGTCTATGACTGTATTTTCAGTCGCAACAACAAGGCAGTTTGATCCTGCTGGATTTGAGGTTCCAAGTCATTTTTTCTTGTAATTATTCTTAGTGTCTCTGATGGGAGCCACCGCCGGTCGTCGTTCCCTTAATTTTTTTTTTACAGAGTTTTCTTTTAATTCCGAATTGTGTTTTTTTTTTTTTTAAAAAGAAGAAGGGTAAAACGGTCAATTTTTTAGTGAGTTTAACAATAATTTTAATTAAGTTCTAACAAAAGCCTGAATTGACAAAAATTAAAAGTTAGAGGACTGAAATGACAAAACTTAAAGTTAGAGGACTGAAATGAAAAACGTTGAAAGTTAGAGGGCCAAATTTGCATTTTTGCCTAATAAATAAATAAAAGCTTCTTCCTCTCAACTCTCCACTGCTTCTTTTTTGTTGGGTTACGGTACTTTACCAAAGGGGTCTTAAAAAAGTAGTCATAGATTTGAAATTCTGTCATATCTTTATAATAATAATAATAAGTAATTGGTAACTTGATAGGGTTAGGGTGGTCCAAGCAAACCGAGAACCCGCCGGAACCGACCAACCCAACTGGAACCGACCCGTCACGACCGAATTGACACCTCCGACGGGTCGATGACGGGTCCCAACTTTCAAAACCTGACTCCAGCGGGTCGAGTGGCAGGTTGGGCACAAACTCGACCCGGCCCGACCCGTGGACAGCCCTAGATGGGGTCTTAATGGCAGCAATATTTACTCTCTTTTTATTGTATGTTAAAGGTGCTTTTCCTTGCTAAAAATTTTGTTTTCACCATCATTCTGAAGTTTCAAAAGTAATAGGCAACATATAGTGGTATTTTAAAAAAAAAACGCTGGAATAGACTGGTTTTTATGTAGTGCAAGGCTGAAGTCATTCTATTATCATAGACTTGCTGCTATGAAAGAAAGTTTTAAATAGTTTTGGAGTCGGTTGGAGGTTCCCGTCATAAACACGAGTGTGTCATTTGCTATCTTTTCAGTTTTATTTATGCTTACAAGATGTGTGCTACTTATTTTAACAATAGAGTTTTTTTTTTTTTTTTTTTTTTGAAATACACATTTATAAATTTATATTCAAATAATCATTATTGTTACACATTCTATTCCATCTCAAAAAAAAAAAAAAAAAATCGCTCTACTACCATAGATGTGCTGCTGTGAAAGAAGGTTTCTAGAGGTTTTTGGAGTTGATCGGAGGTTCAAGTCCTAAGCATGAATGCGTCATTTGTGGAGCGTTCAAAGGTTTTGAAGCTCAAGAAGCTTTATGAAGTAAGTTCATCTATTGGGTTTGTAGAGATTAGGAAAAAAAATTTGTACTAAATCTTAAACTTTTCTTTACTATAGTGAATTACTTTTTGGGAAGGTTTTCCCTAATAACTTTTACTTTTTGGACAAATTATTCCATTGGTTTTCAGAGTTATCATATTGTGTATTCTGTATTTTTCGCAACACTTTATTTTGATTAGACAATTAGTGTTGTTTGCATAACCAAGGAGCTTGCATAAGGACTAGTAACTACTTGACCTTAAAATTGGTTAATATGTACTTTTGAGGGTCTAAAATCCCTATTACACATACACTAATACACACATTCTTGCACACACAAAAAATAAACTGAAACCGTGACAATGTGTATTAGACACTGCTTGTATGTGATATTGGCAAATGACTTGGGCACAATACTCCACGCTTTTTAATTTCAGGTAGATACTCAGGAATTTGAAGGTACTGCTGATTTGTACCATCAAAAAACAGCTGAATTTTTTTATGCATGAGAATACTTTTATTGAGTGACTTAAAATGTTTTCCCATTCATAGAAATATTGCCCATGATTTTTGAAAGATCTTTAGATATAATTTGAGCGATGCTAAACCACACTACCAATTAAAAACTCATTATTACAATATTTATATTTTATTCTATCAAATTCTCTAATTGGAGACTTTGCTTGTAAGTGATAACAGAAGATGTGGAAAACGATACTTCAATACGAGAAGTCGTTCTATAACACACAAACAACTTCAGATAAACAATATGTCGCAGATGTCTACACTCTCGTTACAAAGTGTAGCTCTTTTCCTACTTTACCAGGTCACCCTCACGCCTACTCTGCTGTCGTATAGACGTATAGTGCTGTATTAGTTTAGTAGCAACTCTTATTGTTTTTTATTTTTTTTTTTGAGAAACTACTCTTATTGTACATGCGCCTTATTTATATGCTCTTAAAAAGAAAATCTTTTTTATATAAAATAAAAAATCCTCTTAAGATGAATGAAATAATTATAAAAGAACAAGTTGATTACAATTAATAGAAGATACCATATAGCTTAGGAAAAAAAAGAAGAAAGACCAAAAAAAACTTAAATAAAGAAGAATAAAAAAATAACTAAAGTTGATGTAATGGGTCAATCTTGGCTGGGCTCTTAGGCCTTTGCTAGGTTGTTAGATGCCCCTAAAGGCCCAAATGCATAGGCTTGGCCATTAAGGGCCCGTTTGGTACACAAGTTTAAACACATGTTTTCAGTTTTTAAACAATATTACACGTATTTCTATACATTTTTTCACTCACACGTATTTCCAAAAAAACTGAAAACTGTTGTTTAAACACATGTATTAAATGGGCCCAAGACTTGCATTGTAGTGGTTCCTCTAATAAAGAAAACCAAACTATACTATTGAAATTGTGATTACAACTTTACAAGCTTGGGAGCTTGTGCTCATGTATCAATGTACCAACTACCAAGTGCCCATCAGTGCATACATTGTATTAAAATAAAGCAAGGAAAATAGAGAGAGAGAGAGAGAGAGATCAACAACAAATTTTCCAGCATGCATGGCTCCATTTGATTTGATCGCTTAGAAGAAAAAAAAAAGGAAGGCGTATCAATTGTTTCTGCCTATATAAGGGAAAATTTTTAGGTAGTCCCGGAGCATAGTGAAATGGTGCTCCCTCCTCTCACATTCATGGTGGGCCCCACCATGAATTTAATGAGCGGACTCCACCATGAATGTGAGAGGAAGGAGCACCATTCTCCATACTCCAAGAGTACCTAAGAATTACTCCTATATAAGTGTCGGCTTCTAAGTATGGTGACCTTACAATCCAATTCAAGATCTCTTGAGATCTTAAATTGTTTAATAATTAAGTGTTCCTAAAAAAGTTGAAAAGCATAAAACAAAGAAATTAAAAAAAAAAAAAAAATCGAATCTCAAAGTGCCATGACAAGGATGCATTTTTGCATAAAATGTGTGCATAATAATCCAGGAGGCAATATATTATTTGTGGCATAATCAATCCCCTGGACTGGAAAAACCACCTCCCAGTTCCAGTAGGCTCACTCAATGTGAACATATATAGGAATAGATTGATGTGGGTCATGAAGTGAATCATGCACCTAGAGAAATCAAACGAAAAGGCATGCATTTGCAATTAATTTATACCATTTCTGCTGACATTATTTCCTAGAGTCCCCTCCTCAATAAACAAGCATAAAAAGTTGTTTTCAGTAACGTAAGCATGTAAAAAGATGCTGAGCATGATATTCATAAAAAATTTCCAAGAACTTTCTACCAACGAATTTGATTACTTCTCTGATTATATTATTTACTCTGTGCTAATCATGTTGGCCATATATGTCTCCACCTGCCATCACTACTTTATTAATCATTCAAGAATGTTAGGTGAAGTCAAGCTGTATTCAGTCTATTTGGTCAATTTGGTCCACATCAGTCTAATTCAGTCTATTTAGTCGAATTTGGTCAATTTTGTTTATTTTGGTCCACTTCGATCCATTTGTACTAATTCGGTCCGAATCGATGTATTTATTTAAGAATGGGAAAAGACAAGTTCAAGGTGAAAGTACTATCAATTATTTGAGTAATATCAATTGTAATTATATAATAAACTTTTGTTATTATAATAATCTACCTAAGAAAATGAGAATTTGAATAATATTTTTAAAAATTAAAAATTTTAGATGTACCAAAAGAAATTAGGAAAATATAATGCATAAAAATAATAGTTAGAAGAATAGAGAACATTTAAAAAAAAAAAAAAGAATAATATCAATAAAAGAAACATAAAAAGAAATTATAAAATTATATATTTGTAAAAATAGAGTTATGGAAATTGCTTTTTGAAATTGTTTAATTATTAGAGAGAACAAATTATCTACAATAAAAGTTATAGAATAAATTATACATATTCAGTAAAAGTTTGTTATGAGTTTTGATTATCATGAAAATGTCATTTTAAGATAATGAAGAATTTAAATAATTATTTGAAACTTAAAAATTTTATTTGTACAAAAATATTGAAAAATATATAATACTATAACATAATTTCAAAGAATATAGACTACCTTATAAGGAATAATTTCAATCAAATACACCCAAAATAATAGAATGATATATTAGTAAAAATAAAAAGATAAAAAATAATTTTAGAAATTTTTTGATTTTTAAGAAAAACAAATTTATTCAAAAAATTTTAGAGAAAAAATTATAAATTATATAACAATAATAAGATAATAATATGTTCTCATACATCTCATACATAAAACGTGTGCATAATATGTCCCATAATCAACCCCCTGGAGTGGAAACCAACTCCCTAGGCATCTACCAGTGGGCTCGCTCAACGTGAACAAATTATTCATTGAATATAGAGGAATAGATTGATGTGGATTGTGGGTCATGAAGTGGAGGTGGATCATCTAGAGAAATCAAACAAATAAGCATGCACTTGCAATTATACAAGTTTTGCCACGTTATTTCCTAGAGACCCTCCTCAATAAGCTAGCAAAAGAATTGTTTTCAATAACGTAAGCATGTAGAAATTAAGATGCTGAACATGATATTCATAGAAATTGCCAAGAACTTTCATCCATCGAAATAGATTACTTAGTTGACAGACTTTTACATGGGATGAGTAATTGCCTTATATCAATTGAGAAAGTGTGTTGTGTGTAATATAACTTATTTTATCCTAAAAAAAAATCAATATAACACCTCAAAATGCTACTTTTTATACTTTAACATACCATTTCATAACCCACTTTACATCACATCTCTTATTTTTCACATCATAACTAACAATATTCATTTATTTATTCATTTCTATCAATTTAGCTGGCTTGTAAATTTTTTTAGGCTTAGCATCTTCGACGTAGCATGTTTTTTTTTTGTTTGGAGTGCTAAAATAGAATTTTGGGAGTTTAAGCACTCTTAAAGTATTAATGCTAATGCTTGTAATGGCAACCATAATAAAATTGTCACACTTTGGCTCCATCTAGCTGGTTTTAAAGGATGCCTTCTTACATTGCCGCGTAAATATAGAACTAGATTTTAAAAAAGAAAAAAGAAAAAAAGGTAAATATAAAACAAAATAAGAATGAGTGTTATGAGTTCTAGTTAACTTAACTAATAAATTCTTTTGTAGATGGATATATAAGAGATCTGTGGTTTAAATCTTACATACACAAGAAATTAATTTTAGTGTTTTGGCTTAATAAAATAGAGAAATTATCATAAATTAGATGTCAAAGGTTGACATTCTATTGTATTTTTTTTTTTAAAAAAAAGGAGAAATTCTATATACCTCTAAAAAACAAAATTAAATAAAAAGGACCCAAAAAAAAAAAAAAAAAAAAAAAAGAAGAAGAAGAATAGAATGAGCGTTGCGTTGGGTTGTGCCGAAAATCAAACCTTTTGAAATTAACAACAACAAACTAAAATAAATTTACAATATTGCACTTCGTCCAATATTGTAAAACACACTTCTCATTTGCCCCTCATGTCCAACAAAATAAAATATGAGTCCATTATATTTACTTTCTTCGGTATAATATCTAAATTGCAAATTGTCACTAGCTAACTTGCAATCTCAAGTTTTATATATAGTGGGTTGAAAGTGTGTCCTCAAAAAAAAAAAAAAAAAAAAAATAATAATAATAATAATAATAATAATAATAATAAGTCGTCTTATCAACTGTAGGTAATTTTGTTCTTATCCTTTAAAACCTACTAGTCTTATCAAGTGTGTCCTCATATATGATTTTTTTAAAAAAAATCTAATTTATAAGTAAATAAATCAATTTAAAAATTAATAGGAGAGTGGTCTTATTTTTTAGGCAATATTTTAGTGGGTGTTGGAGTTGCATTTTTACCGAATTATCCTTTAGTTTTGTCTCTACTTAAATATAGGACAGTATGGGCATTTTTTAACTAAAAAATGAGTTTTTACCGAATTGTCCTTTAATTTTGTCTCTACTTAAACATAGGACTATAGGGACATTTTTGAACTAAAAAAATAGGAATCCAAACAGGGAAAGCCCCTTAAATAGTAGTATAGATTATAAAAAATGGTTTCATAAAATTATTTTTTTAATAAAAACTTTTACTAAAAAGTCGATAACAACGCTCCAATAAAAAAATTCTTGATAAAAACAAAAGAGTCTTGGATTAAACACTGTAAGGACACAATTTAGCCTTAGGCCCAAATGAGTGACTGGGCCGGCCCAAGTGGCCCTTACAATAGAATTTGTAGAGAATGGGTTTCAAGCCTAGACCTCCTGACGCTACGGAGGGATGCTATGTAAGGCCCAGGTATACCACCGGGAATTGACGGGCTGGTGAAGTGATCTGACTAACTCCTCTGATCTAAGCCGAGGGGCTGCTGAGCAAGTTAACGTCTCGTTTTCCCAGGGAGGGGGAGAGAGCGTGCCTCCTTCTTCCTTTCTATTTGCCAAGAAAAAGAGTCCGGATCCCTTTTCAGTGTTTCCCCCATCTCCTCTTATACTCCCTGTTCCTGGTTCCCCCCTGTCATTTCCCTAAAATCGCTCCCCCATGCCTCCAGGGCCATCCCCCGTCCTTTCAGAGGTCATTTCCCCATTTAATGCGGCCAGATGGGTAGGTGGAGGGCATTTAATGAAGTGACAGTAACGGTATGCAATGCACATCTCCCTTGTCTCCCTCCTCGGCATCACGTTTGGAGGAAAAGATGGCTCACTGAGCCTCAGGGGCCCCTACTGGAGCGTTTTGCCACCAGGCTCTCTCTCCATTACATGTCCGAGGAGACTCTCCCTCGGCTCCTCCTCGACAGGCTGGCACTCTGGTCGGCTGCCCTTGGAACCCAGTGTTAGGTGACCCTGCTCCCAACACATGACCCCTTTAGTGGGACTCGCCTCCTCGGACAAGGCCTCAGGCCCATATGGTGTCTTGATGCTTTTACCCCCCACAAACACGATGTTTATTGATGCTAGTCTCAAGTTTTTTTTTTTTCTTAACAAATAAGTGGGTGAGGACTGTAAACAGTATACCCCTTACAAGAAATTCATAAATTAACTCGTATTGTGTATAATATGCAGTTAGTATTTACAAGAATTTAATGGAGAAACTGGTTTGCTAAGACATGCACCTAGAATTTTAGTCGTACTTATTTAGGGAAAATAGTAGTTGAAATACACAACATGAGGCCATGGTAGCATTTCCATTTTCCACTCAAAAATATCATTCCCATGAATTCACCCTTAAAGAAAAGTGGTAGAGATATTGCGTGAACTACAATTATCTGATATTCTACTTAATATTAAAATAAACAATTAGATTGATATAGGGTTCATATCTTTACAGCTTCTGCCACTCACTTCCTTAAATCAATGTTCTTCACTAGGAAATATCCCTTGAACATCATTGCAATGGAGAGCAAATTTGGGCCTTAATGGTTTTAGAGTCCCAAGTCTCCTGAAACTTGTTAGTGCAACTCGGACATGTATTTTTAAACAATTTAAATTCTACAAAAATGTGGTGTAAAACCCAATTTTTACACTCTTCAATTTCAATATGCTATATCATCTTATCACATATTAAAAAATAAGTACAACCACACTCTTGAATCAATTGTAATACTCATCTGAAAATCTAAGCAAATTGGGCTTGGAAGTTTATTGAGATGTTATTAGGTGGAGTAGAATTATTTAGTTTTAAGCAAAAATTTAATGTGACAATCTCTTATTGAATAATCTAAAACATGGGCTATGTACCTTATCCGTGGGAATGGCAAAATCTGACTCGACCTGTGAATTCGACATGACTAACTCACTTATAAACAGGTTATAAGTTAAGGCTAAAAGGGTTCAAATCATATTCGGGTCAACATAGCTAACCCATTTAATAAATGGGTCATTTTCGAGTTCAAAATGCAAACCTGTTTGACTCATTTGATCCATTTAGCTTATAAATGTATTAGCTTTTGTTATAATTGCTTAATTTATGGTTGTAATTATGTGTTTATTACTATAATTATGGTTGCAATCGTATTTTAATTTTAGATGTATGGAAATTGATAAAAGGTTATCCACGTCAAGTATACTTATTAATCAAACAAGTTATTAAATGAGTAATTTGTATTGACATTTACATGACTTGTTAATTAAACTGATTAAACGTGTCGTGTTGGGTCGACCTGTTTAGTAAACATGTTGTGTTAAGGTTGAAGATTCTTGATATATTTACTAAATAGGTCGGGTTTGGGTTAACCCATATAGTTGAATACTCATGGCTTGACATGACATTAGCCCGACCTGTAAACACGAATTACAAGCCCTACTTGTTGTTACAAAATTTGGACTCTTTTTTAAAATTCTTTTGCACTAACAAGTTAACAAAAACTCTTTTTCCTTTGGATGAAAATTAACTTCTCCACTTTGCCAAAAACTCATTGATCTACTATCACTAGCCGACAAAGATGACTCATAATCAAGGTGGTTGATACAGTACCGTATTGATCGGTACTGGCAGTATGTACCGTACCAATACGTGCACTAATATCGAAACGTCAACGTTTCTTACCCGTTTAAATACTGGCTGTGTACTGACTGTACTAGCCAATTTTGAGTGTTTTGGCCAGTACCGGGCGTATCGGCCAATAGAGAAATAAGTTTTTTTTTTTCCCAATTTTATAATTTTTGAATTTTGGTAAAGGCAGAATGGTAACTTATTTACATTAATTTATTAGTATTATTTGTTTTCTTAGTATGTTAAAGTCTAAAGTTTAAAACCATGAATAATTTGTTCTGAATTGAGATAGTGTTTTATGGTAAACTTTTATTTTTATTATAATATATATATATATATATTTATAAATATAAAAAATAGCAGTAAACCCAAAACGGTACACCGGCATTGACTGGTACCAAAATATATCGCTTCACTGGCCAAACTGATATAGCCTCTGGTACAAGATTGACTCACTTACTCATAATCAACTCCACTTTGCCAAAATTAAAAATGATTAAAAAAAAAAAAAAAAAAAAAAAAAGGCCACTATGGTTAGGGAATCCAATGTTTAAGACAATAGGTTTGCTCAAAGATGCTTCTACTATAGTGGACCACTCGTTGAATAGTAGAGCACCCAATTTGTGTCACCATTCCGCTCGTTATAAAGACTTTTTCTCTCTAAGATAGGCAAGGGTTCATATTTTTGAGATTTTTACCGCTCAATCCCTTGAATATTAGATTTCTTTGGGAGAAATTATTCTTTGAAGGTCTTTTTAATAAAGAATCATATTTTGTTTCAATGTCTATGCAATTGGTTGAAAGCTACTTCCACTCATCGACAAAGATGAATCAGGATAAATTTCACTTTGCCAAAAGTAAAGGCTCAAAGGGAAAATGCCTTGCACCTAGCCTAGCCAAATGTGAAGTCTTTCTCTTTTTTTATCCCACTGTTTCTTAATATTTTTTTGTTTCTTTCATCTAATAATCTAAACTTTTACCTATTTGTTTGGATATCAACATTTAACGATATCAACATTTTCTTAAAAATGAATAATTTTCTAAAAAGACTTTTTATAAAAAAATATTCTATTTTCTTAGGTTTAGGAGTGACCTTAAAATAAGTTTGAAGACTAACTCGTAACTTCTCTTATTTAGTTATGAGTGAAATAAAATTGTTTTTCTTATTTAGTTTACCGGTGTTGCTTTCCAAAAAAAAATTTGAAAAATAGTCTATCTTATGCTAAGCTAAAGAAAATAAATTCAGAATGAGTTTTTCACTTTTTCATTGACCACTTTATTTTTATACTACTAATATAAAAATATTCAAAAAACAATTTTCACATAAAGTTTTTTATTGAAATAAATTTTTCATTGAAACAAACTGAAAATAACTTGATGGTTTAAAAAAAGATGCTTATTGCTATCATAAAGAAATAATGGTTTGAGTAATAAATTAATAATGTAAATAAAATCCATTTGATTACAATCTTTGTATTAGTCCTTTTTATCGCGAAACTTTGATGAGATTATATAGAGACCATCCGATAATGAGAAGTTATAACCTGAAACTTACTATTTTATAAGAATTCATCTTCCTAATAATCATATGGTGTCTCTTTCACCTTTTATAGTTGGTAGGAACCACAATAGCGCTCACTAACGGGGCATCTTTGTGAATTATTGACATTTCTGGAAGGTGCTATGGTCGTGTGGGGATCCTCCACAACGTGCAGCTCACCAACACCATTGAATCAAAAGTTCATCACTAGTGTTTAGTGTTGTAAATAAAATGATAAAAAAATATTGCAAAGAACACATATGAATTAGTTAATAATGGGACAATGGACGCACGAACTTTTAGGGCAATTGTCAAGTTGTATCTTATCTCCTATGAAAAATTAAGCAAGACCTGTGAATATCTTTTTATAGATTTTTTGTTTTGTCTTTATCTTTCTCATTCATCACTGATTTCATTTTTTAATTATAAATTTTTAAATTAAAGTATATGAATATGTAAAAACAAAATTATATGTAAATTTAAAACTACTCAAGATTAATATATATTGATGATATTTTTTTCATTAATTTATTATTTAATTATAACATCAAAATTAAAGAAGATAAATATGTAAATTTAAAACCGTATAAAATAAATTTGTAAAACTAATATATTTATATATTTAATATTGTAGAAAATAATTAAAAGTAAAATAAAAATAAGAAAAATAATAATCAAATGATCAATGACTCAATGAGAGATCTATTATAATATGTAATTCAATAAAGAAAAATCTTTATATATATAGACAATTAGATTAAATTAAAATAAAATTTTTATTTTGTATTAAAAGAAAAAATCATCACATTGGTAAATGGCCCTGTCTCCTAAAACGTAGAAAGATGCTGAAAATAATTTTCAAAGAAATAGCCAAGCACTTTCCTCCAACGAATAGGATTACTTTTTTTACATCAAAAAAAAGAAAAATGAAAAGAACAGGATTACTTTTTGATTATATTATTCACTCTGTGCCAATCATAATGTCCATGTCCCCACTTGCCATCACTACTTTTTTGTCTGCTACACCATAAACTGTTTTCTGCCTTATTGCATTTACTTCTCTTTACTCTTTTTTTCAAGCTTGTTCAACCAAGAACAGAGACTATGGCTGGGGCCTCGGTGGGTGGAGCTGTTCTCTCAGCATTTCTTCAGGTGACGTTTGACCGGGCCGCTTCTCGCGAGGTCCTAGACTATCTCAACGGAAGGGAACTGATTGATCGTTTGGTGCAAAAGCTGAAGTTAGAGCTGATGTCTGCTGGTGCTGTGCTTAATGATGCGGAGGAGAAGCAAATTACAGACCCAGCTGTGAAAAAGTGGCTGGATGAGCTCAAAGATGCTGTTTATGCTGCGGATGACCTCCTCGATGAGATTGCCTACGAAGCTATGCGATGCAAGTTAGAAGCTGAATCCACTAGTACTAGTAAGGTAATGGGTTTTCTCTCTACTTTTGTTAATTCATTTGACAAAAGGATACAATCCGAACTGACAACAGACAACCTTGTTAAAAGACGAGTGATGGTGTTTGATTGGTGCTATATGCGTAAGAGGTGTGGGAAGTCGGTGGATCATCTTCTACTTCATTGCTCTCTAGCTTGGGAGTTGTGGTCTTTGATTTTTTGCTTGTTTGGTATTCAATGGGTTATGCCTCGTACTGATCTTGAGTTGTTTGAGGCTTGGCAAGGAAAGTTTGCACGACATCGTTACATTGATATTTAGAAATTAGTGCCTCAGTGCTTGATTTGGTGCATTTGGCGAAAAAAGAATGCTAGAAGCTTTGAGGGTTGCGAACGCTCTTTACTGGAGATTAAGTTTTTTTCTTACACGCTATTTGAATAGAGTGTGGTTTTTTCTCATTTTTCTTGTTCTTCCTTTTCTATTTTTTTTTTCTATTGTTCTTTTGTTTCTTGATTTGTGCTCTTATAGTATAAATATTATCTAAATTAAATTTTTGTATGTTAAATATTATCATCTCCAATGTGCTCGGCTTGGCAATCTTTTTATTATTAATATTATTCTTACGTTATTTATCAAAAAATAATTCCTCCCTAAACAGGGAACAAACATGCATTTTAATTTTTAAGGAGTGGTATGGAGAGAATAATAATAGGTTTTGAAAACTGTAACTATTTAAACTAAATACTATACCCTAAAAGGAACTTATGCTATATATTGATCCAAAAATAATTCATAAGATTGAGGTTATTGCTGAAATGATCTTGAATTTTGGAGTGGTTTTGTTCAGTAATTTGCAAGTTCCTTAATTTGCACTGGGCCCATGTGTTTTGATAGTCTGATACTGGACCATGAGTGGGGTGGGGACATTCATGCTAATCTGTTGCTATTACCTCTAGATGCATACATTAAGAAATATTTCATGATTTTTTTTTTCAAATTAACAGCTGTGTGTGTAACTCTTATTCATAAGAAAAAACAGCTCTTCACAATTGTGGTACTGCATATTAACCATTCTGCCGAACTTTGAGGCCTTATTTGGTTGTGGGCTAAAGTTAGGGTTGTCATGCTTCTGTACTAGTGGCAAAGCTATTGATGAGCAAGTTTTTGACCAACATCACTAACAATTCACTTGTTTTATATGCTAATGCATTTCTTGCATAATTTGCATGACATTAATTTCTGCACCCCCCCCCCCAAAAAAAAAAAAAATTTTTGAGACATTGATACTTGTGTTGCATTTTTGTTTTCAATTGTCAGCTTTGGCTTGGCACCCATTCCACGAGGAATACTTTGTTAGTGGGAGTTTTGACGGGTCCATTTTCCACTGGCTTGTTGGGTAAAGTATTCTTTTAATTCAGGACAGTTTCCTTTACTGGTTGCATAGAATTTGTTGTTCCTTGGGGTTTTTAAAAATGTGTGTAATGACTTCAAGTTTTACCTCTTGTATTCTTCCATTGTTCCTTCCTGTGCAGTGCATTGAACATTTTTTACAAGAAAGAATCCATATTAAGGGAGGAAACCTATTGCTATTCACCTATTTTGGATTTGTTTAGTAATGTTATAAAATTGAATGAGGATTTAGATGAATTTGGTGAGAACTTTGCAATGAAATTACTCTCTATATGCTAATAGAAGTTCAATTGGATGAATCAGATTGTTGTTAAGCAGGGTAAGGGAAGAGCAGAATAGAGTTCTTTTTTTTGGGGGGGGGGGGGGGGGGGCATTGTTGGGGGAAGCGGGCTGGGAGAGGATTCTTAAATTGTGGTACATGGCCTCATTGTCTTTTCAATATTAGAACGTAAGATTTAGGAGGCGTCCAAGCACACACCCCTCTATCACTGGTTTATTTTCCTTTGTTATTGGCAAATATTTTACATGTTCATAAAGTAAGATCATTTGCATAGAGGTCTTATAGAATTCAAATAGGTGTATTTCTCTACTAATGAGGGAAAAGAGGAGAGAGAATTAGGGTACATCTGATAGTTGAGAATAAAAGAATTTGGATTAAAAAATAGTATAAAATAAGGGATATGCATAAGGGAGACTTGATCAACTATTGTGTATTGATTATGACAGAATGTGGTGAATATAAAATAGGTGTTAAGTTTTTGAGGTGAGAAGGATCACTCTCATTAAAAGTATGCTTTGTTTCCTTCCTACAAATTTCATGTCACTTCTTACAATGCCAATTTATATAGCAAACATACTGGAAAAACTTGTGATATCTTTTGTGGGAGGGAAGGCAGCCAAACTTAATGTGTTTGCTCCCTTTTTTGTATGACCAAAGTAGATGAGTGATGTCACCTACTAGTCCTCTTAATACTCTTAGTTTCCTATTTGGGTTTCTTTGGGTTCTATTTACATGCTTAATGCTGTGTGTATATTCCTGCTGGAAATTTGCGACTTAACAATGTTTTTGATCCTCATGAAGCAGAGGTCACTAGGTTGAATCCCCCCCTTCCCCTTCCCTTTGGGTCAAAAACTTAAATATAAAAAACCAAAAAAAAAAAGAGTAAAGAAAAAGAAAAAAGTGAAGGTATCTTATGACTGTTTCTGTTGCACAGGCATGAAACTCCCCAGGTAGAAATTCCCAATGCACATGATAATGCTGTGTGGGACCTTGCATGGCATCCTATTGGATATCTTCTCTGCAGGTGAACTCAGTCTTCTTGTTTATGATCATTTTGGCAGTCCTTATTTATATGTTTAGAGTTATGAATAATCTTTTACAGTGGCCTTGTTTTGCTATCTTTCCTGATAGTCGACCATATTATTAGAATATGTGATGTTAAATTCATTTTGAGTGAATTCTATGATACTTATAAATAGACTTAATTACTTTTTTTTTATCCTTTATGGGGGAGAAAGAAAATTAGAGAACGCACAAATTTTGAAAAAAATTTAACTATGGTCATCTAAGGAAAATAACTTGTAGTAAATTAGTGCTTCAAAAAAGAATATAATATGGCCAAAGATTTTGGAGGCCTGACCAAATTGATATATTGCTTTCTTCTTTAGGTGACTTTTCAAGGTTCAAGTTGAGTAGAAAATTATATGACAATGCCTTATTGGCTAGGGCCTGTCCTAAATTATTTTTCTGGCCATGAGTTTGCTGGCTATGGTGAAGGATATAAATTAACAGAACAAACGTCAAGCTAGCTGGTTTTTTGGGTTTTTTTTAGTACTAAATAATAATAGCCAATGGCCTTTGGGTTAAATGGCAACTCCACCCTCATAAGTATTGGGTTGCGGGCAAAGGTGGGACTTCAAATCTCCTTTGGTGTGTGAGTCTTTACCCAGAGGAAAAAAATAGTGGGTGATTTTTGTTTTTTTAGATAAGTAAATAAAGAAGTTTGTGGTTTTTTTTTTTATCGTATATATAAAAAATGGTCTTAACTGTATTAGTGGTGTTATACCTTAAGGTCTTGTGTTTGAGTCCTGGACTTGCCTGATACCTGTGTTATCTAGGTTTACCCCGGCCCCAATAAGTGGGGTCTGGGGGTTCCTAGTCATCAAAAAAGGTAATGCCAATAAAGGCCGCCTTTGGTAGAGTATAAATCAAGAGGAGCTCTATTGAAGGCTTCATGTTGTTTCTATTTTAATTATCTATAGGTTTTTTTCATATTTATGTTTTAGTTTTATATTGGTGCATACATCATCAAGTTGCAGCTGTTTATCAAACTTGTGTGGTTTCTTCTGCAGTGGTAGCAATGATCATACAACAAAGTTCTGGTGCAGAAATAGGCCAGGAGACACTGCTCGTGATAAATTTAGCATGGGTCAGGCCCAAGGTTGTAACTCCCTTCCGCACCCACCTAGAGAGCTGACCCTTTGGTCTTCTGTGATTGGGTTTATCAGGCTCAATATTCCATATTTGACTTGTTGGACTGTACAGTCCAATGGAAAGTAAATAGTTTCCTCGAGTATTGTCATGACTTAAAATGGAAAATTTTATTCTTCTTTTTTCCACTTCCAATTCATTTTGGTGTATGGTTAAGGTGTTTGTGAATTTATGGGAAAGTATGCTATACATTCCTGAGTAGAACTTTAAAAATTTTATGAAAATTCAGAATTGAGGTAGAAATGGGGAACATGTCTCATCATCTTAGTATTTTCATCTGTATCAGATTATGGTGAGCAAAACCCTGTTATTGGTGGTCGCATGACTGGTAATTTCCCAGTACCTGAAGGGCCAGCGACTCCAGGACCATTTCCTCCTGGGTTGACTCAAAATGAAGGAACCATTCCTGGTGTTGGAGTTGCGATGCCATTACAAATTCCTCTTGATGCATCAGCTCAGGGAGAGCAAAAGCAGCCTCTTCCACTTTCAATGCCATTAGGGGCTCCTCCTCTCCCTCCTGGTCCACATCCCTCTCTTCTTGCTTCCAATCAACAGCAAGCATATCAACAAAATCCACAGATCCAGCAACAACACCACCACCAATGACACCAGCCACTCCCACAACAAATGGCTCCTTTGCCTATGCCCCCTCCAAATATGGGACAGCTACAGCCTCCATCTCATTTACCGTTGCTTCCGCATCCCCATTTACCTCGCCCACCACCCCAAATGTCCCCACTTGGTACGCCTTCATCAATCCCATCTTCAATGCCAGGATTGATGTCCATGCCTTCTTCAGGACCTGCTTCTCATCCATTGTCAATGCCTCCAGTGGTATGATTTAGTGTGCAGTTTTACTTTTTGTTTAACCTTTTGAAACTCAGGTTGCCAGTGTGGCAGTCAATGTGATCTGCTTGCGAGCAAGGCTTCATGTGCAAATGTGTGCACTTGCTTAGAAAAAGAAGATTGTTAGTTGGTCTGCATGTGCTGCTTAGTAATCACTAGGACACTTTATTCTCCAGGCTTAGTGCAGGCCTTGAAGTACCTCAAGCTGGACCACCTTTAGGAACTCCATTTTTTGCATTTGTTTTATTCACAGCTGCATGTGAATAAGATGTGTGTATTTCCAGTGTGGCAGTCAGTTTGATCTGCTTGTGAGCAAGACTTCACATGCAAAGGTGTGCTCACTTAAAAAAAGAAGATTGTTGGTTGGTCTGCATTTGCTGCTTCATAATTACTAGGTGATACTGGGTGTCCTTTAGAAACTCCATTTTTTAGCATTTGTTTTATTCGCAGCTGAATGTGAATAAGATGTGCGTATTAGCAAAATTATCGTATTCAAGCATTTCAGTTCTCCTCCCACCCCCCACCACATAAAGGTTTACCCCTCAAATTAAACAATTTGACAAATGAAGGATTCAAAGTGGACCATTTCTTTTTAACAGTAATGGTTATAAGGCTTATCTGCAACAGTTCACCCTCCCCCACTCTCTTACGACGTCTCTTCTATCTGTGGATGGGTGATACTATGTGCAATGGCATTGGATATTTACTGGCATACTTGTGTGTGACAACATCAAAATCATTTTATAATTTGATGTGGCATGTAGCTTTTTGAAGAAGGTTATACTTTCAAAAAGTTTTCTCTATGGATTTGTACTGTCATCCCTTGTCAACATGATTCTCTGTAATGTATACTTGCAAACTACCCTAGTGACTTTTTATTTCACATATTATTCAGAAAAATCGTTCATCATTGCTAGTTTCAAGTGTGTTGCTTATTGAGCATACCTCTTTCTCATGTTTGAAAAATTCTATTATTGGTACTGAAAAAAATAATCTCACTTCAGGGAATGCAAGGTACAATGAATCAGATTGTTCCTCCATTGCCACAGGGCCATTTCATGGGCATGAACCCTATGCACTCCGGACCCTTGTCTACAAGTGGAGTAGCTCCAGTTGGAGGCTTTCCGAATGGCTTGCCAAATATGCAGGCACCGTCAAATGCAAGTCCCCAAATGTATCCTCAGGGTGGGACATTTAACCGGCCACAAGCTGGACAAATGTCAATGATGCAAGGGTATAATCCCTACCAGGTAAGATAGAGAGGTTTGTTGTTTTTGTGAACTGCTAATTGTAGGATTTTATGGACAAAGTTTTTAGCATTATAAAATTTTCTTGCTTTTGGTGGCTGTTCTTGTTTCAAGAATCCCTAGCCAAACCCCCTTTTTGTTTTCAAAAACTGATATGCTTCAACATTCTTGTTATTTAGCCCACCAAAGTTATCATTTTTTCTATATGGCCTTGATTTTTGTGGGACTTGAATTGGAAATTGGAACCAAGAGTACTTATTATCAGTTATTAAAAAAGAAAAGAAAAAAAAGAATATACTGTGTATAAAGGAAGGTTAATAGTGGTGAGCACATGGCTATAAAATTTTCAATTGGATAAGTGTAAAGGGGTAGATTTAATCATACATGAAAAAACTATCTTAAGCTATAAAATTTTCATTTGTGTAAGTGCAAAGGGGTAGATTTAAGCGTACATGGAAAAACTATCTTAAGGTCCTTTCCTGTTTACACCTTGCCTTAGGAAGGATCTTTCATTAGGATTTTGACACAAAATAACCCCTGGCTTTGACTTCAGTGTTTTGACTATCACATTCTGCCCTTCCCTACTTTTATGGCTTGGCCTGTTAGGTGAAGGCCCTTAGATTATCCAGCAACTAGTTTTGGAGGGTTGAATCAATTGCCTATAGGTTTTATTGGTAGAGGCTAGTCCAAAAAGCTCTTCTTTAGAAAGGTTTCCTACGTTAAGAGTGTGTATGTGTATAAATATCTCCATTGCCTCGAAAGAAAAAGGAAAACCTTGGCTGTAAGTGGAAAAGGGTGGGGTTGACTTTGTTTAGGTTTGTAGTTCAGATCTTACCAATATATTAATCACTACCGTCAGCTATAGTGATTTGTTATGGGGTTTGTAGCATTTTAGATTGCCAGATCTGAATCATGTTTACTTCTTCTTCTTTTAATTATTATTTTTACTTTTTTACTTGCAATAAGTGGGAGTGGGGGAGATTTGTTTTTTAACATTGGTTTGTTGGTCATTATTGATGATGTGGGTGGCATTCTTTGCCAAAATTTATAGGTAGTAAATGTATAACTCAATGTTGTGAAGTCGGGGGTCCTATTTCAAGACCTCCCCAAGATTGTGCTTGCGTGCAATTGTAAAATAGTCTGGCTGAAACTAATGTGTTCTACTCTTGCTTATTACAGTCTGGGAATCAAGCTGGTCTGCATCCACCTCCACCACCAGGTCTGCCACCTCATGGCCAAACACCTCAGTAGACCATTTTTTGCATTGGATTTTTTTTTCATTGCAACCGCTGCCATCTATCCCAGAAGAACGCAATCCTCTGTTAGAGAATTTTTATCAGTGTTATTCCTCTCATAATGTCTCTCCTTAATTTTTTTTTTTTTTGCTAGTCCTTGGTCAATAACTCATTATTTTTTTTAGTCTATGAAATCATTCTAATATTTGAAGAATTTCCTTTAGTTGAGCTATAGATTCATCGTATTTTGTTAATTTGATAGGATTCTCATGTGGTTGAGCTCTTCATCTTGCTTGCTGTATGGCTGGTTTATATCAATGAGAGGCCCAGGATGGTTCAAAAGTACCCTCTTTTCCCTCCCCCTTCCCAAAGCAACTTGGATCAATTGCATGACTGTTACACAATTTATTATATAGCAGCCCAACTACTAGCATGGAAAACTTCCTCACAGTTTGTTTTAATAGAAAATAAAAATGAAATAGAGGTTATGGAATTATGCAATAAATAAATTATTTTAGGGTGTTAAGTAGCTCTTAATAACCATGCCCACATTTGCTGTTTCGTGTCTATGTACTAACTTAAAAATAATTGCCAAGAGCTTGTAGTTCAACGTATTTTTTGATGTTTCTAATTGATAAATTTAGGTTTCAAATATCTTTTTTCTTATTGTAACTATTGAATTTAACAAAAAAATAAAAATAAATAAATTATTCACCCTGCAAACTATGGGTTTTTCGTTTGAAACTTTATTGGAAGTTAGTTGTGTTTTTTTTTTTTTTCAAAAATTTAGGGATAAAATTAGCGATGTAAAGAAAAACTTTTGTCAATATTTTGGGGGGAAAATGATATATTCTAAAGTTTAAGAATGGAAAATGAAACATTTTCAATAGTTTAAGGATAAAGATTTTTATTTTTTAGAGTTTAGAGACAAAATGAAATTCATGCAAATATTAGGGATGAAAATAATATTTCAGTCCAGTCAATATCAATCACAATAGATTTTACTGAAATTGGGATCATCCAATTCAGTTTCACAGGTTTTTTTTTTTTTCGATGATAAAGATCCTTGCTCATGTTCACATTTGCTTCTTTTTATTTTTATTTTTTGACTAGGTCTAAGCTTGTTGACGGTTTGTTTTGCCTCTCCGAGGATGGTAGGAATGAGATCAGATGGGGTCAAACTTTGGTTTAAATTTGGAAGACAATTATCATATCCGCAGTATTTTGTTGAAGAGAAATGATATGTCCACAACATTTTCACAATATTTTTACAACAAATTCTAAGTGGCAAGTTGTTACTGGTTGTTATTGTTGAGGTAAAAAAGTAATTTTAGTGTTAAGTTCAAATTTGAACCAATAATAACTAACCACCTATGATTTGTTGTGAAAATGTTGTGAACGTAATACATCTCTTTGTGAGAAATGATATGTCCATAACATTTTCACAACATTTTTACAACAAATCCTAAGTGGCAAGTTATTACTGGTTGTTATTGTTAGGGTAAAAAAGTAATTTTATTGTTAAGTTCAAATTTGAACCAATAATAACTAACCACCTATGATTTGTTGTGAAAATGTTGTGAACGTAACACATCTCTTTGTGAGAAATGATATGTCCACAACATACTGGATATGATAATTGTCTTCCAAATTTAAACAACATACTGCGGATATGATAATTGTCTTCCAAATTTAGACACTCCATCTCTGAACTAACATTTAAAGATGCTCTGTAAGGATCAATCAAACACTCCATCTCCATCTTCATACTGGATGGAACGAGCAATACCATCAGCAACCAAAGAAACACGTAGAGAGCCATTCACATAGTCCCATCCAAACCTTTGTGGCCACCCAAAGTATTGCACTTGCTCTCATTGGCATTATAAACCCTTCTTCTTGTGCTTTTTCTCTCTTCTTCCAAATACTTGAACATAAATAAAAATGAAAATGAAAATAAAAATAATAAAAGAGGACTCAATAGAATGACATGATACAACCTCTAATTTCTATAAGTCTTCCTTGAAAAAAGAAAAAAGAAAAAAAAGAAAAAGAGACGCATATAAAAGAATTTAGAGAACAAATTTGAAACCTCTTGCCAGCATCTTAGAGCCTCCCAGGAGATTCATCCCTGTAATAATCTAATATGTAAGACTGGGGGGATTGCAAACGCCAGAGGGAGTAGTCACATATTCGAAGAGATTTGAACACCCTTGTTTGTCCAAAAAAAAAAAAAAAAACTAAACTAACAATATGCGGGTTGTTCTTATCCTCATTTTAGAGAATAAAACCTTAACTCATACGAAGTTATATGTTTATACGGCTTAATAGTTGACATATACAAGTATTTATTTCCTCCTAACTTAAGACAGTGACAGCCGTACTAAGGAATGTGTCAATGTGGTTAAGCTGCTTAGAATAATGAGATTAGCATATACTTTGTGCGCAAACTATGTCAAAGGATTTGTTTATATTAAATGTTTTAGAGTACCTGGATTCTTCCTCTAAAACTCGAGTCTTTCAAGTATCAATCCCTAGCAGTTACATACTTACATCTGCGTAGGTGATGATGGTGGCATGTGCTATTGGCGTTGGGATTATAGAGTTACTATAGTATGATAGTACTAGTTGATTGTAAATAATTAATGTGTATACCATTTCTTATTTTTTTTTTTATTACCTTCACCTTTATCTCTCAATGACACAATTTTTATTATGCACTAATCATATTAGATCTTGATCATGTCAATAATTTTTTAAAAAAAGATTATAAACAATGTTGTGTTATTAAAATTATATCTTAAATTTTATTGGCTGATTATTCACTGAAGGGAGATTTTTTTTTTTTTTTTTTTTGGTCAGAGATAGATTAAAACCCCTAGAACATTTATACTGCTACGCCACTACAATAATATAACGTTTTTTCACACCAATTTTGCACATAAATCTTGATATCATAACAAATAGATCCTTTTCGTCTATTCTCTTACTATTTTAATTTTTTTCCCCGTAAATTGTTTAAAAGAAAAATGAAAAAACGACTCAATCAAGTTAATAACGACTATTATTCTTCTCAGTAAAAAAAAAAAAAAATTTTAACGATTATTGTAATGGTTTTCAATATTGGCAAAAGTAAGAAGAATATTAGAATACATACACATATAACTTTTAATTTGATTGAAGATGGTACATACATTAAAAAAAAAATGAAGATGATACGTAAGTGATTTTTCATAGAAATTCTATCATAAGCGTATGGCATTGTATATTTAAATATATAACTGTGGGATTTAGTCACTTGAAATCTCAAATTGTTTCAATAATAAAGTGAACTGAAAATGTTAAAATGCGTTTGTGTCTAAAAAGAAAGAGTTAATGGAAAATAAAACAAATCTCAAAGTTCCGTTACAAGCATGAATTTATATGTCTCTGCTCTGATTTGTGCATGGTAATCCATTGTTTCATTGAAAATATGGGAATAGATTGATGTGGCTCATCTCATGAAGCAGATAACCTAGAAACCAAACGAAAGAGCATGCACTTTCAATTCTACCATTGCTACCACATTCCTAGAGAGTAGTGACCCTCATCAATTAATTCGGAAAAAAAAAAATGTCTTCAATAACGTGAGCATGTGGAAAGATTCTCAAAATTGAAAATAATTTTCATAGAAATTGGCAAGGACTTTATTCCAACGAATACGATTACTTCTCATTATATTATTGACTCTGTGCCAATCATATCGGACATGTCTCCACCTCCCATCATAGTTTATTGATCATTCACGTGTGTTAGGTCAAGTCAAGCAGGCGGCCAGGTTGTCCATGTGCAACCCAATAACTCAGAAAAAGGATCTCTATCTATCTAAATCTGCCAAGAAGTTTAAACTTTTACATCACATACTGCTTTCTGCCTTATTGCAATTACTTCTCTTTACTTCTTTTCAACCTTGTTCAACCAAGAACAGAGACTATGGCTGGGACCTTGGTGGGTGGAGCAGTTCTCTCAGCATTTCTTCAGGTGGCGTTCGACCGAGCGGCTTCTCGTGAGGTCCTAGACTATCTCAACGGAAAGAAACTGATTGATCGTTTGGTGCGAGAGCTGAAGACGGAGCTGATGTCTGCTGGTGCTGTGCTCATTGATGCGGAGGAGAAGCAAATTACAAACCCAGCTGTGAAAGAGTGGCTGGATGAGCTCAAAGATGCTGTTTATGTTGCAGATGACCTCCTCGATGAGATTGCCTACGAAGCTATGCGATGCAAGTTAGAAGCTGAATCCACTAGTACTAGTAAGGTAATGGGTTTTCTCTCTGCTTTTGTTAATTCATTTGAAAAAAGGATACAATCCGAACTAGAAAACATTCTAGAACAACTAAAATCTATTACAAAACAAAAGGATGTCCTCCGTCTAGTCCCCCGTCTAGAAAAGGTTGCTGCTGCTGAAGTGCCATCACGGCCATTGACAGATTCTTGCCTTGAAGAAGATGGTGTGTTTGGTAGAAACGAGGATAGGGAGGCGATATTTGATATATTCCAATCAGATAATGCGAGTGATAATGGTATATGTGTTGTTCCCATAGTAGGTATGGGTGGGGTTGGTAAAACAACTCTTGCTCGACTTATATACAATGACAAAAGAGTCCAGGAGAGTTTTGACCTCAAAGTTTGGGTTTGCGTTTCAGAAGATTATAATTCGTTTAGGATAGCAAAAACTATTTTTGAAGAGGTCACTTCATCTGCTTGTGACATTCAAACCATAAATTTGCTGCAAAATAAAATTAGAGAGAAATTCAAGGGGAAGAAAGTTTTCCTAGTTTTAGACGATGTTTGGAATGAAAAATATGATGATTCAGATGAGTTACTTAGAGTTTTCAGATGTGGGGCACTGGAGATTAAAGTTATTGTTACAACACGCAGTAAAAAAGTCGCATCTAATGTAGGCACAGTTTTAGCTTATATTCTAAATGAATTGTCAAGCGAAGACTGTTGGTCGTTATTTAAAAAACATGCACTTAAAAATGGAAGCTCTAGTAAATTTCCCATTCTTGAGAAAATTGGTAGACAAATTGTCCAAAAGTGTAAAGGCTTGCCTTTAGCTGCAAAAGCACTTGGGGGTTTGCTGCGGTTTGAAGAAGATCCAAGAAAGTGGACAGAGGTTTTGAAGAGTAATATATGGGATTTACCAAGAGAAGACAATAGTATCATTCCAGCTCTAAGATTGAGCTACTACTACCTCCCACCACATTTGAAGCGTTGTTTTGCTTATTGCTCAATCCTTCCGAAGGATTATGAATTTAAAAAAGAGGAATTGGTCCTACTGTGGATGGCTGAGGATTTACTACAGCAATCCAAAGGAAATGGAAGGATGGAAAAAATAAGTGAACAATACTTCGATGATCTGGTATCTAGATCGTTTTTTCAACAATCAAGTGGCAACCAATCATGCTTCGTAATGCATGACCTCATCAATGACTTGGCAATATTTATAAGTGGAGAGTTTTGTTTCAAGCTGGAGAACAATGAGTCTTGTGTAATCACAAGAAAGACTCGCCATTTGTCATATGTTAGAACTGAATGTGATTCCTTTCAGAAATTTAAGGTGTCTTGCAAGGCCAAGGATTTGCGAACCTTCCTTGGACTAGATTTGTCATCGTATCAATGGTATTGGAATAGGATATCAACGGTGATGATAGATGATTTGTTGTTGACATGTAAGTGCTTACGAGTGCTATCATTTTCTACCTATAGAAACATGAGGGAGTTACCTGATTCTATTGGCAATTTGAAACATCTACGTTATTTAAATCTTAGTTACACTTCAATTAAATGGTTACCAGATTCTCTATGTAATTTGTATAAATTGCAAACCTTGTTATTGTCGGGATGTTACTCCCTTATCAAGTTGCCTACTGAGATGTGGAGATTAGTCAACTTGCGCCACTTGGATTTAGTTGGTACAAAATTGGAAGAGATGCCATTGCATATGGGAAAACTGAAAAATCTTGTTAAATTAACTACTTTTGTTGTGGGCAAACATTCTGGGTCTAGTATTCAGGAGTTAGGGGAGCTCCATCATCTTTCTGGAGCATTGTCCATTTTTAATTTGCAAAATGTTCATCATGCTAGAGATGCAAGGGAGGTTAATTTGAAGGATAAGCAGTACTTATCTGAGTTGGTGTTTCAATGTGGCTTTGACAATGAAAATTCAGAAAAGGAAAGACATGTTCTTGAGCAATTGTGTCCTCATAATAAATTGGAGTCTCTCACCATTGAAGATTACGGGGGCACAAAATTTCCAAATTGGTTAGAAGATTGTTCTTTCTCCAATATGATGTCTATACAGCTTGTTAATTGTAAGTATTGCTCATCCTTGCCTCCACTTGGGCACCTACCTGTCCTCAAGAAACTCTATATTCGAGGTTTTCATTTTGTATTGCGTGTGGATCGTGAGTTCTATGGGGATGGTTCTTCTACAATTAAGCCTTTTAAATCCCTTGAAGTATTAAGCTTTAGAGACATGCCAGAGTGGCAGGAATGGTTTTTATTTGAAGATGAACATGAAGATGGGGTTGGAGTTTTCTCTACTCTCAAAGAGCTTTGCATAATTGAATGTCCCAAGCTAAGCGGTGGTCTACCCAGTCAGCTTCCCTCTTTAATCAAACTTGAAATTGCAAAATGTCCGCAACTTGTTGCTTCAATTCCTAGAGCTCCCACTCTCAATAGATTGAGATTAAGTGAATGTGATAAGGTTGTGTTGAAGGAATTACCACCCAAGTTGGATCGCCTCATTATTAGTGGAGGTCGCATCTTCTTGCACTCGTTTGTGGAGCTTATGACGTGTCTCGCTGTCCCAGGAAGTGGCGTACCCACTACATTAAAATCACTTGAAATCGAAGGACAATTTCAGATCACAACGGGCCATTACTATCCTTCTCTTGAAAGTTTGGAAATAACGGATGACTCTGACTCACTCTGGTCTTTTCCCTTAGAGTCGTACCCAAAACTCAAATCACTCTCCGTATGGAAAATTAAAAACCTTGAATCTCTTTTCGTATCAGAGGAATCTTACCGTGATATTTGTTCTCTCACTGAATTGTATATTCGCTCGTGCCCTAATTTTGTATCATTTTTTAGAGGAGGTATCTGCGCCCCTAATTTGACATCGATTTGGATCAGAAATTGCGACAAGTTAAAGTTATTGGGCCAAAATGGCCAAATACCACAAATTTCAAAACTTAGTAGCAAAAAAACACTGTTTCGGAAATAAATAGGGAAGTACCACTTTTCTGGTACTCGAGTTTCTTAAACTCGAGTTCTAAATGGTACTGAGTAAGAAACTCAGTACCAAGAAGTTTAACCACCGTGGCACTGCTGACATGGAATTTGTGCGATTTAAAAAAATAATATGGTACTCGAGCTTGGTAAACTCGAGTTCCATGCAACACAGTACTCGAGTATACCAAACTCGAGTACCAATTAGAAAAAAAATTATGTTTATTTTTATTTCTAAGGTACTCGAGCTTGGTGAGCTCGAGTACCTTGTAAGGAACTCGAGTTTCCTAAACTCGAGTTCCTTATAACTTTTTTTTTTTTTTTGATAATCGGCAAATAAACATAAACATAAACATAACCATAAACATAAACGTATTTTTAAGTTTTTATTAATTTAAATAGAAGCATTGTAAAATAGATTTTAATTTCAAAATATGAATTAATTTCTACATTAATTAAAACTGTTCATTGTTTTCTCATAAAAATTGTTCACTGTTTTCTCTTTAGCATTATTTAAAAAATTGTTCACTCTCTTTTTCGCATAAATTATTTTATGTTCACTATTTAAAAAATTATTAACTGTTTTTTCATAAAACACCAACTAAAATCGTGTTTTATAAATTTAAACGCCAGATCAGTGAACAATTTTTATGAGAAAACAATGAACAATTTTAATTAATACAGAAAACAGATTTTATGAATGCAATAAGCAGATTCGAATATACAGTAAATGTGATGTATAGAGAGAAAATTTTATTAATGTAGAAATAGATTTCATCAATGCAGAAAAATAAATTCGATTATTATGAAATTTAAGCACGAAAAAGCATTTTGATTTGGCGTTTAAATTTATAAAACAAAATTTTAGTAGGTGTTTTATGAAAAAACAGTTAATAATTTTTTAAATAGTGAACGTAAAATAATTTACGCAAAAAAAAGAGTGAACAATTTTTTAAATAGCACTAAAGAGAAAATAATTTTATGCAAAATCATAGAAATAAATTTTGCAGAAAACAGTGAACAATTTTTATGAGAAAACAATGAACGGTTTTAATTAATACAGAAAACAGATTTTATGAATGTAGTAAGTAGATTCGAATATACAGTAAACGTGATGTACAGAGAGAAAATTTTATTAATGCAGAAATAGATTTCATCGCTGCAGAAAACCAAATTCGATTATTGTGAAATTTAAGCACGAAAAAGCATTTTGATCTGGCGTTTAAATTTATTAAACACGATTTTAGTTGGTGTTTTATGAAAAAACAGTTAATAATTTTTTAAATAGTGAACATAAAATAATTTACGCAAAAAAGAGAGTGAACAATTTTTTAAATAATGCTAAAGAGAAAACAGTGAACAATTTTTATGAGAAAACAATGAACAGTTTTAATTAATGTAGAAATTAATTCATATTTTGAAATTAAAATCTATTTTACAATGCTTCTATTTAAATTAATAAAAACTTAAAAATATGTTTATGTTTATGTTTATGTATATGTTTATGTTTATGTTTATGTTTATTTGCCGATTATCAAAAAAAAAAAAAAAAAAAACTTATAAGGAACTCGAGTTTAGGAAACTCGAGTTCCTTACAAGGTACTCGAGCTCACCAAGCTCGAGTACCTTAGAAATAAAAATAAACATAATTTTTTTTCTAATTGGTACTCGAGTTTGGTATACTCGAGTACTGTGTTGATGGAACTCGAGTTTACCAAGCTTCAGTACCATATTATTTTTTTAAATCGCACAAATTCCATGTCAGCAGTGCCACGGTGGCTAAACTTCTGGTACTTTTAGTTTCTTAAGCTCGAGTACCATTTAGAACTCGAGTTTAAGAAACTCGAGTACCAGAAAAGTGATACTTCCCTATTTATTTCCAAAACAGTGTTTTTTTGCTACTAAATTTTGAAATTTGTGGTATTTGGCCATTTTGGCCAAAGTTATTGCCTGAAAATATGCGCACCCTATTCCCATCCCTTAAGTCTTTGTATGTCGATGGGTGTCCAAAACTGGAATCATTTCCTGAGGGAGGTTTGCCCTTAAATTTAGTAACACTTCGCGTCGACAAACTATTTTCCCGGGGATTGCAAGATCTACACTCCCTCAGAGAGATCAGTATCCGCGGCGATAATTGCAAAGAAGTGGAGTCCTTTCCGGAGGAAGCGTTGCTGCCTCCCACTCTCACAGATATCCATGTTTTATGTTTTCCAAAGCTGAAATCACTCAAGGGTTTTCAACATCTCACCTCTCTCAAAAAGTTGAATATTTTTGACTGCGATAACCTCCAGTACTTACCAGAAGAGGGCTTTCCCACCGCTCTTTCTTCTCTAATTATTGACAGATGCCCTCTTCTAAAACAACGGTGTGAGAGAGAGAAAGGGGAAGAATGGCCAAAAATTGCGCACATCCCCAACATAGTGATTGACGATGAATTGATCACATGAGCTATGAGCCAATATGCGGTTCAGCCGAGATCAGGTAATTTGTTCTGCAACTTTCGTCCTCTACTTATTGCTCAAAGAATTGTTTTTTTGTTTGATAATCTCTTACAATAAATTTCTTAAATTATGTAAGTATTTGGACTCTTAAATATACTTTATGAGTCCTATGTTGGAGTTTTTTTTTATTAATTTTTTAAAATAATTTTTTTATAATTTTTAAATTGCAACAAAAAAAAAACTCTAGGTCTCTGGAAATTTTAGTAGAGCAAAAATGGAAGTTTCAAATGGCTACATGATTTTTATAAATTATTTGATTTTCATTGTGGGGATGTCAATGTATATACTTAGTATTTTGCCTATTCTTTTTGCAGTGTCACTAACAAATCCTCCATGCTTCAAGCATCACTTTTGTGCTATCTGGCTACCTGTAGAAAGCTCATCCTTCTATCTTCATCAACATCCAAACATTTCCTTACTCTTATTCTTTCTGGAGCTGCACTTGCTTCATTTTCTGTTCACTACATTTCACCTTTGGACATTTGAAGTGTGAGACATAGACTTTGAAGGAATAATTATCCTAGATAGTAAGTTTTTTCCAGCATATATATGTCTTTGATGATTAATAAATTTGTTTTACAAGTACAGAGTACCTTTTGTGATATTGGCAATTGACTTGGGCACAATATTGCAGGTTATTAATCTCAGGTAGACACTGGGATAGTTTGAAGCTAGTACTGCTTTAATACCTTCAAACAGTTGCTGAATTTCTTTTGATTGAATGATGTTGGTCAGTACTCCTTTTTGCTTTCTGTATTTCTTTAATTTTTGGAGAGGAAAGGATGTGACTTACAAGGGACGAAAAAATATGGATTAAGAAATAACATGCTTGAAAATCAGTGTAAAGTTTTTTAATTTTTTCTTTTATGTGGAAATGCTCAATGCTTGTGTGACTAAAATAAGAAATAGAACTCTATGTAACATAAAATTTTTTCTAATGCTGAAAATTTTCAAATCTTATTTGAATAATGCTTTTAATGTTCTGTCAGACCAAAATCTTAACTCCTTTATTATAGCATTGCTTTACAATTCATTTGGTCACTACTAGGATATCCCTAATTTTAAATTTTTTGCTTTTGTCTTCCCCGCCAATTGAAATGATGTAATTGATTTTTGATTGCTGTACAATTAAACTAATAATTGCATGCAATTGTTGATATCCTTGTCTCTTCAAATTTTATTAGAGAACAATAAAATCCTGCTGGTTGTTTAATTCATTGATTTGGTTTTGCAGAATAAACCTTACTGAGCAACCCAGGAAGAGGCATTAATAATTTTCGGCCACTTGAGAAGGGATTTAGTTTCTCATACATGAGTCATAGAAAATAAATTCTCAGGGTATGAGGCCAAGCTCAATTCAAGCCTCCTTATCTTTATGAAAAAAAAAGAAACGGTGACAAAATAAGGGGAAAATCTTGCAAGACTCGCATCCCCTAAAACTCTTGAAGAGACCTAATCCCCTGGTTTGCTCCACACATGAGATAGCTAGCAACATGACTCAATTTTATTGCCAGGTACTTCTTTACAACCAGCTAGTATCTTTTTTTTTTTTTTTGGGAAAAGCAACCAGCTTAGTATCAACACGACTCAATTTTAATGATTTTTAAAACTTGTAAAACAGATAGAGATGTTTCATGCTACATCCAGAAATCGTGAAGGGAAGGAATTCTTGTGCAGAATCACTTTAATTTGCCAACAAGTTCAACATAAATCCAGCATCTATTTGGCGTGATACCAGAGCCTATTGGTCACTAAAAAAAATCTTCTTATCTTGAGGATTTATGGTTACTTGAATCCAACTGGAGGGACCTGCAGCATTATTCAGCTCCTTCATTTTGAGTCCAAACTCCTGGTGGTACAAGAAGAAAGTGGAAGATTGAGGGAATGAAATCTCTGGTAGTACAATTTTAATTATTATTTTTCCTTAAGCTTATGCATTTGATGACTAACAGATTGATTCTTTTAACAATTTACACTATAAGAAGTTCAAAATGTGATTGTAACATTTGCCTTGAGAAATATGGCAGGCTATTTAATCATATTTGACAAGCAGCAGGTGGAACCTAGTGCAGACTTGTAGCTTCCATTATCACATTTTTTAGATTAAAAATCACTTCTCAATCTTAGTGAGAGAAGTTCTTTTGATTGAGCAATGCAGGTCAGCTTCATACTGTGCTTCCATTCTTACCGTTTACCTTTGCTCTTATCAAAAGAGGAAACCAGAAATTACTTATAATATGAATAAAAAATGGAATAAAAACTGTAAAAAATGGTATTGAACTTATTAGAAGTAATCAGCTTTGAATGCTCATCGATATAATCATCTAAATGCCACATTCCAGATGCAACAGACACGTCATATGTGGGTGGAATGGCCTTTGTAATGACATTCCCTGTTGGAGTTTTTAATCATGAAGAAATCAACTAATGGAGTCTTTTCCGCTGGAGGTCCCTGCTTGGAATTCTTGTTTTGTTGTCTATAATGAAAACTATGTGAGCTTGGAAGTCTTGGAAGATAAAAAAAACCATGCTGGATGGATCATGCAATTGTAGGTGGTAAGCTCATCTTGTTACCAACTTCCATCTAAGTTTCAAAAAAAAAAAAAAAAACTTTCATCTACTTATTGCTAACTTTTGTATTTATTCACATGCATCATCAAGGCTAGTGTTAGAGTTTTGTCTGTTATATCAAAAATTCCTTTTCTAAGATATAGGTTTTATGGTACGTTTGATCTGGCTAGTAGTGTGAATATAACTATGATTATAGAACGTTTGTTAAGTCTAAAATTCCTGTTCCAGAGAATATTTTTTATTCATAACATTTTGTAACTCTATTAAAATTAGCTCCATCAAATCTTTTTTCCCAACCCATTTTGTTTCATCTCAAATGCTTATGTGAAGCTTGAAAATATGATAATACAACCACTAAAAATGTTTGGACTGCATCTAGGCAAAATTCACTTTCTTGATAAAGGGGAAAGAAAGGCCAACAAAGAGATACCTAACTCTGCATCTAGCAATCAATCTGTTTGATGCACTGATAAAAAGTTGAAAATGGGGGAAAAATCTTCAAATTATTTACAATGTTTTAAAAAATACAATCAGATTAAATATTTTTCTTGAAGTTGTGTACTTGTAAAAAAGATTTAAAAGAATGTTATAATGACATAATTCTAAAAAAAACTAGTTGATTTTCAATTAGGGGATGTCAATGTATATACTCAGTAACTTCTTTGCCTATTGTTTTGCAGAGTCACTAACATGTGCTCCACACGCCCAGCTCATCTTTCTTTCTTTATCAAAATTCAAGCATTCCCTTACTCTTATTCTTTCTGGGGCTTCTCTTGCTTCATTATCCATTCTCCCATTTTCAAATTTGGACTTTCAAAGTGCGACAGACAGACTTTGACATAATTAAAACCTTGGTAATAGATTTTTTGTGCATATGTCTTTTATGACTAACAAATTTGTTTTACGAGTACAGAATTTTTTATTGATGCTGGTCAGCATTCCCAATTTCTTCCTGTTATTTCTTTTAGTCTTTTGAGAGGAGAGTATGTAACTTACAAGGGTGGAAATTGAAAAAGTTTTAAGCATAACAGTTCAAAAATCAGAAAAAAAAAATTTTGTTTTTTTTTTTTTTTCTTTTTTCTTAGATGTGGAAGTGTGATTTCTTGTTTGACTAAAATCTCTCTCTCTCCCCCCTCCCCTGGGTAATGTGTTTTGTTTTAAAAATGACAAATAGAAATCTGTGTTGCTGAATGTTTGCTGAAACATTTCAAATCTTATTTAAATATCACTCTTCATGTTCTTTCAGCCTAACATCTTAACTAGTTTATTACTGCATTGCTTTTTAATTCATTTGGTCATTTGAGATATCCCTTATTTTGATTTTTTTTCTTGTCTTCCCTGGCTCTAATTGAAAAAATGCAGAATGGTATAATTGATGTTCGATTTCTGTACATGTAATAGATAATTACAAGAAAATGTTGATTTTCTTGTCTCCTAAATCTTTTTTTAGTGAACAATAAAATTTTGGTGACTGTTTTTATTTATTTATCTTTATTGCAGAATAATTAACTGTGCAACCCATGAAAATACATTGAGATAGTTCAGTGACATGAGAAGGCCAAGATCAATTCAACATGAGTTTTAGAAAAGAGATTATCAAGATATAAAGGCCAAGTTTGATTCAAGCCAAATGATAGGCCAAGTGCCTCCCTTTCTTATCTATGATCTATGGAAGGCTTAAAAAAAGGAAAATGATGCCAAAAGAAGGGAAATTTGACGCAAGATGGCTCACAATGCCTGGAAAAGAATCGATAATGAAGTTTTGGAGGGTTCTAAAAACTCAAGACAAGACCCAACCCCCTGTCTCAGTCCACACAGGAGAGAGCTAGAAGCACTACTCAATTTCATAGTCAGGTACTTCTTTACTTCCAGCTTGGTATAAATTCTGTTAACTGCTTCTTTTCTAAATGATTTCAAAACTGATAAAACAGATATGAGACGTTTCATTTCATGCTACATTGAGAAATCATCAAGGGGAGGAATTCTTGTGCAGATTTACTTTGATTTGTCAACTAGTGCAACACAAGCCCGACATGTATTTGGTGTAGTATCAGTGCCTATTGGTCCTCTTGCATCAGTAGAACTCCACAATTTCTGCTACATTTCCAGGTCACTAAAAATATCTTTTTATCTTGAGGATTTTTTGTCATGTGACTCCTTTGCCAACATTCCAACTGGAGGGACCTGCAGCATTATTCAGCTCCTTAATTTCGAGTCCAAACTCTCAGTGGTACAACAAGACAGGAATGATTGATGGAATGGCAAGTCTCTGGTAGTTCAATTTTTTCCCTTAGTCTTTTCTCTGGTACTGACATATTCTGTATTGTTATTCGATTATCCCTTAGTCTTAAAGGAATATGTATTCCCTCCTCCAGCCTCCAATGTGGAGGAAATAAAAAAGGGAGAACGATAAATTAAGCGGATGAAGGGGATATATTACTTATATTATTAAGAAATTATTTCACAAGTTAATTAGGAACAGGAGCAGGTTGCTTTTGTTCAATACATAATAAATCAGTCAAACAAGACTATCTTACAATGGGGCTTCAAAAAGTCTCACGCAAACACAAGTATCATGCTTTTGGGCCCGTTTGGTAATGTTGTTCTAATAACGTTATTTAAATGTTGTGAAAATATGTGTGGATAAAAAAGTGTTATAGAAATACGTGATATGTTGTTTAAACAACACAACCAAACAGACCTTTTGGTTTTTAAGTTCTTGTCTGGTATAAAAAAGAGTTAAAAAGAAGAAGAAGAGAGACTAGTGGTGGTTTAAAAAGTAGTAGTAGTTACCTAACAGTCACTGGTTCATCATGGACAATTCAAAACTTCTGTAGCGCAGACGCATTATTAGATGTTGCAAGTCTCTAATGGTAACTTTACTACTTTTATTACTTATTGAAAACTTCTACTCCCACCCCGAAAAGAGTGTTATTCCTCTAATGTCCAAAGTAAGTCTCTGTAATCCAAACTAATACATACTCCTCATGTAATCTGCTGCCCAAGCTATCTCCTCACCTTAACACCTTACATCTTGGCCAATTATAGCATCTTTTCAACAAATAAATAGTGGATACTTTCCCCCAATTCAGCCCAAAAACAATTCTTGTCTCTTCCAACCTACTGAAGACTTACAATTGAACATGCTACAAGTCAATCTACTTGTTATGGAATCATTTATCAATAATGATGATAGATAATTTACTGCTAAAGTTTAAGTGTTTACAAGTGCTATCATTTCCTACTTACAGAAACATGAGGGAGTTACCTAATTCTGTTGGCAATTTGAAACACCTACATTATTTGAATCTCAATTACACTTCAATTGAATGGTTACCGGATTTTGTATGTCCTTGTATAATTTGCAAACCTTGTTAATATCAAGATGTAAGTTCCTCACTAAGCTGCCTACCAAAATGTGGAGATTAGTCAACTTGTGCCCCCTTGATATAATTGAAACAAAATTGGAAGAGATGCCATTGCATATGCATAAATTGATAAATCTCCAAAAATTAACTACCTTTGTTGTGAGCAAACATAATGGATCTAGTATTAAAGAGTTGAGAGAGCTTCATCATCTTTCTGGATCCTCGTCTATACTAAACTTGCAAAACGTTCAGCATGCTAGAGATGCTGTGGAGGTTAATTTGAAGGATAAACGGTCTTTGTCTAAGTTGGTGTTGTGGTGGGGCCATGACAACTACAATTCAAAAAAATGAAAGAAATGCGCATGAAGAATTGCGCCTTGATACAAAATTGGAATCTCTCACCATTGAACATTATGGGGGTACAAGATTTCCAAATTGGTTTGAGGCTTGTTCACTCTCTAATATGATATCCATCTAGCTTAGCAATTGTAAGTATTGCTTCTCCTTGCCTCCACTTGGGCATCTTCCTGTACTCAAGAGACTTTTTATTGAAGGTTTTCATGTTGTATCACTTGTGGATCATGAGTTCTATGGGAATGGATCTTCCACAATTAAGCCGTTTAAGTGCCGGTTTGGATACAGATTATTCTCCCGTTGCGTTTCCTTTTCCGCGTTTTCTCTCTTTTTTTTTTTTTTCAACGTTAAGCCGTTTAAATCTCTTGAAATATTAAGCTTCAAAGACATGCCAAAGTGGCAAAAATGGTTTTTATTTTAAGGCAAGGATGAAGATAAATACAAAGGTGAAGTTTTCTCTGCTCTCCAAGAGCTTTGCATAATTAAATGTCCTGGGCTAAGCACAATCAGCTTCCCTCTTTAATCAAAATTCAAATTGAAAAATGTCATCAACTTGTTACTTCAATTCCTGTAGCTCCAGATATCCTTAGAATGTAGTTAAGTGATAGTGATAAAAGTGTTGTTAAAGCAATTACCACATAGGCTATGTCAACTCACGATTGGAGGATGCCACATCCTGCAGTCCTTTACGGAGCTTTTAACGTCTCTCCCAGGAGGTGGTCTACCTACTGCATTAAACTCACTTGAAATCCATGGAACAATTAAGTTGCCAAGGGGTCATTAATATCCTTTAGTTGAAAGATTGCAGATACATGATGATTGTAATTCGTTGTGGTCTTGTCCATTAGAGTTCTACCAAAAGCTCAAACTTCTTAGAGTGAATGCAAGTGAAAATCTTGAATCTCTTTTGATATCCGAGGGATCTCACCAGGATCTTACTTCTCTCGCCCAATTGGATATCTGGTTTTGCCTTAATTTTGTATGCTTTCCTTGTGGAGGATTGTTTGCCCCAAATTTGACAAAAAAATTTATCCACGAATGTGAAAAGTTAAAAGTTACTGCCCGAAGGGATGAACACCCTCCTTCCATCTCGAGTCTTTGCAATTGTATGCTTGTCCAAAACTCTAGACAAGGCCTGACCCCCTGTTTTGTCATCCACACAAGGTTGCTAAAGATTTCTTCCTCGCATCTACCAACTATTTATGCCTTTTTTTTGTTTGGTTTATGTTATTTGCATCCACGAGCTTTCTTAATATGACCAGAAAACCATTATGCAATTTATTATCTAAACATAAGTTCTATATCACTGCAATAGCAGGGAATAAATTGTATATCCCATATATGCCATTTTAAATCAAGTTTACATCATCAGATGCAACAACTAATCTCTATTTGAGCTTTGGGAATTGATGTTGAACAGGAAGAAGTAAAGTCCTCTCTTGACTTCCAGTTCTTACTTGTCTTTCTCACTCTAGAGAGCTCAAAAGGCTCAGTAATGACTTCTCTTACTGTCTTGTAGTCCTCTCCAGTAGGGGCTGCTCAACACCCTTTTTTACTATCAAGAATTTTAAATTGTCCTTGCTTTTCATGTTCCTTCAGCCCAAAATCTTAACTAGTTTATTACTACATTGCTTTTCAAATCATTTGGCACTAATGGAATATCCTTGATTTAAATTTTTTTTTCTTTTGCCTTCCCTGCCAATTGTAAACGATGTGGAACGATGTAATTGATGTTTGGTTTCTGTACACATAATAATTAACTGCATGCAACTGTTTATTTTCTTCTCTTTAAATTTTATTAGTTAACAATAAAATATTTATTTGTTTGTTTATGCAGAATAACCTTTACTCAGCAACCCAGGAAGAGACATTGAGACTGTTCAGTTACATGAGAAGGACAAGCTCGATTCATACATGAGTTATACAAAATAGATTATCGGGAAACAAAGGCCAAGCTTGATTCAAGCTAAATGATAGGCCACCTGCCACCTTTTCTTATCTATGACTTATGAAAAGGTTCTTAAGCAGATTCACTTTAATTTATAATCAGGTACTTTAATTTGCCAAGCTATCTCCCCATCTTAAAACCTTAAATCTTGGTCGATTATAGCTTCTTTTCAGCAAAACTTTCCTGGTACAAGATGTTTAAGCACATTCAACAAATAAATAGTGTATATTTTACCCAAGTTCACTGTCAAAAATACTTCCTTGCCTCTTCCAATCTCTACCAAAGACTTACAATTGAACATGCCACAAGTCAATTAGAACATTCAATCTCATATAGGTGCTTCCCATTTAAAAGAAGAAAAAAAAATTGGTAAGAACCCCAACATAAGGGGAAATCCCCTTTTAATAACAAACCAAAAAAATCTAATTAATCGTTAAGTCTTTTGATCATCATATCTAATAAAAGGTTCAAACCCGTAATTGGGTATATACTTATAAAAAAAACCTGTAATTGGGTATATCAGTTTCCTATATGCACCTTCCATTTTACATAATAAATAAAAAATAAAAAATTATCCTGATTAGTATTCTGAAAATCTGGAAGGAGGGTGTGATAGGTTGATAGTCAATGTAATTTTTTTTCCCCAGGAATCAGAGTATAATACGTGTGAATTATGTTGATTAGTATTCTGAAAATCCACAGCCAACATTTTATGCAATTATAATGTTAATATCATTCATGGTAGTATGGGTAATTATGAAAAAACAATTTTCATAATTGAGAGTAAAGCCTGTGCAATTTTTTTCGAAGTAGTGTTGAAGTTTTGAGAATTTTGAGGAAGGCAATTACTGCTGTCTGAATCTTGCTTTCTGAACTTGTCAAACAAGCAGTTTTAAAACTAATGAAACAGTGCTTATAGGCCAGCAGAGTAGTTTTGTACACTAATAGCAAATCAGCTCTATGCACATTTCTGCAAATGTAAAGCATGTAATTCTACCATATTAGTTTCTTAATGGAGCCAGAACATCAATAAGGAACTTGCATAATATAGAGATATCTAACGAAATTATAACTGCATAAAGAACCCAAACTTCAGAAGATATGGAAAACTTGGTCTATATCTCAGGTACTACCATTGTCCAACTTGCTCAAGGCCCTGCCTGCCAATTTTAGTTGCAACCTATTTTGATGACATTTGCTACCTCCAAATCACATTTTGGTTTTGTATGGTTCATAATGGCTGCTACAGGAGTGTAGAGGCTTGGCTACAGAGGATGTTAATTCTTTTATCAGCCTCATAAGGATCTAGACTAATATGTTTTCTTATCCTCGTTCATTATGGTACTTGAATTGTACCATCCTTGTGACTGTATCTTCTTAATTGATAATGCATTTGGAAAAAAAAGTGCAACTAGTGTTACCAAGGTGCAAGCTATTTCACATAACTGAAAAGTATTTCAGGAGACATACAGAACTGACATATTCTATATTGTTCGTAGATTATTGTCAAGGAATAATCTAAATGACCATCTTCCAACATTGTCTCTTAAACCAAGATTCAAGAACATCTTTATATTTGGCCATCAATTCAAACTTCTCATTAACTTTTTTCAATTTTGACGCTATCCCTGTACAAGATGGAGTGCTGCAAGGAGTGGAAATAGGGTTCCAGTCACATACCTGATTTGGGCCAGCCTTAGATTCAGTTTCCAGCTTACATCTCAAAGTTTTGGTAGCAAGCTCATCCAATATGTCATCTGCATCATAAAGAGCATCTTTAGCAATGAGCAAACATTTCTCCACTGCAGGGCTATGGAATTTCTTCTCCTCAGCATCATTAAGCAATGCTGTGACATTTTAATTGTAAGAAACAATCCCCGCCCCCCCTCCCCAAAGAAAAAAATCATTATGATCTTTTCTTGTCCAATGATAATTGATCGGCTGGTTTCAAAAGGTCTGAATGGTTTTTCTGTATTTTTTTAAAATATCCCTCCTCCAAGCCCCAATGTGGGAAAATAAGGAAGGGAATTAAGCAGATAATGGGAATATATTACTTTGATTAATAAGATATTGTTGCACAAGTGAATTAGGAACTGGAGCAGGTTCCTTTGTACAATACAAAATAAATTAGTCAAACACAAGTCTCATGCTTCTATTTCTAGAGTTCATGACTGGTATAAATAGAGTTAAAAAAATAAATAAATAAATAAATAAAAGGAAAAAAAGAGACCAGTGGTGGTTTAAAAAGTACTACTAGTTACCTAACAGCCAATGGTCCATCATTGACAATTCAAAACTTCTGTATCAAACAGATGCATTTTTTTTTTCTGGATAAATAACGAAATATCAATAATCAAAAAGACCCAGGTACACCGGAAGTGTACATGGATTAGAGTACATGAAGATCGTAAATTACAATGATCATGCATAACAAAAATATTAGAACAAGAAAAAGAAGTAAAAACAGAACACCAAACAAACAAAGAGTGGAGGAGGAGAGATTTCATCTCAAGAATCGACTGTTCCGTTCCCTCAAAGCATCTAGTGTAAATCGTGTTAAATTACACAGATGCATTATTAGATGCTGCAAATTTTGTAAACCCATCTGCTTGCCTCTTCCAATCTACCGAAGACATACAATTGAACATGCCACAAGTCAATTAGAACATTCAATTTCATATAGGTGCTTCCCATTTTAAAAAAATAAATTGGTAAAACCCCCATTTAATAACAAACCAAAAATCTAATCATAAGTTTTTTTTTTTTTTTTTATCATCGTATCCGATAAAACGTTCAGACATGTAATTGGGTATAATCATCAAAAGCCCAAATCATATTAATTCTCGGAGAGTGTTCAAATAAGTAAAAAAACAAAATGTTCAGACCTGTAATTGGGTATAACCATCAAAAGCCCAAATCATATTAATTCTAGGAGAGTATTCAAATAAGTAAAAACAAAAACAAAAACAAAAGGTGACCAATGGGGAATGTAAGCTAATGTGAATGTGCCGCGCTGCTCTGATAAGACAACGGAGACCACGGAGACCCCGTAAGCTTTTCCTGGCCATGGCAGGGACTCGTGGACACACAAACACATCTGTAGCAGCCACATTGTATAACCCCCATTGGTGTCAGCGCTAACCATCTTCCATACCACCTTAATGCCCCCAACTTTAGTATTTAGCACTGGGTCACAAGCTTTTCCTGGCCATGGCAGGGACTCGTGGACACACAAACACATCTGTAGCAGCCACATTGTATAACCCCCATTGGTGTCAGCGCTAACCATCTTCCATACCACCTTAATGCCCCCAACTTTAGTATTTAGCACTGGGTCACAAGTTTGTGCAACCAAGCTCGACAATCTCATTGCCTCTAATCCTACAATATAACGAATAAACTAGTTTGATTATTAGGCAACGTGGGACTGGCATGGTTGGTTTTTTAGTACCGGAACTTTTTTTTTTTTTTTTTTAGGGAATCACTTTGTAAAAATTTTTACATTAGATTATCTGTTGTATATTCCACTTTCTTTAAATTTACATTTTTTATATATCTCAAAAGTTAAAGAAAGTGGAATATACAATAGACTTTTCTCTTAACTTTTGATATGTTTGTTGTCGCTCTCTGTTTCTCTAGGTTTGCCTATGTGAAAACCTAAAGCAGTGGAGCTTTCCAGTCCTTGTCTTCGTACAGGTTACTTGTCCCCTCGAGTTGTGGGCCACTTGGTAGGGATCTTTCTTCTCCTTTCCCTCCTGTAACGAGGACGGCTATTCTAGAAGGGCCCTGGCGCAACCTTACTCTAGATGAAGACGAGCAAACAGGGGTGGCGTGCCCCAAAGATTCGATCTCCCCACGTATCATTCTGGCGGCAAAGTTCTTAACAAGGAGAACAGTGAATATTGAATCAGTCGCACGCACCTTCAAACCTCTTTGGAGAACTCAGAAAGAATTTCGGATTCAAGACATGGGAGATAACAAGCTTTTCTTTGAATTTGACAATGAATATGACCTAGAAAGGGTACTGGAACATGAACCATGGACTTATGACAAACACTTGGTGATTATGGAAAGGGTGGTGGACAACATTCCCATCTCGGCCATTCCATTTCGCTTTGTATCGTTCTAGATTCAACTACATAACCTTTCGGTGCATTGCATGACGCCGGAAGTACGGGATTCGATTGGAAGCTCAATTGGGTCTCTTCTCCATAAGACTGAAACCGAAGAGAATGGGAACATAGGTAGCTATCTGCGGTCCGAGTACGGGTGGATATTACAAAGCCACTTAGCAAGGTTCGAAAAATATGGTCAGAGAACAGGGTCATTGGTTGGGCGGCCTTGAGGTACGAACGACTCCCTAGTTTCTGTTATTGGTGCGGGCTAGTCTCTTATGACGATAGGGACTGTGATCAATGGCTTAAAAGCAAAGGTTCCTTACGAAAAGAGGACCAACAATACGAAGAATGGCTTCGCGCAGAAAATGAGTTCTCGGTGAGGCGAACTTCGATTTATGTCTCGGGTAGCAGTCAGAGCTATCATGGTCCAAAAACACGTAAGATGCCTCTCATCATTATAGAAAAGATGGTGAAAACGACGAAGCAAAGAAAAAGAGTACAAAGCCTCCCATGACGATTCAGGTTGCGACAGCGCCAGAAATCTCAGACCCGATTACGAAGATGACCCATAAGGAAAGTGTCCAGGGTAATTCAATGATGGCAGATTTTGAGGAAACCCTACAGAAAATAGACGACGATTTAGGCTAAAACTCCGCAGCTGAAGATTCTATTTCCATTGCAGTAACCATTGATGCTCCATTGGAAATTCCTTCAGCGCGGGATTCTGTCTCACACTCAATCTCGACCCAATTGCTTAAGCCCGAAGGAAAAAACCAGCCCATTGGGCCCATATTACTACCTGATTCAGTGGAAAGCCCACAAGCGAAAAAGAAAGGCTTAACAACTGGTCTCAAGCCCAAAGAACAAGGCACATGGGTGAGAATACCACGTGCAACTAAACCCCAAATAAAGATGCAGATGTCCGCGGAACTGAAGGCAAAAGAGATCCAATTCAGACTACAGACCCATGACCTAGCAAGCGCCTAAATGCCTCACAAGATGCCGTCCTCTGTACACTTCCAGCGGCGGTGGCTAATGTTCAGCCACGCCGGAAGCCATGAACGGCATCAGCTGGAACTGCCGTGGCTTGGGGAGGTCACGAGCAGTCTTGGAACTTACCGATTTGGCGAAGAAGCACTCCCCATGGTTCGTGTTCTTGATAGAGACCAAAGCAAAAGATAAGTTTCTTAAAAACCTTTACCGCAAACTTAACTTGAAAAATCGGTTTATTGTTCCTAGACACAATACAGGTGGGGGTTTAGCTCTGTACTGGAAAGAGGGAATAAATTTGAAGGTGTTGAGCTTATCTCCCTCACATATCGATGCCGTAGTCGACCCAGAAGCGGATGACGCCTGGCGACTTACCGGTTTCTACGGAAATCCAATAACCGCCAGCTGGGAACACTCCTGGGCGCTACTCAAGCATCTTTGTCTCCAAATGAATCTACCTTGGCTGTGTGTAGGAGACTTCAATGAGATAGTGAAGGGCAGAGAAAAAATGGGTAGAGCACCACGGCGTGAGCGTCAAACGATGGAGTTTAGAGGAGCATTAGACTTTTGTAGATTCAGGGATTTGGGTTATGTAGGTTCGCCGTTCACATGGTGCAACAATCAATTTGACGGGGTAGTGACTTGGATCAGATTAGACAGGGGTGTGGCAACGGCATCGTGGCTCCAAATGTTCCCTTCGGTTCGGGTACACCACATCTCGGGTTCTCTATCTGATCATTGCCCTTTGTGGATATGCTCTCCGGTCCTGCTCACCATCGCTGCCCACGTCACAGATCCATACTGATGCCATAGAACGACTCTAAGAGTTCCATCAGGTCCAAGACATGCCCACGATCTCACATCAGCCTCCAACGACAGTCCATTGGTGCCCACCCCTTAATTCCTGGTGTAAAGCTAACTTTGATGGAGCCATATTTCAAGAGTTAGGAGCAGCAGGAATAGGGGTAGTTATCAGGGATCATGAAGGTAAAGTAATTGGAGCTCTTTCGGAAAGAATTGCTTTACCCCCTCTGTTGAAGACGTGGAGGCTTTAGCATGTAGGAGGGTAGTCTTGTTTGCAAGAGAACTTAGGCTGCAGACTGTGGTTTTTGAAGGAGATTCTGAAACCGTTATAAACTCCCTCAACTTAGATGAGGAGTGTATCGCCTCCTTTAGGCATCTGATTGAGGACTCTCAACATCTGGCAAGGAGTTTCCAAGCTGTTTTTTCTCACATGAAAAACATAAAGGGAACAGTGTAGCGGATAAGTTAGCTAAATTAGCCAGACAGTCCCATTTCCCTCAGATTTGGTTAGAAGACATCCATAGTGATGCTATCGATCTTGTTTTGTTTGATAGAAGTTTCTGTTGATTGAATAAACTTACTTCTTTCTCAAAAAAAAAAAATAAAAAATAAAAAATAAAAGCTTCTTCCTCTCAGCTCTCCGTTGCTTCTTTTTTGTTGGGTTGCGGTACTTTACCAAAGGGGTCTTAAAAAAGTAGTCATAGATTTGAAATTCTATCATATCTTTATAATAATAATAATAATAATAATAATAAGTAATTGGTAACTTGATAGGGTTAGGTCTGTCTAAGCAAACCGAGAACCCACCGGAACGACCAACCCGACTAGAACCGACCCGTCCCGACTGGATTGACACCTCCAACGGGTCGATGATGGGTCCCAACTTTCAGAACCCGACTTCGGCGGATCGAGTGGCAGGTTGGGCACAAACCCGACCTGGCCCAACTCGTGGACAGCCTTAGATAAGGTCTTAATGGCAGCAATATTTACTCTCTTTTTATTGCATGTTAAAGGTGCTTATCCTTGCTAAAAATTTTGTTTTCACCATCATTTTGAAGTTTCAAAAGTAATAGGCAACATATAGCAGTGTTTCAAAAAAAAAACACTGGAATAGACTAGTTTTTCTGTAGTGCAAGGCCAAAGTCATTCTATTATCATAGACTTGCTGCTATGAATGAAAGTTTTAAATAGTTTTGGAGTCGGTTGGAGGTTCCCGTCATAAACACGAGTGTGTCATTTGCTATCTTTTTAGTTTTATTTATGCTTACAAGATGTGTGCTACTTATTTTAACAGTAGATTTTTTTTTTTTAAATACACATTTATAAATTTATATTCAAATAATCATTATTGTTACACATTCTATTCCATCTCAAAAAAAAAAAAAAAAAAAAATCACTCTACTATCATAGATGTGTTGCTGTGAGAGAAGGTTTCTAGAGGTTTTTGGAGTTGATTGGAGGTTCAAGTCCTAAGCATGATTGCGTCATTTGTGGAGCATTCAAAGGCTTTGAAGCTCAAGAAGCTTTATGAAGTAAGTTCATCTATTGGGTTTGTAGAGATTAGGAAAAAAAATTTGTACTAGATCTTAAACTTCTCTTTACTATAGTGAATTATTTTTTGAGAAGGTTTTCCCTAATAACTTTTACTTTTGGGACATATTATTCCATTGGTTTCCTGAGTTATCATATTGTGTATTCTGTATTTTTTGCAACACTTTATTTTGATTACACACATTCTTTTGCACACAAAAAATAAACTGAAATCGTAAGAGCATTCACACCAGCCCAGCTAAAATCCTCTAAAATAGAAAAAAATACAACTTTTACACATTTTGAGCAAAAAACTCCCACATCAGTGGGTTTAAAAGTATGTAAAAGTGTGTAAAACTATCCACGAGCTACAGTGCCCATGTAAATATACACGGGCACTATAGCTCGTTCATACATTATTTAATGAATTTTCAGTTCACTCGTTTTTTTCTCTCTCATCTGTGTGCTCAACTAACTGTAACGGCTCCCCTCATCTTCTTCTTTTTCCTCTGATGCACACAAACACACCCACACACAAACACATCCACACAAATAAATCAACACAAAGAATAGATACACTTGCTCATCAGAAAAAAAAAAAAAAAAAAAAAAAAAAAAAAAAACAACAACAACAACACAGGTCGGTGCTTGCCTGATCGGAGCTAGGGACATCTCGGATCTGATTGGTGCTTGTGGATTGGAGCTAGGGAGATTGGCGCTCGTCGGTTGGGGGTAAGAGATCGGCGCTCATATGTTGGGGGTGGGAGATCGGCGCTCGTCGGTTGGGGGTGGGAGATCGGTGCTCCTCGATTAGGGGTGGGAGGCGAAGGGTCGGTGGTGAAGGAGAGAGGGAGGGGCGAAGGAAAGAGGGAGGCCGAATTGGTGGAGGGCTGAGGCGGCGAGCTGGATCGGCAGTGACGGCGGGCTGGATGAGGCGGTTGTGAGGGAGAGAGTGAGAGACGGAGAGGAATGGGTGAGATTTTTTTTGGATACAGAACAGGGGAGAGTTGAGAGATAATAGAGTTGAGAGATAATGTAAATATACTGGTGAGTGAGTGTAGTAAATAATAATAAAATAATAATAAATAATATTATTTAATTAGAATAGAGGTGTAAAATAGATTAACTGATATGGGTATTTTAGAAATGTGGTAGTGTAAAATAAAAGAAGGAGGTTTTTAGTGTAAAATAGACGAAAATTTTAAACAGGCTGATATGGTTGCTCTAATAGTATGTATTAGGCACTGCTTGTATGTGATATTGGCAAATGACTTGGGCACAATACTCCACGCTTTTTTTATTTCAGGTAGATACTCAGGAATTTGAAGGTCCTGCTGATTTGTACCATCAAAAAACAGCTGAATTTTTTATGCATGAGAATACTTTTATTGAGTGACTTAAAATGTTTTCCCATTCATAGAAATATTGCCCAAGATTTTTGAAAGATTTTTAGATATAATTTGAGCAGATGCTAAACCACACTACCAATTAAAAACTCATTATTAGAATATTTATATTTTATTCCATCAAATTCTCTAATTGGAGACTTTGCTTATTAGTGATAACAGAAGATGTGGAAAATGATACTTCAATAAGTGAAGTCGTTCTATAACACACACAAACAACTTCAGATAAACAATATGTCGCAGATGTCTACACTCTCATTACAAAGTGTCTTTTCCTACTTTACCAGGTCACCCTCACGCCTACTCTGCTGTCATATGGTGCTGTATTAGTTTAGTAGTAACTCTTTTTTTCTTTTTCTTTTTTGAGAAACTACTCTTATTGTACATGTGCCTTATTTATATGCTCTTAAAAAGAAAATCTTTTTTATATAAAATAAAAAGTCCTCTTAAGATGAATGAAATAATTATAAAAGAGCAAGTTGATTACAATTAATAGAAGATACTATATAGCTTAGGGAAAAAAAGAAGAAGAAAGACAAAAAAAAAACTTAGATAAAGAAGAATAAAAAAATAACTAAAGTTGATGTAATGGGTCAATCTTGGCTGGGCTCTTAGGCCTTTACTAGGCTGTTAGATGCCCCTAAAGGCCCAAATGCATAGGCTTGGCCATTAAGGGCCCGTTTGATACTCAAGTTTAAACACATGTTTTCAGTTTTTAAACAATATTACACGTATTTCTATATACTTTATCACCCACACGTATTTCCAAAAAAACTAAAAACTATTGTTTAAACATATGTATTAAACTGGCCTTAAGACTTGCATTGTAGTGGTTCCTCTAATAAAGAAAACCAAACTATACTATTGAAATTGTGATTACAACTTTACAAGCTTGGGAGCTTGTGCTCATGTATCAATGTACCAACTACCAAGTGCCCATCAGTGCATACATTGTATTAAAATAAAGCAAGGAAAATAGAGAGAGAGAGAGAGAGAGAGAGAGAGAGAGAGATCAACAATAAATTTTCCTGCATGCATGGCTCCATTTGATTTGCTTGCTTAGAAAAAAAAGGAAGGCATATCAATTGTTTCTGCCTATATAAGTGTCGGCTTCTAAGTATGGTGACCTTACAATCCAATTCAAGATCTCTTGAAATCTTAAATTGTTTAATAATTAAGTGTTCCTAAAAAAGTTGAAATGCATAAAACAAAGAAATTAAAAAAAAAAAAAATCGAATCTCAAAGTGCCATGACAAGGATGCATTTTTGCATAAAATGTGTGCATAATAATCCAGGAGGCAATATATTATTTGTGCCATAATCATTCCCCTGGACTGGAAAAACCACCTCCCTCTGCCAGTAGGCTCACTCAATGTGAACATATATAGGCATATATTGATGTGGGTCATGAAGTGGATCATGCACCTAGAGAAATCAAACGAAAATGCATGCACTTGCAATTAATTTATACCATTTCTGCTACATTATTTCCTAGAGTCCCCTCCTCAATAAACAAGCATAAAAAGTTGTTTTCAGTAACGTAAGCATGTAGAAAGATGCTGAGCATGATATTCATAAAAAATTTCCAAGAACTTTCTTCCAACGAATTTGATTACTTCTCTGATTATATTATTTACTCTGCGCTAATCATGTTGGCCATATATGTCTTCACCTGCCATCACTACTTTATTAATTATTCGAGAATGTTAGGTGAAGTCAAGCTATATTCAGTCTATTCGGTCAATTTGGTCCACATCAGTCTAATTCAGTCTACTTAGTCCAATTTGGTAAATTCTGTTTATTTTGGTCCACTTCGATCCATTTGTACTAATTCGGTCCGAATCAGTGTACTTACTTAAGAATGGACAAAGACAAGTTTAGGGTGAAAATACTATCAATTATTTGAGTAATATCAATTGTAATTATATAATAAGTTTTGGTTATTATGATAATCTACTTAAGAAAATGAGAATTTGAATAATATTTTTAAAACTCAAAAAATTTAGATTTACCAAAAGAAATTAGGAAAATATAATGCATAAAAATAATAGTTAGAAGAATATAGAACATTTTAAAAAATGAATAATATCAATAAAAAAAACATAAAAAGAAATTATAAAATTATATATTTGTAAAAATAAAGTGATGGAAATTACTTTTGAAATTGTTTAATTATTAGAGAGAAAAATTATCTACAATAAAAGTTATAGAATAAATTATACATATTTAGTATAAGTTTATTATGAGTTTTGATTATCATGAAAATGTCATTTTAAGATAATGAATAATTTAAATAATTATTTGAAACTTAAAAAGTTTATTTGAAAAAAAAATTGAAAAATATAGAATACTATAACATAATTTCCAAGAATATAGACTACCGTATAAGGAATAATTTCAATAAAATAGGCCCAAAATAATAGAACGATATATTAGTAAAAATAAAAAGATGAAAAATAATTTTAAAAGTTGTTTGATTTTTAAGAAAAACAAATTTATTCAAGAATTTTAAAGAAAAATTTATAAATTATATAACAATAATAAGATAATTATATATTCTCATACATCTCATACATAAAACGTGTGCATAATTTGTCCCATGATCAACCCCCTGGAGTGGAAACTGGAAACCAACTCCCTCTACCAGTGGGCTCACTCAACGTGAACAAATTATTCATTGAATATATAGGAATAGATTGATGTGGATTGTGGGTCATGAAGTGGAGGTGGATCACCTAGAGAAATCAAATGAATAAGCATGCACTTGCAATTATACAATTTTTGCCACGTTATTTCCTAGAGACCATCCTCAATAAACTAGCAAAAGAATTGTTTTCAATAACGTAAGCATGTAGAAAATAAGATGCTGAACATGATATTCGTAGAAATTACCAAGAACTTTCATCCATCGATATAGATTACTTAGTTGACAGACTTTTACATCATGGGGATAGGTAATTATCTCACATTGCTCTAGAAAGTATATTGTGTGTAATATAACTTATCTTGTTATCTTAAAAAAAAAACATATCAATTTAACACCTCAAAATGCTACTTTTTATACTTTAACATACCATTTCATAACTCACTTTACATCACATCTCTTATTTTTCACATCATAACTAACATTATTCATTTATTTATTCATTTCTATCAATTTAGCTGGCTTGAAAATTTTTTTAGGCTTATCATCTTTGACGCAGCATGTTTTTTGTTGTTTGGAGTGCTAAAATAGAATTTTGGGAGTTTAAGCACTCTTAATGCTAATGCTTGTAATGGCAATCATAATAAAATGAGTAAAATGTAAAACTGACCCTCTAAATTTTTTCAAATTTCATTTTAGTTCTTTAACTTTACTTTTGTTCATTTTAGTCCTCTAACTTTTAAGTTTATTCAATTAAGGCTTTTCCATTAACTTTTGTTATATGTTGTGTTTAATTTTTCAATTTTATAATTTTTTCTTCAAATTTTTTAAATTTAAAAATTCAATTAATGATTGAAAAATATTTTCTAAATTTTTTTTTTCAAAAATTTTTAACAAAAGTTAATGGAAATGCTTTAATTGAATAAATTTGAAACTTAGAGGACTGAAATGAATGAAGAAAGTTAGAGGGCTTGTTTTACATTTTAGTCTAATAAAATTGTCACACTTTGGCTCCATCTAGCTGGTTTTAAAGGATGCCTTCTTACATTGCAATGTAAATATAGAACTAGATTTTAGAAAAGAAAAAAGAGAAAAAGGTAAATATAAAACAAAATAAGAATAAGTGTTGTGAGTTCCAGTTAACTTAACTAGTAAATTCTTTTGTAGATAGATATATAAGAAATCTCTGGTTCAAATCCTACCTACACAAAAAATTAATTAGTGTCTTGACTTGATAAGAAAGAGAAATTATCATAAATTATATGTCAAAGATTGAAATTCTATCATATTTAAAAAAAAAAAAAAAAAAAAAAAAAAAAGAGAAAAAATATACCTCTAAAAAATAAAATTAAATAAAAAGGAAGAAAAGAAAAAAGAAAAAGAAAGAAGAAGAATAGAAAAAATCGAATGAGTGGTGCGTTGGCTTGTCCCAAAAATGTTACCTCTTGAAATTAACAACAACAATCCAAAATAAATTTACAATATTGCACTTCGTCCAATATTGTAAAACACACTTCTCATTTGCCCCTCATGTCCAGCAAAATAAAATTTGAGTCTATTATATTTAGGTGGCGTTTGGATCCAGATGAAATTGCGTTTGTGTTTTTTGCGTTTTTTTTTTTTTTTTCAACGCCTCTTGCACTATTCATGCACGCGGATTACACTGTGTTGGAGACATTGTGCGTTGTTCACGCATTGTTTGCGAGACCCAGAACCACTTTATTTAGAAAAAAAATATTAAAAATTGGTCCCATGGTACTATTTACACATTTAAAAATTATTTTACTACAGTTTTTTCAGTTTTCAGCAAAATACGCTGTATCCAAACGAACTTTCTTCAGTTTAATATCTAAATTTCAAATTGTCACTAGCTAAATTGCAATCTCAAGTTTTATATATAGTGGGCTGAAAGTGTGTTCTCAATAATAATAATAATATAAGAGGATTCTCATTTTTCAACTGGACTTTTATGTGGTTCAAAAATACTCTCATTAATGAAGAGTAACTTTATTTATAAATAAGGTCATAAATGTCAAATAACAAACTTCATTTTGAATTCAAAAACATAACTCCTAAAATTTAAATTTTTTTCTCTTTACGTGTGTTCTCATAGTCTAAGGCTAGTTCAATATAATAGTGGCACTGAACTTGACTTTTTTCTAGAAGAAAATGAGAACTTTCTGTCTTAGAATGAGAGGATTTTTTCTGTAATTCCTGGCAAATATGATCAAAATTAAACTTATTTCACCATTTTAACGTAAACATTCCGATAAGCATAGGAAAAGGATACTGGGTAGATATTGGTATTAGAGCCATGGATGGTAGATGTATGAGTTTTATTTCCTTGCAATTAAGAAGTTATTAGGAACTTTTATTACTACATAGTCACTACTTGCTCCTTGGTAGCGTTGGTCAACCTCAAGACTCGTTGGCAAACCATAGTTTTGCGCTGGTTAGCCAGTTTTGTTAGCCGACAGACAAGCGCGTGTTTGGGTGTTCCGACAATGGAGTTTCCCGAGGAGGTGGTCCCGATAGCAAGGATTCCAATGGTTAGTAATACTTCCGCCAGTAATTATTAATTGCTTGGAAATAGAATAAATACATTTATCAGTTCATCATCTACTTGCTTGTTCACACTTAGGCTAGGCACACACTAATTAGAAACATGGACTATGATGATATAGATTATGATGAAGGTTATAGCATGAGAGATATAGACAATATTTGGTTAAATGATAATATGGATTATGAAACAGATTTTGATGCTAACAGTGACATGGATAGTTATAATTATAATTGTAACTATAATTATACAAATAATTGGGACACACTAAAAGGAGATAAACTCAATAGACAGACTGATAGACACAATAATAGTTTCTTAGATAAGATTAATAAAAAAAAAAATTTGAATCTTTAGAATCTATTGAAAGACCCACTATTGGAGAAAGAAAAAATGATAGAAATAATAGAATAGACAGTTTTTTGGACCTTTATGAAAGAATTAAGGCTTTAAATTTAGAGTAAGAAAGAGACTTTAAACCCCTTCATAGATCATCTTTAGTGACAGATGATTGGTATGATAGAAAAAAATAGCTTAGTAAGCACTGACAAACTCATAAATATGACATGTAGTAGAGAAGATGGAAGAAATAACTTAGAGAATACTCTGACAGAAAAGAAAGATAGTAGTACTATAAGAATAATACAAGGAAAAGATAGCATAGAAAGACAAGCTAGCATAGAAAGACAAGAGAAGAAAGATGGTCTAATAAGAGAAAGAACAACAGGTATGGAAGATATGGAAGATATAGGAAAGAATCTTATAGACAAGAGAAGTGCTATAGAAACGGGAAATTATTGCCAGTCCTGGACTATAGGGTCACCAAGCTGACCTTGTAGTCCCAATCAATAAGAACAAAAAATGTAAGATGAAAATGCTAACATCATTTAAATAGTAAAGCTCATCAACAACGGCAAATGCTGGTCTTCCCATTAACTTTCCTGTTAGCCAGCTATTTTCAATAGTTCTTTCACCAGTTTCAAAAGTTTTCTGGCCCACCTTAATTTCAAATTTCAATCCACCCGCTTGTTTCTTATATTTCATTTCTCCTCTTCAACATAAAAATGAAAATCACTTTCTTGTAACTCTCTCCCAACTGACACAGCCATGGTCTCATTGGTTTTTTCACATTCTTGTAGCTTTTTTCATTTTTTGTTTATCACTGAAAACTTAGACATTCGCCTCGTATGTTTTGTGTTTAATTTTGTGGATCATTAGCATGCACGGGTTGAAGAAAATCCACAAGATTCAAAAGGTGACAATGAAATCGCACTCTCTAATATCTCTTTCTCCCTCTCTTTCTAAGTTACTAAACTTATATATTAGTGTCAGCCTCTATTTGATTGTCCAGAAATCGGATGTGAAATCAATTGTAAATGTCTTAATTAACCACTATTTCCATTGCTGTACAAATTTTTTTTTCTCCTTTCAAAAGCTCAAAAAGTGTTTTACATTCTTACTCAAGTGTTGTTTTACGTTTCTGTCTATAGTGCTCTGAATCATCAATGAAGTTTTTAGCCTTTATTCGGTTCCAGAGAAAATAGAAGGAAAAACTTGATGGTAAATTTAAGTTGTACCAACCATTTTCATGGAATCATAGGTGCTTAAAGGTGATTTTGGAAGGAGCGTTAGCCATATGACCCTGAACACAACTTTCGGCCCGAACACATGGCCCTCTGTTTGTAGTAGGTGGGAACAGGGGAAAAGCTTGGGGGTTGTTTATTTCTATTCATGATGTATCCTCAGGAACAAGCTCAGCTAACTTTGCATTTCTAATTTTAGAGTGGTCATTTTCTGTTTTCAAATATTTCCTAAAAAAAAGGGAACATAGAGTAAAGGAGGAATTAAAAATAGTAGAAAATCCTCGTCACATTCCCAGTGAATATGTTGTTCGGGAAACATTTTCTTGCAAATATGTTCCTGCAATATGTTTATTTTATATGTCAAGAGAGTAGGCTATAGTATATAAGAAGGACCAGGCATGTCCTTATCTTCCTGAAATTTTGTGCTTTAAATTGTCAGCAAATATCATGAACTTATGTGAAGGATCTTTCCTTGAAATGGCTTTTAAGTTTTTAATACCTTTTACAATTCCTTGGTGTCACTATTGGTGTTATTACTTGTTAGTTTACTTAAATTGTTGGCCTGGATATCTTAATTTTTTCTTAACTATTTTTTTTTCCCATGTAGATACTATTCATTGGATCACATTCCATACTTGGGAGGGCAGTTGTTGTGAATGCTAATCCTGATATGATTTGGAAGCATGAAAGGCCATTGGTTTAAAGCTACATGTATCTTTATTGGATCTAGCCGACTTCTGTTTTTTTCTTGGATAGGTGTGTGTGCAAAAGAAGACTCAAAAAAATTTGGAAACCAACTTTGGCATATTAACTACTGTTGAAATGAAGATACAAGTCCAAAGTACAAAACGCAAAAGAAGACTGAGTGAGACTGAAGAAGAAACGAGGTTGTTTTGTGTAAATGAGGACCTGATGACACTTAGTGACACAACTGTGTTTTGAATCTCTCTAGTAATTATTTTAGTGAAACGCTTAGACAGATTAGTTCTAATGTCTATTATGAATCAAGTCCACGTGTTAGCTTGTAATTAGTGGTTAGATTAAAATAGTTTTCCCGCTTAATCAAGGAAGTTAGTTAGCTTTCTTCATCTTTAAAAGCTTTGAATTTTTACAACTCCTGAATAAGCAGTGTTATAGCAAATTCAATTTGTAAAAAGAGGCTTTACCTCTCTCTTTAGGCTGTGGTTAATAAAATTAGAGAGGTGTTGTGGTTTGATTCTTTGATATATGTGAGTTGCAGCATTCATATTTGTGAGATTTCTTCGGTAGTGCTGTAGCTTTTGTAGCTTTTGCATTTGGTTAGAATTTGTGAGATTTCTTTGGTATTGTTGTAGCTTTTGCGTTTGGTTAGAATTTGCTTTGTAGATTTCTTTGATATATATGGCTGGAACCTGGCATGAGAACTACAAATATTTTATATATGTAGATCTCTTTTGTAGTTTAAGATTTATCAATTTTATGAATCTCCCTGAAAATTGCACATCTTGCATATAAAATGGCTTAGCATTAAGCTTCAAATTTTCTAACAGTTATTTACTTATTTTCATAAACAATTTTTGTGCATTTCTATAAAAAATTAAAATTAAACAAAATAAGGAACTACTACCAATCCCAAACCACAATAGAAAAGGGATTATATTAAATCCAAACCAGGTAACAGGTGAATCTTAGAAAACCAAAAAAAATTGTTAAATTCATGTGTTTCTAAGCTTCCCTACGTTGTTATCTATAATCTTAAACTCAAACCAAATTGTTAAACTCATGAAATGAAAACAAAAACATAAGTAACACAAGGAACCAATAAACCCATCAACCAAACATCGGCATCAGAGGACACAACCTAACAAAATCTCCACCAGTCTGTTCTTGGCCATTGACACACACACCTACTCTATTGGTACTAGGCTTCATACCCATTATAAAAATCTTAAAAACATTCAACAATAAATGAATCAGATTAAAAAAACAAAAAAAAGCAATGAAAGAAATAGATAAAGGTGTGTTAGAAGAAATAGAGATTTTCAAATTTGGTGGAGGTAAAGCAGAACAGAAGAGAAAATGCAGAGAGAGAGAGAGAGAGAGAGAGAGAGAGAGAGAGCTGAAGAGAAGAGAAAAGGGAGAAAATGAAGAGAGAGGATTCTGAAATTTACATTTAAACCCAAATCTAACCCGCCAATTACATCCCCAAAATTTTGAATTTTTTTGAATATACTTTCACCGTTTTATAGGTTAACAGACATTAGGATTATCAATGGTTATTGTGCTGATTTGGTAGTTAGGATGATGTAATCTATTTTTTCTACCGTGGCATCAGCTTATTGGCTGGGACTACAAGGTCAACAAGCTGACCTTGTAGTCCCGGACTAGCTAAGAATTTCCCTATAGAAACAATACAAGAAAGAGATGACATAAAAAGACAAGAGAGTATAATAAGAGAAAGAGAAGTGAAAGAAATGATGGAAAGAATAGAAAGGCAAAACAACAAAGGTAGTTCTATGCAAACTATACGTAAGAATATGAACATAGATAAAGACATGGAAAAGGACATGATAAGGAAAGAGAAAGAAAATGATGAGAAAGAAAATGATGGCTTGGTAAATTTAGTGAACAAAGAAGGAAAAGAAAATTTCAAAAAGAGTAATAGTTTCAAAGAAGAAATTAATAAAAGACTAAAATTAATTGAAAGAACTATGGCCTATACCCGAGACAATAGCTTAGTAGAATTAGCTAAAAAGATGGACATTTTGAATTCACCTATAGAGAAAAAAGAGATAGAAAAAGACATAATAGTTTTAGAGGTTACCGAGTTATCAGATAATGAGAAAAATAACGAGAAACCTGATAGGCATACTAGAAATATTATTTGTCATAAATGTAAAGAATATGGGCATACTAAAAAACAATGTGACAGACATAATAATAATGTAAAACGTATGAGTAAATTAGAGTTTGAAAAAGACATAATAAGTGAATTAATGGAAATATTTAATATTAAGCAAAAAGAGATAGACCAAGTAATGAAAAAGGAAGAATTAAAATCAGCCAACCTACTCAAAATTAATAAAAGAAAAGGAAACAAAAAGACATAATAATGAAATTAATAGATAATCTACCTAATCATTTAAAAGATAAGAAAGACTATTTACTAAGTTTAAAAGATTCTATAGATATACCTATTGCCTGTTTTAAGTGTAGGAAATATGGACACCATGTTATGCAATGTGGAAAAGGAGAAAAAGCTAAGAAAGAAAAAGACAAGAAAGAAAAGATAAAAATTAAACAAGATGGAACAAAAATAAAACCAGTAACACTACAAGACTTAATGACAAAAGCAAAAATAGTAAAACGAGAAATTAAAGAAATTAAAAAAGATAAGTCCACAGACATAGATGAACAAAATATTGCAGAAATAATAAATTTAAAAAAAAAAATTTCTAAACCCATGATAGACCCCCTTTTATTAGATAATACTTATAAACAGAATTTCTTGAGTTTAATTGATAAAGTAATTTTCCAAAAATGGCATATAGAAGTCACTTTAGTAATTAATAAAGAGTTCTCTTTGACAGAAATTGCTTTGATAGACTCAGGTGCTGATATGAATTGTATACAAGAAGGACTAATACCTTTAAAGTATAATGAAAAATCATCTGAAAGATTAACTCAAGCTAATGGAGAAAAGCTCATAATTAATTACAAAATACCTAATGTTCACATATGTAATGACGGAGTATGCTTTGAAACTGTTTTTGTTTTAATTAAAGACCTTTCTTCTAAAATTATTTTAGGCAATCCCTTTATGGCTTTACTTTACCCCTTTTTAACAACAGAAGAAGGGATTAAAACTAATGTGCTAAAAAAAGACATACTTTTTAAGTTCATTCTACCACCTATCCCAAAAGAAATTTATTCACTCACTAATACGTCTATAACAAAGGAAATTGATAGAGAAAGGATTGACAGGAAAAATAGACATTTGAAATCTTTAAAGTCAGAAATAATATATGAAAGAATTGCTGATCAATTGACAAACCCCAAATTAAATCATAAAATAAATTTGTTTAGGCAACAGATTGAGGCAGAAATTTGTTCTAATCTTCCTACTGCTTTTTAGCACAGACACCAACAAATAGTACAACTACCTTATGAAAAATATTTTAACGAAAGACAGATACCTACTAAAGCCAGACTAATACAAATGAATAATGAGTTATTAGAACACTGTAAGAAAGAAATTGAAGACCTTTTGAATAAAGGTTTGATTAGGAAAAGCAAGTCTCCTTGGAGCTGTGCTGCTGTTTATGTTAATAAACAAGCAGAATTGGAACGAGGAGCTCCAAGATTAGTTATAAACTATAAACCATTAAATAAAGCATTATAGTGGATAAGATATCCCATTCCCAATAAAAAAAAAAAAAAAAAGATTTACTTGATAGACTTCATGACGCAACCATGTTTTCTAAATTTGATATGAAAAATGGATTTTGGCAAATACAGATAGATGAGAAAGATAGATATAAAACTGCTTTTATAGTTCCTTTTGGGCATTACGAATGAAATGTTATGCCTTTTGGTTTAAAAAATGCACCTAGTGAGTTTCAAAATATAATGAATGATGTATATACATCTTTTACAGAATTTTCAATTGTCTATATAGATGATGTTTTAATTTTTTCCAAATCAATTGATGACCATTGGAAACATTTAGATATATTTTTCATAGTAATTGAACACAATGGATTAGTTGTTTCAGCCACCAAGATAAATTTGTTTCAAAATAAAATAAAATTTGTAGGACATAATATTTATAAGAGCCATTCAATTTGCAGATAAATTCCCCGATGAAATAAAATATAAAAATCAGTTACAAAGATTTCTTGGTAGCCTAAATTATGTTTCAGACTATTTTCAAAGATTAAGAAAGATTTGCAAACCCCTGTATAAGAGGCTAGAGAAGAATCCTCCTGCATGGACAGATAAACATAATATGATAGTTTGATAGATAAAAAAATATGTTAAACAACTCCCTTGCATTGTTATTCCTTCACCCCATGCTTTCAAGATTGTTGAGACAGATGCTTTTGATATAGGCTATGATGGAATCCTAAAACAAGTAGCAAAAGATGATGCTAAAGAAAAAATTGCCAGATTCCATTCTAGCTCTTGGTCAGCTACCTAGCAAAATTACAACACTATTAAAAAAGAAATTTTATCTATTATATTATGTGTTTAAAAATTCCAAAATGAACTATTTAATCAAAGTTGATTGTAAAAGTGCTAAAGAAGTTTTACTACTACAAAAAGATGTTCAAAATCTTGTTTCTAAACAAAGTTTTGCTAGATGGCAAACTATTTTAAGTGTTTTTGACTTTGACATTGAATACATTAAAGGAGAATCTAATTCAATTTCTGATTTTTTAACTCGTGAATTCTTACAAGGAAGATGGGTTCCCCTTCAAAAAAAAGTAACTCCCCAAAACCCAAAACTAGACAGTCCTATGCTGCTCCTCCTATTCCCCTTAGCAAATTTCTTCTTTCCCCTTCCTTCACCTCACCCACCCCTTCTTCAATCAGACCCCAAGACAAATCCCCATTGATATGTATAGCCCAAACCCTTTTAGCCCACTTTCCCCAGGTCCCAATCCAACAACTAAACAGTCATATGCTTTGCTCTCAACTCTAACTCCTCCCTTAAAAACTCCATTCAATATAGCAGCAGCCTCTTTTCCCCCTTTAGCCTCTCCCTCCCAGCAACCAAAGTACAAATCCTCTACCTCTTAGGAAGCCCCAGCACCAAAATAAGATCACAGTATTGAACTCCCAAAAGACTCTTGGAATTTTATTCTATGGATTGAACCAAAATACCAACACATAACAGATACCCTTTCCCTAGTCAGACAGCTTATACCCCTGCGATGGAAACATCCTAAGACAGAAACCTTAAAGACCTAAACATTTTATGAGCATATTTTAGTTGATACAGACTGAATACTAGTAACACATATACCCTGCTCCCAAGACTAAAAAAGAATTGGCTACTCTAAAGTAGTCATAAAACAGATCCTCACCCCCTCTCAATGGAAAGCACAACCTTGGATTACTAAGAACTTTTTCGTACTATTTGAACCTCAGTTTTATAATTACTATGATTGTATGGAAGCATGGGATAGGTTCCTTCTACTCCAAAAAAATATTTACAAACATACTTGGTTTTTCCGTTTTGATATGTGTAGAAAGAAAGACATAATGATACCAAGATGGTTCATTGACTGGTGGAATTCCTATGGTCTTGAAGCCAATATTCTCCCACTTGATCTCCTACAAGCCTATGATACTTTCAAGAAAGAACCAAGGATTCCTCATCTAAAGGATTTCCCACATCTTTTATAGTTCTTTTACAGGTTTCCAGATCTTTGTGGATTATCAGATGGGAATATAAGATAGAAAAACATCCCGAGTATCATTTTCCTATGCTTACTAGAAAGTTTATGTTAAAATGGTGGAATAAGTTTAATTTTGATCATATCTGCCAGGAATTATAGAAAAAATCCTCTCCTTCTAAGACAGAAAGTTCTCATTTTCTTCTAGAAAAAATTCAAGTTCAGTGCCAGCTCGCCTTTGTCTCAAATAGAAGATAGCTTAAAAAACAACTGCTTAAAGCTGCATCACAAATTTCAGATGATGAAGATGACACAATAATAGAACCCTCCTCTCCAAATTACAGGACTCATCCAAAAGCATTCCAAGACTCTCAAGACCCCTATGACATATAATAAAATGATAGAATCATGACAAATCACTATTCATTTGCACGTGTGAATAGTACCTTGACAGATTCCCATACAAATTCCTAGACAAACAAAAACAAACTAGACAGATATTATGACAGTCACTACTATTTACTAGCATACGACCTAATAGATTCTCAGACACATTACTGGTCATCAATAGTAATTTCTACAAGTTTCTACCGATAGATTAACTTGAGTTAGCTTTACTTACTTAGGTTACTTTGAAAGACTTACCATGGTCCACTTCATCTATAAATGAGACGGACTCCAAAGACAGAAGACAAGATTCAAAAATTCCAAAAAATTTCAAGTTTCAAAAGTTTCTGTAATAGCCCACTCTGTCCCTTAGAAAGACATTTGTAACCCTTCCCCTCTTGTAATCTTGTAACCTTCCCTTTAGACAAAACTTTGTAACCTTTCAAGCAAATTTTATTTTGTAATCTTATAACTCTTTAGACAGTGCTTTATTTTCAAGTTTGTATCAAAGACAAAAGTTTTCAATTTTAATCAAAGACAAAATTTTTATTCAAATAAAATTTTACTAGTTTCTATTTTCATATTCTATATTCCATTTTAACCTTATTTTGAATATATCTATTTTGCTATTCTTTTCTTTATCATCTATTTTCCAATTGTTTAGAGCATCTCCAATAGGCTCTCTAAAGCCTAATTTGGAGAGCAAACCCACAAAAAATCACCTCCAACAAACTCTCTAACTCCAATTTTTTTTTTTTTTTAAGATTTGCTACAATAGCTCTCTTAACATGAAGAGTACTGTAGCTTGCACTGTAGCATATCTAAAGAATATATCACCTTAAAATAATACTGGTTGAATTAAAAAAAAAAAAAAAAAAAGACTTCTTTCTCTTTCCTCCTTTTTTTTTCCTCCTGCACTCCTTCTCTCTCTTGCTTCTCTCTAGAAAAAAAACTCTCTCTTTTGCTTCTCATTAGAAAACAACGGTGAAGCACAAAATCGATGGAGCTCTCTCTCACAAAACGATCTGCCTAGATATTTTGAACTCCAAATCGTGGCTCAACCACCAGTGAGGAAGAACGGAAATCTGAGAACATTGATCAACAATGGAAATCAGAGAATATCGATCAACAACAGAAATCGGTACCCAAAATTTGATTTCATGGTTTTTTTTTCATAATGTTTGAATTTATTGGCATATACTAGATTTGGTGGTTTTACATGATTTGCTATTGCTATTGTCTGGATTTAGTTTTGGATTTATGGGTTTTTTCTATGTATCCCTGATTTGTGCTTTTCATTTTCACTCTGTTTCTTTTTCACTCTGTTTCTTGATCTCATCTATAGCTATTTAATCAATCTTATTTGGAGTCAATAAGCTAAATTGATTCCTTTTAGTTTCTTATTTTTTAATAAATTTTTTGGCCTCATCTCTATTTTTTCATGCCAACTGTTCGACTTAAGGCCTTCCCTCATACAGAGCTTAATCCATTTCTTTCTTCCTTCCTTCTTCTTGTTCTTTTATTTTTTTCAATGCATTTTGATTCATGTGTTACAGTAATATGAGAAGTTAGAAGCAAACTGGTTTATATTGCCAAAAATGTTGGCTTTGATTTCAAGCAAACTTTTTATTTGGTAATATAATCAAAATTGACATCTTAGTAGTTAGAATTGTCCCCCTACAATAATATAACAGTTAAATAATTGATGGGGGTATGTGGAGTCCACTTTACAGAAATAGAATTATATGAATATGATTGAAATCTTGCTCTGAGGAAAACGGAGAAGGCAGTGGGATCTTGTGGGTTGGATCATACTATTCCTTACTTATTTAGCAAGGAGAACAATGAACTACAGACCTCTATTAGGGTGGATCAAGGAGATCATGGAAAGTAGATGTGGATCTATTAATAAAAATAGAAAATTATGTCTCTAAAAAAATAGAGGATATATAATTTTGGTTAAAATTCATTATAAGGAAAGACACAGGATAGCAGGGGATTATAAAGACTTAATAGAAAACAATTTTGTTGATATATGTTCTGTTATATGTCTTTATCATGCTTTATGTTTCGAAACCTAAAAGATTGGAGATTGGATATAATTTTCAGTTGCAAGGGTGGTACAATAGATTGCAAAGAGATGAAGTGGTGGCAGAGTGGAAGAAAGTAAAGGGGAATATGTCTCTTTCATTGTCATATAAATGGAGGCCATATAAGGGAGTTCTTCATCTTCTACAAAGAACTCCCTGTGGTAAAAACATTTATTTAGACCTAGGCCTAAAGTATGGTGTTGATTTGTGATTTATCATTCATTCCTCTGGAGTTTGTTTCTTGTTTTGCTAGTTCAGCATTATAAAGAATCGCAACACCTTTTTTTTTTCACATCAAAGTTCTTGTGGCTTGCTGATTTATGTACAATTTATTTTTTGTTAATCATAGTCTGCCAAACTCATGTTCTGAAACCTGGGTTCTGATTTTGATGACAAATTTTCTTATGGGGTCTGTAGTGTTTCAATTATTGAGCTTGAATTATGTTTCCCTGAGTAATTTTCTTATGGATTTTGTGTTATTTGTTTTATAAATAATTAAATACTTCCTGAGTAATTTTTGTGTTTCTCCTGTTACAGCTGCTCAATTTTTGGGAGTGATTTTTCCACCTATGGATTTTTATCTGGCATAGAGATTAAAAGTTTAAATGCTTTGTACTTATCAAAAAAGCTTAAATGCTTTGCTAAGTAAACCTTTTGAATGCTTTTTTAGATACTTGTGCTCATATCGTGGTTAATTACTTGCCTAAACAATATTTCTTCCTTCAATGTAACTTAATAGATGTTCGAGCTACATGTATCAAGAGGCTATATTGTCCAATTTTTTTTTCCTACAAGACTAGTAACAACATGCCTTTCCATGATGTATTCTTTGCTTTTAAGTATCAATATGTGAATTATTCACACAGGCTGCAATAATTGTGTGTGTTTTTGGTGGCAACAACTTGGGAAATTTTTTCCATGGGTTGTAATACAAATTATGCACGTAATATGCTTCTAAATGACTCTAATTTTGATGATGATTTTGAGATAATTGCGCTTCTTGCATTGGAAGAAGAAAGATTAGAAAAAGAGAGGGCATCAACATTACACCGTGGTTCTGTTCCAAGCTGTAGGTTCATCCAACGTGATCATGAGCAAGGCCACCAAAGACTTTTTCAAGATTATTTTGCAAAATCACTAATATATCCTCCTAAAATATTTCGGAGGAGGTTTCGAATGAGTCGTTCTCTTTTTCTATGTATTAAATCCAATCTAGAGGAGAAAGATGAATATTTTGTTTAAAAAAGAAATGCTACCGGAGTGCTTGGTTTGTCTTCCCTTCAAAAAATGACTGCCGTTCTAAGGATGCTTGCGTATGGAGTAGTGGCAGATTTTACAGATGAATATGTGAGAATTGGAGAAAGCACTGCAATAGAGAGTCTCAAAAAATTTGTTGAAGCCATAGTCGATATTTATTCTACAGAGTACTTGAGGTCACCAAATAGCAATGACATTGCTAGATTGCTAAGAGTTGGTGAAAGGTGTGGATTTCCAGGGATGCTAGGGAGCATTGATTGCATGCACTGGAAATGGAATAATTGTCCATCGGAGTGGAAAAGTTAGTATACTGGTCATAATCGTGAGCCAACAATTATTTTGGAAGCAGTAGCATCATATGATCTTTGGATATGACACGCATTTTTTGGGTTATTTAGGTCTCATAATGAGATCAACGTGCTAGACCATTCTTTTATATTTACCGACCTCGCTCAAGGTCGTGCACCTTCGGTGAATTACTCAATCAATGGACATGATTATACAATGGGGTATTATCTTGCTTATGGTATATATCCTTCATGCTCCACTTTTGTAAAGATAATCTCAACTCCACAAGGTAGAAAGAATAGTCTTTTTGTTGGAAATGGAATAATTGCCCATCGAGGTGGAAAGGTTAGTACACTGGTCATAATCGTGAGCCAACAATTATTTTGGAAGCAGTAGGATCATATGATCTTTGGATATGACATGCATTTTTTGGATTACTTGGGTCTCATAATGACATCAACGTGCTAGACCATTCTTTTATATTTATCGACCTCACTCAAGGTCGTGCACCTTCGGTGAATTACTCAATCAATGGACATGATTATACAATGGGATATTATCTTGCTGATGGTATATATCCTTCATGGTCCACTTTTGTAAAGACAATCTTAGCTCCACAAGGTAGAAAGAATAGTCTTTTTGCTACAACTTAGGAGTCAACAAGAAAGGATGTAAGGCGTGCTTTTGGAGTACTTCAAGAACGATTTGCAATTGTTCGTGGGCCTGCACGTCTTTGGAGAACATAGGCTCTTGATTACATTATGAAGGCATGCATAATATTGCATAACATGATAATTGAAGATAAACGTGATACTAATGGAGCAGAAGACTTTGATTATGAACAAGTGCCTGAAAGCATCCCTATAACAGTGTCCTATGAGCCTACAAAAGAATTTAGTCAATTTAGGGCGTTCATTGCAGCCCATGAAAAAATTAGAGATAAAGAAACTCATTTTGAACTCCAATCAGATCTCGTTGAGCACTTGTGACAACGATATAATGATTCGTAGGATCATCTAATTTTAAGTTTTATGCTTGCAATAATTTTTATGTCTTTAGTCTTTATTGTAATTTGAAATTTCTCTTCATTTATGTTAGTTTTCTACAGATAAAATTTGATGTAATTTGAAATTTATCATATCTATGTTAATTTTGAAATTTATCAACTATTTTTGAAAAGAATGACTATTGAAAAATATTACCATTTGAAAAATATTACCCTTAAAAAAAGGCTATTTAGAAAATATAATTGTTTAAAAATTTAAAAATGTTATTGTTGGAAATTTTAAAAATATATTTGTTAGAAATTTAAAAAATATAATTGTTGAGAATGAATAAAAAAAAAATAAAATTGTTAAAAATATATTTAAAAAATTAAATAAAAAAAGATTAAAAAAAGGAATGATAAAATAATATTTAAATAAAAAAATGATAAAAGATCTGTTAAAAAATATTTTTAAAAAATTAAATAGATAAAAAATAAAATGAGCTGGTCACGCTCTAAATCGTACAAAAATTTGAAATGCCTGAAGAAGTTGCTCCTAGACTTTTGAAATGCCTGAAGAAGATGCTCCTAGACTTCCGCGAAGCCGGCCCTGCTTTTAAGACGGTGGATTCGAGCAAAATTTGTGTTATGCGGATCACTGTGAAGTAACAGATGATGTACCAGCTGGCCCTGCTTTTAAGATAGTGGATTCCAGCGAAATTGTGTCACTTTAGATGACTGTGACTGATGAGATAATGAACCACGTGGAACTGGCCCTGCTTTTCAGATAGTGGATTCTAGCGAAAATTGTCGCTTTAGGCTGACTGTGAACTGGTGAGATGATTACCGAGCTTGCTCTACTTTTAAGATAGTGGATGCTTACTGTGTATATTAAATATTTTATTAATTAAGGATATGCATTTAGAGGGCTTGGCGTTTTTTTTTTTTAATTGAATTTTTTTTTTATCTAGAAACTATTACATCAATCGCTAATTAAATAAAAATTATAATGTAACTCGTGTTATTATACAAAAATGGTTAATATAGTGATACTATTAGTTAATTTTTTTTTGTCTTTTTAGGTTTATCACAAGAAGGATAGAATTAGATAAAATAATAAAAATATATATTGTATTTTATTATTTAAGTGATGCTATTGGACCTGTTTTTTTTTTTTTTTTTGTTTATCATAAGGAAGATAGCATTAGATAAAACAATGAATAAAAAAAGAGAATATTACATTTTATTAAGTGATGCTACAATGAAAAAAGAAAAAGAGAATATTACATTTTATTATTTAAAATATATATAAAGGGGCATTAATATTTTTCTTTTTGTTTGTCAAACTTAAAAAAAAATAAAAAATAAATAAAAAATAAAAACCTATTTACCAATTTAAACATTTCAAGGTCAATCGAGCATCTCTTGCTCGTAACCACAAATTCTTCATAATTATAAAGATAAGGTTTATCACGATTCCAATGTCCCATTCCAACTTTTTGGCAACCTTGAAAGTTTGGACTTTGATACATGGTGGTTCCCACAGCAAGTAGTCAAAGTATTCTTTGGCATTTTAGAAGCCTATACTTCCCATGCTAATTTGCTACCAACAACAATTTTTTCAAAGGGAAACCCAATTTGGATTTCTTTGAAATTATTTTTAGTATTGCCACTAATCAGCTAATATTAGTCAATTAATTTCAAACTAACTAAATTCATACATGCATTAAAAAATTAAACTTAGTATGCAAACATCATAAACTCAAAAATCAATGTGTATATAAATAATCTCAAGGAAAATACTCGTGAACTAAAGTATCTCTTAATTAGGTCACACACACAATTCAAAGAAATCAAAATTCTATGTATACACTTCTCTGATTATGGGGCTAAGACCTAGGGCATGAATGAAAAGAAAAAAAAGTACACACACACTCTTGTTCAGAAAACGACCAATCTAGTATCAACACATGGTTTAGAAAAAATAATAATTGAAGTCTTATAAATTATAACTAATGCAGATTTGATCCAGGGTTTTTCTGAAGGTTGTGGGTTTGAGGGAATATTGTTGTTGATGCTCAAGAAGTTCACATGATATTAACGATTACATTATCCTTATTAGCTTGAATATGAATATCATGATCAACATACTCTTGTAAAATCTCAAGCTCATCATCATTGAGAAACGACAGCTTGTCTAAAGTCATCACTTGCTTTGCTGTGACATAATAAACCACATTTTGGAATAATCAAAATCATCTAACTCAAAAGAAGCTTTAAGATTCTAGATTATTGATTTCTTTTTCCCTCAATTTATGAAAAAGTTCAATGCTAGGGAATAACCATACGCACCAGCCCCTTTTAAACCCAAGCAGTTTTTACATAATCACAATCATACCTCACTATACGAATTATATCACACCTCAAAACCAAAGAAAAAAAATTAATTTTTGGAGTTAAAATAAACTTCCAACCTAGACTTTATGTGGCCAACAATATTCATTATGCGTGAGACACCATGAGAGACATTGTTTGCAAGTTTTTAATAATGCCTAGCATTTCCTCTATCAATTGGACTATTTGGACTCAAACCACAATTTAGCCAAGTATGAAAATTATCTGGAAAAATTCATCTAGGCAAATATCATTCATCCATCAATCTTAAAAAAAATTGACAGATCTACACATGCCTGATAAGCTCCGAAAGAAATAGCTCTTTGACCTTTGTTTCTACACAAATGAATAACCCAATTTCTATAATATGAAACAATAAATTCCATTTTACAATCAATCATATAATAACCTTGGACTATCCTACGTAAAAATCAGACAAAGACAACTATAAAATAAGCAACATGTTTCAACAAAAAGTAATATATTATAAGAGCCTGTACTTTATAAAATTGGCAAACGAAATGCAATACTATCACCTTTTTTTTTTTTCCTAGAAGAACATCCACCTCTATTTGTGTGATATACATTGGGATTGAAGGATAGCCTTCAATGAAAGGAGCGGTTTTTGTTGAGAAAATGGGAAGAGAGAGATACAGAGACAAAGAAAGAATGAAAGAAAAATAATTGGGTAGGGAACAGTGGTGTAAGGAGTCAATAAATAGTTGTTACGTTGGTTTGGATTTGTACATAAGAAGTGTAGAAGTAATAGGACTTAAAAACTAAATGTATAATGGTGGCTTAAGAACTGCGTTTAAGCAAAGAAGTGCAATATTTGTTTTTTTAAAGTCTGAACTCTGAAGACGTGAAAGACACATCTTTTCACGCTTTATTCAATGTTTTTTGAAATCACATGTATATAAGACATTTGAAATTTAAAATCATATTATAGTAAAACTGGTATTGTACACTAAATAACCTAGAAATTTTAGCAAAGGGGAGATTCTTTCCAAACTTAAAATTTAAAAGTTTGGGGGACAATAGATATAGAGCTCTAGTATGGATTTAGGAACTAATTTATGTGGAAAAACAAATCATGCCATGGTAACACATATTTATGAACTATGAATTCTTTCAAACAACTTGTGAGAAGCAAATAATAAATATGTAAAAGACTTCTAGTTTGAATTCATTCAAACTTAGCTTGACTTGCCCGCATCTAAAACAAACTTTCTAGCAAAGAATGCCTAAAATAACTAAAATGAGTAACACCATAGACAACATAGGCTATATATTTATTATTATCTTAGGCATTGCAAAGCTAATCAGTGCTTTTAATTTCAAAAACATAGCAATCTCAATTTTCAAAAGGAGGAAAAAAAACTAATCAATCTAATGCCTCCAATAGGTAATTTGGCCAGTTGTTTATTTTTATCGTTTTAAATTATTTTTGCGTTAGTTCTTGCTTGAATTAGATTGATTAGTTTTTTTTTAAAGAAAAAAATATGGCTAAAAAGTGCAAATAAGAGCCAATTCAAACACAAATACACCAAATGGACAAAGATTAGTATGAATTATGAGATAAATAAAAGGGAAATCAAGCTATCCTAACCTATAAGTTTGTTCTAGCAACTCTTCTTGAAGATTAGATCCAACAAGTCAACAAATTTTTTTTTTAGAACAATTCAAAAAAATTTAGATCCACGGATTACTGTGTAAACCAAACAACCATACTAAGTAAATAATCCCTTAATATGCAGTAACACAGTGTTGAATAAAATCTTCACTCTAAACTTCAGATTTGGCTATTAAAATCAATCTGTAAAGGAAAAAGCAGGCTAAAACATGCAAGTTAGAGCCAATTCAAACACAAACACACTAAATGGAAAAAATCTAGTATGAAATATGAGATAAATAGAAGGGAAATCAGACTATCCTAACCTATCAATTTTTTCTAGCAATTCTTCTTGGAGATTACCCCAGTGTTGTAATTGGCAAATAACTCAACAAATCATAATTCAGCTTTCAGATTTGACTATTAAAATCATGGGTGATAGTCCCAATGTCATCAAAACAAAAGGTAAAGATGATAAATTAGGTCTACAAATTAGGTATAATAGATTAAATTATATGAAATTTAATTCTTGGTAAATTAACTTAAGTAACTAAATAGAATAGACTGAAAATAACATAAGAGAATGCAGATTTGTTTAATACATTACCTTCAATTAGCTCACCACATTAGGAATGGCAACGGGTTTAGGTTTTCATTTTTACATACCCGGACCCGACCCGTGGGGCAAAACCCGAGACCCGAACCCGGCCTGATTATTAATCGGGTTTTTTTTCCAAGGCCAAACCCGCCCCGCCGGGCCCCACGGGCCCCGTTAATCTCTTGGGCCTAAATCTAGCCCAACCAAAAAAAAAAAAAATTGAAGCCCATTACAATTATTTTTCTAGATTCAAACTCATTCAGTCAAGTCCACAAGGTTACTAAATGACTATATATATATATATATATATATAGAAAACTTTATAATTTAATATAACCGGGTTTTTATCCAGGCCGGGTTTTCATATGTTTCGGATTTTTTTAAAAAAACCCAAACCCAACCCGGATCCGCTTCGGGTTTTTTTTAAAAAAACCTATATCCGACCCTATTCTTTATCGGACCGGGTAAAATCCGGCCCATTAGGGTCAGGTCGGGCCGGGTATCCGCGGGTCGGATCTAAATTGCCATCCCTACACCACATCGTCCAAAAGCATCCTTTAGAATAATTTCATTTGTATCAAAAGAAAGCCCTTTAATCCAAAACACAACAAATAAACCGAGTCTATCTTTATGACAGCAAGGTCGGAAATGTTTTTCTAGGATGCTCATGCTGGGTCCTTTTAGTCACTATTATCACAAAAACATTAACATAAGGGAAACAACTATCAGTATATATAGAAAACTTGATAAATAATTGAGACTAAAGCCTCATATTTCATATGATATGACTTAATTGAACTATGCCCATAACATGACCAAGTAAGAAAGTTAATTTGGAAAAACAATTGTGGGATAGAAGGCTATAACCACTATGAAATCAATACATCTTTAGCAAGACCTAATGATCAAGCATTTAGTCAAACATGTAGAGGACACTTTAATTCACCAAAATAAATAAGTGAGCATGATCCAATATCCCATGAAATGTATCCAACTAACGTAATTGAATTAACAATATGTGGTTTAGATTTTTTTTTTTTTTTTTTTGAGAGTAATGTGGTTTAGGAATTAAATGCATAAAGTAAATACAAAAACTAAGCTAAACAGTTAAATAGTCGTATATAATAACACTTCATATAGAATCCTATTCATAATTTTCTAAGAAAACAATGAACAAAATCTAAAGCAACCACCTTATATTTTAATAGTATGAAAAACATTTCCGACATTTCCAACCACCTTATATCTAAAGCAACCACATTAGAAAACAATGTTGTTACTCTTTATATTTTAATAATATGAATGCTTTAAGTTGGCAATTGGCTGCCAAACACAAAATATGCATGTACAAAAGAGGGTAGAAATAGACCTTTGCAAGAGTTTTGCTATATGTATGGAGTGCCTCGTTCTTGTCCCCTATAGACAAATAGAAAAATAAAAGAATACAATTTTACAATCCAAACAACAATCATAATTATAATAAAAAAAAAGGGCAATACAAATCAAATAGTTGGCGTGCAATACTCAACCCAATTTGGAGAATTCATTAAATTTGGAGAATTCATTAAATTAGAAAGTCAACATTGACACCCAAACCAATAGATATAAAAATTTGAAGAAGAAAAAATGACACCAAAATCAAAAGGAATTAAAAAACAAATGATAAAAAAAAAAAAAAAAAAACTTAATATAATTCAAAGAATGAAATTCATTCAAATAAGAAGAAGAAGAAGAAGAAGAAAAGAACATTACATAGGATGACAACCAAACCACATTTAAGCAGATAAAATTCCTTGTTTCCCGGCAATACCTTCAATGGCTGTCAACCCTAAGATAAATGGGTTTTAAACGTCTTTGATCATGCCCTTTCTTTCTTCGTCATTCAACCTTAATCAAAAACCAGTAACCCAAATACCTAAATTAATAAAAATCAATCCAAAATAACAAAACCTAAATCATATTTGATACCAATTTTTATTGTTTAAAGATACCTGCATCAATAGTGGTTCAGGCAATATATATTGGTGGCAAGAGGCTAGGTTGAAGGTGAGAGATGGTTTGACACGATGGTCCACAATCTCTCCTTCATAGTGCCTCATGTCTCTCTCCCTCTCTTGTCTTTTGTGAAATCAGTGATTTCATCGGGTATAAAAATAGCCTCTTTGCCTATCAAAAAAAAAAAAAAAAATAGCTTCTTTGGTTTTCACGTTTGACAGCAAAATCAAGAAAAAACTTAATTGGTACAATAACTCACTTGACCCGATACATAGAATCTACAAAATTAAACTTCAGTTTCAAATTTTAATTGAACAATTGGAAGGATAATTATGATTTACTCTCCATATAAATGTGGACACATAGCACAAAATTGGAACTCTAGTTTGGAAAAAAAAAAATAGTCTCTTTGGTTTTCATTTTTGACAGCAAAATCAAGAAAAAAATTTAATTAGCACAGTAACTCACTTGACCCGATATATAGAATCTATAAAATTAAACTTCAATTTCAAATTTTAATTGAAAAATTAGAAGGGTAATTATGATTTGCTCTCCACATAGATGTAGACACATGGCACAAAATTGGAACTCTAATTTGGAATTTCAATTTGAGTTTCTCTCTGCTTCACCTATTTTATATATATATATATATATATATATTAGAGATTAAAACTAACTTTTATTTTTCATTATATATTTAAAATAAATTGACATATTTAATTAAAAAGTATTGAAAGTAAGCCAAACTCGTATATTTATCGGTAGATTATTTTTAAAAAATGTTGATATTATTAAAATATTTTTTTATTTTTTATAATTTTTTTAAAATATTTCATAAACTAATACTTTATATTTTTTAAATAAAATCATATTACACACATATATAATAATAATAATAATAATAATAATAATAATAATAATAATAATAATAATAATAATAATAATAATAATAATAATAATAATACGTTGTCTTATCAACTTTGGGTAATTTTGTTCTTATCATTTAAAACCTGTTATCAAAAATGGTTTCATAAAATTATTTTCTTTAGTAAAAACTTTTACTATAAAGTCGAAAAGAACGCTTCAATAAAAAATTCTTGATAAAAACAAGAGTCATGGATTAAACACGATGTTTATTGATGCTAATCTCAAGCTTTTTTTTTTGTGTGTTTTTTCTCAACAAATAAGTGGATGAGGACTGTAAACAGTAAACCCCTAACAAGAAATTCATAAATTAACTCGTTTTGTGTATAATATGCAGGTAGTATTTACAAGAATTTAATGGAGAAACTGGTTAGCTAAAACATGATCCTACAATTTTAGTTGTACTTATTTAAGGAAAATAGTTGGAACACGCAACTTGAGGCCATAATAGCATTTCCATTTTCCACTCAAAAATCTCATTCCCATGAATTCAACCTTAAAGAAAAGCGGTAGAGATATTGCATGAACTACAATTATCTGAAATTCTACTTAATATTAAAATAAACAATTAGATTGTTAGTGGGTTCATATCTTTTCAGCTTCTGCCACCCACTTCCTTGAAAGTTCTTCACGAGGAAATATCCCTTGAACATCATTGCAATGGTGAGCAAATTTGGGCCTTAATGGTTTTAGAGTCCCAAGTCTCCTGAAATTTGTTATTGCAACTCCAACTTGTATTTTTAAATGGTTTAAATTCTATAAAGATATGGCGTAAAGCCCAATTTTTACACTCTTCAATTCCAACATGCTATATCGTCTTATCACATATTAAAGAATAAGTATAACCACACTCATGAGTCAATTGTAATACTCATATGAAAATCTAACCAAATTGGGACTTGAAAGTTTATTGAGATGTTATTTGGTGTAGTAGAATGTATTAAGTTTTAGGCAAAAATTTAATATGACAATCTCTTATTGAATAATGTAAAACATGAGCTATGTACCTTATCCTTGGAGATAACAAAATCTGAGACGACCTGTGAATTCGACATGACTAATTTATTTATAAACAAGTCATGAGTTGAGGCTAAATGAGTTCGGGTCATCACAATTGACCCATTTAATAAATGAGTCGTGTTTGGGGTTCAAACTACAAACCTGTTTGACCCGTTTGATCCATTTAGCTTATAAAGGTATTAGCTTTTGTTATTATTGCTTAATTTATGATTGTAATTATGTGTTTATTACTATAATTATGGTTGTAATTGTATTTTAATTTTAGATATATGAAAATTGATAACTGGTTATTCAGGTCAGGTATGACTTATTAATCAAACAAGTTATTAAATGAGTAATTTGTATTGACATTTACATGACTTGTTAATTAAACTGATTAAATGTGTCATGCCGGGTTGATTTATTTAGTAAACATGTCGTGTTAAGATTGAAGATTCTTGACATATTTATTAAATAGGTTGAGCTTGGGTTAATTCATATAATTGAATACTCATGGCTAGGGGTGTTCACCAAACCGCATAAACCGCAAAAACCGCACCAAATCCGCCCGCAAAATGACATAACCGCACCGCACCGCAAGTAATTTTACACCGCACCGCACCGCACCACATGGTGCGGTGCGGTTTGCGGTTTTATAATAAGAAAACCGTACAAACCGCACCGTCTCTATATATTAATATTTTTTTAATTATTTTTAATATTAAATATATTATTAATAGTTTAATAGCCCTAGTTAAAAAAAAAAAGTTTGATAATCCTAGCAAGTGTTGATTAGGAAAGCCAACCCAAAATAAAGAAAAACTAGCTTAATAGTTTAAAACTTGGACTAAAACAAAGGAAAAAATTAGTTTTGGGTTGAGTAGAAAAAGCCCAAATTTTGAAAAATATACAAATTTCAAATCATTCAAACCGCATATTATATATCGCACCGCATATGTGACCGCAAAAATGAGGTGCGGTGCGGTGCGGTTATGGTTTTGGCTAAACTTTAAACCGCACCGCACCGCACATGTGACCGCAAAAATAAGGTGCGGTGCAGTTATGGTTTTAGCTAAACCGCACTGCAAAGTGCGGTGCTAAAAATGGCCCAAAACCGCACCACACCGCGAACACCCCTACTCATGGCTTAACATGACATTAACTTGACCCGTGAACATGAATTATAACCCCTACTTATCTTTACCAAATTGGACTCTTTTTTAAAATTCTTTTGCACTAACAATTTAACATAAACTTTTTTTTCCTTTGGATGAAAATTAACTTCTCCACTTTGCCAAAAACTCATTGATCTACTATCACTAGCCGACAAAGATGACTCATAATCAAGGTGATCGATACTGTACTATATTGATGGGTACCGGCAGTATGTACCGTACCAATACGTGCATCGGAACCAAAATGTCAATGTTTCATACCGATTTAAATACCGGTCATGTACCGAATTTTTGTAAAGACAGAATGATAACTTATTTATATTAACTTATTAGTATTATTTGTTTTTTTAGTATGTTAAAGTCTAAAGTTTAAAACCATGAATAATTTGTTTTGAATTGAGGTAATGTTTTATAGTAAATTTTTATTTTTATTATAATATATATATATATATTTATAAATATAAAAAATAGCGATAAACCCAAAATAGTACATCAATATTGACTGGTACTAAAATATATTATTTCATTGATCAAACTAGTACAACTTCTAATACGAAATTAACACCCTTATCCATAATCAACTCCACTTTGCCAAAATTAAAAATTAAATAAAAAAAAGGCCACTATGGTTAGGGAATCCAATGTTTAAGACAATAGGTTTGCTAAAAGATGCTTCTACTATGTAGTGGACTAGTCATTGGATAGTAGAGTACCTAATATGTTTGCTAAAGATGCTTCTACTATTTAGTGGACCACTTGTTGAATAGTAGAGTACCAATATGTGTCACCATTCCGCTCGTTTTAAGGACTTTTTCAGTTTTTCTCTCTCAGATAGGCAAGGGTTCATACTTTTGAGATTTTTACTACTCCAAATCTTAAATATTAGGGCTCGTTTAATATACGTGTTTAAAAATTAAAAATTATTGTTTAAAAATATTTATAAAAATATATATAAGTAAAAAAGTGTATAAAAATATGTAAAATATTATTTAAAAACTGAAAATAATGGTTTGAAAACACAAACAAATCCATCCCTAGATTTCTTGGGGAGAAATTATTCTTTGAAAGTCTCTTCAATAAAGAATCAAATTTTGTTTCAAGGTCTATGCAATTGGTTGAAAGCTGCTTCCACTCACCGACAAAGATGAATCAGGATAAATTTCACTTTGCCAAAAGTAAAGGCTCAGTGGGAAAATGCATTACACCTGGCCTAGCCAAAAGTGAAGTCTTTTCTCTTTTCTTATTCCACTTTTTCTTAATATTTTTTATTTTTTTGTTTCTTTCATCTAATAATCTAAACTCTACCTGTTTGTTTGGATATCAGAATTTAACGGTATCAACATTTTCTTAAAAATGAATAATTTTCTAAAAAGACTTTTTTATAAAAAATATCCTTTTTTTTGGGTTTAATTGTGACCTTAAAATAAATTTTAAAACTAACTTGTAACTTATCTTATATAGTTTTGCGTGAAATAAAATCGTTTTTTTTTATTTAGTTCACAAGTTGTTTTTCAAAAAATATTTGAAAAATAGTCTATATCTTATGCTAAGCTTAATAAAATAAATTAACAAAGAGTTTTTTACTTTTTCTTTGACCAATATATTTTTATACTACTAATATAAGAAAATTCAAAAAATAATTTTCACATAAAATTTTTCATTGAAACAGACCGAGAATAACTTGACGGTTTAAAAAAAAGATGTTGATTGCTATCACAAAGAAATAATGGTTTGAGTAATAAATTAATAATCATATGGTGTTTCTTTCACCTTTAACAGTTGGTAGGAAGTACCTACTACAATAGCTCTCCCTAACGAGGCATCGTTGTGAATTTTTGACATTCCTGGAAGGTGCTATGGTCGTGTGGGGATCCTCCACAACGTGCAGTTCACCAACACCACTGAATCAAAAGTTCGTAAGTAGTGTTTAGTGTTGTAAATAAAAAGATAAGAAAATTTTGCAAGGTACCCATATGAATTTGTCAATAACAATGGATGCACAAACTGGGCAATTGTCAAATTATATCTTTTCTCCAATGAAAAATTAAGCGTGAATATCTTTTTATATATTTTTTGTTTTTGTCTTTGTTTTTCTTATTCTTCACTTATTTCATTTTTCAATTATAGATGTCCAAATTAAAATAGATGAACATGTAAAAGCAAGATTATAAGTAAAGTTAAAATTGCTCAAGATTAATATATATTGACAATATTTTTGTCATTTATTTATTATTTAATTATAACATCAAAATTAAAGAAGATGAATATGTAAAATTAAAACCGCATAAAATAAATTTGTAAAATCAATATATTTATATATTCAATATTGTAAAAAACAATAAAAGTAAAATAAAAATAAGAAAAATAATAATCAAATGACCAATGAGAGATCTATTATAATGTGCAGTTCAGTAAAGAGAAATCTTTACACATATATACAATTAGATTAAATTAAAATAGAATTTTTATTTTTAATCCATCACATTGTTAAAGGGCCCTTTTATCTAGAGACCCTCCTTGCTTAATTTGGGGGGAAAATTTGTTATCAATTAAGTAAGAAGGTAGAAAGATGCTGAAGTCCGACTATCAACAAATAAAACTCATTCAAACTCAAAGATTCAAGGATTACCATCACCTTCGAATAGAAGAGATAACATAAAAGATACCTAAAAGGCTGAAACTAGAACCTAAGAGATATTTTTACTCATTTATGGATTCTGAATTTATGTGTTTAGAGTGGGAAAGTTCAAGATCTAACTTCTGAAAGAAAGTAAATTCAGACAAAACCAAGTGTTGAAAAAAGATGCTCTCTTGCTAGGCAGGTAGAAGCAGGTGGAGTCTTGTGAGGTTTTTCCGAACCTGTTACAAGAGAACAGTGCCTTCCGGTGGGTGAGGCAGTTTAGTTACAAAGCAATGGAGAAAGAGCTTGAAGCTCTTTGGCAAAAGCTTTCTTTTACTGAAGAAGAGGACGAGAAGGTGGAACTGGGAGGAAATAGTACTAAGGCAGCTAAAGAAGTGGGGAAAAACTGTCTGGTGATGAGAGTGCTGGCAGGGAGAAGTATCTTTCTGGATTCATTGAGGAAGAATCTTAGAATGATATGGAAGCTGAATAAAGGAATGAAGATTTCGGAGTTAGAGGAGGAGATGTACATGGTAGAGTTCGAGGACGAAAGAGACAAGAGGAAAATCATGGAGATGCGCCCGTGGTGTTATGATAAACACCTGATAATCCTTCAGGACTTTGAAGGAGAACAAACTCCAAAGGAGCTATGCCTCAAATGGTCCCCGTTTTGGATCCAACTACACAACTTACCGCTTAAGAGCAGAACGTGGGAAACGGGGCAACAAATTGGATCAACAATTGGCGAGGTGTTAGAAGTGGATGTCGCGGAGTCGGGAGTTCAGTGGGGGAAGTGCCTGAGGGTTCGAGTACAGCTGGATATCACGAGGAAGCTTGTGCGCGGTAAAAGGGTTACCATTGAAGGGGGGGAAGGAAGATGGGTGCAGTTCAAATATGAGAGGCTGCCAAACTTCTGCTATCATTGTGGTCTGCTGAGTCACGACTTGAAGGAGTGCACTGAGGTGAAGACCAACGGGGGACAACCAGACCTTAAGTCGCTTCAGTATGGCGCATGGCTAAGGGGTGAGGTAATGAGGAAGATTGGAAGAGAAATCACCAATCGGGGAGCCAGGAGTAACATGGAGAGGGAATCGGACCCTAGTTTTGGGCAGCGAGGAAGCCATGTAGGGGTGGAACGGGAAGGAGGAGAAGCAGAATCGGAGTTTATCCGGCGCAAAGTGGGAGGCGTGGTGACAGGCGAGGGAGACGAGGCGGCGAATCTTTTACGTGAAGGGAGCGATAAGGAAGAAACGACAAAAACGACCATAGAGGGGATGCAGGGAAACGAGGTTATACATGAATATGGTAAGCCCAGTCTGTATAAGGGGCCTGTGGATTGCAGTCCTCCTATCTTTGGATCTGAAAGTCAAAAGGAGAAGGAATCCCAAGAAATCTCGGAGGAAGATATGCTGGAAGAAACAGAGCCAGAACAGCGACAAGTCCCACAATTTAATTTTGATATGGGCCATAATAAAGTAGAGGTATTAGAGGGTCAGAAGAGTGGCTTAAATGAACAATCTAGAGGCCCAATGGCAATGTCTTTTAATGCTGAAGTGGGCTGGATAGCTGAAAAATTGGGCCCAAAGAGTGGGCATTGGAAAAGAAAGGCTAGAGAGATCCGAACTGAAGTTATAAATGACAAGGGAAGCCCAACTGAATTTAGAAGCCCTCACGTTATGCAGAGTATAAATTCAGAAAATAAGAAACGGGAAAGCATGACATCTCTCAAAGAGCTTGATCCGAAATATCTTGAAGCGAAAAGAAGCAAAGTAAGTAAGACCCAGAAAACACAAGGAAAGGAACAATCAACTACGGATGGCGGAGTGGCGGTGTCTGCGGTGCAGAGCCGCCGAGCTCAATGAGTCTCCTGGTGTGGAATTGCCGGGGACTTGGATCAACCTCGGCGGTTCAGATTCTCACTGATGAGGTGAAATCGAAGAGACCGATCCTGGTCTTCTTAGTGGAGACTAAAGCTGGGGTGTCTAAGATAAAGGGTTTTCAGAATAAGATCGAGTACACGGAGGGTATTATAGTTCCTAGCGATGGGAAAAGCGGCGGTTTGGCGATGATTTGGAGGAAAGGGACGGATGTTCAACTAAAGAGCTGTTCTAACTCTCACATTGACGTGGTGGTCCAATGCGAGGTGGGGCAAGCTCCGTGGAGAGCTACTGGCTTCTATGGGCATCCTGACACAGGTATGAGGAAGTTTTCTTGGAATTTACTGGAATGCTTGAAAAATCAATGTGATATGCCTTGGGCTGTATTTGGGGATTTCAATGAGATTATGCATGCTGAGGAAAAATTGGGTTGGCTTGAGAGGGATGTAACCCAGATGTGGAATTTTAGGGAATGTTTGTTTAGGTGTGGGTTGTATGATTTGGGGTTTGTGGGGCAAAGGTACACTTGGTGTAACGGCAGATTAGGTGAGCAAAGAACGTTGGTGAGACTTGATAGGGTGGTGGCTAATGAGGAGTGGAGGCGGTTGTTTAAGGAGGCTGTAGTCCATCATGTGTCCATGGCTGCTTCGGACCACTGTATGCTAGTGTTGTTCTTGAAGAAGAAGCTTCCAAAGAGACCGGCAAAGAGAAGATTTCTTTTTGAGGCAATGTGGACCCGTGAGGAGAGTTGTAAACAGATTATTGAGGAGGCTTGGGACCCCCTGAGAGAGGATCCCGAATTCTTGATGCAGGATAGGCTCAAGTGCTGTCAAGAGCAGCTTCAAAGGTGGAATCGGGAGGTGTTCGGGAATGTAAATAAAATGCTGAGAGAGAAGAAAAACAGACTGCAATGTCTTGAGGCTCTGAACTTGCTGCATGAGACAGCTGAAGAGATTGAGTCGGTGAGAAAGGAGATAAACGAAACTCTGCATAGGGAGGAAGTGATGTGGAAGCAGCGGTCTAGGGCAGAATGGATAAAATGTGGAGATCGAAACACAAAATTCTTCCATGCGACAGCCTCTCAAAGGCAAAGGAAGAATAGAATTGAAGGCTTACGGGGTCCTGATGGGCAGTGGCATGAGGATATGGGAGATATTGAGGATATAATTCTGGATCATTATACTAAGCTGTATAGCTCAGAGCATCCGAGAGATTATGTGGTTGATGTGGGCGGGCTTGAGAGACGGGTAACCCCGGAAATGAATGATACGTTACTAAAGCCTTTCAGAGCAGAGGAGATTAGAGAAGCTCTCAGTCAAATGCACCCAACAAAAGCCCCAGGCACGGACGGTATGTCTCCTATCTTTTACCAAAAATACTGGAATATTTTTGGACCAAAAGTAATTAGTTGTGTTATGGATATTTTAAATACTGGTTTGCTGCCTAGTTCTATGAATGAAACTCTCATCTGCCTAATTCCCAAAGTGAAAAATCCTCAGAATATTTCAGAATTTAGGCCGATCAGCCTCTGTAATGTTAGTTATAAGGTGGTGTCCAAAGTCCTTGCTAATAGATTGAAACAAATCCTCCCGAGGATTATAGGAGAGGCTCAAAGCGCCTTTGTCCCTGGGAGACAGATTACAGACAACGTCTTTGTGGCTTTCGAGACGATGCATTGTATTAATAAGAAGCGGAAAGGAAAAACAGGTCTGATGGCTGTCAAGCTCGACATGAGCAAGGCGTACGACCGTGTTGAATGGAAATATCTGGAAGGGGTAATGAGGAGAATGGGTTTTCTAGAAAGATGGGTTCAGCTGATGATGATGTGTGTAAAGTCGGTGTCCTTCTCAGTCTTGATCAATGGAGAACCAAAAGGAAAGCTTTTTCCTTCAAGGGGGCTGCGCCAAGGTGATCCTATATCACCGTATTTGTTTCTTTTATGTGCGGAAGGTTTGGCGGAGAGGTTCCAAAGAGAAGCTGGTTTGGGGAGGATAAATGGAGTAGCAGTGTGTAGGGGAGCCCCCAAAATTTCTCACCTCTTCTTTGCGGACGATAGTGTCATATTTTGTAGAGCAACTATTGAGGAGGCAAACCGAGTGAATCAAGTTCTAAAAGAATACGAGAAGGAATCGGGGCAGAAGTTAAATAAAGAAAAAACTTCCCTCTTTTTTAGTAAGAATACTAGCAGTGAAGTTAAGGAAGTGGTAAAGGAACTTTTTGGGGCGCAAATTATCAAACAGCACGAAAGTTATTTAGGGCTGCCTCCAATGGTGGGGAGAGGGAAAAAGAAGGCTTTCGATCGCATAAAGGATCAAGTGGGAAGAAGATTAGCGGGGTGGAAGGGCAAATTGCTTTCTAAGGCCGGAAAAGAAGTTCTTATTAAAGCTGTGGCGCAAGCCACTCCGACGTACACGATGAGTTGTTTTAAAATCCCGGATTCACTTTGTAAGGAATTAAACACCATGGTTAGGAACTTCTGGTGGGGGCAAAAGGATAAAGAAAAGAAGATGGCATGGATTTCGTGGGATAAGATGTGCCATAAAAAGAAGGATGGTGGATTGGGCTTTAGGGACCTCAAATCTTTTAATTTAGCTCTTTTAGCCAAGCAAGGATGGCGTTTGCTCCATAATCCTAACTCTTTGCTGTACAAGGTGTTGAAGGCAAAATACTTCAAAGGCTCGGGTTTCTTAGAAGCCCAGTTAGGGAATAATCCTTCATACACGTGGAGAAGTTTACTGGAGGCTAGGAGTATTATTGAAAAAGGTTTAAGGTGGAACATAGGCAATGGTAAAAGTGTAGATGTGTGGCGTGACAGATGTCTCCCTACTCCTAACTCTTTTATGGTGGTCAGCCCAAGAAACCAAGAAACAATGGTGGAAAGGGTGGAGCACTTGTTGGATCCGGTAAACGGTTCGTGGGATAGTGAAAAAGTTAGGAAAACTTTTCTTCCTTTTGAAGCAGAGGTTGTCTTGGGGATTCCGATCAGCCCTTATTTCCCAAATGATTCTAGAATATGGGGGTGGTCTAGAAATGGGTGTTTCACGGTGAAGAGTGCTTATGAAGTTGCTTTTAAGTGGTTGAGGGATGGTAAGGAAAAGGGGGGCTGTGGGGAAAGTTCTAATGCCTCCAAAGTAAATGAAATGTGGAAGTCAATTTGGAAGTTGGAATGCACAGGAAAAGTTAAACATTTCTTGTGGAGAGCTTGCAAGGAGATTTTATCGACAAACTATTGCCTGGCTAGGAAAAAGGTGACCAAGAGGGATGGCTGTGCTTGGTGTGGGGAGGAGGAAACTTCCAGTCATGCTTTGTGGGATTGTAGACTAGCTGCTGATGCGTGGAAAGAGTCGGGTTTAAAGCTTCCGTGCTGGTCAAATTCCAATCGTGATTTCCTTGATGTCTACTGGAAACTACGGGAAGAAGCTGAAGATGTAGACTGGTCCAGGTTCGCAACAATTGCATGGTGTATTTGGAACAACCGCAATCTCTATAAATTTGAGGGGAGATGGAAGTCAGCAAAAAATCTTGCAGGTGAGGCAAACAGGTATGCAGAGGAGTTTAGAACTGGAAATTCCCTTCCATGCCGAACCCCAAAGCAACCTCCTTTACGAGGTTCTCAATGGCGTCCTCCTGATGTGGGTTGGTACAAAGTGAATGTGGATGCAGCTGTCTTCAAAGATGAGGGAAGCTGTGGGGTGGGAGTTGTTATCAGAAACGAGGGCGGCTGTTTGATGGGGGCGATGAGCAAGAAATTGGTCTTCCCTTTGGGACCTGTGGAGGCTGAAGCGCGAGCTGCAGAGGAGGGGGTTCGTTTTGCAAGGGATCTAGGCTTAAACAAGGTGGTTTTGGAAGGTGATGCAGAAACTATCATAAGGGCGCTAAAGGTGTCTGCCAATGGTACAGCTCCATACTCTATCCAGAAGGTAGTGGAGGGAACAAAGCTCTATTTTCAGCATTTTAAGGCCTGGAAGGCTCAACATGTTCACAGAAATTGCAACATAGCAGCACATGTGCTGGCAAAATTTGCAAGAAATGTAACAGATTATGTGGTTTGGGTGGAGGATACTCCCCCAATGATTTTGGATCATATTATTATGGATGTATCTTATTTGGGTTTATCCCCTATTTAATGAAGGTCCTTTATCTTGTTTATCAAAAAAAAAAAAAAAAAGAAAGATGCTGAAAATAATTTTCAAAGAAATAGCCAAGCACTTTCTTCCAACGAATAGGATTACTTTTTTTCCATCGAAAAGAAAAAAAGAATAGGATTGCTTTTTGATTATATTATTCACTCTGTGCCAATCATAATGTCCATGTCCCCACTTGCCATCACTACTTTATTGATCATTCACCTGCTAAGAAGTTTTAAGTCTTCTACACCATAAACTGTTTTCTGCCTTATTGCACTTTCTTCTCTTTACTCTTTTTTTCAAGCTTGTTCAACCAAGAACAGAGACTATGGCTGGGGCCTTGGTGGGTGGAGCTGTTCTCTCAGCATTTCTTCAGGTGGCGTTTGACCGAGCGGCTTCTCGCGAGGTCCTAGACTATCTCAACGGAAGGAAACTGATTGATCGTTTGGTGCAAAAGCTGAAGTTAGAGCTGATGTCTGCTGGTGCTGTGCTCAATGATGCGGAGGAAAAGCAAATTACAGACCCAGCTGTGAAAAAGTGGCTGGATGAGCTCAAAGATGCTGTTTATGTTGCGGATGACCTCCTCGATGAGATTGCCTACGAAGCTATGCGATGCAAGTTAGAAGCTGAATCCACTAGTACTAGTAAGGTAATGGGTTTTCTCTCTACTTTTGTTAATTCATTTGACAAAAGGATACAATCCGAACTAGAAAACATTCTAGAACAACTAGAATCTATTATAAAACAAAAGGATGTTCTCCGTCTAGAAAAGGTTGCTGCTGCTGAACTACCATCACGACCATTGACGACTTCTTGCCCTGAAGAATATGGTGTGTTTGGCAGAGACAAGGATATGGAGGCGATATTTGATAAGTTCCAATCAGATGATGCAAGTGTTAATGGTGTATGTGTTGTTCCCATTGTAGGTATGGGTGGGGTTGGTAAAACAACTCTTGCTCGACTTATATACAATGACAAAAGAGTCGAGGAGAGTTTTGACATCAAACTTTGGGTTTGCGTTTCAGAAAAATATGATTATTTTAGGATCGCAAAAACTATTTTTGAAGAGGTCACTTCATCTGCTTGTGACATTCAAACCATGAATTTGCTGCAAAATAAAATCAGAGAGAAATTCAAGGAGAAGAAAGTTTTCCTAGTTTTAGACGATGTTTGGAATGAGAACTATGATGATTGGGTTGAGTTACTTAAAATTTTCAAATGTGGGGCACGGGAGATTAAGATTATTGTTACGACTCGCAGTAAAATAGTTTCATCAAAAGTAGGCACAGTTTCATCTTATATTCTAAATGAATTGTCAATTGAAGAATGTTGGTCGTTATTTGAAAAACATGCATTTAAAAATGGAAGCTCCAGTGAATTTCCAATCCTTGAGGAAATCGGTAGAAAAATTATCCAAAAGTGTAGAGGCTTACCTTTAGCTGCAAAAGCACTTGGGGGTTTGTTGCGATTTGAAGAAGATCCAAGAAAGTGGGCAGAGGTCTTGAAGAGTAGCATATGGGATTTACCTATAGAAAACAATGGTATTCTTCCAGCTCTAAGATTGAGCTACTACTATCTCCCACCACATTTGAAGCGTTGTTTTGCATATTGCTCAATCCTTCCAAAGGATTATGAATTTGAAAAGGAGGAATTGGTCCTACTGTGGATGGCTGAAGATTTACTACAACAATCTGAAGGAAATGGAAGGATGGAAAAAATAGGTGAACAATACTTTTATGATCTAGTATCTAGATCGTTTTTTCAACAGTCAAGTAACGAAAATCCAAGTTTTGTAATGCATGACCTAGTCAATGACTTGGCAATGTTTATAGCTGGAGAATTTTGTTTGAAGCTGGAGATCGACAAGTCTTGTTTAATCACAAGAAAGACTCGCCATTTGTCATATGTTAGAACTGAATATGATTCCTCTAAGAAATTTAAGGTGTCTTACAAGGCCAAGGATTTGCGAACCTTCCTTGGATTAGATTTGTCATTGCATCAATGGTATTTTAATAGGATATCAACGGTGATGCTTAATGATTTCTTGTTGACATTTAAGTGCTTACGAGTTCTTTCATTTTCTAGCTATAGAAACGTGAGGGAGTTACCTAATTCTATTGGCAATTTGAAACATCTACGCTATTTAAATCTCAGTTACACTTCAATCAAACAGTTACCAGATTCTCTATGTAATTTGTATAAATTGCAAACATTGTTATTGTTCAAATGTGAGTCCCTTATCGAGCTGCCTAGCAAGATGTGGAGATTAGTCAACTTGCGCCACTTGGATTTAGTTGGTACAAAATTGAAAGAGATGCCATTGCATATGGGTAAATTGATAAATCTTGTGAAATTAACTACTTTTGTTGTGGGCAAACATTCTGGGTCCAGTATTAAGGAGTTAGGGGAGCTCCATCATCTTTCTGGAGCATTGTCTATTTTAAACTTGCAAAACGTTCATCATACCAGAGATGCTATGGGGGTTAATTTGAAGGATAAGAAGCACTTATCTGAGTTGGTGTTTCAATGTGGCTTTGACAATGAGAATTCAGAAAAGGAAAGACATGTTCTTGAGCAATTGTGTCCTCATAATAAATTGGAGTCTCTCACCATTGAAGATTACGGGGGCACAAAATTTCCAAATTGGTTAGAAGATTGTTCTTTCTCCAATATGATGTCTATACGGCTTGTTAATTGTAAGTATTGCTCATCCTTGCCTCCACTTGGGCACCTACCTGTCCTCAAGAAACTCTATATTCAAGGTTTTCATTTTGTATTGCGTGTGGATCGTGAGTTCTATGGGGATGGTTCTTCTACAATTAAGCCTTTTAAATCCCTTGAAATATTAAGCTTTAGAGACATGCCAGAGTGGCAAGAATGGTTTTTATTTGAAGGTGAACATGAAGATGGGGTTGGAGTTTTCTCTACTCTCAAAGAGCTTTCCATAATTGAATGTCCCAAGCTAAGCAGTGGTCTACCCAGTCAGCTTCCCTCCTTAATCAGATTGAAATTAAGTGATTGTGATAAGGTTGTGTTGAAGGAATTACCACCCAAGTTGGATGACCTCAGTATTAGAGGAGGTCGCATCTTCTTGCAGTCGTTTGCGGAGCTTATGACGTGTCTCGCTGTCCCAGGAAGTGGCGTACCCACTACATTAAAATCACTTGATATCGTTGGAACATTTCAGATCACAACGGGCCATTACTATCCTTCTATTGAAAGATTGGAAATAATGGATGACTCTGACTCACTCTGGTCTTTTCCCTTAGAGTCGTACCCAAAACTCAAATATCTCTATGTATTGGAAAGTAAAAATCTTGAATCTCTTTTCGTATCAGAGGAATCTTACCGTGATCTTAGTTCTCTCACTCATTTGCGTATTCAGTCGTGCCCTAATTTTGTATCATTTTTTAGTGGAGGTATCTGCGCCCCTAATTTGATATCAATTTGGATCTCAATTGCAACAAGTTAAAGTCATTGCCTGAAAATATGCGCACCCTATTCCCATCCCTTGAGTATTTGGCAGTCTATCATTGTCCAAAACTGGAATCATTTCCTGAGGGAGGTTTGCCCTTAAATTTAGTAACACTTGGCGTCTCTTACCGCGACAAACTATTTTCCCGGGGATTGCAAGATCTGCACTCCCTCAGAGAGATCAGAATCGTCGACAATAATTGCAAAGAAGTGGAGTCCTTTCCGGAGGAAGCGTTGCTGCCTCCCACTCTCACAGATATCGATATTTCATGGTTTCCAAAGCTGATATCACTCAAGGGTTTTCAACATCTCACCTCTCTTAAAAAGTTGAAATTTTCTTTCTGCCTTAACCTCCAGTACTTACCAGAAGAGGGCTTTCCCACCGCTCTTTCTTCACTAATTATTGAAGACTGCCCTCTTCTAAAACAACGGTGTGAGAGAGAGAAAGGGGAAGAATGGCCAAAAATTGCGCACATCCCCAACATAGTGATTGACGATGAATTGATCACATGAGCTATGAGCCAATATGCGGTTCAGCCGAGATCAGGTAATTTGTTCTGCAACTTTCGTCCTCTACTTATTGCTCAATTTTAAATTGGAGTATTTGTTTGTTATCACCTAAAATCCCTTTTCAAAGAATTGTTTTTTTGTTTGATAATCTCTTACAATAAATTTCTTAAATTACGTAAGTATTTGGACTCTTAAATATACTTTATGAGTCCTATGTTGGAGTTTTTTTTAATTAAATTTTTTAAATAATTTTTTTATAATCTTTAAATTGCAACAAAAAAAAAACTCTAGGTCTCTGGAAATTTTAGTAGAGCAAAAATGGAAGTTTCAAATGGCTACATGATTTTTATAAATTATTTGATTTTCATTGTGGGGATGTCAATGTATATACTTAGTATTTTGCCTATTCTTTTTGCAGTGTCACTAACAAATCCTCCATGCTTCAAGCATCACTTTTGTGCTACCTGCCTGCCGATCCTTTTGCGTTGTACAAACTACTAAATTCTTAATCTGTTTTCAAGTCACCTGTAGAAAGCTCATGCTTCTGTCTTCATCAACATCCAAACATTTCCTTACTCTTATTCTTTCTGAAGCTGCACTTGCTTCATTTTCCATTCACTACATTTCACCTTTGGACATTTGAAGTGTGAGACACAGACTTTGAAGGAATAATTATCCTAGATGGTAAGTTTTTTCCAGCATATATATGTCTTTGATGATTAATAAATTTGTTTTACAAGTACAGAGTACCTTTTGTGATATTGGCAATTGACTTGGGCACAATATTGCAGCTTTTTTAATCTCAGGTAGACGCTGGGATAGTTTGAAGCTAGTGCTGCTTTAATACCTTCAAACAGTTGCTGAATTTCTTATGCATGAGAATCTTTTGATTGAATGATGTTGGTCAGTACTCCTTATTGCTTTCTCTTATTTCTTTAATTTTTGGAGAGGAAAGGATGTGATTTACAAGGGAGGCAAAAAAATGGATTAAGAAATAACATCTTGAAAATCAGTGTAATTTTTTTTTTTTTTTTTCTTGTATGTGGAAATGCTCAATGCTTGTGTGACCAAAATAAGAAATAGAACTCTTTGTAACATAATTTTTTTCTAATGCTGAGAATTTTCAAATCTTATTTGAATAATGCTTTTAATGTTTTGTCAGACCAAAATCTTAACTCATTTATTACAGCATTGCTTTACAATTCATTTGGTCACTACTAGGATATCCCTGATTTTAAATTTTTTGCTTTTATCTTCCCCACTAATTGAAATGATGTAATTGATTTTTGATTTCTGTACACTTAAATTAATAATTGCATGCAATTGGTGATATCCTTCTCTTTAAATTTAATTAGCGAACAATAAAATCCTGGTGGTTGTTTAATTTATTGATTTGGTTTTGCAGAATAAACTTTAACTGAGCAACCCAGGAAGAGGCATTAATATTTTTCGGCCACTTGAGAAGGGCTTTAGTTTCTCATACATGAGTCATAGATAATAAATAATCAGGGTATAAGGCCAAGCTCAATGCAAGCCTCCATATCTTTATCAAAAAGAAGAAATGATGAGAAAATAAGGGGAAAATCTTGCAAGACTCGCATCCCCTACATCAGAATCAATTATAAAGTTTTGGTGGGTGCTAAAACTCTTGAAGAGACCCAATCCCCTGTTTTGCTACACAAGAGATAGCAAGCAACACTACTCAATTTTATTGCCAGGTACTTCTTTACAATCAGCTTAGTATCCTTTTTTTTTTTTTTTGGGAAAAGCAACCAGCTTAGTATCAACTTAGCAACACGACTCAATTTTAATGATTTTTAAAACTTATAAAACAGAAAGATGTTTCATGCTACATCCAGAAATTGTGGAGGGAAGGAATTCTTGTGCAGATTCACTTTAATTTGCCAACAAGTTCCACATAAATCCAGCATCTATTTGGCGTGATATCTGAGCCTATTGGTCACTAAAAAAAAATTTCTTATCTTGAGGATCTATGGTTACTTGAATCAAACTGAAGGGACCTGCAGCATTATTCAGCTCCTTCATTTTGAGTCCAGACTCCTGGTGGTACAAGAAGAAAGTGGAAGATTGAGGGAATGAAATCTCTGGTAGTTCAATTTATTATTATTATTTTTCCTTAGGCTTATGCATTTGACGACTAACAGATTGATTCTTTTAACAATTTACACTACAAGTTCAAAATGTGATTGTAACATTTGTCTTGAGAAATATGGCAGGCTATTTGATCATATTTGACAAGCGGCAGGTGGAACCCAGTGCAGACTTGTAGCTTCCACCATCACATTTTTAGATTAAAAATCACTTCTCTGTCTTAGAGAGAGAAGTTCTTTTGATTGAGCAATGCAGGTCAGCTTTACACTGTGCTACCATTCTTACCACTTACCTTTGCTCTTCTCAAAAGAGGAAAGCAGAAATTACGTATAATATGAATAAGAAATGGCATAAAACTGTAAAAAATGGTATTGAAATTATTAGAAGTAATCAGCTTTGAATGCTCATCCATATAATCATCTAAATGCCACAGAGTACTTTTCCAGCATATATATATATATATATATATGTCTTTGACGATTAATAAATTTGTTTTATTAGTATAGAGTACTTTTTGTGAAATTGGCAATTGACTTGGGCACAATATGGCAGGTTTTTAATCTTAGGTGGACATGGGTAGTTTGAAGCTAGTGATGCTTTAATACCTTCAACAATTGCTGAATTTTTTAAGCATGAGAATCTTTTGATTGAATGATGCTGGTGAGTATTCCCTATTTCTTCCTCTTATTGCTTTCAATTTTTGGAGAGGAAAAAACGTGATTTACAACAGAGGAAAATAAAAAAGATTAAGAAATGACATGTTCAAAAATCAGTGTCAAGTTTTTTTTCTTTGATGTGGAAATGCTCAATTCTTGTGTGACTAAAATAAGAAATAGAACTCTGTGTAGCATAAATTTTTTCTCTAAGGCTAAAGAGTTTTAAATCTTATTTAAATATTGCTTTCCATGTTCCTTCAGCCCAAAATCTTAAATCTTTTATTACTGCATTGCTTTTCAATTCATATAGTCACTACTAGGATATCCCTGATTTTAAAACTTTTGCTTTTGTCTTCTCACTAATTGAAAATGATGTAATTGATGTTCGATTTCTGCACACTTAACTCAATAACTTCATGCAATTGTTGATATTTTTGTCTCTTTAAATTTTATTAGGGAACAATAAAACCCTAGTGATTGTTTAATTTATTGATTTGTTTTTGCAGAATATACTTTAACTGAGCAACCCAAGAAAATGCATTAATAATGTTCGGTTACTTGAGAAGGGCTTTTGTTTCTCATACATGAGTCATAGAAAATAAATTATCAGGGTACAAGGCCAAGCTCAATTCAAGCCTCCTGATCTGTATGACTAAGAAGAAATAATGCCAAAATAAGGGGAAAATCTTGCCAGAAGACTTGCATCCCTTGCATAAGAATCAATTATAAAGTTTTGGTTGGTGCTAAAACTCTTGAAGAGGCCCGATACCTTGTTTTGCTCCACACAAGAGATAGTTAGCAACATGACTCAATTTTATTGTCAGGTACTTCTTCACAACCAGCTTAGTATTAAGTTAGTTTCCTGCTTCTTTTTTAAATGATTTTTGAAACTGATAAAACAGATATGAGAGGTTTCGAGCAACATCCAAAAATTGCTGAAGGGAAGGAATTCTTGTGCAGATTCACTTTAATTTGTCAACAAGTGCAACACAAGCTCAGCATCTATTTGGCGTGATATCAGTGGCTGCTTGTCCTCTTTCATCAGTCACACTCCTAAATTTCTAATATGCTTCTAGGTCACTAGAAAAAATATTCTTATCTTGAGGATTTATGGTTACTTGACTCCTTTGCCCACATTTCAACTAGAGGGGCCTGCAGCATTATTCAGCTCCTTCATTTTGAGTCCAAACTCCTGGTGGTACAACAAGAAAGTAGGAGATTGAGGAAATGACAAGTCTCTGGTAGTTCAATTATTATTATTATTATTATTATTATTATTACTATTATTATTACTATTACTATTACTATTTTTATTTTTATTTTTCCTTAATCTTATGTATTTGATGACTAACAGATTGATTCTTTTAACAGTTTAAACTATAAGAAGTTCAGAATGTGATTGTAACATTTGTCTTGAGAAATATGGCAGGATATTGGACCATATTTGACAAGTGGCACGTAGAACCTAGTGCAGACTTGTGACTTCCCTTATCGCATTTTTTTAGATTAAAAATCTCTTCTCTTAGTGAGAGAAGATTTTTGATTGAACAATGCAAGTCAGCTTCACACTGTGCTTCCATTCTTACCATTTACCTTTGCTCTTCTCAAAAGAGGAAAGCAGAAATTACTTATACTACAAATAAGAAAGGGAATAAAAATAGTAAAAAATGGTATTGAACTCATTAGAAGTAATCAGCTTTGTAATGTCATCCATATAATTATCTAAATGCCACATTCCAGATGTAACAGACACGTCACATCACATGTGGGTGGAATGGCCTTTGTAATGATATCCCCTGTTGGAGTTATTAATCATGAAGAAATCAACTAATGGAGTCTTTTGCACTGGAGCTCCCTACTTGGAATTCTTGTTTTGTTGTCTGTAATGAAAACTATGTGGGCCTGCAAGTCTTGGAACACAGAAAAAATCCATGCTAGACGGATCATGCTGTTAAAGGTGGTAAGCTCATCTTGTTCCAACAATTTGTAATTACTAAAGAAATCCATCATCACTCTTTCTTACTATTTCTGGAATATTTTGGTGCTTGACACTGCCAAGTTATATGCCTTTGATTGTCTTCTTTATTTATTTTATTCTCTTTATGTTATTTGCATCAATGACCTTGCTTGATATGACCAAACAACAATCATGCATTCTGTTATTTAAACATATGTGCAATACTACCACAATGGCAAGTACATTTTGTAAATTCCCTATGCACCTGTTTAAATGTTGTATACATTCTCAGGTCAACAAACTACCTCTCTCTAAGCTTTGGGAATTGATGGTGGATGGAAAACAGTCAGTCCTCTCCAGATTTTTGGTACTTTCTTCTCTTCCACACTCCAGAGAGTTCAAAAGACTCAGCACATCATTGATCTTGTTGTCCTTGCAGTTTTTTCTTCTCTTGCACACTCCAGAGTTCAAAAGGCTCAGCACATCACTGTTCTCGTTGTCCTCGCAGTCCTCAGCAGTCGGGGATGTGAAACTCTGTTGTTACTATCAATGATCGGAATTTTCCTATGCTGAGATTGTGATGCGAGAGGTATAGAGAGGGAAACTTTCCCAAGATGGCTTAGGTGCTTGTTCCATGAAAGATCAGGGCCATTCTTGAGGCTCCGTCGTGTCACTACCAGCAATTACCAGTACGTGTTTTCAAACCAAAGAGTGCTCAGTGGTTTAGTTTTGTTCTATTGAGTTGTGTTTCCTACGTAAAATTTGGACCTCCAATCCTGAATGATGTTTAAATTCAAACTATTTTGCAGGTTTTCAAACACAATATGTGCAACATGTAGGCTTCCAACAATAACATACCTGACAATTGCTTGACATCATCCTATTGATGAATACAATGTTTATAGGCTTGGTTTTAAGATCTAATGTTGCTGCTACCAACCAAATTTGACCTTCTACAACCAAAGCTTCCAAAGAGCTAAACTTACATCCAACAAGCAGCAATGATATCTGTCCTGCTAGCCTGTTCTATTTAACTTCATATCAAATTTGGACCTCCATGTGTGAATTGGTACAATGAAGAGCAATGGAGAGAACTGTGTATCTCCAGTTTTCAGATTCAAAATATGATTGGAAACATATCGCTTAGGCAATTTATGTAATATCAATTGTGATTGTTACATATCAAGAATTTGACCATTTTCTAAATGAGTTTGATTGGATGTACTCTGAAATATTCTTGAATTTATATTTTGTCAGTATTTTTCCAATGCTATGGAGATTTCATTAGGAATCTTGGAAACAGACATACAATCGACTCAACTGAACCTGATTAACATTTTGGCAATGAAAAACTATATTTTGAAAATAAGAATACAACACTACTGTGAAAAAAATTACAGCTAAACCCCAAAAGTTGAGGGTTAGTGATCAGAAACAATTACAGACATAAAACTACTCCAAAAACATTATCACTAAGAAATTAGATGCTGTGAATAAGTGTAAACTGTGTAACTAATCTACTTCACAAAATTTTAGTGCTAAAATTCCACCTTTTGTTACATACTGAACTCTTCTACTCCCACCACTAATCTCCCACTCTATGCTTCCATTATACACTAAACGCTTGGAACTCCAACCCCTAAAAGGGTCTTTTTCTCTTTCCAAAGACTGAGCCTCTAGAGTCTGGATAAATGCAAACAATAGCATGCTCCTCACGCACTCTACTGCCCAAGCTATTTTCACATATTTGTCATATAAAAAAATCTTTTCAACAGAATTTTCCACTTACTAGCTGTATAAGCACATTCAAAAAATAAATAGTGAAGAATTTCCCAAGTTCAGTTCCAAACACACTCCTTGCCATTTTTAGATGAAACATGCCTACAAGTAGTAACAGTGCCTGAAAATTGACATCATTGCTGGTTTCTTCTATCTAAAAGAAATTTCAAGAATTTGCAGATATATATAGCTTCCAATGGCATCAGGTAACCAATTATACCATCCTCTTCCTTGTAAGTTACCATTGGTAGATGTTCTTTTTAAAGTACGCAAGCTGTTTGGATCCAATATTTAATGGGTATGTGTGACCTGCATAAGCATCAAATTTAGAGTATGTTCAAGCACAGAATGCTGACATTATATTCTGCAGTTCAACAGAGTATAACTTAATGATGTAAAAGAACCCAGGAGATAAAGAAACTAAAACTTTGAAACATTGCGTCCAGTACCACAATTGAAGTAAAGAGAAAGGAATACACCATATGTGAAAGTTTTATCATTTTTCCTCCTATGTCGACAGCACAACAAGAACCTACCATTGTAAGCGAGAATCTAATATGTAGCAAATATGTTGTGTATGTGTATAAATCAAACTGGAATTTGAAAAAGAAAACAAAACTCACCAGTAATAGTCTTCCTCTTATATGATGACTCTGCAAGCTAGTGGATTATCTTGGGTCAAAAATCTTCTGCTTTCTCCTCTCTAAGCGGCTGCTTAGCATATAACAGCGGTAGATCCATAGCACAGCACAGCTAGCAGGCAGGAATTTCTTCTTAAGAGGATGGGAATCTTTGGCAGGATCATCAGATACTTTACGAAGATGATAATCTGCAAAACAATGGCTACACAAATGCATGCAGATGGAACTTTTTCAATCCAGGAAAGTGGTGTGGCAATTTTGTTAGCTTAGGATAGTTGTGAATCTCAATATCCCTCCTTTCAACTCCAGAAGAAGACCACTCCTCCCATTGTAACATGCTGTCAAACTTTAAAGTCTCCAGGGATGGAAAAGGCATAGCAGAAGAACACCCATCCCCGCAGAACTCAATCCCTATTCTTTTTATTCTATCCATTCCTTCAACTGTGAGGTTTTTGAGAGAGGGTAGTTGCCCAAGTGGTGGCAGAGAACTACAATTTCTACAATTATAAAGTCTCAGAAGAATCAGATTAGATTCAGCTTCTAGCTTACATCTCAGAGTTTCAGTAGCAAGCTCATCCAATATGTCCTCTGCATCATATAGAGCATCTCTAGCCATGTGCAGCCACTTCTCCACTGCAGGGCTATGGAATTGCTTCTCCTCAGCATCATTAAGCAATGCAGTGACAGTCAGCACTGTGATCTTCAGCTTTTCCAGCAAGTCATCAAACTTCCGTTTGCGTGGTAAGTCTATGAACTTGCGGGAAGCCAATCTGTCAAACAGCACTAGAAGGAAAGCAGAGAGAAAAACCTCTCCAACAGCCATGATTATCAAACCAGATACCAAAAACAAGAATAAAAAAAGACAATGCAAAGAGAAGTGGGGATGAAACTGAATATGATACAACGATTGTTTTTGTTAACCTTACTGAAAATCCCTTGATATCTAATATTATGTAACAAATAAATAAAAAATTTAATCTCTTTTTTTTTTTTCGTGATAATTAGGCTGCCACGAAGCCAAAGAGGTCACTTTTCTCTTTAAATAATTGAAAGATACCAAAAACAGTGACATAGTATTCCATAACTAAAGATATTAATTATTCAATGCAAAATGAAGCAGTCAAACAAGACTATTATAATGGTGGTTCAAAAAGTCTCAACCAAACACAAGTCATGCTTCTGTTTTTAGAGTTGTTGCCAGTATAAATAAAAAAGAGTTACAAAAAAACGAAGAAGAAGAAGACTAGTGGTGGAAAGTACTACTATAAGAGTACGATTGGTCAAAGCAGCTGCATCACAGAGGCATATTTAGATGCAGCAAACAAAAACAGTGAGTCTGTGTAGTCAGGACTAATACAAACTAAAACATGCCCCCCATGGATTTAACACCTTACAAGATGTATAAGCATATTTTAACAAATAAGTAACGGACACTTTCCCCAAGTTCACTGCCCAAAAACAATTCTTGCCTCTTCTAATCTACCAAAGACTTACAATTGCCACAAGTCAAAGTCAACTAGGAAATTCAATTTCATATTAGGTGCTTCTCATTTTAAAAATTTTAATTGGTAATACCCCAACTTAAGGGAAAATACCCTTTTAATCACAAACACAAATTCTAATTAATTATAAGCCTTTGATCATCATATCCAATGAAAGGTTCAAACCTGTAATTGGGCATTTCAGTTTCCCATATGCACTTCGATTTTACGTAAAAATATTTAAATCATTAACCTCAAATTTGGTCAAAGTCTTAGCAATTTTACTTATTTGACTTCCCTCAAACTTTTTATGATTCCCCCAATTGAAGTTATAAAACCCAAATTATATGCTCCAATTACATTGTTTTCAATCCAATTTAATGAAACCACTACCAGATTAAAAAGGCGTAATATAATGTTGAAAATTAATCCCTAAACCCAATTAGATCACTATCTAAGGGTTATAATCATCAACTATGCAGCTTAATCATTAAATTTAGTGGAACAACAGCACCAAAAAAAAAAAAAAAAACCCTTAATTTAGTGTGTAAACCAAACTCTAAAAAAGCTACGATTTTTTTTTTATAAAAAAATAAAAAATATAAATTAAATTAAATTAATATTTGGCTCAATGTATAGTTATGATTAATTTGGAAAAATTATAAGTGGAGCAGAAAATACCCAAATTAATCTAAGAATCTAAACCTAACCCCAACTTTGAAAGAAAATTCTTGATCAAAAATAAATTGAGTAAAACAATGATTAAGAACCGATTGGACAAAAAAAAAATATATGGAAGTTGGACCCAATGGAATCCTGCTCCTGATGTGACATATTTCTGGTGCTTCGCTGCTAAGACAAAGCGTGGTATGAACACATTTTTTAAGAGCCTATGGGCTGTTTGGTAGAGGAGTTTGAATAACGTTGTTTCAAATGATATATTAATGTGGTTTAAAAAGTGTTGTGAAAAATACGTATTTATAGTATTCATAAAGAGAAAAATGTGTTTGGTAATGTGTTTCAAATAACATATTTTGGTGTTAGAAATATAAGTTGTGTATTTGGTATGTGTGTGTGTGTTTTTTTTTAAAAAAAAAAAAACAGACAACGATATACTTTAAAGAATATTAAGCAGTATTCACAAAAAGTTTGTATATATATATTAAATGGGTATTTTAGGAAATTTTTTTTAAAAGATAGAAATTCTGCTCTAGCCTAATCTAAGTGTATATGTATGTTGCTCCGCGACACTAACTGCCACATATAGTTTTGGTGTTGGCATGTGAGTGTATTCTCTTATCTCATCCCTCTTCTCCGATATATATATATATGTGTGTGTGTGTGTGTGTGTGTGTGTGTGTGTGTGTGTGCGCGCGCGCGCGCGCACGTGCGTGTGATTGTTTCTCAAAAAAAAAAAAAAAAAAAAAAAAGATACTCAGTGTTGTTGAGTCGTCCCATATCGATAAAGTGTGATATTGAGAAAGATGTTTATCACTTGTTCCGCAACACTAACTGCCACATGCAGTTTTGGTGTTGGCGTGTAAGTGTATTTTCTTATCTCATCCCACTTATATGTGTGTGTGTGTGTGTGTTTCTCAAAAAAAAAAAAATGTATATGTATGCAAAGTGTAAGTGGAATGACCATCGCGCTAAGGTTGTGCAATGATTGTATTTTAGGAAATTCTTATTATTCTGTAATGACCATTACAGCATGTCAAACGTGCCCTTAGTATTTAAACCAAATCCTAAAGACAAAGATTTAAATTTTAATAATTAATTAAAAAAATAATATTCGGCTCAATTTATAGTTTAATCTTCAATCTAAGATCTCAACTACATGGTTTAATGATAGTTGGAAGAAATTAAATTGGAACAAAAAAATACCCAAAATCAGGGCATTAACCTAACCTTAACTTTGAAATTTCCTTAATTTCCACAAGATCAATCTAGTTTAAGAAAAGTTGAAATAAACTATTGAAAGAAAAGTGTTTTTTTTTTTTTTTTTGATAGTATTGAAAGAAAAGTCTTGATTAAAATATCAGAGAGTAAGAGAGGCAAGGAAATAGAAACGGTTCCAAAGGTTCTATTTAGACAACGCAATTTAGAATTATAATATAGTTATTAGCCAAATGTCCATGCAATTAGGGACGGGCCTATTCCTAGGCTCCTAGGCTTTAGGGGGCAACCCTTTAAAATATATTATACACTTAGCACCTCTTTAAAATATCATTAATCATTTTAAAGGCCATAAAAATTTATAAATTTAAAATATTATTTACTTCTAAAAACTTAATTAGGATTGGCTTGTTACCATATTTTCTCTCTCCACTGGGTTTATTATTATTATATCAAAAACTCCACTGGGTTCATAATTAATTCTTAGACATGCATAATTTAAATGAGGGCAGGTTAGCATCAGGGAAGAGAGAGAGAGAGAGATAACTACTTCAATTCAAAATACTCCACCTCCCTCGTCTTGTCTTTTCCTTGAAAACGCTCTTCAATGCCCTTAGATGTCCATAGGTTTTCCCTATTAATGTGGCCAAGGTTTAAAATAAAAAAAGCTTTAGGAGGTCGCCACTGGACACATGCCATGCCCCTCGGACAAGGGTCTCTCATCCGAGGAGATTTTCTCCTCGGAGGACGGTATCGAGGAGATTTTCTCCTCGGACACGCAAAAGCGGCCTGGTCGGCGGGCCTCTACGATACATGCCCATGGGGTTTAATATTATTTATATCAAAAACTCTTCACTGTTCACACTTAATTTAAATGAGTTCCAATTAGCTTTCATTTTTTCAAGTCTATGTTTACTCTTTTAATATTATTTATATGTTCACACTTTTTATTTTATCAAGTCTATGTTTACTCTTTAAAAGAAGGGTCGTTTTTGCCAAATATTACTCGAAACTTTTTTTTTTTTTTTTGAGAGACAATATTACTCGAAACTTGAGTATGGTAAATTCAATATAACTTAAGTTTGGTAAACCTAATATAACTAAAAGGTGGAGGTCGGATAATGGATTTACTGGGACTGAAGTCAAGTTGTGTTCCTTTCATAGGCTGCTCTTACTAGAGGGCATCATCATTCGCATGAACTGGACTGTATCTATATAAAGAGTAAAATTCTTTAATTATTACGCGATGTGGGATCAACATGCATGCTTTAAGTTTTTTTTTTTTTTTTTTTCAAAGGTGCTTTACTTGCTTAAATTTTGATGGGGAAGTTACAATTTTGATTCTTATTTTAAAAGTAATTCTTCATTTGATTTTCAAATACACATTGCTAATTATAGTAAAACAGTCATTATTGTTACAAATTCTATTCCATCTCAAGAAAAAAAAAATTTCTATTCCATGCTTGGCACGTAATTAAAAATCAATTACTATCACTTTAGACTACATATAAACAGCTCTATCTTTTTACAATTTTTCGACTATGCTTTACCAGAATTTGGAAATGACGCTCAAATCTTTTGTACTTCAATTTTCTCTAAGGTTCTCGATTATTATTATTATTATTATTATTAAAGCTTAATCCACTATATTGTCTTTTTTTTTTTTTTTTTAAGTTGATAGTATAATGCAGTTGCTCTAGCCTCTAGTGCCTTGCTAAAGAACAAATAAAATATCAAATGGTATTCATAGAAAAATCTCAATATAATAGCCAATCCCAAATCTAGGCAAATTAAGGAGGATTGCAATAGGTATAGTTAGTGTAAAATTTAGAAACTTTATAAATTATCACGATTAGTCTTTTAAATATCTATAGCAAACCTTATAGTTTTGGGATTAAGGTTTTGTTGTTGTTATTGTTTTAATGTTAATATCTTTCATGATAGATATAAAATGAATTTGATATTTATGAAAAAGCAATTTTCATCCATGAGAGTAAAACCTGATCAATGTTTTTCATGATAGTGTTGAAATTTTGAGAACTTAAAAGAGGAATGCAATTACAGCTATCCTAATCATGCGTTCTAAACGTGTAAAACAATTTTTAAAACTAAATAAAGCAGTGCTTATAGGCCAGCAGAGTAGTATTGTACACTAAATAGTAGATCAGTTCTATTGCACATTTCTGCAAATGTAAAGCAAGTAATTCTACTATATTAGTTTGTTGATGGACCCGAAATATCAATAAAGGACGTGGAAAATATGGAGATATTCAACAAAATTATAATTGCATGACAAACCCAAACCTCAGAAGACATGGAAAAACTGGAGTCCTGGACTATATATCTCCTCTGTTAATGTCACTGCTCAACTTGCTCAAGGCCGTGGCTGCCAATTTCAGTTGCAACCTATTTTAGAAGACATTTGCTAGCTGCAAATCACATCAGGAAGCTTTTTGGTTTGTTATGGTTCCAAACAGCTGCATCAGGAGTGTAGAGGCTTTGTTGCTGAGGCTGCTATGTCTTTAATTAGACTCATAAGGATCTAGGCTATTTTTTTTCTTATACTTATTCATTTTGACGCTTGTAATTACTAGCCCCGTGACCGTTTCCTCTTAATTGTTAATATATCAGGAAACAAGTGCAACAAGGGGTACCAAGGTGTAAGCTGTTTCACATAACTCAAAAGTACTTCATGACATTCAGAACTGACATTATTCTATATTGTTAATAGATTATTGTAAAGGAATATGAATGTCCATTTAGCATGCGGAAATTAAAATTCAATGTAGAAGAAATTGGAGAAATTTCGACAGTGAAGAATGCTAACCCTATGGGGTGCTAGAATAGGGTCAATGGGTTCCCTTTATTGGAACTTTGTTTCTATTTATTTTTGTTTCGAATTGGTCGGGTGCTCTTTTACCTTGGAAAATCATACAGTTACCTCATGGGGAATTAGCATTTGCCAATTTAGGGTGTGAAGTGTGAACAGAGCTCCCTTGAATGAAGAATGATAAGCAGTGCGAGAAATTGTGGAGTTAAAAAGCACCTGCTAGCTAGAGTGACAATTAGTTGTCCACAAAAAGGGGTAAGTTGCTGGAAAGCTTGTGCTACTTCCAGGGATTTTCAAGACCTACTTGAGATTAGTGCTAAGAAATTTGGGATCGTGCCTGCTAAGGTTCTAACCATCACATTGAAGGATGCTAAATAAAAAAGTAGGAAAAAAATAAAGATAAAATTCAATCTATGTATGTACCAAAAGCATCCATTGGTTTGAGAGCTTTTGCTGTTAGATTCCTATATTCCAAGATAACTGACAAAAATAAGATGGTCACCATCTCTAATTGCCTCTATATCATCAATTTCAGCTCCATCTTTACTTAGGACCTTCGAAGGCAGGATCCCAAATTTCTTTGCAGCAATATCAAGTAGCTCTTGAAAACTCCCTGGAAGTAACACAAGTTTTCCACTAGCTTGTTCTTTTTCTGGACAACTGATGGTCACTCTAGCAGCTTCACTTCCACAGTCTCTAGCACTTCTTATCTGATTAGCACGGAATAGAAGATCTTTCTCCTCAGTGTGTGCAGCTGACATAATGCCAAATAGTGAGTTGTGGAAATTATTAGCCTTACGCCTTGGACGGGTTTGGCTCCATGATTCAAATGCTATTCCTTTGAAAGAGACTTCCTGGGATAGAGGACTGATTGTTGGCTCACTATTAAATCTGCCGAGGAACTGATTGCCATTTCTCTGCTCAGGCATTGCAATGAAGGATTGATTTTTGGGCTCTCCACTAGATTGGAAAAGTAGTTGAATGTCTTCATGTCCCTGTTGTTCAGCTAGAGCCCTTGGGGTCCAACCATCAAAGTCTGGTTTGTCAATATCAGCACCTTTGTCCAAAAGAAATCTTACCATTTCAGTGTTGCCTTCACAAACTGCAATATGGAGAGCTGTGGTTCCATTGGACTTAGAACACATAACATCTCCCCCCAGACGAATTATTTCCTTGAGCAACTTCAAGTTGTTTTGCTCAGCAGCAGTGCATGCAAATTGACCAATGTCTCCGGAGTGTAATTTTGCCCCATTTTCTAGTAACAGGTTGATCACTGGTTCATGACCACCCAGCATTGCCACCCACAGGGGCACATTCCCGTCTGAGTCTGCAAACACAAAATTAAATTCATCGCCTTATATTACATATTGAATCAATCCCCAAAATGATCCATGCTTGAAAATAACCCCAATTTCAAAATCAAATGAAATAAATGGAAATTTAACTAAACTGCATTCTTAAAACAAAAACAAGCTATATCATTGTCCCACATGGTTAAGAGCAGAACACTGCAAGAATTAAAAAAAAAAAAAAAAAAAAGTGAAAGGTTAAGCTGTTGGGCTAGGAGGGTACCTCTATTGTTAGGATCTGCCCCATATTCAAGTAATAGATGTACACAATTCTCACTTCCTTTGGCGGCTGCTATATGCTGATTTTACATAAAACAAGGGAAGAAATTTAAGAAAGTATCAGAATTCACATCATAAGAAGTTGATGAATAAGATCAGAAGCAGAAGCATGTTACACACCAGAACTGTCCTGCCATTGCTGTCCAATTCATTTGGATCAAGACCCCGTTTCAACAGCTGTTGTAACAACAAGTCATCTCCCCTAAGAGCTGCAAAGCATAGACTAAGAGGTAGGTCCATTCTACCACGAGCTAGCATGTTCTCTGTCTCCACTAAAACTTGTGACATTATTGGGTCATTAAGATCTTTCAAATGCTGCCCACCAAGAAGAAAAGGCATGTAGCACATAATATGTTAAAGTTTGTCATATATATAATCAGAATTACTTCACATTACACAAGTTCTTTATATTATACGAAACTAGCACCTACTAAGCTTCATCAAAGACTAGGGAAATGGGATGAAAATCTTATGGTATAAGGACACAATTTAAAGTGTAGTTCTAAGTTAGAAAAGGCAACAAGGGTGCAGATTAGTCTAAGAAGGAAAAGTGTTTCTACATTGACAATGGTTTAGATGTCATGAGATACTATAACTTCACAAACCTGAAGGAGATTATTCATTATTATTGTCCCATCTCCAACATTGGACTGAACGATATTGAAGAATGTGGCACGGTTTAGCCTCAGTAGCTGGCTTAATCTTTTGGTCCGCACTGTAAATAGCTGTGGCCTATAACAAAGTACCCCAATCTCTCCACAGAGATCACCGGCTTTTGCCTCTCCAACAACCTGCAATCATTTTTCATTATTTCATCAGTCAGCATCTTGTATATCATGGACACCAGGAAGGATGTTTGAATTTCTCATGCATCCGTTTAAAGCTGTTCAGAAATTTTGAGAGATCAGACTTGCCTGTTCAACTCCATTTTTGAAGACCAATAGCTCCTGTGATGCAATTCAGACATTAGAGGAGAGGCCATTATTTGCTATATTAAAGAAAGGAAACTGCAATTCTCAATTGGAAAAAAAATTACAAAACAATAGTACAGCTATATTTAAATTAACTGAAAAATTAAATTAAATTCAGGATTTTAAGATTTTGAGAAACAAATAACACTGAATTATTACCACAGCACCAGTGACAAGTATGTAGAAGTCCGTAGGTGCTTCATTCTGCAAGATCACATCTTCCTTAGGAGGAAAATATTCAGGTTTCGTCTCCGAGACCTTTGAAATTTATATAAAGAAAAAATTGGTCACGTAAACATTTATTCAAAAGAGGCCACGCAAAAATCACTTTAAGGAGAAGCATTCAAAGATTAGAAGTTGAGGCAGCTTTTAATGAATTATTACCAGCTGAAAAAGCAAATCATTTGAAATTCCTTGAAACAAGTACACCTTATCCACAAGCGAGTAAAAAAGATTATTAGAAATGCTTGACCGGATGGCTTTAGGAAGGGAATCGAAAGTCTCTTGCTGCTGGATCCCCTCAGAGTCTGTTCTGAACTTCAAACTTAAATGTGCAAGCATCTGTTCTTGCAAACGAAGAGGCAGTCGGTTCCTCTTAGCAAAACTTGAGGCAGCTTGAATGGTATCCCTCTGGAAATTAGTCACAGAAGACAAGGAAATGGTATTAAGAATGTACCAGGAATCTAAATCTAAGTCTTTATGTTTATATGTATGGCAGAGTATCACTCTCAATTAGTACAGTTTTTACTCACATATTTACTGGTCCGACTGGGCCCATTGACAACCAAGTTTGTCATGTTTCCAATCAAGTATGATGTCAATCCAAGGTTACATAGCATGAAGAATATGTCAAAGATCATCTCCCTTGTATTCACTGCATGTAAATCACCATAGCCAACAGTAGTTAGAGTAGTGATGGCCCAGTAAATCGCCGTCACATAGGAGATCCACAATTTCTGTTCAAGGAAGTTGTTTTCCATTGATGTTCCAATCCATGTTCTTTTCGGGTTACCATAACGTGATGCCAGAAGATAAAAGAAACATCCACAACAATGAAGCCAGAAAAGTGTAACCTGTATAAACAATATCCAAATCATAAGACGATTACATTGTGCATGCTTTTTCTTTCACCTATAAAAATAGTCCTCTTGAGTTATTTAAAAAGACTTACACATAGAAGCTTTGTACATCGAACCCAAAAGTAGTTGTAGTTCTTATCTTTTTCCAATCTGTATTGAGGAACAAACAAACCCCATGTTAAGACTTTAAGACAAAAACAAAATAATGTTCTTTCATATTGTTTTACAATGGCTCGAAGGCATTCATAATATGGGAAAAACCTCTTCACACCTGGAAAAAAAGGCACTAAATCTTCGGAGACGCCAAAGGCGAAGCATGTTGAATAAGCCATATGACCTTAAAGGTGATGGAGACATCTTCCAAGCAAGCTCAGATGGGATTGTGGATATGACATCAAAGACAAACCAGGAACATGCATACTTCCATGCTATCTTTCTTGGGTCATCCACAAGTAGGAAGGTTGCTCTATCAAGGTAAGCTACAAAGAAACTAATGATAATATCCATAGCAAAGAATGCATTGACAACATTATCAGCTATGGAGAGAGGTGCATGTGGCTTCCTAAGGAATCCGAATTCAAACGGGGACACCCAAGCGGTATAGATGACCAGAAAAACAAGGAAATTTTCCCAAATCCTGCGATAACCAATGTAATCTTAGCTGAGCTTAGCCAAAAAAAATATTGTCATTTCAAATTTTAGACAGAAATTTGTTTATCTTAGGAAGAGAGCATGTCATATATTGTTTTATTTTATTTTATAGATATAATAGAATTTAAACACAAATTGTGGAAGTAGGAGTAGGAGAGCCAATCCCAAGTCTCCCTTATTTGACAACACTTTCTTTTTAGCGTGAATAAGAGTTATTATCAGTTCTCTCTTATTTTGGCAGTAAGAGTCATAAGACTCTTTAAAATCAACTTAAAGCCAAATGTGTCATTGTTTAAACTTTAAAACTTTAGACCTGACCTCTTATATAATTTCAACAATATTTCAAGAAGAAAAAATTTTCTTAAAAAAAATGCAAATTAATGACAACCAGCCACTAGTTTCTCACTTTTAGAATACCAATACACACCGAACCTTTGTTCCGTCTAATCAAATTTTAATTTATTAATATACTCTTTAAAATCCTAAATATATAGAATTATTAGTTTTTGTGATTAATTTGTATGACATATTGTAATTTGTGATATTAAGATATGTTTTAGTAATAAATAATTACTTGTGATGCTGTTGATTATGAATTTTATATTAAAAAAAATCTGATCTTAGCCTTTTAACTGTCATCCCTAATCAAAAGTCAAAACCGTTCTTTTCTGAATGCTCAGATTTAAACATGCACTCATAAACAATAAAAAAAAAGTATAGAGAAAAACAAATAATAAATAAAAAAATTCTAGTTTAGAAAAAAAAATCCAAAAATATATATATACAAGTCAAACATAATGACAAATAATATCAGTTTTATACAGCTTGTCAGCAATAAATAAAATAAATTAAAAGAACAAGAACAATATGGTAAACTCAAATTTCAACAATCCAGCATAAACCAGAAAGAATAACACAATAAAAAATCCTTCATATATATAACACAGGGGAAAAAAAAATCAAACCAGTAAAAACAATATATAACCAGTCTTTTATATACACATATATAGACACATACAAATGAACGTAAAGAAAACAAAAAGTCACAAGCCCACAAAGAAAAACCAAGAATCAAATCACTTTTGCACCTGTAACGGCGGTCATAGGGTGATATGATGAACCACTTGAGCTTGATTCTGCGTGCACTACTTCCTCCAAGAGAAGGCAAAATCCCTGTTGAGAAACTGTAGTGGCTACCATCCATTGACAACTGTTCAATATCTTCTTGTCTGCACAGTGAACCCTTACAGAGTCTACTGTTTATTAGAGCCTCCATTGTTATAAGACAAACCAAGAAAAAAAAGCAAGCATTATTTGTATTAACTTTTCTTGTACGTACGTACACAGCAAATAAAGAAACCCTCTCTCTCTCTCTTGTGAATGTATTGCCAATGTGTTATGACAGTGCTAGCTTCTTTCTTTGTGTGCTTCTTCAATGCGCTATATATGTAATAGTTATGGTCTCCTTTTATAGAATGAGCGATTACTCTGAATTTCTCTAACACTCACGGTCACAAACACCGGTTTGCTTACTCATTTTGACCCTTTTATCCATACTCTAGACAACAAAGTTTTATTTATTTAATTTATTTTATTTTGTTGTTATTATTTTAATTTTTTTGTTTACAAGAGGTAAACTTAATTTTCTAAACTTCTTTTTTTGAGAAACAACTTTCTAAACTTTTAAGAGAGTTTAGTTTAATTATTTTATAAAACTATTTATCCAATAAATTTTTATACATGCCTCTTAATGCACTTACTACTTGTTAATATGTTAGTATCTCCTCTTCTGAAAATAACATAATCTTAAATTAATTATCAATTTGATTCATGAGAATTTTTTATTAAATAAAGAGATTAAATTATGTAAGAGTGTGGTGTAAAACTCATGTTTTACCTTTCCAATCTCAACATATCACATCATCTTATTACATATTTAAGAATAAGCACAACTATACTCAATCAATTCTAATTAATACCCATATATAAATCCAATCAAATTAGGAGTTTATTGAGATGTTATTAGGTACAGTAAGATGTATTGAAATTTAAGTAAAATGCTGATATGGTAATTTCTTATTGAATGGTTATTGAATGGTGTAAAACATGGGTTTTACACCCCATCCTTATTAAATTCAGACTCATAAATAAATAGGTTTTTTGCTCATGTCAAAAATATATATACATTAATTAAATGATATTCATTATTGTTGGTATCCATAATAAAAATTATGAGTAATGCCCTTCCTATTTCCTTACTGCAAAAATTAGGCATGTTTACAACCACAAATTATTTTACAACATTTTTATAAATTGGTAATATGGCCAACTTCTTATTAGCTTTCATCTAGGCCTAACATTAACATCGTTTTTTCTTTTACTAATAACCACTCATTGCATCAGTTATTTGAAAAAAATATTGTAAAAAAGTTTGTATCTTTAGCATTACTCAAAAATTATATAAAAAATCCTCTAGTATGTAAATATCAATAAATAAATAAAAAAAAAAAGTCAAGGTCCTTATAAGCCTTTTTTTTCCTACATAAAATATAATGTAACACAAATATGTATTCATTTTATAGTTTATATAATATGAAATAGGTATATGGCCTTCTTAGACTATAGGCATCGTATGTACGATGAAGTTTCTTGACCTTAAAATGGTGTTATACATTAATTTTTTCTAATTAAATAATAGCCATAATTTGAAAATACAAGAATGAAAATTTTGAATCTATTTGCAACTTTATGTAGTACACCCTCCTTTCATACAAGGGTGGTTCTACCTGAACTCTTATACCCTCCTTTCATACAAGGGTGGTACTTGAAGTCCTATACCCTAGCTCCTCTTATTCAAGGGTGGTCCTACTTGAGGGATCTTGAACATAAGATACCTATATACAGGGACAGAACTAACCATGCCCCCGCCCCCCCCCCCCCAACCTTTGAAAAAAAATTCCCTAGTATATATATTAATATAAAAAATATACTTTTGGCTTTAAAATTAATATACTTGGCCCTCCCTCTCCCAAACAATTTACAAACTGACCCATGAAACAAAAATGAAAAAAATTATCAAATCATCCCTTCTTTAGTTATCCCAAGAATATTAAGAAAAAAATTTAACTAAATATTTGGACAATTTACAAATTCAGACAACAAGGAAAATCTACAAAACAATTCACATATTCAAATAATAAAAAAAAAAAAAAAATTCTTTGGACACGGTCTAAGTTAAAAAAAAAAAACAAATCGATTATAAATCCTAGCAAAACAGATCACAAAAATCCAATAACCTCTACCTAATTTTTACCTCTCATTTGAAAGTTTTTTGTTCCTCTCAAGTAACTCCACCTCATAGCCACAGAGACAACTCTTATGCTGCTAATTACTAGACATGGCAAAATAGGTCAAATTTTTTTAACCCGACCCGAAAAATACTCGACCCGAACCCAACTTTTTTGATCCAAAACAAAAACGGGTTGACCCGTGACCCGACCCGAGTTTTTCAAGTTTTTTGCGGGTCAACCTGACCCGAACCCGAATCACTTTTTTAAAACTTTTTTCTTTGGTAAAAAAAAAAAAGTAAAATTAAAACAATAGTAGTTTGATTGTTTATTGTGAGCTTTAAGGAAACAATTGATACATTTACATATGCAAATTAATTGAAAGATAAAAGGTTGAGCATTTAGTAATGAGTAAAGATTTTTAAATATTAAATAATAAAGTACATGCCAAGATAATATGGTTACAGTAGAGTTAAAAATATAGATTTAAAATTGTAGACATGTGTAAGAAATATTTACAAGTGTAAAAATAGTGAAGTCAAAGTATCAAATTAGCATAAATTATGAATGCTTAGACTCATTTTTTACCAATTTATGTCCAAAATAAACGGTTTTTCAAAATAAATTATGATATTTCCTAGAGTATGTGTTGCTTAATAATGATATGATATTCATAAAAGAGACCATGTATAAATAAGTAAGTAATCCAATTTTAATGTATATCTCAAATTGAAATAAAGTATCAACCACAATTGATAATAGATTATAAAATTAATTTTCAAGATTGTAAATTTCTTATATGTTTTTATTCTTTATCAAATGAGTTATCCAATAAGTCATTTGTAATTTTGTTTTATATTTTGGAATGTTGATATTGTGTAGAAATAAAACATGTGTATTTGTTTTACTTATGTTTGTGTTATTTTATTTTCAATAGCAATGTTAGGATTTTTATAATTTTAAAATTATTGAATAAATATTAATCAGTTTAACTGAATTCATTCTTGATATAAGTGATGAAGTCAAAATAATGCATTTTACAGAAAATAATTTGTTGCATAACTTTTCAAATGACAAATACATGTTGTTTTATTTATATATTAAAAAAAATTCATGTGAAAAATGCGGGTCAATACGGGCTGACCTGACCCAACCTGTAACCCGATTGACCCGACCCCAACCCGACCCGCCCATTTTGCCATGTCTACTAATTACTTCATCCACACACCAATTAGTGTCACCAGCAACTTGGATCAGTTGGTCTCTTTAACTCAATCTTTGAAAAAAATTTATTTTTTTAAAGATATACTGTTCAATTGGATCAGTTGATGTCTTTTAAAAATTTACTTAATGATGCATTATTAGCATTAATTTATTCTTGATTATAATATCTATTATTAATTTCAAAAAAAGAAGAAAAAATACAAAAAAATTAAAAAATTAATGCTAATAATGCATCGTTGTTAATCTTTAATATTAATATTCTAACTTTTTAAATTCTTGAACAAAGAATTTTGGCCCCCCTCAATTTGAATCCTAGTTCCGTCCCTACCTATACATCCTAATGTGAGTGAGAAAGCATAATGCAAATATAGTGTTTGTGCACTTTTATTGTTTAAGGATTGTTTTCATTTAAACCGTTTTAAAATTTTTATTTTGACTTTCATGTTATTGGTTACTCCATTTCCGTTAGTAAAATACACATCACAATACTTTTTTTTTTTTTGCCTTACAACAATTAAACTCTTGCATTCCATAGCATTTTAGAATTAGCATTGCATGAAATAATTAAACAAGAAGATCTAGAGCACTTAACAGCGAGGTTAGTTACTAATATAAATGGACGGTAGAGGCAATATGAAAGCAAAATAAATATAACCCAAAATTTTAAGGGTCAAAAATGTACTTTAGTCAATAATTTCACAAATTATTATTTTTTAAATCACAATTAAAAAAAAAATGCAAGCCTTCAAGCTGGATAATTTTTGCCAATTTAGGGCTCTCTCCTTAAATAACTAGTACTGACTACTGATATATATTCTGAATATATTTTTCCAATTATTTCGTGACATATGTAGTCCATATACTACTCCTACTGGTTAGGATTTACCAACTTGTACAATATGAAGATTCCTTGCTTTAAGTAAAACCATGATTTCTATACATATATGATGATATTAATTGTAGGGTCAGTTTTAATTGTTTTCATATTTCGTAAAATATTTACCATAGTAAGATCCCATCTTTAATATGATGAAATTATATACTACATTTTTAGTAATATTTATTAGGAAAAACAATACTTGGTCAACAAATAATTAAAGTTTTTATTTATTTTGTCCATAAAAGTTCTTTATTTTCAATAGATCATATTAATATATAGTTTTTTTCTTTGGTCTTTGGAAGACCATTAGGGTTATGCATAATAGATGTAACCAGTAAACCCCTTCTTGCCTTTCCACCTTCTTTTACTCTCACATACAACAAGAAATTTTTATTTATTTATTTATTTGAGTGAAATACAGCAAGAGATGTTATTAATTAGTTGACAGTTGACACATAGTTTCAAATCTATGTTATATGAAGTTATTAATTTGCGCATTTTTGTCTTTTATTAACGTTCGTATCTCCCTTATTTCAAGTAAAACAAATAGACACATATATATATATATATATATATATATATACATTTCTTTTTACATAATCTCATTAGAATCATTCCCTCATTAAATTAGTGTACAAGAGATTTGAAAAAGGAATTTCCCTATTTAGAGAGATATTATTCCTTTAGCATGTGCAGCTCTCTTGTCTTGAATCTGACAAATTGACAAAGATGCCTACAAGGGAAAATGGTTATTACTTAAAAAACTGAAGTAAATGTTGAGATTTGCTACTAGCTAACAAAGGGGAAATTATTGTATACTCCAAAGTAATGCGTACTGATGAATAGTTCTCACTTTTCATGGTGGGACCCACCATTCATGTGAGAGGAGGGAGTACGCATTTATAGTACTCCGGGAGTACTTAATAATTTTCCCTAACAGAGACAGTAATGAAATGACAGTAATTATTGATGAATTTTTTTGTCTTTTTTGTGGGTTATAATTAGTTCAATTAATAAAATTTCTTATCAAACAAATAAATGACTTCTTATCTACACCAATTAGTGTCTTAGTTTAATGATAAAAAGTAATCATTATGAATAATATGTCATTTGTTCAAATCTTACCGTATCTAACAAGGAAAAAAAAAAAAAACAAACTTTTGGTCTCTCTTAAATATTTAATAGAGGTTTTCTATGGAAGTAGTAAGGTCGAGTAGTACAACTCTAGTCAATATCTATTTATTGGATATGAATTTTGAGAAATTTATTGTTGATTATATTTCCTTCTTAAGTCCCTCATGCTTGCAAAATTTTCAAAAAATCAAAGATTAATAGCTATGTCATTAATTAGATACTTAAATTTCAAATTTTTGTAGTCTAAAATTGTGCATAAATAATAAGTTTATAGATTAAATAGTAAATAACATCTAACTGACATGAAATTTGACATGCTTATTAAAAATATAAATAACGTACAATTCAACGATTAAATTATATAGTCATATTAATTTTTTTCAGTGAGAGCTATAGCTATTGACTATAACCAAATTTTGCTGTAAAAAGAAGTGCTAATTTTCTTTTTTTTGGGTAAGTAATTGAAAATCCTTCGAGACATTGATAACTGTGGCCTAAGGGCCCTCTTAAGTATGCACCTTCTTTTTGATCTCTTCCAGTTGTTCACAAAATGAGTTTCTTTGAAAATGTATCACATCATTTCACACTTATTATGTCAACACCATATATGATATATCCAACACAATTTGATTGCAAACATACTAAAATAATGAGCCCACACATGCATGCTAGTTAAAGTTAATGGGGAGATTACAAGTTGATAAAATATGCTGGAAAAAGTATTAATATTACCAGAAGGACCGAAGCCTGAAAGTAGTACAAGGATATATGGTACTCCTCCACCAGTAGAGATGCATAAGTTGAATGTGGCCATGGGACTGATTTTCACGAGATTGATATAGACTAAAGGTCATTGTTAGAGATTAGAGGGGAGCTTTGATCGCAAAAAATAAGAATAAGTTGTAAGGGAGAAAGTGGCAAAAGCAGAAGCTATATTCCTTTGAAAAGATAGTGAAAAATGGAGATACAGGATATTATAAGAGCATCTCCAATGGATGTTCTATCTCTATTTTTTGGAGGAAAAAGCTCACTGTTCACCCCCTAATAGGTTTTCTAAACACAAAAATTTTCTAAATTTTTTTTGAAGGTGCTACAGTAGTTCTCTTAATTTAGAGAACACTGTAGCAACTCTATACCCTTATTTTATCTTAAAAAATTGCCCAGTGGTATTAATTTACTATTCTTTCTCTATCATCCAAGCATTTTTCCTCCTCTCTATTGTGCTCTTTGGCTTCTCTTCAGAATACATCAAGGCCACGACCACACCATCAGCTTCTTCCTCAAAATCTTTAGAAAACCACTTACGGCAAGCTCTACCAGCCTCTTCAAACTCGAAACCCATCGGCACTTCCTTTCTCTCCCTCTTTCTCAAATCGGCATGGAGACAACCCCATCAAATCGGCGTGGTTGTTGCAGCATGGTTTTTGTGGAGAAGTGGTTGCTACAGAGGCGAGATCGGTGCAATCGTGGGTGGTGATGGGTTTCTAATTGGTTTTTGATGATGGGTTTTGGCCATGGGTCGTTTTGGTCATTTTTCTGGATGAATTAATTTGGGTATGGGTGGTGTTTGTGTTGTTGATGGTGGAGATTGTGTGGTAGTGGTTGATGTATAGTGGCTAATGGGTTGTGGCTTGTGGTAGTTGAGTTGTGGCGGTGGCTTTTTTTCTTTTTCTTTTTTTCTTTCTTGTGGTGGTGGGTTAGATGAGTGTGGGTGTGGGCGGGGTGTGGGAGTGGTTGGGTTTTGTGATTGATGTGGTGGTAGTGGTGGGGGGTTTCCGTGTTGGTTGTGGGGCATAGGGTGATTGATGGTGGTGGTGGTTGATGTGAGTTTGCGGTGTAGTGGTAGTGGCGTGGTGGTGATAGCAGCAGTAGCATTGCTATGATTGTGTGGGAATGAATAAAGAAAGATTAAAAAAGATTAAAAAAAGAATGAAGAAATAATATTTAAATGAGATGGAGAAAAATGATAGAGAATCTGTTAGAAGATGTATTTGAAAAATGAGGTATATAAAAGTTAAATATTACTGTTTATTGTCCAAATAATGCAAAAATATAAAAAAGCTCTAGGTGATTCCCTAATGGAAAGCTTGCAATTGCAATAGCTTGGTAATCATAAACTCTATATATTTTTCCTTAAAAAAAAATCAATTTTATAAAAAGTTTGATTGGACTTAGATGATCTTTTTTGTTGTTGTTGAGAATTGACTTTGATTGGACTTAGATGATCCTTTCAAATTTGATCCTGTACATATAACATTGCAAATTGCATCTTTTGGATTTTGGAGTTTGGCCTTTAACAAATATTTAAATTTTAATAAGATAAAATATACAACTATACAGTTTGCTCAGGAGGTTGAGGCCCTGCAACATCATGATAAGACACTTTCTTTTTCTAAATTTTGATTGATATTAATTTCACATCGTTTACAATTTGAGATTTAATTATTTGTCTTATAGATGGTGATGTTTTTGCTAAGTAAAAGGGAGAGGATATAGGTGATGCTTTATTTAGTGAAAAATTAATCTCTCTCTGTACAAATTCAAAAAGAAAAAGAAGTAAGATTTTTGAGCACATCCTCCCTGTGAAAATATATGTGATATTAAATATATATATATATATATATATATAATAGGACTTGAAACTTGTTATATTGCCTCTATAGATCAAGAGATTAATATCATCTAATCAACTCTATGGTAAACTTGTGAATCCTTTCCAATCCTTTAACATCTAGAATTTTCGGAAGATGCCACTTTTTCTCTTAATTTACTGTTAATTAGACTACCACATCATACTATTCCTTTTAAAAGAAAAAAAAAACATCTTTAATTGTTTTCTTTTCTCTTTTAATTTTTCTCTCGTTCCTATTTTTAACTCTCTTTCTACCTTTAGTACCACTAACATTTGGAAAATGATCTTCTATTTCTATTATATACAGTGAACCTCTCGCTACATGTGAGCCATATATATCAATGGTGGGAAGAAAAATAAATAGAAAAATAAATAGTAGGTATCTTTTGAAGGTAAAAGAAAAAGTATCATTGGATCAACAAGAGTGAAATATACAACAAAAAAGACCAATGCTAGAGACATACAAATTTTTTATTTATTTTTTGATGAAGAGACATACAAAATTTTACAACTTGTAAAGATGACAATTTTATGATTGATGTGAGTTTTACTATATTAATTAAGAGAGGGAGAGAGAGAGAGAGAGAGACTTTTTAAAAAAGTTGTTACAACAAGTGGGAAGGGAGCATTGAAACCTGATCCACTATCGTAAGGGAAAGATCAAACAAATATTATGAAGTTACAAAACTCTTAATGATAAAACAAATGATATTTTGTGAAGTACATTACTTCACATTAATTTCTCCAAAAAAAAAAATGACTTCACATTATAAAATAATTGACCATAATAAGCCATTGGTAAAGTTACTTCTTGTAAAATAAACAACATCTAGTAAAGCATACTCATTATGAAACAAATGCCATAAATTAAATCTTATGACCTCCGCTCCATAACGATTGTTTTTTTATAATCAAACAAAGACAAAAAAAAAATATTTTTTATAAACATATTCGAATCCTAAATCTCTTATTCAACAAAATACTTTACTAGCTAAGCTAATTGAAACTCAACTCCTAAATACAATGATTAATCCATATTAATTTAACCTCGATGCGTTCCATGGAGGCTTTGGTTAGAAGTTTTGCTTTGAACATTGTCAAAAACTTGTTATTTTTATTGGGTGGTGTTTGAAACATAATCTATTATACACACTTAAAAAGTTATGATGTCTATGAATTTACAAGAGTTTGTGTATAAAACAAATGATGTGTGTGAAATCCATTACTTCACATTAATTGGCCTATTTACATTGGAGCATTATAAAAGCTAATTGACCATACTGGGCCATTGGTAAAAACTACCTTGACTTGTAAAAAAATAAATATAACATCTTAAAAATTTTATGAAACGAATGCCATAAATTAAATCTTATGACCTCCACTCCAAAATGATTGTTTTTTATAATCAAACAAAGACAATAATTAATTTTTTTATAAGCATATTTGAATCCTAAATTTCTTATTCAACAAAATACTTTACTAGCTAAGCAAATTGAAACTCAACTCCTAAATACAATGATTAATCCATATTAATTTAACCTCGATGTGTTCCATGGAGGCTTTAGTTAGAAGTTTTTCTTTGAACATTGTCATAAACTCTTATTTTTATTGGGTGGTGTTTATTACATAATCTATTATATACACTTAAAGTTATGATTTCTATGCATTTTAAAAGTGTGTGTATAATAATGTGTGTGAAATCCATGACATGCCAATTGGCCTATTGTGCATTGGAGCTATGGGCAGGGGCAGCTCCACATTGAAGGTGGGATGGCCACAAAACTACCTTGACTTGGAAAAAATAATAATTATATATAAATTTAAAAATTTTATGATTTTTTTTATCCTTAAAAAATAATTGTGACCACCCTAAATTATTTTAGGCCCAACATAATTAAACTTTGGACAAAGTTTGACAATAAACTTGTTTGTAAACTAAGGCTACAACTCCACTCAATATATATATATATATATATATATATTTATATATTGAATGTGAATTTTGAAAAATCTACCATTGAATTAAATTTTCTTCTTATATCCTCCAAATGCTTGCAAAATTTCAAGAATTTAAAAGATCAATAATTACTTCATTAATCAAATGTTTAAATTTCAAATTTTTGTAGTCTAAAAGTATAATAAAAAATATGTTTATGAATCAAATAGTAAATACCATCTGAATGACATAAAATTTAATGTGTGCTTTAAGAATATAAAGAAAATGAAATTGTGCTTTATGAATTTTGACAAATCTACTATTAGATTAAATTTTCTTCTTATATCCTCTACATGCTTACAAAATTTCAAGAAGTTAAAAGATCAATAATTACTTCATCAATCAAATGTTTAAATTTCGAATTTTTGTAGTCTAAAAGTATAATAAAAAATATGTTTATGAATTAAATAGTATATAGCATCTGAATGACATAAAATTTGATGTGTGCTTTAAGAATATAAAGAAAATGAAATTGTAGTCTAAATAAAAAATGTACCACTAGACGTTGAATCTGTTTTCCAAGGTTGATTTGAACAGTCTCCTCTAACAATATGCTTGCAACTTCTCCTTAAAAAAAACATGCAGTTCAACAGTTAGATTTTCAAAAATGTAATCATGTTAATTTATTTAGTGAAAATTATAACCTTAGACTATAACTAAGTTTGTCCCCAAACTTTGATCCTCTTAACAATATATTATGCCCTTACAAAACAGAAAGAAAATGCTAAAGAAAAATTTTATTGAATTAAAGTTTTGAAAGAGATGTAGCTTACATTGATAATGAGACTATCATATAAAAATTTGAAATTAAGAAAACTCGTAAAAGAAAATTGTAAGACTTAATGAATTTGGGTGTGTGTGTGTGTGTGTGTTTTTTGTCAATATATGAAATTATCTTTTTATTAGATTTTGTATAATTTAAGGTAGCTTTTAGTATGGGAGAATCTACATTATTACCGACATCCAGATTCATGAGAATGTGATTCTTTGCAATTTGGATAATAGCAAACAAAATATAAATTCTCCTTAAATTTATAAACCCAATATCAATTTTTTTTTAATCTTCCTGCTAAATAAATAATAGCAAACAAAATATAAATTATAAATTAAGACAAGTTCATTAAAACTATAGTCTAACATTTCAAAATGACATGTATAATACAAAAATAACTATCTAAATTCTTATTCTTTATGAAAATCACATCATATTTTGTTAATAAAAATAAATAATTTATTTTCTTTCAGCAAATAACCAATCTCAAATAGGAGGTATAAATATTGCATTTTATTTTAGCATTTATATTGTTGTGGCAACGAGAGATAAAAATAAGGGAATAGATATTAATGATTTGTTTTATGTTTTATCTCAAATTTTTTTGATAAGTTTGTTTTATCTCCATTAGTTAAATGATAAGTGAAAAATGGTAAAATTGTCAATTTATAACAAATGTGATTTTTTTTTTTTTTTTTAAAGCTTGAGATTCTAAATATCCATATGTTTCAAAGAGAATCCACATTCTTAAAAGAAATGGGTTAAGTGGGAATTTAGATACCCTTAGCATCTGATTTCCTTGTTTGATTTGTAATCAAATATAAGAATCTTTGAACATTTTCAAGAATCATAAAACACCTAAGTTTCTTAATAACCACCTTGAAAAAATTTCTAAAGCCGCCACTTGCCCATGGTATTGGTAGATTTGACCATTATTTTTAGTCTTTTCTATTATTTTATTTTTAAGAGTTTGATGACGCAAAATATCAAGAAAGAGATCTAAAAACAAAAATAATAAACCCAAAAGATAAAGAAAAAAAAGTATGGTAGATATGTAGAAATAGATCGATAATATTTTTGCAACAAATTATACGTGGTAAATTGTTATTGATTTTAATTTAAATTATTTTTTTATCTACTTATAACCACCAATAATAACTTGCCACCTCAAATTTGTGATAAATATATTATAAAACTATTGTGTACTTGTTATTCGGTATAAGTATAAGATAAGTATACACAGTAGAAGAGCATAGTAGTATACCACCTCGTGCCTTTAGTTTTAGTTAATTTGGTGAGCGCCACTTCGCGGTAACCAATGTACCAGAAATTCGCAGAAACAAACCCACAGTATTTACACTTTTACTAAAAGACTTAGAAAATTTTCAGGTTCCGTTTTTTATTTTATCAGTTACAAAAAAAGAAGTCCAACCCCACTGCCAGCTCATCATCCAAATACAACCAATCAAAACACAACCCCAATCCCCAATCACGTGGCCCCAAATCCACAAATCCCTAAATCAACGGTGATTAAACCGCGGGCCCACCAAACTCAAAACGAAACCCAACCGCACCAGAACAAAACCCTCCTACACTATAAATACTCTTTTTATCATCGTCTTCTTTGGAAAAACTTTCAAAGAAAAGCAGAGCGGCTCTGATAAAAGAGTTCAATTCCAATTTCCAAAGACTCAAAAAGATGAACGACAACGACGACGACGAAAACGACAAGTCGTTTCCGGACCACAAGCTCTGCGGTTATTTATGCACGGTTCTCACGGTTAATTCTCCGCCGTCGGTTGAAACGCTGCGTTTCAAGACTCGCTGCGAAATCTTCGGCGACGGCTTGTACGTCGGGTTCAGGTCCCCGAACGGCGTCGTACTCTCCGTTCTCGATTCGGCGCCGGAACCGGAGCAATGCGAGTCGAAAAGCGGCGTCGGCGGCGTTTCGAGCGGCAAGAAGAGGAAGAAGAAGAGAGTGAGGAAGATAGGCCAAGTCCACGGCAGCATAAGCGTGGTGCACCAGCTTCAGGCGCTTGTTTCTCAGAAGTGCGTGAAGATCGACGCGCGCGTGGTTTGCGTTTTCGGTCCCGAGGCCGAAGCGGAGGCCGAGGCGAGGGCGGTGGTGCTCGTCGACGTGTACCTGCCGATCGCCGTGTGGAGCGGCTGGCAGTTTCCCCGGTCCGGCTCGATCGCCGCCGCGCTTTTTCGGCACTTGAGGTAAGCAATGTTTTTGGTTAATTTGGTTGGTTTTTGTGACGATGATTTAGAGAAATTTAATTGTTATATGTATGTATGTATTGAATTGACCAAAAATGTTATCGGTTTTTCGAGTAATTAGATTCGAGTTTAGGGTTTATATGGTATGGTTTTTTTTGTCCACATTGTAATTTTGTGTGCATTTAGTTTTGATAAAATTTCAATAGTTACAATTTTCGAAGGGAGGATTTGAATTCTGGACTGTGTCCGGTTACTGTGATCTTTAACAGATTAGTTAGAGTCGACTACATGTATTCTTTTCCTCCGTTCTTTTCTATCTGAAAAGTCATACTCTCTGTCACTTTCTTAATTGACGTATCCTTTTTATGACATCTACTAATGTTATTTTTGGCATTCCCGTACTTTTTTTTTTCATTCCCTCAACTGGGTGTGTGTATTAATCGCTCTCCTTTAAACATGATCATGATCAAACGTGATCAACTGGGTGTATATTAATCACTATATTTCCGCGTCTAAAATATAGTGAAAGTATTGTTACGATGACATGTCTAACTGGTGGTCTTACTAGATTGATATGGTACCATATAACAAATAGGTTCATGTGGATGCATTATGGGCTTCTTCTCTTTTCCTAGCAACACGCTGACATAGCACGGTAACAATTTTCTGCAGCTGTGACTGGGACGAGAGGACTTCGATGCTTGCTAGTGGACAGCGTTGTATAGAAGCTCAAGGGGCTGATAAGAGCGTTTGGAATCTTTCTGATTGTCATGTTCTTGGATGCAAGCTGCATTACAATGTCACCGATTCTTCAAAGAGAAGGCTATTTGAACTCCATGAAATTTTTAAGAGCATACCCAGCTTGACGAAGAGGGAACAGCTTGATTCTTCAAGAATAATGCCTGTGGATGGCATTTATAGATCTGGCATTTGGGACTTATCAGATGACATTTTGATTAATATACTAGCTACGCTTGGTCCAACGGACCTTGTGAAGGCTGCTGCAACGTGTCGGCATCTAAAATCCTTGGCCGCATCGATCATGCCATGTATGAAACTAAAGCTTTTTTCTCATCAGCAGGCAGCAGTTGAGTGGATGTTGCAGCGTGAGCGCAATGCTGAAATTTTGCCACATCCTTTATACATGGCTTTCTCAGCAGAAGATGGTTTTAGTTTCTATGTAAATATTGTTTCTGGTGAAATAGTCACAGGAATAGCTCCTAGTATTAAAGATTTTCGTGGGGGTATGTTCTGTGATGAACCTGGCTTAGGCAAGACCATAACTGCTCTTTCCCTTATTCTGAAGACACAGGGAACATGGGCAGATCCACCAGAAGGGGTGCAAATAACCTGGTGTATGCATAACGGTGACCAGAGATGTGGCTATTATGAGCTTAGTAGTGATAATGTCACTGGTGGGATCAAGTTCTTGGGAAAAAGGGATGTAGGTCAGAATGCTCGAAGAGGCATGGAGGACTTGACCCACTCCTCACCTAAAAGAGCCAGGTTAATGGGTTTTGATGATCAGATTGCATTTGATGATTCATTTCCTAGTAGAGGAAATAAATCACCTATATCTGCATCCTCTATTTCAGCAATGTCTGTGGTTCAATGCTCTAGGGACTTGAGCTTCATCAAGAAAAACCTTTGTTTCGAAAATGAAGGAGCAGCTGGTTTTTCTAAAGAAAAGAAGGTTGGGGGAAATTCAAGTAGAAGTAAGCGTGCCTCTATTTGTTCAAGACGTTTATCTCAGGCAAAGCAAGTTGAAGTTTCATATGGAGAATCAAACTGTTGCAAGAGGCCTGGCAAGGCTGTTGCAGATTATCTTGAGTATAATGACACCTGGGTTCAATGTGATTCTTGTCGCAAGTGGCGAAAGCTTATAGAAACTAGGGCTGCTGATGCTACTGCAGTATGGTTTTGTAGTATGAATACTGATCCTTTATATCAGAGCTGTAGTGTTCCTGAAGAATCTTGGGATAATTGCAGCCCAATAAGATATTTACCAGGATTCTACACCAAAGGAACTTCTGCGGGTGAGGAACGAAATGTTTCATTTTTCACCAGTGTGCTTAGGGAGCACTATCCGTTGATTAATTCTGAAACAAAGAAAGCCTTAACTTGGTTGGCTAAACTTACTCCAGAGAAACTCGCACACATGGAATCAATTGGCTTACGAAGTCCTTACTTAGGCACTTGTGTTATGCCTGTTAGGAATGCCCATGGCTTTGATAAGATATTCAGAGCATTTGGTCTCATGAAGAGAGAAGAAAAGGGTATTTGTAAGTGGTATTATCCACGAGATCTTGACAACTTGGCCTTTGATGTGGTTGCTCTCAGGATTTCTCTCTGTGAGCCACTGGATTCTGTCAGGTTATATTTGTCCAGAGCAACCCTAATTGTTGTTCCATCAAATCTAGTTGACCATTGGAAAACTCAAATCGAAAAGCATGTCAGTCCTGGTCAGTTACGTGTGTATGTTTGGACTGATCATAGAAAGCCTCCTGCTCACAGTCTGGCATGGGATTATGATATTGTCATAACAACCGTTAGTCGATTAAGTGCAGAGTGGAGCCCCCGAAAGAAGAGTGTACTAATGCAAGTGCATTGGCATAGAGTCATGTTAGATGAGGGACACACCCTTGGCTCAAGTGTTAACTTGACAAACAAATTGCAAATGGCTATTTCATTGGTGGCTTCGAATCGGTGGATATTAACAGGAACTCCAACTCCTAACACTCCCAACAGTCAACTATCACATCTTCAACCATTGCTTAAGTTTCTTCATGAGGAAGCTTTTGGACAGAATCAAATGTCTTGGGAAGCTGGTATTCTTAGGCCATTTGAAGCAGAGATGGAGGAGGGACGGTTACGTTTGTTGCAGTTACTTCAGAAGTGCATGATCAGCGCAAGAAAGATGGATTTGCAAAATATTCCACCCTGCATTAAGAAAGTTATTTTTCTTGATTTTACTGAGGAACATGCAAGAAGCTACAATGAATTAGTAGTTACAGTGCGGCGCAATATACTAATGGCTGACTGGAATGATCCTTCTCATGTTGAGAGTCTACTGAATCCAAAGCAGTGGAAGTCTCGAAGTGCAACTGTCAGAAATGTCAGGCTGTCTTGCTGTGTGGCTGGACATATTAAAGTTACAGAAGCTGGTGAAGATATTCAAGAAACAATGGATGTTTTAGTTGAAAAGGGTCTGGATCATACTGCAGATGAGTATACTTATATAAAAAATTACCTCCTCTATGGTGGGTATTGTGTCAGGTAATATTTGGTATTTGAGGCTTCGTGTGGATTTTTTGTTATCTGTTTTTGAATTTTTTATCACATTTGAATCACTGATTACATATTTTTCTTTCTATGTTAGATGTAACGAGTGGTGCCGTTTACCTGTCATTACACCATGTAGGCATCTTTTGTGCCTTGATTGTGTTGCTTTGGACAGTGAAAAGTGTACTTATCCTGGATGTGGTAACTTATATGATATGGAGTCTCCTGATGTACTAACCCGGCCAGAAAATCCTAACCCAAAGTGGCCTGTGCCCAAAGATCTTATTGAGTTACAACCATCATACAAACAGGCAGGCTTAGCTTTAAGAAAAAGTTAAATTTTGTCTAATTTCTATTTCTTTTTTGGTAAACAAAATGTTTATCTATATATACAATTCTATAATTATACAGGATAACTGGGATCCTGATTGGCAATCAACATCTAGCAGTAAAGTTACTTACCTTGTACAGAGGTTGAAAGCTTTGCTTGAAGCTAATAGAGAGGTTGGTCACTACATGGGAGAAGACAAAATTGTGAAGTGTGTGGATGAGCTAGTTTATCCCTCTCAGATGAGTGATGCAAGGGTCTTGTCCCTGGATGATTGCTCTAGAGCGAGCAGTGAGACTCAGAAATTTTCCCCAGAAAAAGTTTTAATCTTCTCTCAATTTCTTGAGCACATACATGTCATTGAACAACAGGTAGTTGTTGCATAATATAGACTGAGCATCACTCCTTGTGGTTCTACACATACAATTAATGATTGAATGTTGATGTATTCCATTTCTGTGGCAGTTAACTATTGCAGGTATCAAATTTGCTGGGATGTATAGTCCAATGCATTCTAGCAACAAGGTATATCCTTTTCTTTCCCCATATTGTCTAAATTTATTACATGTTATTGTATTGACACACTTTTACTGGTTCAGATGAAGTCACTGGCCATGTTCCAGAATGATGAAAGTTGTATGGCACTTTTGATGGATGGAAGTGCTGCATTGGGGCTTGATTTGAGCTTTGTAACGCATGTATTCCTAATGGAACCAATTTGGGACAAAAGGTAATACCTTATTTTGGTGCTGTATGGAGATTTAGGGGAAAAAATCATTTTGATTTCCAAAACTTCGGAAAGATCATCCTATTCCAGATTCTTTTTATTTTAAAAATAAGATTTTATTAATTATTTAAATAATAAAGTGAACTGTGGTTTTAATTCTACCAATCTTCTGGTGAAAAGTTAAACTGTATATGCAATGGAAACATTGTTATTTCCAAGTTATCCAACCATGACCACCATCTCAGCTTATGCTTGAATCAATACGCCTCTGCTACCACATTGACAGCACCATGACTTTCTATTGTTGCTGCATGCATGTGCGATGAAGCCCATTGTGTCATTCTTATGAGATGACTACTGGCACTACCATTATAGCTGCCATGCTACTGCAACCACTGCTTCAACTGATCCTGGAACCAATTCTGTTGGAGCTAATTGCTGCAACCTTAGCCATAATTCCTTGGTTTTGCTATAACGTCGGTACATTATTGCCACCATTTAGTTAAAAGCACGACCTCCTAGGATCTTCAGTTAAAATTCTTCCTAATGTTTTGCTTCAAATCTCTTATAACCTGAAATGTGTTGTATTATTTTGTAAGAAAAGATTAGTTATGGTGTTATTATAATCAATTTTGCTATTAGCATATTATAGGTAATTCACTGATTAAATGAGTTACATATACTCCACAATGAATTCCAAACTACCTAAAGATGCCACTGTTCTTTGTCAATTTGCTAACCTTTTCAATTGTAAAATTATATATATATATATATTTGCTGACCTTATCAGGTTCAATATTTAAGCTTATGTTTGGTTCACAATTATGCTTTAAAAAATTATCCATGTTATTAACTTTGTACATTATCTAGTGTTCTTTTGAACATAATGATCAATCTGTCTCTCTTTTCCAAAGATAATTTCTTGTTCTATTGGTTTAGTATGGAGGAACAAGTTATAAGTCGTGCTCATCGGATGGGTGCTACTCGGCCTATTCATGTGGAAACTTTAGCGATGCGTGGTACAATTGAAGAACAAATGGTGCATTTCTTACAGGTAAACCAATCTTTGACTGTAAGTTGACTGTTAAAGTGTATCTGTGCATCAGTCATGATATGTAGATCTTAAATGGGCAGTGTTTTGTTGCACATCTGTGTGTCCATGCAGACTGATGTGCAACAAGTTTTTCCCATATTAAATAATCCAGATCCATGACAAACATTTTCTTCTCTTCCATATGCATTATTAGACACTCCTTATGTCATAATCGTACCAATTTGACCTTAACCTGGCAAAAAAAAAGGTTATGCTCTGTTTAGAAAGAAGAAGAGTCAAGTCAAAGATCAAGTAAAGCAGTCACAGTCACAGATGACCAGGATTTTTTTATTTGAAATCTAGGATTGAAATTGGTCTCTTCCATTATTGGGCGTTTTTGGCAAATCTGATTTTACTTGTCCGTTTCTTTATGTTGGAAGCTTATATGTTTCTATAGGTTAAAAATCAGTTTTGTTTGCTTTATGAAGATTTACATCTTTGTACCACATGGATCTGTGATTTAATTTTTTTAGAGAGATAACTGCCAATGAGCTACAGCTTACAGCTCAACTGGCAGTTCCTTCTCTCATAATAAGAGGATGGGGGGTGAGGTTGGGGGTGTTCTAGATCCACACAGTGTGCGCGCGTGTGTAGCTTAACTAATACCTTGGTCTTCTGTTTATTTTATCCTTTATTCTTTTTCCTTAACTTTTTTTCCCCTCAAAATATCCATTGTGGTCCTTCAGGATGCCGATGACCGTAGAAGATTCTTGAAGGAAGAGTACGGAAAACCTGATCGTGAAGGGCCAAGAACTCATCGTACATTACATGATTTTGCTGAGAGCAACTATCTCTCTCAGCTTGGTTTTGTGCGCACTAATCCAAAGACTTAAAAGGTTTATGAAACATTTTTTACCATTTTAATTGTACTGATTTATCTGCTTATTCTGTACAGAGATGGCTCAAAATATTCTAATGAAATCATTCATTCTTTGCACAATTATTTCAAACTATAAGCTAATACGAGAAATTGGTGAGTAATCCTTCCCCCCACCCCCCCTTTTTTTCTCTTAAAAAAATAAATAAATAAAGTGCAGTTGATTTCTAATTTTGAACCCCAGTTTCTTTAAAACTGCTTGCTTTGGTGCCCTAATGCTAAGATCTTCGTGGGTTTATAGCATCATGTACCTAGCCCAACTTTCCCTTTTGTTGTTATATACTAGATCTAAGGGCTAACCTATTGAAGTAAAGAATAAATTATTTTGGCATCATGAAGTATTGAGGAGAACTTGGTCGCTTGAATTAGAGCCATTTGTGAAGCTCAAAGCTTAAGTTGTTTAGGAATAATTTATTTAGCTGAAACTGAAAACTTTTATTAAAAGTACTATAGATAAAGTTAAAAGCCAGTTGAATAGTAGCAAAAATAAGCTTAAAAAAAAAAGTCTTTTTTTAGTCAATATCAAACGCAACCTTGGATTCTCTTTCGATTTTAGGACTTATGAAGGCTTTTCTGTAGTAGGAATCCTTATGCAACTATGATCCAAGCACGAGCATCTCTAATTGGTTGGCCATACTCTACCGTTTGTGTTGACAGACTATTTAAATGACAGATAAAATGTCTTTAGGCAAATTAATAAGTACCATGTTGGAGGGTGTATCAGTACTCTCTTGTATGAAACAATATAGGTATTGATCTATTTTAAAATTTTTATATATTTTCTCAAATTTAGTATACACATACTTTAATATGTGATTAAATTCTAGAATGCTTGCTTATGTGAAATTAGTTTTTTTCATTATTAATTTGGATTAAACTCATGTGCGGCGCAATATATAATTCAGAGTTCAAATAAACCCTCTAAGCTGGCAATTTTTTTAATATAGACACACACACACATATATATATATATATGTAATATTTTTTTTATTTGACCCTCCTAAAATAAAACTTTGAACAATCTAACCTTAATTTTTAAAAAATCTACTCGAAATAAGCTTAAATAAGTTCCTCTTAACAATATTTTGGTCTTTTAAAACACACACACACCCCAAAAAAAAAAAAAAAAAAAAAAAAAAAAAAAAAAAAAAAAAAAAAAAAAAAGCCCAACAACAATCTAATTTGGGGGAAATAATAAGCCAAACAACAAAAGTAGAAAAAAAAAATTCATCTTAAATGTAAATTTTACGTTGATTCTAGACAAATGTATACAATATATAAAGGAAAGGAGGGCCTCCTTGAACCATCTCTCTCCACAACCTAAGTAACCAAGAGAAGAATACTATAGATGGAAACTGGCCCTACCTAATTAACAAAAACAACCTATTGGGCTAAAAGATGAACTGAAACATTGCTCTCTCTTTACATAAAAGAAAATGAGAAAGCATCAAAACACTTTACAAAATCCAAAATATCCACAAATACCTCTACAATACTCTAGTGAGGTTTCATTCCTGTATTACTCAATGGACCTATCACATTCCAAGCATCAACCATTTTCGATGGCGCTCTTGATGGCACAAAGTGCTGCCTTAGCTTCACCCATCAAAGGATTATCTGGTTCACATAATTCATTGGACGATATATAACCTAAAGGAGTTAGGGTTAGATATACATGGGGCCGAAGTAGTCAAGATCAAGATCCTTTATAGGATCGATGAGGGTTTCATGGATCGGATTGTTAGACGTTATAGAGATTTGTAAGATTTTATTTCCTGTATTAAAAAAATCATCAACAATAATAATAATATATGTGAAGAATCATAAGAAAAAAAAATGTGACACATTAATTATAAAAAGTACTGACTACTTACTCACCAATACATGAATAAATGACAAACTTCAAATTCCAAACTGAAAGATTCCAAGATCAGATTCTGACAATCTTGGTTAGGCTTTATAATAACAATTGGGCCTCTTGTGCCATTAGCCAATTAAAATAAACCCAACATCTTTAAAAAAATTTGTTCATTTTCATAAAAAATAAATAAATAAATAGAAGATACTCCGAGCCTAGGATGTCCTGTTGTATCCATATTTTAGCTGGCTTGCTTTATAATCCGCATTAGGTTTAGCTCCTTTTACCCCCAAACAATTGGAATTAAAAGAAACATGGAAGATGCATTGACATTACAAATTTACAAGAAAGTTTTGAATATAACACCAGTAACCTACGTACAAAGAATTTACATGACTAACAACTTCACAACTTGCCTCAGAAAACAGAGAAATGGAGGGATGCATTTACGGAGGGGAAAAGAAAAAAAGAATTGACTTTGAGGGAAGAAGAAATACAACCCTCCCTGCTGTGAAAACAAAATTGGGGGTATTCGGCTTTTTTTTCCGACAAGCTTAAAAGCTGAATTAAAAAGGGGAAGAAAAAAATATCCTTCAATTTTGAAGCTTGGAATGTGGGAACTGCCAACTCATTTACATCTTGAATCTTGTAGGTCAATGAGCTAAACCTTCCCTTCCCATGCCTACACTTGCTTTGTCAACCATTGGAATATTGTACTGCTGATATACTCTAGCCCTGTTTAATGCCCACCACTGTTCTGCTTCTTTCTCACTAAACCGCTTCCGACTGCAGTTAGAGGAAAAAAGGCACGAAAGGTAAATAATCGTTGATGATAACCACTTTCATTACTTACAAGAAATATCATACTCACAAATCTTTCCAGCAATGATAATGAGAAATTTGGCTCATGAGACCAGGACCCAACATAAAGTAACCAAATTGAAAAGCAGTAAATATTTGCAATGAGATTTATCTTGAGTCTTCCATTAGAAAACAGCTTTAACACTAATTCTTTGTTAGGAAAAAAGCATTAGAAACTAGAGAAAGTTTCGAAAGCTTGATTAAAGCCGAATCACATCCCACATGTCTGTGAGAGGGATGCTATATAGGACCGATACTTTCTCATTGTGGATCATACAGCATTCACAAACTACACGTTCAGTGTCAAATGGCTGCCTCCAACTAATACTGCCACTCTTTCACATGATTTTAAAATTGAGGGTGAATGTGAAAGCTGTGATGCCCCAAACTGATATTAAATTAGTTGAGTGTGTGTTATGTGGGCGTGTGTCGAGTCCCAAAAAAGAAAAAATAAAAAAAGAAAGAAGAAAGAGGAATACTTAAGGTCTAAAATTAAGAACACCAATAAAATCGCAAAAAGACATTGAAGATCCATAAAGAAGAGTGTGTCAAGATCTAACAGGACAAAACTTGGAACAAATTCTACATGACTTCACCCAAAGACTTCTCCACACCATCAAAAGCCCTCTATTTCTTCCCAACCAAATGCAGTACATAAGGCATGTCAGGCATGTCAAGCAGCTCTTAGGCTTGACTCTGAATAATCACAGAAAGCATAATAAAGTTATAGCTGATAGGTATTGTATGTGTGAAGGTAGTGGTGAGGCTGTAATGGCAAGATTTGTTGTTTCATTATGTCTCATGTGGTGCATCTAGTGAGATTGTGGAAAAAGAAAACTTGGGACCTCCAAAGGCCTCAAGTCATTGTCAAGTTGCAGCTTCTTGCTCTGAGACCACTATAGCAGTGACTGGTGTAAAGTTGTTTTTATTTGTCTTTGTTTTTTTTTCTTTTTTGTATAAGTAACAAAAATTTTATTAAATAAATCAAAGCAAAGTACACCGGGGGTGTACTCAGGGTGAAGTACAATCAAACTCTCAAACTACAAAGCTGTAGTTTTTGGAATTGTTTAACTTTAGAAATCAGTCTTGTGATCTTTTACTTTGCTGTTGTTCTTGTATACCAGAATTATAACCCTTATGATTTATCATTAAATGTTTTCAGGATTGAACCAAATCCAGATGAGTGGAAAATGTCTGTCTAGTTTTGAGTACATGAAACATCTTAGGGAAAAATAAACATAGGTCACATTTGGTTGTGACATACCTGAAGCGGACACGCTTAAGATCTTTGGCACCTCCAGGTAATGAAACAAGGGTGATATAAACACCTGGCTCATCTTGCTCAACCCATTCATCCCCATTTGTGGGTTCACCTTTTGCTGTTCTGGTCTTACTCCTAGCAGTTGCTTCTGGATGCAGCACTTCAGAGTGACTTGAGGTGTGGTTACTAATTGTGCTTGACCCATTAGAAATCACCAGGCTGCTTGACCCTTTTGAATCCAGTTCATGGCAGGTCATGTGACCATTTAGCATGTCGGCGGCTGCAGTAGAAACATCCTGAGTAATAGGGGGGCTGGAAGAACCAAAGGAAGGTGAATTGCTATTTCTTGCAGCACCAACAGGTAACCTTTCAGCCATTTCTTTCAACTATCATAGATAAAAGAACAAAAATTAAGATGAATTCTGATATATGCAATATATTTAATCCCATGGGAAGTGACAACAACAGTGATATTCAAATTTAAAAAGCATAAGGCATTATAGCAGCACTTCAAACCTGCCCAACTATCATCCTGACTGTTCCACTATATTTTCTATTCTTATTAATCAAACTTCGTACAACTCAATGAGAGACAATTTTGTATGCTTGATCTGGAAACCCAGACTCCTTTTCCTCCATGATGTTCACCTCATGTGATAAAAGTATATACGTCCAAAGCATTGTTCAAATAGGCAATGGCACTAGCAAAAGCCAGATGTCAGATGCTTTGAGTGTAAGCACTATGACTTCAGAATTAAATTACATAGAACCCCCATCCATAGATACAAAAGCTTCATCTAGAAAACAGATGCCTGATCAAGTCAACATATATATCCTCACCCCACTGTATAAATTTCAGTTAGAAATGAAACGGCCTTAGAGGGGGAAATGAGGGAATACACTTTTGCATATGATATGAATAGGAAATAATCACATAGGACTCATACCTTGAAGGTGGTCTAAGTTTAAGCCTCATGCACTGGCCAGAACTAGGCTCAAACCACAAATCAAAACTAAGAAATATCTAATGCTTAATATTTTATTTTCTATGAGATACACGTAAGAAAAAGGTTGTACCCAATGCACAAGACTTCAAAATGTTATATTTAACACCAATTTCAAATGCTTGACTAAGCTCGCCTAATGAGCAAAATGAGCAAAGCCTTAGCCCACCTCCCAGGCTCAATTAGGTGATGTTTGGATAGCATTTTTCAAGCAGCGTTTCACGTTTTCTACCTCTTTTTTTTCTTTTTTCTTTTTTTTTTTTTTTCGTTTCTGCTGTAGGGGGACAAGCGGTGCAGCGCACACTGTGCGCACACCGTTCACATACTTTTTTAGCAATTTTTTTATTAAAAATGAGTCCTGCAGTACTATTAACACATTTAAAAATTATTTTGCTACAGTGTTTTCAATTTTCAGCAAAACGCTCTATCCAAACGGACCCTTAGTGAAAAACAAGCAAAGCTTAGGCATCAAGGTGCTTGCAAGCTGGCTCAGCAAGATGATCTTCATTTCCACAGGTAAACATGATCATTTATAGAACTCCTTAAATAATTTATTTCTTACCACCATGGGACTTGCATTACACTCATGAAGGAGTCTCTTGTCCCACATTGCAAATTAGAGGGAGGTGGCCAGACGGGTGAGCTTGTATGCAATAAATACTGCCTCACTCTCCTTCCTTTTAACACTTGAAGCATGCTTGTCCCACATAGCAAAAAAAAAAAATAGGCTACTGCAACTGTTGGTATAAAGCCCAAACCTCTTCGACTTTATACACATAAGGAGTGGGTCTGATTTGTTTGTGTGCCCCCTTCTGATTAAGAGCAGTATATACCAAAGAACAGTAGGGAAAAAAAAGGACCCTCATCAGTTTGAGCCTTTGAGATGGGCCATGAGCTGGCAAAAATGGCAGGCCCAAGGGTGTTGTCTTTGAGGCTCGTCAAGACACTCATCATCTTCACAAGCTTACAGCAACCCAAGCTCCAACTCATGTTAGGGTTTGGATTCCCTCCAGTGCAAAACAAGCACTGGAGGTGACACAGGATTGACACATGTCAGCCTTGTGTCCCGTCCTATGCTCCTATGCACAAGACGGAAGCCTCACCCCATGTTTAGGCTCTCAAGTGCTCAACTTGAGCTTGAGTTCATGTCTCCAAGCTCAACTCAAGCTTGAGCTCATGGTTTGATGTTTGACTCTAGTGAAAGCAGACTAAAGCTTGCCTCGGCTCAGTCACCTACACCTACTTCCATAGAATCATTTAACCATGACATGTAGCAAAAAATTGATCAGAGCATGGACAGGAGTTAAAACTTTAGGGAATTTGATATCCAAGAATATCATCATTGTGACATTGACAGATTCATTCAAGAAGAACATAATATAATACATAATAGGAATTCAAGAGAGCTTCTCAGGAAACAGTCATCTTTTTGTTAGAAGATTTGCTTCTTCAATACACAATAACAAGCCCATCAAACGCATATCAACCTTAAAGATTGCTTATATTAAAAATAATAGTCCAAAATTTTATCCTTTTTATTTACATGTTTAGGTACAACCTACAATTAAAAAATGATGTACCCACACAGAGTATCTGAGAAGATAACAGAATTAAACATGTCAAGCCCTTACTATTGTGAGCCATAATTTTTTTTAAGTATTGTGATCCATAAAATAAGGGTCCACTGATCCTACTTTCCAGATTCACCAAACTGACTGCACTGTACACATGTCAGCTTTCTTGAATTAATGACTCCCATTAAATGACAGCATGCATCTTCCTAATTTTTCAAGCTAAATTTTATCTACAATAAAAACAGATTTAATATATTCTGGATAAAGAGTTTAGACATGAACATTGAACTTACTTGTGCAGTGAGAGACTTAATTACTTCTTTCGCAGCTTTGCATTTTGAACTCTCTTCCCCTGCTACTTCAATGGCCTCCTTAAGCTGTTTAGTTGTTCTCTCCAGCTCAATTTCTTGACGTTGCGCATTGCGGGTAAGATCGTCAACCTATATCAAGCAGTCAATTAGCCATAGTGCACAAAAGAACTATTCTGTACAAAGAACTTTCACAAAGATGACAATAGACGTGTTTTAGAAAACCACAGATTGACAAAAACTTGCAAGCCCAAAGTTTTCATTATACAAATGTGTTGTTTACATCAAGTAAGCATGCAAGGAAAACAAAATGCAGACAGACAAGCAAAAGAACCCATCCACCACAAAAACAAAAAACAAGAAAAAAAAACACCCAATGGTGATAGTAATATCTGGTCATAGTACCTTAAAAAATACTATAGGCATTTCTTCCTTTTTTTTTTTATAACGTTGGGAACTTTCCAAAGAAGAGCCCTTCGGACTCATCTCCATCCAATAAAACCTACGGGTAATTCTTCAAATATTTATTATAGGACTAACGCATGATGCTGATTATTACAACCCTTTTTTTTCCTTCTGGTTCTTTATTCTTTTCTGTGGCCTTATTACACAGTAGCCTAGCTTTCACATATTTGCACTTATCATATTGATATCCAATTGGATATAAAAGGGCAGAAATAATACAATAAATTTCAATTAGCTTATTAAGACCATTGTATTTTTAATCCCAAATATGACACTGGCAAATCAACATTTTCACATTAGCTATCATACTAGGCAGTGTTCAAGCAGACAAGTCACCAGGCCACCTTTTAAATGGTACCCCAAATGATAGGACAGTGACTTTGAGCATGACACTAACAGTACTGACCACAGATGACAAATGTCAAAACCATATATTTTATGCGCATTAATTTGAACATGTGCTTATTCAAGTGGAATGAATAAGGAAGGAGTCACTAAAAACAAAAGATCACATTCTCATCAGTCATTAGTACTTAATAATGAATAAATTGCAGGAACCAAGGATCTATAATTGAGATCCTTCAAGTTAGACCAGTTGCAATTCTCTTAGATATTTTACACCTATCATGTATACCAAAAAAAAAAGTAATTTAATACTTCTCTTACGATTTAGGGAATCTGCTTCTCTAAGCTCAGGGTGTTAGAGATCATATTTTTAAGCTTTAAATTTCATTTTCTTCTTCAGAGAGAAAGGAATAATGTTGAGAACCCCTTGAGTTAGTATATTATCCTTTCCAGACCAATAAAATTGATAATTATGACAATGCAGGCAGCAATTATGGCAACAGGTTGTAATTTACAAAAGCCCTCTCTTGATATTAGCCATCTAGAATTGAGTATCATGTAGCAGGTACATTTCTAATTCAATGCAGTACCCACCTCCAAAACATGGTAGATGTACTCCATGGACTTCAGTACAACACCATTACTGATGTGGGAAGAACAATCAAAGATTTGTTTTAATTTAGCTTTATTTCTTTTTGGGCATCAATTGTGTATTTTTATTTTAGGTCATAGTATTTGGGGTAGGGCAACCCATTATCCTCATTATTGTTTATCATCGCTATAGAGGCTTTGAGCAGATTATTGGTGAAGGAGAAGAGAAGTAATTATGTTTCGGGGTCTAAAATTAATGATCCACTTGATGATCCAGTCATGTTCTCACATATTCTTTTCGTGCATGACACACTAATCTTTTGTGGGGCCGACCCAGAACAAAATTGGCATTTGAAAGCTATTTTTGTGTGGTTCTAGGCCAACTTGGGTTGAAAGTAAATTTGGATAAATCTGAACTGATTCCAGTAGGTAAAGTGTCAAATGTAGAAGGTTTGTCAGATATTTTGGGCTGCAGAGTTTCCAAGCTACCTATGACATATTTGGGGCTTCCGTGAGGCTCAATTGTCAAGAAAGATGTGTTGAATGCTGTTATAGAGAAAATGGAGAGACAGTTGGCTGGATAAAAAAGAATGTATTTCTCTAAGGTGGTAAAATGACGATTATAAAGAGCACCTTATCTAACCTCCCAACCTACTACTTATCTTTATTCTCTATTCCAATGGGAGTTCCTTGGCATATAGAGAAGTTACGAAGGGATTTCTAATGGCATGGGATTGAAGATGAGTTTAAATTCAATTTGGTTAATTGGAGAACTGTTTGTGCATCAGTTTCTAGTGATGGACTGCCCAAGCGAAATCCAGTCCAATTCAACCACATTTTGAGTGGAAAAATGCTTCAGGTTTGTTTTCTTTTATTGCTTTTCCAGACTTGCTTAATTGATCTACTTTTAGTGTTTAATTTTGCTTTACCTGTTGTACACACCCCATGGGCCATAGACACGGGTGATGCCTTTTGAGCTTTTCTAATGAAATTTTCCTTCTATAAAAAAAAAAACATATCTATTTTTTACTTGCATATCTATGTATCTAGAACGCTTAGATTTCTATCCCTGATCCTCCACTGGACAGTGGCATATTTTCTGAAGACAGATCCAGGAACAATAAGGAAGGATACACACATGATATGGCATAAGAAAAAGGTTTACACATAAAATGATCAAAATTCAAATAAGAAAATCAAGGTACCTGGGCTCTTAATTTTAGAACTTCTTCACTCAGACTATCATTCACCCTTTTAGCATCATCCACAACAAATTTTGGCGAACTAAGCCCTGATAAAGTTGGGATTGGTGTTGTGGCACGAGGGGGACTGGATCGTCTTGACTTTGGAGATGTTGCTCGAGAAACAATTCTTGATCCAGGAAGAGAAGCAGAGAAAAACTTTTTGGAAGACCCAAACACTGGATTGAGATATTTAGAGTTATTGAGTGCATCCCACTGAGAAACGCCATTGGGAAGGGGCGAAACACGACTACTATTAACATCTATCTTTTTGTTTCTTTTAGAAGATCCACTTTCCACTTCTCTAGATGATTCTAAAGAAGAATTCCTTCCAAGGTGGACATTAGATCTTGAATCCATTTTCTCATTCTTTTCACCAAGTTCATTTTGTCCCTGATTCACACTTCCTCTTCTATTAAGAGTCGAATGAGAGGAAGAGTCAGCTTCAGTGGCTTTCCGAAGCTTGTCAAAACAATTATAACAGACACGATAGGGTTTGTTGGGATTGGGTGCCATGGAAGCCTTGAGACACTTTTTATTAGTGCATGAATGACAGAAAACAAATCCACAATTATAACAATTGTGTCGTTTTCTTTTGAAATTAAACGGAAGGCGGCAACCAGAACACAAAGATTGATCAACACATGAGACCCACTTATGCAGACAGATAGCTGCAGTAAAATTAGTGCCACAAACAATTGTTTTGACTTGTTTATCTTTTAAAGCTTCAACTAAGGATGGGGAATTTCTATCATCTGTATCCCCATGACCCAACCGACCATTGGCACCCTTTCCCCAAGTGTATACTTCAGTTCTTGAAGTTAAAACTGCAACATGATAAGCACCACAAGCTATTTCTTCAACAAAATTCCTCGTAAGCTTTCCCTCAACACGGATGGGTAGCTTTCCATCAGCCTGTGGATCTCCTAGCTGGCCATAAACAGGGCTTCCCATTGTGTAGACATGGCCTGTAGTTGTAAGTGCAACAGTCAGGCTGTCTCCACAGGCAACTTGACAAAAGTTGGGTTCAACAAGAGCAGCAACACAAGTAGGCACCAGTCTTGCTTCCTTATCACCATGCCCAAGACGGAATTTGTCTCCATCTCCCCACGTAAAAAGCTTTCCGGATGAGCAGTTGCTGGAAGTTGAAGATCCAACCATGACTTCAATAACTGCAGCAGTGTGCCAAACACCACAAGCTACTCGCACAGTGCGCAGGCCCCTAAGGGATTCAACCTCCCTAGGTATCAACACACTTCTACGATCCCCATGTCCTAAAACGCCGAAAGTCCCATCACCAAAAGTAAACAATTGCCCAGCAGAGGTTACAACAGCTGTGTGCCATGGTCCACAAGAAACTGATGAAACATGTATTCCCTCCAGAGGTCCATTTAACTTTTTTGGGACCCAGTGACTAGCTTCGTTTCCATGACCAAGGAGCCCAAAATGGTAAGAATTACCACCCCATGTGTACATCTCACCAGTAAGAGTAACAGCACACGAATGGTACTCCCCACACACTACAAGTTCAATGTTGATATTTTTAAGACCATCTATAAGCTTTGGATGAGAAACATCAGAGTCTACACCATGTCCAAGTCTGCCTGCCAATTCCTCCCCCCAAGAGAAAACCTCTCCTTGCTTGGTTACTAAAGCAGCATGCCGCCGACCACAAGCTATGTTCTGAACATCAAGTTGTACTGCAGATTCCATTGGTCTAGGTACTAAAGAATCAATCTTAACACCAGAAGAACTACCATCTGTATGTATTCCCCCACCCAGAATGCCATCGCCAGTGCCTTCTCCCCAAATAAAAACATCCCCTAGAGCATCACCATCATCGTGACCAGAGCCTTGACTTGATGAGCTAACAGCACTTGACAAACTAACTCTGAAAGCATCCATGCCTGTACCCTTTACGCGTCCATTAATTCCATCTGAGGTCCCTGATGACAGGGAATGGACCGAGCCACTAGCAGAATCTGGGGGAAAGAAAACCTTAGGAGGCACAGCATAAAATATCACATCTGATAATGCCTTCTCTAAACCAATTTTTGGGGGGCTGTCATGTGGCGTACGCAATTGAAGGGGATCAACCGCATCCTAAATCAACAAGAAGAAACTTTTCAAAACAACAAATATAAGAGTTGTGCACAGTAAATGAATAAAAAAACTAAACTTTAGAAACAGACGAAGACCTTTTAATAAATCAAATAATGAAGAAAAAGAAAAATGTAAGAAAAAAACAGAACACCTTTTGTGAACTCCCACCACTGCCAAATGGAGAACTCAAGGGAGAACTTCTTTGGGTGTTTGCTCTGGGACTATTTGCTTCAGATGAAACTCCATCACTTCTTGATTCAGATCTCCCTGTTCGGTGACGGCCACGGGATATTAGTGCTTTTAGACCAATAAACCAGGTCTCGGCTTCATCTTTATCCTTGCATATCTGGTACAAAAAGAGTTGGACCAATAGAGTGAAAAAGACTCTGTTAATAATTTAAAGGGTCAGATATTAGACATTAGACAAGTACAGAGGAAAGCTCTCTGAAACTCAGAAAAAATTTAGTTAAAAGGAAAATAATGTACACAAGGAGATGCTCACCAAATCTAAAGACCTATCATCATATATAAGAGAAAATGATTGGTATTCCTTCTCAGGCCGAGGGTACCTCTGAAATATTGGCTGTAGTGAACATCAAGAACAATCAGAAAGTTCTCATGGCCCCAAAATAGATGAAAATTTGCATTTTATAACACATCATCAAAATCTTTTATCAGTACAAGATCCAACGTAATTAAAAAACAGGATTTTCATAAGAATTGACAACTAACTTCTCTTGGAACAGCATTAAATCACTCAAGTGAAATCAACTATAACACAACCCACACAAAGTTCAAGCAACTAGAGATGTATGGTAAAAGCACACATGATGTAGACTAAAACCTGATCGTATTTGGCAGTTCTGATGTGCATAGGAAATCATGTAAGAGAATTGTGACACCCAAAAAAAATGAAGGCATTCATCAAGCATCAACATACACAAACCATGGTGCTTTTTTACAAACTGAAGATGCATCTTTCCTAAACTGAAACATTCCGGTGGTTAATGCAATCAAAGATACACATGGAAAAAAATAATAATAATGAAATTTTTAAAAAAAAAAAAAACATCATGCAGTATTATGATGTAAGTCTGAAAATAAAAATAGGTGTGCAAAATA